>JAULJL010000007.1:7722130-9110016 GCA_030761205.1 Fremontodendron californicum | reverse complement strand
AATCCATCTCTAATTTTGTTTCATCCTCATCTTGTTCCTCATTCTTCAAGGTCACAATAGTAGCATTCTCCTTTGGGTTAACCATCGTTTGGGCTGGGAGTTCTTCAAATCTTTGTGCTACCCATCCCATCATACTACTAGCCAATTGGCTCATTTGCTTTTCCAAACTCTGGATGCTTGCCCTTGTTTCCTGTTGAAATTGCAAAGTATCAGTAACAAGAGAATAGACAAGATCTTCTAAAGAAGTACCTGAGTTTTGAGTCATATGTGGTGGTTGAAAAAGATCTGGTTCTTGGGACCATGATTGATTGAAGCTAGATGGATGAGTGTAATTGGCATAAGGATCTACTTCTTGGTAATTTTTCGAGTAGCCATAATTAGTATGATCCCACCATCCCTCATGGTAAGTGTTTGAGTAATGATCATACTGTTGGTCTTGGAACACTTGATGGCCTTGACATCTTCCCATGGCAAATTGTTGAACTGGGAAGGTGAGATTGGCTTGTTGATTCTCCATGTTCATGTATGCCACCAACTCTTCAAGTGTTAGATTGTTCAATTCCATCGTTTTTCTTTTTTTTTTTTTTTTTTTCAAAATTTGATAAGAAAAACTTGTATGTACAAGAAAAATAAAATTAATTACAACTGAAAATAAGAATAAACCAATGAACTAATAAACTAAAGAAAGCAATCCCCGGCAACGGCGCCAAAATTTTGATGCACCCAAAAGAGTGTATCTTATTTAACCTTGCACTAAAAAGATCAATTGTAAGTATAATGATTAGCAAGGGTCGAGTCCTCAGGGATTGGGTTTTAATCTATGAGTTATTGGTTTATAACTTACGTTCAAAGAAAACAATAAAAGAAAAGGGGTTTTTGAAGCCAGATTTAAACTAAAGTAAATAATAAGAAGAAGATGCAAGGCGGTATAACCAGCCAATAAAAATATATATACTAAATTAGGCGGTATAACCAGCCAATAAAAGTAAAACAAAGTTAATATACAAATTAGGCGGTATAACCAGCCAATAAAAATAAATATACTTTTAAAAATAAGCAAACTAGAAACGTAAGAAAACAAGTAAGTAAGAAGAATCAAATATGAAAATTATGGTTAAGGTTTCATTCTCCACCACTAGACATCATTAAGAATCAATTTCAGATCTATCAATATCAACCAACTATCAAAGTTAACAACCGTAGATAACAACAAGCTCTGTTACCCCAATCTTTCCTTAGTTTGTCGTTAAATAGAACAAGCTCTCTATTTAATCTCTAACCATTAAACAACCTAGAATAAGCTCTCTAAATTCAATTTAATGGCAGCTTTATGATGAGAAAGATAGGTTGATCTAAGCAACAAACACATAAGCTCGGATTGTTCAACTTAGGTTATGTTCCACTTTGCAATTATTGAAAACTTGATCATAATCATTAATCACAAATTGCCACTTATGAATAGGAAATCAAGACAATTACACGGATCAAGACTCCTAAACTAGCAATAGATAATTATCAAGATCTATCTAGTTGTACACCTAAATAAATCAAGACAACATCATGAACAATTCTTGTAGAAGAACATAAGCAACTTTGATAGAAAATTAATGACAGATAGAATCTGAAAATCAATCACAAAACATGTCTAGGGCTTTGAAATCACCCTTAACCAAATAGAAGTTTAGCCTAGCATAGGCATTGTAAACATAAACATAAAACTAAAGAAAATCTAAGAAGAAAATAAAAGAAAGAAAGAAGAAGAGGAAGAATATTAATTATCCAACCTCTTGCTCTCTCTAAAGAAAAAGAAAACTAGAGAAAAGAAAGAAAACTAGAGAAAAGAAAGAAGAAGAAAACTTAGAGAATTTTATTAAAATGGCTAATATCCTACCTATGTACAATATGATCCCTTACAATCATCCAAGGCCCTCTATTTATACACATTTTGGAGGGCTAAATGACAAGAGACAAGCTTTACAAATTTCAAAGGTAGGTATAATAGGTGGGTGCATTTTCTAACAATTTTCGTCATACATGACGATTTTGATCAGCCAACTTGATGGTCGATTTTGTCAATTTTGCAGGCCTTATCTGATCACATGGTCTTCTAGAAAAATGTTCCCCTATCAGTTACTGATTCATAGCCGTTGGAATCAGCTCATTTTCTGATGTGGAGAAGAAGATATGGGCAAAATACGAAAACAGGTCAGCACAGACGTCATTGCACATCAGCCAACTTGATGGTCGATTTCTTCAATATTGGAGGCTTTATCTGATCACATGGTATTCTAGACAAATGTTCCCCTATCAGTTAGTGATCCATAGCCGTTGGAATCAGCTCATTTGCTGATGTGTATCGGACGATATGGTCAAAATGCGAAAACTGCTCAGGACAGACGTCATTGCACATCAGCCAACTTGATGGTTGATTTCGCTAGGGAAAACGACTCCGTTTCAAGAAGTGTAAAACATGAAAAAGATAGATATGCCTCTTATCTTTGCACGGTTAAAATTTCAGCCTTATTGCTTCAGTGAAACTCCAGATATAGCTGATATGGCAAAAGGTGTCGGAACTGGAACTGAACTGGATTTGCCCTTAATTCTAGTAATCTGAAATCACTCAAAGAAACTTGTGAAAAACACCAAATTACATAAAAATATAAAAGATCATAAACACAATTAGACTAAACAATAATAACTCGTATTTGACACAAAACAATAATAAAACATAACTAAAAACTATATAATTATACGAGTTATCACACCCCCACACTTAGATTGTTGCTAGTCCCTAGCAACGACTCAATAAAAATAAAATAAGAAAATCTAATCTAATCCATTTTTGTAGGAAATCACGGTGGCACTTAGCATGTGACACAAGCCTTTAAACCCCTAGGTGTCCCTAGTGGACGAGTTTAGTCTCGTGAGGGTTTACTAGAACGATACCCACAAACATTGAAAAACTAAAATATAAATAAACTACATATACTAAAAATATTTATTCCTAATCCTATCAATACAAATTAGAGACAATCTTTGAACAAGTCTTATAAACTAATCAATAGCTTAAAGAATTTCACAAAAAATCATGCTTGAATGTAAATTGTTTGAGCTAAGCCAATATTAACATAACATATCTCAATCAAAATAGTGCATGTTCAAATTTAATCTCAACTTCTCACATGGGATACCCTCATGATTTTCACTCTTTAAAGTAGTGGTGAAGTGTTTACACTCAATCAATCTCATGAAAACAGTTCTACCATATTCTTGCTTGTCCACCTATTCTCCACTATTTAGATCATACAACTTCATGAATCAAGAGGTCTTTAATCAAGGTTGTAATGGGGCCAAGGGGTTTGTAATGTGGTTGAAGAACAAAAGGATAAAGATATCACAAAGGTTCCAAAGAGTTCATAAAGTTTAGAGACATAAAAAGATCATACAAATAAAACTTCTCAAAACTCTTATAAAGCACATAATAACATAGGCTAAATATTTATGTTGAGCCTTTGCATCATTCTAACCAACTTTGTAACATCTTTTTCTTTACTTTAATTAGAAGTTCAAGAGAAGATTTTCTTTTTTTTTTTAATATGGGAATGTATTTGACAATGATCCCTTTCTTTTTCTCTTGACTTTTTTCTTTCTTTTCCCCCCACACTTATTTCTTGTTTCTAACCCAAATTTTCAATAAATCTTCTTTGTCTTTGCAACTTGTCTCAAAACATGCTAATTCATCTTTGGAACAAAGGTAAAGATATAAGTATATTTAGGTTAGGGACAAGTTATGGTTACCAAAGAGATAGCTTATTCAATGTAGGCTCAAATTAGTTCACTAAGGGTGTGTTCTCTTGGAACATTAATAATGGATGGCTGTTTGGCTCTGGTTATAATCCTAATGCCTCTATCATATTCATGTTGTCACATGTATCAATATAGTCTCAAACGGTTTAAAGCAAGTTCTAGAGAATCATGTAATCATAAGAGCACTCAAGAAAGAAATTAGATTGATTTGTATAATGCATCAATCATTATAGGCTCAAAAACTCACAAGGATGATTATACAAGTCAGATTAAGTCTAAACATGCTTCTTTCTCAATCAACATATCATATTAACATTGGCTCATAAAAAGGTTGACATCAAGCTCAATTCTCATGAAAATCTTCTCACTAATAAATCTGTTTTAGACTTATGCAATTCATATCTCATCATTGTATTAAAAAGGAACTAAAACTCATAAAAAAAAAATAATAATAATAATAAAGAAAAAAAAATAGTAGACAAAAATAAAAGAAATCCTAAATCATTCCCCCCCACACTTAATTCTTACATTGTCCTCAATGTAAGTCTATTAACTCAAATGAAAGAATCATGTGTAAGAGAAAAGAACTAATAACATAAGAATAGGAACAACTAAGACTCAAAACAAAACAAACTCATGCAACCTAAATAATCCTAAAATACTAAACAAAAATTAACAAGTAAACATAAAAAATAAAAATAAAAGCAATAAAAATAAAAATAAAAATAATAAAAGAAAAAGTAAAAGAAAGAGAAAGAGAAAGCAAATCTGAATATGGAAGGTTGGCAATTTCTTCTTTAATTGGGTTGCCATCCCAATTAACACTTGAGTTAGTGTTTTGAACCTAACCAACACCCCTTCTTGGCTTTTTAGGCTTGTCAGGCTCATACATGAAATTTTCCAAATTTATGCGTTTGAGAGGAAGCTTTCTTTGCACAACAGTGGATGCATTCTCCATTACAAGTATTATTCCATCATCCTTTGTGGTGCATATCTCATCGAGGAATGGAGCATATTTTGATACTTGTTGAATGGCATCCACAAACAAGTTGTTTAAGGTTTCTGGCATGTGTTGTTCATGTTCTTCCTCCTTGAACTTTGCAAATCTACTAGGAAAAGGTGGAGAAGAAACATTAGTAAAAAGTGAAACCTTAAACGTTACCTCAGGTGCCGAAATACTCTTATTTGGATCTTTGGCTTCATTATCCTCAAGAATAGAATCCATCTCTAATTTTGTTTCATCCTCATCTTGTTCCTCATTCTTCAAGGTCACAATAGTAGCATTCTCCTTTGGGTTAACCATCGTTTGGGCTGGGAGTTCTTCAAATCTTTGTGCTACCCATCCCATCATACTACTAGCCAATTGGCTCATTTGCTTTTCCAAACTCTGGATGCTTGCCCTTGTTTCCTGTTGAAATTGCAAAGTATCAGTAACAAGAGAATAGACAAGATCTTCTAAAGAAGTACCTGAGTTTTGAGTCATATGTGGTGGTTGAAAAAGATCTGGTTCTTGGGACCATGATTGATTGAAGCTAGATGGATGAGTGTAATTGGCATAAGGATCTACTTCTTGGTAATTTTTCGAGTAGCCATAATTAGTATGATCCCACCATCCCTCATGGTAAGTGTTTGAGTAATGATCATACTGTTGGTCTTGGAACACTTGATGGCCTTGACATCTTCCCATGGCAAATTGTTGAACTGGGAAGGTGAGATTGGCTTGTTGATTCTCCATGTTCATGTATGCCACCAACTCTTCAAGTGTTAGATTGTTCAATTCCATCGTTTTTCTTTTTTTTTTTTTTTTTTTTCAAAATTTGATAAGAAAAACTTGTATGTACAAGAAAAATAAAATTAATTACAACTGAAAATAAGAATAAACCAATGAACTAATAAACTAAAGAAAGCAATCCCCGGCAACGGCGCCAAAATTTTGATGCACCCAAAAGAGTGTATCTTATTTAACCTTGCACTAAAAAGATCAATTGTAAGTATAATGATTAGCAAGGGTCGAGTCCTCAGGGATTGGGTTTTAATCTATGAGTTATTGGTTTATAACTTACGTTCAAAGAAAACAATAAAAGAAAAGGGGTTTTTGAAGCCAGATTTAAACTAAAGTAAATAATAAGAAGAAGATGCAAGGCGGTATAACCAGCCAATAAAAATATATATACTAAATTAGGCGGTATAACCAGCCAATAAAAGTAAAACAAAGTTAATATACAAATTAGGCGGTATAACCAGCCAATAAAAATAAATATACTTTTAAAAATAAGCAAACTAGAAACGTAAGAAAACAAGTAAGTAAGAAGAATCAAATATGAAAATTATGGTTAAGGTTTCATTCTCCACCACTAGACATCATTAAGAATCAATTTCAGATCTATCAATATCAACCAACTATCAAAGTTAACAACCGTAGATAACAACAAGCTCTGTTACCCCAATCTTTCCTTAGTTTGTCGTTAAATAGAACAAGCTCTCTATTTAATCTCTAACCATTAAACAACCTAGAATAAGCTCTCTAAATTCAATTTAATGGCAGCTTTATGATGAGAAAGATAGGTTGATCTAAGCAACAAACACATAAGCTCGGATTGTTCAACTTAGGTTATGTTCCACTTTGCAATTATTGAAAACTTGATCATAATCATTAATCACAAATTGCCACTTATGAATAGGAAATCAAGACAATTACACGGATCAAGACTCCTAAACTAGCAATAGATAATTATCAAGATCTATCTAGTTGTACACCTAAATAAATCAAGACAACATCATGAACAATTCTTGTAGAAGAACATAAGCAACTTTGATAGAAAATTAATGACAGATAGAATCTGAAAATCAATCACAAAACATGTCTAGGGCTTTGAAATCACCCTTAACCAAATAGAAGTTTAGCCTAGCATAGGCATTGTAAACATAAACATAAAACTAAAGAAAATCTAAGAAGAAAATAAAAGAAAGAAAGAAGAAGAGGAAGAATATTAATTATCCAACCTCTTGCTCTCTCTAAAGAAAAAGAAAACTAGAGAAAAGAAAGAAAACTAGAGAAAAGAAAGAAGAAGAAAACTTAGAGAATTTTATTAAAATGGCTAATATCCTACCTATGTACAATATGATCCCTTACAATCATCCAAGGCCCTCTATTTATACACATTTTGGAGGGCTAAATGACAAGAGACAAGCTTTACAAATTTCAAAGGTAGGTATAATAGGTGGGTGCATTTTCTAACAATTTTCGTCATACATGACGATTTTGATCAGCCAACTTGATGGTCGATTTTGTCAATTTTGCAGGCCTTATCTGATCACATGGTCTTCTAGAAAAATGTTCCCCTATCAGTTACTGATTCATAGCCGTTGGAATCAGCTCATTTTCTGATGTGGAGAAGAAGATATGGGCAAAATACGAAAACAGGTCAGCACAGACGTCATTGCACATCAGCCAACTTGATGGTCGATTTCTTCAATATTGGAGGCTTTATCTGATCACATGGTATTCTAGACAAATGTTCCCCTATCAGTTAGTGATCCATAGCCGTTGGAATCAGCTCATTTGCTGATGTGTATCGGACGATATGGTCAAAATGCGAAAACTGCTCAGGACAGACGTCATTGCACATCAGCCAACTTGATGGTTGATTTCGCTAGGGAAAACGACTCCGTTTCAAGAAGTGTAAAACATGAAAAAGATAGATATGCCTCTTATCTTTGCACGGTTAAAATTTCAGCCTTATTGCTTCAGTGAAACTCCAGATATAGCTGATATGGCAAAAGGTGTCGGAACTGGAACTGAACTGGATTTGCCCTTAATTCTAGTAATCTGAAATCACTCAAAGAAACTTGTGAAAAACACCAAATTACATAAAAATATAAAAGATCATAAACACAATTAGACTAAACAATAATAACTCGTATTTGACACAAAACAATAATAAAACATAACTAAAAACTATATAATTATACGAGTTATCACACCCCCACACTTAGATTGTTGCTAGTCCCTAGCAACGACTCAATAAAAATAAAATAAGAAAATCTAATCTAATCCATTTTTGTAGGAAATCACGGTGGCACTTAGCATGTGACACAAGCCTTTAAACCCCTAGGTGTCCCTAGTGGACGAGTTTAGTCTCGTGAGGGTTTACTAGAACGATACCCACAAACATTGAAAAACTAAAATATAAATAAACTACATATACTAAAAATATTTATTCCTAATCCTATCAATACAAATTAGAGACAATCTTTGAACAAGTCTTATAAACTAATCAATAGCTTAAAGAATTTCACAAAAAATCATGCTTGAATGTAAATTGTTTGAGCTAAGCCAATATTAACATAACATATCTCAATCAAAATAGTGCATGTTCAAATTTAATCTCAACTTCTCACATGGGATACCCTCATGATTTTCACTCTTTAAAGTAGTGGTGAAGTGTTTACACTCAATCAATCTCATGAAAACAGTTCTACCATATTCTTGCTTGTCCACCTATTCTCCACTATTTAGATCATACAACTTCATGAATCAAGAGGTCTTTAATCAAGGTTGTAATGGGGCCAAGGGGTTTGTAATGTGGTTGAAGAACAAAAGGATAAAGATATCACAAAGGTTCCAAAGAGTTCATAAAGTTTAGAGACATAAAAAGATCATACAAATAAAACTTCTCAAAACTCTTATAAAGCACATAATAACATAGGCTAAATATTTATGTTGAGCCTTTGCATCATTCTAACCAACTTTGTAACATCTTTTTCTTTACTTTAATTAGAAGTTCAAGAGAAGATTTTCTTTTTTTTTTTAATATGGGAATGTATTTGACAATGATCCCTTTCTTTTTCTCTTGACTTTTTTCTTTCTTTTCCCCCCACACTTATTTCTTGTTTCTAACCCAAATTTTCAATAAATCTTCTTTGTCTTTGCAACTTGTCTCAAAACATGCTAATTCATCTTTGGAACAAAGGTAAAGATATAAGTATATTTAGGTTAGGGACAAGTTATGGTTACCAAAGAGATAGCTTATTCAATGTAGGCTCAAATTAGTTCACTAAGGGTGTGTTCTCTTGGAACATTAATAATGGATGGCTGTTTGGCTCTGGTTATAATCCTAATGCCTCTATCATATTCATGTTGTCACATGTATCAATATAGTCTCAAACGGTTTAAAGCAAGTTCTAGAGAATCATGTAATCATAAGAGCACTCAAGAAAGAAATTAGATTGATTTGTATAATGCATCAATCATTATAGGCTCAAAAACTCACAAGGATGATTATACAAGTCAGATTAAGTCTAAACATGCTTCTTTCTCAATCAACATATCATATTAACATTGGCTCATAAAAAGGTTGACATCAAGCTCAATTCTCATGAAAATCTTCTCACTAATAAATCTGTTTTAGACTTATGCAATTCATATCTCATCATTGTATTAAAAAGGAACTAAAACTCATAAAAAAAAAATAATAATAATAATAAAGAAAAAAAAATAGTAGACAAAAATAAAAGAAATCCTAAATCATTCCCCCCCACACTTAATTCTTACATTGTCCTCAATGTAAGTCTATTAACTCAAATGAAAGAATCATGTGTAAGAGAAAAGAACTAATAACATAAGAATAGGAACAACTAAGACTCAAAACAAAACAAACTCATGCAACCTAAATAATCCTAAAATACTAAACAAAAATTAACAAGTAAACATAAAAAATAAAAATAAAAGCAATAAAAATAAAAATAAAAATAATAAAAGAAAAAGTAAAAGAAAGAGAAAGAGAAAGCAAATCTGAATATGGAAGGTTGGCAATTTCTTCTTTAATTGGGTTGCCATCCCAATTAACACTTGAGTTAGTGTTTTGAACCTAACCAACACCCCTTCTTGGCTTTTTAGGCTTGTCAGGCTCATACATGAAATTTTCCAAATTTATGCGTTTGAGAGGAAGCTTTCTTTGCACAACAGTGGATGCATTCTCCATTACAAGTATTATTCCATCATCCTTTGTGGTGCATATCTCATCGAGGAATGGAGCATATTTTGATACTTGTTGAATGGCATCCACAAACAAGTTGTTTAAGGTTTCTGGCATGTGTTGTTCATGTTCTTCCTCCTTGAACTTTGCAAATCTACTAGGAAAAGGTGGAGAAGAAACATTAGTAAAAAGTGAAACCTTAAACGTTACCTCAGGTGCCGAAATACTCTTATTTGGATCTTTGGCTTCATTATCCTCAAGAATAGAATCCATCTCTAATTTTGTTTCATCCTCATCTTGTTCCTCATTCTTCAAGGTCACAATAGTAGCATTCTCCTTTGGGTTAACCATCGTTTGGGCTGGGAGTTCTTCAAATCTTTGTGCTACCCATCCCATCATACTACTAGCCAATTGGCTCATTTGCTTTTCCAAACTCTGGATGCTTGCCCTTGTTTCCTGTTGAAATTGCAAAGTATCAGTAACAAGAGAATAGACAAGATCTTCTAAAGAAGTACCTGAGTTTTGAGTCATATGTGGTGGTTGAAAAAGATCTGGTTCTTGGGACCATGATTGATTGAAGCTAGATGGATGAGTGTAATTGGCATAAGGATCTACTTCTTGGTAATTTTTCGAGTAGCCATAATTAGTATGATCCCACCATCCCTCATGGTAAGTGTTTGAGTAATGATCATACTGTTGGTCTTGGAACACTTGATGGCCTTGACATCTTCCCATGGCAAATTGTTGAACTGGGAAGGTGAGATTGGCTTGTTGATTCTCCATGTTCATGTATGCCACCAACTCTTCAAGTGTTAGATTGTTCAATTCCATCGTTTTTCTTTTTTTTTTTTTTTTTTTTTCAAAATTTGATAAGAAAAACTTGTATGTACAAGAAAAATAAAATTAATTACAACTGAAAATAAGAATAAACCAATGAACTAATAAACTAAAGAAAGCAATCCCCGGCAACGGCGCCAAAATTTTGATGCACCCAAAAGAGTGTATCTTATTTAACCTTGCACTAAAAAGATCAATTGTAAGTATAATGATTAGCAAGGGTCGAGTCCTCAGGGATTGGGTTTTAATCTATGAGTTATTGGTTTATAACTTACGTTCAAAGAAAACAATAAAAGAAAAGGGGTTTTTGAAGCCAGATTTAAACTAAAGTAAATAATAAGAAGAAGATGCAAGGCGGTATAACCAGCCAATAAAAATATATATACTAAATTAGGCGGTATAACCAGCCAATAAAAGTAAAACAAAGTTAATATACAAATTAGGCGGTATAACCAGCCAATAAAAATAAATATACTTTTAAAAATAAGCAAACTAGAAACGTAAGAAAACAAGTAAGTAAGAAGAATCAAATATGAAAATTATGGTTAAGGTTTCATTCTCCACCACTAGACATCATTAAGAATCAATTTCAGATCTATCAATATCAACCAACTATCAAAGTTAACAACCGTAGATAACAACAAGCTCTGTTACCCCAATCTTTCCTTAGTTTGTCGTTAAATAGAACAAGCTCTCTATTTAATCTCTAACCATTAAACAACCTAGAATAAGCTCTCTAAATTCAATTTAATGGCAGCTTTATGATGAGAAAGATAGGTTGATCTAAGCAACAAACACATAAGCTCGGATTGTTCAACTTAGGTTATGTTCCACTTTGCAATTATTGAAAACTTGATCATAATCATTAATCACAAATTGCCACTTATGAATAGGAAATCAAGACAATTACACGGATCAAGACTCCTAAACTAGCAATAGATAATTATCAAGATCTATCTAGTTGTACACCTAAATAAATCAAGACAACATCATGAACAATTCTTGTAGAAGAACATAAGCAACTTTGATAGAAAATTAATGACAGATAGAATCTGAAAATCAATCACAAAACATGTCTAGGGCTTTGAAATCACCCTTAACCAAATAGAAGTTTAGCCTAGCATAGGCATTGTAAACATAAACATAAAACTAAAGAAAATCTAAGAAGAAAATAAAAGAAAGAAAGAAGAAGAGGAAGAATATTAATTATCCAACCTCTTGCTCTCTCTAAAGAAAAAGAAAACTAGAGAAAAGAAAGAAAACTAGAGAAAAGAAAGAAGAAGAAAACTTAGAGAATTTTATTAAAATGGCTAATATCCTACCTATGTACAATATGATCCCTTACAATCATCCAAGGCCCTCTATTTATACACATTTTGGAGGGCTAAATGACAAGAGACAAGCTTTACAAATTTCAAAGGTAGGTATAATAGGTGGGTGCATTTTCTAACAATTTTCGTCATACATGACGATTTTGATCAGCCAACTTGATGGTCGATTTTGTCAATTTTGCAGGCCTTATCTGATCACATGGTCTTCTAGAAAAATGTTCCCCTATCAGTTACTGATTCATAGCCGTTGGAATCAGCTCATTTTCTGATGTGGAGAAGAAGATATGGGCAAAATACGAAAACAGGTCAGCACAGACGTCATTGCACATCAGCCAACTTGATGGTCGATTTCTTCAATATTGGAGGCTTTATCTGATCACATGGTATTCTAGACAAATGTTCCCCTATCAGTTAGTGATCCATAGCCATTGGAATCAGCTCATTTGCTGATGTGTATCGGACGATATGGTCAAAATGCGAAAACTGCTCAGGACAGACGTCATTGCACATCAGCCAACTTGATGGTTGATTTCGCTAGGGAAAACGACTCCGTTTCAAGAAGTGTAAAACATGAAAAAGATAGATATGCCTCTTAGCTTTGCACGGTTAAAATTTCAGCCTTATTGCTTCAGTGAAACTCCAGATATAGCTGATATGGCAAAAGGTGTCGGAACTGGAACTGAACTGGATTTGCCCTTAATTCTAGTAATCTGAAATCACTCAAAGAAACTTGTGAAAAACACCAAATTACATAAAAATATAAAAGATCATAAACACAATTAGACTAAACAATAATAACTCGTATTTGACACAAAACAATAATAAAACATAACTAAAAACTATATAATTATACGAGTTATCAGAGATTAAGAATGCTTATGCACAAAGGGATTCCTGACGACATACGTTGGCTAATTGAAGCCAAGGTACGTGAAGATGAATATCTTCCTGTTTTGCATTTACCAGGTACAGGTAGAAGCACTTTTGCAAAGAAGCGACGAGCAAAGCGCATGGGTTCAAATTGCCACAAATGTGCACGATGGACGTGTAACGGTAAATGTCGTTCTATTGGGATTCCGTCCTCTAATCGAGATGATAAAATTGAATTCATTAAGGATGGACTGAGTAAGGAGAATTTGGGTAATATCCAACTTTCTCTTGAGACGCATCCTAGTGGAGACGTACAAAGAGAAATTCTTGATTTATGGCCGCAATTCCAAAGGGAATGGCAACATCTTGGGAATCTGATGTTAAAAGACCCTGTTTGCCAGCTTGTAAGAAAACTGGATGGGAAGCATATCCTCGACTCATAGAAGGCGTTTAAGCCGTTTCTGGACGTAAAACCAGAGGAAGATGTGAGCCACAATCACAACTACAATAAATGACTTCTCAGCTTTTGGT
This sequence comes from Fremontodendron californicum, assembly GCA_030761205.1. Classification (NCBI taxonomy): domain Eukaryota; kingdom Viridiplantae; phylum Streptophyta; class Magnoliopsida; order Malvales; family Malvaceae; genus Fremontodendron; species Fremontodendron californicum. The sequence continues at coordinate 9,096,662 of JAULJL010000007.1, read as the reverse complement.
TTGATTTGCAATAACTTTATTTTGTTTTAATTTACGTGTTGTTCGATTTGTGTAATTATTCTCGTTTTTTTATTTGTCTTTTACGGTTGATTTTTTCTTCTCTTTTTGATTTTCTTCCTGAAATCACGCAAAAATCTTTTGTTAGGTTAACATTTTCTTCTGACAGGTCAGATACACTTTCGGCGACATTATTACTCTTGTCTGATTCACTACTCAGTCCTCTATATATTACACCATGTACTCATTCTCTTTCAGGCACTCGAAAAAAAAAAAAATGGAAAGTACTTCATCCCAGCGCATTAAAAAAATTTGTGTCTTTGGAGGTGCTTATCCAGGGAAAAATAACATATTCGCTGATGAAGCCATAAGAGTTGGAGTAATACTTGCCCAACAAAAGATCCACTTGATTTATGGAGGCGGTAGTACGGGTTTAATGGGAGCAGTCGCTACAGCAGCACACACCGGAGGAAGTCCAGTTCTAGGAATCGTGCCAAAACTATTCACAAGTTTTTGTGGACCTACCGTGGGTAAGGAAATACAAGTCTGGAGTGTCCCTGAACGGATAACAATCATGTACCATTCTGCCGATGCATTCATTGCTTTACCAGGAGGTCTGGGTACATTGGAAGAAATAGCTTGCGTGGCTTCTTGGTCATCTTTGGTCACAAATAAGAAACCCATTGGTTTGCTTAATATTAATGGTTATTTTAGTAATTTGCTTTTATATTTAGATAATGCTGTGGATAATGGATTCATGTTTTCAGAGGCAAGGAGAACCATAATTTCTGCTACAACCATTGAAGATTTACTTAAAAAGCTCCAAGCTTATGAGTGTTTATCTGCTACGGTTGTTTCGCAAACGCTCGGAAAAAGAAAAAGAGATATGGACGAGCAAGGAGTGGATTGCACTTTGTCTTTGTGACATTATCTAACATTTTGCTTGTTGTGTCTCAGTTATAATAAGTGGTTAGCAACCTCTGCAGGTAATATCTCCTAAATTCTACCTTTAAAATTTGACATTGGGGACAATGTCATATTTTAGTAGGGGGTAAGGGACATATTTTGCTAATTTAAAAAAAAAAAAAAAAAAAAAAAAATTTAAGAAGTATTCATTCTGAACAAGGTCTGAGTAAGGGAGACTTGAGACATACCTTGTCAGTTTGATTTCTTCTTTTCAAAAAAAAAGTTTGTTGTGTTTTAAGTAATTTAGAAGTATTCATTCTGAACAAGGTCTGAGTAAGGGAGACTTGAGACACACCTTGTCAGTTTGATTTTAATCTTTTTATGTTTACTTGTTAATTTTTGTTTAGTATTTTAAGATTATTTAGGTTGCATGAGTTTGTTTTGTTTTGAGTCTTAGCTGTTCCTATTCTTATGTTATTAGTTCTTTTCTCTTACACATGATTCTTTCATTTGGGTTAATAGACTTACATTGAGGACAATGTAAGAATTAAGTGTGGGGGGAATGATTTAGGATTTCTTTTATTTTTGTCTACTATTTTTTTTTTTTTATGAGTTTTTATTATAATTTTTAGTGTGTTTTAGTTCCTTTTTAATACAATGATGAGATATGAATTGCATAAGTCTAAAACAGAGTTATTAGTGAGAAGATTTTCATGAGAATTGAGCTTGATATCATTTTTTTTTTTATGAGCCAATGTTAATATGATATGTTGATTGAGAAAGAAGCATGTTTAGACTTAATCTGACTTGTATAATCATCCTTGTGAGTTTTTGAGCCTATAATGATTGATGCATTATACAAATCAATCTAATTTCTTTCTTGAGTGCTCTTATGATTACAGGATTCTCTAGAACTTGCTTTAAACCGTTTGAGACTATATTGATACATGTGACAACATGAATATGATAGAGGCATTAGGATTTTTAGCCAGAGCCAAACAGCCATCCCTTATTGATGTTCCAAGAGAACACACCCTTAGTGAACCAATTTGAGCCTACATTGAATAAGCTATCTCTTTGGTAACCATAACTTGTCCCTAACCTAAATATACCTATATCTTTACCTTTGTTCCAAAGATGAATTAGCATGTTTTGAGACAAGTTGCAAAGACAAGGGATATTTTTAGTTAAAAATTTGGGTTAGAAACAAGAAATAAGTGTGGGGGGGAAAGAAAAGAAAAGTCAAAAAAAAAAAAAAAAAAAAAAAAAAAAAGAAATGGAATACTGGCAAATACATTCAAAAAAAAAATATGAATCATCTCTTGAATTTTGGGAAAAAGAAAAAGATGTTACAAAGTTGTTCAGAATGAAGAAAAGGCCCAACATAAATATCCGGCCTAGGTGACTATGTACTTGTAAAGAGTTTTGAGAAGTTTCTTTGTATGATCTTTTTATGTCTCTAAACTTTATGAACTCTTTGGAACCTTTGTGATATCTTTATCCTTTTGTTCTTCAACCACATTACAAACCCCTTGGCCCCATTACAACCTTGATTAAAGACCTCTTGATTCATGAAGTTGTATGATCTAAATAGTGAAGAATAGGTGGACAAGCAAGAATATGGTAGAACTGTTTTCATGAGATTGATTGAGTGTAAACACTTCACCACTACTTTAAAGAGTGAAAATCATGAGGGTATCCCATATGAGAAGTTGAGATTAAATTTGAACATGCAATATTTTGATTGAGATATGTTATGCTAATATTGGCTTAACTCAAACAATTTACATTCAAGCATGATTTTTTGTGAAATTCTTTAAGCTATTGATTAGTTTATAAGACTTGTTCAAATATTGTATCTAATTTGTATTGAAAGGATTAGGAGTAAATATTTTTAGTATATGCAGTTTATTTATATTTTAGTTTTTCAATGTTTGTGGGTATCGTTCTAGTAAACCCTCACGAGACTAAACTCGTCCACTAGGGACACCTAGGGGTTTAAAGGCTTGTGTCACATGCTAAGTGCCACCGTGATTTCCTACGAAAATGGATTAGATTAGATTTTCTTATTTTATTTTTATTGAGTCGTTGCTAGGGACTAGCAACAATCTAAGTGTGGGGGTGTGATAACTCGTATAATTATATAGTTTTTAGTTATGTTTTATTAATGTTTTGTGTCAAATACGAGTTATTATTGTTTAGTCTAATTGTGTTTATGATCTTTTATATTTTTATGTATTTTGGTGTTTTTCACAAGTTTCTTTGAGTGATTTCAGATTACTAGAATTAAGGGCAAATCCAGTTCAGTTTCAGTTCCGACACCTTTTGCCATATCAGCTATATCTCGAGTTTCACTGAAGCAATAAGGCTGAAATTTGTAGCCATGCAAAGCTAAGAGGCATATCTATCTTTTTCATGTTTTACACTTCTTAAAACGGAGTCGTTTTCCCTAGCGAAATCGACCATCAAGTTGGCTGATGTGCAATGACGTCTGTGCTGACATGTTTTCGTATTATGCCCGTATCTTCTTATCCACATCAGCAAATGAGCTGATTCCAACGGCTATGGTTCCGTAACTGATAGGGGAACCTTTGTCTAGAAGACCATGTGATCAGATCAGGCCTCCAATATTGAAGAAATCGACCATCAAGGTGGCTGATGTGTAATGACGTCTGTGCTGACATGTTTTCGTATTTTGCCCATATCTGCTTAACCACATCAGCAAATGAGCTGATTCCAACGGCTATGGTTCCGTAACTGATAGGGGAACCTTTTTCTAGAAGACCATGTGATCAGATCAGGCCTCCAATATTGACGAAATCGACCATCAAGTTGGCTGATCAAAATCGTCATATACCTACCTTTGAAATTTGTAAAGCTTGTCTCTTGTCATTTAGCCCTCCAAAATGTGTATAAATAGAGGGCCTTGGATGATTGTAAGGGATCATATTGTACATAGGTAGGATATTAGCCATTTTAATAAAATTCTCTAAGTTTTCTTCTTCTTTCTTTTCTCTATTTTTCTTTCTTTTCTCTAGTTTTCTTTTTCTTTAGAGAGAGCAAGAGGTTGGATAATTAATATTCTTCCTCTTCTTCTTTCTTTCTTTTATTTTCTTCTTAGATTTTCTTTAATTTTATGTTTATGTTTATAATGCCTATGCTAGGCTAAACTTCTATTTGGTTAAGGGTGATTTCAAAGCCCTAGACATGTTTTGTGATTGATTTTCAGATTCTATTTATCATTAATTTTCTATCAAAGTTGCTTATGTTCTTCTACAAGAATTGTTCATGATGTTGTCTTGATTTATTTAGGTGTACAACTAGATAGATCTTGATAATTATCTATTGCTAGTTTAGGAGTCTTGATCCGTGTAATTGTCTTGATTTCCTATTCATAAGTGGCAATTTGTGATTAATGATTATGGTCAAGTTTTCAATAATTGCAAAGTGGAACATAACCTAAGTTGAACAATCCGAGCTTATGTGTTTGTTGCTTAGATCAACCTATCTTTCTCATCATAAAGCTGCCATTAAATTGAATTTAGAGAGCTTATTCTAGGTTGTTTAATGGTTAGAGATTAAATAGAGAGCTTGTTCTATTTAACGACAAACTAAGGAAAGATTGGGATAACAGAGCTTGTTGTTATCTACGGTTGTTAACTTTGATAGTTGGTTGATATTGATAGATCTGAAATTGATTCTTAATGATGTCTAGTAGTGGAGAATGAAACCTTAACCATATTTTTATATTTGATTCTTCTTACTTACTTGTTTTCTTACTTTTCTAGTTTGCTTATTTTTAAAAGTATATTTATTTTTATTGGCTGGTTATACCGCCTAATTTGTATATTAACTTTGTTTTATTTTTATTGGCTGGTTATACCGCCTAATTTAGTATATATATTTTTATTGGCTGGTTATACCGCCTAATTTAGTATATATATTTTTATTGGCTGGTTATACCGCCTTGCATCTTATTCTTATTATTTACTTTAGTTTAAATCTGGCTTCAAAACCCCCTTTTCTTTTATTGTTCTTGAATTTAAGTTTTAAACTATTAACTTATAAACTAAAACCCAATCCCTGAGGACTCGACCCTTGCTAACTACTATACTTACAATTTATCTTTTTAGTGCAAGGTTAAATAAGATACACTCTTTTGGGTGCATCAGTGCCACCGTGATTTCCTACGAAAATGGATTAGATTAGATTTTCTTATTTTATTTTTATTGAGTCGTTGCTAGGGACTAGCAACAATCTAAGTGTGGGGGTGTGATAACTCGTATAATTATATAGTTTTTAGTTATGTTTTATTATTGTTTTGTGTCAAATACGAGTTATTATTGTTTAGTCTAATTGTGTTTATGATCTTTTATATTTTTATGTAATTTGGTGTTTTTCACAAGTTTCTTTGAGTGATTTCAGATTACTAGAATTAAGGGCAAATCCAGTTCAGTTCCAGTTCCGACACCTTTTTCCATATCAGCTATATCTGGAGTTTCACTGAAGCAATAAGGCTGAACTTTTAACCGTGCAAAGTTAAGAGGCATATCTATCTTTTTCATGTTTTACACTTCTTGAAACGGAGTCGTTTTCCCTAGCGAAATCAACCATCAAGTTGGCTGATGTGCAATGACGTCTGTCCTGAGCAGTTTTCGCATTTTGACCATATCGTCCGATACACATCAGCAAATGAGCTGATTCCAACGGCTATGGATCACTAACTGATAGGGGAACATTTGTCTAGAAGACCATGTGATCCGATAAAGCCTCCAATATTGAAGAAATCGACCATAAAGTTGGCTGATGTGCAATGACGTCTGTGCTGACATGTTTTCGTATTTTGCCCATATCTTCTTATCCACATCAGCAAATGAGCTGATTCCAACGGCTATGGATCAGTAACTGATAGGGTAACATTTTTCTAGAAGACCATGTGATCAGATAAGGCCTGCAAAATTGACAAAAGCGACCATCAAGTTGGCTGATCAAAATCATCATGTATGACGAAAATTGTTAGAAAATGCACCCACCTATTATACCTACCTTTGAAATTTGTAAAGCTTGTCTCTTGTCATTTAGCCCTCCAAAATGTGTATAAATAGAGGGCCTTGGATGATTGTAAGGGATCATATTGTACATAGGTAGGATATTAGCCATTTTAATAAAATTCTCTAAGTTTTCTTCTTCTTTCTTTTCTCTAGTTTTCTTTCTTTTCTCTAGTTTTATTTTTCTTTAGAGAGAGCAAGAGGTTGGATAATTAATATTCTTCCTCTTCTTCTTTCTTTCTTTTATTTTCTTCTTAGATTTTCTTTAATTTTATGTTTATGTTTACAATGCCAATGCTAGGCTAAACTTCTATTTGGTTAAGGGTGATTTCAAAGCCCTAGACATGTTTTGTGATTGATTTTCAGATTCTATCTATCATTAATTTTCTATCAAAGTTGCTTATGTTCTTCTAGAAGAATTGTTCATGATGTTGTCTTGATTTATTTAGGTGTACAACTAGATAGATCTTGATAATTATCTATTGCTAGTTTAGGAGTCTTGATCCGTGTAATTGTCTTGATTTCCTATTCATAAGTGGCAATTTGTGATTAATGATTATGGTCAAGTTTTCAATAATTGCAAAGTGGAACATAACCTAAGTTGAACAATCCGAGCTTATGTGTTTGTTGCTTAGATCAACCTATCTTTCTCATCATAAAGCTGCCATTAAATTGAATTTAGAGAGCTTATTCTAGGTTGTTTAATGGTTAGAGATTAAATAGAGAGCTTGTTCTATTTAACGACAAACTAAGGAAAGATTGGGGTAACAGAGCTTGTTGTTATCTACGGTTGTTAACTTTGATAGTTGGTTGATATTGATAGATCTGAAATTGATTCTTAATGATGTCTAGTGGTGGAGAATGAAACCTTAACCATATTTTTCATATTTGATTCTTCTTACTTATTTGTTTTCTTACTTTTAGTTTGCTTATTTTTTATATTTATTTTTATTGGCTGGTTATACCGCCTAATTTGTATATTAACTTTGTTTTAATTTTATTGGCTGGTTATACCGCCTAATTTAGTATATATATTTTTATTGGCTGGTTATACCGCCTAATTTAGTATATATATTTTTATTGGCTGGTTATACCGCCTTGCATCTTATTCTTATTATTTACTTTAGTTTAAATCTGGCTTCAAAAACCCCTTTTCTTTTATTGTTCTTGAACGTAAGTTATAAACTATTAACTTATAAACTAAAACCCAATCCCTGAGGACTCGACCCTTGCTAACTACTATACTTACAATTTATCTTTTTAGTGCAAGGTTAAATAAGATACACTCTTTTGGGTGCATCAGAATGCACATCACTAGGATATCTCATGTCCTCAAAAATGTTAAAGCGAATTACTTCACCATCAAATTCCATAGTTAAAGTGCCATCATGTACATCTATTTTAGTTCTTGCCGTTTTCAAGAATGGTTGATAACTCGTATAATTATATAGTTTTTAGTTATGTTTTATTATTGTTTTGTGTCAAATACGAGTTATTATTGTTTACTCTAATTGTGTTTATGATCTTTTATATTTTTATGTAATTTGGTGTTTTTCACAAGTTTCTTTGAGTGATTTCAGATTACTAGAATTAAAGGCAAATCCAGTTCAGTTCCAGTTCCGATACATTTTGCCATATCCGCTATATATGGAGTTTCACTGAAGCAATAAGGCTGAAATTTGTAGCCGTGCAAAGCTAAGAGGCATATCTATCTTTTTCATGTTTTATACTTCTTGAAACGGAGTCGTTTTCCCTAGCGAAATGGACCATCAAGTTGGCTGATGTGCAATGACGTCTGTGCTGACCTGTTTTCGTATTTTGCCCATATCTGCTTATCCACATCAGCAAATGAGCTGATTCCAATGGCTATGGATCCATAACTGATACGGGAAGCTTTGTCTAGAAGACCATATGATCAGATCAGGCCTCTAATATTGACGAAATCGACCATCAAGTTGGCTGATGTGCAATGACGTCTGTGCTGACATGTTTTCGTATTTTGCCCATATCTGTTTATCCACATCAGAAAATGAGCTGATTCCAACGGCTATGGATCCGTAACTGATAGGGGAACCTTTTTCTAGAAGACCATGTGATCAGATCAGGCCTCCAACATTGACGAAATCGACCATCAAGTTGGCTGATCAAAATTGTCATACAATATGACGAAAATTGTTAGAAAAATTCACCCACCTATTATACCTACCTTTGAAATTTGTAAAGCTTGTCTCTTGTCATTTAGCCTTCCAAAATGTGTATAAATAGAGGGCCTTGGATGATTGTAGAGGATCATATTGTACATAGGTAGGATATTAGCCATTTTAATAAAATTCTCTAAGTTTTCTTCTTCTTTCTTTTCTCTAGTTTTCTTTCTTTTCTCTAGTTTTCTTTTTCTTTAGAGAGACCAAGAGGTTGGATAATTAATATTCTTCCTCTTCTTCTTTCTTTCTTTTATTTTCTTCTTAGATTTTCTTTAATTTTATGTTTATGTTTACAATGCCTATGCTAGGCTAAACTTCTATTTGGTTAAGGGTGATTTCAAAGCCCTAGACATGTTTTGTGATTGATTTTCAGATTCTATCTATCATTAATTTTCTATCAAAGTTGCTTATGTTCTTCTACAAGAATTGTTCATGATGTTGTCTAGATTTATTTAGGTGTACAACTAGATAGATCTTGATAATTATCTATTGCTAGTTTAGGAGTCTTGATCCGTGTAATTGTCTTGATTTCCTATTCATAAGTGGCAATTTGTGATTAATGATTATGGTCAAGTTTTCAATAATTGCAAAGTGGAACATAACCTAAGTTGAACAATCCGAGCTTATGTGTTTGTTGCTTAGATCAACCTATCTTTCTCATCATAAAGCTGCCATTAAATTGAATTTAGAGAGCTTATTCTAGGTTGTTTAATGGTTAGAGATTAAATAGAGAGCTTGTTCTATTTAACGACAAACTAAGGAAAGATTGGGGTAACAGAGCTTGTTGTTATCTACGGTTGTTAACTTTGATAGTTGGTTGATATTGATAGATCTGAAATTGATTCTTAATAATGTCTAGTGGTGGAGAATGAAACCTTAACCATATTTTTCATATTTGATTCTTCTTACTTATTTGTTTTCTTACTTTTAGTTTGCTTATTTTTTATATTTATTTTTATTGGCTGGTTATACCGCCTAATTTGTATATTAACTTTGTTTTATTTTTATTGGCTGGTTATACCGCCTAATTTAGTATATATATTTTTATTGGCTGGTTATACCGCCTAATTTAGTATATATATTTTTATTGGCTGGTTATACCGCCTTGCATCTTATTCTTATTATTTACTTTAGTTTAAATCTGGCTTCAAAAACCCCTTTTCTTTTATTGTTTTCTTTGAACGTAAGTTATAAACTAATAACTCATAGATTAAAACTCAATCCCTGAGGACTCGAGCATACATGAACATGGAGAATCAACAAGCCAATCTCACCTTCCCAGTTCAACAATTTGCTATGGGAGGATGTCAAGGCCATCAAGTGTTCCAAGACCAGCAGTATGATCATTACTCAAACACCTACCATGAGGGATGGTGGGATCATACTAATTATGGCTACTCGAAAAATTACCAAGAAGTAGATCCTTATGCCAATTACACTCATCCATCTAGATTTAATCAATCATGGTCTCAAGAACCAGATCTTTTTCAGCCACTACATATGACTCAAAACTCAGGTACTTCTTTAGAAGATCTTGTCGATTCTCTTGTTACTAATACTTTGCAATTTCAACAGGAAACAAGGGCAAGTATCCAGAGTTTGGAAAGGCAAATGAGCCTATTGGCTAGTAGTATGGTGGTATGGGTAGCACAAAGATCTGAAGAACTCTCTGCCCAAACAATGATTAACCCAAAGGAGAATGCTACTATTGTGACCTTGAAAAATGAGGAACAAGATGAGGATGCGACAAAATTAGAGATGGATTCTATTCTTGAGGATAATGAAGCCACAAATACAAATAAGAGTATTTCGGCACCTGAGGTAACATTTAAAGTTCCACTTTTTACTAATGTTTCTTCTCCACCTTTTCCTAGTAGATTTACAAAGTTCAAGGAGGATGAACATGAACAAGACACGCTGGAAACCTTAAACAGTTTGTTTGTGGATGTCATTCAACAAGTACCAAAAGATGCACCATTCCTCGATGAGATATGCACCACCAAGGATGATGGAATAATACTTGTAATGGAGAATGCATCCACTGTTGTGCAAAGAAAACTTCCTCTCAAACGCATAAATTTGGGAAATTTCATGTATGAGCCTGACAAGCCTAAAAAGCCAAGAAAGGGTGTTGGTTAGATTCAAAACACTAACTCAAGTGTTAATTGGGAAGGCAGCCCAATTAAAGATGAAATTGCCAACCTTCCATATTCAGATTTGCTTTCTCTTTCTTTTCCTTTTTCTTTTATTATTTTTATTGTTTTTATTTTATTTCTTATGTTTATTTGTTAATTGTGTTTACTGCTTTTAAGTTCATTTAGGATGCATAAGTTTCTTTTGTTTAATAGTTCTTTTCTCTTACATATAATTCTTGCATTGGGGGATAATAGCATTACATTAATGAAAATGTAAGAGTTATGTGTGGGGGGAAGAATTTAGGATTTTATTTAGAGTGTTTTGTTTTTGAGTCTTTTTATGTTGTTTTTCTTTCTGATCCTGGTTTTGAAAATAACTAGATGTAAATATAATTTTTAATTTTTTTACCCCGGTTAAATGGCGGATAACGGTACTCCGTGATTATTTAAATCGGTTCCATCAGCTACCCACAAAACTGATATTGTATATAAATTTCTCTTTCAATTTCTCTTTCATTTTTTTTTTTCAGGATGGATGATATTCTCACAAGATTGCAGAAACGATTTCCTCCTTTTCCTCGAAATATTTTACTGAAGCTTTACCAAGTTCGATTTGAAAGATTAAGAATGCTTATGCACAAAGGGATTCCTGCAGACATACGTTGGATAATTGAAGCCAAGGTACGTGAAGATGAATATCTTCCTATTTTGCATTTACCAGGTACAGGTAGAAGCACTTTTGCAAAGAAGCGACGAGCAAAGCGCATGAGTTCAAATTGCCACAAATGTGCACGATGGACGTGTAACGGTAAATGTCGTTCTATTGGGATTCCGTCCTCTAATCGAGATGATAAAATTGAATTCATTAAGGATGGACTGAGTAAGGAGAATTTGGGTAATATCCAACTTTCTCTTGAGACGCATCCTAGTGGAGACGTACAAAGAGAAATTCTTGATTTATGGCCGCAATTCCAAAGGGAATGGCAACATCTTGGGAATCTGATGTTAAAAGACCCTGTTTGCCAGCTTGTAAGAAAACTGGATGGGAAGCATATCCTCGACTCATAGAAGGCGTTTAAGTCGTTTCTGGACGTAAAACCAGAGGAAGATGTGAGCCACAATCACAACTACAATAAATGACTTCTTAGTTTTTGGTTTGATTTGCAATAACTTTATTTTGGTTTAATTTACGTGTAGTTCGATTTGTGTAATTATTCTCGTTTTTTTTTTATTTGTCTTTTACGGTTGATTTTTTCTTCTCTTTTTGATTTTCTTCCTGAAATCACGCAAAAATCTTTTGTTAGGTTAACATTTTCTTCTGACAGGTCAGATACACTTTCGGCGACATTATTACTCTTGTCTGATTCACTACTCAGTCCTCTATATATTACACCATGTACTCATTCTCTTTCAGGCACTCGAAAAAAAAAAATGGAAAGTACTTCGTCCCAGCGCATTAAAAAAATTTGTGTCTTTGGAGGTGCTTATCCAGGGAAAAATAACATATTCGCTGATGAAGCCATAAGAGTTGGAGTAATACTTGCCCAACAAAAGATCCACTTGATTTATGGAGGCGGTAGTACGGGTTTAATGGGAGCAGTCGCTACAGCAGCACACGCCGGAGGAAGTCCAGTTCTAGGAATCGTGCCAAAACTATTCACAAGTTTTTGTGGACCTACCGTGGGTAAGGAAATACAAGTCTGGAGTGTTCCTGAACGGATAACAATCATGTACCATTCTGCCGATGCATTCATTGCTTTACCAGGAGGTCTGGGTACATTGGAAGAAATAGCTTGCGTGGCTTCTTGGTCATCTTTGGTCACAAATAAGAAACCCATTGGTTTGCTTAATATTAATGGTTATTTTAGTAATTTGCTTTCATATTTAGATAATGCTGTGGATAATGGATTCATGTTTCCAGAGGCAAGGAGAACCATAATTTCTGCTACAACCATTGAAGATTTACTCAAAAAGCTCCAAGCTTATGAGTGTTTATCTGCTACGGTTGTTTCACAAACGCTCGGAAAAAGAAAAAGAGATATGGACGAGCAAGGAGTGGATTGCACTTTGTCTTTGTGACATTATCTAACATTTTGTTTGTTGTGTCTCAGTTATAATAAGTGGTTAGCAACCTCTGCAGGTAATATCTCCTAAATTCTACCTTTAGTAGGGGGTAAGGGACATATTTTGCTAAAAAAAATAAATAAATAAAAAATTTGTTGTGTTTTAAGGCATTTAGAAATATTCATTCTGAACAAGGTCTGAGTAAGGGGGACTTGAGACATACCTTGTCAGATTGATTTCTTCTTTTCAAAAAAAAAAAAAAATAGTTTGTTGTGTTTTAAGCAATTTAGAAGTATTCATTATGAACAAGGTCTGAGTAAGGGAGACTTGAGACATACCTTGTCAGTTTGATTTCTTCTTTTCAAAAAAAAAAAAAAAGTTTGTTGTGTTTTAAGCAATTTAGAAGTATTCATTCTGGACAAGGTCTGAGTAAGGGAGACTTGAGACATACCTTGTCAGTTTGATTTTAATCTTTTTATGTTTACTTGTTAATTTTTGTTTAGTATTTTAGGATTATTTAGGTTGCATGAGTTTGTTTTGTTTTGAGTCTTAGTTGTTCCTATTCTTATGTTATTAGTTCTTTTCTCTTACACATGATTCTTTCATTTGGGTTAATAGACTTACATTGAGGACAATGTAAGAATTAAGTGTGGGGGAATGATTTAGGATTTCTTTTATTTTTGTCTACTATTTTTTTTTTGAGTCTTTATTATTATTATTTTTAGTGTGTTTTAGTTCCTTTTTAATACAATGATGAGATATGAATTGCATAGGTCTAAACTGGTTACTAGTGAGAAGATTTTCATGAGAATTAAGCTTGATACTAATTTTTATGAGCCAATGTTAATATGATATGTTGATTGAGAAAGAAGCATGTTTAGACTTAATCTGACTTGTATAATCATTCTTGTGAGTTTTTGAGCCTATAATGATTGATGCATTATACAAATCAATCTAATTTCTTTCTTGAGTGCTCTTATGATTACATGATTCTCTAGAACTTGCTTTAAACCGTTTGAGACTATATTGATGCATGTGACAACATGAATATGATAGAGGCATTAGGATTTTTAGCCAGGGCCAAACAGCCATCCCTTATTGATGTTCCAAGAGAACACACCCTTAGTGAACCAATTTGAGCCTACATTGAATAAGCTATCTCTTTGGTAACCATAACTTGTCCCTAACCTAAATATACTTATATCTTTACCTTTGTTCCAAAGAAGAATTAGCATGATTTGAGACAAGTAGCAAAGACAAGGGATATTTTTTGGTTAGAAACAAGAAATAAGTGTGGTGGGAAAAGAAAAGAAAAGTCAAGAGAAAAAGAAATGGAATACTGGCAAATACATTCCTATGTAAAAAAAATATATATGAATCATCTCTTGAATTTGTGGAAAAAGAAAAAGATATTACAAAGTTGTTTAGAATGAAGAAAAGGCCCAACATGAATATCCGGCCTAGGTGACTATGTACTTGTAAAGAGTTTTGAGAAGTTTCTTTGTATAATCTTTTTATGTCTCTAAACTTTATGAACTCTTTGGAACCTTTGTGATATCTTTATCCTTTTGTTCTTCAACCACATTACAAACCCCTTGGCCCCATTACAACCTTGATTAAAGACCTCTTGATTTATGAAGTTGCATGATCTTTTAGTGGAGAATAGGTGGACAAGCAAGCATATGGTAGAAGTGTTTTCATGAGATTGATTGAGTGTAAACACTTTACCACTACTTTAAAGAGTGAAAATCAAGAGAGTATCCCATGTGAGAAGTTGAGATTAAATTTGAACATGCACTATTTTGATTGAGATATGTTATGCTAATATTGGCTTAACTCAAACAATTTACATTCAAGCATGATTTTTTGTGAATTTTTTTTAAGCTATTGATTAGTTTATAAGACTTGTTCAAATATTGTCTCTAATTTGTATTGAAAGGATTAGGAGTAAATATTTTTAGTATATGTAGTTTATTTATATGAAGTTTATTTATATTTTAATTTTTCAATGTTTGTGGGTATCGTTCTAGTAAACCCTCACGAGACTAAACTCGTCCACTAGGGACACCTAGGGGTTTAAAGGCTTGTGTCACATGCTAAGTGCCACCGTGATTTCCTACGAAAGTGGATTAGATTAGATTTTCTTATTTTATTTTTATTGAGTCGTTGCTAGGGACTAGCAACAATCTAAGTGTGGGGGTGTGATAACTCGTATAATTATATAGTTTTTAGTTATGTTTTATTATTGTTTTGTGTCAAATACGAGTTATTATTGTTTACTCTAATTGTGTTTATGATCTTTTATATTTTTATGTAATTTGGTGTTTTTCACAAGTTTCTTTGAGTGATTTCAGATTACTAGAATTAAAGGCAAATCCAGTTCAGTTCCAGTTCCGATACATTTTGCCATATCCGCTATATATGGAGTTTCACTGAAGCAATAAGGCTGAAATTTGTAGCCGTGCAAAGCTAAGAGGCATATCTATCTTTTTCATGTTTTATACTTCTTGAAACGGAGTCGTTTTCCCTAGCGAAATGGACCATCAAGTTGGCTGATGTGCAATGACGTCTGTGCTGACCTGTTTTCGTATTTTGCCCATATCTGCTTATCCACATCAGCAAATGAGCTGATTCCAATGGCTATGGATCCATAACTGATACGGGAAGCTTTGTCTAGAAGACCATATGATCAGATCAGGCCTCTAATATTGACGAAATCGACCATCAAGTTGGCTGATGTGCAATGACGTCTGTGCTGACATGTTTTCGTATTTTGCCCATATCTGTTTATCCACATCAGAAAATGAGCTGATTCCAACGGCTATGGATCCGTAACTGATAGGGGAACCTTTTTCTAGAAGACCATGTGATCAGATCAGGCCTCCAACATTGACGAAATCGACCATCAAGTTGGCTGATCAAAATTGTCATACAATATGACGAAAATTGTTAGAAAAATTCACCCACCTATTATACCTACCTTTGAAATTTGTAAAGCTTGTCTCTTGTCATTTAGCCTTCCAAAATGTGTATAAATAGAGGGCCTTGGATGATTGTAGAGGATCATATTGTACATAGGTAGGATATTAGCCATTTTAATAAAATTCTCTAAGTTTTCTTCTTCTTTCTTTTCTCTAGTTTTCTTTCTTTTCTCTAGTTTTCTTTTTCTTTAGAGAGACCAAGAGGTTGGATAATTAATATTCTTCCTCTTCTTCTTTCTTTCTTTTATTTTCTTCTTAGATTTTCTTTAATTTTATGTTTATGTTTACAATGCCTATGCTAGGCTAAACTTCTATTTGGTTAAGGGTGATTTCAAAGCCCTAGACATGTTTTGTGATTGATTTTCAGATTCTATCTATCATTAATTTTCTATCAAAGTTGCTTATGTTCTTCTACAAGAATTGTTCATGATGTTGTCTAGATTTATTTAGGTGTACAACTAGATAGATCTTGATAATTATCTATTGCTAGTTTAGGAGTCTTGATCCGTGTAATTGTCTTGATTTCCTATTCATAAGTGGCAATTTGTGATTAATGATTATGGTCAAGTTTTCAATAATTGCAAAGTGGAACATAACCTAAGTTGAACAATCCGAGCTTATGTGTTTGTTGCTTAGATCAACCTATCTTTCTCATCATAAAGCTGCCATTAAATTGAATTTAGAGAGCTTATTCTAGGTTGTTTAATGGTTAGAGATTAAATAGAGAGCTTGTTCTATTTAACGACAAACTAAGGAAAGATTGGGGTAACAGAGCTTGTTGTTATCTACGGTTGTTAACTTTGATAGTTGGTTGATATTGATAGATCTGAAATTGATTCTTAATAATGTCTAGTGGTGGAGAATGAAACCTTAACCATATTTTTCATATTTGATTCTTCTTACTTATTTGTTTTCTTACTTTTAGTTTGCTTATTTTTTATATTTATTTTTATTGGCTGGTTATACCGCCTAATTTGTATATTAACTTTGTTTTATTTTTATTGGCTGGTTATACCGCCTAATTTAGTATATATATTTTTATTGGCTGGTTATACCGCCTAATTTAGTATATATATTTTTATTGGCTGGTTATACCGCCTTGCATCTTATTCTTATTATTTACTTTAGTTTAAATCTGGCTTCAAAAACCCCTTTTCTTTTATTGTTCTTGAATTTAAGTTTTAAACTATTAACTTATAAACTAAAACCCAATCCCTGAGGACTCGACCCTTGCTAACTACTATACTTACAATTTATCTTTTTAGTGCAAGGTTAAATAAGATACACTCTTTTGGGTGCATCAATGGTCTCCCTAATAGAATAGGTGTAGGATTAGAAGACATCTCATCTTCCATCTCAATAACATAAAAGTCAGCGGGAAAAACCAATTCATTAACCTGTACAAGAACGTATTCTACAACTCCTCTTGGGTAAGTGTTAGAACGGTCAGCACGTTGTATTATAACACCGGTTTCCTCTAATGGTCCTAGATCCAATGGAGAATAAATTGAATATGGCATGACATTAATAGATGCCCCTAGATCGAGCATAGCACGCACAAATCTTGTGTTGCCTATCTTACAAGAAATGGTTGACATACCTGGATAGGGCATTTAGGTGGGAGTTTCTTTTGAAGAACAGCTGACACATTCTCCCCCACACTTACCTTTTCATTCCCTTTCAACTTCCGTTTGGATGTGCACAACTCTTTTAGGAACTTGGCACTTGCTTGATAGCATCTACTAAAGGAATGTTCACCTCTAATTTCCAAAAGGTTTCCAAAATTTCCTTCTCTTGCTCCTCCTTCTTGGACTTTGCTAACCTGCTAGGAAAAGGTGGAGGAGTTATATAAGAAGGAAAAGATGGTTTAGGAGTTACATTTTTTAGTGGCTCATTGGGATGTGAAGAGGATGCCACGGTGTTGTTCTCCCCTTGAGCAATATCCTTCTGTGGTGTCTCTAGTTGTTTCCCACTTCTTAAAGTTATAGCATGGGTATTCTCTCTTGGATTTACTATGGATTGGAAAGGTAATTTTCCAGAATCCCTTGTTTGCATTTGACTCATGGTTGTTGCCAATTGCCCCATCTAAGCCTCTAAGTTTTGGATACTTACCTTCATCTCCTTGATTCTTGTCGAAGTTGAATTGTATTAGTAGTAAGGGTTTTGACAAGATCCTCAAGAGTCTCTCTTGAGTTTTTTTGTGGTGGCACTTGTTGTCGGGTTTGATATGGTTGTTGCATTCTTTGCTGAAAACCAAGTGACCTGTATTCAAATGGTGGAGGAACAGCTTGTGATTGGTTTTGATAAGTGTTTAATTTCATACATTTTCCTATTTAATTTCCTTATACTTTGTGCTTTGATTCTTACTTCTTTGACATTTTACTAGGTTTTTGATGCACCCAAAAGAGTGTATCTTATTTAACCTTGCACTTAAAAAGAATCAATTGTAAAGTATAGTGATTAGCAAGGGTCGAGTCCTCAGGGATTGGGTTTTAGTTTATAAGTTAATAGTTTAAAACTTAAAAACAAGTAAACAAAAGTAAAGGGGATTTTGAAATCAGATTTAAACTAAAGTTAACAATAAGAATGAGAAAACAAGTAATTAAGAAGAATCAAATATGAAAAATATGGTTAAGGTTTCATTCTCCACCACTAGACATAATTAAGAATCAATTTCATATCTATCAACATTAATTAGCTATCAAAGTTAACAACCGTAGATAACAACAAGCTCTGTTACCCCAATCTTTCCTTAGTTCGTCGTTAAATAGAACAAGCTCTCTATTTAATCTCTAACCATCAAACAACTTAGAATAAGCTCTCTAAATTCAATTTAATGGCAGCATTATGATGAGAAAGATAGGCTGATCTAAGCAACAAACACATAAGCTCGGATTGTTCAACTTAGGTTATGTTCCACTTTGCAATTATTGAAAACTTGACCATAATCATTAATCACAAATTGCTACTTATGAATAGGAAATCAAGACAATTACACGGATCAAGACTCCTAAACTAGCATTAGACAATTATCAAGAATTATCTAGTTGGCCACCTAAACAAATCAAAGCATCACCATGAACAATATTTATGGAAGAACATAAGCAACTTTGATAGAAAACAATGATAGATAGATTCTGAAAATTAATTACATAACATGTCTAGGGCTTTGAAATCACCCTTAACCAAATAAAAGTTTAAGCTAGCATAGGCATAGATAATATATACATAAAACTAAAAAGAAAATAAAAGAATGGGAAAGAAGAAGAATAATAATGATGATCCTTGAGTCTCCTCAAAAGATGTCTAGTTTGTGGCTCAAAATATGGTATTTATAGAGCTTTAAAACCCTGAGAATAAGTCCTTGCCGCACAAGTAAGCCTGGAGGTGCAAAAATCACGTTTTTGCCTTTTTTTCAGATTTGCGATTTGGGTTTTTCTGGTCGCAGGGTTCTTTAGGGAGATCTTCTAGCGCCATTTTGAATGCCCATTTCTTTTCCGATTTGGGCCTATAATATATCGTTGGAATGATAATCAAGTGAGCTTCAATAGTCAAGAAGGAAGTTTCTTCAAATAAGGAGTCTAACATCACGTTTTCCTTACAACAAGCTCCAAAGGTCAAATCTGCCTAATTGCTTTTCAATTTGAAATTGATATTTTTGACTCCCAATTCTTCTTCCATCTTGTGATTATGATTTTGTAAGCTCTTTACCATCATTATTGACATCTTTTGAATTCATTCTCATTATTGTACCTAAAATTCAAAAACATAATATAAGTAAACAAGATAAAGATCGAAAACATAACAAAAACTAAAGGTAGAAAGGCATAAAATGTATATTTTATGAGCTTATCAAATACCCCCACACTTAGCTTTTTGTTAGTCCTCGAGCAAAACAAAATAAAAATCAAATAAGAAAATCTAATCTAATCCACTTTCGTAGGAAATCACGGTGGCACTTAGCATGTGACACAAGCCTTTAAACCCCTAGGTGTCCCTAGTGGACGAGTTTAGTCTCGTGAGGGTTTACTAGGACGATACCCACAAACATTGAAGACATAAGAAAAACTAAAAAAAAAATAATAATAATAATAATTACAACAAATCCTTCCAATATAAATTAGAGATAATCATTGGACAAGTCTTATAAACTAATCAATAGTTTAAAGAAATTCACAAAAAATCTTGCTTGAATGTAAATAGTTTGAGTTAAGCCAATATTAACATAACATATTTCAATCAAAATAGTGCATATTCAAACTTAATCTCAACTTCTCACTATACTCTCATGATTTTCACTCTTTAAAGTAGTAGTAAAGTGTTTACACTCAATCAATCTCATGAAAACAGTTCTACCATATGCTTGCTTGTCCACCTATTCTCCACATTTAGATCATGCAACTTCATAAATCAAGAGGTCTTTAATCAAGGTTGTAATTGGGCCAAGGGGAAATAATATGGCTAAAGAATAAAAAGGAAAAGATATCACAAAGGTTCCTAAGACTTCATAGAATTTAGAGACAAAATAAGATTTTGCAAATAAAACTTTCTCAATATTCTTTAGAAGTAAATAATCACATAGGCTAAATATTTCATGTTGAACCTTTGCTTCATTCAAACCAACCTTGTAACATTCTTTTTCTTTTCTTTAACCAAAAGTCCAAGAGATGATTTGATGCACCCAAAAGAGTGTATCTTATTTAACCTTGCACTAAAAAGATCAATTGTAAGTATAATGATTAGCAAGGGTCGAGTCCTCTGGGATTGGGTTTTAATTTATGAGTTATTAGTTTATAACTTACGTTCAAAGAAAACAATAAAAGAAAAGGGGTTTTTGAAGCCAGATTTAAACTAAGTAAATAATAAGAATAAGATGCAAGGCGGTATAACCAGCCAATAAAAATATATATACTAAATTAGGCGGTATAACCAGCCAATAAAAATATATATACTAAATTAGGCGGTATAACCAGCCAATAAAAATAAAACAAAGTTAATATACAAATTAGGCGGTATAACCAGCCAATAAAAATAAATATAAAAAATAAGAAAACTAAAAGTAAGAAAACAAGTAAGTAAGAAGAATCAAATATGAAAAATATGGTTAAGGTTTCATTCTCCACCACTAGACATCATTAAGAATCAATTTCAGATCTATCAATATCAACCAACTATCAAAGTTAACAACCGTAGATAACAACAAGCTCTGTTATCCCAATCTTTCCTTAGTTTGTCGTTAAATAGAACAAGCTCTCTATTTAATCTCTAACCATCAAACAACCTAGAATAAGCTCTCTAGATTCAATTTAATGGCAGCTTTATGATAAGAAAGATAGGTTGATCTAAGCAACAAACACATAAGCTCGGATTGTTCAACTTAGGTTATGTTCCACTTTGCAATTATTGAAAACTTGACCATAATCATTGATGCACCCAAAAGAGTGTATCTTATTTAACCTTGCACTAAAAAGATAAATTGTAAGTATAGTAGTTAGCAAGGGTCGAGTCCTCAGGGATTGGGTTTTAGTTTATAAGTTAATAGTTTAAAACTTAAATTCAAGAACAATAAAAGAAAAGGGGTTTTTGAAGCCAGATTTAAACTAAAGTAAATAATAAGAATAAGATGCAAGGCGGTATAACCAGCCAATAAAAATAAAACAAAGTTAATATACAAATTAGGCGGTATAACCAGCCAATAAAAATAAATATAAAAAATAAGCAAACTAAAAGTAAGAAAACAAATAAGTAAGAAGAATCAAATATGAAAAATATGGTTAAGGTTTCATTCTCCACCACTAGACATCATTAAGAATCAATTTCAGATCTATCAATATCAACCAACTATCAAAGTTAACAACCGTAGATAACAACAAGCTCTGTTACCCCAATCTTTCCTTAGTTTGTCGTTAAATAGAACAAGCTCTCTATTTAATCTCTAACCATTAAACAACCTAGAATAAGCTCTCTAAATTCAATTTAATGGCAGCTTTATGATGAGAAAGATAGGTTGATCTAAGCAACAAACACATAAGCTCGGATTGTTCAACTTAGGTTATGTTCCACTTTGCAATTATTGAAAACTTGACCATAATCATTAATCACAAATTGCCACTTATGAATAGGAAATCAAGACAATTACACGGATCAAGACTCCTAAACTAGCAATAGATAATTATCAAGATCTATCTAGTTGTACACCTAAATAAATCTAGACAACATCATGAACAATTCTTGTAGAACATAAGCAACTTTGATAGAAAATTAATGATAGATAGAATCTGAAAATCAATCACAAAACATGTCTAGGGCTTTGAAATCACCCTTAACCAAATAGAAGTTTAGCCTAGCATAGGCATTGTAAACATAAACATAAAATTAAAGAAAATCTAAGAAGAAATGATAACTCGTATAATTATATAGTTTTTAGTTATGTTTTATTAATGTTTTGTGTCAAATACGAGTTATTATTGTTTAGTCTAATTGTGTTTATGATCTTTTATATTTTTATGTATTTTGGTGTTTTTCACAAGTTTCTTTGAGTGATTTCAGATTACTAGAATTAAGGGCAAATCCAGTTCAGTTTCAGTTCCGACACCTTTTGCCATATCAGCTATATCTCGAGTTTCACTGAAGCAATAAGGCTGAAAGTTGTAGCCATGCAAAGCTAAGAGGCATATCTATCTTTTTCATGTTTTACACTTCTTAAAACGGAGTCGTTTTCCCTAGCGAAATCGACCATCAAGTTGGCTGATGTGCAATGACGTCTGTGCTGACATGTTTTCGTATTATGCCCATATCTTCTTATCCACATCAGCAAATGAGCTGATTCCAACGGATATGGTTCCGTAACTGATAGGGGAACCTTTGTCTAGAAGACCATGTGATCAGATCAGGCCTCCAATATTGAAGAAATCGACCATCAAGGTGGCTGATGTGCAATGACGTCTGTGCTGACATGTTTTCGTATTTTACCCATATCTGCTTAACCACATCAGCAATTGAGCTGATTACAACGGCTATGGTTCCGTAACTGATAGGGGAACCTTTGTCTAGAAGACCATGTGATCAGATCAGGCCTCCAATATTGAAGAAATCGACCATCAAGGTGGCTGATGTGAAATGACGTCTGTGCTGACATGTTTTCGTATTTTGCCCATATCTGCTTAACCACATCAGCAAATGAGCTGATTCCAACGGCTATGGTTCCGTAACTGATAGGGGAACCTTTGTCTAGAAGACCATGTGATCCGATAAGGCCTCCAATATTGACGAAATCGACCATCAAGTTGGCTGATCAAAATCGTCATATACCTACCTTTGAAATTTGTAAAGCTTGTCTCTTGTCATTTAGCCCTCCAAAATGTGTATAAATAGAGGGCCTTGGATGATTGTAAGGGATCATATTGTACATTGGTAGGATATTAGCCTTTGTAATAAAATTCTCTAAGTTTTCTTCTTCTTTCTTTTCTCTAGTTTTCTTTTTCTTTAGAAAGGGCAAGAGGTTGGATAATTAATATTCTTCTTCTTCTTCTTTCTTTCTTTTATTTTCTTCTTAGATTCTATTTAATTTTATGTTTATAATGCCTATGCTAGGCTAAACTTATATTTGGTTAAGGGTGATTTCAAAGCCCTAGACATGTTTTGTGATTGATTTTCAGATTCTATCTATCATTAATTTTCTATCAAAGTTGCTTATGTTCTTCTACAAGAATTGTTCATGATGTTGTCTTGATTTGTTTAGGTGTACAACTAGATAGATCTTGATAATTATCTATTGCTAGTTTAGGAGTCTTGATCCGTGTAATTGTCTTGATTTCCTATTCATAAGTGGCAATTTGTGATTAATGATTATGGTCAAGTTTTCAATAATTGCAAAGTGGAACATAACCTAAGTTGAACAATCCGAGCTTATGTGTTTGTTGCTTAGATCAACCTATCTTTCTCATCATAAAGCTGCCATTAAATTGAATCTAGAGAGCTTATTCTAGGTTGTTTGATGGTTAGAGATTAAATAGAGAGCTTGTTCTATTTAACGACAAACTAAGGAAAGATTGGGATAACAGAGCTTGTTGTTATCTACGGTTGTTAACTTTGATAGTTGGTTGATATTGATAGATCTGAAATTGATTCTTAATGATGTCTAGTGGTGGAGAATGAAACCTTAACCATATTTTTCATATTTGATTCTTCTTACTTACTTGTTTTCTTACTTTTCTAGTTTGCTCATTTTTAAAAAGTATATTTATTTTTATTGGCTGGTTATACCGCCTAATTTGTATATTAACTTTGTTTTATTTTTATTGGCTGGTTATACCGCCTAATTTAGTATATATATTTTTATTGGCTGGTTATACCGCCTAATTTAGTATATATATTTTTATTGGCTGGTTATACCGCCTAATTTAGTATATATATTTTTATTGGCTGGTTATACCGCCTTGCATCTTATTCTTATTATTTACTTTAGTTTAAATCTGGCTTCAAAAACCCCTTTTCTTTTATTGTTTTCTTTCAACGTAAGTTATAAACTAATAACTCATAGATTAAAACCCAATCCCTGAGGACTCGACCCTTGCTAATCATTATACTTACAATTGATCTTTTTAGTGCAAGGTTAAATAAGATACACTCTTTTGGGTGCATCAAAATTTTGGCGCCGTTGCCGGGGATTGCTTTCTTTAGTTTATTTGTTACTTGGTTTATTCTTATTTTCAGTTCTAATTAGTTTTATTTTATTGTACATACAAGTTTTTCTTTTCAAATTTAAAAAAAAAAAAAAAGAACAATGGAATTGAGCAATCTAACACTTGAAGAGTTGGTGGCATACATGAACATGGAGAATCAACAAGCCAATCTCACCTCCCCAGTTCAACAATTGGCCATGGGAGGATGTCAAGGCCATCAAGGGTTCCAAGACCAACAGTATGATCATTACTCAAACACTTACCATGAGGGATGGTGGGATCATTCTAATGATGGCTACTCGAAAAATTACCAAGAAGTAGATCCTTATGCCAATTACACTCATCCATCTAGCTTCAATCAATCATGGTCCCAAGAACCAGATCTTTTTCAACCACCACATATGACTCAAAACTCAGGTACTTCTTTAGAAGATCTTGTCTATTCTCTTGTTACTGATACTTTGCAATTTCAACAGGAAACAAGGGCAAGTATCCAGAGTTTGGAAAGGCAAATGAGTCTATTGGCTAGTAGTATGGTGGTATGGGTAGCACAAAGATCTGAAGAACTCCCTACCCAAACGATGATTAACCAAAAGGAGAATGCTACTATTGTGACCTTGAGGAATGAGGAACAAGATGAGGATGAGACAAAATTAGAGATGAATTCTATTCTTGAGGATAATGAAACCAATGATCCAAATAAGAGTATTTCGGCACCTGAGGTAACGTTTGAGATTCCAATTTTTACTAATGTTTCTTCTCCACCTTTTCCTAGTAGATTCGCAAAGTTCAAGGAGGATGAACATGAACAAGACACGCTGGAAACCTTAAACAGTTTGTTTGTGGATGTCATTCAACAAGTACCAAAATATGCTCCATTCCTCGATGAGATATGCACCACAAAGGATGATGGAATAATACTTGTAATGGAGAATGCATCCACTGTTGTGCAAAGAAAGCTTCCTCTCAAACGCATAAATTTGGAAAATTTCATGTATGAGCCTGACAAGCCTAAAAAGCCAAGAAGGGGTGTTGGTTAGGTTCAAAACACTAACTCAAGTGTTAATTGGGAAGGCAACCCAATTAAAGAAGAAATTGCCAACCTTCCATATTCAGATTTGCTTTCTCTTTCTCTTTCTTTTCCTTTTCCTTTTCCTTTTTCTTTTCTTTTATTATTTTTATTTTTATTGTTTTTATTTTTATTTTTTATGTTTACTTGTTAATTTTTGTTTAGTATTTTAGGATTATTTAGGTTGCATGAGTTTCTTTTGTTTTCAGTCTTAGTTATTTCTATTCTTATGTTATTAGTTCTTTTCTCTTACACATGATTCTTTCATTTGGGTTAATAGACTTACATTGAGGACAATGTAAGAATTAAGTGTGGGGGGAATGATTTAGGATTTCTTTTATTTTTGTCTACTATTTTTTTTTTTTTTGAGTCTTTATTATTATTATTTTTAGTGTGTTTTAGTTCCTTTTTAATACAATGATGAGATATGAATTGCATAGGTCTAAACTGGTTACTAGTGAGAAGATTTTCATGAGAATTAAGCTTGATACTAATTTTTATGAGCCAATGTTAATATGATATGTTGATTGAGAAAGAAGCATGTTTAGACTTAATCTGACTTGTATAATCATTCTTGTGAGTTTTTGAGCCTATAATGATTGATACATTATACAAATCAATCTAATTTCTTTCTTGAGTGCTCTTATGATTACATGATTCTCTAGAACTTGCTTTAAACCATTTGAGACTATATTGATGCATGTAACAACATGAATATGATAGAGGCATTAGGACTTTTTAACTAGGGCCAAACAGCCATCCCTTATTGATGTTCCAAGAGAACATCCCTCTAGTGAACCAATTTGAGCCTACAGTGAATAAGCTATTTATTTGGTAACCACATCTTACACCTAGCCTAAACACATTTATATCTTTACCCTTGTTCTAAAGATGGACTAGAATGTTTGAGACATATTGCAAAAACAAGGGATACTTTTTGAAAATTTGGGTTAGAACAAAAGATAAGTGTGGGGGAGGAGAAAGGCAAAAGTCAAGAGAAAAATAGAGGCAATATTGCCAAATACATTCCCATGTGAAAAAAAAAAAAACAATTTTTGAATAATCTCTTGAACTTCTAGTTAAAGAAAAGAAAAAGATGTTCGAAAGTTGGTTAGAATGAAGTAAAGGCTCAACATGAAATATTCAGCCTATGTGATTATGTACTTCTAAAGAATATTGAGAAAGTTTTATTTGCAAAATCTTATTTTGTCTCTAAATTCTATGAAGTCTTTGGAATGTTTGTGATATCTTTTCCTTTTTATTCTTTAACCACATTATTACCTCTTGGCCCCATTACAACCTTGATTAAAGACCTCTTCATTTATGAAGTTGCATGATCTTTTAGTGGAGAATAGGTAGACAAGCAAGCATATGGTAGAACTATTTTCATGAGATTGATTGAGTGTAAACACTTTACCACTACTTTAAAGAGTGAAAATCATGAGGGTATCCCATGTGAGTAGTTGAGATTAAGTTTGAATATGCACTATTTTGATTGAAATATGTTATGTTAATATTGGCTTAACTCAAACAATTTACATTCAAGCATGATTTTTTGTGAAATTCTTTAAGCTATTGATTAGTTTATAAGACTTGTTCAAAGATTGTCTCTAATTTATATTGAAAGGAATAGGAGTAAATATTTTCAGTATATGTAGTTTATTTATATTTTAGTTTTTCAATGTTTGTGGGTATCGTTCTAGTAAACCCTCACGAGACTAAACTCGTCCACTAGGGACACCTAGGGGTTTAAAGGCTTGTGTCACATGCTAAGTGCCACCGTGATTTCCTACGAAAATGGATTAGATTAGATTTTCTTATTTTATTTTTATTGAGTCGTTGCTAGGGACTAGCAACAATCTAAGTGTGGGGGTGTGATAACTCGTATAATTATATAGTTTTTAGTTATGTTTTATTAATGTTTTGTGTCAAATACGAGTTATTATTGTTTAGTCTAATTGTGTTTATGATCTTTTATATTTTTATGTATTTTGGTGTTTTTCACAAGTTTCTTTGAGTGATTTCAGATTACTAGAATTAAGGGCAAATCCAGTTCAGTTTCAGTTCCGACACCTTTTGCCATATCAGCTATATCTCGAGTTTCACTGAAGCAATAAGGCTGAAAGTTGTAGCCATGCAAAGATAAGAGGCATATCTATCTTTTTCATGTTTTACACTTCTTAAAACGGAGTCGTTTTCCCTAGCGAAATCGACCATCAAGTTGGCTGATGTGCAATGACGTCTGTGCTGACATGTTTTCGTATTATGCCCATATCTTCTTATCGACATCAGCAAATGAGCTGATTCCAACGGATATGGTTCCGTAACTGATAGGGGAACCTTTGTCTAGAAGACCATGTGATCAGATCAGGCTTCCAATATTGAAGAAATCGACCATCAAGGTGGCTGATGTGCAATGACATCTGTGCTGACATGTTTTCGTATTTTACCCATATCTGCTTAACCACATCAGCAATTGAGCTGATTCCAACGGCTATGGTTCCGTAACTGATAGGGGAACCTTTGTCTAGAAGACCATGTGATCAGATCAGGCCTCCAATATTGAAGAAATCGACCATCAAGGTGGCTGATGTGCAATGACGTCTGTGCTGACATGTTTTCGTATTTTGCCCATATCTGCTTAACCACATCAGCAAATGAGCTGATTCCAACGGCTATGCTTCCGTAACTGATAGGGGAACCTTTGTCTAGAAGACCCTGTGATCCGATAAGGCCTCCAATATTGACGAAATCGACCATCAAGTCGGCTGATCAAAATCGTCATATACCTACCTTTGAAATTTGTAAAGCTTGTCTCTTGTCATTTAGCCCTCCAAAATGTGTATAAATAGAGGGCCTTGGATGATTGTAAGGGATCATATTGTACATTGGTAGGATATTAGCCTTTGTAATAAAATTCTCTAAGTTTTCTTCTTCTTTCTTTTCTCTAGTTTTCTTTTTCTTTAGAAAGGGCAAGAGGTTGGATAATTAATATTCTTCTTCTTCTTCTTTCTTTCTTTTATTTTCTTCTTAGATTCTATTTAATTTTATGTTTATAATGCCTATGCTAGGCTAAACTTATATTTGGTTAAGGGTGATTTCAAAGCCCTAGACATGTTTTGTGATTGATTTTCAGATTCTATCTATCATTAATTTTCTATCAAAGTTGCTTATGTTCTTCTACAAGAATTGTTCATGATGTTGTCTTGATTTGTTTAGGTGTACAACTAGATAGATCTTGATAATTATCTATTGCTAGTTTAGGAGTCTTGATCCGTGTAATTGTCTTGATTTCCTATTCATAAGTGGCAATTTGTGATTAATGATTATGGTCAAGTTTTCAATAATTGCAAAGTGGAACATAACCTAAGTTGAACAATCCGAGCTTATGTGTTTGTTGCTTAGATCAACCTATTTTTCTCATCATAAAGCTGCCATTAAATTGAATCTAGAGAGCTTATTCTAGGTTGTTTGATGGTTAGAGATTAAATAGAGAGCTTGTTCTATTTAACGACAAACTAAGGAAAGATTGGGATAACAGAGCTTGTTGTTATCTACGGTTGTTAACTTTGATAGTTGGTTGATATTGATAGATCTGAAATTGATTCTTAATGATGTCTAGTGGTGGAGAATGAAACCTTAACCATATTTTTCATATTTGATTCTTCTTACTTACTTGTTTTCTTACTTTTCTAGTTTGCTCATTTTTAAAAAGTATATTTATTTTTATTGGCTGGTTATACCGCCTAATTTGTATATTAACTTTGTTTTATTTTTATTGGCTGGTTATACCGCCTAATTTAGTATATATATTTTTATTGGCTGGTTATACCGCCTAATTTAGTATATATATTTTTATTGGCTGGTTATACCGCCTAATTTAGTATATATATTTTTATTGGCTGGTTATACCGCCTTGCATCTTATTCTTATTATTTACTTTAGTTTAAATCTGGCTTCAAAAACCCCTTTTCTTTTATTGTTTTCTTTCAACGTAAGTTATAAACTAATAACTCATAGATTAAAACCCAATCCCTGAGGACTCGACCCTTGCTAATCATTATACTTACAATTGATCTTTTTAGTGCAAGGTTAAATAAGATACACTCTTTTGGGTGCATCAAGAAAATAAAAGAAAGAAAGAAGAAGAGGAAGAATATTAATTATCCAACCTCTTGCTCTCTCTAAAGAAAAAGAAAACTAGAGAAAAGAAAGAAAACTAGAGAAAAGAAAGAAGAAGAAAACTTAGAGAATTTTATTAAAATGGCTAATATCCTACCTATGTACAATATGATCCTCTACAATCATCCAAGGCCCTCTATTTATACACATTTTGGAGGGCTAAATGACAAGAGACAAGCTTTACAAATTTCAAAGGTAGGTATAATAGGTGGGTGCATTTTTCTAACAATTTTCGTCATATTGTATGACCATTTTGATCAGCCAACTTGATGGTCGATTTTGTCAATCTTGGAGGCCTGATCTGATCACATGGTCTTCTAGAAAAATGTTCCCCTATGAGTTACTGATTCCTAGCCGTTGGAATCAGCTCATTTGCTGATGTGGAGAAGAAGATATGGGCAAAATACGAAAACAGGTCAGCACAGACGTCATTGCACATCAGCCAACTTGATGGTCGATTGCGTCAATATTGGAGGCTTTATCTGATCACATGGTCTTCTAGAAAAATGTTCCCCTACCAGTTAGTGATCCATAGCCGTTGGAATCAGCTCATTTTCTGATGTGTATCGGACGATATGGTCAAAATGCGAAAACTCCTCAGGACAGACGTCATTGCACATCAGCCAACTTGATGGTTGATTTCGCTAGGGAAAACGACTCCGTTTCAAGAAGTGTAAAACATGAAAAAGATAGATATGCCTCTTAACTTTGCACGGTTAAAATTTCAGCCTTATTGCTTCAGTGAAACTCTAGATATAGCTGATATGGCAAAAGGTGTCGGAACTGGAACTGAACTGGATTTGCCCTTAATTCTAGTAATCTGAAATCACTCAAAGAAACTTGTGAAAAACACCAAATTACATAAAAATATAAAAGATCATAAACACAATTAGACTAAACAATAATAACTCGTATTTGACACAAAACAATAATAAAACATAACTAAAAACTATATAATTATACGAGTTATCACACCCCCACACTTAGATTGTTGCTAGTCCCTAGCAACGACTCAATAAAAATAAAATAAGAAAATCTAATCTAATCCATTTTCGTAGGAAATCACGGTGGCACTTAGCATGTGACACAAGCCTTTAAACCCCTAGGTGTCCCTAGTGGACGAGTTTAGTCTCGTGAGGGTTTACTAGAACGATACCCACAAACATTGAAAAACTAAAATATAAATAAACTACATATACTAAAAATATTTACTCCTATTCCTTTCAATATAAATTAGAGACAATCTTTGAACAAGTCTTATAAACTAATCAATAGCTTAAAGAATTTCACAAAAAATCATGCTTGAATGTAAATTGTTTGAGTTAAGCCAATATTAACATAACATATTTCAATCAAAATAGTGCACATTCAAACTTAATCTCAACTTCTCACATGGGATACCCTCATGATTTTCACTCTTTAAAGTAGTGGTGAAATGTTTACACTCAATCAATCTCATGAAAACAGTTCTACCATATTCTTGCTTGTCCACCTATTCTCCACTATTTAGATCATACAACTTCATGAATCAAGAGGTCTTTAATCGAGGTTGTGATGGGGCCAAGGGGTTTGTAATGTGGTTGAAGAACAAAAGGATAAAGATATCACAAAGGTTCCAAAGAGTTCATAAAGTTTAGAGACATAAAAAGATCATACAAAGAAACTTCTCAAAACTCTTTACAAGTACATAGTCATCTAAGCCGGATATTCATGTTGGGCCTTTTCTTCATTCTGAACAACTTTGTAACATCTTTTTCTTTTTCCCAAAATTCAAGAGATGATTCATAATTTTTTTTTTTGAATGTATTTGCCAGTATTCCATTTTTTTTTTTTTGACTTTTCTTTTCTTTCCCCCCCACACTTATTTCTTGTTTCTAACCCAAATTTTCAATAGATCTTCCTTGTCTTTGCAACTTGTCTCAAAACATGCTAATTCATCTTTGGAACAAAGGTAAGGATATAAGTATATTTAGGTTAGGGACAAGTTATGGTTACCAAAGAGATAGCTTATTCAATGTAGGCTCAAATTGGCTCACTAGGGGTGTGTTCTCTTGGAACATCAATAAGGGATGGCTGTTTGGCCCTGGCTAAAAATCCTAATGCCTCTATCATATTCATGTTGTCACATGCATCAATATAGTCTCAACAAGGTCTAAAGCAAGTTCTAGAGAATCATGTAATCATAAGAGAACTCAAGAAAGAAATTAGATTGATTTATATAATGCATCAATCATTATAGGCTCAAAAACTCACAAGGATGATTATACAAGTCAGATTAAGTCTAAACATGCTTCTTTCTCAATCAACATATCATATTAACATTGGCTCATAAAAATTAGTATCAAGCTTAATTCTCATGAAAATTTTCTCACTAATAAATCTGTTTTAGACTTATGCAATTCATATCTCATCATAGTATTGAAAAGGAACTAAAACACACTAAAAATAATAATAAAGACTCATAAAATAGTAGACAAAAATAAAAGAAATCCTAAATCATTCCCCCCACACTTAATTCTTACATTGTCCTCAATGTAAGTCTATTAACCCAAATGAAAGAATCATGTGTAAGAGAAAAGAACTAATAACATAAGAATAGGAACAACTAAGACTCAAAACAAAACAAACTCATGCAACCTAAATAATCCTAAAATACTAAACAAAAATTAACAAGTAAACATAAAAAATAAAAATAAAAGCAATAAAAATAAAAATAAAAATAATAAAAGAAAAAGTAAAAGAAAGAGAAGGAGAAAGCAAATCTGAATATGGAAGGTTGGCAATTTCTTCTTTAATTGGGTTGCCTTCCCAATTAACACTTGAGTTAGTGTTTTGAACCTAACCAACACCCCTTCTTGGCTTTTTAGGCTTGTCAGGCTCATACATGAAATTTTCCAAATTTATGCGTTTCAGAGGAAGCTTTCTTTGCACAACAGTGGATGCATTCTCCATTACAAGTATTATTCCATCATCCTTTGTGGTGCATATCTCATCGAGGAATGGAGCATATTTTGATACTTGTTGAATGGCATCCACAAACAAGTTGTTTAAGGTTTCTGG
The DNA here is from genome assembly GCA_030761205.1 of Fremontodendron californicum. Lineage (NCBI taxonomy): Eukaryota > Viridiplantae > Streptophyta > Magnoliopsida > Malvales > Malvaceae > Fremontodendron > Fremontodendron californicum. The sequence goes on along the minus strand of JAULJL010000007.1, from coordinate 9,064,335 downwards.
CATGTGTTGTTCATGTTCTTCCTCCTTGAACTTTGCAAATCTACTAGGAAAAGGTGGAGAAGAAACATTAGTAAAAAGTGGAACCTTAAACGTTACCTCAGGTGCCGAAATACACTTATTTGGATTTGTGGCTTCATTATCCTCAAGAATAGAATCCATCTCTAATTTTGTCTCATCCTCATCTTGTTCCTCATTCCTCAAGGTCACAATAGTAGCATTCTCCTTTGGGTTAATCATCGTTTGGGCAGGGAGTTCTTCAGATCTTTGTGCTACCCATCCCACCATACTACTAGTCAATTGGATCATTTGCTTTTCTAAACTCTTTATGCTTGCCCTTGTTTCCTGTTGAAATTGCAAAGTATCAGTAACAAGAGAATAGACAAGATCTTCTAAAGAAGTACCTGAGTTTTGAGTCATATGTGGTGGTTGAAAAAGATCTGGTTCTTGGGACCATGATTGATTGAAGCTAGATGGATGAGTGTAATTGGCATAAGGATCTACTTCTTGGTAATTTTTTGAGTAACCATAATTAGTATGATCCCACCATCCCTCATGGTAAGTGTTTGAGTAATGATCATACTGTTGGTCTTGGAACACTTGATGGCCTTGACATCCTCCCATGGCAAATTGTTGAACTGGGAAGGTGACATTGGCTTGTTGATTCTCCATGTTCATGTATGCCACCAACTCTTCAAGTGTTAGATTGCTCAATTCCATCGTTTTTTTTTTTTTTATTTTTTTTTATTTTTTTTTTCAAAATTTGATAAGAAAAACCCGTATGTACAAGAAAATAAAACTAATTAGAACTGAAAATAAGAATAAACCAAGTAACAAATAAACTAAAGAAAGCAATCCCCGGCAACGGCGCCAAAAACTTGATGCACCCAAAAGAGTGTATCTTATTTAACCTTGCACTAAAAAGATAAATTGTAAGTATAGTAGTTAGCAAGGGTCGAGTCCTCAGGGATTGGGTTTTAGTTTATAAGTTAATAGTTTAAAACTTAAATTCAAGAACAATAAAAGAAAAGGGGTTTTTGAAGCCAGATTTAAACTAAAGTAAATAATAAGAATAAGATGCAAGGCGGTATAACCAGCCAATAAAAATAAAACAAAGTTAATATACAAATTAGGCGGTATAACCAGCCAATAAAAATAAATATAAAAAATAAGCAAACTAAAAGTAAGAAAACAAATAAGTAAGAAGAATCAAATATGAAAAATATGGTTAAGGTTTCATTCTCCACCACTAGACATCATTAAGAATCAATTTCAGATCTATCAATATCAACCAACTATCAAAGTTAACAACCGTAGATAACAACAAGCTCTGTTACCCCAATCTTTCCTTAGTTTGTCGTTAAATAGAACAAGCTCTCTATTTAATCTCTAACCATTAAACAACCTAGAATAAGCTCTCTAAATTCAATTTAATGGCAGCTTTATGATGAGAAAGATAGGTTGATCTAAGCAACAAACACATAAGCTCGGATTGTTCAACTTAGGTTATGTTCCACTTTGCAATTATTGAAAACTTGACCATAATCATTAATCACAAATTGCCACTTATGAATAGGAAATCAAGACAATTACACGGATCAAGACTCCTAAACTAGCAATAGATAATTATCAAGATCTATCTAGTTGTACACCTAAATAAATCTAGACAACATCATGAACAATTCTTGTAGAAGAACATAAGCAACTTTGATAGAAAATTAATGATAGATAGAATCTGAAAATCAATCACAAAACATGTCTAGGGCTTTGAAATCACCCTTAACCAAATAGAAGTTTAGCCTAGCATAGGCATTGTAAACATAAACATAAAATTAAAGAAAATCTAAGAAGAAAATAAAAGAAAGAAAGAAGAAGAGGAAGAATATTAATTATCCAACCTCTTGCTCTCTCTAAAGAAAAAGAAAACTAGAGAAAAGAAAGAAAACTAGAGAAAAGAAAGAAGAAGAAAACTTAGAGAATTTTATTAAAATGGCTAATATCCTACCTATGTACAATATGATCCTCTACAATCATCCAAGGCCCTCTATTTATACACATTTTGGAGGGCTAAATGACAAGAGACAAGCTTTACAAATTTCAAAGGTAGGTATAATAGGTGGGTGCATTTTTCTAACAATTTTCGTCATATTGTATGACCATTTTGATCAGCCAACTTGATGGTCGATTTTGTCAATCTTGGAGGCCTGATCTGATCACATGGTCTTCTAGAAAAATGTTCCCCTATGAGTTACTGATTCCTAGCCGTTGGAATCAGCTCATTTTCTGATGTGGAGAAGAAGATATGGGCAAAATACGAAAACAGGTCAGCACAGACGTCATTGCACATCAGCCAACTTGATGGTCGATTGCGTCAATATTGGAGGCTTTATCTGATCACATGGTCTTCTAGAAAAATGTTCCCCTACCAGTTAGTGATCCATAGCCGTTGGAATCAGCTCATTTTCTGATGTGTATCGGACGATATGGTCAAAATGCGAAAACTCCTCAGGACAGACGTCATTGCACATCAGCCAACTTGATGGTTGATTTCTCTAGGGAAAACGACTCCGTTTCAAGAAGTGTAAAACATGAAAAAGATAGATATGCCTCTTAACTTTGCACGGTTAAAATTTCAGCCTTATTGCTTCAGTGAAACTCCAGATATAGCTGATATGGCAAAAGGTGTCGGAACTGGAACTGAACTGGATTTGCCCTTAATTCTAGTAATCTGAAATCACTCAAAGAAACTTGTGAAAAACACCAAATTACATAAAAATATAAAAGATCATAAACACAATTAGACTAAACAATAATAACTCGTATTTGACACAAAACAATAATAAAACATAACTAAAAACTATATAATTATACGAGTTATCAATCATTAATCACAAATTGCCACTTATGAATAGGAAATCAAGACAATTACACGGATCAAGACTCCTAAACTAGCAATAGATAATTATCAAGATCTATCTAGTTGTATGATGCACCCTAAAGAGTGTATCTTATTTAACCTTGCACTAAAAAAGATCAATTGTAAGTATAGTAGTTAGCAAGGGTCGAGTCCTCAGGGATTGGGTTTTAGTTTATAAGTTAATAGTTTATAACTTACGTTCAAAGAAAACAATAAAAGAAAAAGGGGTTTTTGAAGCCAGATTTAAACTAAAGTAAATAATAAGAATAAGATGCAAGGCGGTATAACCAGCCAATAAAGATATATATACTAAATTAGGCGGTATAACCAGCCAATAAAAATATATATACTAAATTAGGCGGTATAACCAGCCAATAAAAATAAAACAAAGTTAATATACAAATTAGGCGGTATAACCAGCCAATAAAAATAAATATACTTTTAAAAATAAGCAAACTAGAAAAGTAAGAAAACAAGTAAGTAAGAAGAATCAAATATGAAAAATATGGTTAAGGTTTCATTCTCCACCACTAGACATCATTAAGAATCAATTTCAGATCTATCAATATCAACCAACTATCAAAGTTAACAACCGTAGATAACAACAAGCTCTGTTATCCCAATCTTTCCTTAGTTTGTCGTTAAATAGAACAAGCTCTCTATTTAATCTCTAACCATTAAACAACCTAGAATAAGCTCTCTAAATTCAATTTAATGGCAGCTTTATGATGAGAAAGATAGGTTGATCTAAGCAACAAACACATAAGCTCGGATTGTTCAACTTAGGTTATGTTCCACTTTGCAATTATTGAAAACTTGACCATAATCATTAATCACAAATTGCCACTTATGAATAGGAAATCAAGACAATTACACGGATCAAGACTCCTAAACTAGCAATAGATAATTATCAAGATCTATCTAGTTGTACACCTAAACAAATCAAGACAACATCATGAACAATTCTTGTAGAAGAACATAAGCAACTTTGATAGAAAATTAATGATAGATAGAATCTGAAAATCAATCATAAAACATGTCTAGGGCTTTGAAATCACCCTTAACCAAATAGAAGTTTAGCCTAGCATAGGCATTATAAACATAAACATAAAATTAAAGAAAATCTAAGAAGAAAATAAAAGAAAGAAAGAAGAAGAGGAAGAATATTAATTATCCAACCTCTTGCTCTCTCTAAAGAAAAAGAAAACTAGAGAAAAGAAAGAAAACTAGAGAAAAGAAAGAAGAAGAAAACTTAGAGAATTTTATTAAAATGGCTAATATCCTACCTATGTACAATATGATCCTCTTCAATCATCCAAGGCCCTCTATTTATACACATTTTGGAAGGCTAAATGACAAGAGACAAGCTTTACAAATTTCAAAGGTAGGTATAATAGGTGGGTGAATTTTTCTAACAATTTTCGTCATATTGTATGACAATTTTGATCAGCCAACTTGATGGTCGATTTCGTCAATGTTGGAGGCCTGATCTGATCACATGGTCTTCTAGAAAAAGGTTCCCCTATCAGTTACGGATCCATAGCCGTTGGAATCAGCTCATTTGCTGATGTGGATAAGCCGATATGGGCAAAATACGAAAACATGTCAGCACAGACGTCATTGCACATCAGCCAACTTGATGGTCGATTTCGTCAATATTAGAGGCCTGATCTGATCATATGGTCTTCTAGACAAAGGTTCCCGTATCAGTTACGGATCCATAGCCATTGGAATCAGCTCATGTGCTGATGTGGATAAGCAGATATGGGCAAAATACGAAAACAGGTCAGCATAGACGTCATTGCACATCAGCCAACTTGATGGTCGATTTCGCTAGGGAAAACGACTCCGTTTCAAGAAGTATAAAACATGAAAAAGATAGATATGCCTCTTAGCTTTTCACGGCTACAAATCTCAGCCTTATTGCTTCAGTGAAACTCCAGATATAGCTGATATGGCAAAATGTGTCGGAACTGGAACTGAACTGGATTTGCCCTTAATTCTAGTAATCTGAAATCACTCAAAGAAACTTGTGAAAAACACCAAATTACATAAAAATATAAAAGATCATAAACACAATTAGACTAAACAATAATAACTCGTATTTGACACAAAACAATAATAAAAAATAACTAAAAACTATATAATTATACGAGTTATCACACCCCCACACTTAGATTGTTGCTAGTCCCTAGCAACGACTCAATAAAAATAAAATAAGAAAATCTAATCTAATCCACTTTCGTAGGAAATCACGGTGGCACTTAGCATGTGACACAAGCCTTTAAACCCCTAGGTGTCCCTAGTGGACGAGTTTAGTCTCGTGAGGGTTTACTAGAACGATACCCACAAACATTGAAAACATAAGAAAAACTAAAAATAATAATTATAACTAATCCTTCCAATTTAAATTAGAGATAATCATTGGACAAGTCTTAAAAACTAATCAATAGCTTAAAGAAATTCACAAAAAATCTTGCTTGAATGTAAATTGTTTGAGTTAAGCCAATATTAACATAACATATTTCAATCAAAATAGTGCATATTCAAACTTAATCTCAACTTCTCACATGGGATACTCTCTTGATTTTCACTTTTTAAAGTAGTGGTAAAGTGTTTACACTCAATCAATCTCATGAAAACACTTCTACCATATGCTTGCTTGTCCACCTATTCTTCACTAAAAGATCATGTAACTTCATAAATCAAGAGGTATTTAATCAAGGTTGTAAGGGGGCCAAGGGGTTTGTAATGTGGTTGAAGAACAAAAGGATAAAGATATCACAAAGGTTCCAAAGAGTTCATAAAGTTTAGAGACATAATAAGATCATACAAAGAAACTTCTCAAAACTCTTTACAAGTACATAGTCACCTAGGCCGAATATTCATGTTGGTCCTTTTCTTCATTCTAAACAAATTTGTAATATCTTTTTCTTTTTCCACAAATTCAAGAGATGATTCATATTTTTTTACATAGGAATGTATTTGCCAGTATTCCATTTCTTTTTCTCTTGATTTTTCTTTTCTTTTCCCCCCACACTTATTTCTTGTTTCTAACCCAAATTTTCAATAGATCTTCCTTGTCTTTGCAACTTGTCTCAAAACATGCTAATTCATCTTTGGAACAAAGGTAAAGATATAAGTATATTTAGCTTAGGGACAAGTTATGGTTACCAAAGAGATAGCTTATTCAATGTAGGCTCAAATTGGTTCACTAAGGGTGTGTTCTCTTGGAACATTAATAATGGATGGCTGTTTGGCTCTGGTTATAATCCTAATGCCTCTATCATATTCATGTTGTCACATGTATCAATATAGTCTCAAACGGTTTAAAGCAAGTTCTAGAGAATCATGTAATCATAAGAGCACTCAAGAAAGAAATTAGATTGATTTGTATAATGCATCAATCATTTTAGGCTCAAAAACTCACAATGATGATTATACAAGTCAGTTTTAAGTCTAAACATGCTTCTTTCTCAATCAACATATCATATTAACATTTGCTCATAAAAATTAGTATCAAGCTTAATTCTCATGAAAATCTTCTTACTAGTAACCAGTTTAGACCTATGCAATTCATATCTCATCATTGTATTAAAAAGGAACTAAAACACACTAAAAATAATAATAATAAAGACTCATAAAAAAAAAATAGTAGACGAAAATAAAAGAAATCCTAAATCATTCTCCCCACACTTAATTCTTACATTGTCCTCAATGTAAGTCTATTAACCCAAATGAAAGAATCATGTGTAAGAGAAAAGAACTAATAACATAAGAATAGGAACAACTAGACTCAAAACAAACTCATGCAACCTAAATAATCCTAAAATACTAAACAAAAATTAACAAGTAAACATAAAAAATAAAAATAAAAACAATAAAAATAAAAATAATAAAAGAAAAGAAAAAGGAAAAGAAAGAGAAAGCAAATCTGAATATGGAAGGTTGGCAATTTCTTCTTTAATTGGGTTGCCTTCCCAATTAACACTTGAGTTAATGTTTTGAACCTAACCAACACCCCTTCTTGGCTTTTTAGGCTTGTCAGGCTCATACATGAAATTTTCCAAATTAATGCGTTTGAGAGGAAGCTTTCTCTGCACAACAGTGGATGCATTCTCCATTACAAGTATTATTCCATCATCCTTTGTGGTGCATATCTCATCGAGGAATGGAGCATATTTTGATACTTGTTGAATGGCATCCACAAACAAGTTGTTTAAGGTTTCTGGCATGTGTTGTTCATGTTCTTCCTCCATGAACTTTGCAAATCTACTAGGAAAAGGTGGAGAAGAAACATTAGTAAAAAGTGAAACCTTAAACGTTACCTCAGGTGCCGAAATACTCTTATTTGGATCTTTGGCTTCATTATCCTCAAGAATAGAATCCATCTCTAATTTTGTCTCATCCTCATCTTGTTCCTCATTCCTCAAGGTCACAATCGTAGCATTCTCCTTTGGGTTAATCATCGTTTGGGCAGGGAGTTCTTCAGATCTTTGTGCTACCCATCCCACCATACTACTAGTCAATTGGATCATTTGCTTTTCCAAACTCTGGAAGCTTGCCCTTGTTTCCTGTTGAAATTGCAATGTATCAGTAACAAGAGAATAGACAAGATCTTCTAAAGAAGTACCTGAGTTTTGAGTCATATGTGGTGGTTGAAAAAGATCTGGTTCTTGGGACCATGATTGATTGAAGCTAGATGGATGAGTGTAATTGGCATAAGGATCTACTTCTTGGTAATTTTCCGAATAGCCATAAGTAGTATGATCCCACCATCCCTCATGGTAAGTGTTTGAGTAATGATCATACTGTTGGTCTTGGAACACTTGATGGCCTTGACATCCTCCCATGGCCAATTGTTGAACTGGGAAGGTGAGATTGGCTTGTTGATTCTCCATGTTCATGTATGCCACCAACTCTTCAAGTGTTAGATTGCTCAATTCCATCGTTTTTTTTTTTTTATATTTTTTTTTCAAAATTTGATCAGAAAAACCCGTATGTACAAGAAAATAAAACTCATTAGAACTGAAAATAAGAATAAACCAAGTAACAAATAAACTAAAGAAAACAATCCCCGGCAACGGCGCCAAAAATTTGATGCACCCTAAAGAGTGTATCTTATTTAACCTTGCACTAAAAAAGATCAATTGTAAGTATAGTAGTTAGCAAGGGTCGAGTCCTCAGGGATTGGGTTTTAGTTTATAAGTTAATAGTTTATAACTTACGTTCAAAGAAAACAATAAAAGAAAAAGGGGTTTTTGAAGCCAGATTTAAACTAAAGTAAATAATAAGAATAAGATGCAAGGCGGTATAACCAGCCAATAAAGATATATATACTAAATTAGGCGGTATAACCAGCCAATAAAAATATATATACTAAATTAGGCGGTATAACCAGCCAATAAAAATAAAACAAAGTTAATATACAAATTAGGCGGTATAACCAGCCAATAAAAATAAATATACTTTTAAAAATAAGCAAACTAGAAAAGTAAGAAAACAAGTAAGTAAGAAGAATCAAATATGAAAAATATGGTTAAGGTTTCATTCTCCACCACTAGACATCATTAAGAATCAATTTCAGATCTATCAATATCAACCAACTATCAAAGTTAACAACCGTAGATAACAACAAGCTCTGTTATCCCAATCTTTCCTTAGTTTGTCGTTAAATAGAACAAGCTCTCTATTTAATCTCTAACCATTAAACAACCTAGAATAAGCTCTCTAAATTCAATTTAATGGCAGCTTTATGATGAGAAAGATAGGTTGATCTAAGCAACAAACACATAAGCTCGGATTGTTCAACTTAGGTTATGTTCCACTTTGCAATTATTGAAAACTTGACCATAATCATTAATCACAAATTGCCACTTATGAATAGGAAATCAAGACAATTACACGGATCAAGACTCCTAAACTAGCAATAGATAATTATCAAGATCTATCTAGTTGTACACCTAAACAAATCAAGACAACATCATGAACAATTCTTGTAGAAGAACATAAGCAACTTTGATAGAAAATTAATGATAGATAGAATCTGAAAATCAATCATAAAACATGTCTAGGGCTTTGAAATCACCCTTAACCAAATAGAAGTTTAGCCTAGCATAGGCATTATAAACATAAACATAAAATTAAAGAAAATCTAAGAAGAAAATAAAAGAAAGAAAGAAGAAGAGGAAGAATATTAATTATCCAACCTCTTGCTCTCTCTAAAGAAAAAGAAAACTAGAGAAAAGAAAGAAAACTAGAGAAAAGAAAGAAGAAGAAAGAAGAAGAAAACTTAGAGAATTTTATTAAAATGGCTAATATCCTACCTATGTACAATATGATCCTCTTCAATCATCCAAGGCCCTCTATTTATACACATTTTGGAAGGCTAAATGACAAGAGACAAGCTTTACAAATTTCAAAGGTAGGTATAATAGGTGGGTGAATTTTTCTAACAATTTTCGTCATATTGTATGACAATTTTGATCAGCCAACTTGATGGTCGATTTCGTTAATGTTGGAGGCCTGATCTGATCACATGGTCTTCTAGAAAAAGGTTCCCCTATCAGTTACGGATCCATAGCCGTTGGAATCAGCTCATTTGCTGATGTGGATAAGCCGATATGGGCAAAATACGAAAACATGTCAGCACAGACGTCATTGCACATCAGCCAACTTGATGGTCGATTTCGTCAATATTAGAGGCCTGATCTGATCATATGGTCTTCTAGACAAAGGTTCCCGTATCAGTTACGGATCCATAGCCATTGGAATCAGCTCATGTGCTGATGTGGATAAGCAGATATGGGCAAAATACGAAAACAGGTCAGCACAGACGTCATTGCACATCAGCCAACTTGATGGTCGATTTCGCTAGGGAAAACGACTCCGTTTCAAGAAGTATAAAACATGAAAAAGATAGATATGCCTCTTAGCTTTTCACAGCTACAAATTTCAGCCTTATTGCTTCAGTGAAACTCCAGATATAGCTGATATGGCAAAATGTGTCGGAACTGGAACTGAACTGGATTTGCCCTTAATTCTAGTAATCTGAAATCACTCAAAGAAACTTGTGAAAAACACCAAATTACATAAAAATATAAAAGATCATAAACACAATTAGACTAAACAATAATAACTCGTATTTGACACAAAACAATAATAAAAAATAACTAAAAACTATATAATTATACGAGTTATCATTGTACACCTAAACAAATCAAGACAACATCATGAACAATTCTTGTAGAAGAACATAAGCAACTTTGATAGAAAATTAATGATAGATAGAAACTGAAAATCAATTATAAAACATGTCTAGGGCTTTGAAATCACCCTTAACCAAATAGAAGTTTAGCCTAGCATAGGCATTGTAAACATAAACATAAAATTAAAGAAAATCTAAGAAGAAAATAAAAGAAAGAAAGAAGAAGAGGAAGAATATTAATTATCCAACCTCTTGCTCTCTCTAAAGAAAAAGAAAACTAGAGAAAAGAAAGAAAACTAGAGAAAAGAAAGAAGAAGAAAACTTAGAGAATTTTATTAAAATGGCTAATATCCTACCTATGTACAATATGATCCCTTACAATCATCCAAGGCCCTCTATTTATACACATTTTTGAGGGCTAAATGACAAGAGACAAGCCTTACAAATTTCAAAGGTAGGTATAATAGGTGGGTGCATTTTCTAACAATTTTTGTCATACATGACGATTTTGATCAGCCAACTTGATGGTCGATTTTGTCAATTTTGCAGGCCTTATCTGATCACATGGTCTTCTAGAAAAATGTTACCCTATCAGTTACTGATCCATAGCCGTTGGAATCAGCTCATTTGCTGATGTGGATAAGAAGATATGGGCAAAATACGAAAACAGGTCAGCAGAGACGTCATTGCACATCAGCCAACTTGATGGTCGATTTCGCTAGGGAAAACGACTCCGTTTCAAGAAGTGTAAAACATGAAAAAGATAGATATGCCTCTTAGCTTTGCATGGATACAAATTTCAGCCTTATTGCTTCAGTGAAACTCGAGATATAGCTGATATGGAAAAAGGTGTCGGAACTGGAACTGAACTGGATTTGCCCTTAATTCTAGTAATCTGAAATCACTCAAAGAAACTTGTGAAAAACACCAAAATATATAAAAATATAAAAGATCATAAACACAATTAGACTAAACAATAATAACTCGTATTTGACACAAAACAATAATAAAACATAACTAAAAACTATATAATTATACGAGTTATCACACCCCCACACTTAGATTGTTGCTAGTCCCTAGCAACGACTCAATAAAAATAAAATAAGAAAATCTAATTTTATCCATTTTCGTAGGAAATCACGGTGGCACTTAGCATGTGACACAAGCCTTTAAACCCCTAGGTGTCCCTAGTGGACGAGTTTAGTCTCGTGAGGGTTTACTAGAACGATACCCACAAACATTGAAAAACTAAAATATAAATAAACTACATATACTAAAAATATTTACTCCTAATCCTTTCAATACACATTAGAGACAATCTTTGAACAAGTCTTATAAACTAATCAATAGCTTAAAGAATTCCACAAAAAATCATGCTTGAATGTAAATTGTTTGAGTTAAGCCAATATTAACATAACATATCTCAATCAAAATAGTGCATGTTCAAATTTAATCTCAACTTCTCACATGGGATACTCTCTTGATTTTCACTCTTTAAAGTAGTGGTAAAGTGTTTACACTCAATCAATCTCATGAAAACACTTCTACCATATGCTTGCTTGTCCACCTATTCTCCACTAAAAGATCATGCAACTTCATAAATCAAGAGGTCTTTAATCAAGGTTGTAATGGGGCCAAGGGGTTTGTAATGTGGTTGAAGAACAAAAGGATAAAGATATCACAAAGGTTCCAAAGAGTTCATAAAGTTTAGAGACATAAAAAGATTATACAAAGAAACTTCTCAAAACTCTTTACAAGTACATAGTCACCTAGGCCGGATATTCATGTTGGGCCTTTTCTTCATTCTAAACAACTTTGTAACATCTTTTTCTTTTTCCACAAATTCAAGAGATGATTCATTTTTTTTATATAGGAATGTATTTGCCAGTATTCCATTTCTTTTTCTCTTGACTTTTCTTTTCTTTTCCCCCCACACTTATTTCTTGTTTCTAACCAAAAAATATCCCTTGTCTTTGCAACTTGTCTCAAATCATGCTAATTCATCTTTGGAACAAAGGTAAAGATATAAGTATATTTAGGTTAGGGACAAGTTATGGTTACCAAAGAGATAGCTTATTCAATGTAGGCTCAAATTGGTTCACTAAGGGTGTGTTCTCTTGGAACATCAATAAGGGATGGTTGTTTGGCCCTGGCTAAAAATCCTAATGCCTCTATCATATTCATGTTGTCACATGCATCAATATAGTCTCAAACGGTTTAAAGCAAGTTCTAGAGAATCATGTAATCATAAGAGCACTCAAGAAAGAAATTAGATTGATTTGTATAATGCATCAATCATTTTAGGCTCAAAAACTCACAAGAATGATTATACAAGTCAGATTAAGTCTAAACATGCTTCTTTCTCAATCAACATATCATATTAACATTGGCTCATAAAAAGGTTGACATCAAGCTCAATTCTCATGAAAATCTTCTCACTAATAAATATGTTTTAGACTTATGCAATTCATATCTCATCATTGTATTAAAAAGGAACTAAAACACACTAAAAACTAATAATAATAATAAAGACTCATAAAAAAAAAATAGTAGACAAAAATAAAAGAAATCCTAAATCATTCCCCCCACACTTAATTCTTACATTGTCCTCAATGTAAGTCTATTAACCCAAATGAAAGAATCATGTGTAAGAGAAAAGAACTAATAACATAAGAATAGGAATAACTAGACTCAAAACAAAACAAACTCATGCAACCTAAATAATCCTAAAATACTAAACAAAAATTAACAAGTAAACGTAAAAAGAAGAAATCAAACTGACAAGGTATGTCTCAAGTCTCCCTTACTCAGACCTTGTTCAGAATGAATACTTCTAAATTGCTTAAAACACAACAAACTTTTTTTTTTTTTTAAGAAGGTAAAATTTAGGAGATATTACCTGTAGAGGTTGCTAACCACTTATTATAACTGAGACACAACAAACAAAATGTTAGATAATGTCACAAAGACAAAGTGCAATCCACTCCTTGCTCGTCCATATCTCTTTTTCTTTTTCCGAGCGTTTGCGAAACAACCGTAGCAGATAAATACTCATAAGCTTGGAGCTTTTTGAGTAAATCTTCAATGGTTGTAGCAGAAATTATGGTTCTCCTTGCCTCTGAAAACATGAATCCATTATCCACAGCATTATCTAAATATGAAAGCAAATTACTAAAATAACCATTAATATTAAGCAAACCAATGGGTTTCTTATTTGTGACCAAAGATGACCAAGAAGCCACGCAAGCTATTTCTTCCAATGTACCCAGACCTCCTGGTAAAGCAATGAATGCATCGGCAGAATGGTACATGATTGTTATCCGTTCAGGGATACTCCAGACTTGTATTTCCTTACCCAAGGTAGGTCCACAAAAATCTGTGAATAGTTTTGGCACGATTCCTAGAACTGGACTTCCTCCGGCGTGTGCTGCTGTAGCGACTGCTCCCATTAAACCCGTACTACCGCCTCCATAAATCAAGTGGATCTTTTGTTGGGCAAGTATTACTCCAACTCTTATGGCTTCATCAGCGAATATGTTATTTTTCCCTGGATAAGCACCTCCAAAGACACAAATTTTTTTAATGTGCTGGGATGAAGTACTTTCCATTTTTTTTTCTTCGAGTGCCTGAAAGAGAATGAGTACATGGTGTAATATATAGAGGACTGAGTAGTGAATCAGACAAGAGTAATAATGTCGCCGAAAGTGTATTTGACCTGTCAGAAGAAAATGTTAACCTAACAAAAGATTTTTGCGTGATTTCAGGAAGAAAATCAAAAAGAGAAGAAAAAATCAACCGTAAAAGACAAATAAAAAAAACGAGAATAATTACACAAATCGAACAACACGTAAATTAAACCAAAATAAAGTTATTGCAAATCAAACCAAAAATTGAGAAGTCATTTATTGTAGTTGTGATTGTGGCTCACATCTTCCTCTGGTTTTACGTCCAGAAACGGCTTAAACGCCTTCTATGAGTCGAGGATATGCTTCCCATCCAGTTTTCTTACAAGCTGGCAAAGAGGGTCTTTTAACATCAGATTCCCAAGATGTTGTCATTCCCTTTGGAATTGCGGCCATAAATCAAGAATTTCTCTTTGTACGTCTCCACTAGGATGCGTCTCAAGAGAAAGTTGGATATTACCCAAATTCTCCTTACTCAGTCCATCCTTAATGAATTCAATTTTATCATCTCAATTAGAGGACGGAATCCCAATAGAACGACATTTACCGTTACACGTCCATCGTGCACATTTGTGGCAATTTGAACTCATGCGCTTTGCTCGTCGCTTCTTTACAAAAGTGCTTCTACCTGTACCTGGTAAATGCAAAACAGGAAGATATTCATCTTCACGTACCTTGGCTTCAATTATCCAACGTATGTCTCCAGGAATCCCTTTGTGCATAAGCATTCTTAATCTTTCAAATCGAACTTGGTAAAGCTTCAGTAAAATATTTCGAGGAAAAGGAGGAAATCGTTTCTGCAATCTTGTGAGAATATCATCCATCCTGAAAAAAATGAAAAAAAATGAAAGAGAAATTGGAAGAGAAATCTATATACAATATCAGTTTTGTGGGTAGCTGATGGAACCGATTTAAATAATCACGGAGTACCGTTATCCGCCATTTAACAGGGGTTTAAAAAAAAATAAAAATTATATTTACATCTAGTTATTTTCAAAATAAGGATCAGAAAGAAAAACAACATAAAAAGACTCAAAAATAAAACACTCTAAATAAAATCCTAAATTCTTCCCCCCACACATAATTCTTACATTGTCATTAATGTAATGCTATTATCCCCCAATGCAAGAATTATATGTAAGAGAAAAGAACTATTAAACAAAAGAAACTTATGCAGCCTAAATGAACTTAAAAACAGTAAACACAATTAACAAAGAAACATAAAAAATAAAAACAATAAAAATAATAAAAGAAAAAGGAAAAGAAAGAGAAAGAGAAAGCAAATCTGAATATGGAAGGTTGGCAATTTCTTCTTTAATTGGGTTGCCTTCCCAATTAACACTTGAGTTAGTGTTTTGAACCTAACCAACACCCCTTCTTGGCTTTTTAGGCTTGTCAGGCTCATACATAAAATTTTCCAAATTTATGCGTTTGAGAGGAAGCTTTCTTTGCACAACAGTGGATGTATTCTCCATTACAAGTATTATTCCATCATCCTTTGTGGTGCATATCTCATCGAGGAATGATGCATCTTTTGGTACTTGTTGAATGACCTCCACAAACAAGTTGTTTAAGGTTTTCGGCATGTGTTGTTCATGTTCTTCCTCCTTGAACTTTGCAAATCTACTAGGAAAAGGTGGAGAAGAAACATTAGTAAAAAGTGAAACCTTAAACGTTACCTCAGGTGCCGAAATACTCTTATTTGGATCTTTGGCTTCATTATCCTCAAGAATAGAATCCATCTCTAATTTTGTTTCATCCTCATCTTGTTCCTCATTCTTCAAGGTCACAATAGTAGCATTCTCCTTTGGGTTAACCATCGTTTGGGCTGGGAGTTCTTCAGATCTTTGTGCTACCCATCCCACCATACTACTAGCCAATTGGCTCATTTGCTTTTCCAAACTCTGGATGCTTGCCCTTGTTTCCTGTTGAAATTGCAAAGAATCAGTAACAAGAGAATAGACAAGATCTTCTAAAGAAGTACCTGAGTTTTGAGTCATATGTGGTGGTTGAAAAAGATCTGGTTCTGGAGACCATGATTGATTGAAGCTAGATGAATGAGTGTAATTGGCATAAGGATCTACTTCTTGGTAATTTTTCGAGTAGCCATAATTAGTATGATCCCACCATCCCTCATGGTAAGTGTTTGAGTAATGATCATACTGTTGGTCTTGGAACACTTGATGGCCTTGACATCCTCCCACGGCCAATTGTTGAACTGGGGAGGTGAGATTGGCTTGTTGATTCTCCATGTTCATGTATGCCACCAACTCTTCAAGTGTTAGATTGCTCAATTCCATTGTTTTTTTTTTTTTTTTTAAATTTGAAAAGAAAAACTTGTATGTACAAGAAAATAAAACTAATTAGAACTGAAAATAAGAATAAACCAAGTAACAAATAAACTAAAGAAAGCAATCCCCGGCAACGGCGCCAAAAATTTGATGCACCCAAAAGAGTGTATCTTATTTAACCTTGCACTAAAAAGATCAATTGTAAGTATAATGATTAGCAAGGGTCGAGTCCTCAGGGATTGGGTTTTAATTTATGAGTTATTAGTTTATAACTTACGTTCAAAGAAAACAATAAAAGAAAAGGGGTTTTTGAAGCCAGATTTAAACTAAGTAAATAATAAGAATAAGATGCAAGGCGGTATAACCAGCCAATAAAAATATATATACTAAATTAGGCGGTATAACCAGCCAATAAAAATATATATACTAAATTAGGCGGTATAACCAGCCAATAAAAATAAAACAAAGTTAATATACAAATTAGGCGGTATAACCAGCCAATAAAAATAAATATAAAAAATAAGCAAACTAAAAGTAAGAAAACAAGTAAGTAAGAAGAATCAAATATGAAAAATATGGTTAAGGTTTCATTCTCCACCACTAGACATCATTAAGAATCAATTTCAGATCTATCAATATCAACCAACTATCAAAGTTAACAACCGTAGATAACAACAAGCTCTGTTATCCCAATCTTTCCTTAGTTTGTCGTTAAATAGAACAAGCTCTCTATTTAATCTCTAACCATCAAACAACCTAGAATAAGCTCTCTAGATTCAATTTAATGGCAGCTTTATGATGAGAAAGATAGGTTGATCTAAGCAACAAACACATAAGCTCGGATTGTTCAACTTAGGTTATGTTCCACTTTGCAATTATTGAAAACTTGACCATAATCATTAATCACAAATTGCCACTTATGAATAGGAAATCAAGACAATTACACGGATCAAGACTCCTAAACTAGCAATAGATAATTATCAAGATCTATCTAGTTGTACACCTAAACAAATCAAGACAACATCATGAACAATTCTTGTAGAAGAACATAAGCAACTTTGATAGAAAATTAATGATAGATAGAAACTGAAAATCAATTATAAAACATGTCTAGGGCTTTGAAATCACCCTTAACCAAATAGAAGTTTAGCCTAGCATAGGCATTGTAAACATAAACATAAAATTAAAGAAAATCTAAGAAGAAAATAAAAGAAAGATAGAAGAAGAGGAAGAATATTAATTATCCAACCTCTTGCTCTCTCTAAAGAAAAAGAAAACTAGAGAAAAGAAAGAAAACTAGAGAAAAGAAAGAAGAAGAAAACTTAGAGAATTTTATTAAAATGGCTAATATCCT
Organism: Fremontodendron californicum; assembly: GCA_030761205.1. Taxonomy (NCBI): domain Eukaryota; kingdom Viridiplantae; phylum Streptophyta; class Magnoliopsida; order Malvales; family Malvaceae; genus Fremontodendron; species Fremontodendron californicum. The sequence goes on along the minus strand of JAULJL010000007.1, from coordinate 9,046,886 downwards.
ACCTATGTACAATATGATCCCTTACAATCATCCAAGGCCCTCTATTTATACACATTTTGGAGGGCTAAATGACAAGAGACAAGCTTTACAAATTTCAAAGGTAGGTATAATAGGTGGGTGCATTTTCTAACAATTTTTGTCATACATGACGATTTTGATCAGCCAACTTGATGGTCGATTTTGTCAATTTTGCAGGCCTTATCTGATCACATGGTCTTCTAGAAAAATGTTACCCTATCAGTTACTGATCCATAGCCGTTGGAATCAGCTCATTTGCTGATGTGGATAAGAAGATATGGGCAAAATACGAAAACAGGTCAGCAGAGACGTCATTGCACATCAGCCAACTTGATGGTCGATTTCGCTAGGGAAAACGACTCCGTTTCAAGAAGTGTAAAACATGAAAAAGATAGATATGCCTCTTAGCTTTGCATGGATACAAATTTCAGCCTTATTGCTTCAGTGAAACTCGAGATATAGCTGATATGGAAAAAGGTGTCGGAATTGGAACTGAAATGGATTTGCCCTTAATTCTAGTAATCTGAAATCACTCAAAGAAACTTGTGAAAAACACCAAAATATATAAAAATATAAAAGATCATAAACACAATTAGACTAAACAATAATAACTCGTATTTGACACAAAACAATAATAAAACATAACTAAAAACTATATAATTATACGAGTTATCATGATTCAATTTTTTTTTTCATGGGAATGTATTTTTACAATGTTCCCTTTTCTTTTTCTCTTGACTTTTGCCTCTCTCCTCCCCCTCACTTATCTTTTGTTCTAACCCAAATTTTGAAAAAGTATCCCTTGTTTCTGCAATATGTCTCAATCATTCTAGTCCATCTTTAGAACAAGGGTAAAGATATAAATGTTTTTAGGCTAGGTGTAAGATATGGTTACCAAAGAAATAGCATATTCAATGTAGGCTCAAATTGGTTCACTAGGGGGATGTTCTCTTGGAACATCAATAGGGATGGCTGTTTGGCCCTGATTAAAATCCTGATGCCTCTATCATATTCAAAATGTATCCCTTGTTTCTGCAATATGTCTCAAGCATTCTAGTCCATCTTTAGAACAAGGGTAAAGATATAAATGTTTTTAGGCTAGGTGTAAGATATGGTTACCAAAGAAATAGCATATTCAATGTAGGCTCAAATTGGTTCACTAGGGGGATGTTATCTTGGAACATCAATAGGGATGGCTGTTTGGCCCTGATTATAATCCTAATGCCTCTATCATATTCATGTTATCACATGTATCAATATAGTCTCAAACGGTTTAAAGCAAGTTCTAGAGAATCATGTAATCATAAGAGCACTCAAGAAAGAAATTAGATTGATACGTATAATGCATCAATCATATAGGCTCAAAAACTCACAAGGATGATTATACAAGTCAATATCAAGTCTAAACATGCTTCTTTCTCAGTCAACATATCATATCAACATTGGCTCATAAAGAACAGTATCAAGCTTAATTCTCATGAAAATCTTCTCACTAATAACCAGTTTAGACCTATGCAATTCATATCTCATCATTGTATTAAAAAGGAACTAAAACACACTAAAAATAATAATAATAATAATAATAATAATAATGATAATATTAAAGACTCATAAAAAAAATAATAGACAAAAATAAAAGTAATCCTAAATCCTTCCCCCCACACTTAATTCTTACATTGTCCTCAATGTAATGCTATTAACCCAAATGAAAGAATCATGTGTAAGTGAAAAGAACGAATAACATAAGAATAGAAATAACTAAGACTCAAAACAAAACAAATTCATGCAACCTAAATGATAACTCGTATAATTATATAGTTTTTAGTTATGTTTTATTATTGTTTTGTGTCAAATACGAGTTATTATTGTTTAGTCTAATTGTGTTTATGATCTTTTATATTTTTATGTAATTTGGTGTTTTTCACAAGTTTCTTTGAGTGATTTCAGATTACTAGAATTAAGGGCAAATCCAGTTCAGTTCCAATTCCGACACCTTTTGCCATATCAGCTATATCTGGAGTTCCAGTGAAGCAATAAGGCTGAAATGTTAACCGTGCAAAGCTAAGAGTCATATCTATCTTTTTCATGTTTTACACTTCTTGAAACGGAGTCGTTTTCCCTAGCGAAATCGACCATCAAGTTGGCTGATGTGCAATGACATCTGTGCTGACCTGTTTTCGTATTTTGCCCATATCTTCTTATCCACATCAGAAAATGAGCTGATTCCAACGGCTATGGATCAGTAACTGACAGGGGAACATTTTTCTAGAAGACCATGTGATCAGATCAGGCCTCCAATATTGACAAAATCGACCATCAAGTTGGCTGATCAAAATTGTCATACAATATGACGAAAATTGTTAGAAAAATGTACCCACCTATTATACCTACCTTTGAAATTTGTAAAGCTTGTCTCTTGTCATTTAGCCCTCCAAAATGTGTATAAATAGAGGGCCTTGGATGATTGTAGAGGATCATATGGTAGATTGGTAGGAAATTAGCCATTGTAATAAAATTCTCTAAGTTTTCTTCTTCTTTCTTTTCTCTAGTTTTCTTTTTCTTTATTTTCTTCTTCTTCTTTCTTTCTTTTATTTCCCTCTTAGATTCTCTTTAATTTTATGTTTATGTTTACAATGCCTATGCTAGGCTAAACTTCTATTTGGTAAGGGTGATTTCAAAGCCCTAGACATGTTTTGTGATTGATTTTTAGATTCTATCTATCATTAATTCTCTATCAAAGTTGCTTATGTTCTTCTACAAGAATTGTTCATGATGTTGTCTTGATTTATTTAGATGTACAACTAGATAGATCTTGATAATTATCTATTGCTAGTTTAGGAGTCTTGATCCGTGTAATTGTCTTGATTTCCTATTCATAAGTGGCAATTTGTGATTAATGATTATGGTCAAGTTTTCAATAATTGCAAAGTGGAACATAACCTAAGTTGAATGATGCACCCAAAAGAGTGTATCTTATTTAACCTTGCACTAAAAAGATAAATTGTAAGCATAGTAGTTAGCAAGGGTCGAGTCCTCAGGGATTGGGTTTTAGTTTATAAGTTAATAGTTTAAAACTTAAATTCAAGAACAATAAAAGAAAAGGGGTTTTTGAAGCCAGATTTAAACTAAAGTATATAATAAGAATAAGATGCAAGGCGGTATAACCAGCCAATAAAAATATATATACTAAATTAGGCGGTATAACCAGCCAATATATATACTAAATTAGGCGGTATAACCAGCCAATAAAAATAAAACAAAGTTAATATACAAATTAGGCGGTATAACCAGCCAATAAAAATAAATATACTTTTAAAAATAAGCAAACTAGAAAAGTAAGAAAACAAGTAAGTAAGAAGAATCAAATATGAAAAATATGGTTAAGGTTTCATTCTCCACCACTAGACATCATTAAGAATCAATTTCAGATCTATCAATATCAACCAACTATCAAAGTTAACAACCGTAGATAACAACAAGCTCTGTTATCCCAATCTTTCCTTAGTTTGTCGTTAAATAGAACAAGCTCTCTATTTAATCTCTAACCATCAAACAACCTAGAATAAGCTCTCTAGATTCAATTTAATGGCAGCTTTATGATGAGAAAGATAGGTTGATCTAAGCAACAAACACATAAGCTCGGATTGTTCAACTTAGGTTATGTTCCACTTTGCAATTATTGAAAACTTGACCATAATCATTAATCACAAATTGCCACTTATGAATAGGAAATCAAGACAATTACACGGATCAAGACTCCTAAACTAGCAATAGATAATTATCAAGATCTATCTAGTTGTACACCTAAACAAATCAAGACAACATCATGAACAATTCTTGTAGAAGAACATAAGCAACTTTGATAGAAAATTAATGATAGATAGAATCTGAAAATCAATTATAAAACATGTCTAGAGCTTTGAAATCACCCTTAACCAAATAGAAGTTTAGCCTAGCATAGGCATTGTAAACATAAACATAAAATTAAAGAAAATCTAAGAAGAAAATAAAAGAAAGAAAGAAGAAGAGGAAGAATATTAATTATCCAACCTCTTGCTCTCTCTAAAGAAAAAGAAAACTAGAGAAAACTAGAGAAAAGAAAGAAGAAGAAAACTTAGAGAATTTTATTAAAATGGCTAATATCCTACCTATGTACAATATATTCCTCTACAATCATCCAAGGCCCTCTATTTATACACATTTTGGAAGGCTAAATGACAAGAGACAAGCTTTACAAATTTCAAAGGTAGGTATAATAGGTGGGTGAATTTTTCTAACAATTTTCGTCATATTGTATGACAATTTTGATCAGCCAACTTGATGGTCGATTTCGTCAATGTTGGAGGCCTGATCTGATCACATGGTCTTCTAGAAAAAGGTTCCCCTATCAGTTACGGATCCATAGCCGTTGGAATCAGCTCATTTGCTCATGTGGATAAGCAGATATGGGCAAAATACGAAAACATGTCAGCATAGACGTCATTGCACATCAGCCAACTTGATGGTCGATTTCGTCAATATTAGAGGCCTGATATGATCATATGGTCTTCTAGACAAAGGTTACCGTATCAGTTACGGATCCATAGCCATTGAAATCAGCTCATTTTCTGATGTGTATAAGAAGATATGGGCAAAATACGAAAACAGGTCAGCACAGACGTCATTGCACATCAGCCAACTTGATGGTCGATTTCGCTAGGGAAAACGACTCCGTTTCAAGAAGTATAAAACATGAAAAAGATAGATATGCCTCTTAGCTTTGCACGGCTACAAATTTCAGCCTTATTGCTTCAGTGAAACTCCAGATATAGCTGATATGGAAAAATGTGTCGGAACTGGAACTGAACTGGATTTGCCCTTAATTCTAGTAATCTGAAATCACTCAAAGAAACTTGTGAAAAACACCAAATTACATAAAAATATAAAAGATCATAAACACAATTAGACTAAACAATAATAACTCGTATTTGACACAAAACAATAATAAAACATAACTAAAAACTATATAATTATACGAGTTATCACACCCCCACACTTAGATTGTTGCTAGTCCCTAGCAACGACTCAATAAAAATAAAATAAGAAAATCTAATCTAATCCATTTTCGTAGGAAATCACGGTGGCACTTAGCATGTGACACAAGCCTTTAAACCCCTAGGTGTCCCTAGTGGACGAGTTTAGTCTCGTGAGGGTTTACTAGGACGATACCCACAAACATTGAAAACATAAGAAAAACTAAAAATAATAATTATAACTAATCCTTCCAATATAAATTTGAGATAATCATTGGACAAGTCTTAAAAACTAATCAATAGCTTAAAGAAATTCACAAAAAATCTTGCTTGAATGTAAATAGTTTGAGTTAAGCCAATATTAACATAACATATTTCAATCAAAATAGTGCATATTCAAACTTAATCTCAACTTCTCACATGGGATACTCTCTTGATTTTCACTCTTTAAATTAGTGGTAAAGTGTTTACACTCAATCAATCTCATGAAAACACTTCTACCATATGCTTGCTTGTCCACCTATTCTCCACTAAAAGATCATGCAACTTCATAAATCAAGAGGTCTTTAATCAAGATTGTAATGGGGCCAAGGGGTTTGTAATGTGGTTGAAGAACAAAAGGATAAAGATATCACAAAGGTTCCAAAGAGTTCATAAAGTTTAGAGACATAAAAAAATTATACAAAGAAACTTCTCAAAACTCTTTACAAGCACATAGTCACCTAGGCCGGATATTCATGTTGGGCCTTTTCTTCATTCTAAACAACTTTGTAACATCTTTTTCTTTTTCCACAAATTCAAGAGATGATTCATATATATATATTTTTTTTACATAGGAATGTATTTTCCAGTATTCCATTTCTTTTTCTCTTGATTTTTCTTTTCTTTTCCCCCCACACTTATTTCTTGTTTCTAACCAAAAAATATCCCTTGTCTTTGCAACTTGTCTCAAATCATGCTAATTCATCTTTGGAACAAAGGTAAAGATATAAGTATATTTAGGTTAGGGACAAGTTATGGTTACCAAAGAGATAGCTTATTCAATGTAGGCTCAAATTGGTTCACTAAGGGTGTGTTCTCTTGGAACATCAATAAGGGATGGCTATTTGGCTCTGGTTATAATCCTAATGCCTCTATCATATTCATGTTGTCACATGTATCAATATAGTCTCAAACGGTTTAAAGCAAGTTCTAGAGAATCATGTAATCATAAGAGCACTCAAGAAAGAAATTAGATTGATTTGTATAATGCATCAATCATTTTAGGCTCAAAAACTCACAATGATGATTATACAAGTCAGTTTTAAGTCTAAACATGCTTCTTTCTCAATCAACATATCATATTAACATTGGCTCATAAAAATTAGTATCAAGCTTAATTCTCATGAAAATCTTCTCACTAGTAACCAGTTTAGACCTATGCAATTCATATCTCATCATTGTATTAAAAAGGAACTAAAACACACTAAAAATAATAATAATAAAGACTCATAAAAAAAATAGTAGGCGAAAATAAAAGAAATCCTAAATCATTCCCCCCACACTTAATTCTTACATTGTCCTCAATGTAAGTCTATTAACCCAAATGAAATAATCATGTGTAAGAGAAAAGAACTAATAACATAAGAATAGGAACAACTAGACTCAAAACAAAACAAAACAAACTCATGCAACCTAAATAATCCTAAAATACTAAACAAAAATTAACAAGTAAACATAAAAAGATTAAAATCAAACTGACAAGGTATGTCTCAAGTCTCCCTTACTCAGACCTTGTTCAGAATGAATACTTCTAAATTGCTTAAAACACAACAAACTTTTTTTTTTTTTTGAAAAGAAGAAATCAAACTGACAAGGTATGTCTCAAGTCTCCCTTACTCAGACCTTGTTCAGAATGAATACTTCTAAATGGCTTAAAACACAACAATTTTTTTTTTTTAAATTAGCAAAATATGTCCCTTACCCCATACTAAAATATGACATTGTCCCCAATGTCAAATTTTAAAGGTAGAATTTAGGAGATATTACCTGCAGAGGTTGCTAACCACTTATTATAACTGAGACACAACAAGCAAAATGTTAGATAATGTCACAAAGACAAAGTGCAATCCACTCCTTGCTCGTCCATATCTCTTTTTCTTTTTCCGAGCGTTTGCGAAACAACCGTAGCAGATAAACACTCATAAGCTTGGAGCTTTTTGAGTAAATCTTCAATGGTTGTAGCAGAAATTATGGTTCTCCTTGCCTCTGAAAACATGAATCCATTATCCACAGCATTATCTAAATATGAAAGCAAATTACTAAAATAACCATTAATATTAAGCAAACCAATGGGTTTCTTATTTGTGACCAAAGATGACCAAGAAGCCACGCAAGCTATTTCTTTCAATGTACCCAGACCTCCTGGTAAAGCAATGAATGCATCGGCAGAATGGTACATGATTGTTATCCGTTCAGGGACACTCCAGACTTGTATTTCCTTACCCACGGTAGGTCCACAAAAACTTGTGAATAGTTTTGGCACGATTCCTAGAACTGGACTTCCTCCGGCGTGTGCTGCTGTAGCGACTGCTCCCATTAAACCCGTACTACCGCCTCCATAAATCAACTGGATCTTTTGTTGGGCAAGTATTACTCCAACTCTTATGGCTTCATCAGCGAATATGTTATTTTTCCCTGGATAAGCACCTCCAAAGACACAAATTTTTTTAATGCGTTGGGACGAAGTACTTTCCATTTTTTTTTTTCTTTTTCGAGTGCCTGAAAGAGAATGAGTACATGGTGTAATATATAGAGGACTGAGTAGTGAATCAGACAAGAGTAATAATGTCGCCGAAAGTGTATTTGACCTGTCAGAAGAAAATGTTAACCTAACAAAAGATTTTTGCGTGATTTCAGGAAGAAAATCAAAAAGAGAAGAAAAAATCAACCGTAAAAGACAAATAAAAAAAACGAGAATAATTACACAAATCGAACAACACGTAAATTAAACCAAAATAAAGTTATTGCAAATCAAACCAAAAATTGAGAAGTCATTTATTGTAGTTGTGATTGTGGCTCACATCTTCCTCTGGTTTTACGTCCAGAAACGGCTTAAACGCCTTCTATGAGTCGAGGATATGCTTCCCATCCAGTTTTCTTACAAGCTGGCAAACAGGATCTTTTAACATCAGATTCCCAAGATGTTGCCATTCCCTTTGGAATTGCGGCCATAAATCAAGAATTTCTCTTTGTACGTCTCCACTAGGATGCGTCTCAAGAGAAAGTTGGATATTACCCAAATTCTCCTTACTCAGTCCATCCTTAATGAATTCAATTTTATCATCTCGATTAGAGGACGGAATCCCAATAGAACGACATTTACCGTTACACGTCCATCGTGCACATTTGTGGCAATTTGAACTCATGCGCTTTGCTCGTCGCTTCTTTGCAAAAGTGCTTCTACCTGTACCTGGTAAATGCAAAACAGGAAGATATTCATCTTCACGTACCTTGGCTTCAATTATCCAACGTATGTCGTCAGGAATCTCTTTGTGCATAAGCATTCTTAATCTTTCAAGTCGAACTTGGTAAAGCTTCAGTAAAATATTTCGAGGAAAAGGAGGAAATCGTTTCTGCAATCTTGTGAGAATATCATCCATCCTGAAAAAAAAATGAAAAAAATTGAAAGAGAAATTGGAAGAGAAATTTATATACAATATCAGTTTTGTGGGTAGCTGATGGAACCGATTTAAATAATCACGGAGTACCGTTATCCGCCATTTAACCGGGGTTAAAAAAAATTATATTTACATCTAGTTATTTTCAAAACAAGGATCAGAAAGAAAAACAACATAAAAAGACTCAAAAACAAAACACTCTAAATAAAATCCTAAATTCTTCCCCCCACATATAATTTTTACATTGTCATTAATGTAATGCTATTAACCCAAATGAAAGAATCATGTGTAAGTGAAAAGAACTATTAAACAAAATAAACTTATGCAGCCTAAATGAACTTAAAAATACTAAACACAATTAACAAAGAAACATAAGAAAAAGATAAAGAAAAAGAGAGCAAATCTGATGATGGCAGTTTGGCAATGCTTTCACTAATTAGGCTGCCTCCCCCAATTAGCACTTGATTTAGTGTTTTGAACCTAACCAACACCCCTTCTTGGCATTTTAGGCTTGTCAGGCTCATACATGAAATTTCCCAAATTTATGCGTTTGAGAGGAAGCTTTCTTTGCACAACAGTGGATCCATTCTCCATTACAAGTATTATTCCATCATCCTTTGTGGAGCATATGTCATCGAGGAATGGAGCATATTTTGATACTTGTTGAATGACCTCCACAAACAAGTTGTTTAAGGTTTCCGGCATGTGTTGTTCATGTTCTTCCTCCTTGAACTTTGCAAATCTACTAGGAAAAGGTGGAGAAGAAACATTAGTAAAAAGTGAAACCTTAAACGTTACCTCAGGTGCCGAAATACTCTTATTTGGATCTTTGGCTTCATTATCCTCAAGAATAGAATCCATCTCTAATTTTGTTTCATCCTCATCTTGTTCCTCATTCTTCAAGGTCACAATAGTAGCATTCTCCTTTGGGTTAACCATCGTTTGGGCTGGGAGTTCTTCAGATCTTTGTGCTACCCATCCCACCATACTACTAGCCAATTGGCTCATTTGCTTTTCCAAACTCTGGATGCTTGCCCTTGTTTCCTGTTGAAATTGCAAAGAATCAGTAACAAGAGAATAGACAAGATCTTCTAAAGAAGTACCTGAGTTTTGAGTCATATGTGGTGGTTGAAAAAGATCTGGTTCTTGAGACCATGATTGATTGAAGCTAGATGGATGAGTGTAATTGGCATAAGGATCTACTTCTTGGTAATTTTTCGAGTAGCCATAATTAGTATGATCCCACCATCCCTCATGGTAAGTGTTTGAGTAATGATCATACTGTTGGTCTTGGAACACTTGATGGCCTTGACATCCTCCCATGGCCAATTGTTGAACTGGGGAGGTGAGATTGGCTTGTTGATTCTCCATGTTCATGTATGCCACCAACTCTTCAAGTGTTAGATTGCTCAATTCCATTGTTTTTTTTTTTTTTTTTTTTTAAATTTGAAAAGAAAAACTTGTATGTACAAGAAAATAAAACTAATTAGAACTGAAAATAAGAATAAACCAAGTAACAAATAAACTAAAGAAAGCAATCCCCGGCAACGGCGCCAAAAATTTGATGCACCCAAAAGAGTGTATCTTATTTAACCTTGCACTAAAAAGATAAATTGTAAGCATAGTAGTTAGCAAGGGTCGAGTCCTCAGGGATTGGGTTTTAGTTTATAAGTTAATAGTTTAAAACTTAAATTCAAGAACAATAAAAGAAAAGGGGTTTTTGAAGCCAGATTTAAACTAAAGTATATAATAAGAATAAGATGCAAGGCGGTATAACCTGCCAATAAAAATATATATACTAAATTAGGCGGTATAACCAGCCAATATATATACTAAATTAGGCGGTATAACCAGCCAATAAAAATAAAACAAAGTTAATATACAAATTAGGCGGTATAACCAGCCAATAAAAATAAATATACTTTTAAAAATAAGCAAACTAGAAAAGTAAGAAAACAAGTAAGTAAGAAGAATCAAATATGAAAAATATGGTTAAGGTTTCATTCTCCACCACTAGACATCATTAAGAATCAATTTCAGATCTATCAATATCAACCAACTATCAAAGTTAACAACCGTAGATAACAACAAGCTCTGTTATCCCAATCTTTCCTTAGTTTGTCGTTAAATAGAACAAGCTCTCTATTTAATCTCTAACCATCAAACAACCTAGAATAAGCTCTCTAGATTCAATTTAATGGCAGCTTTATGATGAGAAAGATAGGTTGATCTAAGCAACAAACACATAAGCTCGGATTGTTCAACTTAGGTTATGTTCCACTTTGCAATTATTGAAAACTTGACCATAATCATTAATCACAAATTGCCACTTATGAATAGGAAATCAAGACAATTACACGGATCAAGACTCCTAAACTAGCAATAGATAATTATCAAGATCTATCTAGTTGTACACCTAAACAAATCAAGACAACATCATGAACAATTCTTGTAGAAGAACATAAGCAACTTTGATAGAAAATTAATGATAGATAGAATCTGAAAATCAATTATAAAACATGTCTAGAGCTTTGAAATCACCCTTAACCAAATAGAAGTTTAGCCTAGCATAGGCATTGTAAACATAAACATAAAATTAAAGAAAATCTAAGAAGAAAATAAAAGAAAGAAAGAAGAAGAGGAAGAATATTAATTATCCAACCTCTTGCTCTCTCTAAAGAAAAAGAAAACTAGAGAAAACTAGAGAAAAGAAAGAAGAAGAAAACTTAGAGAATTTTATTAAAATGGCTAATATCCTACCTATGTACAATATATTCCTCTACAATCATCCAAGGCCCTCTATTTATACACATTTTGGAAGGCTAAATGACAAGAGACAAGCTTTACAAATTTCAAAGGTAGGTATAATAGGTGGGTGAATTTTTCTAACAATTTTCGTCATATTGTATGACAATTTTGATCAGCCAACTTGATGGTCGATTTCGTCAATGTTGGAGGCCTGATCTGATCACATGGTCTTCTAGAAAAAGGTTCCCCTATCAGTTACGGATCCATAGCCGTTGGAATCAGCTCATTTGCTGATGTGGATAAGCAGATATGGGCAAAATACGAAAACATGTCAGCATAGACGTCATTGCACATCAGCCAACTTGATGGTCGATTTCGTCAATATTAGAGGCCTGATATGATCATATGGTCTTCTAGACAAAGGTTACCGTATCAGTTACGGATCCATAGCCATTGAAATCAGCTCATTTTCTGATGTGTATAAGAAGATATGGGCAAAATACGAAAACAGGTCAGCACAGACGTCATTGCACATCAGCCAACTTGATGGTCGATTTCGCTAGGGAAAACGACTCCGTTTCAAGAAGTATAAAACATGAAAAAGATAGATATGCCTCTTAGCTTTGCACGGCTACAAATTTCAGCCTTATTGCTTCAGTGAAACTCCAGATATAGCTGATATGGAAAAATGTGTCGGAACTGGAACTGAACTGGATTTGCCCTTAATTCTAGTAATCTGAAATCACTCAAAGAAACTTGTGAAAAACACCAAATTACATAAAAATATAAAAGATCATAAACACAATTAGACTAAACAATAATAACTCGTATTTGACACAAAACAATAATAAAACATAACTAAAAACTATATAATTATACGAGTTATCATTGAACAATCCGAGCTTATGTTTTTGTTGCTTAGATCAACCTATCTTTCTCATCATAAAGCTGCCATTAAATTGAATTTAGAGAGCTTATTCTAGGTTGTTTAATGGTTAGAGATTAAATAGAGAGCTTGTTCTATTTAACGACAAACTAAGGAAAGATTGGGATAACAGAGCTTGTTGTTATCTACGGTTGTTAACTTTGATAGTTGGTTGATATTGATAGATCTGAAATTGATTCTTAATGATGTCTAGTGGTGGAGAATGAAACCTTAACCATATTTTTCATATTTGATTCTTCTTACTTACTTGTTTTCTTACTTTTCTAGTTTGCTTATTTTTAAAAGTATATTTATTTTTATTGGCTGGTTATACCGCCTAATTTGTATATTAACTTTGTTTTATTTTTATTGGCTGGTTATACCGCCTAATTTAGTATATATATTTTTATTGGCTGGTTATACCGCCTTGCATCTTATTCTTATTATTTACTTTAGTTTAAATCTGGCTTCAAAAACCCCTTTTCTTTTATTGTTCTTGAATTTAAGTTTTAAACTATTAACTTATAAACTAAAACCCAATCCCTGAGGACTCGACCCTTGCTAACTACTATACTTACAATTTATCTTTTTAGTGCAAGGTTAAATAAGAGACACTCTTTTGGGTGCATCACTAAATAATCCTAAAATACTAAACAAATAATTAACAAATAAACATAAAAATAAATAAATAAAAACAATAAAAATAATAAAAGAAAAAGGAAAAGAAAGCAAATCTGAGTATGGCAGGTTGGCAATTTCTTCTTTAATTGGGCTGCTTTCCCAATTAAGACTTGAGTTAGTGTTTTGAACCTAACCAACACCCTTCTTGGCTCTTTAGGCTTGTCAGGCTCATACATGAAATTTTCCAAATTTATGCGTTTGATAGGAAGCTTTCTTTGCACAACAGTGGATGCGTTCTCCATTACAAGTATTATTTCATCATCCTTTGTGGTGCATATCTCATCGAGCAATGGAGCATATTTTGATACTTGTTGAATGGCATCCACAAACAAGTTGTTTAAGATTTCCGGCATGTGTTGTTCATGTTCCTCCTCCTTGAACTTTGCAAATCTACTAGGAAAAAGTGTAAAAGAAACATTAGTAAAAATTGGAACCTTAAACGTTACCTCAGGTGCCGAAGTACTCTTATTTGGATTTGTGACTTCATTATCCTCAAGAATAGAATCCATCTCTAATTTTGTCTCATCCTCATCTTGTTTCTCATTCCTCAAGGTCACAATAGTAGCATTCTCCTTTGGGTTAATCATCTTTTGGGCAGGGAGTTCTTCAGATCTTTGTGCTACCCATCCCACCATACTACTAGCCAATTGGCTCATTTGCTTTTCCAAACTCTGGATGGTTGACCTTGTTTCCTGTTGAAATTGCAAAGTATCAGTAACAAGAGAATAGACAAGATCTTCTAAAGAAGTACCTGAGTTTTGAGTCATATGTGATGGCTGAAAAAAATCTAGTTCTTGAGACCATGATTGATTAAATCTAGATGGATGAGTGTAATTGGCATAAGGATCTACTTCTTGATAATTTTTTGAGTAGCCATAATTAGTATGATCCCACTATCCCTCATGGCAAGTGTTTGAGTAATGATCATATTGTTGGTCTTGGAACACTTGATGGCCTTGACATCCTCCCATGGCCAATTGTTGAACTAGGAAGGTGAGATTGGCTTGTTGATTCTCCATGTTCATGTATGCCACCAACTCTTCAAGTGTTAGATTGCTCAATACCATCGTTTTTTTTTTTTTTGATTTGAAAAGAAAAACATGTATGTAAAAGAAAATAAAACTAATTAGAACTGAAAATAAGAATAAACCAAGTAACAAATAAACTAAAGAAAGCAATCCCCGGTAACAGCGCCAAAAACTTGATGCACCCAAAAGAGTGTATCTTATTTAACCTTGCACTTAAAAAGAATCAATTGTAAAGTATAGTGATTAGCAAGGGTCGAGTCCTCAGGGATTGGGTTTTAGTTTATAAGTTAATAGTTTAAAACTTAAATACAAGTAAACAAAAGTAAAGGGGATTTTGAAATCAGATTTAAACTAAAGTTAACAATAAGAATGAGAAAACAAGTAATTAAGAAGAATCAAATATGAAAAATATGGTTAAGGTTTCATTCTCCACCACTAGACATCATTAAGAATCAATTTCATATCTATCAACATTAATTAGCTATCAAAGTTAACAACCGTAGATACCAACAAGCTCTGTTACCCCAATCTTTCCTTAGTTCGTCGTTAAATAGAACAAGCTCTCTATTTAATCTCTAACCATCAAACAACCTAGAATAAGCTCTCTAAATTCAATTTAATGGCAGCATTATGATGAGAAAGATAGGCTGATGTAAGCAACAAACACATAAGCTCGGATTGTTCAACTTAGGTTATGTTCCACTTTGCAATTATTGAAAACTTGACCATAATCATTAATCACAAATTGCTACTTATGAATAGGAAATCAAGACAATTACACGGATCAAGACTCCTAAACTAGCATTAGACAATTATCAAGATTTATCTAGTTGGCTGATAACTCGTATAATTATATAGTTTTTAGTTATGTTTTATTATTGTTTTGTGTCAAATACGAGTTATTATTGTTTAGTCTAATTGTGTTTATGATCTTTTATATTTTTATGTATTTTGGTGTTTTTCACAAGTTTCTTTGAGTGATTTCAGATTACTAGAATTAAGGGCAAATCCAGTTCAGTTCCAGTTCCGACACCTTTTTCCATATCAGCTATATCTCGAGTTTCACTGAAGCAATAAGGCTGAAATTTGTATCCATGCAAAGCTAAGAGGCATATCTATCTTTTTCATGTTTTACACTTCTTGAAACGGAGTCGTTTTCCCTAGCGAAATCGACCATCAAGTTGGCTGATGTGCAATGACGTCTGTGCTGACATGTTTTCGTATTATGCCAATATCTTCTTATCCACATCAGCAAATGAGCTGATTCTAACGGCTATGGATCCGTAACTGATAGGGTAACATTTGTCTAGAAGACCATGTGATCAGATAAGGCCTCCAAAATTGACAAAATCGACCATCAAGTTGGCTGATCAAAATCGTCATACATGACGAAAATTGTTAGAAAATGCACCCACCTATTATACCTACCTTTGAAATTTGTAAAGCTTGTCTCTTGTCATTTAGCCCTCCAAAATGTGTATAAATAGAGGGCCTTGGATGATTGTAAGGGATCATATTGGAGATTGGTAGGATATTAGCCATTTTAACAAAATTCTCTAAGTTTTCTTCTTCTTTCTTTTCTCTAGTTTTCTTTTTCTTTAGAAAGAGCAAGAGGTTGGATAATTAATATTCTTCTTCTTCTTCTTTCTTTCTTTTATTTCCTTCTTAGATTCTCTTTAATTTTATGTTTATGTTTATGATGCCTATGCTAGGCTAAACTTCTATTTGGTTAAGGGTGATTTCAAAGCCCTAGACACGTTTTGTGATTGATTTTCAGATTCTATCTATCATTAATTTTCTATCAAAGTTGCTTATGTTCTTCTACAAGAATTGTTCATGATGTTGTCTTGATTTATTTAGGTGTACAACTAGATAGATCTTGATAATTATCTATTGCTAGTTTAGGAGTCTTGATCCGTGTAATTGTCTTGATTTCCTATTCATAAGTGGCAATTTGTGATTAATGATTATGGTCAAGTTTTCAATAATTGCAAAGTGGAACATAACCTAAGTTGAACAATCCGAGCTTATGTGTTTGTTGCTTAGATCAACCTATCTTTCTCATCATAAAGCTGCCATTAAATTGAATTTAGAGAGCTTATTCTAGGTTGTTTAATGGTTAGAGATTAAATAGAGAGCTTGTTCTATTTAACGACAAATTAAGGAAAGATTGGGATAACAGAGCTTGTTGTTATCTACGGTTGTTAACTTTGATAGTTGGTTGATATTGATAGATCTGAAATTGATTCTTAATGATGTCTAGTGGTGGAGAATGAAACCTTAACCATATTTTTCATATTTGATTCTTCTTACTTACTTGTTTTCTTACTTTTCTAGTTTGCTTATTTTTTTATATTTATTTTTATTGGCTGGTTATACCGCCTAATTTGTATATTAACTTTGTTTTATTTTTATTGGCTGGTTATACCACCTAATTTAGTATATATATTTTTCTTGGCTGGTTATACCGCCTAATTTAGTATATATATTTTTATTGGCTGGTTATACCGCCTTGCATCTTATTCTTATTATTTACTTTAGTTTAAATCTGGCTTCAAAAACCCCTTTTCTTTTATTGTTTTCTTTGAACGTAAGTTATAAACTAATAACTCATAGATTAAAACCCAATCCCTGAGGACTCGACCCTTGCTAATCATTATACTTACAATTGATCTTTTTAGTGCAAGGTTAAATAAGATACACTCTTTTGGGTGCATCAAATTTTTGGCGCCGTTGCCGGGGATTGCTTTCTTTAGTTTATTAGTTTATTGGTTTATTCTTATTTTCTGTTCTAATTATTTACTTTCTTATTTTTTTTTTATTAGTGAATGTTCGAAGCTCCCGAAGAAGACTTACGACTTAGGAAAATTCGGGAATTTATAACTTCTCACCAACAACCAATCGAGGAGTTGATCCAAAACATCCAAGAGAAGCAAGGAGAGATGGCAGCAGCTGACAACCGAACTCTCAAAGAGCTAGCCGCTCCGGACTTGGGTCAACAACCATTATTGATGCACCCAAAAGAGTGTATCTTATTTAACCTTGCACTAAAAAGATAAATTGTAAGTATAGTAGTTAGCAAGGGTCGAGTCCTCAGGGATTGGGTTTTAGTTTATAAGTTAATAGTTTAAAACTTAAATTCAAGAACAATAAAAGAAAAGGGGTTTTTGAAGCCAGATTTAAACTAAAGTAAATAATAAGAAGAAGATGCAAGGCGGTATAACCAGCCAATAAAAATATATATACTAAATTAGGCGGTATAACCAGCCAATAAAAATATATATACTAAATTAGGCGGTATAACCAGCCAATAAAAGTAAAACAAAGTTAATATACAAATTAGGCGGTATAACCAGCCAATAAAAATAAATATACTTTTAAAAATAAGCAAACTAGAAAAGTAAGAAAACAAGTAAGTAAGAAGAATCAAATATGAAAAATATGGTTAAGGTTTCATTCTCCACCACTAGACATCATTAAGAATTAATTTCAGATCTATCAATATCAACCAACTATCAAAGTCAACAACCGTAGATAACAACAAGCTCTGTTATCCCAATCTTTCCTTAGTTTGTCGTTAAATAGAACAAGCTCTCTATTTAATCTCTAACCATCAAACAACCTAGAATAAGCTCTCTAGATTCAATTTAATGGCAGCTTTATGATGAGAAAGATAGGTTGATCTAAGCAACAAACACATAAGCTCGGATTGTTCAACTTAGGTTATGTTCCACTTTGCAATTATTGAAAACTTGACCATAATCATTAATCACAAATTGCCACTTATGAATAGGAAATCAAGACAATTACACGGATCAAGACTCCTAAACTAGCAATAGATAATTATCAAGATCTATCTAGTTGTACACCTAAACAAATCAAGACAACATCATGAACAATTCTTGTAGAAGAACATAAGCAACTTTGATAGAAAATTAATGATAGATAGAATCTGAAAATCAATTATAAAACATGTCTAGGGCTTTGAAATCACCCTTAACCAAATAGAAGTTTAGCCTAGCATAGGCATTGTAATCATAAACATAAAATTAAAGAGAATCTAAGAAGAAAATAAAAGAAAGAAAGAATAAGAAGAAGAATATTAATTATCCAACCTCTTGCCCTTTCTAAAGAAAAAGAAAACTAGAGAAAAGAAAAAAGAAGGAAACTTAGAGAATTTTATTACAATGGCTAATATCCTACCTATGTACAATATGATCTTCTTCAATCATCCAAGGCCCTCTATTTATACACATTTTGGAGGGCTAAATGACAAGAGACAAGCTTTACAAATTTCAAAGGTAGGTATAATAGGTGGGTGAATTTTTCTAACAATTTTCGTCATATTGTATGACAATTTTGATCAGCCAACTTGATGGTCGATTTCGTCAATGTTGGAGGCCTGATCTGATCACATGGTCTTCTAGAAAAAGGTTCCCCTATCAGTTACGGATCCATAGCCGTTGGAATCAGCTCATTTGCTGATGTGGTTAAGCAGATATGGGCAAAATACGAAAACATGTCAGCACAGACGTCATTGCACATCAGCCACCTTGATGGTCGATTTCTTCAATATTGGAGGCCTGATCTGATCACATGGTCTTCTAGACAAAGGTTCCCCTATCAGTTACGGAACCATATCCGTTGGAATCAGCTCATTTGCTGATGTGGATAAGAAGATATGGGCATAATACGAAAACATGTCAGCACAGACGTCATTGCACATCAGCCAAATTGATGGTCGATTTCGCTAGGGAAAACGACTCCGTTTTAAGAAGTGTAAAACATAAAAAAGATAGATATGCCTCTTAGCTTTGCATGGATACAAATTTCAGCCTTATTGCTTCAGTGAAACTCGAGATATAGCTGATATGGCAAAAGGTGTCGGAACTGAAACTGAACTGGATTTGCCCTTAATTCTAGTAATCTGAAATCACTCAAAGAAACTTGTGAAAAACACCAAAATACATAAAAATATAAAAGATCATAAACACAATTAGACTAAACAATAATAACTCGTATTTGACACAAAACAATAATAAAACATAACTAAAAACTATATAATTATACGAGTTATCAATTATGCATTGAATATGCTAATCTTGAGGTAGCTTTTGAATTAAAATCTGGTTTGATTCATCTTCTCCCAACTTTTCATGGTTTTGCAGGAGAGGATCCAAATAAGCACCTCAAGGAATTCCATGTAGTTTGCTCAAGCATGAGACCAACAGGGGTCACGGAAGAGCAAGTTAAGTTGAGAGCTTTCCCATTCTCTCTAGCTGATTCAGCAAAGGAATGGCTCTACTATCTACCATCCGGGACCATCACTACATGGAATGATTTGAAGAAAGCATTCTTGGAAAGGTATTTCCCAGCATCTAAGGCTGCCAACATTAGGAAAGAGATATGTGGGATTCGGCAATACAACGGAGAGTCCTTATATGAATATTGGGAGAGGTTCAAGAAACTTTGTGCATCATGTCCACATCATCAGATAAGTGAACAACTTCTCATCCAATACTTCTATGAAGGTCTCATGCCCATGGAGAGAAGTATGATAGATGCCGCTAGTGGGGGAGCTCTAGTTGATAAGACTCCCAGGGCTGCTAGAACATTAATCTCCAACATGGCAGCCAATTCTCAACAGTTCTCAATGAGACAAGATCCACCACCACAACCCAAGAGAGTTAATGAGGTAAGTATATCATCTCTTGAACAAAAATTTGATAAACTGACTTCTCTTGTTCAACAATTGGCTGTAGGTAAAATACAACAAATAAAGGCTTGTGGCATATGTTCAAACATAGGGCACCAAACTGATATGTGTCCAACACTTCAAGAGGATACCAATGAACATGTGAATGCCATGGGTGGATTTCAGAACCAATCAAGGAAATATGATCCCTACTCAAACACTTACAATCCAGGATGGAGGGATCATCCAAACTTCAATTATGGAGGGAACCAATCACAAACTATTCCTCCACCATTTGACCACAGGCCACCGGGTTTTCAGCAAAGAGTGCAACAACCATACCAAACCCGACAACAACTACCACCCACCCAAAATTCAGGTACTTCTCTTGAAGATCTTGTTAAAGCTCTTTCTACTAATACAATTCAATTTCAACAGGAAACAAAGACAAGTATTCGAAATTTGGAGACTCAAATAGGGCAATTGGCAACAACCATGAGTCAAATGCAAGCAAGGGATTCTGGGAAATTACCTTCCCAAACCATAGTGAATCCAAGAGAGAATGCCAATGCTATAAATTTAAGAAGTGGGAAACAGCTAGAGACACCACAAAATGATAGTGCTCAAAGGGAGAACAATACCATGGCATCCTCTTCACATCCCAACGAGCCACTAAAAAAGGTAATTCCTAAACCATCCTTTCCTTCTTATATAACTCCTCCACCTTTTCCTAGCAGGTTAGCAAAGTCCAAGAAGGAGGAGCAAGAGAAGGAAATTTTGGAAACCTTCCGGAAAGTAGAGGTGAACATTCCTTTACTAGATGCTATCAAGCAAGTGCCAAGATATGCCAAGTTCCTAAAAGAGTTGTGCACATCTAAACGGAAGTTGAAATGGAATGAAAAGGTAAGTGTGGGGGAGAATGTGTCAGCTGTTCTTCAAAAGAAACTCCCACCTAAATGCAAGGATCCAGGTATGTTTACCATTCCTTGTAAGATAGGCAACACCAGGTTTGAGCGTGCTATGCTAGATCTAGGGGCATCTATTAATGTCATGCCATATTCAAGTTATGCTTCATTGAATCTAGGACCATTAGAGGAAACCGGTGTTATAATACAACTTGCTGACCGTTCTAACACTTATCCAAGAGGAGTTGTAGAAGACGTTCTTGTACAGGTTAATGAATTGGTTTTTCCCGCTGACTTTTATGTTATTGAGATGGAAGATGAGATGTCTTCTAATCCCACACCTATTCTATTAGGGAGACCATTCTTGAAAACAGCAAGAACTAAAATAGATGTACATGATGGCACTTTAACTATGGAATTTGATGGTGAAATAATTCGCTTTAACATTTTTGAGGCCATGAGATATCCTAGTGATGTGCATTCTGTTTTTAATATTGATATAATTGACTCACTAGTGCAGCAAGCTTATGAGCTAGATGGTGAAGATAGTGTAGAAATAGTCCTTAGCAACCATCTCGGAATGGGGAATGCTAAACTTGCCTTGAGTGACCAGGTGGAAGGGGCACTAGAATCTTTACACTCGCTGCAACCTAAAGATGCAAGGTTTGATGTTTCATTTATTGATTTGCCTTTATCTAATGAGAAACTTCTACCTTCCATTTTGCAGGCACCAACTTTAGAGTTGAAACCACTACCGAACCACTTGAAATATTTGTTCTTAGGGGAAAAGGACACACAACCTGTCATCATTGCCAAAGAGCTCACACCTTTGCAAGAAGAGCGACTTATCCGGGTGCTTAGAGAGCATAAAACAGCAATTGGTTGGACAATTGCCGATATCAAGGGAATAAGCCCATCCATGTGCATGCACCGGATTTTGTTAGAGGAAGGGTCTAAACCCACAAGAGAAGCACAAAGAAGATTGAACCCTCCTATGATGGAGGTTGTGAAAAAGGAGATACTGAAGCTCCTAGATGTTGGAGTGATCTATCCTATCTCGGATAGCGAATGGGTGAGCCCAGTCCAAGTGGTTCCAAAGAAATCAGGTGTAACGGTGGTAACAAATAATGAGAACGAACTTATTCCTACTAGGATTCAAACAGGATGGCGAGTTTGTATTGATTATCGTAAACTTAATTCCACAACTCGCAAAGACCACTTTCCTTTACCTTTTATTGATCAAATGCTTGAAAGGTTAGCTGGCCATTCTCATTATTGTTTTCTTGATGGTTTTTCAGGTTATAATCAGATAGCCATTGCTCCGGAGGACCAAGAGAAAACAATATTCACATGTCCATTTGGTACTTTTGCATACCGGCGTATGCCATTTGGTCTTTGTAATGCACCAGCTACATTCCAAAGGTGTATGGTTAGCATATTTTTAGATTATGTAGAGAACATCATAGAAGTGTTTATGGATGATTTTAGTGTCTATGGTGATTCTTTTGATAGATGTCTAGAGAACCTTACACTTGTACTTGAAAGATGCATGGAAACTAACCTTGTTTTGAATTGGGAAAAATGTCACTTTATGGTAGAACAAGGAATAGTTTTGGGCCATGTTATTTCTTCTAGAGGGATAGAGGTTGATAAGTCTAAAATAGATATTATGCATTCTTTACCACCTCCCACAAATGTGAGAGAGGTTCGTTCTTTTCTTGGACATGCAGGTTTCTATAGGAGATTTATCAAAGACTTCTCAAAGATCACATTACCTCTTTGCAAGCTACTACAAAAAGATGTGGTTTTCCACTTTGATGATAAATGCAAAGAGGCGTTTGAAACATTGAAGGGACTCTTGACATCAGCTCCTATCATCCAACCACCAGGTTGGAATGTACCTTTTGAAATCATGTGTGATGCTAGTGACTATGCCATTGGAGCTGTTTTGGGCCAACGGGTTGGCAAAGCCTCACATGCCATTTATTATGCCTCAAGAACTCTTAATGATGCTCAATTGAACTATTCCACTACTGAAAAAGAACTGTTGGCTGTTGTATTTGCTTTAGAAAAATTTCGATCTTATTTAATTGGTACTAAAGTAATTGTATTTTCTGACCATGCAGCCCTTAAGTACTTACTCACTAAAAAGGAGGCCAAACCAAGGTTGATTAGATGGATACTTCTCTTACAAGAGTTTGATTTGGAGATAAAAGATAAGAGAGGTAGTGACAACCTGGTTGCGGACCATCTTAGCCGTTTAGTTCATGAAGATGATGCACTACCCTTGAATGAGAACTTTCCGGATGAGCAACTTCTTTTTATAAGAACAACAACTCCTTGGTATGCTGATATTGTTAATTACTTAGTTACCAAGAAGTTGCCACAAGAGTTGACACAAGCTCAAAGAAATAAGATCAAGAGTGATGCCAAATACTACATATGGGATGATCCTTACCTTTGGAAGCATTGCTCCGATCAGATTATAAGAAGGTGTGTACTCGAAACTGAATTTCAATCTATTCTCACCTTTTGTCACTCTTATGCATGTGGAGGACACTTTGGATCCAAAAGAACAGCCATGAAAGTTCTTGATTCTGGATTTTATTGGCCTACCATATTCAAAGATGCATACCTCTTTTGCAAGACATGTGATCGTTGCCAAAGAACAGGTAACTTAGGTCCTAGAAATCAAATGCCTCAAACTCCAATACTTATTGTTGAAATTTTTGATGTATGGGGCATGGATTTCATGGGACCTTTTCCTCCTTCTTTTGGTAATCTTTATATTTTACTTGCCGTTGATTATGTTTCAAAGTGGGTGGAAGCAAAATCCACTAGGACTAATGACTCTAAAGTTGTTTCAGATTTTGTCAAGACTAACATCTTGGCTAGGTTTGGAACGCCAAAGGCCATAATCAGCGATAGAGGTACTCACTTTTGCAATAGGACTATGGAAGCACTTTTGAGGAAGTATAACATCACACACAAGGTCTCCACCCCATATCATCCTCAAACTAGTGGGCAAGCTGAAGTGTCAAACCGAGAAGTTAAGTCCATCCTTGAAAAGACAGTTAATCCAAATAGGAAGGATTGGAGTTCACGACTTGATGATGCACTTTGGGCTTATAGGACAGCATATAAGACACCCATTGGTATGTCTCCTTATCGACTTGTTTATGGTAAGCCTTGTCATCTTCCGGTTGAATTGGAACATAAATCATATTGGGCTATCAAACAATGCAACATGGAGATGGATGAGATAGGAAAGAAAAGAAAACTTGACCTACAAGAATTAGAGGAGATAAGGAATGATGCCTATCAGAATTCTAGGATTTACAAGGAAAAGACTAAGGCATTCCATGACAAGATGATATCAAGAAAAGAATTTGTTGTTGGACAAAAAGTTCTTCTCTTCCATTCACGCCTTAAGTTATATCCAGGTAAGTTACGTTCTCGTTGGGTTGGACCTTTTGTTATTACTAATGTATTTACTCATGGTGCAGTTGAAATCCAAAGCCCGAAAACAGATAAGGCATTCAAAGTGAATGGTCATAGATTGAAGCCTTACTATGAGAACTTTCCAATACAAGATGTGGAGGAGTTTCCACTTTTTGAGCCAAAGTATGTTGAATAATAATGGCATGGGTCTAAGTCAAGCTGAGGACAATAAACCAAGCGCTTCTTGGAGAGGCAACCCAAAAGGATGGAGAGCATCTATTATATCAGATTTGCATATTCCTTACTCTCCATCATTCTATCTTTTATTGTTTTTCTATTCTTTTAATAGTTCTTTTCTCTTACATATAATTCTTGCATTGGGGGATAATAGCATTACATTGAGGACAATGTAAAAATTATGTGTGGGGGGAAGAATTTAGGATTTTATTTAGAGTGTTTTGTTTTTGAGTCTTTTTATGTTGTTTTTCTTTCTGATCCTTGTTTTGAAAATAACTAGATGTAAATATAATTTTTTTTTAACCCCGGTTAAATGGCGGATAACGGTACTCCGTGATTATTTAAATCGGTTCCATCAGCTACCCACAAAACTGATATTGTATATAAATTTCTCTTCCAATTTCTCTTTCAATTTTTTTCATTTTTTTTTTCAGGATGGATGATATTCTCACAAGATTGCAGAAACGATTTCCTCCTTTTCCTCGAAATATTTTACTGAAGCTTTACCAAGTTCGACTTGAAAGATTAAGAATACTTATGCAGAAAGGGATTCCTGACGACATACGTTGGATAATTGAAGCCAAGGTACGTGAAGATGAATATCTTCCTGTTTTGCATTTACCAGGTACAGGTAGAAGCACTTTTGCAAAGAAGCGACGAGCAAAGCGCATGAGTTCAAATTGCCACAAATGTGCACGATGGACGTGTAACGGTAAATGTCGTTCTATTGGGATTCCGTCCTCTAATCGAGATGATAAAATTGAATTCATTAAGGATGGACTGAGTAAGGAGAATTTGGGTAATATCCAACTTTCTCTTGAGACGCATCCTAGTGGAGACGTACAAAGAGAAATTCTTGATTTATGGCCGCAATTCCAAAGGGAATGGCAACATCTTGGGAATCTGATGTTAAAAGACCCTGTTTGCCAGCTTGTAAGAAAACTGGATGGGAAGCATATCCTCGACTCATAGAAGGCGTTTAAGCCGTTTCTGGACGTAAAACCAGAGGAAGATGTGAGCCACAATCACAACTACAATAAATGACTTCTCAGCTTTTGGTTTGATTTGCAATAACTTTATTTTGGTTTAATTTACGTGTTGTTCGATTTGTGTAACTATTCTCGTTTTTTTTTTTATTTGTCTTTTACGGTTGATTTTTTCTTCTCTTTTTGATTTTCTTCCTGAAATCACGCAAAAATCTTTTGTTAGGTTAACATTTTCTTCTGACAGGTCAGATACACTTTCGGCGACATTATTACTCTTGTCTGATTCACTACTGAGTCCTCTATATATTACACCATGTACTCATTCTCTTTCAGGCACTCGAAAAAAAAAATGGAAAGTACTTCATCCCAGCGCATTAAAAAAATTTATGTCTTTGGAGGTGCTTATCCAGGAAAAAATAACATATTCGCTGATGAAGCCATAAGAGTTGGAGTAATACTTGCCCAACAAAAGATCCACTTGATTTATGGAGGCGGTAGTACGGGTTTAATGGGAGCAGTCGCTACAGCAGCACACGCCGGAGGAAGTCCAGTTCTAGGAATCGTGCCAAAACTATTCACAAGTTTTTGTGGACCTACCGTGGGTAAGGAAATACAAGTCTGGAGTGTCCCTGAACGGATAACAATCATGTACCATTCTGCCGATGCATTCATTGCTTTACCAGGAGGTCTGGGTACATTGG
This sequence comes from Fremontodendron californicum, assembly GCA_030761205.1. Lineage (NCBI taxonomy): Eukaryota > Viridiplantae > Streptophyta > Magnoliopsida > Malvales > Malvaceae > Fremontodendron > Fremontodendron californicum. The sequence continues at coordinate 9,020,850 of JAULJL010000007.1, read as the reverse complement.
AAGAAATAGCTTGCGTGGCTTCTTGGTCATCTTTGGTCACAAATAAGAAACCCATTGGTTTGCTTAATATTAATGGTTATTTTAGTAATTTGCTTTTATATTTAGATAATGCTGTGGATAATGGATTCATGTTTTCAGAGGCAAGGAGAACCATAATTTCTGCTACAACCATTGAAGATTTACTTAAAAAGCTCCAAGCTTATGAGTGTTTATCTGCTACGGTTGTTTCGCAAACGCTCGGAAAAAGAAAAAGAGATATGGACGAGCAAGGAGTGGATTGCACTTTGTCTTTGTGACATTATCTAACATTTTGCTTGTTGTGTCTCAGTTATAATAAGTGGTTAGCAACCTCTGCAAGTAATATCTCCTAAATTCTACCTTTAAAATTTGACATTGGGGACAATGCCATATTTTAGTAGGGAGTAAGGGACATATTTTGCTAATTTAAAAAAAAAATAAATAAAAAAAAATAAAATTAAGAAGTATTCATTCTGAACAAGGTCTGAGTAAGGGAGACTTGAGACATACCTTGTCAGTTTGATTTCTTCTTTACAAAAAAAAAAAAAAAAGAGTTTGTTGTGTTTTAAGCAATTTAGAAGTATTCATTCTGAACAAGGTCTGAGTAAGGGAGACTTGAGACATACCTTGTCAGTTTGATTTTAATCTTTTTATGTTTACTTGTTAATTTTTGTTTAGTATTTTAGGATTATTTAGGTTGCATGGTTTTGTTTTGTTTTGAGTCTTAGTTGTTCCTATTCTTATGTTATTAGTTCTTTTCTCTTACACATGATTCTTTCATTTGAGTTAATAGACTTACATTGAGGACAATGTAAGAATTAAGTGTGGGGGGGGAATGATTTAGGATTTCTTTTATTTTTGTCTACTATTTTTTTTCTTCTTTATTATTATTATTTTTTTTTGTGAGTTTTAGTTCCTTTTTAATACAATGATGAGATATGAATTGCATAAGTCTAAAACAGATTTATTAGTGAGAAGATTTTCATGAGAATTGAGCTTGATGTCAACCTTTTTATGAGCCAATGTTAATATAATATGTTGATTGAGAAAGAAGCATGTTTAGACTTAATCTGACTTGTATAATCATCCTTGTGAGTTTTTGAGCCTATAATGATTGATGCATTATACAAATCAATCTAATTTCTTTCTTGAGTGCTCTTATGATTACATGATTCTCTAGAACTTGCTTTAAACCGTTTGAGACTATATTGATACATGTGACAACATGAATATGATAGAGGCATTAGGATTTTTAGCCAGGGCCAAACAGCCATCCCTTATTGATGTTCCAAGAGAACACACCCTTAGTGAACCAATTTGAGCCTACATTGAATAAGCTATCTCTTTGGTAACCATAAATTGTCCCTAACCTAAATATACTTATAACTTTACCTTTGTTCCAAAGATGAATTAGCATGTTTTGAGACAAGTTGCAAAGACAAGGGATATTTTTAGTTAAAAATTTGGGTTAGAAACAAGAAATAAGTGTGGGGGGAAAAGAAAAGAAAAGTCAAGAGAAAAAGAAATGGAATACTGGCAAATACATTCCTATGTAAAAAAAAAAATAAATAAAAAAAATAAATATGAATCATCTCTTGAATTTGTGGAAAAAGAAAAAGATGTTACAAAGTCGTTTAGAATGAAGAAAAGGCCCAACATGAATATCCGGCCTAGGTGACTATGTACTTGTAAAGAGTTTTGAGAAGTTTCTTTGTATGATCTTTTTATGTCTCTAAACTTTATGAACTCTTTGGAACCTTTGTGATATCTTTATCCTTTTGTTCTTCAACCACATTACAAACCCCTTGGCCCCATTACAACCTTGATTAAAGACCTCTTGATTCATGAAGTTGTATGATCTAAATAGTGGAGAATAGGTGGACAAGCAAGAATATGGTAGAACTGTTTTCATGAGATTGATTGAGTGTAAACACTTCACCACTACTTTAAAGAGTGAAAATCATGAGGGTATCCCATGTGAGAAGTTGAGATTAAATTTGAACATGCAATATTTTGATTGAGATATGTTATGCTAATATTGGCTTAACTCAAACAATTTACATTCAAGCATGATTTTTTGTGAAATTCTTTAAGCTATTGATTAGTTTATAAGACTTGTTCAGATATTGTCTCTAATTTGTATTGAAAGGATTAGGAGTAAATATTTTTAGTATATGCAGTTTATTTATATTTTAGTTTTTCAATGTTTGTGGGTATCGTTCTAGTAAACCCTCACGAGACTAAACTCGTCCACTAGGGACACCTAGGGGTTTAAAGGCTTGTGTCACATGCTAAGTGCCACCGTGATTTCCTACGAAAATGGATTAGATTAGATTTTCTTATTTTATTTTTATTGAGTCGTTGCTAGGGACTAGCAACAATCTAAGTGTGGGGGTGTGATAACTCGTATAATTATATAGTTTTTAGTTATGTTTTATTATTGTTTTGTGTCAAATACGAGTTATTATTGTTTAGTCTAATTGTGTTTATGATCTTTTATATTTTTATGTATTTTGGTGTTTTTCACAAGTTTCTTTGAGTGATTTCAGATTACTAGAATTAAGGGCAAATCCAGTTCAGTTCCAGTTCCGACACCTTTTGCCATATCAGCTATATCTCGAGTTTCACTGAAGCAATAAGGCTGAAATTTGTGGCCATGCAAAGCTAAGAGGCATATCTATCTTTTTTATGTTTTACACTTCTTGAAACGGAGTCGTTTTCCCTAGCGAAATCAACCATCAAGTTGGCTGATGTGCAATGACGTCTGTGCTGACATGTTTTCGTATTATGCCCATATCTTCTTATCCACATCAGCAAATGAGCTGATTCTAACGGCTATGGATCCGTAACTGATAGGGTAACATTTTTCTAGAAGACCATGTGATCAGATAAGGCCTCCAAAATTGACAAAATCGACCATCAAGTTGGCTGATCAAAATCGTCATACATGACGAAAATTGTTAGAAAATGCACCCACCTATTATACCTACCTTTGAAATTTGTAAAGCTTGTCTCTTGTCATTTAGCCCTCCAAAATGTGTATAAATAGAGGGCCTTTGATGATTGTAAGGGATCATATTGGAGATTGGTAGGATATTAGCCATTTTAACAAAATTCTCTAAGTTTTCTTCTTCTTTCTTTTCTCTAGTTTTCTTTTTCTTTAGAAAGAGCAAGAGGTTGGATAATTAATATTCTTCTTCTTCTTCTTTCTTTCTTTTATTTCCTTCTTAGATTCTCTTTAATTTTATGTTTATGTTTATGATGCCTATGCTAGGCTAAACTTCTATTTGGTTAAGGGTGATTTCAAAGCCCTAGACACGTTTTGTGATTGATTTTCAGATTCTATCTATCATTAATTTTCTATCAAAGTTGCTTATGTTCTTCTACAAGAATTGTTCATGATGTTGTCTTGATTTATTTAGGTGTACAACTAGATAGATCTTGATAATTATCTATTGCTAGTTTAGGAGTCTTGATCCGTGTAATTGTCTTGATTTCCTATTCATAAGTGGCAATTTGTGATTAATGATTATGGTCAAGTTTTCAATAATTGCAAAGTGGAACATAACCTAAGTTGAACAATCCGAGCTTATGTGTTTGTTGCTTAGATCAACTGATAACTCGTATAATTATATAGTTTTTAGTTATGTTTTATTATTGTTTTGTGTCAAATACGAGTTATTATTGTTTAGTCTAATTGTGTTTATGATCTTTTATATTTTTAGTTAATTTGGTGTTTTTCAGAAGTTTCTTTGAGTCATTTCAGATTACTAGAATTAAGGGCAAATCCAGTTCAGTTCCAGTTCCGACACCTTTTGCCATATCAGCTATATCTGGAGTTTCACTGAAGCAATAAGGCTGAAATTTTAACCGTGCAAAGTTAAGAGGCATATCTATCTTTTTCATGTTTTACACTTCTTGAAACGGAGTCGTTTTCCCTAGCGAAATCAACCATCAAGTTGGCTGATGTGCAATGACGTCTGTGCTGACTTGTTTTCGTATTTTGCCCATATCTTCTTCTCCACATCAGCAAATGAGCTGATTCCAATGGATATGAATCAGTAACGCATAGGGGAACCTTTTTCTAGAAGACCATGTGATCAGATCAGGCCTCCAACATTGACGAAATCGACCATCAAGTTGGCTGATCAAAATTGTCATACAATATGACGAAAATTGTTAGAAAAATTCACCCACCTATTATACCTACCTTTGAAATTTGTAAAGCTTGTCTCTTGTCATTTAGCCCTCCAAAATGTGTATAAATAGAGGGCCTTGGATGATTGTAGAGGAGCATATTGTACATAGGTAGGATATTAGCCATTGTAATAAAATTCTCTAAGTTTTCTTCTTCTTTCTTTTCTCTAGTTTTCTTTTTTTTTAGAAAGAGCAAGAGGTTGGATAATTAATATTCTTCCTCTTCTTCTTTCTTTCTTTTATTTTCTTCTTAGATTTTCTTTAATTTTATGTTTATGTTTACAATGCCTATGCTAGGCTAAACTTCTATTTGGTTAAGGGTGATTTCAAAGCCCTAGACATGTTTTGTGATTGATTTTCAGATTCTATCTATCATTAATTTTCTATCAAAGTTGCTTATGTTCTTCTACAAGAATTGTTCATGATGTTGTCTTGATTTATTTAGGTGTACAACTAGATAAATCTTGATAATTATCTATTGCTAGTTTAGGAGTCTTGATCCGTGTAATTGTCTTGATTTCCTATTCATAAGTGGCAATTTGTGATTAATGATTATGGTCAAGTTTTCAATAATTGCAAAGTGGAACATAACCTAAGTTGAACAATCCGAGCTTATGTGTTTGTTGCTTAGATCAACCTATCTTTCTCATCATAAAGCTGCCATTAAATTGAATTTAGAGAGCTTATTCTAGGTTGTTTAATGGTTAGAGATTAAATAGAGAGCTTGTTCTATTTAACGACAAACTAAGGAAAGATTGGGGTAACAGAGCTTGTTGTTATCTACGGTTGTTAACTTTGATAGTTGGTTGATATTGATAGATCTGAAATTGATTCTTAATGATGTCTAGTGGTGGAGAATGAAACCTTAACCATATTTTTCATATTTGATTCTTCTTACTTACTTGTTTTCTTACTTTTAGTTTGCTTATTTTTTATATTTATTTTTATTGGCTGGTTATACCGCCTAATTTGTATATTAACTTTGTTTTATTTTTATTGGCTGGTTATACCGCCTAATTTAGTATATATATTTTTATTGGCTGGTTATACCGCCTAATTTAGTATATATATCTTTATTGGCTGGTTATACCGCCTTGCATCTTATTCTTATTATTTACTTTAGTTTAAATTTGGTTTCAAAAACCCCTTTTCTTTTCTTGTTTTCTTTGAACGTAAGTTATAAACTATTAACTTATAAACTAAAACCCAATCCCTGAGGACTCGACCCTTGCTAACTACTATACTTACAATTGATCTTTTTAGTGCAAGGTTAAATAAGATACACTCTTTTGGGTGCATCAAATTTTTGGCGCCGTTGCCGGGGATTGCTTTCTTTAGTTTATTTGTTACTTGGTTTATTCTTATTTTCAGTTCTAATTAGTTTTATTTTCTTGTACATACAAGTTTTTCTTTTCAAATTTAAAAAAAAAAAAAACAATGGAATTGAGCAATCTAACACTTGAAGAGTTGGTGGCATACATGAACATGGAGAATCAACAAGCCAATCTCACCTCCCCAGTTCAACAATTGGCCATGGGAGGATGTCAAGGCCATCAAGTGTTCCAAGACCAACAGTATGATCATTACTCAAACACTTACCATGAGGGATGGTGGGATCATACTAATTATGGCTACTCGAAAAATTACCAAGAAGTAGATCCTTATGCCAATTACACTCATCCATCTAGCTTCAATCAATCATGGTCCCAAGAACCAGATCTTTTTCAACCACCACATATGACTCAAAACTCAGGTACTTCTTTAGAAGATCTTGTCGATTCTCTTGTTACTAATACTTTGCAATTTCAACAGGAAACAAGGGCAAGTATCCAGAGTTTGGAAAGGCAAATGAGCCTATTGGCTAGTAGTATGGTGGTATGGGTAGCACAAAGATCTGAAAAACTCTCTGCCCAAACGATGATTAACCCAAAGGAGAATGCTACTATTGTGACCTTGAGGAATGAGGAACAAGATGAGGATGAGACAAAATTAGAGATGAATTCTATTCTTGAGGATAATGAAGCCACAAATCCAAATAAGAGTATTTCGGCACCTGAGGTAACGTTTAAGGTTCCACTTTTTACTAATGTTTCTTCTCCACCTTTTCCTAGTAGATTTGCAAAGTTCAAGGAGGAAGAACATGAACAACACATGCCGGAAACCTTAAACAACTTGTTTGTGGAGGTCATTCAACAAGTATCAAAATATGCTTCATTCCTCGATGACATATGCACCACAAAGGATGATGGAATAATACTTGTAATGGAGAATGCATCCACTGTTGTGCAAAGAAAGCTTCCTCTCAAACGCATAAATTTGGGAAATTTCATGTATGAGCCTGACAAGCCTAAAAAGCCAAGAAGGGGTGTTGGTTAGATTCAAAATACTAACTCAAGTGTTAATTGGGAAGGCAGCCCAGTTAAAGATGAAATTGCCAACCTTCCATATTCAGATTTGCTTTCTCTTTCTTTTCCTTTTTCTTTTATTATTTGTATTGTTTTTATTTTTATTTTTATTTCTTATGTTTCTTTGTTAATTGTGTTTACTGTTTTTAAGTTCATTTTGGCTGCATAAGTTTCTTTTGTTTAATAGTTCTTTTCTCTTACATATAATTCTTGCATTGGGGGATAATAGCATTACATTAATGACAATGTAAGAATTATGTGTGGGGGGAAGAATTTAGGATTTTATTTAGAGTGTTTTGTTTTTGAGTCTTTTTATGTTGTTTTTCTTTCTGATCCTTGTTTTGAAAAACACTAGATGTAAATATAATTTTTTTTAACCCCGGTTAAATGGCGGATAACGGTACTCCGTGATTATTTAAATCGGTTCCATCAGCTACCCACAAAACTGATATTGTATATAAATTTCTCTTCCAATTTCTCTTTCAATTTTTTTTCATTTTTTTTTCAGGATAGATGATATTCTCACAAGATTGCAGAAACGATTTCCTCCCTTTCCTCGAAATATTTTACTGAAGCTTTACCAAGTTCGATTTGAAAGATTAAGAATGCTTATGCACAAAGGGATTCCTGGAGACATACGTTGGATAATTGAAGCCAAGGTACGTGAAGATGAATATCTTCCTGTTTTGCATTTACCAGGTACAGGTAGAAGCACTTTTGCAAAGAAGCGACGAGCAAAGCGCATGAGTTCAAATTGCCACAAATGTGCACGATGGACGTGTAACGGTAAATGTCGTTCTATTGGGATTCCGTCCTCTAATCGAGATGATAAAATTGAATTCATTAAGGATGGACTGAGTAAGGAGAATTTGGGTAATATCCAACTTTCTCTTGAGACGCATCCTAGTGGAGACGTACAAAGAGAAATTCTTGATTTATGGCCGCAATTCCAAAGGGAATGGCAACATCTTGGGAATCTGATGTTAAAAGACCCTGTTTGCCAGCTTGTAAGAAAACTGGATGGGAAGCATATCCTCGACTCATAGAAGGCGTTTAAGCCGTTTCTGGACGTAAAACCAGAGGAAGATGTGAGCCACAATCACAACTACAATAAATGACTTCTCAGCTTTTGGTTTGATTTGCAATAACTTTATTTTGGTTTAATTTACGTGTTGTTCGATTTGTGTAATTATTCTCGTTTTTTTTATTTGTCTTTTACGGTTGATTTTTTTCTTCTCTTTTTGATTTTCTTCCTGAAATCACGCAAAAATCTTTTGTTAGGTTAACATTTTCTTCTGACAGGTCAGATACACTTTCGGCGACATTATTACTCTTGTCTGATTCACTACTCAGTCCTCTATATATTACACCATGTACTCATTCTCTTTCAGGCACTCGAAAAAAAGAAAAAAAAAATGGAAAGTACTTCGTCCCAACGCATTAAAAAAATTTGTGTTTTTGGAGGTGCTTATCCAGGGAAAAATAACATATTCGCTGATGAAGCCATAAGAGTTGGAGTAATACTTGCCCAACAAAAGATCCAGTTGATTTATGGAGGCGGTAGTACGGGTTTAATGGGAGCAGTCGCTACAACAGCACACGCCGGAGGAAGTCCAGTTCTAGGAATCGTGCCAAAACTATTCACAAGTTTTTGTGGACCTACCGTGGGTAAGGAAATACAAGTCTGGAGTGTCCCTGAACGGATAACAATCATGTACCATTCTGCCGATGCATTCATTGCTTTACCAGGAGGTCTGGGTACATTGGAAGAAATAGCTTGCGTGGCTTCTTGGTCATCTTTGGTCACAAATAAGAAACCCATTGGTTTGCTTAATATTAATGGTTATTTTAGTAATTTGCTTTCATATTTAGATAATGCTGTGGATAATGGATTCATGTTTTCAGAGGCAAGGAGAACCATAATTTCTGCTACAACCATTGAAGATTTACTCAAAAAGCTCCAAGCTTATGAGTGTTTATCTGCTACGGTTGTTTCGCAAACGCTCGGAAAAAGAAAAAGAGATATGGACGAGCAAGGAATGGATTGCACTTTGTCTTTGTGACATTATCTAACATTTTGTTTGTTGTGTCTCAGTTATAATAAGTGGTTAGCAACCTCTGCAGGTAATATCTCCTAAATTCTACCTTTAAAATTTGACATTGGGGACAATGTCATATTTTAGTAGGGGGTAAGGGACATATTTTGCTAATTTAATAAAAAAAAAAAAATTTAAGAAGTATTCATTCTGAACAAGGTCTGAGTAAGGGAGACTTGAGACATACCTTGTCAGTTTGATTTCTTCTTTTCAAAAAAAAAAAAAAAAGAGTTTGTTGTGTTTTAAGCAATTTAGAAGTATTCATTCTGAACAAGGTCTGAGTAAGGGAGACTTGAGACATACCTTGTCAGTTTGATTTTAATCTTTTTATGTTTACTTGTTAATTTTTGTTTAGTATTTTAGGATTATTTAGGTTAAATGAGTTTGTTTTGTTTTGAGTCTTAGTTGTTCCTATTCTTATGTTATTAGTTCTTTTCTCTTACACATGATTCTTTCATTTGGGTTAATAGACTTACATTGAGGACAATGTAAGAATTAAGTGTGGGGGGAATGATTTAGGATTTCTTTTATTTTTGTCTACTATTTTTTTTATGAGTCTTTATTATTATTATTATTATTATTTTAGTGTGTTTTAGTTACTTTCAATACTATGATGAGATATGAATTGCATAAGTCTAAAACATATTTATTAGTGAGAATATTTTCATGAGAATTGAGCTTGATGTCAACCTTTTTATGAGCCAATGTTAATATGATATGTTGATTGAGAAAGAAGCATGTTTAGACTTAATCTGACTTGTATAATCATCCTTGTGAGTTTTTGAGCCTATATGATTGATGCATTATACAAATCAATCTAATTTCTTTCTTGAGTGCTCTTATGATTACATGATTCTCTAGAACTTGCTTTAAACCATTTGAGACTATATTGATGCATGTAACAACATGAATATGATAGAGGCATTAGGACTTTTTAACTAGGGCCAAACAGCCATCCCTTATTGATGTTCCAAGAGAACATCCCTCTAGTGAACCAATTTGAGCCTACATTGAATAAACTATTTATTTGGTAACCACATCTTACACCTAGCCTAAACACATTTATATCTTTACCCTTGTTCTAAAGATGGACTAGAATGTTTGAGACATATTGCAAAAACAAGGGATATTTTTTGAAAATTTGGGTTAGAACAAAAGATAAGTGTGGGGGAAGAGAAAGGCAAAAGTCAAGAGAAAAATAGAGGGAATATTGCCAAATACATTCCCATATGAAAAAAAAAAAAAATTTTGAATAATCTCTTGAACTTCTAGTTAAAGAAAAGAAAAAGATGTTCGAAAGTTAGTTAGAATGAAGTAAAGGCTCAACATGAAATATTCAGCCTATGTGATTATGTACTTCTAAAGAATATTGAGAAAGTTTTATCTGCAAAATCTTATTTTGTCTCTAAATTCTATGAAGTCTTTGGAATGTTTGTGATATCTTTTCCTTTTTATTCTTTAACCACATTATTACCTCTTGGCCCCATTACAACCTTGATTAAAGACCTCTTGATTTATGAAGTTGCATGATCTTTTAGTGGAGAATAGGTAGACAAGCAAGCATATGGTAGAACTATTTTCATGAGATTGATTGAGTGTAAACACTTTACCACTACTTTAAAGAGTGAAAATCATGAGAGTATCCCATATGAGAAGTTGAGATTAAGTTTGAATGTGCACTATTTTGATTGAAATATGTTATGTTAATATTGGCTTAACTCAAACAATTTACATTCAAGCATGATTTTTTGTGAAATTCTTTAAGCTATTGATTAGTTTATAAGACTTGTTCAAAGATTGTCTCTAATTTGTATTGAAAGGATTAGGAGTAAATATTTTTAGTATATGTAGTTTATTTATATTTTAGTTTTTCAATGTTTGTGGGTATCGTTCTAGTAAACCCTCACGAGACTAAACTCGTCCACTAGGGACACCTAGGGGTTTAAAGGCTTGTGTCACATGCTAAGTGCCACCGTGATTTCCTACGAAAGTGGATTAGATTAGATTTTCTTATTTTATTTTTATTGAGTCATTGCTAGGGACTAGCAACAATCTAAGTGTGGGGGTGTGATAACTCGTATAATTATATAGTTTTTAGTTATGTTTTATTATTGTTTTGTGTCAAATACGAGTTATTATTGTTTAGTCTAATTGTGTTTATGATCTTTTATATTTTTATGTAATTTGGTGTTTTTCACAAGTTTCTTTGAGTCATTTCAGATTACTAGAATTAAGGGCAAATCCAGTTCAGTTCCAGTTCCGACACCTTTTGCCATATCAGCTATATCTGGAGTTTCACTGAAGCAATAAGGCTGAAATTTTAACCGTGCAAAGTTAAGAGGCATATCCATCTTTTTCATGTTTTACACTTCTTGAAACGGAGTCGTTTTCCCTAGCGAAATCAACCATCAAGTTGGCTGATGTGCAATGACGTCTGTGCTGACCTGTTTTCGTATTTTGCCCATATCTTCTTCTCCACATCAGCAAATGAGCTGATTCCAATGGCTATGAATTAGTAACGCATAGGGGAACCTTTTTCTAGAAGACCATGTGATCAGATCAGGCCTCCAACATTGACGAAATCGACCATCAAGTTGGCTGATCAAAATTGTCATACAATATGACGAAAATTGTTAGAAAAATTCACCCACATATTATACCTACCTTTGAAATTTGTAAAGCTTGTCTCTTGTCATTTAGCCCTCCAAAATGTGTATAAATAGAGGGCCTTGGATGATTGTAGAGGAGCATATTGTACATAGGTAGGATATTAGCCATTGTAATAAAATTCTCTAAGTTTTCTTCTTCTTTCTTTTCTCTAGTTTTCTTTTTCTTTAGAAAGAGCAAGAGGTTGGATAATTAATATTCTTCCTCTTCTTCTTTCTTTCTTTTATTTTCTTCTTAGATTTTCTTTAATTTTATGTTTATGTTTACAATGCCTATGCTAGGCTAAACTTCTATTTGGTTAAGGGTGATTTCAAAGCCCTAGACATGTTTTGTGATTGATTTTCAGATTCTATCTATCATTAATTTTCTATCAAAGTTGCTTATGTTCTTCTACAAGAATTGTTCATGATGTTGTCTTGATTTTTTAGGTGTACAACTAGATAGATCTTGATAATTATCTATTGCTAGTTTAGGAGTCTTGATCCGTGTAATTGTCTTGATTTCCTATTCATAAGTGGCAATTTGTGATTAATGATTATGGTCAAGTTTTCAATAATTGCAAAGTGGAACATAACCTAAGTTGAACAATCCGAGCTTATGTGTTTGTTGCTTAGATCAACCTATCTTTCTCATCATAAAGCTGCCATTAAATTGAATTTAGAGAGCTTATTCTAGGTTGTTTAATGGTTAGAGATTAAATAGAGAGCTTGTTCTATTTAACGACAAACTAAGGAAAGATTGGGGTAACAGAGCTTGTTGTTATCTACGGTTGTTAACTTTGATAGTTGGTTGATATTGATAGATCTGAAATTGATTCTTAATGATGTCTAGTGGTGGAGAATGAAACCTTAACCATATTTTTCATATTTGATTCTTCTTACTTACTTGTTTTCTTACTTTTAGTTTGCTTATTTTTTATATTTATTTTTATTGGCTGGTTATACCGCCTAATTTGTATATTAACTTTGTTTTATTTTTATTGGCTGGTTATACCGCCTAATTTAGTATATATATTTTTATTGGCTGGTTATACCGCCTAATTTAGTATATATATCTTTATTGGCTGGTTATACCGCCTTGCATCTTATTCTTATTATTTACTTTAGTTTAAATTTGGCTTCAAAAACCCCTTTTCTTTTCTTGTTTTCTTTGAACGTAAGTTATAAACTATTAACTTATAAACTAAAACCCAATCCCTGAGGACTCGACCCTTGCTAACTACTATACTTACAATTGATCTTTTTAGTGCAAGGTTAAATAAGATACACTTTTTTGGGTGCATCATCAACCTATCTTTCTCATCATAAAGCTGCCATTAAATTGAATTTAGAGAGCTTATTCTAGGTTGTTTAATGGTTAGAGATTAAATAGAGAGCTTGTTCTATTTAACGACAAATTAAGGAAAGATTGGGATAACAGAGCTTGTTGTTATCTACGGTTGTTAACTTTGATAGTTGGTTGATATTGATAGATCTGAAATTGATTCTTAATGATGTCTAGTGGTGGAGAATGAAACCTTAACCATATTTTTCATATTTGATTCTTCTTACTTACTTGTTTTCTTACTTTTCTAGTTTGCTTATTTTTTTATATTTATTTTTATTGGCTGGTTATACCGCCTAATTTGTATATTAACTTTGTTTTATTTTTATTGGCTGGTTATACCACCTAATTTAGTATATATATTTTTCTTGGCTGGTTATACCGCCTAATTTAGTATATATATTTTTATTGGCTGGTTATACCGCCTTGCATCTTATTCTTATTATTTACTTTAGTTTAAATCTGGCTTCAAAAACCCCTTTTCTTTTATTGTTTTCTTTGAACGTAAGTTATAAACTAATAACTCATAGATTAAAACCCAATCCCTGAGGACTCGACCCTTGCTAATCATTATACTTACAATTGATCTTTTTAGTGCAAGGTTAAATAAGATACACTCTTTTGGGTGCATCATTGGCCACCTAAACAAATCAAAACATCACCATGAACAATTTTTATGGAAGAACATAAGCAACTTTGATAGAAAACAATGATAGATAGATTCTGAAAATTAATTACATAACATGTCTAGGGCTTTGAAATCACCCTTAACAAAATAAAAGTTCAAGCTAGCATAGGCATAGGCATAGGCATAGATAATATATACATAAAACGAAAAGGAAAATAAAAGAATGGAGAAGAAGAAGAAGAATAATGATGATCCTTGAGTCTCCTCAAAAGATGTCTAGTTTGTGGCTGAAAAGATGGTATTTATAGAGCTTTAAAACCCTGAGAATAAGTCCTTGCCGCACAAGTAAGCCTGGAGGTGCAAAAATCACGTTTTTGCCTTTTTTTCAGATTTGCGATTAGGGTTTTTCTGGCCGCAGGGTTCTTTAGGGAGATCTTCTAGCGCCATTTCGAATGCCCATTTCATATCCGATTTGGGCCCATAATATATCGTTGGAAAGATAATCAAGTCAACTTCAAAATTCAAGAAGGAAGTTTTGTCAAATAAAGAGTCTAACATCACTTTTTCCTTACAACAAGCTCCAGAGGTCAAATCTGCCTAATTGCTTTTCAACCAGAAATTGATATTTTTGACTCCCAAGTCTTCTTCCATCTTGTGATTATGATTTTGTAAGCTCTTTACCATCATTATTGACATCTTTTGACTTCATTCTCCTTATTGTACCTAAAATTCAAAAACATAATATAAGTAAACAAGATAAAGATCGAAAACATAACAAAAACTAAAGGTAGAAAGGCATAAAATGTATATTTTATGAGCTTATCAGTTTTTATGCTTTGTAGGTATTTTGGAGGAGATGAAGTCAAAACATGTGAATTAGGATGTTAAAGAGCTTACAAAATGATGCACCCAAAAGAGTGTATCTTATTTAACCTTGCACTTAAAAAAATCAATTGTAGAGTATAGTGAGTAGCAAGTGTCGAGTCCTCAGGGATTGGGTTTTAGTTTATAACTTAATAGTTTATCACTTAAAAACAAGTAAACAAAAGAAAAGGGATTTTGAAATCAGATTTAAACTAAAGTTAACAATAAGAATGAGAAAACAAGTAATTAAGAAGAATCAAATATAAAAAATATGGTTAAGGTTTAGTTCTCCACCACTAGACATCATTAAGAATCAATTTCATGTCTATCAACATTAATTAGCTATTAAAGTTAACAACCGTAGATAACAATAATCTCTGTTACCCCAATCTTTCCTTAGTTCGTTGTTAAATAGAACAAGCTCTCTATTTAATCTCTAACTATCAAACAACCTAGAATAAGCTCTCTAAGTTCAATTTAATAGCAGCTTTATGATGAGAAAGATAGGTTGATCTAAGCAACAAACACATAAGCTCGGATTGTTCAACTTAGGTTATGTTCCACTTTGCAATTATTGAAAACTTGACCATAATCATTAATCACAAATTGCCACTTATGAATAGGAAATCAAGACAATTACACGGATCAAGACTCCCAAACTAGCATTAGACAATTATCAATATTTATCTAGTTCTACACCTAAATAAATCAAGACAACATCATAAACAATTCTTGTAGAAGAACATAAGCAACTTTGAGAGAAAATTAATGATAGATTTCTGAAAATTAATTACATAACATGTCTAGGGCTTTGAAATCACCCTTAACCAAAGAAGTTTAGCATAACATAGGCATAAACAATATATACATAAAACTAAAAAGAAAATAAAAGAATGGAGAAGAAGAAAAGGAATGATGATCTTTGAGTCTCCTCAAAAGATGTCTAGTTTGTGGCTCAAAAGATGGTATTTATAGAGCTTTAAAACCCTGAGAATAAGTCCTTGCCGCACAAGTAAGCTTGGAGGTACAAAAATCACGTTCTTGCCTTTTTTTCAGATTTGCGATTAGGGTTTTTCTGGCCGCAGGGTTCTTTAGGGAGATATTCTAGCGCCATTCTGAATGCTCATATCTTATCCGATTTGGGCCCATAATATATAGATGGAAAGATAATCAAGTCAACTTCAAAAGTCAAGAAGGAAGTTTCTTCAAACAAAGAATCTAACATCATGTTTTCCTTACAACAAGCTCCGGAGGTCAAATTTGCCTGATTGCTTATCAACCAAAAATTGATATTTTTGACTCCCAAGTCTTCTTCCACCTTGTGATTATGATTTTGTAAGCTCTTTACCAATATTATTGACATCTTTTGACTTCATTCTCCTTATTCTACCTAAAATTCAAAAACCTAATATAAGTAAACAAGATAAAGATCGAAAACATAACAAAAACTAAAGGTAGATAGGCATAAAATGTATATTTTATGAGCTTATCACAAAATCACAATCACAAGATGGAAAAAAGTTGGGAGTCAAAAAGATCAAATTCTTGGTGCAAAGCAAGAAGACAGATTTGACCTCCGAAGCTTGTTACTAAGAAAACATGATGTTAGACTCTTTATTCGAAGAAACTTCCTTCTTGACTTTTGAAGATCACTTGATTACCTTTCAAATGGTTAGTCATAGGCCTAAATCGGTTAAGAAATGGTCATCCAAATCGGCATTGGAATATCTCCCTAAAAACCCTAGTGGCAGAAAAAACCCTAGCCACAAATCACATATTTTTCTTAATACCCCAGCTGAAATTTATGTTTATCCTTGCCAAAGAAAGATTAGTGGCTGTCAACTTGCATTAATTTCTTAAAGCTAATCCTAGTCAAAGTTGGAGAATTAAATCAGCCAAGACTTTCCCTCCTTACACTTACTTTGCCTGCAAGTTTGTAATCTCTCTTCATTAAAGAGTGCTTTGACTAAAACTTTCCTACTTTATTCAAACTTGGCTGCCAAGGCTTATATCTTTCCTTAAAACACAAAAGTCAGCATTTATTGAAGGGAGAGAGCTGAAATTCACTTGTTTGATGCCCTAGCTATTGCTTATAAATAGAGATCAAGGGGGCATACGAAATTTACACTTCTCCAAGCATCAAAGTTCTGATTTCTTCTTTGTTTCTTTGTTTTTGAGAGAGCAAGAGGCTGGATAATTAATATTCTTCTTCTTCTTCTTTTAACCTTGCATTAAAAAGATCAATTGTAAATATAGTAGTTAGCAAGGGTCAAGTTGATAAGCTCATAAAATATACATTTTATGCCTTTCTACCTTTAGTTTTTGTTATGTTTTAGATCTTTATCTTGTTTACTTATAATATGTTTTTGAATTTTAGGTACAATAAGGAGAATAAAGTCAAAAGATGTCAATAATAATGGTAAAGAGCTTACAAAATGATAATCACAGGATGGAAGAAGACTTGGGAGTCAAAAATATCAATTTCTGGTTGAAAAGCAATTAGGCAGATTTGACCTCTGGAGCTTGTTGTAAGGACAAAAAGATGGTAGAGTCTTTATTTGAAGAAAATTCCTTCTAGACTTTTGAATTTGACTTGATTATCTTTCCAACGATATATTATGGGCCCAAATCGGATAAGAAATGGGCATTTAAAATGGCGCTAGAATATCTCCCTAAAGAACCCTGCGGCCAGAAAAACCCTAATCGCAGATCTAAAAAAAAGACAAAAACGTGATTTTTGCACCTCCAGGCTTACTTATGCGGCAAGGACTTATTCTCAGGGTTTTAAAGCTCTATAAATACCATCTTTTGAGCCACAAACTAGACATCTTTTGAGGAGACTCAAGGATCATCATTATTCTTCTTCTTCTTCTTCTTCTCCAATCTTTTATTTTCTTTTTAGTTTTATGTATATATTATCTATGCCTATGCTAGGCTAAACTTCTATTTGGTTAAGGGTGATTTCAAAGCCCTAGACATGTTTTGTAATTGATTTTCAGATTCTATCTATCATTGTTTTCTATCAAAGTTGCTTATGTTCTTCCATTAAAATTGTTCATGATGATGTTTTCTATCAAAGTATAATTATATAGTTTTTAGTTATGTTTTATTATTGTTTTGTGTCAAATACGAGTTATTATTGTTTAGTCTAATTGTGTTTATGATCTTTTATATTTTTATGTAATTTGGTGTTTTTCACAAGTTTCTTTGAGTGATTTCAGATTACTAGAATTAAGGGCAAATCCAGTTCAGTTTCAGTTCCGACACCTTTTGCCATATCAGCTATATCTCGAGTTTCACTGAAGCAATAAGGCTGAAATTTGTAGCCATGCAAAGCTAAGAGGCATATCTATCTTTTTCATGTTTTACACTTCTTAAAACGGAGTCGTTTTCCCTAGCGAAATCGACCATCAAGTTGGCTGATGTGCAATGACGTCTGTGCTGACATGTTTTCGTATTTTGCCCATATCTGCTTAACCACATCAGCAAATGAGCTGATTCCAACGGCTATGGTTCCGTAACTGATAGGGGAACCTTTGTCTAGAAGACCATGTGATCAGATCAGGCCTCCAATATTGAATAAATCGACCATCAAGGTGGCTGATGTGCAATGACGTCTATGCTGACATGTTTTCGTATTTTGCCCATATCTGCTTAACCACATCAGCAAATGAGCTGATTCCAACGGCTATGGTTCCGTAACTGATAGGGGAACCTTTTTCTAGAAGACCATGTGATCAGATCAGGCCTCCAATATTGACGAAATCGACCATCAAGTTGGCTGATCAAAATCGTCATATACCTACCTTTGAAATTTGTAAAGCTTGTCTCTTGTCATTTAGCCCTCCAAAATGTGTATAAATAGAGGGCCTTGGATGATTGTAGAGGATCATATTGTACATAGGTAGGATATTAGCCATTTTAATAAAATTCTCTAAGTTTTCTTCTTCTTTCTTTTCTCTAGTTTTCTTTCTTTTCTCTAGTTTTCTTTTTCTTTAGAGAGAGCAAGAGGTTGGATAATTAATATTCTTCCTCTTCTTCTTTCTTTCTTTTATTTTCTTCTTAGATTTTCTTTAATTTTATGTTTATGTTTATAATGCCTATGCTAGGCTAAACTTCTATTTGGTTAAGGGTGATTTCAAAGCCCTAGACATGTTTTGTGATTGATTTTCAGATTCTATCTATCATTAATTTTCTATCAAAGTTGCTTATGTTCTTCTACAAGAATTGTTCATGATGTTGTCTTGATTTGTTTAGGTGTACAACTAGATAGATCTTGATAATTATCTATTGCTAGTTTAGGAGTCTTGATCCGTGTAATTGTCTTGATTTCCTATTCATAAGTGGCAATTTGTGATTAATGATTATGGTCAAGTTTTCAATAATTGCAAAGTGGAACATAACCTAAGTTGAACAATCCGAGCTTATGTGTTTGTTGCTTAGATCAACCTATCTTTCTCATCATAAAGCTGCCATTAAATTGAATCTAGAGAGCTTATTCTAGGTTGTTTGATGGTTAGAGATTAAATAGAGAGCTTGTTCTATTTAACGACAAACTAAGGAAAGATTGGGATAACAGAGCTTGTTGTTATCTACGGTTGTTAACTTTGATAGTTGGTTGATATTGATAGATCTGAAATTGATTCTTAATGATGTCTAGTGGTGGAGAATGAAACCTTAACCATATTTTTCATATTTGATTCTTCTTACTTATTTGTTTTCTTACTTTTAGTTTGCTTATTTTTTATATTTATTTTTATTGGCTGGTTATACCGCCTAATTTGTATATTAACTTTGTTTTATTTTTATTGGCTGGTTATACCGCCTAATTTAGTATATATATTTTTATTGGCTGGTTATACCGCCTAATTTAGTATATATATTTTTATTGGCTGGTTATACCGCCTTGCATCTTATTCTTATTATTCACTTTAGTTTAAATCTGGCTTCAAAAACCCCTTTTCTTTTATTGTTCTTGAATTTAAGTTTTAAACTATTAACTTATAAACTAAAACCCAATCCCTGAGGACTCGACCCTTGCTAACTACTATACTTACAATTTATCTTTTTAGTGCAAGGTTAAATAAGATACACTCTTTTGGGTGCATCAAGTTTTTGGCGCCGTTGCCGGGGATTGTTTTCTTTAGTTTATTTGTTACTTGGTTTATTCTTATTTTCAGTTCTAATGAGTTTTATTTTCTTGTACATACGGGTTTTTCTTATCAAATTTTGAAAATTAAAAAATAAAAAATAAAAAAATAAAAAAATAAAAAACGATGGAATTGAGCAATCTAACACTTGAAGAGTTGGTGGCATACATGAACATAGAGAATCAACAAGCCAATCTCACCTCCCCAGTTCAACAATTGGCCATGGGAGAATGTCAAGGCCATCAAGTGTTCCAAGACCAACAGTATGATCATTACTCAAACACTTACCATGAGGGATGGTGGGATCATACTAATTATGGCTACTCGAAAAATTACCAAGAAGTAGATCCTTATGCCAAATACACTCATCCATCTAGCTTCAATCAATCATGGTCCCAAGAACCAGATCTTTTTCAACCACCACATATGACTCAAAACTCAGGTACTTCTTTAGAAGATCTTATCTATTCTCTTGTTACTGATACTTTGCAATTTCAACAGGAAACAAGGGCAAGCATCCAGAGTTTGGAAAAGCAAATGATCCAATTGACTAGTAGTATGGTGGGATGGGTAGCACAAAGATCTGAAGAACTCCCTGCCCAAACGATGATTAACCCAAAGGAGAATGCTACTATTGTGACCTTGAGGAATGAGGAACAAGATGAGGATGAGACAGAATTAGAGATGGATTCTATTCTTGAGGATAATGAAGCCACAAATACAAATAAGAGTATTTCGGCACCTGAGGTAACGTTTGAGATTCCAATTTTTACTAATGTTTCTTCTCCACCTTTTCCTAGTAGATTCGCAAAGTTCAAGGAGGATGAACATGAACAAGACACGCTGGAAACCTTAAACAGTTTGTTTGTGGATGTCATTCAACAAGTACCAAAAGATGCACCATTCCTCGATGAGATATGCACCACCAAGGATGATGGAATAATACTTGTAATGGAGAATGCATCCACTGTTGTGCAAAGAAAGCTTCCTCTCAAACGCATAAATTTGGGAAATTTCATGTATGAGCCTGACAAGCCTAAAAAGCCAAGAAGGGGTGTTGGTTAGGTTGGACAACATAAATCAAGTACTAATTGGGAAGGCAGCCCAATTAATGAAGAAATTACCAACCTGCCATACTCAGATTTGCTTTCTTTTCCTTTTCCTTTTCCTTTTTCCTTTTTCCTTTTATTATTTTTATTGCTTTTCTTTATTCATTTTTATGTTTATTTGTTAATTATTTGTTTAGTATTTTAGGATTATTTAGGTTGCATGAGTTTGTTTTGTTTTGAGTCTAGTTATTCCTATTCTTATGTTATTAGTTCTTTTCTCTTACACATGATTCTTTCATTTGGGTTAATAGACTTACATTGAGGACAATGTAAGAATTAAGTGTGGGGGGAATGATTTAGGATTTCTTTTATTTTTGTCTACTATTTTTTTTTGAGTCTTTATTATTATTATTTTTAGTGTGTTTTAGTTCCTTTTTAATACAATGATGAGATATGAATTGCATAGGTCTAAACTGGTTACTAGTGAGAAGATTTTCATGAGAATTAAGCTTGATACTAATTTTTATGAGCCAATGTTAATATGATATGTTGATTGAGAAAGAAGCATGTTTAGACTTAATCTGACTTGTATAATCATTCTTGTGAGTTTTTGAGCCTATAATGATTGATGCATTATACAAATCAATCTAATTTCTTTCTTGAGTGCTCTTATGATTACATGATTCTCTAGAACTTGCTTTAAACCATTTGAGACTATATTGATGCATGTAACAACATGAATATGATAGAGGCATTAGGACTTTTTAACTAGGGCCAAACAGCCCTCCCTTATTGATGTTCCAAGAGAACATCCCTCTAGTGAACCAATTTGAGCCTACAGTGAATAAGCTATTTATTTGGTAACCACATCTTACACCTAGCCTAAACACATTTATATCTTTACCCTTGTTCTAAAGATGGACTAGAATGTTTGAGACATATTGCAAAAACAAGGGATACTTTTTGAAAATTTGGGTTAGAACAAAAGATAAGTGTGGGGGAGGAGAAAGGCAAAAGTCAAGAGAAAAATAGAGGCAATATTGCCAAATACATTCCCATGTGAAAAAAAAAAACAATTTTTGAATAATCTCTTGAACTTCTAGTTAAAGAAAAGAAAAAGATGTTCGAAAGTTGGTTAGAATGAAGTAAAGGCTCAACATGAAATATTCAGCCTATGTGATTATGTACTTCTAAAGAATATTGAGAAAGTTTTATTTGCAAAATCTTATTTTGTCTCAAAATTCTATGAAGTCTTTGGAATGTTTGTGATATCTTTTCCTTTTTATTCTTTAACCACATTATTACCTCTTGGCCCCATTACAACCTTGATTAAAGACCTCTTGATTCATGAAGTTGTATGATCTAAATAGTGGAGAATAGGTGGACAAGCAAGAATATGGTAGAACTGTTTTCATGAGATTGATTGAGTGTAAACACTTCACCACTACTTTAAAGAGTGAAAATCATGAGGGTATCCCATGTGAGAAGTTGAGATTAAATTTGAACATGCAATATTTTGATTGAGATATGTTATGCTAATATTGGCTTAACTCAAACAATTTACATTCAAGCATGATTTTTTGTGAAATTTTTTAAGCTATTGATTAGTTTATAAGACTTGTTCAAATATTGTCTCTAATTTGTATTGAAAGGATTAGGAGTAAATATTTTTAGTATATGTAGTTTATTTATATGTAGTTTATTTATATTTTAATTTTTCAATATTTGTGGGTATCGTTCTAGTAAACCCTCACGAGACTAAACTCGTCCACTAGGGACACCTAGGGGTTTAAAGGCTTGTGTCACATGCTAAGTGCCACCGTGATTTCCTACGAAAGTGGATTAGATTAGATTTTCTTATTTTATTTTTATTGAGTCGTTGCTAGGGACTAGCAACAATCTAAGTGTGGGGGTGTGATAACTCGTATAATTATATAGTTTTTAGTTATGTTTTATTATTGTTTTGTGTCAAATACGAGTTATTATTGTTTAGTCTAATTGTGTTTATGATCTTTTATATTTTTATGTAATTTGGTGTTTTTCACAAGTTTCTTTGAGTGATTTCAGATTACTAGAATTAAGGGCAAATCCAGTTCAGTTTCAGTTCCGACACCTTTTGCCATATCAGCTATATCTCGAGTTTCACTGAAGCAATAAGGCTGAAATTTGTAGCCATGCAAAGCTAAGAGGCATATCTATCTTTTTCATGTTTTACACTTCTTAAAACGGAGTCGTTTTCCCTAGCGAAATCGACCATCAAGTTGGCTGATGTGCAATGACGTCTGTGCTGACATGTTTTCGTATTTTGCCCATATCTGCTTAACCACATCAGCAAATGAGCTGATTCCAACGGCTATGGTTCCGTAACTGATAGGGGAACCTTTGTCTAGAAGACCATGTGATCAGATCAGGCCTCCAATATTGAAGAAATCGACCATCAAGGTGGCTGATGTGCAATGACGTCTATGCTGACATGTTTTCGTATTTTGCCCATATCTGCTTAACCACATCAGCAAATGAGCTGATTCCAACGGCTATGGTTCCGTAACTGATAGGGGAACCTTTTTTTAGAAGACCATGTGATCAGATCAGGCCTCCAATATTGACGAAATCGACCATCAAGTTGGCTGATCAAAATCGTCATATACCTACCTTTGAAATTTGTAAAGCTTGTCTCTTGTCATTTAGCCCTCCAAAATGTGTATAAATAGAGGGCCTTGGATGATTGTAGAGGATCATATTGTACATAGGTAGGATATTAGCCATTTTAATAAAATTCTCTAAGTTTTCTTCTTCTTTCTTTTCTCTAGTTTTCTTTCTTTTCTCTAGTTTTCTTTTTCTTTAGAGAGAGCAAGAGGTTGGATAATTAATATTCTTCCTCTTCTTCTTTCTTTCTTTTATTTTCTTCTTAGATTTTCTTTAATTTTATGTTTATGTTTATAATGCCTATGCTAGGCTAAACTTCTATTTGGTTAAGGGTGATTTCAAAGCCCTAGACATGTTTTGTGATTGATTTTCAGATTCTATCTATCATTAATTTTCTATCAAAGTTGCTTATGTTCTTCTACAAGAATTGTTCATGATGTTGTCTTGATTTGTTTAGGTGTACAACTAGATAGATCTTGATAATTATCTATTGCTAGTTTAGGAGTCTTGATCCGTGTAATTGTCTTGATTTCCTATTCATAAGTGGCAATTTGTGATTAATGATTATGGTCAAGTTTTCAATAATTGCAAAGTGGAACATAACCTAAGTTGAACAATCCGAGCTTATGTGTTTGTTGCTTAGATCAACCTATCTTTCTCATCATAAAGCTGCCATTAAATTGAATCTAGAGAGCTTATTCTAGGTTGTTTGATGGTTAGAGATTAAATAGAGAGCTTGTTCTATTTAACGACAAACTAAGGAAAGATTGGGATAACAGAGCTTGTTGTTATCTACGGTTGTTAACTTTGATAGTTGGTTGATATTGATAGATCTGAAATTGATTCTTAATGATGTCTAGTGGTGGAGAATGAAACCTTAACCATATTTTTCATATTTGATTCTTCTTACTTATTTGTTTTCTTACTTTTAGTTTGCTTATTTTTTATATTTATTTTTATTGGCTGGTTATACCGCCTAATTTGTATATTAACTTTGTTTTATTTTTATTGGCTGGTTATACCGCCTAATTTAGTATATATATTTTTATTGGCTGGTTATACCGCCTAATTTAGTATATATATTTTTATTGGCTGGTTATACCGCCTTGCATCTTATTCTTATTATTCACTTTAGTTTAAATCTGGCTTCAAAAACCCCTTTTCTTTTATTGTTCTTGAATTTAAGTTTTAAACTATTAACTTATAAACTAAAACCCAATCCCTGAGGACTCGACCCTTGCTAACTACTATACTTACAATTTATCTTTTTAGTGCAAGGTTAAATAAGATACACTCTTTTGGGTGCATCACTAGGTTGTTTAATGGTTAGAGATTAAATAGAGAGCTTGTTCTATTTAACGACAAATTAAGGAAAGATTGGGATAACAGAGCTTGTTGTTATCTACGGTTGTTAACTTTGATAGTTGGTTGATATTGATAGATCTGAAATTGATTCTTAATGATGTCTAGTGGTGGAGAATGAAACCTTAACCATATTTTTCATATTTGATTCTTCTTACTTTCTTGTTTTCTTACTTTTAGTTTGCTTATTTTTTATATTTATTTTTATTGGCTGGTTATACCGCCTAATTTAGTATATATATTTTTATTGGCTGGTTATACCGCCTAATTTAGTATATATATTTTTATTGGCTGGTTATACCGCCTTGCATCTTATTCTTATTATTTACTTTAGTTTAAATCTGGCTTCAAAAACCCCTTTTCTTTTATTGTTTTCTTTGAACGTAAGTTATAAACTAATAACTCATAGATTAAAACCCAATCCCTGAGGACTCGACCCTTGCTAATCATTATACTTACAATTTATCTTTTTAGTGCAAGGTTAAATAAGATACACTCTTTTGGGTGCATCAAATTTTGGCGCCGTTGCCGGGGATTGCTTTCTTTAGTTTATTAGTTTATTGGTTTATTCTTATTTTCTGTTCTAATTATTTACTTTCTTATTTTTTTAGTGAATGTTCCAAGCTCCCGAAGAAGACTTACGACTTAGGAAAATTCGGGAATTTATAACTTCTCACCAACAACCAATCGAGGAGTTGATCCAAAACATCCAAGAGAAGCAAGGAGAGATGGCAGCAGCTGACAACCGAACTCTCAAAGAGCTAGCCGCTCCGGACTTGGGTCAACAACCATTATGCATTGAATATGCTAATCTTGAGGTAGCTTTTGAATTAAAATCTGGTTTGATTCATCTTCTCCCAACTTTTCATGGTTTTGCAGGAGAGGATCCAAATAAGCACCTCAAGGAATTCCATGTAGTTTGCTCAAGCATGAGACCAACAGGGGTCACGGAAGAGCAAGTTAAGTTGAGAGCTTTCCCATTCTCTCTAGCTGATTCAGCAAAGGAATGGCTCTACTATCTACCATCCGGGACCATCACTACATGGAATGATTTGAAGAAAGCATTCTTGGAAAGGTATTTCCCAGCATCTAAGGCTGCCAACATTAGGAAAGAGATATGTGGGATTCGGCAATACAACGGAGAGTCCTTATATGAATATTGGGAGAGGTTCAAGAAACTTTGTGCATCATGTCCACATCATCAGATAAGTGAACAACTTCTCATCCAATACTTCTATGAAGGTCTCATGCCCATGGAGAGAAGTATGATAGATGCCGCTAGTGGGGGAGCTCTAGTTGATAAGACTCCCAGGGCTGCTAGAACATTAATCTCCAACATGGCAGCCAATTCTCAACAGTTCTCAATGAGACAAGATCCACCACCACAACCCAAGAGAGTTAATGAGGTAAGTATATCATCCCTTGAACAAAAATTTGATAAACTGACTTCTCTTGTTCAACAATTGGCTGTAGGTAAAATACAACAAATAAAGGCTTGTGGCATATGTTCAAACATAGGGCACCAAACTGATATGTGTCCAACACTTCAAGAGGATACCAATGAACATGTGAATGCCATGGGTGGATTTCAGAACCAATCAAGGAAATATGATCCCTACTCAAACACTTACAATCCAGGATGGAGGGATCATCCAAACTTCAATTATGGAGGGAACCAATCACAAACTATTCCTCCACCATTTGACCACAGGCCACCGGGTTTTCAGCAAAGAGTGCAACAACCATACCAAACCCGACAACAACTACCACCCACCCAAAATTCAGGTACTTCTCTTGAAGATCTTGTTAAAGCTCTTTCTACTAATACAATTCAATTTCAACAGGAAACAAAGACAAGTATTCGAAATTTGGAGACTCAAATAGGGCAATTGGCAACAACCATGAGTCAAATGCAAGCAAGGGATTCTGGGAAATTACCTTCCCAAACCATAGTGAATCCAAGAGAGAATGCCAATGCTATAAATTTAAGAAGTGGGAAACAGCTAGAGACACCACAAAATGATAGTGCTCAAGGGGAGAACAATACCATGGCATCCTCTTCACATCCCAACGAGCCACTAAAAAAGGTAATTCCTAAACCATCCTTTCCTTCTTATATAACTCCTCCACCTTTTCCTAGCAGGTTAGCAAAGTCCAAGAAGGAGGAGCAAGAGAAGGAAATTTTGGAAACCTTCCGGAAAGTAGAGGTGAACATTCCTTTACTAGATGCTATCAAGCAAGTGCCAAGATATGCCAAGTTCCTAAAAGAGTTGTGCACATCTAAACGGAAGTTGAAATGGAATGAAAAGGTAAGTGTGGGGGAGAATGTGTCAGCTGTTCTTCAAAAGAAACTCCCACCTAAATGCAAGGATCCAGGTATGTTTACCATTCCTTGTAAGATAGGCAACACCAGGTTTGAGCGTGCTATGCTAGATCTAGGGGCATCTATTAATGTCATGCCATATTCAATTTATGCTTCATTGAATCTAGGACCATTAGAGGAAACCGGTGTTATAATACAACTTGCTGACCGTTCTAACACTTATCCAAGAGGAGTTGTAGAAGACGTTCTTGTACAGGTTAATGAATTGGTTTTTCCCGCTGACTTTTATGTTATTGAGATGGAAGATGAGATGTCTTCTAATCCCACACCTATTCTATTAGGGAGACCATTCTTGAAAACAGCAAGAACTAAAATAGATGTACATGATGGCACTTTAACTATGGAATTTGATGGTGAAATAACTCGCTTTAACATTTTTGAGGCCATGAGATATCCTAGTGATGTGCATTCTGTTTTTAATATTGATATAATTGACTCACTAGTGCAGCAAGCTTATGAGCTAGATGGTGAAGATAGTGTAGAAATAGTCCTTAGCAACCATCTCGGAATGGGGAATGCTAAACTAGCCTTGAGTGACCAGGTGGAAGGGGCACTAGAATCTTTACACTCGCTGCAACCTAAAGATGCAAGGTTTGATGTTTCATTTATTGATTTGCCTTTATCTAATGAGAAACTTCTACCTTCCATTTTGCAGGCACCAACTTTAGAGTTGAAACCACTACCGAACCACTTGAAATATTTGTTCTTAGGGGAAAAGGACACACTACCTGTCATCATTGCCAAAGAGCTCACACCTTTGCAAGAAGAGCGACTTATCCGGGTGCTTAGAGAGCATAAAACAGCAATTGGTTGGACAATTGCCGATATCAAGGGAATAAGCCCATCCATGTGCATGCACCGGATTTTGTTAGAGGAAGGGTCTAAACCAACAAGAGAAGCACAAAGAAGATTGAACCCTCCTATGATGGAGGTTGTGAAAAAGGAGATACTGAAGCTCCTAGATGTTGGAGTGATCTATCCTATCTCGGATAGCAAATGGGTGAGCCCAGTCCAAGTGGTTCCAAAGAAATCAGGTGTAACGGTGGTAACAAATAATGAGAATGAACTTGTTCCTACTAGGATTCAAACAGGATGGCGAGTTTGTATTGATTATCGTAAACTTAATTCCACAACTCGCAAAGACCACTTTCCTTTACCTTTTATTGATCAAATGCTTGAAAGGTTAGCTGGCCATTCTCATTATTGTTTTCTTGATGGTTTTTCAGGTTATAATCAGATAGCCATTGCTCCGGAGGACCAAGAGAAAACAACATTCACATGTCCATTTGGTACTTTTGCATACCGACGTATGCCATTTGGTCTTTGTAATGCACCAGCTACATTCCAAAGGTGTATGGTTAGCATATTTTCAGATTATGTAGAGAACATCATAGAAGTGTTTATGGATGATTTTAGTGTCTATGGTGATTCTTTTGATAGATGTCTAGAGAACCTTACACTTGTACTTGAAAGATGCATGGAAACTAACCTTGTTTTGAATTGGGAAAAATGTCACTTTATGGTAGAACAAGGAATAGTTTTGGGCCATGTTATTTCTTCTAGAGGGATAGAGGTTGATAAGTCTAAAATAGATATTATGCATTCTTTACCACCTCCCACAAATGTGAGAGAGGTTCGTTCTTTTCTTGGACATGCAGGTTTCTATAGGAGATTTATCAAAGACTTCTCAAAGATCACATTACCTCTTTGCAAGCTACTACAAAAAGATGTGGTTTTCCACTTTGATGATAAATGCAAAGAGGCGTTTGAAACATTGAAGGGACTCTTGACATCAGCTCCTATCATCCAACCACCAGATTGGAATGTACCTTTTGAAATCATGTGTGATGCTAGTGACTATGCCATTGGAGCTGTTTTGGGCCAACGGGTTGGCAAAGCCTCACATGCCATTTATTATGCCTCCCGAACTCTTAATGATGCTCAATTGAACTATTCCACTACTGAAAAAGAACTTTTGGCTGTTGTATTTGCTTTAGAAAAATTTCGATCTTATTTAATTGGTACTAAAGTAATTGTATATTCTGACCATGCAGCCCTTAAGTACTTACTCACTAAAAAGGAGGCCAAACCAAGGTTGATTAGATGGATACTTCTCTTACAAGAGTTTGATTTGGAGATAAAAGATAAGAGAGGTAGTGACAACCTGGTTGCGGACCATCTTAGCCGTTTAGTTCATGAAGATGATGCACTACCCTTGAATGAGAACTTTCCGGATGAGCAACTTCTTTTTATAAGAACAACAACTCCTTGGTATGCTGATATTGTTAATTACTTAGTTACCAAGAAGTTGCCACAAGAGTTGACACAAGCTCAAAGAAATAAGATCAAGAGTGATGCCAAATACTACATATGGGATGATCCTTACCTTTGGAAGCATTGCTCCGATCAGATTATAAGAAGGTGTGTACTCGAAACTGAATTTCAATCTATTCTCACCTTTTGTCACTCTTATGCATGTGGAGGACACTTTGGATCCAAAAGAACAGCCATGAAAGTTCTTGATTCTGGATTTTATTGGCCTACCATATTCAAAGATGCATACCTCTTTTGCAAGTCATGTGATCGTTGCCAAAGAACTGGTAACTTAGGTGCTAGAAATCAAATGCCTCAAACTCCAATACTTATTGTTGAAATTTTTGATGTATGGGGCATGGATTTCATGGGACCTTTTCCTCCTTCTTTTGGTAATCTTTATATTTTACTTGCCGTTGATTATGTTTCAAAGTGGGTGGAAGCAAAATCCACTAGGACTAATGACTCTAAAGTTGTTTCAGATTTTGTCAAGACTAACATCTTGGCTAGGTTTGGAACGCCAAAGGCCATAATCAGCGATAGAGGTACTCACTTTTGCAATAGGACTATGGAAGCACTTTTGAGGAAGTATAACATCACACACAAGGTCTCCACCTCATATCATCCTCAAACTAGTGGGCAAGCTGAAGTGTCAAACCGAGAAGTTAAGTCCATCCTTGAAAAGACAGTTAATCCAAATAGGAAGGATTGGAGTTCACGACTTGATGATGCACTTTGGGCTTATAGGACAGCATATAAGACACCCATTGGTATGTCTCCTTATCGACTTGTTTATGGTAAGCCTTGTCATCTTCCGGTTGAATTGGAACATAAATCATATTGGGCTATCAAACAATGCAACATGGAGATGGATGAGATAGGAAAGAAAAGAAAACTTGACCTACAAGAATTAGAGGAGATAAGGAATGATGCCTATCAGAATTCTAGGATTTACAAGGAAAAAACTAAGGCATTCCATGACAAGATGATATCAAGAAAAGAATTTGTTGTTGGACAAAAAGTTCTTCTCTTCCATTCACGCCTTAAGTTATATCCAGGTAAGTTACGTTCTCGTTGGGTTGGACCTTTTGTTATTACTAATGTATTTACTCATGGTGCAGTTGAAATCCAAAGCCCGAAAACATATAAGGCATTCAAAGTGAATGGTCATAGATTGAAGCCTTACTATGAGAACTTTCCAATACAAGATGTGGAGGAGTTTCCACTTTTTGAGCCAAAGTATGTTGAATAATAATGGCATGGGTCTAAGTCAAGCTGAGGACAATAAACCAAGCGCTTCTTGGAGAGGCAACCCAAAAGGATGGAGAGCATCTATTATATCAGATTTGCATATTCCTTACTCTCCATCATTCTATCTTTTATTGTTTTTCTTTTCTTTTGTTTAATAGTTCTTTTCTCTTACATATAATTCTTGCATTGGGGGATAATAGCATTACATTGAGGACAATGTAAAAATTATGTGTGGGGGGAAGAATTTAGGATTTTATTTAGAGTGTTTTGTTTTTGAGTCTTTTTATGTTGTTTTTCTTTCTGATCCTTGTTTTGAAAATAACTAGATGTAAATATAAATTTTTTTTTTAACCCCGGTTAAATGGCGGATAACGGTACTCCGTGATTATTTAAATCGGTTCCATCAGCTACCCACAAAACTGATATTGTATATAAATTTCTCTTCCAATTTCTCTTTCAATTTTTTTCATTTTTTTTTCAGGATGGATGATATTCTCACAAGATTGCAGAAACGATTTCCTCCTTTTCCTCGAAATATTTTACTGAAGCTTTACCAAGTTCGACTTGAAAGATTAAGAATGCTTATGCACAAGGGGATTCCTGACGACATACGTTGGATAATTGAAGCCAAGGTACGTGAAGATGAATATCTTCCTGTTTTGCATTTACCAGGTACAGGTAGAAGCACTTTTGCAAAGAAGCGACGAGCAAAGCGCATGAGTTCAAATTGCCACAAATGTGCACGATGGACGTGTAACGGTAAATGTCGTTCTATTGGGATTCCGTCCTCTAATCGAGATGATAAAATTGAATTCATTAAGGATGGACTGAGTAAGGAGAATTTGGGTAATATCCAACTTTCTCTTGAGACGCATCCTAGTGGAGACGTACAAAGAGAAATTCTTGATTTATGGCCGCAATTCCAAAGGGAATGGCAACATCTTGGGAATCTGATGTTAAAAGACCCTGTTTGCCAGCTTGTAAGAAAACTGGATGGGAAGCATATCCTCGACTCATAGAAGGCGTTTAAGCCGTTTCTGGACGTAAAACCAGAGGAAGATGTGAGCCACAATCACAACTACAATAAATGACTTCTCAGCTTTTGGTTTGATTTGCAATAACTTTATTTTGTTTTAATTTACGTGTTGTTCGATTTGTGTAATTATTCTCGTTTTTTTTTTGTCTTTTACGGTTGATTTTTTCTTCTCTTTTTGATTTTCTTCCTGAAATCACGCAAAAATCTTTTGTTAGGTTAACATTTTCTTCTGACAGGTCAGATACACTTTCGGCGACATTATTACTCTTGTCTGATTCACTACTCAGTCCTCTATATATTACACCATGTACTCATTCTCTTTCAGGCACTCGAAAAAAAAAATGGAAAGTACTTCATCCCAGCGCATTAAAAAAATTTGTGTCTTTGGAGGTGCTTATCCAGGGAAAAATAACATATTCGCTGATGAAGCCATAAGAGTTGGAGTAATACTTGCCCAACAAAAGATCCACTTGATTTATGGAGGCGGTAGTACGGGTTTAATGGGAGCAGTCGCTACAGCAGCACACGCCGGAGGAAGTCCAGTTCTAGGAATCGTGCCAAAACTATTCACAAGTTTTTGTGGACCTACCATGGGTAAGGAAATACAAGTCTGGAGTGTCCCTGAACGGATAACAATCATGTACCATTCTGCCGATGCATTCATTGCTTTACCAGGAGGTCTGGGTACATTGGAAGAAATAGCTTGCGTGGCTTCTTGGTCATCTTTGGTCACAAATAAGAAACCCCTTGGTTTGCTTAATATTAATGGTTATTTTAGTAATTTGCTTTTATATTTAGATAATGCTGTGGATAATGGATTCATGTTTTCAGAGGCAAGGAGAACCATAATTTCTGCTACAACCATTGAAGATTTACTTAAAAAGCTCCAAGCTTATGAGTGTTTATCTGCTACGGTTGTTTCGCAAACGCTCGGAAAAAGAAAAAGAGATATGGACGAGCAAGGAGTGGATTGCACTTTGTCTTTGTGACATTATCTAACATTTTGCTTGTTGTGTCTCAGTTATAATAAGTGGTTAGCAACCTCTGCAGGTAATATCTCCTAAATTCTACCTTTAAAATTTGACATTGGGGACAATGTCATATTTTAGTAGGGGGTAAGGGACATATTTTGCTAATAAAAAAAAAAAAAAAAAAAAAAATTTAAGAAGTATTCATTCTGAACAAGGTCTGAGTAAGGGAGACTTGAGACATACCTTGTCAGTTTGATTTCTTCTTTTCAAAAAAAAAAAAAAAAGAGTTTGTTGTGTTTTAAGCAATTTAGAAGTATTCATTCTGAACAAGGTCTGAGTAAGGGAGACTTGAGACATACCTTGTCAGTTTGATTTTAATCTTTTTATGTTTACTTGTTAATTTTTGTTTAGTATTTTAGGATTATTTAGGTTGCATGAGTTTGTTTTGTTTTGAGTCTTAGTTGTTCCTATTCTTATGTTATTAGTTCTTTTCTCTTACACATGATTCTTTCATTTGTGTTAATAGACTTACATTGAGGACAATGTAAGAATTAAGTGTGGGGGGAATGATTTAGGATTTCTTTTATTTTTGTCTACTATTTTTTTTTTTATGAGTCTTTATTATTATTATTATTTTTAGTGTGTTTTAGTTCCTTTTTAATACAATGATGAGATATGAATTGCATAGGTCTAAACTGGTTATTAGTGAGAAGATTTTCATGAGAATTGAGCTTGATGTCAACCTTTTTATGAGCCAATGTTAATATAATATGTTGATTGAGAAAGAAGCATGTTTAGACTTAATCTGACTTGTATAATCATCCTTGTGAGTTTTTGAGCCTATAATGATTGATGCATTATACAAATCAATCTAATTTCTTTCTTGAGTGCTCTTATGATTACAGGATTCTCTAGAACTTGCTTTAAACCGTTTGAGACTATATTGATACATGTGACAACATGAATATGATAGAGGCATTAGGATTTTTAGCCAGAGCCAAACAGCCATCCCTTATTGATGTCCCAAGAGAACACACCCTTAGTGAACCAATTTGAGCCTACATTGAATAAGCTATCTCTTTGGTAACCATAACTTGTCCCTAACCTAAATATACTTATATCTTTACCTTTGTTCCAAAGATGAATTAGCATGTTTTGAGACAAGTTGCAAAGACAAGGGATATTTTTAGTTAAAAATTTGGGTTAGAAACAAGAAATAAGTGTGGGGGGGAAAGAAAAGAAAAGTCAAGAGAAAAAGAAATGGAATACTGGCAAATACATTCCTATGTAAAAAAAAAAAAAATATGAATCATCTCTTGAATTTGTGGAAAATGAAAAAGATGTTACAAAGTCGTTTAGAATGAAGAAAAGGCCCAACATGAATATCCGGCCTAGGTGACTATGTACTTGTAAAGAGTTTTGAGAAGTATCTTTGTATGATCTTTTTATATCTCTAAACTTTATGAACTCTTTGGAACCTTTGTGATATCTTTATCCTTTTGTTCTTCAACCACATTACAAACCCCTTGGCCCCATTACAACCTTGATTAAAGACCTCTTGATTCATGAAGTTGTATGATCTAAATAGTGGAGAATAGGTGGACAAGCAAGAATATGGTAGAACTGTTTTCATGAGATTGATTGAGTGTAAACACTTCACCACTACTTTAAAGAGTGAAAATCATGAGGGTATCCCATGTGAGAAGTTGAGATTAAATTTTAACATGCAATATTTTGATTGAGATATGTTATGCTAATATTGGCTTAACTCAAACAATTTACATTCAAGCATGATTTTTTGTGAAATTCTTTAAGCTATTGATTAGTTTATAAGACTTGTTCAAATATTGTCTCTAATTTGTATTGAAAGGATTAGGAGTAAATAATTTTAGTATATGCAGTTTATTTATATTTTAGTTTTTCAATGTTTGTGGGTATCGTTCTAGTAAACCCTCACGAGACTAAACTCGTCCACTAGGGACACCTAGGGGTTTAAAGGCTTGTGTCACATGCTAAGTGCCACCGTGATTTCCTACGAAAATGGATTAGATTAGATTTTCTTATTTTATTGAGTCGTTGCTAGGGACTAGCAACAATCTAAGTGTGGGGGTGTGATAACTCGTATAATTATATAGTTTTTAGTTATGTTTTATTATTGTTTTGTGTCAAATACGAGTTATTATTGTTTAGTCTAATTGTGTTTATGATCTTTTATATTTTTATGTATTTTGGTGTTTTTCACAAGTTTCTTTGAGTGATTTCAGATTACTAGAATTAAGGGCAAATCCAGTTCAGTTTCAGTTCCGACACCTTTTGCCATATCAGCTATATCTCGAGTTTCACTGAAGCAATAAGGCTGAAATTTGTAGCCATGCAAAGCTAAGAGGCATATCTATCTTTTTCATGTTTTACACTTCTTAAAACGGAGTCGTTTTCCCTAGCGAAATCGACCATCAAGTTCGCTGATGTGCAATGACGTCTGTGCTGACATGTTTTCGTATTATGCCCATATCTTCTTATCCACATCAGCAAATGAGCTGATTCCAATGGCTATGGTTCCGTAACTGATAGGGGAACCTTTGTCTAGAAGACCATGTGATCAGATCAGGCCTCCAATATTGAAGAAATCGACCATTAAGGTGGCTGATGTGCAATGACGTCTGTGTTGACATGTTTTCGTATTTTGCCCATATCTGCTTAACCACATCAGCAAATGAGCTGATTCCAACGGCTATGGTTCCGTAACTGATTGGGGAACCTTTTTCTAGAATACCATGTGATCAGATCAGGCTTCCAATAGTGAAGAAATCGACCATCAAGTTGGCTGATCAAAATCGTCATATACCTACCTTTGAAATTTGTAAAGCTTGTCTCTTGTCATTTAGCCCTCCAAAATGTGTATAAATAGAGGGCCTTGGATGATTGTAAGGGATCATATTGGAGATTGGTAGGATATTAGCCATTTTAACAAAATTCTCTAAGTTTTCTTCTTCTTTCTTTTCTCTAGTTTTCTTTTTCTTTAGAAAGAGCAAGAGGTTGGATAATTAATATTCTTCTTCTTCTTCTTTCTTTCTTTTATTTCCTTCTTAGATTCTCTTTAATTTTATGTTTATGTTTATGATGCCTATGCTAGGCTAAACTTCTATTTGGTTAAGGGTGATTTCAAAGCCCTAGACACGTTTTGTGATTGATTTTCAGATTCTATCTATCATTAATTTTCTATCAAAGTTGCTTATGTTCTTCTACAAGAATTGTTCATGATGTTGTCTTGATTTATTTAGGTGTACAACTAGATAGATCTTGATAATTATCTATTGCTAGTTTAGGAGTCTTGATCCGTGTAATTGTCTTGATTTCCTATTCATAAGTGGCAATTTGTGATTAATGATTATGGTCAAGTTTTCAATAATTGCAAAGTGGAACATAACCTAAGTTGAACAATCCGAGCTTATGTGTTTGTTGCTTAGATCAACCTATCTTTCTCATCATAAAGCTGCCATTAAATTGAATTTAGAGAGCTTATTCTAGGTTGTTTAATGGTTAGAGATTAAATAGAGAGCTTGTTCTATTTAACGACAAATTAAGGAAAGATTGGGATAACAGAGCTTGTTGTTATCTACGGTTGTTAACTTTGATAGTTGGTTGATATTGATAGATCTGAAATTGATTCTTAATGATGTCTAGTGGTGGAGAATGAAACCTTAACCATATTTTTCATATTTGATTCTTCTTACTTTCTTGTTTTCTTACTTTTAGTTTGCTTATTTTTTATATTTATTTTTATTGGCTGGTTATACCGCCTAATTTAGTATATATATTTTTATTGGCTGGTTATACCGCCTAATTTAGTATATATATTTTTATTGGCTGGTTATACCGCCTTGCATCTTATTCTTATTATTTACTTTAGTTTAAATCTGGCTTCAAAAACCCCTTTTCTTTTATTGTTTTCTTTGAACGTAAGTTATAAACTAATAACTCATAGATTAAAACCCAATCCCTGAGGACTCGACCCTTGCTAATCATTATACTTACAATTTATCTTTTTAGTGCAAGGTTAAATAAGATACACTCTTTTGGGTGCATCAATAACCTAAGTTGAACAATCCGAGTGAAAAGAAGAAATCAAACTGACAAGGTATGTCTCAAGTCTCCCTTACTCAGACCTTGTTCAGAATGAATACTTCTAAATTGCTTAAAACACAACAAACTTTTTTTTTATTTTTTTTTAAGAAGGTAAAATTTAGGAGATATTACCTGTAGAGGTTGCTAACCACTTATTATAACTGAGACACAACAAACAAAATGTTAGATAATGTCACAAAGACAAAGTGCAATCCACTCCTTGCTCGTCCATATCTCTTTTTCTTTTTCCGAGCGTTTGCGAAACAACCGTAGCAGATAAATACTCATAAGCTTGGAGCTTTTTGAGTAAATCTTCAATGGTTGTAGCAAAAATTATGGTTCTCCTTGCCTCTGAAAACATGAATCCATTATCCACAGCATTATCTAAATATGAAAGCAAATTACTAAAATAACCATTAATATTAAGCAAACCAATGGGTTTCTTATTTGTGACCAAAGATGACCAAGAAGCCACGCAAGCTATTTCTTCCAATGTACCCAGACCTCCTGGTAAAGCAATGAATGCATCGGCAGAATGGTACATGATTGTTATCCGTTCAGGGATACTCCAGACTTGTATTTCCTTACCCAAGGTAGGTCCACAAAAATCTGTGAATAGTTTTGGCACGATTCCTAGAACTGGACTTCCTCCGGCGTGTGCTGCTGTAGCGACTGCTCCCATTAAACCCGTACTACCGCCTCCATAAATCAACTGGATCTTTTGTTGGGCAAGTATTACTCCAACTCTTATGGCTTCATCAGCGAATATGTTATTTTTCCCTGGATAAGCACCTCCAAAAACACAAAATTTTTTTAATGCGTTGGGACGAAGTACTTTCCATTTTTTTTTCTTTTTTTTTTCTTTTTTTCGAGTGCCTGAAAGAGAATGAGTACATGGTGTAATATATAGAGGACTGAGTAGTGAATCAGACAAGAGTAATAATGTCGCCGAAAGTGTATCTGACCTGTCAGAAGAAAATGTTAACCTAACAAAAGATTTTTGCGTGATTTCAGGAAGAAAATCAAAAAGAGAAGAAAAATCAACCGTAAAAGACAAATAAAAAAAATGAGAATAATTACACAAATTGAATAACACGTAAATTAAACCGAAATAAAGTTATTGCAAATCAAACCAATAGCTGAGAAGTCATTTATTGTAGTTGTGATTGTGGCTCACATCTTCCTCTGGTTTTACGTCCAGAAACGGCTTAAACGCCTTCTATGAGTCGAGGATATGCTTCCCATCCAGTTTTCTTACAAGCTGGCAAACAGGGTCTTTTAACATCAGATTCCCAAGATGTTGCCATTCCCTTTGGAATTGCGGCCATAAATCAAGAATTTCTCTTTGTACGTCTCCACTAGGATGCGTCTCAAGAGAAAGTTGGATATTACCCAAATTCTCCTTACTCAGTCCATCCTTAATGAATTCAATTTTATCATCTCGATTAGAGGACGGAATCCCAATAGAACGACATTTACCGTTACACGTCCATCGTGCACATTTGTGGCAATTTGAACTCATGCGCTTTGCTCGTCGTTTCTTTGCAAAAGTGCTTCTACCTGTACCTGGTAAATGCAAAATAGGAAGATATTCATCTTCACGTACCTTGGCTTCAATTATCCAACGTATGTCTCCAGGAATCCCTTTGTGCATAAGCATTCTTAATCTTTCAAATCGAACTTGGTAAAGCTTCAGTAAAATATTTCGAGGAAAAGGAGGAAATCGTTTCTGCAATCTTGTGAGAATATCATCCATCCTGAAAAAAAATGAAAAAAAAATTGAAAGAGAAATTGGAAGAGAAATTTATATACAATATCAGTTTTGTGGGTAGCTGATGGAACCGATTTAAATAATCACGGAGTACCGTTATCCGCCATTTAACCGGGGTTAAAAAAAATTATATTTACATCTAGTGTTTTTCAAAACAAGGATCAGAAAGAAAAACAACATAAAAAGACTCAAAAACAAAACACTCTAAATAAAATCCTAAATTCTCCCCCCCACACATAATTCTTACATTGTCATTAATGTAATGCTATTATCCCCCAATGCAAGAATTATATGTAAGAGAAAAGAACTATTAAACAAAAGAAACTTATGCAGCCTAAATGAACTTAAAAGCAGTAAACACAATTAACAAAGAAACATAAGAAATAAAATAAAAACAATAAAAATAATAAAAGAAAAAGGAAAAGAAAGAGAAAGCAAATCTGAATATGGAAGGTTGGCAATTTCATCTTTAATTGGGCTGCCTTCCCAATTAACACTTGAGTTAGTGTTTTGAATCTAACCAACACCCCTTCTTGGCTTTTTAGGCTTGTCAGGCTCATACATGAAATTTCCCAAATTTATGCGTTTGAGAGGAAGCTTTCTTTGCACAACAGTGGATGCATTCTCCATTACAAGTATTATTCCATCATCCTTGGTGGTGCATATCTCATCGAGGAATGGTGCATCTTTTGGTACTTGTTGAATGGCATCCACAAATAAACTGTTTAAGGTTTCCAGCATGTCTTGTTCATGTTCCTCCTCCTTGAACTTTGCGAATCTACTAGGAAAAGGTGGAGAAGAAACATTAGCAAAAATTGGAATCTTAAACGTTACCTCCGGTGTCGAAATACTCTTATTTGGATCTGTGGCTTTATTATCCTCAAGAATAGAATCCATCTCTAATTTTGTCTCATCCTCATCTTGTTCCTCATTCCTGAAGGTCACAATAGTAGCATTCTCCTTTGGGTTAATCATCGTTTGGGCAGGGAGTTCTTCAGATCTTTGTGCTACCCATCCCTCCATACTACTAGCCAATTGGCTCATTTGCTTTTCCAAACTCTGGATGCTTGCCCTTGTTTCCTGTTGAAATTGCAAAGTATTAGTAACAAGAGAATAGACAAGATCTTCTAAAGAAGTACCTGAGTTTTGAGTCA
Source organism: Fremontodendron californicum (assembly GCA_030761205.1). Taxonomy (NCBI): domain Eukaryota; kingdom Viridiplantae; phylum Streptophyta; class Magnoliopsida; order Malvales; family Malvaceae; genus Fremontodendron; species Fremontodendron californicum. Next base: position 8,981,441 of record JAULJL010000007.1, on the reverse strand, counting down.
TATGTGATGGCTGAAAAAGATCTGATTCTTGAGACCATGATTGATTGAAGATAGATGGATGAGTGTAACTGGCATAAGGATCTACTTCTTGGAAATTTTTTGAGTAGCCATAATTAGTATGATCCCACCATCCCTCATGGTAAGTGTTTGAGTAATGATCATGCAGTTGGTCTTGGAACACTTGATGGCCTTGACATCCTCCCATGGCAAATTGTTGAACTGGGAAGGTGAGATTGGCTTGTTGATTCTCCATGTTCATGTATGCCACCAACTCTTCAAGTGTTAGATTGCTCAATTCCATCGTTTTTTATTTTTTTTATTTTTTTTTTCAAAATTTGATAAGAAAAACCCGTATGTACAAGAAAACAAAACTCATTAGAACTGAAAATAAGAATAAACCAAGTAACAAATAAACTAAAGAAAACAATCCTCGGCAACGGCGCCAAAAATTTGATGCACCCAAAAGAGTGTATCTTATTTAACCTTGCACTAAAAAAATCAATTGTAAGTATAATGATTAGCAAGGGTCGAGTCCTCAGGGATTGGGTTTTAATTTATGAGTTATTAGTTTATAACTTACGTTCAAAGAAAACAATAAAAGAAAAGGGGTTTTTGAAGCCAGATTTAAACTAAGTAAATAATAAGAATAAGATGCAAGGCGGTATAACCAGCCAATAAAAATATATATACTAAATTAGGCGGTATAACCAGCCAATAAAAATATATATACTAAATTAGGCGGTATAACCAGCCAATAAAAATAAAACAAAGTTAATATACAAATTAGGCGGTATAACCAGCCAATAAAAATAAATATAAAAAATAAGCAAACTAAAAGTAAGAAAACAAGTAAGTAAGAAGAATTAAATATGAAAAATATGGTTAAGGTTTCATTCTCCACCACTAGACATCGTTAAGAATCAATTTCAGATCTATCAATATCAACCAACTATCAAAGTTAACAACCGTAGATAACAACAAGCTCTGTTATCCCAATCTTTCCTTAGTTTGTCGTTAAATAGAACAAGCTCTGTATTTAATCTCTAACCATTAAACAACCTAGAATAAGCTCTCTAAATTCAATTTAATGGCAGCTTTATGATGAGAAAGATAGGTTGATCTAAGCAACAAACACATAAGCTCGGATTGTTCAACTTAGGTTATGTTCCACTTTGCAATTATTGAAAACTTGACCATAATCATTAATCACAAATTGCCACTTATGAATAGGAAATCAAGACAATTACACGGATCAAGACTCCTAAACTAGCAATAGATAATTATCAAGATCTATCTAGTTGTACACCTAAATAAATCAAGACAACATCATGAACAATTCTTGTAGAAGAACATAAGCAACTTTGATAGAAAATTAATGATAGATAGAATCTGAAAATCAATCACAAAACATGTCTAGGGCTTTGAAATCACCCTTAACCAAATAGAAGTTTAGCCTAGCATAGGCATTGTAAACATAAACATAAAATTAAAGAAAATCTAAGAAGAAAACAAAAGAAAGAAAGAAGAAGAGGAAGAATATTAATTATCCAACCTCTTGCTCTCTCTAAAGAAAAAGAAAACTAGAGAAAAGAAAGAAAACTAGAGAAAAGAAAGAAGAAGAAAACTTAGAGAATTTTATTAAAATGGCTAATATCCTACCTATGTACAATATGATCCTCTACAATCATCCAAGGCCCTCTATTTATACACATTTTGGAAGGCTAAATGACAAGAGACAAGCTTTACAAATTTCAAAGGTAGGTATAATAGGTGGGTGAATTTTTCTAACAATTTTCGTCATATTGTATGACAATTTTGATCAGCCAACTTGATGGTCGATTTCGTCAATGTTGGAGGCCTGATCTGATCACATGGTCTTCTAGAAAAAGGTTCCCCTATCAGTTACGGATCCATAGCCGTTGGAATCAGCTCATTTGCTGATGTGGATAAGCAGATATGGGCAAAATACGAAAACATGTCAGCACAGACGTCATTGCACATCAGCCAACTTGATGGTCGATTTCGTCAATATTAGAGGCCTGATCTGATCATATGGTCTTCTAGACAAAGGTTCCCGTATCAGTTACGGATCCATATCCATTGGAATCAGCTCATTTGCTGATGTGGATAAGCAGATATGGGCAAAATACGAAAACAGGTCAGCACAGACGTCATTGCACATCAACCAACTTGATGGTCGATTTCGCTAGGGAAAACGACTCCGTTTCAAGAAGTATAAAACATGAAAAAGATAGATATGCCTCTTAGCTTTGCACGGCTACAAATTTCAGCCTTATTGCTTCAGTGAAACTCCAGATATAGCTGATATGGCAAAATGTGTCGGAACTGGAACTGAACTGGATTTGCCCTTAATTCTAGTAATCTGAAATCACTCAAAGAAACTTGTGAAAAACACCAAAATACATAAAAATATAAAAGATCATAAACACAATTAGACTAAACAATAATAACTCGTATTTGACACAAAATAATAATAAAACATAACTAAAAACTATATAATTATACGAGTTATCACCGAGCTTATGTGTTTGTTGCTTAGATCAACCTATCTTTCTCATCATAAAGCTGCCATTAAATTGAATTTAGAGAGCTTATTCTAGGTTGTTTGATGGTTAGACATTAAATAGAGAGCTTGTTCTATTTAACGATGAACTAAGGAAAGATTGGGGTAACAGAGCTTGTTGTTATCTACGGTTGTTAACTTTGATAGCTAATTAATATTGATAGATATGAAATTGATTCTTAATGATGTCTAGTGGTGGAGAATGAAACCTTAACCATATTTTTCATATTTGATTCTTCTTAATTACTTGTTTTCTCATTCTTATTGTTAACTTTAGCTTAAATCTGATTTCAAAATCCCCTTTAGTTTTGTTTACTTGTTTTTAAGTTTTAAACTATTAACTTATAAACTAAAACCCAATCCCTGAGGATTCGACCCTTGCTAATCACTATACTTTACAATTGATTCTTTTTAAGTGCAAGGTTAAATAAGATACACTCTTTTGGGTGCATCAAGTTTTTGGCGCCGTTGCCGGGGATTGCTTTCTTTAGTTTATTTGTTACTTGGTTTATTCTTATTTTCAGTTCTAATTAGTTTTATTTTCTTGTACATACAGGTTTTTCTTTTCAAATTAAAAAAAAAAAACGATGGAATTGAGCAATCTAACACTTGAAGAGTTGGTGGCATACATGAACATGGAGAATCAACAAGCCAATCTCACCTCCCCAGTTCAACAATTGGCCATGAGAGGATGTCAAGGCCATCAAGTGTTCCAAGACCAACAGTATGATCATTACTCAAACACTTACCATGAGGGATGGTGGGATCATACTAATTATGGCTACTCAGAAAATTACCGAGAAGTAGATCCTTATGCCAATTACACTCATCCATCTAGATTTAATCAATCATGGTCTCAAGAACCAAATCTTTTTCAGCCACCACATATGACTCAAAACTCAGGTACTTCTTTAGAAGATCTTGTCTATTCTCTTGTTACTAATACTTTCCAATTTCAACAGGAAACAAGGGCAAGCATCCAGAGTTTGGAAAAGCAAATGAGCCAATTGGCTAGTAGTATGGTGGGATGGGTAGCACAAAGATCTGAAGAACTCCCTGCCCAAACGATGATTAACCCAAAGGAGAATGCTACTATTGTGACCTTGAGGAATGAGGAACAAGATGAGGATGAGACAAAATTAGAGATGGATTATATTCATGAGGATAATGAAGCCACATATCCGAATAAGAGTATTTCGACATTTGAGGTAACGTTTAAGGTTCCACTTTTTACTAATGTTTCTTCTCCACCTTTTCCTAGTAGATTTGCAAAGTTCAAGGAGGAAGAACTTGAACAACACATGCCGGAAACCTTAAACAACTTGTTTGTGGATTCCATTCAACAAGTATCAAAATATATTCCATTCCTCGATGAGATATGCACCACAAATGATGATGGAATAATACTTGTAATGGAGAATGCATCCACTGTTGTGCAAAGAAAGCTTCCTCTCAAACGCATAAATTTGGGAAATTTCATGTATGAGCCTGACAAGCCTAAAATGCCAAGAAGGGGTGTTGGTTAGATTCAAAACACTAACTCAAGTGTTAATTGGGAAGGCAGCCCAATTAAAGAAGAAATTGCCAACCTGCCATATTCAGATTTGCTTTCTCTTTCTCTTTCTTTTCCTTTTTCTTTTATTATTTTAATTTTAATTTTTATTGTTTTTCTTTTTCTTTTTTATGTTTATTTGTTAATTTTTGTTTAGTATTTTAGGATTATTTAGGTTGCATGGGTTTGTTTTGTTTTGATAGCAACAACCGTAGATAACAACAAGCTCTGTTACTCCAATCTTTCCTTAGTTAGTTGTTAAATAGAAAAAGCTCTCTATTTAATCTCTAACTATCAAACAACCTAGAATAAGCTTTCTAAATTCAATTTAATAGCAGCTTTATGATGAGAAAGATAGGTTGATCTAAGCAACAAACACATAAGCTTGGATTGTTAAACTTAGGTTATGTTCCACTTTGCAATTATTGAAAACTTGACCATAATCATTAATCACAAATTGCTACTTATGAATAGGAAATCAAGACAATTACACGGATCAAGACTCTTAAACTAGCATTAGACAATTATCAAGATTTATCTAGTTGGCCACCTAAACAAATCAAAACATCATCATGAACAATTTTTATGGAAGAACATAAGCAACTTTGATAGAAAACAATGATAGATAGATTCTGAAAATTAATTACATAACATGTCTAGTGCTTTGAAATCACCCTTAACCAAATAAAAGTTTAGCCTAGCATAGGCATTGTAAACATAAACTTAAAATTAAAGTGAATCTAAGAAGAAAATAAAAGAAAGAAAGAAGAAGAATATTAATTATCCAGCCTCTTGCTCTCTCAAAAACAAAGAAACAAAGAAGAAATCAGAACTTTGATGCTTGGAGAAGTGTCAATTTCGTATGCCCCCTTGATCTCTATTTATAGGCAATAGCTAGCGCATCAAACAAGTGAATTTCAGCTCTCTCCCTTCAATAAATGCTGACTTGTGGCTAAAGTTAAGGAAAAGTGGCTGACTTTTTGTGTTTTAAGGAAAGATATAAGCCTTGGCAGCAAAGTTTGAATAAAGTAGGAAAATTTTAGTCAAAGCACTCTTTAATGAAGAGAGATTACGAACTTGCAGGCAAAGTAAGTGTAAGGAAGGAAAGTCTTGGCTGATTTAATTCTCCAACTTTGACTAGGATTAGCTTTAAGGAAAGATACTTGCAATTAATGCAATTAATGCAAGTTGACAGCCACTAATCCTTCTTTGGCAAGGATAAACATAAATTTCAGCTAGGGTATTTATAAAAATATGTGATTTACGGCTAGGGTTTTTTCTTCCACTAGGGTTTTTAGGGAGATATTCCAATGCCGATTTGGATGACCATTTCTTATCCGATTTAGGCCCATGACCAACCATTGGATAGGTAATCAAGTTATCTTCAAAAGTCAAGAAGGAAGTTTCTACGAATAAAGAGCCTAACATCTTGTTTTCTTAGCAACAAGCTTCGGAGGTCAAATCTGTCTTCTTGCTTTGCACCAAGAATTTGATCTTTTTGACTCCCAACTCTTTTTCCATCTTGTGATTGTGATTTTGTAAGCTCTTGAACATCCTAGTTGACATGTTTTGACTTCATCTCCTCTAAAATACCTACAAAGCATAAAAGCCTAGTAAAATGTCAAGGAAGTAAGAATCAAAGCACAAAGTATAAGGAAATTAAATAGGAAAATGTATGAAATTAAGCACTTATCAAATTCCCTGATAACTCGTATAATTATATAGTTTTTAGTTATGTTTTATTAATGTTTTGTGTCAAATACGAGTTATTATTGTTTAGTCTAATTGTGTTTATGATCTTTTATATTTTTATGTATTTTGGTGTTTTTCACAAGTTTCTTTGAGTGATTTCAGATTACTAGAATTAAGGGCAAATCCAGTTCAGTTTCAGTTCCGACACCTTTTGCCATATCAGCTATATCTCGAGTTTCACTGAAGCAATAAGGCTGAAATTTGTAGCCATGCAAAGCTAAGAGGCATATCTATCTTTTTCATGTTTTACACTTCTTAAAACGGAGTCGTTTTCCCTAGCGAAATCGACCATCAAGTTGGCTGATGTGCAATGACGTCTGTGCTGACATGTTTTCGTATTATGCCCGTATCTTCTTATCCACATCAGCAAATGAGCTGATTTCAACGGCTATGGTTCCGTAACTGATAGGGGAACCTTTGTCTAGAAGACCATGTGATCAGATCAGGCCTCCAATATTGAAGAAATCGACCATCAAGGTGGCTGATGTGTAATGACGTCTGTGCTGACATGTTTTCGTATTTTGCCCATATCTGCTTAACCACATCAGCAAATGAGCTGATTCCAACGGCTATGGTTCCGTAACTGATAGGGGAACCTTTTTCTAGAAGACCATGTGATCAGATCAGGCCTCCAATATTGACGAAATCGACCATCAAGTTGGCTGATCAAAATCGTCATATACCTACCTTTGAAATTTGTAAAGCTTGTCTCTTGTCATTTAGCCCTCCAAAATGTGTATAAATAGAGGGCCTTGGATGATTGTAAGGGATCATATTGTACATAGGTAGGATATTAGCCATTTTAATAAAATTCTCTAAGTTTTCTTCTTCTTTCTTTTCTCTAGTTTTCTTTCTTTTCTAGTTTTCTTTTTCTTTAGAGAGAGCAAGAGGTTGGATAATTAATATTCTTCCTCTTCTTCTTTCTTTCTTTTATTTTCTTCTTAGATTTTCTTTAATTTTATGTTTATGTTTACAATGCCTATGCTAGGCTAAACTTCTATTTGGTTAAGGGTGATTTCAAAGCCCTAGACATGTTTTGTGATTGATTTTCAGATTCTATCTATCATTAATTTTCTATCAAAGTTGCTTATGTTCTTCTACAAGAATTGTTCATGATGTTGTCTTGATTTATTTAGGTGTACAACTAGATAGATCTTGATAATTATCTATTGCTAGTCTAGGAGTCTTGATCCGTGTAATTGTCTTGATTTCCTATTCATAAGTGGCAATTTGTGATTAATGATAATGGTCAAGTTTTCAATAATTGCAAAGTGGAACATAACCTAAGTTGAACAATCCGAGCTTATGTGTTTGTTGCTTAGATCAACCTATCTTTCTCATCATAAAGCTGCCATTAAATTGAATTTAGAGAGCTTATTCTAGGTTGTTTAATGGTTAGAGATTAAATAGAGAGCTTGTTCTATTTAACGACAAACTAAGGAAAGATTGGGATAACAGAGCTTGTTGTTATCTACGGTTGTTAACTTTGATAGTTGGTCGATATTGATAGATCTGAAATTGATTCTTAATGATGTCTAGTGGTGGAGAATGAAACCTTAACCATATTTTTCATATTTGATTCTTCTTACTTACTTGTTTTCTTACTTTTCTAGTTTGCTTATTTTTAAAAGTATATTTATTTTTATTGGCTGGTTATACCGCCTAATTTGTATATTAACTTTGTTTTACTTTTATTGGCTGGTTATACCGCCTAATTTAGTATATATATTTTTATTGGCTGGTTATACCGCCTAATTTAGTATATATATTTTTATTGGCTGGTTATACCGCCTTGCATCTTCTTCTTATTATTTACTTTAGTTTAAATCTGGCTTCAAAAACCCCTTTTCTTTTATTGTTCTTGAATTTAAGTTTTAAACTATTAACTTATAAACTAAAACCCAATCCCTGAGGACTCGACCCTTGCTAACTACTATACTTACAATTTATCTTTTTAGTGCAAGGTTAAATAAGATACACTCTTTTGGGTGCATCAAATTTTTGGCGCCGTTGCCGGGGATTGCTTTCTTTAGTTTATTTGTTACTTGGTTTATTCTTATTTTCAGTTCTAATTAGTTTTATTTTCTTGTACATAGAAGTTTTTCTTATCAAATTTTCAAAAAAAAAAATAAATAAATAAAAAAACGATGGAATTGAGCAATCTAACACTTGAAGAATTGGTGGCATACATGAACATGGAGAATCAACAAAACAATCTCACTTCCTCAGTTCAACAATTGGCCATGGGAGGATGTCAAGGCCATCAAGTGTTCCAAGACCAACAGTATGATCATTACTCAAACACTTACCATGAGGGATGGTGGGATCATACTAATTATGGCTACTCAAAAAATTACCAAGAAGTAGATCCTTATGCCAATTACACTCATCCATCTAGATTTAATCAATCATGGTCTCAAGAACCAGATCTTTTTCAGCCACTACATATGACTCAAAACTCAGGTACTTCTTTAGAAGATCTTGTCGATTCTCTTGTTACTAATACTTTGCAATTTCAACAGGAAACAAGGGCAAGTATCCAGAGTTTGGAAAGGCAAATGAGCCTATTGGCTAGTAGTATGGTGGTATGGGTAGCACAAAGATCTGAAGAACTCTCTGCCCAAACGATGATTAACCCAAAGGAGAATGCTACTATTGTGACCTTGAAGAATGAGGAACAAAATGAGGATGAAACAAAATTAGAGATGGATTCTATTCTTGAGGATAATGAAGCCAAAGATCCAAATAAGAGTATTTCGGCACCTGATGTAACGTTTAAGGTTTCACTTTTTACTAATGTTTCTTCTCCACCTTTTCCTAGTAGATTTACAAAGTTCAAGGAGGAAGAACATGAACAACACATGCCGGAAACCTTAAACAACTTGTTTGTGGAGGTCATTCAACAAGTATCAAAATATGCTCCATTCCTCGATGACATATGCACCACAAAGGATGATGGAATAATACTTGTAATGGAGAATGCATCCACTGTTGTGCAAAGAAAGCTTCCTCTCAAACGCATAAATTTGGGAAATTTCATGTATGAGCCTGACAAGCCTAAAATGCCAAGAAGGGGTGTTGGTTAGGTTCAAAACACTAAATCAAGTGCTAATTGGGGGAGGCAGCCTAATTAGTGAAAGCATTGCCAAACTGCCATCCTCAGATTTGCTCTCTTTTTCTTTATCTTTTTCTTATGTTTCTTTGCTAATTGTGTTTAGTGTTTCTAAGTTCATTTAGGCTGCATAAGTTTATTTTGTTTATTACTTCTTTTCACTTACGCATGATTCTTTCATTTGGGAGTAATAGCATTACATTAATGACAATGTAAGAATTATGTGTGGAGGGAAGAATTTAGGATTTTATTTAGAGTGTTTTGTTTTTGTGTCTTTTTATGTTGTTTTTCTTTCTGATCCTTGTTTTGAAAATAACTAGATGTAAATATAATTTTTTTTAACCCCGGTTAAATGGCGGATAACGGTACTCCGTGATTATTTAAGTCGGTTCCATCAGCTACCCACAAAACTGATATTGTATATAAATTTCTCTTCCAATTTCTCTTTCATTTTTTTCATTTTTTTTTTCAGGATGGATGATATTCTCACAAGATTGCAGAAACGATTTCCTCCTTTTCCTCGAAATATTTTACTCAAGCTTTACCAAGTTCGAGTTGAAAGATTAAGAATGCTTATGCACAAAGGGATTCCTGACGACATACGTTGGATAATTGAAGCCAAGGTACGTGAAGATGAATATCTTCCTATTTTGCATTTACCAGGTACAGGTAGAAGCACTTTTGCAAAGAAGCGACGAGCAAAGCGCATGAGTTCAAATTGCCACGAATGTGCACGATGGACGTGTAACGGTAAATGTCGTTCTATTGGGATTCCGTCCTCTAATCGAGATGATAAAATTTAATTCATTAAGGATGGACTGAGTAAGGAGAATTTGGGTAATATCCAACTTTCTCTTGAGACGCATCCTAGTGGAGACGTACAAAGAGAAATTCTTGATTTATGGCCGCAATTCCAAAGGGAATGGCAACATCTTGGGAATCTGATGTTAAAAGACCCTGTTTGCCAGCTTGTAAGAAAACTGGATGGGAAGCATATCCTCGACTCATAGAAGGTGTTTAAGCCGTTTCTGGACGTAAAACCAGAGGAAGATGTGAGCCACAATCACAACTACAATAAATGACTTCTCAGCTTTTGGTTTGATTTGCAATAACTTTATTTTGGTTTAATTTATGTGTTGTTCGATTTATGTAATTATTCTTTTTTTTTATTTGTCTTTTACGGTTGATTTGTTTCTTCTCTTTTTGATTTTCTTCCTGAAATCACGCAAAAATCTTTTGTTAGGTTAACATTTTCTTCTGACAGGTCAGATACACTTTCGGCGACATTATTACTCTTGTCTGATTCACTACTGAGTCCTCTATATATTACACCATGTACTCATTCTCTTTCAGGCACTCGAAAAAAAAAATGGAAAGTACTTCATCCCAGCGCATTAAAAAAATTTGTGTTTTTGGAGGTGCTTATCCAGGGAAAAATAACATATTCGCTGATGAAGCCATAAGAGTTGGAGTAATACTTGCCCAACAAAAGATCCACTTGATTTATGGAGGCGGTAGTACGGGTTTAATGGGAGCAGTCGCTACAGCAGCACACGCCGGAGGAAGTCCAGTTCTAGGAATCGTGCCAAAACTATTCACAGATTTTTGTGGACCTACCTTGGGTAAGGAAATACAAGTCTGGAGTATCCCTGAACGGATAACAATCATGTACCATTCTGCCGATGCATTCATTGCTTTACCAGGAGGTCTGGGTACATTGGAAGAAATAGCTTGCGTGGCTTCTTGGTCATCTTTGGTCACAAATAAGAAACCCATTGGTTTGCTTAATATTAATGGTTATTTTAGTAATTTGCTTTCATATTTAGATAATGCTGTGGATAATGGATTCATGTTTTCAGAGGCAAGGAGAACCATAATTTCTGCTACAACCATTGAAGATTTACTCAAAAAGCTCCAAGCTTATGAGTATTTATCTGCTACGGTTGTTTCGCAAACGCTCGGAAAAAGAAAAAGAGATATGGACGAGCAAGGAGTGGATTGCACTTTGTCTTTGTGACATTATCTAACATTTTGCTTGTTGTGTCTCAGTTATAATAAGTGGTTAGCAACCTCTACAGGTAATATCTCCTAAATTTTACCTTCTTAAAAAAAAAAAAAGTTTGTTGTGTTTTAAGCAATTTAGAAGTATTCATTCTGAACAAGGTCTGAGTAAGGGAGACTTGAGACATACCTTGTCAGTTTGATTTCTTCTTTTCAAAAAAAAAAAAAAAAGTTTGTTGTGTTTAAGCAATTTAGAAGTATTTATTCTGAACAAGGTCTGAGTAAGGGAGACTTGAGACATACCTTGTCAGTTTGATTTTAATCTTTTTATGTTTACTTGTTAATTTTTGTTTAGTATTTTAGGATTATTTAGGTTGCATGGTTTTGTTTTGTTTTGAGTCTTAGTTGTTCCTATTCTTATGTTATTAGTTCTTTTCTCTTACACATGATTCTTTCATTTGAGTTAATAGACTTACATTGAGGACAATGTAAGAATTAAGTGTGGGGGGGAATGATTTAGGATTTATTTTATTTTTGTCTACTATTTTTTTTCTTTATTATTATTATTATTTTTTTTTGTGAGTTTTAGTTCCTTTTTAATACAATGATGAGATATGAATTGCATAAGTCTAAAACAGATTTATTAGTAAGAAGATTTTCATGAGAATTGAGCTTGATGTCAACCTTTTTATGAGCCAATGTTAATATAATATGTTGATTGAGAAAGAAGCATGTTTAGACTTAATCTGACTTGTATAATCATCCTTGTGAGTTTTTGAGCCTATAATGATTGATGCATTATACAAATCAATCTAATTTCTTTCTTGAGTGCTCTTATGATTACATGATTCTCTAGAACTTACTTTAAACCGTTTGAGACTATATTGATACATGTGACAACATGAATATGATAGAGGCATTAGGATTATAACCAGAGCCAAATAGCCATCCATTATTAATGTTCCAAGAGAACACACCCTTAGTGAACCAATTTGAGCCTACATTGAATAAGCTATATCTTTGGTAACCATAACTTGTCCCTAACCTAAATATACTTATATCTTTACCTTTGTTCCAAAAGATGAATTAGCATGTTTTGAGACAAGTTGCAAAGACAAAGAAGATTTATTGAAAATTTTGGTTAGAAACAAGAAATAAGTGTGGGGGGAAAAGAAAGAAAAAAGTCAAGAGAAAAAGAAAGGGATCATTGTCAAATACATTCTCATATAAAAAAAAAAAACAAAAAAAAAAAAAATCTTCTCTTGAACTTCTAGTTAAAGTAAAGAAAAAGATGTTACAAAGTTGGTTAGAATGATGCAAAGGCTCAACATGAATATTTAGCCTATGTTATTATGTGCTTTATAAGAGTTTTGAGAAGTTTTATTTGTATGATCTTTTTATGTCTCGAAACTTTATGAACTCTTTGGAACCTTTGTGATATCTTTATCCTTTTGTTCTTCAACCACATTACAAACCCCTTGGCCCCATTACAACCTTGATTAAAGACCTCTTGATTCATGAAGTTGTATGATCTAAATAGTGGAGAATAGGTGGACAAGCAAGAATATGGTAGAACTGTTTTCATGAGATTGATTGAGTGTAAACACTTCACCACTACTTTAAAGAGTGAAAATCATGAGGGTATCCCATGTGAGTAGTTGAGATTAAGTTTGAATATGCACTATTTTGATTGAAATATGTTATGTTAATATTGGCTTAACTCAAACAATTTACATTCAAGTATGATTTTTTGTGAAATTCTTTAAGCTATTGATTAGTTTATAAGACTTGTTCAAATATTGTCTCTAATTTGTATTGAAAGGATTAGGAGTAAATATTTTTAGTATATGTAGTTTATTTATATGTAGTTTATTTATATTTTAATTTTTCAATGTTTGTGGGTATCGTTCTAGTAAACCCTCACGAGACTAAACTCGTCCACTAGGGACACCTAGGGGTTTAAAGGCTTGTGTCACATGCTAAGTGCCACCGTGATTTCCTACGAAAGTGGATTAGATTAGATTTTCTTATTTTATTTTTATTGAGTCGTTGCTAGGGACTAGCAACAATCTAAGTGTGGGGGTGTGATAACTCGTATAATTATATAGTTTTTAGTTATGTTTTATTAATGTTTTGTGTCAAATACGAGTTATTATTGTTTAGTCTAATTGTGTTTATGATCTTTTATATTTTTATGTATTTTGGTGTTTTTCACAAGTTTCTTTGAGTGATTTCAGATTACTAGAATTAAGGGCAAATCCAGTTCAGTTTCAGTTCCGACACCTTTTGCCATATCAGCTATATCTCGAGTTTCACTGAAGCAATAAGGCTGAACTTTGTAGCCATGCAAAGCTAAGAGGCATATCTATCTTTTTCATGTTTTACACTTCTTAAAACGGAGTCGTTTTCCCTAGCGAAATCGACCATCAAGTTGGCTGATGTGCAATGACGTCTGTGCTGACATGTTTTCGTATTATGCCCGTATCTTCTTATCCACATCAGCAAATGAGCTGATTCCAACGGCTATGGTTCCGTAACTGATAGGGGAACCTTTGTCTAGAAGACCATGTGATCAGATCAGGCCTCCAATATTGAAGAAATCGACCATCAAGGTGGCTGATGTGTAATGACGTCTGTGCTGACATGTTTTCGTATTTTGCCCATATCTGCTTAACCACATCAGCAAATGAGCTGATTCCAACGGCTATGGTTCCGTAACTGATAGGGGAACCTTTTTCTAGAAGACCATGTGATCAGATCAGGCCTCCAATATTGACGAAATCGACCATCAAGTTGGCTGATCAAAATCGTCATATACCTACCTTTGAAATTTGTAAAGCTTGTCTCTTGTCATTTAGCCCTCCAAAATGTGTATAAATAGAGGGCCTTGGATGATTGTAAGGGATCATATTGTACATAGGTAGGATATTAGCCATTTTAATAAAATTCTCTAAGTTTTCTTCTTCTTTCTTTTCTCTAGTTTTCTTTCTTTTCTAGTTTTCTTTTTCTTTAGAGAGAGCAAGAGGTTGGATAATTAATATTCTTCCTCTTCTTCTTTCTTTCTTTTATTTTCTTCTTAGATTTTCTTTAATTTTATGTTTATGTTTACAATGCCTATGCTAGGCTAAACTTCTATTTGGTTAAGGGTGATTTCAAAGCCCTAGACATGTTTTGTGATTGATTTTCAGATTCTATCTATCATTAATTTTCTATCAAAGTTGCTTATGTTCTTCTACAAGAATTGTTCATGATGTTGTCTTGATTTATTTAGGTGTACAACTAGATAGATCTTGATAATTATCTATTGCTAGTCTAGGAGTCTTGATCCGTGTAATTGTCTTGATTTCCTATTCATAAGTGGCAATTTGTGATTAATGATTATGATCAAGTTTTCAATAATTGCAAAGTGGAACATAACCTAAGTTGAACAATCCGAGCTTATGTGTTTGTTGCTTAGATCAACCTATCTTTCTCATCATAAAGCTGCCATTAAATTGAATTTAGAGAGCTTATTCTAGGTTGTTTAATGGTTAGAGATTAAATAGAGAGCTTGTTCTATTTAACGACAAACTAAGGAAAGATTGGGATAACAGAGCTTGTTGTTATCTACGGTTGTTAACTTTGATAGTTGGTCGATATTGATAGATCTGAAATTGATTCTTAATGATGTCTAGTGGTTGAGAATGAAACCTTAACCATATTTTTCATATTTGATTCTTCTTACTTACTTGTTTTCTTACTTTTCTAGTTTGCTTATTTTTAAAAGTATATGATAACTCGTATAATTATATAGTTTTTAGTTATGTTTTATTATTGTTTTGTGTCAAATACGAGTTATTATTGTTTAGTCTAATTGTGTTTATGATCTTTTATATTTTTATGTATTTTGGTGTTTTTCACAAGTTTCTTTGAGTGATTTCAGATTACTAGAATTAAGGGCAAATCCAGTTCAGTTTCAGTTCCGACACCTTTTGCCATATCAGCAATATCTCGAGTTTCACTGAAGCAATAAGGCTGAAATTTGTAGCCATGCAAAGCTAAGAGGCATATCTATCTTTTTCATGTTTAACACTTCTTAAAACGGAGTCGTTTTCCCTAGCGAAATCGACCATCAAGTTGGCTGATGTGCAATGACGTCTGTGCTGACATGTTTTCGTATTATGCCCATATCTTCTTATCCACATCAGCAAATGAGCTGATTCCAACGGCTATGGTTCCGTAACTGATAGGGGAACCTTTTTCTAGAAGACCATGTGATCAGATCAGGCCTCCAATATTGAAGAAATCGACCATCAAGGTGGCTGATGTGCAATGACGTCTGTGCTGACATGTTTTCGTATTTTGCCCATATCTGCTTAACCACATCAGCAAATGAGCTGATTCCAACGGCTATGGTTCCGTAACTGATAGGGGAACCTTTTTCTAGAAGACCATGTGATCAGATCAGGCCTCCAATATTGACGAAATCGACCATCAAGTTGGCTGATCAAAATCGTCATATACCTACCTTTGAAATTTGTAAAGCTTGTCTCTTGTCATTTAGCCCTCCAAAATGTGTATAAATAGAGGGCCTTGGATGATTGTAAGGGATCATATTGTACATAGGTAGGATATTAGCCATTTTAATAAAATTCTCTAAGTTTTCTTCTTCTTTCTTTTCTCTAGTTTTCTTTTTCTTTAGAGAGAGCAAGAGGTTGGATAATTAATATTCTTCCTCTTCTTCTTTCTTTCTTTTATTTTCTTCTTAGATTTTCTTTAATTTTATGTTTATGTTTATAATGCCTATGCTAGGCTAAACTTCTATTTGGTTAAGGGTGATTTCAAAGCCCTAGACATGTTTTGTGATTGATTTTCAGATTCTATCTATCATTAATTTTCTATCAAAGTTGCTTATGTTCTTCTACAAGAATTGTTCATGATGTTGTCTAGATTTATTTAGGTGTACAACTAGATAGATCTTGATAATTATCTATTGCTAGTTTAGGAGTCTTGATCCGTGTAATTGTCTTGATTTCCTATTCATAAGTGGCAATTTGTGATTAATGATTATGGTCAAGTTTTCAATAATTGCAAAGTGGAACATAACCTAAGTTGAACAATCCGAGCTTATGTGTTTGTTGCTTAGATCAACCTATCTTTCTCATCATAAAGCTGCCATTAAATTGAATTTAGAGAGCTTATTCTAGGTTGTTTAATGGTTAGAGATTAAATAGAGAGCTTGTTCTATTTAACGACAAACTAAGGAAAGATTGGGGTAACAGAGCTTGTTGTTATCTACGGTTGTTAACTTTGATAGTTGGTTGATATTGATAGATCTGAAATTGATTCTTAATGATGTCTAGTGGTGGAGAATGAAACCTTAACCATATTTTTCATATTTGATTCTTCTTACTTACTTGTTTTCTTACTTTTCTAGTTTGCTTATTTTTAAAAGTATATTTATTTTTATTGGCTGGTTATACCGCCTAATTTGTATATTAACTTTGTTTTACTTTTATTGGCTGGTTATACCGCCTAATTTGTATATTAACTTTGTTTTACTTTTATTGGCTGGTTATACCGCCTAATTTAGTATATATATTTTTATTGGCTGGTTATACCGCCTAATTTAGTATATATATTTTTATTGGCTGGTTATACCGCCTTGCATCTTCTTCTTATTATTTACTTTAGTTTAAATCTGGCTTCAAAAACCCCTTTTCTTTTATTGTTCTTGAATTTAAGTTTTAAACTATTAACTTATAAACTAAAACCCAATCCCTGAGGACTCGACCCTTGCTAACTACTATACTTACAATTGATCTTTTTAGTGCAAGGTTAAATAAGATACACTCTTTTGGGTGCATCAAGTTTTTGGCGCCGTTGCCGGGGATTGCTTTCTTTAGTTTATTTGTTACTTGGTTTATTCTTATTTTCAGTTCTAATGAGTTTTATTTTCTTGTACATACGGGTTTTTCTTATCAAATTTTGAAAAAAAAAAAAAAAAAACAACAATGGAATTGAGCAATCTAACACTTGAAGAGTTGGTGGCATACATGAACATGGAGAATCAACAAGCCAATCTCACCTCCCCAGTTCAACAATTGGCCATGGGAGGATGTCAAGGCCATCAAGTGTTCCAGGACCAACAGTATGATCATTACTCAAACACTTACCATGAGGGATGGTGGGATCATACTAATTATGGCTACTCGAAAAATTACCAAGAAGTAGATCCTTATGCCAATTACACTCATCCATCTAGCTTCAATCAACCATGGTCCCAAGAACCAGATCTTTTTCAACCACCACATATGACTCAAAACTCAGGTACTTCTTTAGAAGATCTTGTCTATTCTCTTGTTACTGATACTTTGCAATTTCAACAGGAAACAAGGGCAAGCATCCAGAGTTTGGAAAAGCAAATGATCCAATTGACTAGTAGTATGGTGGGATGGGTAGCACAAAGATCTGAAGAACTCCCAGCCCAAACGATGATTAACCCAAAGGAGAATGCTACTATTGTGACCTTGAGGAATGAGGAACAAGATGAGGATGAGACAAAATTAGAGATGAATTCTATTCTTGAAAATAATGAAGCTTCAATTCCGAAAGAGAGTACTTCGGCACCTGAGGTAACGTTTAAGGTTCCACTTTTTGCTAATGTTTCTTCTCCACCTTTTCCTAGTAGATTTGCAAAGTTCAAGGAGGATGAACATGAACAACACATGCCGGAAACCTTAAACAACTTGTTTGTGGATGCCATTCAACAAGTATCAAAATATGCTCCATTCCTCGATGAGCTATGCACCACAAAGGATGATGGAATAATACTTGTAATGGAGAATGCATCCACTATTGTGCAAAGAAACCGCCCTACAAAACGCACAAATTCGGGAAGTTTCTTGTATGATCTTGCAAATCCTAAACAGCCAAGAAGGGGTGTTGGTTAGGTTGGACAACTTAAACCAAGCGCTTCTTGGGAGGCAACCCAAAAGGATGGAGAGCATCTATTATATCAGATTTGCATATTCCTTACTCTCCATCATTCTATCTTTTATTGTTTTTCTTTTCTTTTGTTTAATAGTTTTTTTTTCTCTTACATATAATTCTTGCATTGGGGGATAATAGCATTACATTGAGGACAATGTAAAAATTATGTGTGGGGGGAAGAATTTAGGATTTTATTTAGAGTGTTTTGTTTTTGAGTTTTTTTATGTTGTTTTTCTTTCTGATCCTGGTTTTGAAAATAACTAGATGTAAATATAATTTTTAATTTTTTTACCCCGGTTAAATGGCGGATAACGGTACTCCGTGATTATTTAAATCGGTTCCATCAGCTACCCACAAAACTGATATTGTATATAAATTTCTCTTCCAATTTCTCTTTCATTTTTTTTCATTTTTTTTTTTTCAGGATGGATGATATTCTCACAAGATTGCAGAAACGATTTCCTCCTTTTCCTCGAAATATTTTACTGAAGCTTTATCAAGTTCGATTTGAAAGATTAAGAATGCTTATGCACAAAGGGATTCCTGGAGACATACGTTGGATAATTGAAGCCAAGGTACGTGAAGATGAATATCTTCCTGTTTTGCATTTACCAGGTACAGGTAGAAGCACTTTTGCAAAGAAGCAACGAGCAAAGCGCATGAGTTCAAATTGCCACAAATGTGCACGATGGACGTGTAACGGTAAATGTCGTTCTATTGGGATTCCGTCGTCTAATCGAGATGATAAAATTGAATTCATTAAGGATGGACTGAGTAAGGAGAATTTGGGTAATATCCAACTTTCTCTTGAGACGCATCCTAGTGGAGACGTACAAAGAGAAATTCTTGATTTATGGCCGCAATTCCAAAGGGAATGGCAACATCTTGGGAATCTGATGTTAAAAGACCCTGTTTGCCAGCTTGTAAGAAAACTGGATGGGAAGCATATCCTCGACTCATAGAAGGCGTTTAAGCCGTTTCTGGACGTAAAACCAGAGGAAGATGTGAGCCACAATCACAACTACAATAAATGACTTCTCAGCTTTTGGTTTGATTTGCAATAACTTTATTTTGGTTTAATTTACGTGTTGTTCGATTTGTGTAATTATTCTCGTTTTTTATTTTTTCTTTTGTCTTTTACGATTGATTTTTCTTCTCTTTTTGATTTTCTTCCTGAAATCACGCAAAAATCTTTTGTTAGGTTAACATTTTCTTCTGACAGGTCAGATACACTTTCGGCAACATTATTACTCTTGTCTGATTCACTTTTCAGTCCTCTATATATTACACCATGTACTCATTCTCTTTCAGGCACTCGAAGAAAAAAAAAATGAAAAGTACTTCGTCCCAGCGCATTAAAAAAATTTGTGTCTTTGGAGGTGCTTATCCAGGGAAAAATAACATATTCGCTGATGAAGCCATAAGAGTTGGAGTAATACTTGCACAACAAAAGATCCAGTTGATTTATGGAGGTGGTAGTACGGGTTTAATGGGAGCAGTCGCTACAGCAGCACACGTCGGAGGAAGTCCAGTTCTAGGAATCGTGCCAAAACTATTCACAAGTTTTTGTGGACCTACCGTGGGTAAGGAAATACAAGTCTGGAGTGTCCCTGAACGGATAACAATCATGTACCATTCTGCCGATGCATTCATTGCTTTACCAGGAGGTCTGGGTACATTGGAAGAAATAGCTTGCGTGGCTTCTTGGTCATCTTTGGTCACAAATAAGAAACCCATTGGTTTGCTTAATATTAATGGTTATTTTAGTAATTTGCTTTCATATTTAGATAATGCTGTGGAAAATGGATTCATGTTTTCAGAGGCAAGGAGAACCATAATTTCTGCTACAACCATTGAAGATTTACTCAAAAAGCTTCAAGCTTATGAGTGTTTATCTGCTACGGTTGTTTCGCAAACGCTCGGAAAAAGAAAAAGAGATATGGACGAGCAAGGAGTGGATTGCACTTTGTCTTTGTGACATTATCTGATGCACCCAAAAGAGTGTATCTTATTTAACCTTGCACTAAAAAGATCAATTGTAAGTATAGTAGTTAGCAAGGGTCGAGTCCTCAGGGATTGGGTTTTAGTTTATAAGTTAATAGTTTAAAACTTAAATTCAAGAACAATAAAAGAAAAGGGGTTTTTGAAGCCAGATTTAAACTAAAGTAAATAATAAGAATAAGATGCAAGGCGGTATAACCAGCCAATAAAAATATATATACTAAATTAGGCGGTATAACCAGCCAATAAAAATATATATACTAAATTAGGCGGTATAACCAGCCAATAAAAATAAAACAAAGTTAATATACAAATTAGGCGGTATAACCAGCCAATAAAAATAAATATACTTTTAAAAATAAGCAAACTAGAAAAGTAAGAAAACAAGTAAGTAAGAAGAATCAAATATGAAAAATATGGTTAAGGTTTCATTCTCCACCACTAGACATCATTAAGAATCAATTTTAGATCTACCAATATCAACCAACTATCAAAGTTAACAACCGTAGATAACAACAAGCTCTGTTATCCCAATCTTTCCTTAGTTTGTCGTTAAATAGAACAAGCTCTCTATTTAATCTCTAACCATCAAACAACCTAGAATAAGCTCTCTAGATTCAATTTAATGGCAGCTTTATGATGAGAAAGATAGGTTGATCTAAGCAACAAACACATAAGCTCGGATTGTTCAACTTAGGTTATGTTCCACTTTGCAATTATTGAAAACTTGACCATAATCATTAATCACAAATTGCCACTTATGAATAGGAAATCAAGACAATTACACGGATCAAGACTCCTAAACTAGCAATAGATAATTATCAAGATCTATCTAGTTGTACACCTAAACAAATCAAGACAACATCATGAACAATTCTTGTAGAAGAACATAAGCAACTTTGATAGAAAATTAATGATAGATAGAATCTGAAAATCAATTATAAAACATGTCTAGGGCTTTGAAATCACCCTTAACCAAATAGAAGTTTAGCCTAGCATAGGCATTGTAATCATAAACATAAAATTAAAGAGAATCTAAGAAGAAAATAAAAGAAAGAAAGAATAAGAAGAAGAATATTAATTATCCAACCTCTTGCCCTTTCTAAAGAAAAAGAAAACTAGAGAAAAGAAAAAAGAAGGAAACTTAGAGAATTTTATTACAATGGCTAATATCCTACCTATGTACAATATGATCCTCTTCAATCATCCAAGGCCCTCTATTTATACACATTTTGGAGGGCTAAATGACAAGAGACAAGCTTTACAAATTTCAAAGGTAGGTATAATAGGTGGGTGAATTTTTCTAACAATTTTCGTCATATTGTATGACAATTTTGATCAGCCAACTTGATGGTCGATTTCGTCAATGTTGGAGGCCTGATCTGATCACATGGTCTTCTAGAAAAAGGTTCCCCTATCAGTTACGGATCCATAGCCGTTGGAATCAGCTCATTTGCTGATGTGGTTAAGCAGATATGGGCAAAATACGAAAACATGTCAGCACAGACGTCATTGCACATCAGCCACCTTGATGGTCGATTTCTTCAATATTGGAGGCCTGATCTGATCACATGGTCTTCTAGACAAAGGTTCCCCTATCAGTTACGGAACCATATCCGTTGGAATCAGCTCATTTGCTGATGTGGATAAGAAGATATGGGCATAATACGAAAACATGTCAGCACAGACGTCATTGCACATCAGCCAAATTGATGGTCGATTTCGCTAGGGAAAACGACTCCGTTTTAAGAAGTGTAAAACATAAAAAAGATAGATATGCCTCTTAGCTTTGCATGGATACAAATTTCAGCCTTATTGCTTCAGTGAAACTCGAGATATAGCTGATATGGCAAAAGGTGTCGGAACTGAAACTGAACTGGATTTGCCCTTAATTCTAGTAATCTGAAATCACTCAAAGAAACTTGTGAAAAACACCAAAATACATAAAAATATAAAAGATCATAAACACAATTAGACTAAACAATAATAACTCGTATTTGACACAAAACAATAATAAAACATAACTAAAAACTATATAATTATACGAGTTATCACACCCCCACACTTAGCTTTTTGCTAGTCCTCGAGCAAAACAAATAAAAATAAAATATGAAAATCTAATCTAATCCACTTTCGTAGGAAATCACGGTGGCACTTAGCATGTGACACAAGCCTTTAAACCCCTAGGTGTCCCTAGTGGACGAGTTTAGTCTCGTGAGGGTTTAGTAGAACGATACCCACAAACATTGAAGACATAAGAAAAATTAAAAATAATAATTATAACTAATCCTTCCAATATAAATTAGAGATAATCATTGGACAAGTCTTAAAAACTAATCAATAGCTTAAAGAAATTCACAAAAAATCTTGCTTGAATGTAAATAGTCTGAGTTAAGCCAATATTAACATAACATATTTCAATCAAAATAGTGCATATTCAAACTTAATCTCAACTTCTCACATGGGATACTCTCTTGATTTTCACTCTTTAAAGTAGTGGTAAAGTGTTTACACTCAATCAATCTCATGAAAACACTTCTACCATATGCTTGCTTGTCCACCTATTCTCCACTATTTAGATCATACAACTTCATAAATCAAGAGGTCTTTATTCAAGGTTGTAATGGGGCCAAAGGGTTATAATGTGGTTAAAGAACAAAAGGATAAAGATATCACAAAGGTTCCAAAGAGTTCATAGAGTTTAGAGACATAATAAGATCATACAAATAAAACTTCTCAAAACTCTTATAAAGCACATAATAACATAGGCTGGATATTCATGTTGGGCCTTTTCTTCATTCTAAACAACTTTGTAACATCTTTTTCTTTTTCCACAAATTCAAGAGATGATTCATATATATTTTTTTTTTTACATAGGAATGTATTTGCCCGTATTCCACTTCTTTTTCTCTTGACTTTTCTTTTCTTTTCCCCCCACACTTATTTCTTGTTTCTAACCCAAATTTTTAACTAAAAATATCCCTTGTTTTTTTGCAATATGTCTCGAAATATATAATCCATCTTTAGAACAAGGGTAAGGATATAAGTATATTTAGGCTAGGTGTAGGTTGTGGTTACCAATAAAACATTATATTTAATGTAGGCTCAAATTGGCTCACTAGTGGGGATGTTCTCTTAGAACATTAATAATGGATGGCTGTTTGGCTCTGGTTATAATCCTAATGCCTCTATCATATTCATGTTGTCACATGTATCAATATAGTCTCAAACGGTTTAAAGCAAGTTCTAGAGAATCATGTAATCATAAGAGTACTCAAGAAAGAAATTAGATTGATTTGTATAATGCATCAATCATTATAGGCTCAAAAACTCACAAGGATGATTATACAAGTCAGATTAAGTCTAAACATGCTTCTTTCTCAATCAACATATCATATTAACATTGGCTCATAAAAAAGGTTGACATCAAGCTCAATTCTCATGAAAATCTTCTCACTAATAAATATGTTTTAGACTTATGCAATTCATATCTCATCATTGTATTAAAAAGGAACTAAAACACACTAAATAATAATAATAATAATAAAGACTCATAAAAAAAATAGTATACAAAAATAAAAGAAATCCTAAATCATTCCCCCCACACTTAATTCTTACATTGTCCTCAATGTAAGTCTATTAACCCAAATGAAAGAATCATGTGTAAGAGAAAAGAACTAATAACATAAGAATAGGAATAACTAGACTCAAAACAAAACAAACTCATGCAACCTAAATAATCCTAAAATACTAAACAAAAATTAACAAGTAAACATAAAAAGATTAAAATCAAACTGACAAGGTATGTCTCAAGTCTCCCTTACTCAGACCTTGTTCAGAATGAATACTTCTAAATTGCTTAAAACACAACAAACTCTTTTTTTTTTTTTTTTTTTGAAAAGAAGAAATCAAACTGACAAGGTATGTCTCAAGTCTCCCTTACTCAGACCTTGTTCAGAATGAATACTTCTAAATTGCTTAAAACACAACAAACTTTTTTTTTTTTTTTAAGAAGGTAAAATTTAGGAGATATTACCTGTAGAGGTTGCTAACCACTTATTATAACTGAGACACAACAAACAAAATGTTAGATAATGTCACAAAGACAAAGTGCAATCCACTCCTTGCTCGTCCATATCTTTTTTTCTTTTTCCGTGCGTTTGCGAAACAACCGTAGCAGATAAATACTCATAAGCTTGGAGCTTTTTGAGTAAATCTTCAATGGTTGTAGCAGAAATTATGGTTCTCCTTGCCTCTGAAAACATGAATCCATTATCCACAGCATTATCTAAATATGAAAGCAAATTACTAAAATAACCATTAATATTAAGCAAACCAATGGGTTTCTTATTTGTGACCAAAGATGACCAAGAAGCCACGCAAGCTATTTTTTCCAATGTACCCAGACCTCCTGGTAAAGCAACATGATTGTTATCCGTTCAGGGATACTCCAGACTTGTATTTCCTTACCCAAGGTAGGTCCACAAAAATCTGTGAATAGTTTTGGCACGATTCCTAGAACTGGACTTCCTCCGGCGTGTGCTGCTGTAGCGACTGCTCCCATTAAACCCGTACTACCGCCTCCATAAATCAAGTGGATCTTTTGTTGGGCAAGTATTACTCCAACTCTTATGGCTTCATCAGCGAATATGTTATTTTTCCCTGGATAAGCACCTCCAAAGACACAAATTTTTTTTAATGCGCTGGGACGAAGTACTTTCCATTTTTTTTTCGAGTGCCTGAAAGAGAATGAGTACATGGTGTAATATATAGAGGACTGAGTAGTGAATCAGACAAGAGTAATAATGTCGCCGAAAGTGTATCTGACCTGTCAGAAGAAAATGTTAACCTAACAAAAGATTTTTGCGTGATTTCAGGAAGAAAATCAAAAAGAGAAGAAAAATCAACCGTAAAAGACAAATAAAAAAAAAAGAATAATTACACAAATCGAACAACACGTAAATTAAACCGAAATAAAGTTATTGCAAATCAAACCAAAAGCTGAGAAGTCATTTATTGTAGTTGTGATTGTGGCTCACATCTTCCTCTGGTTTTACGTCCAGAAACGGCTTAAACGCCTTCTATGAGTCGAGGATATGCTTCCCATCCAGTTTTCTTACAAGCTGGCAAACAGGGTCTTTTAACATCAGATTCCCAAGATGTTGCCATTCCCTTTGGAATTGCGGCCATAAATCAAGAATTTCTCTTTGTACGTCTCCACTAGGATGCGTCTCAAGAGAAAGTTGGATATTACCCAAATTCTCCTTACTCAGTCCATCCTTAATGAATTCAATTTTATCATCTCGATTAGAGGACCGAATCCCAATAGAACGACATTTACCGTTACACGTCCATCGTGCACATTTGTGGCAATTTGAACTCATGCGCTTTGCTCGTCGCTTCTTTGCAAAAGTGCTTCTACCTGTACCTGGTAAATGCAAAACAGGAAGATATTCATCTTCACGTACCTTGGCTTCAATTATCCAACGTATGTCGTCAGGAATCCCTTTGTGCATAAGCATTCTTAATCTTTCAAGTCGAACTTGGTAAAGCTTCAGTAAAATATTTCGAGGAAAAGGAGGAAATCGTTTCTGTAATCTTGTGAGAATATCATCCATCCTGAAAAAAAAAATGAAAAAAAATTGAAAGAGAAATTGGAAGAGAAATTTATATACAATATCAGTTTTGTGGGTAGCTGATGGAACCGATTTAAATAATCACGGAGTACCGTTATCCGCCATTTAACCGGGGTTAAAAAAATTAAAAATTATATTTACATCTAGTTATTTTCAAAACAAGGATCAGAAAGAAAAACAACATAAAAAGACACAAAAACAAAACACTCTAAATAAAATCCTAAATTCTTCCCCCCACACATAATTCTTACATTGTCATTAATGTAATGCTATTAATCCCAAATGAAAGAATCATGTGTAAGTGAAAAGAACTAATAAACAAAATAAACTTATGCAGCCTAAATGAACTTAGAAACACTAAACACAATTAGCAAAAAAAAACATAAGAAAAAGATAAAGAAAAAGAGAGCAAATCTGAGGATAGCAGTTTGGCAATGCTTTCACTAATTAGGCTGCCTCCCCCAATTAGCACTTGATTGATTGTTTTCAGCCTAGCCAATTCCCCTTCTTGGCATTTTAGGCTTGTCAGGCTCATACATGAAATTTCCCAAATTTATGCGTTTGAGAGGAAGCTTTCTTTGCACAACAGTGGATGCATTCTCCATTACAAGTATTATTCCATCATCCTTTGTGGTGCATATGTCATCGAGGAATGGAGCATATTTTGATACTTGTTGAATGACCTCCACAAACAAGTTGTTTAAGGTTTCCGGCATGTGTTGTTCATGTTCTTCCTCCTTGAACTTTGCAAATCTACTAGGAAAAGGTGGAGAAGAAACACTAGTAAAAAGTGAAACCTTAAACGTTACCTCAGGTGCCGAAATACTCTTATTTGGATCTTTGGCTTCATTATCCTCAAGAATATAATCCATCTCTAATTTTGTTTCATCCTCATCTTGTTCCTCATTCTTCAAGGTCACAATAGTAGCATTCTCCTTTGGGTTAACCATTGTTTGGGCTGGGAGTTCTTCAGATCTTTGTGCTACCCATCCCACCATACTACTAGCCAATTGGCTCATTTGCTTTTCCAAACTCTGGATGCTTGCCCTTGTTTCCTGTTGAAATTGCAAAGAATCAGTAACAAGAGAATAGACAAGATCTTCTAAAGAAGTACCTGAGTTTTGAGTCATATGTGGTGGTTGAAAAAGATCTGGTTCTTGAGACCATGATTGATTGAAGCTAGATGGATGAGTGTAATTGGCATAAGGATCTACTTCTTGGTAATTTTTCGAGTAGCCATAATTAGTATGATCCCACCATCCCTCATGGTAAGTGTTTGAGTAATGATCATACTGTTGGTCTTGGAACACTTGATGGCCTTGACATCCTCCCATGGCCAATTGTTGAACTGGGGAGGTGAGATTGGCTTGTTGATTCTCCATGTTCATGTATGCCACCAACTCTTCAAGTGTTAGATTGCTCAATTCCATTGTTTTTTTTTTTTTTTTAATTTGAAAAGAAAAACTTGTATGTACAAGAAAATAAAACTAATTAGAACTGAAAATAAGAATAAACCAAGTAACAAATAAACTAAAGAAAACAATCCCCGGCAACGGCGCCAAAAACTTGATGCACCCAAAAGAGTGTATCTTATTTAACCTTGCACTAAAAAGATCAATTGTAAGTATAGTAGTTAGCAAGGGTCGAGTCCTCAGGGATTGGGTTTTAGTTTATAAGTTAATAGTTTAAAACTTAAATTCAAGAACAATAAAAGAAAAGGGGTTTTTGAAGCCAGATTTAAACTAAAGTAAATAATAAGAATAAGATGCAAGGCGGTATAACCAGCCAATAAAAATATATATACTAAATTAGGCGGTATAACCAGCCAATAAAAATATATATACTAAATTAGGCGGTATAACCAGCCAATAAAAATAAAACAAAGTTAATATACAAATTAGGCGGTATAACCAGCCAATAAAAATAAATATACTTTTAAAAATAAGCAAACTAGAAAAGTAAGAAAACAAGTAAGTAAGAAGAATCAAATATGAAAAATATGGTTAAGGTTTCATTCTCCACCACTAGACATCATTAAGAATCAATTTTAGATCTACCAATATCAACCAACTATCAAAGTTAACAACCGTAGATAACAACAAGCTCTGTTATCCCAATCTTTCCTTAGTTTGTCGTTAAATAGAACAAGCTCTCTATTTAATCTCTAACCATCAAACAACCTAGAATAAGCTCTCTAGATTCAATTTAATGGCAGCTTTATGATGAGAAAGATAGGTTGATCTAAGCAACAAACACATAAGCTCGGATTGTTCAACTTAGGTTATGTTCCACTTTGCAATTATTGAAAACTTGACCATAATCATTAATCACAAATTGCCACTTATGAATAGGAAATCAAGACAATTACACGGATCAAGACTCCTAAACTAGCAATAGATAATTATCAAGATCTATCTAGTTGTACACCTAAACAAATCAAGACAACATCATGAACAATTCTTGTAGAAGAACATAAGCAACTTTGATAGAAAATTAATGATAGATAGAATCTGAAAATCAATTATAAAACATGTCTAGGGCTTTGAAATCACCCTTAACCAAATAGAAGTTTAGCCTAGCATAGGCATTGTAATCATAAACATAAAATTAAAGAGAATCTAAGAAGAAAATAAAAGAAAGAAAGAATAAGAAGAAGAATATTAATTATCCAACCTCTTGCCCTTTCTAAAGAAAAAGAAAACTAGAGAAAAGAAAAAAGAAGGAAACTTAGAGAATTTTATTACAATGGCTAATATCCTACCTATGTACAATATGATCCTCTTCAATCATCCAAGGCCCTCTATTTATACACATTTTGGAGGGCTAAATGACAAGAGACAAGCTTTACAAATTTCAAAGGTAGGTATAATAGGTGGGTGAATTTTTCTAACAATTTTCGTCATATTGTATGACAATTTTGATCAGCCAACTTGATGGTCGATTTCGTCAATGTTGGAGGCCTGATCTGATCACATGGTCTTCTAGAAAAAGGTTCCCCTATCAGTTACGGATCCATAGCCGTTGGAATCAGCTCATTTGCTGATGTGGTTAAGCAGATATGGGCAAAATACGAAAACATGTCAGCATAGACGTCATTGCACATCAGCCACCTTGATGGTCGATTTCTTCAATATTGGAGGCCTGATCTGATCACATGGTCTTCTAGACAAAGGTTCCCCTATCAGTTACGGAACCATATCCGTTGGAATCAGCTCATTTGCTGATGTGGATAAGAAGATATGGGCATAATACGAAAACATGTCAGCACAGACGTCATTGCACATCAGCCAAATTGATGGTCGATTTCGCTAGGGAAAACGACTCCGTTTTAAGAAGTGTA
Source organism: Fremontodendron californicum (assembly GCA_030761205.1). Taxonomy (NCBI): domain Eukaryota; kingdom Viridiplantae; phylum Streptophyta; class Magnoliopsida; order Malvales; family Malvaceae; genus Fremontodendron; species Fremontodendron californicum. The sequence continues at coordinate 8,952,491 of JAULJL010000007.1, read as the reverse complement.
AAACATAAAAAAGATAGATATGCCTCTTAGCTTTGCATGGATACAAATTTCAGCCTTATTGCTTCAGTGAAACTCGAGATATAGCTGATATGGCAAAAGGTGTCGGAACTGAAACTGAACTGGATTTGCCCTTAATTCTAGTAATCTGAAATCACTCAAAGAAACTTGTGAAAAACACCAAAATACATAAAAATATAAAAGATCATAAACACAATTAGACTAAACAATAATAACTCGTATTTGACACAAAACAATAATAAAACATAACTAAAAACTATATAATTATACGAGTTATCATTATCTAACATTTTGTTTGTTATGTCTCAGTTATAATAAGTGGTTAGCAACCTCTGCAGGTAATATCTCCTAAATTCTACCTTTAAAATTTGACATTGGGGACAATATCATATTTTAGTAGGGGGTAAGGGACATATTTTGCTAATTTAAAAAAAAAATAAAAAAAATAAAAAAGTTTGTTGTGTTTTAAGCAATTTAGAAGTATTCATTCTGAACAAGGTCTGAGTAAGGGAGACTTGAGACATACCTTGTCAGTTTGATTTCTTCTTATCAAAAAAAAAAAAAGTTTGTTGTGTTTTAAGCAATTTAGAAGTATTCATTCTGAACAAGGTCTGAGTAAGGGAGACTTGAGACATACCTTGTCAGTTTGATTTCTTCTTTTCAAAAAAAAAAAAAAAAGTTTGTTGTGTTTTAAGCAATTTAGAAGTATTCATTCTGAACAAGGTCTGAGTAAGGGAGACTTGAGACATATCTTGTCAGTTTGATTTTAATCTTTTTATGTTTACTTGTTAATTTTTCTTTAGTATTTTAGGATTATTTAGGTTGCATGAGTTTGTTTTGTTTTGTTTTGAGTCTAGTTGTTCCTATTCTTATGTTATTAGTTCTTTTCTCTTACACATGATTCTTTCATTTGGGTTAATAGACTTACATTGAGGACAATGTAAGAATTAAGTGTGGGGGGAATGATTTAGGATTTCTTTTATTTTTGTCTACTATTTTTTTTATGAGTCTTTATTATTATTATTATTATTTTAGTGTGTTTTAGTTCCTTTTTAATACAATGATGAGATATGAATTGCATAGGTCTAAACTGGTTACTAGTGAGAAGATTTTCATGAGAATTAAGCTTGATACTAATTTTTATGAGCCAATGTTAATATGATATGTTGATTGAGAAAGAAGCATGTTTAGACTTAAAACTGACTTGTATAATCATCATTGTGAGTTTTTGAGCCTAAAATGATTGATGCATTATACAAATCAATCTAATTTCTTTCTTGAGTGCTCTTATGATTACATGATTCTCTAGAACTTGCTTTAAACCGTTTGAGACTATATTGATACATGTGACAACATGAATATGATAGAGGCATTAGGATTTTTAGCCAGGGCCAAACAGCCATCCCTTATTGATGTTCCAAGAGAACACACCCTTAGTGAACCAATTTGAGCCTACATTGAATAAGCTACCTCTTTGGTAACCATAACTTGTCCCTAACCTAAATATACTTATATCCTGACCTTTGTTCCAAAGATGAATTAGCATGTTTTGAGACAAGTTGCAAAGACAAGGAAGATCTATTGAAAATTTGGGTTAGAAACAAGAAATAAGTGTGGGGGGAAAGAAAAGAAAAGTCAAGAAAAAAAAAAAAGAAATGGAATACTGGCAAATACATTCCTATGTAAAAAAAAAATATGAATCATCTCTTAAATTTGGGGAAAAAGAAAAAGATGTTACAAAGTTGTTTAGAATGAAGAAAAGGCCCAACATGAATATCCGGCCTAGGTGACTATGTACTTGTAAAGAGTTTTGAGAAGTTTCTTTGTATGATCTTATTATGTCTCTAAACTTTATGAACTCTTTGGAACCTTTGTGATATATTTATCCTTTTGTTCTTCAACCACATTACAAACCTCTTGGCCCCATTACAACCTTGATTAAAGACCTCTTGATTTATGAAGTTGCATGATCTTTTAGTAGAGAATAGGTAGACAAGCAAGCATATGGTAGAACTATTTTCATGAGATTGATTGAGTGAAAACACTTTACCACTACTTTAAAGAGTGAAAATCAAGAGAGTATCCCATGTGAGAAGTTGAGATTAAGTTTGAATATGCACTATTTTGATTGAAATATGTTATGTTAATATTGGCTTAACTCAAACTATTTACATTCAAGCAAGATTTTTTGTGAATTTCTTTAAGCTATTGATTAGTTTTTAAGACTTGTCCAATGATTATCTCTAATTTATATTGGAAGGATTAGTTATAATTATTATTTTTAGTTTTTCTTATGTCTTCAATGTTTGTGGGTATCGTCCTAGTAAACCCTCACGAGACTAAACTCGTCCACTAGGGACACCTAGGGGTTTAAAGGCTTGTGTCACATGCTAAGTGCCACCGTGATTTCCTACGAAAATGGATTAGATTAGATTTTCTTATTTTATTTTTATTGAGTCGTTGCTAGGGACTAGCAACAATCTAAGTGTGGGGGTGTGATAACTCGTATAATTATATAGTTTTTAGTTATGTTTTATTATTGTTTTGTGTCAAATACGAGTTATTATTGTTTAGTCTAATTGTGTTTATGATCTTTTATATTTTTATGTATTTTGGTGTTTTTCACAAGTTTCTTTGAGTGATTTCAGATTACTAGAATTAAGGGCAAATCCAGTTCAGTTTCAGTTCCGACACCTTTTGCCATATCAGCAATATCTCGAGTTTCACTGAAGCAATAAGGCTGAAATTTGTAGCCATGCAAAGCTAAGAGGCATATCTATCTTTTTCATGTTTAACACTTCTTAAAACGGAGTCGTTTTCCCTAGCGAAATCGACCATCAAGTTGGCTGATGTGCAATGACGTCTGTGCTGACATGTTTTCGTATTATGCCCATATCTTCTTATCCACATCAGCAAATGAGCTGATTCCAACGGCTATGGTTCCGTAACTGATAGGGGAACCTTTGTCTAGAAGACCATGTGATCAGATCAGGCCTCCAATATTGAAGAAATCGACCATCAAGGTGGCTGATGTGCAATGACGTCTGTGCTGACATGTTTTCGTATTTTGCCCATATCTGCTTAACCACATCAGCAAATGAGCTGATTCCAACGGCTATGGTTCCGTAACTGATAGGGGAACCTTTTTCTGGAAGACCATGTGATCAGATCAGGCCTCCAATATTGACGAAATCGACCATCAAGTTGGCTGATCAAAATCGTCATATACCTACCTTTGAAATTTGTAAAGCTTGTCTCTTGTCATTTAGCCCTCCAAAATGTGTATAAATAGAGGGCCTTGGATGATTGTAAGGGATCATATTGTACATAGGTAGGATATTAGCCATTTTAATAAAATTCTCTAAGTTTTCTTCTTCTTTCTTTTCTCTAGTTTTCTTTTTCTTTAGAGAGAGCAAGAGGTTGGATAATTAATATTCTTCCTCTTCTTCTTTCTTTCTTTTATTTTCTTCTTAGATTTTCTTTAATTTTATGTTTATGTTTATAATGCCTATGCTAGGCTAAACTTCTATTTGGTTAAGGGTGATTTCAAAGCCCTAGACATGTTTTGTGATTGATTTTCAGATTCTATCTATCATTAATTTTCTATCAAAGTTGCTTATGTTCTTCTACAAGAATTGTTCATGATGTTGTCTAGATTTATTTAGGTGTACAACTAGATAGATCTTGATAATTATCTATTGCTAGTTTAGGAGTCTTGATCCGTGTAATTGTCTTGATTTCCTATTCATAAGTGGCAATTTGTGATTAATGATTATGGTCAAGTTTTCAATAATTGCAAAGTGGAACATAACCTAAGTTGAACAATCCGAGCTTATGTGTTTGTTGCTTAGATCAACCTATCTTTCTCATCATAAAGCTGCCATTAAATTGAATTTAGAGAGCTTATTCTAGGTTGTTTAATGGTTAGAGATTAAATAGAGAGCTTGTTCTATTTAACGACAAACTAAGGAAAGATTGGGGTAACAGAGCTTGTTGTTATCTACGGTTGTTAACTTTGATAGTTGGTTGATATTGATAGATCTGAAATTGATTCTTAATGATGTCTAGTGGTGGAGAATGAAACCTTAACCATATTTTTCATATTTGATTCTTCTTACTTACTTGTTTTCTTACTTTTCTAGTTTGCTTATTTTTAAAAGTATATTTATTTTTATTGGCTGGTTATACCGCCTAATTTGTATATTAACTTTGTTTTACTTTTATTGGCTGGTTATACCGCCTAATTTGTATATTAACTTTGTTTTACTTTTATTGGCTGGTTATACCGCCTAATTTAGTATATATATTTTTATTGGCTGGTTATACCGCCTAATTTAGTATATATATTTTTATTGGCTGGTTATACCGCCTTGCATCTTCTTCTTATTATTTACTTTAGTTTAAATCTGGCTTCAAAAACCCCTTTTCTTTTATTGTTCTTGAATTTAAGTTTTAAACTATTAACTTATAAACTAAAACCCAATCCCTGAGGACTCGACCCTTGCTAACTACTATACTTACAATTGATCTTTTTAGTGCAAGGTTAAATAAGATACACTCTTTTGGGTGCATCAGTATATTTATTTTTATTGGCTGGTTATACCGCCTAATTTGTATATTAACTTTGTTTTACTTTTATTGGCTGGTTATACCGCCTAATTTAGTATATATATTTTTATTGGCTGGTTATACCGCCTGATTTAGTATATATATTTTTATTGGCTGGTTATACCGCCTTGCATCTTCTTCTTATTATTTACTTTAGTTTAAATCTGGCTTCAAAAACCCCTTTTCTTTTATTGTTCTTGAATTTAAGTTTTAAACTATTAACTTATAAACTAAAACCCAATCCCTGAGGACTCGACCCTTGCTAACTACTATACTTACAATTTATCTTTTTAGTGCAAGGTTAAATAAGATACACTCTTTTGGGTGCATCATTCCCCCACACTTAATCTTTTGCTAGTCCTCGAGCAAAATCAAATAGACACAAGGTAAGAAAATCGAATCTAGTTCACTTTCAATACAACTTATAGATAATCATTGAACATGTCTTACAAACTAATCAATAGCTTAAAGAGTTTCACAAAGAATCATGCTTGATAGTAAAGGGCAAATGAGTTAAGTTAACGTAACATATCTCAAACAAAATAGTGCATGTTCAAACTTAATCTCAACTTCTCACATGGGATACTTTCATGATTTTCACGTTTTAAAGTAGTGGTAAAGTGTTTACACTTAATAAATCTCATGAAAACATTTCTACCATATGTTTGCTTGTCCACCTATTATCCACTATTTAGATCATGCAACTTCATAAATCAAGAGGTCTTTATTCAAGGTTATAATGGGGCTAAGGGGTAATAAATGTGGTTAAAGAATAAAAGGAAAAGGATATTACAAAGGTTCCAAAGATTTCATAGAGTTTAGAGACATAATAAGATTCATACAAAGAAAACTTTTCAAAACTCTTTACAAAGCACATAATACATAGGCCGAATATTCATGTTGGGCCTTTTCTTCACTTTAAACAACTTTGTAATATCTTTTTTTTTTCCCACAAGTTCAAGAGATGATTCATATACATATATATATATATTTTCATAGGAATGTACTTGCCAATATTCCCTTTCTTTTTCTTTTTCTCTTGACTTTTCTTTTCTTTTCCCCCACACTTATTTCTTGTTTCTAACCCAAATTTTCAATAGATCTTCCTTGTCTTTGCAACATGTCTCAAAACATGCTAATTCATCTTTGGAACAAGGGTAAAGATATAAATAAGTATATTTAGGTTAGGTACAAGTTATGGTTACCAAAGAAAAAGCTTATACAATGTAGGCTTAAATTGGTTCACTAAGGGGGATGTTCTCTTGGAACATCAATAAGGGATGGCTGTTTGGCCCTGGTTAAAAATCATAATGCCTCTATCATATTCATGTTGTCACATACATCAATATAGTCTCAACAAGGTTTAAAGCAAGTTCTAGAGAATCATGTAATCATAAGAGCACTCAAGAAAGAAATTAGTCTCAACAAGGATGATTATACAAGTCAGATTTAAGTCTAAACATGCTTCTATCTCAATCAACATATCATATTAACATTGGCTCAAAAAAAAAATGAAATCAAGCTCAATTCTCATGAAAATCTTCTCACTAATAATTTAGTTTTAGGCTTATGCAATTCATATCTCATCATAGTATTGAAAGTAACTAAGGCACACTAAAAACAACATAAAAAGAATCAAAAACAAAACACACTAAAGAAAATCCTAAATTCTTCCCTCCACACTTAATTTTTACATTGTCCTCAATGTAATGCTACTAACCCCAATGCAAGAACAATACGTAAGACAAAAGAACTACTAAACAAATCAAACTAAAGAAAAACAATAAAAGATAGAATGATGGAGAGTATGGAATATGCAAATCTGATTATAATGGATTCTCTCCATCCTTTGGGTTTCCTCCCAAGAAGCGCTTGGTTTATTGTCCTCAGTCTGTGATGCACTCAAAAGAGTATATCTTATTTAACCTTGCACTAAAAAAATCAATTGTAAATATAGTAGTTAGCAAGGGTCAAGTCCTCAGGGATTGGGTTTTAGTTTATAAGTTAATAGTTTAAAACTTAAATTCAAGGACAACAAAAGTAAAGGGGGTTTTGAAATATTTTAAAAAATTAGTAAACAAGAAAAGTAAGATGCAAGTAAGAAATAAGAAATCAAATATGAGAGAAATATGGTAAAGGTTTCATTCTACACCACTAGACATCGTTAAGAATCAATTTCAAATCTATCAATATCAACCAACTATCAAAGTTAACAACCGCAGATAACAACAAGCTCTGTTATCCCAATCTTTCCTTAGTTTGTCGTTAAATAGAACAAGCTCTCTATTTAATCTCTAACCATCAAACAACCTAGAATAAGCTCTCTAAATTCAATTTAATGGCAGCTTTATGATGAGAAAGATAGGTTGATCTAAGCAACAAACACATAAGCTCGGATTGTTCAACTTAGGTTATGTTCCACTTTGCAATTATCGAAAACTTGACCATAATCATTAATCACAAATTGCCACTTATGAATAGGAAATCAAGACAATTACACAGATCAAGACTCCTAAACTAGCATTAGACAATTATCAAGATTTATCTAGTTGGCCACCTAAACAAATCAAAACATTATCATGAACAATTTTAATGGAAGAACATAAGCAACTTTGATGAAAACAATGGTAGATAGAATCTGAAAATCAATTACAAAACATGTCTAGGGCTTTGAAATCACCCTTTACCAAATAAGTTTAGCATAACATAAGCATGAATAATATATACATAAAACTAAAAAGAAAAATAAAAGAATGAAGAAGAAGAAGAATAATGATGATCTCTTGAGTCTCCTCAAAAGATGTCTAGTTTGTGGCTCAAAAGATGGTATTTATAGAGCTTTAAAACCCTGAGAATAAGTCATTGCCGCACAAGTAAGCCTGGAGGCAGAAAAATCACGTTTTTGCCTTTTTTTCTAGATTTGCGATTAGGGTTTTTCTGGCCGCAGGGTTCTTTAGGGAGATCTTCTAGCGCTAGTTTGAATGCCCATTTCTTATCCGATTTGGGCCTATAATATATCGTTGGAAAGATAATCAAGTCAACTTCAAAAGTCAAGAAGGAAGTTTCTTCAAATAAAGATTGTAACATCATGTTTTCATTACAACAAGCTCCGGAGGTCAAATCTGCCTGATTGCTTTTCAACCAGAAATTGATATTTTTGACTCCCAAGTCTTCTTCCATCTTGTGATTATGATTTTGTAAGCTCTTTACCATCATTATTGACATCTTTTGACTTCATTCTCCTTTTTGTACCTAAAATTCAAAAATATATTATAAGTAAACAAGATATTTTATGAGCTTATCAGTCTGACTTAGACCATGTCATTATTCAACATAATTTGGCTCAAAAAGTGGTAACTCCTTCACATCTTGTATTGGAAAGTTCTCATAGTAAGGCTTCAATCTATGACCATTCACTTTGAATGCCTTATCTGTTTTTGGGCTTTGGATTTCAACTGCACCATGAGTAAATACATTAGTAATAACAAAAGGTCCAACCCAACGAGAACGTAACTTACCTGGAAATAACTTAAGGCGTGAATGGAAGAGAAGAACTTTTTGTCCAACAACAAAGTCCTTTCTTGATATCATCTTGTCATGGAATGCCTTAGTCTTTTCCTTGTAAATCCTAGAATTCTCATAGGCATCATTCCTTATCTCCTCTAATTCTTGTAGGTCAAGTTTTCTTTGCTTACCTGTCTCATCCATCAATGGGTGTCTTATATGCTGTCCTATAAGCCCAAAGTGCATCATCAAGTCGTAAACTCCAATCCTTCCAATTTGGGTTAACTGTCTTTTCAAGGATGGACTTTACTTCTCGATTTGACACTTCAGCTTGCCCACTAGTTTGAGGATGGTATGAGGTGGAGACCTTGTGTGTGATGTTATACTTCCTCAAAAGTGCTTCCATAGTCCTATTGCAAAATTGAGCATCTCTATCGCTGATTATGGCCTTTGGTGTTCCAAACCTAACAAAGATGTTAGTCTTGACAAAATCTGAAACAACTTTAGAGTCATTAGTCCTAGTGGCTTTTGCTTCCACCCACTTTGAAACATAATCAACGGCAAGTAAAATATAAAGATTACCAAAAGAAGAAGGAAAAGGTCCCATTTAATCCATGCCCCATACATCAAAAATTTCAACAATAAGTATTGGAGTTTGAGGCATTTGATTTCTAGCACCTAAGTTACCTGTTCTTTGGCAACGATCACATGACTTGCAAAAGAGGTATGCATCTTTGAATATAGTAGGCCAAAAAAATCCAGAATCAAGAACTTTCGTGGCTGTTCTTTTGGATCGAAAGTGTCCTCCACATGCATAAGAGTGACATAAGGTGAGAATAGATTGAAATTCAGATTCGAGTACACACCTTCTTATAATCTGATCGGAGCAATGCTTCCAAAGGTAAGGATCATCCCATATGTAGTATTTGGCAACACTCTTGATCTTATTTCTTTGAGCTTGTGTCAACTCTTGTGGCAACTTCTTGGTAACTAAGTAATTAACAATATCGGCATACCAAGGAGTTGTTGTACTTATAAAAAGAAGTTGCTCATCCGGAAAGTTCTCATTCAAGGGTAGTGCATCCTCTTCATGAACTAGACGGCTAAGATGGTCCGCAACCAGGTTGTCACTACCTCTCTTATCTTTTATCTCCAAATCAAACTCTTGTAAGAGAAGTATCCATCTAACTAACCTTGGTTTGGCCTCCTTCTTAGTGAGTAAGTACCTAAGGGCTGCATGGTCAGAAAATACGATTACTTTAGTACCAATTAAATAAGACCGAAATTTTTCTAAAGCAAATACAACAGCCAAAAGTTCTTTTTCAGTTTCGGAATAGTTTAATTGAGCATCATTAAGAGTTCGTGAGGCATAATAAATGGCATGTGAGGCTTTGCCAACCCGTTGGCCCAAGACAGCTCCAATGGCATAGTCACTAGCATCAGACATGATTTCAAAAGGTACATTCCAATCTGGTGGTTGCATGATAGGAGCTGATGTCAAGAGTCCCTTCAATGTTTCAAACGCCTCTTTGCATTTATCATCAAAGAGGAAAACCACATCTTTTGTAGTAGCTTGCAAAGAGGTAATGTGATCTTTGAGAAGTTTTTGATAAATCTCCTATAGAAACATGCATGTCCAAGAAAAGAACGAACCTCTCTCGCATTTGTGGGAGGTGGTAAAGAATGCATAATATATATTTTAGATTTATCAACCTCTATCCCTCTAGAAGAAATAACATGGCCCAAAACTATTTCTTGTTCTACCATAAAGTGACATTTTTCCCAATTCAAAACAAGGTTAGTTTCCATGCATCTTTCAAGTACAAGTGTAAGGTTCTCTAGACATCTATCAAAAGAATCACCATAGACACTAAAATCATCCATAAACACTTCTATGATGTTCTCTACATAATATGAAAATATGCTAATCATACATACACCTTTGGAATGTAGCAGGTGCATTACAAAGACCAAATGGCATACGCCGGTATGCAAAAGTACCAAATGGACATGTGAATGTTGTCTTCTTTTGGTCCTCCGGAGCAATGGCAATCTGATTATAACCTGAAAAACCATCAAGAAAACAATAATGAGAATGGCCAGCTAACCTTTCAAGCATTTGATCAATAAAAGGTAAAGGAAAGTGGTCTTTGCGAGTTGTGGAATTAAGTTTACGATAATCAATACAAACTCGCCACCTTGTTTGAATCCTAGTAGGAACAAGTTCATTCTCATTATTTGTTACCACCGTTACACCTGATTTCGTTGGAACCACTTGGACCGGGCTCACCCATTTGCTATCCGAGATAGGATAGATCACTCCAACATCTAGGAGCTTCAGTATCTCTTTTTTCACAACCTCCATCATAGGAGGGTTCAATCTTCTTTGTGCTTCTCTTGTTGGTTTGGCCGCCTCCTCTAACAAAATTCGGTGCATGCACATGGATGGGCTTATTACCTTGATATCGGCAATTGTCCAACCAATTGCTGTTTTATGCTCTCTAAGCACCCGGATAAGTCGCTCTTCCTGCAAAGGTGTGAGCTCTTTGGAAATGATGACCGGTAGTGTGTCCTTTTCACCTAAGAACACATATTACAAGTGGTTTGGTAGTGGTTTCAACTCTAAAGTTGGTGCCTGCAAAATGGAAGGTAGAAGTTTCTCATTAGATAAAGGCAAATCAATAAATGAAACATCAAACCTTGCATCTTTAGGTGGTAGCGAGTGTAAAGATTCTAGTGCCCCTTCAACATGGTCACTCAAGGCTAATTCCCCTTTAGCATTCCCCATTCCGAGATGTTTGCTAAGGACTATCTCCACACTATCTTCACCATCTAGCTCATAAGCTTGCTGCACTAGTGAGTCAATTATATCAATATTAAAAACAGAATGCACATCACTAGGATATCTCATGGCCTCAAAAATGTTAAAGCGAATTATTTCACCATCAAATTCCATAGTTAAAGAGCCATCAAGTACATCTATTTTAGTTCTTGTTGTTTTCAAGAATGGTCTCCCTAATAGAATAGGTGTGGGATTAGAAGACATCTTGATAACTCGTATAATTATATAGTTTTTAGTTATGTTTTATTATTGTTTTGTGTCAAATACGAGTTATTATTGCTTAGTCTAATTGTGTTTATGATCTTTTATATTTTTATGTAATTTGGTTTTTTTTTACGAGTTTCTTTGAGTGATTTCAGATTACTAGGTTAAATCAACAATTAAGGGCAAATTCAGTTCAGTTCCAGTTCCGACACCTTTTGCCATATCAGCTATATCTGGAGTTTCACTTAAGAAATAAGGCTAAAATTTTAACCGTGCAAAGTTAAGAGGCATATCTAACTTTTTCATGTTTTACACTTCTTGAAACGGAGTCATTTTCCCTAGCGAAATCGACCATCAAGTTGGCTGATGTGCAATGACGTCTGTGCTGACCTGTTTTCGTATTTTGCCCATATCTTCTGATCCACATCAGCAAATGAGCTGATTCCAACGGCTATGGATCACTAACGGATAGGGGAACATTTTTCTAGAAGACCATGTGATCAGATCAAGATTCCAAAATTTACAAAATCGACCATCAAGTTGGCTGATCAAAATAGTCATACAATATGACGAAAATTGTTAGAAAAATGCACCCACCTATTATACCTACCTTTGAAATTTGTAAAACTTGTCTCTTGTCATTTAGTCCTCCAAAATGTGTATAAATAGAGGGCCTTGGATGATTGTATGAGACATTGTACATTGGTAGGATATTAGCCATTGTAATAAAATTCTCTAAGTTTTCTTCTTCTTTCTTTTCTCTAGTTTTCTTTTTCTTTATTTTCTTTTTCTTCTTTCTTTCTTTTATTTCCTTCTTAGATTCTCTTTAATTTTATGTTTATGTTTACAATGCCTATGCTAGGCTAAACTTCTATTTGGTTAAGGGTGATTTCAAAGCCCTAGACATGTTTTGTGATTGATTTTCAGATTCTATCTATCATTAATTTTCTATCAAAGTTGCTTATGTTTTTCTACAAGAATTGTTCATGATGTTGTCTTGATTTATTTAGGTGTACAACTAGATAGATCTTGATAATTATCTATTGCTAGTCTAGGAGTCTTGATCCGTGTAATTGTCTTGATTTCCTATTCATAAGTGGCAATTTGTGATTAATGATTAAGGTCAAGTTTTCAATAATTGCAAAGTGGAACATAACCTAAGTTGAACAATCCGAGCTTATGTGTTTGTTGCTTAGATCAACCTATCTTCCTCATCATAAAGCTGCCATTAAATTGAATTTAGAGAGCTTATTCTAGGTTGTTTAATGGTTAGAGATTAAATAGAGAGCTTGTTCTATTTAACGACAAACTAAGGAAAGATTGGGATAACAGAGCTTGTTGTTATCTACGGTTGTTAACTTTGATAGTTGGTTGATATTGATAGATCTGAAATTGATTCTTAATGATGTCTAGTGGTGGAGAATGAAACCTTAAACATATTTTTCATATTTGATTTTTCTTACTTACTTGTTTTCTTACTTTTCTAGTTTGCTTATTTTTAAAAGTATATTTATTTTTATTGGCTGGTTATACCGCCTAATTTGTATATTAACTTTGTTTTATTTTTATTGGCTGGTTATACCGCCTAATTTAGTATATATATTTTTATTGGCTGGTTATACCGCCTTGCATCTTATTCTTATTATTTACTTTAGTTTAAATCTGGCTTCAAAAACCCCTTTTCTTTTATTGTTCTCTTTGAACGTAAGTTATAAACTAATAACTCATAGATTAAAACTCAATCCCTGAGGACTCGACCCTTGCTAATCATTATACTTACAATTGATCTTTTTAGTGCAAGGTTAAATAAGATACACTCTTTTGGGTGCATCACATCTCATCTTCCATCTCAATAACATAAAAGTCAGCGGGAAAAACCAATTCAATAACCTGTACAAGAACGTCTTCTACAACTCCTCTTGGATAAGTGTTAGAACGGTCAGCAAGTTGTATTATAACACCGATTTCCTCTAATGGTCCTAGACTCAATGAAGCATAAATTGAATATGGCATGACATTAATAGATGCCCCTAGATCTAGCATAGCACGCTCAAACCTGGTGTTGCCTATCTTACAAGGAATGGCGAACATACCTGGATCCTTGCATTTAGGTGGGAGTTTCTTTTGAAGAACAGCTGACACATTCTCCCCCACACTTACCTTTTCATTCCATTTCAACTTCCATTTAGATGTGCACAACTCTTTTAGGAACTTGGCATATCTTTGATAGCTTCTAGTAAAGGAATGTTCACCTCTACTTTCCGGAAGGTTTCCAAAATTTCCTTCTCTTGCTCCTCCTTCTTGGACATTGCTAACCTGCTAGGAAAAGGTGGAGGAGTTATATAAGAAGGAAATGATGGTTTAGGAGCTACCTTTTGTAACGGCTCATTGGGATGTGAAGATGATGCAATGGTGTTGTCCTCCCCTTGAGCACTATCCTTTTGTGGTGTCTCAAGCTGTTTCCCACTTCTTAGAGTTATAGCATTGGCATTCTCTCTTGTATTCACTATGGTTTGGGAAGGTAATTTCCCGGAATCCCTTACTTGCATTTGACTCATGGTTGTTGCCAATTGCCCAATTTGAGTCTCCAAATTTCGGATACTTGTCTTTGTTTCCTGTTGAAATTGAATTGTATTAGTAGAAAGAGCTTTAACAAGATCTTCAAGCGAAGTACCTGAATTTTGGGTGGGTGGCACTTGTTGTCGGGTTTGGTATGGTTGTTGCACTCTTCAAAACTTTTCATGGCTTTGCAGGAGAGGATCCAAATAAGCACCTCAAGGAATTCCATGTAGTTTGCTCAAGCATGAGACCAACAGGGGTCACGGAAGAGTAAGTTAAGTTGAGAGCCTTCCCATTCTCTCTAGCTGATTCAGCAAAGGAATGGCTCTACTATCTACCATTCGGGACCATCACTACATGGAATGATTTGAAGAAAGCATTCTTGGAAAGGTATTTCCCAGCATCTAAGGCTGCCAACATTAGGAAAGAGATATGTGGGATTCGGCAATACAACGGAGAGTCCTTATATGAATATTGGGAGAGGTTCAAGAAACTTTGTGCATCATGTCCACACCATCAAATAAGTGAACAACTTCTCATCCAATACTTCTATGAAGGTCTCATGCCCATGGAGAGAAGTATGATAGATGCCGCTAGTGGGGGAGCTCTAGTTGATAAGACTCCCAGGGCTGCTAGAACATTAATCTCCAACATGGCAGCCAATTCTCAACAGTTCTCAATGAGACAAGATCCACCACCACAACCCAAGAGAGTTAATGAGGTAAGTATATCATCCCTTGAACAAAAATTTGATAAACTGACTTCTCTTGTTCAACAATTGGCTGTAGGTAAAATACAACAAATAAAGGCTTGTGGCATATGTTCAAACATAGGGCACCAAACTGATATGTGTCCAACACTTCAAGAGGACACCAATGAACATGTGAATGCCATGGGTGGATTTCAGAACCAATCAAGGAAATATGATCCCTACTCAAACACTTACAATCCAGGATGGAGGGATCATCCAAACTTCAATTATGGAGGGAACCAATCACAAATTATTCCTCCACCATTTGACAACAGGCCACCGGGTTTTCAGCAAAGAGTGCAACAACCATACCAAACCCGACAACAACTACCACCCACCCAAAATTCAGGTACTTCTCTTGAAGATCTTGTTAAAGCTCTTTCTACTAATACAATTCAATTTCAACAGGAAACAAAGACAAGTATTCGAAATTTGGAGACTCAAATAGGGCAATTGGCAACAACCATGAGTCAAATGCAAGCAAGGGATTCTGGGAAATTACCTTCCCAAACCATAGTGAATCCAAGAGAGAATGCCAATGCTATAACTTTAAGAATTGGGAAACAGCTAGAGACACCACAAAATGATAGTGCTCAAGGGGAGAACAATACC
The DNA here is from genome assembly GCA_030761205.1 of Fremontodendron californicum. Lineage (NCBI taxonomy): Eukaryota > Viridiplantae > Streptophyta > Magnoliopsida > Malvales > Malvaceae > Fremontodendron > Fremontodendron californicum. The sequence goes on along the minus strand of JAULJL010000007.1, from coordinate 8,937,393 downwards.
ATGGCATCCTCTTCACATCCCAACGAGCCACTAAAAAAGGTAATTCCTAAACCATCCTTTCCTTCTTATATAACCCCTCCACCTTTTCCTAGCAGGTTAGCAAAGTCCAAGAAGGAGGAGCAAGAGAAGGAAATTTTGGAAACCTTCCGGAAAGTAGAGGTGAACATTCCTTTACTAGATGCTATCAAGCAAGTGCCAAGATATGCCAAGTTCCTAAAAGAGTTGTGCACATCTAAACGGAAGTTGAAATGGAATGAAAAGGTAAGTGTGGGGGAGAATGTGTCAGCTGTTCTTCAAAAGAAACTCCCACCTAAATGCAAGGATCCAGGTATGTTTACCATTCCTTGTAAGATAGGCAACACCAGGTTTGAGCGTGCTATGCTAGATCTAGGGGCATCTATTAATGTCATGCCATATTCAATTTATGCTTCATTGAATCTAGGACCATTAGAGGAAACCGGTGTTATAATACAACTTGCTGACCGTTCTAACACTTATCCAAGAGGAGTCGTAGAAGACGTTCTTGTACAGGTTAATGAATTGGTTTTTCCCGCTGACTTTTATGTTATTGAGGTGGAAGATGAGATGTCTTCTAATCCCACACCTATTCTATTAGGGAGACCATTCTTGAAAACAGCAAGAACTAAAATAGATGTACATGATGGCACTTTAACTATGGAATTTGATGGTGAAATAATTCGCTTTAACATTTTTGAGGCCATGAGATATCCTAGTGATGTGCATTCTGTTTTTAATATTGATATAATTGACTCACTAGTGCAGCAAGCTTATGAGCTAGATGGTGAAGATAGTGTGGAAATAGTCCTTAGCAACCATCTCGGAATGGGGAATGCTAAACTAGCCTTGAGTGACCAGGTGGAAGGGGCACTAGAATCTTTACACTCGCTGCCACCTAAAGATGCAAGGTTTGATGTTTCATTTATTGATTTGCCTTTATCTAATGAGAAACTTCTATCTTCCATTTTGCAGGCACCAACTTTAGAGTTGAAACCACTACCGAACCACTTGAAATATGTGTTCTTAGGTAAAAAGGACACGCTACCGATCATCATTGCCAAAGAGCTCGCACCTTTGCAAGAAGAGCGACTTATCCGGGTGCTTAGAGAGCATAAAACAGCAATTGGTTGGACAATTGCCGATATCAAGGGAATAAGCCCATCTATGTGCATGCATCGGATTTTGTTAGAGGAGGCGTCCAAACCAACAAGAGAAGCACAAAGAAGATTGAACCCTCCTATGATGGAGGTTGTGAAAAAGGAGATACTGAAGCTCCTAGATGTTGGAGTGATCTATCCTATCTCGGATAGCAAATGGGTGAGCCCGGTCCAAGTGGTTCCAAAGAAATCAGGTTATAATCAGATAGCCATTGCTCCGGAGGACCAAGAGAAAACAACATTCACATGTCCATTTGGTACTTTTGCATACCGGCGTATGCCATTTGGTCTTTGTAATGCACCAGCTACATTCCAAAGGTGTATGGTTAGCATATTTTCAGATTATGTAGAGAACATCATAGAAGTGTTTATGGATGATTTTAGTGTCTATGGTGATTCTTTTGATAGATGTCTAGAGAACCTTACACTTGTACTTGAAAGATGCATGGAAACTAACCTTGTTTTGAATTGGGAAAAATGTCACTTTATGGTAGAACAAGGAATAGTTTTGGGCCATGTTATTTCTTCTAGAGGGATAGAGGTTGATAAATCTAAAATAGATATTATGCATTCTTTACCACCTCCCACAAATGTGAGAGAGGTTCGTTCTTTTCTTGGACATGCAGGTTTCTATAGGAGATTTATCAAAGACTTCTCAAAGATCACATTTCCTCTTTGCAAGCTACTACAAAAAGATGTGGTTTTCCACTTTGATGACAAATGCAAAGAAGCGTTCGAAACATTGAAGGGACTCTTGACATCAGCTCCTATCATCCAACCACCAGATTGGAATGTACCCTTTGAAATCATGTGTGATGCTAGTGACTATGCCATTGGAGCTGTTTTGTGCCAAAGGGTTGGCAAAGCCTCACATGCCATTTATTATGCCTCACGAACTCTTAATGATGCTCAATTGAACTATTCCACTACTGAAAAAGAACTTTTGGCTGTTGTATTTGCTTTAGAAAATTTCGATCTTGGTTGCGGACCATCTTAGCCGTTTAGTTCATGAAGAGGATGCACTACCCTTGAATGAGAACTTTCCGGATGAGACACTTCTTTTTATAAGTACAACAACTCCTTGGTATGCTGATATTGTTAATTACTTAGTTACCAAGAAGTTGCCACAAGAGTTGACACAAGCCCAAAGAAATATGATCAAGAGTGATGCCAAATACTACATATGGGATGATCCTTACCTTTGGAAGCATTGCTCCGATCAGATTATAAGAAGGTGTGTACTCGAAACTGAATTTCAATCTATTCTCACCTTTTGTCACTCTTATGCATGTGGAGGACACTTTAGATCGAAAAGAACAGCCATGAAAGTTCTTGATTCTGGATTTTATTGGCCTACCATATTCAAAGATGCATACCTCTTTTGCAAGTCATGTGATCGTTGCCAAAGAATAGGTAACTTAGGTGCTAGAAATCAAATGCCTAAAACTCCAATACTTATTGTTGAAATTTTTGATGTATGGGGCATGGATTTCATGGGACCTTTTCCTTCTTCTTTTGGTAATCTTTATATTTTACTTACCGTTGATTATGTTTCAAAGTGGGTGGAAGCAAAATCCTCTAGGACTAATGACTCTAAAGTTGTTTCAGATTTTGTCAAGACTAACATCTTTGCTAGGTTTGGAACGCCAAAGGCCATAATCAGCGATAGAGGTACTCACTTTTGCAATAGGACTATGGAAGCACTTTTGAGGAAGTATAACATCACACACAAGGTATCCACCTCATATCATCCTCAAACTAGTGGGCAAGCTGAAGTGTCAAACCAAGAAGTTAAGTCCATCCTTGAAAAGACAGTTAATCCAAATAGGAAGGATTGGAGTTCACGACTTGATGATGCACTTTGGGCTTATAGGACAGCATATAAGACACCCATTGGTATGTCTCCTTATCGACTTGTTTATGGTAAGCCTTGTCATCTTCCGGTTGAATTGGAACATAAATCATATTGGGCTATCAAACAATGCAACATGGAGATGGATGAGTGATGCACCCAAAAGAGTGTATCTTATTTAACCTTGCACTAAAAAGATAAATTGTAAGTATAGTAGTTAGCAAGGGTCGAGTCCTCAGGGATTGGGTTTTAGTTTATAAGTTAATAGTTTAAAACTTAAATTCAAGAACAATAAAAGAAAAGGGGTTTTTTGAAGCCAGATTTAAACTAAAGTAAATAATAAGAATAAGATGCAAGGCGGTATAACCAGCCAATAAAAATATATATACTAAATTAGGCGGTATAACCAGCCAATAAAAATATATATACTAAATTAGGCGGTATAACCAGCCAATAAAAATAAAAGAAAGTTAATATACAAATTAGGCGGTATAACCAGCCAATAAAAATAAATATACTTTTAATAATAAGCAAACTAGAAAAGTAAGAAAACAAGTAAGTAAGAAGAATCAAATATGAAAAATATGGTTAAGGTTTCATTCTCCACCACTAGACATCATTAAGAATCAATTTCAGATCTATCAATATCAACCAACTATCAAAGTTAACAACCGTAGATAACAACAAGCTCTGTTATCCCAATCTTTCCTTAGTTTGTCGTTAAATAGAACAAGCTCTCTATTTAATCTCTAACCATTAAACAACATAGAATAAGCTCTCTAAATTCAATTTAATGGCAGCTTTATGATGAGAAAGATAGGTTGATCTAAGCAACAAACACATAAGCTCGGATTGTTCAACTTAGGTTATGTTCCACTTTGCAATTATTGAAAACTTGACTATAATCATTAATCACAAATTGCCACTTATGAATAGGAAATCAAGACAATTACACGGATCAAGACTCCTAAACTAGCAATAGATAATTATCAAGATCTATCTAGTTGTACACCTAAATAAATCAAGACAACATCATGAACAATTCTTGTAGAAGATCATAAGCAACTTTGATAGAAAATTAATGATAGATAGAATCTGAAAATCAATCACAAAACATGTCTAGGGCTTTGTGATGCACCCAAAAGAGTGTATCTTATTTAACCTTGCACTAAAAAGATCAATTGTAAGTATAATGATTAGCAAGGGTCGAGTCCTCAGGGATTGGGTTTTAGTTTATAGGTTGATAGTTTAAAACTTATATTCAAGAACAATAAAAGAAAAGGGGTTTTGAAGCCAGATTTAAACTAAAGTAAATAATAATTATAAGATGCAAGGCGGTATAACCAGCCAATAAAAATATATATATTAAATTAGGCGGTATAACCAGCCAATAAAAATATATATACTGAATTAGGCGGTATAACCAGCCAATAAAAATAAAACAAAGTTGATATACAAATTAGGCGGTATAACCAGCCAATAAAAATAAATATACTTTTTAAAAATAAGCAAACTAGAAAAATAAGAAAACAAGTAAGTAAGACGAATCAAATATGAAAAATATGGTTAAGGTTTCATTCTCCACCACTAGACATCATTAAGAATCAATTTCAGATCTATCAATATCAACCAACTATCAAAGTTAACAACCGTAGATAACAACAAGCTCTGTTATCCCAATCTTTCCTTAGTTTGTCGTTAAATAGAACAAGCTCTCTATTTAATCTCTAACCATTAAACAACCTAGAATAAGCTCTCTAAATTCAATTTAATGGCAGCTTTATGATGAGAAAGATAGGTTGATCTAAGCAACAAACACATAAGCTCGGATTGTTCAACTTAGGTTATGTTCCACTTTGCAATTATTGAAAACTTGACCATAATCATTAATCACAAATTGCCACTTATGAATAGGAAATCAAGACAATTACACGGATCAAGACTCCTAAACTAGCAATAGATAATTATCAAGATCTATCTAGTTGTACACCTAAATAAATCAAGACAACATCATGAACAATTCTTGTAGAAGAACATAAGCAACTTTGATAGAAAATTAATGATAGATAGAATCTGAAAATCAATCACAAAACATGTCTAGGGCTTTGAAATCACCCTTAACCAAATAGAAGTTTAGCCTAGCATAGGCATTATAAACATAAACATAAAATTAAAGAAAATATAAGAAGAAAATAAAAGAAAGAAAGAAGAAGAGGAAGAATATTAATTATCCAACCTCTTGCTCTCTCTAAAGAAAAAGAAAACTAGAGAAAAGAAAGAAAACTAGAGAAAAGAAAGAAGAAGAAAACTTAGAAAATTTTATTAAAATGGCTAATATCCTACCTCTGTACAATATGATCCCTTACAATCATCCAAGGCCCTCTATTTATACACATTTTGGAGGGCTAAATGACAAGAGACAAGCTTTACAAATTTCAAAGGTAGGTATATGACGATTTTGATCAGCCAACTTGATGGTCGATTTCGTCAATATTGGAGGCCTGATCTGATCACATGGTCTTCTAGAAAAAGGTTCCCCTATCCGTTACGGAACCATAGCCGTTGGAATCAGCTCATTTGTTGATGTGGTTAAGCAGATATGGGCAAAATACGAAAACATGTCAGCACAGATGTCATTACACATCAGCCACCTTGATGGTCGATTTATTCAATATTGGAGGCCTGATACGATCACATGGTCTTCTAGACAAAGGTTCCCCTATCAGTTACGGAACCATAGCCGTTGGAATCAGCTCATTTGCTGATGTGGATAAGAAGATACGGGCATAATACGAAAACATGTCAGCACAGACGTCATTGCACATCAGCCAACTTGATGGTCGATTTCGCTAGGGAAAACGACTCCGTTTTAAGAAGTGTAAAACATGAAAAAGATAGATATGCCTCTTAGCTTTGCATGGCTACAAATTTCAGCCTTATTGCTTCAGTGAAACTCGAGATATAGCTGATATGGCAAAAGGTGTCGGAACTGAAACTGAACTGGATTTGCCCTTAATTCTAGTAATCTGAAATCACTCAAAGAAACTTGTGAAAAACACCAAAATACATAAAAATATAAAAGATCATAAACACAATTAGACTAAACAATAATAACTCGTATTTGACATAAAACATTAATAAAACATAACTAAAAACTATATAATTATACGAGTTATCACACCCCCACACTTAGATTGTTGCTAGTCCCTAGCAACGACTCAATAAAAATAAAATAAGAAAATCTAATCTAATCCATTTTCGTAGGAAATCACGGTGGCACTTAGCATGTGACACAAGCCTTTAAACCCCTAGGTGTCCCTAGTGGACGAGTTTAGTCTCGTGAGGGTTTTACTAGAACGATACCCACAAACATTGAAAAACTAAAATATAAATAAACTACATATACTAAAAATATTTACTCCTAATCCTTTCAATACAAATTAGATACAATATTTGAACAAGTCTTATAAACTAATCAATAGCTTAAAGAATTTCACAAAAAATCATGCTTGAATGTAAATTGTTTGAGTTAAGCCAATATTAGCATAACATATCTCAATCAAAATATTGCATGTTCAAATTTAATCTCAACTTCTCACATGGGATACCCTCATGATTTTCACTCTTTAAAGTAGTGGTGAAGTGTTTACACTCAATCAATCTCATGAAAACAGTTCTACCATATTCTTGCTTGTCCACCTATTCTCCACTATTTAGATCATACAACTTCATGAATCAAGAGGTCTTTAATCAAGGTTGTAATGGGGCCAAGGGGTTTGTAATGTGGTTGAAGAACAAAAGGATAAAGATATCACAAAGGTTCCAAAGAGTTCATAAAGTTTAGAGACATAAAAAGATCATACAAAGAAACTTCTCAAAACTCTTTACAAGTACATAGTCACCTAGGCCGGATATTTATGTTGGGCCTTTTCTTCATTCTGAACAACTTTGTAACATCTTTTTCTTTTTCCCAAAATTCAAGAGATGATTCATATTTTTTTTTTTTTTGAATGTATTTGCCAGTATTCCATTTCTTTTTTTTTTTTTTTTTTTTTTGACTTTTCTTTTCTTTCCCCCCCACACTTATTTCTTGTTTCTAACCCAAATTTTTAACTAAAAATATCCCTTGTCTTTGCAACTTGTCTCAAAACATGCTAATTCATCTTTGGAACAAAGGTAAAGATATAAGTATATTTAGGTTAGGGACAAGTTATGGTTACCAAAGAGATAGCTTATTCAATGTAGGCTCAAATTGGTTCACTAAGGGTGTGTTCTCTTGGAACATCAATAAGGGATGGCTGTTTGGCTCTGGCTAAAAATCCTAATGCCTCTATCATATTCATGTTGTCACATGTATCAATATAGTCTCAAACGGTTTAAAGCAAGTTCTAGAGAATCCTGTAATCATAAGAGCACTCAAGAAAGAAATTAGATTGATTTGTATAATGCATCAATCATTATAGGCTCAAAAACTCACAAGGATGATTATACAAGTCAGATTAAGTCTAAACATGCTTCTTTCTCAATCAACATATCATATTAACATTGGCTCATAAAAAAAAATGATATCAAGCTCAATTCTCATGAAAATCTTCTCACTAATAACTCTGTTTTAGACTTATGCAATTCATATCTCATCATTGTATTAAAAAGGAACTAAAACACACTAAAAATTATAATAAAGACTCATAAAAAAAAAAATAGTAGACAAAAATAAAAGAAATCCTAAATCATTCCCCCCACACTTAATTCTTACATTGTCCTCAATGTAAGTCTATTAACCCAAATGAAAGAATCATGTGTAAGAGAAAAGAACTAATAACATAAGAATAGGAACAGCTAAGACTCAAAACAAAACAAACTCATGCAACCTAAATAATCTTAAAATACTAAACAAAAATTAACAAGTAAACATAAAAAGATTAAAATCAAACTGACAAGGTGTGTCTCAAGTCTCCCTTACTCAGACCTTGTTCAGAATGAATACTTCTAAATTGCTTAAAACACAACAAACTTTTTTTTTTTTTTTTTTTTTTTTTTGAAAAGAAGAAATCAAACTGACAAGGTATGTCTCAAGTCTCCCTTACTCAGACCTTGTTCAGAATGAATACTTCTTAAATTTTTTTTTTTTTTTTTTTTAAATTAGCAAAATATGTCCCTCACCCCCTACTAAAATATGACATTGTCCCCAATGTCAAATTTTAAAGGTAGAATTTAGGAGATATTACCTGCAGAGGTTGCTAACCACTTATTATAACTGAGACACAACAAGCAAAATGTTAGATAATGTCACAAAGACAAAGTGCAATCCACTCCTTGCTCGTCCATATCTCTTTTTCTTTTTCCGAGCGTTTGCGAAACAATCGTAGCAGATAAACACTCATAAGCTTGGAGCTTTTTAAGTAAATCTTCAATGGTTGTAGCAGAAATTATGGTTCTCCTTGCCTCTGAAAACATGAATCCATTATCCACAGCATTATCTAAATATAAAAGCAAATTACTAAAATAACCATTAATATTAAGCAAACCAATGGGTTTCTTATTTGTGACCAAAGATGACCAAGAAGCCACGCAAGCTATTTCTTCCAATGTACCCAGACCTCCTGGTAAAGCAATGAATGCATCGGCAGAATGGTACATGATTGTTATCCGTTCAGGGACACTCCAGACTTGTATTTCCTTACCCACGGTAGGTCCACAAAAACTTGTGAATAGTTTTGGCACGATTCCTAGAACTGGACTTCCTCCGGTGTGTGCTGCTGTAGCGACTGCTCCCATTAAACCCGTACTACCGCCTCCATAAATCAAGTGGATCTTTTGTTGGGCAAGTATTACTCCAACTCTTATGGCTTCATCAGCGAATATGTTATTTTTCCCTGGATAAGCACCTCCAAAGACACAAATTTTTTTAATGCGCTGGGATGAAGTACTTTCCATTTTTTTTTTCGAGTGCCTGAAAGAGAATGAGTACATGGTGTAATATATAGAGGACTGAGTAGTGAATCAGACAAGAGTAATAATGTCGCCGAAAGTGTATCTGACCTGTCAGAAGAAAATGTTAACCTAACAAAAGATTTTTGCGTGATTTCAGGAAGAAAATCAAAAAGAGAAGAAAAAATCAACCGTAAAAGACAAATAAAAAAAAACGAGAATAATTACACAAATCGAACAACACGTAAACAAAATAAAGTTATTGCAAATCAAACCAAAAGCTGAGAAGTCATTTATTGTAGTTGTGATTGTGGCTCACATCTTCCTCTGGTTTTACGTCCAGAAACGGCTTAAACGCCTTCTATGAGTCGAGGATATGCTTCCCATCCAGTTTTCTTACAAGCTGGCAAACAGGGTCTTTTAACATCAGATTCCCAAGATGTTGCCATTCCCTTTGGAATTGCGGCCATAAATCAAGAATTTCTCTTTGTACGTCTCCACTAGGATGCGTCTCAAGAGAAAGTTGGATATTACCCAAATTCTCCTTACTCAGTCCATCCTTAATGAATTCAATTTTATCATCTCGATTAGAGGACGGAATCCCAATAGAACGACATTTACCGTTACACGTCCATCGTGCACATTTGTGGCAATTTGAACTCATGCGCTTTGCTCGTCGCTTCTTTGCAAAAGTGCTTCTACCTGTACCTGGTAAATGCAAAACAGGAAGATATTCATCTTCACGTACCTTGGCTTCAATTAGCCAACGTATGTCGTCAGGAATCCCTTTGTGCATAAGCATTCTTAATCTCTCAAGTCGAACTTGGTAAAGCTTCAGTAAAATATTTCGAGGAAAAGGAGGAAATCGTTTCTGCAATCTTGTGAGAATATCATCCATCCTGAAAAAAAAGAATGAAAAAAAAATTGAAAGAGAAATTTATATACAATATCAGTTTTGTGGGTAGCTGATGGAACCGATTTAAATAATCACGGAGTACCGTTATCCGCCATTTAACCGGGGTTAAAAAAAATAAATTAAAAATTATATTTACATCTTGTAAGAGAAAAGAACTATTAAACAAAAGAAAAGAAAAACAATAAAAGATAGAATGATGGAGAGTAAGGAATATGCAAATCTGATATAATAGATGCTCTCCATCCTTTTGGGTTGCCTCCCAAGAAGCGCTTGGTTTATTGTCCTCAGCCTAACTTAGACCCATGCCATTATTATTCAACATACTTTGGCTCAAAAAGTGGAAACTCCTCCACATCTTGTATTGGAAAGTTCTCATAGTAAGGCTTCAATCTATGACCATTCACTTTGAATGCCTTATCTGTTTTTGGGCTTTGGATTTCAACTGCACCATGAGTAAATACATTAGTAATAACAAAAGGTCCAACCCAACGAGAACGTAACTTACCTGGATATAACTTAAGGCGTGAATGGAAGAGAAGAACTTTTTGTCCAACAACAAATTCTTTTCTTGATATCATCTTGTCTTGGAATGCCTTAGTCTTTTCCTTGTAAATCCTAGAATTCTGATAGGCATCATTCCTTATCTCCTCTAATTCTTGTAGGTCAAGTTTTCTTTTCTTTCCTATCTTATCCATCTCCATGTTGCATTGTTTGATAGCCCAATATGATTTATGTTCCAATTCAACCGGAAGATGACAAGGCTTACCATAAACAAGTCGATAAGGAGACATACCAATGGGTGTCTTATATGCTGTCCTATAAGCCCAAAGTGCATCATCAAGTCGTGAACTCCAATCCTTCCTATTTGGATTAACTGTCTTTTCAAGGATGGACTTAACTTCTCGGTTTGACACTTCAGCTTGCCCACTAGTTTGAGGATGATATGAGGTGGAGACCTTGTGTGTGATGTTATACTTCCTCAAAAGTGCTTCCATAGTCCTATTGCAAAAGTGAGTACCTCTATCGCTGATTATGGCCTTTGGCGTTCCAAACCTAGCCAAGATGTTAGTCTTGACAAAATCTGAAACAACTTTAGAGTCATTAGTCCTAGTGGATTTTGCTTCCACCCACTTTGAAACATAATCAACGGCAAGTAAAATATAAAGATTACCAAAAGAAGGAGGAAAAGGTCCCATGAAATCCATGCCCCATACATCAAAAATTTCAACAATAAGTATTGGAGTTTGAGGCATTTGATTTCTAGCACCTAAGTTACCAGTTCTTTGGCAACGATCACATGACTTGCAAAAGAGGTATGCATCTTTGAATATGGTAGGCCAATAAAATCCAGAATCAAGAACTTTCATGGCTGTTCTTTTGGATCCAAAGTGTCCTCCACATGCATAAGAGTGACAAAAGGTGAGAATAGATTGAAATTCAGTTTCGAGTACACACCTTCTTATAATCTGATCGGAGCAATGCTTCCAAAGGTAAGGATCATCCCATATGTAGTATTTGGCATCACTCTTGATCTTATTTCTTTGAGCTTGTGTCAACTCTTGTGTCAACTTCTTGGTAACTAAGTAATTAACAATATCAGCATACCAAGGAGTTGTTGTTCTTATAAAAAGAAGTTGCTCATCCGGAAAGTTCTCATTCAAGGGTAGTGCATCATCTTCATGAACTAAACGGCTAAGATGGTCCGCAACCAGGTTGTCACTACCTCTCTTATCTTTTATCTCCAAATCAAACTCTTGTAAGAGAAGTATCCATCTAATCAACCTTGGTTTGGCCTCCTTTTTAGTGAGTAAGTACTTAAGGGCTGCATGGTCAGAAAATACAATTACTTTAGTACCAATTAAATAAGATCGAAATTTTTCTAAAGCAAATACAACAGCCAAAAGTTCTTTTTCAGTAGTGGAATAGTTCAATTGAGCATCATTAAGAGTTCTTGAGGCATAATAAATGGCATGTGAGGCTTTCCCAACCCGTTGGCCCAAAACAGCTCCAATGGCATAGTCACTAGCATCACACATGATTTCAAAAGGTACATTCCAATCTGGTGGTTGGATGATAGGAGCTGATGTCAAGAGTCCCTTCAATGTTTCAAACGTCTCTTTGCATTTATCATCAAAGTGGAAAACCACATCTTTTTGTAGTAGCTTGCAAAGAGGTAATGTGATCTTTGAGAAGTCTTTGATAAATCTCCTATAGAAACCTGCATGTCCAAGAAAAGAACGAACCTCTCTCACATTTGTGGGAGGTGGTAAAGAATGCATAATATCTATTTTAGACTTATCAACCTCTATCCCTCTAGAAGAAATAACATGGCCCAAAACTATTCCTTGTTCTACCATAAAGTGACATTTTTCCCAATTCAAAACAAGGTTAGTTTCCATGCATCTTTCAAGTACAAGTGTAAGGTTCTCTAGACATCTATCAAAAGAATCACCATAGACACTAAAATCATCCATAAACACTTCTATGATATTCTCTACATAATCTGAAAATATGCTAACCATACACCTTTGGAATGTAGCTGGTGCATTACAAAGACCAAATGGCATACGCCGGTATGCAAAAGTACCAAATGGACATGTGAATGTTGTTTTCTCTTGGTCCTCCAGAGCAATGGCTATCTGATTATAACCTGAAAAACCATCAAGAAAACAATAATGAGAATGGCCAGCTAACCTTTCAAGCATTTGATCAATAAAAGGTAAAGGAAAGTGGTCTTTGCGAGTTGTGGAATTAAGTTTACGATAATCAATACAAACTCGCCATCCTGTTTGAATCCTAGTAGGAACAAGTTCATTCTCATTATTTGTTACCACTGTTACACCTGATTTCTTTGGAACCACTTGGACTGGGCTCACCCATTTGCTATCCGAGATAGGATAGATCACTCCAACATCTAGGAGCTTCAGTATCTCCTTTTTCACAACCTCCATCATAGGAGGGTTCAATCTTCTTTGTGCTTCTCTTGTTGGTTTAGACCCTTCCTCTAACAAAATCCGGTGCATGCACATGGATGGGCTTATTCCCTTGATATCGGCAATTGTCCAACCAATTGCTGTTTTATGCTCTCTAAGCACCCGGATAAGTCGCTCTTCTTGCAAAGGTGTGAGCTCTTTGGCAATGATAACAGGTAGTGTGTCCTTTTCCCCTAAGAACAAATATTTCAAGTGGTTCGGTAGTGGTTTCAATTCTAAAGTTGGTGCCTGCAAAATGGAAGGTAGAAGTTTCTCATTAGATAAAGGCAAATCAATAAATGAAACATCAAACCTTGCATCTTTAGGTTGCAGCGAGTGTAAAGATTCTAGTGCCCCTTCCACATGGTCACTCAAGGCTAGTTTAGCATTCCCCATTCCGAGATGGTTGCTAAGGACTATTTCCACACTATCTTCACCATCTAGCTCATAAGCTTGCTGCACTAGTGAGTCAATTATATCAATATTAAAAACAGAATGCACATCACTAGGATATCTCATGGCCTCAAAAATGTTAAAGCGAATTATTTCACCATCAAATTCCATAGTTAAAGTGCCATCATGTACATCTATTTTAGTTCTTGCTGTTTTCAAGAATGGTCTCCCTAATAGAATAGGTGTGGGATTAGAAGACATCTCATCTTCCATCTCAATAACATAAAAGTCAGCGGGAAAAACCAATTCATTAACCTGTACAAGAACGTCTTCTACAACTCCTCTTGGATAAGTGTTAGAACGGTCAGCAAGTTGTATTATAACACCGGTTTCCTCTAATGGTCCTAGATTCAATGAAGCATAAATTGAATATGGCATGACATTAATAGATGCCCCTAGATCTAGCATAGCACGCTCAAACCTGGTGTTGCCTATCTTACAAGGAATGGTAAACATACCTGGATCCTTGCATTTAGGTGGGAGTTTCTTTTGAAGAACAGCTGACACATTCTCCCCCACACTTACCTTTTCATTCCATTTCAACTTCCGTTTAGATGTGCACAACTCTTTTAGGAACTTGGCATATCTTGGCACTTGCTTGATAGCATCTAGTAAAGGAATGTTCACCTCTACTTTCCGGAAGGTTTCCAAAATTTCCTTCTCTTGCTCCTCCTTCTTGGACTTTGCTAACCTGCTAGGAAAAGGTGGAGGAGTTATATAAGAAGGAAAGGATGGTTTAGGAATTACCTTTTTTAGTGGCTCGTTGGGATGTGAAGAGGATGCCATGGTATTGTTCTCCCCTTGAGCACTATCATTTTGTGGTGTCTCTAGCTGTTTCCCACTTCTTAAATTTATAGCATTGGCATTCTCTCTTGGATTCACTATGGTTTGGGAAGGTAATTTCCCAGAATCCCTTGCTTGCATTTGACTCATGGTTGTTGCCAATTGCCCTATTTGAGTCTCCAAATTTCGAATACTTGTCTTTGTTTCCTGTTGAAATTGAATTGTATTAGTAGAAAGAGCTTTAACAAGATCTTCAAGAGAAGTACCTGAATTTTGGGTGGGTGGTAGTTGTTGTCGGGTTTGGTATGGTTGTTGCACTCTTTGCTGAAAACCCGGTGGCCTGTGGTCAAATGGTGGAGGAATAGTTTGTGATTGGTTCCCTCCATAATTGAAGTTTGGATGATCCCTCCATCCTGGATTGTATGTGTTTGAGTAGGGATCATATTTCCTTGATTGGTTCTGAAATCCACCCATGGCATTCACATGTTCATTGGTATCCTCTTGAAGTGTTGGACACATATCAGTTTGGTGCCCTATGTTTGAACATATGCCACAAGCCTTTATTTGTTGTATTTTACCTACAGCCAATTGTTGAACAAGAGAAGTCAGTTTATCAAATTTTTGTTCAAGGGATGATATACTTACCTCATTAACTCTCTTGGATTGTGGTGGTGGATCTTGTCTCATTGAGAACTGTTGAGAATTGGCTGCCATGTTGGAGATTAATGTTCTAGCAGCCCTGGGAGTCTTATCAACTAGAGCTCCCCCACTAGCGGCATCTATCATACTTCTCTCCATGGGCATGAGACCTTCATAGAAGTATTGGATGAGAAGTTGTTCACTTATTTGATGGTGTGGACATGATGCACAAAGTTTCTTGAACCTCTCCCAATATTCATATAAGGACTCTCCGTTGTATTGCCGAATCCCACATATCTCTTTCCTAATGTTGGCAGCCTTAGATGCTGGGAAATACCTTTCCAAGAATGCTTTCTTCAAATCATTCCATGTAGTGATGGTCCCGGATGGTAGATAGTAGAGCCATTCCTTTGCTGAATCAGCTAGAGAGAATGGGAAGGCTCTCAACTTAACTTGCTCTTCCGTGACCCCTGTTGCTCTCATGCTTGAGCAAACTACATGGAATTCCTTGAGGTGCTTATTTGGATCCTCTCCTGCAAAACCATGAAAAGTTGGGAGAAGGTGAATCAAACCAGATTTTAATTCAAAAGCTACCTCAAGATTAGCATATTCAATGCATAATGGTTGTTGACCCAAGTCCGGAGCGGCTAGCTCCTTGAGAGTTCGGTTGTCAGCTGCTGCCATCTCTCCTTGCTTCTCTTGGATGTTTTGGATCAACTCCTCGATTGGTTGTTGGTGAGAAGTTATAAATTCCCGAATTTTTCTAAGTCGTAAGTCTTTTTCGGGAGCTTGGAACATTCACTAATAAAAAAAATATAAGAAAGTAAATAATTAGAACAGAAAATAAGAATAAACCAATAAACTAATAAACTAAAGAAAGCAATCCCCGGCAACGGCGCCAAAAACTTGATGCACCCAAAAGAGTGTATCTTATTTAACCTTGCACTAAAAAGATCAATTGTAAGTATAATGATTAGCAAGGGTCGAGTCCTCAGGGATTGGGTTTTAGTTTATAGGTTGATAGTTTAAAACTTATATTCAAGAACAATAAAAGAAAAGGGGTTTTGAAGCCAGATTTAAACTAAAGTAAATAATAATTATAAGATGCAAGGCGGTATAACCAGCCAATAAAAATATATATATTAAATTAGGCGGTATAACCAGCCAATAAAAATATATATACTGAATTAGGCGGTATAACCAGCCAATAAAAATAAAACAAAGTTGATATACAAATTAGGCGGTATAACCAGCCAATAAAAATAAATATACTTTTTAAAAATAAGCAAACTAGAAAAATAAGAAAACAAGTAAGTAAGACGAATCAAATATGAAAAATATGGTTAAGGTTTCATTCTCCACCACTAGACATCATTAAGAATCAATTTCAGATCTATCAATATCAACCAACTATCAAAGTTAACAACCGTAGATAACAACAAGCTCTGTTATCCCAATCTTTCCTTAGTTTGTCGTTAAATAGAACAAGCTCTCTATTTAATCTCTAACCATTAAACAACCTAGAATAAGCTCTCTAAATTCAATTTAATGGCAGCTTTATGATGAGAAAGATAGGTTGATCTAAGCAACAAACACATAAGCTCGGATTGTTCAACTTAGGTTATGTTCCACTTTGCAATTATTGAAAACTTGACCATAATCATTAATCACAAATTGCCACTTATGAATAGGAAATCAAGACAATTACACGGATCAAGACTCCTAAACTAGCAATAGATAATTATCAAGATCTATCTAGTTGTACACCTAAATAAATCAAGACAACATCATGAACAATTCTTGTAGAAGAACATAAGCAACTTTGATAGAAAATTAATGATAGATAGAATCTGAAAATCAATCACAAAACATGTCTAGGGCTTTGAAATCACCCTTAACCAAATAGAAGTTTAGCCTAGCATAGGCATTATAAACATAAACATAAAATTAAAGAAAATATAAGAAGAAAATAAAAGAAAGAAAGAAGAAGAGGAAGAATATTAATTATCCAACCTCTTGCTCTCTCTAAAGAAAAAGAAAACTAGAGAAAAGAAAGAAAACTAGAGAAAAGAAAGAAGAAGAAAACTTAGAGAATTTTATTAAAATGGCTAATATCCTACCTCTGTACAATATGATCCCTTACAATCATCCAAGGCCCTCTATTTATACACATTTTGGAGGGCTAAATGACAAGAGACAAGCTTTACAAATTTCAAAGGTAGGTATATGACGATTTTGATCAGCCAACTTGATGGTCGATTTCGTCAATATTGGAGGCCTGATCTGATCACATGGTCTTCTAGAAAAAGGTTCCCCTATCGGTTACGGAACCATAGCCGTTGGAATCAGCTCATTTGCTGATGTGGTTAAGCAGATATGGGCAAAATACGAAAACATGTCAGCACAGATGTCATTACACATCAGCCACCTTGATGGTCGATTTATTCAATATTGGAGGCCTGATACGATCACATGGTCTTCTAGACAAAGGTTCCCCTATCAGTTACGGAACCATAGCCGTTGGAATCAGCTCCTTTGCTGATGTGGATAAGAAGATACGGGCATAATACGAAAACATGTCAGCACAGACGTCATTGCACATCAGCCAACTTGATGGTCGATTTCGCTAGGGAAAACGACTCCGTTTTAAGAAGTGTAAAACATGAAAAAGATAGATATGCCTCTTAGCTTTGCATGGCAACAAATTTCAGCCTTATTGCTTCAGTGAAACTCGAGATATAGCTGATATGGCAAAAGGTGTCGGAACTGAAACTGAACTGGATTTGCCCTTAATTCTAGTAATCTGAAATCACTCAAAGAAACTTGTGAAAAACACCAAAATACATAAAAATATAAAAGATCATAAACACAATTAGACTAAACAATAATAACTCGTATTTGACACAAAACATTAATAAAACATAACTAAAAACTATATAATTATACGAGTTATCACTTTGAAATCACCCTTAACCAAATAGAAGTTTAGCCTAGCATAGGCATTGTAAACATAAACATAAAATTAAAGAAAATCTAAGAAGAAAATAAAAGAAAGAAAGAAGAAGAAGAAGAATATTAATTATCCAACCTCTTGCTCTTTCTAAAGAAAAATAAAACTAGAGAAAAGAAAGAAGAAGAAAACTTAGAGAATTTTATTACAATGGCTAATATCCTACCTATGTACAATATGATCCCTTACAATCATCCAAGGCCCTCTATTTATACACATTTTGGAGGGCTAAATGACAAGAGACAAGCTTTACAAATTTCAAAGGTAGGTATAATAGGTGGGTGCATTTTCTAACAATTTTCGTCATACATGACGATTTTGATCAGCCAACTTGATGGTCGATTTTGTCAATTTTGCAGGCCTTATCTGATCACATGGTCTTCTAGCAAAATGTTACCCTATCCGTTACTGATCCATAGCCGTTGGAATCAGCTCATTTGCTGATGTGGATAAGAAGATATGGGCATAATACGAAAACACGTCAGCACAGACGTCATTGCACATCAGCCAACTTGATGGTCGATTTCGCTAGGGAAAACGACTCCGTTTCAAGAAGTGTAAAACATGAAAAAGATAGATATGCCTCTTAGCTTTGCATGGCTTGTGAAACTGAACTGGATTTGCCCTTAATTCTAGTAATCTGAAATCACTCAAAGAAACTTGTGAAAAACACCAAATTACATAAAAATATAAAAGATCATAAACACAATTAGACTAAACAATAATAACTCGTATTTGACACAAAACAATAATAAAACATAACTAAAAACTATATAATTATACGAGTTATCAATGAGACAGGAAAGAAAATAAAACTTGACCTACAAGAATTAGAGGAGATAAGGAATGATGCCTATCAGAATTCTAGGATTTACAAGGAAAAGACTATGGCATTCCATGACAAGATGATATCAAGAAAGGAATTTGTTGTTGGACAAAAAGTTCTTCTCTTCCATTCACGCCTTAAGTTATATCCAGGTAAGTTACGTTCTCGTTGGGTTGGACCTTTTGTTATTACTAATGTATTTACTCATGGTGCAGTTGAAATCCAAAGCCCAAAAACAGATAAGGCGTTCAAAGTGAATGGTCATAGATTGAAGCCTTACTATGAGAACTTTCGCATACAAGATGTGGAGGAGTTACCACCTTTTGAGCCAAATTATGTTGAATAATAATGGCATGGGTCGAAGTCAGGCTGAGGACAATAAACCAAGCGCTTCTTGGGAGGCAACCCAAAAGGATGGAGAGCATCTATTATATCAGATTTGCATATTCCTTACTCTCCATCATTCTATCTTTTATTGTTTTTGTTTTCTTTTGTTTAATAGTTCTTTTCTCTTACATATAATTCTTGCATTGGGGGATAATAGCATTACATTGAGGACAATGTAAAAATTATGTGTGGGGGGAAGAATTTAGGATTTTATTTAGAGTGTTTTGTTTTTGTGTCTTTTTATGTTGTTTTTTTTTCTGATCCTTGTTTTGAAAATAACTAGATGTAAATATAATTTTTAATTTTTTTAACCCCGGTTAAATGGCGGATAACGGTACTCCGTGATTATTTAAATCGGTTCCATCAGCTACACACAAAACTGATATTGTATATAAATTTCTCTTCCAATTTCTCTTTCAATTTTTTTCATTTTTTTTTCAGGATGGATGATATTCTCACAAGATTGCAGAAACGATTTCCTCCTTTTCCTCGAAATATTTTACTGAAGCTTTACCAAGTTCGATTTGAAAGATTAAGAATGCTTATGCACAAAGGGATTCCTGAAGACATACGTTGGATAATTGAAGCCAAGGTACGTGAAGATGAATATCTTCCTGTTTTGCATTTACCAGGTACAGGTAGAAGCACTTTTGCAAAGAAGCGACGAGCAAAGCGCATGAGTTCAAACTGCCACAAATGTGCACGATGGATGATGCACCCAAAAGAGTGTATCTTATTTAACCTTGCACTAAAAAGATCAATTGTAAGTATAGTAGTTAGCAAGGGTCGAGTCCTCAGGGATTGGGTTTTAGTTTATAAGTTAATAGTTTATAACTTACGTTCAAAGAAAACAATAAAAGAAAAGGGGTTTTTGAAGCCAGATTTAAACTAAAGTAAATAATAAGAATAAGATGCAAGGCGGTATAACCAGCCAATAAAAATATATATACTAAATTAGGCGGTATAACCAGCCAATAAAAATATATATACTAAATTAGGCGGTATAACCAGCCAATAAAAATAAAACAAAGTTAATATACAAATTAGGCGGTATAACCAGCCAATAAAAATAAATATAAAAAAATAAGCAAACTAAAAGTAAGAAAACAAGTAAGTAAGAAGAATCAAATATGAAAAATATGGTTAAGGTTTCATTCTCCACCACTAGACATCATTAAGAATCAATTTCAGATCTATCAATATCAACCAACTATCAAAGTTAACAACCGTAGATAACAACAAGCTCTGTTACCCCAATCTTTCCTTAGTTTGTCGTTAAATAGAACAAGCTCTCTATTTAATCTCTAACCATTAAACAACCTAGAATAAGCTCTCTAAATTCAATTTAATGGCAGCTTTATGATGAGAAAGATAGGTTGATCTAAGCAACAAACACATAAGCTCGGATTGTTCAACTTAGGTTATGTTCCACTTTGCAATTATTGAAAACTTGACCATAATCATTAATCACAAATTGCCACTTATGAATAGGAAATCAAGACAATTACACGGATCAAGACTCCTAAACTAGCAATAGTTAATTATCAAGATCTATCTAGTTGTACACCTAAATAAATCAAGACAACATCATGAACAATTCTTGTAGAAGAACATAAGCAACTTTGATAGAAAATTAATGATAGATAGAATCTGAAAATCAATCACAAAACATGTCTAGGGCTTTGAAATCACCCTTAACCAAATAGAAGTTTAGCCTAGCATAGGCATTATAAACATAAAATTAAATAGAATCTAAGAAGAAAATAAAAGAAAGAAAGAAGAAGAAGAAGAATATTAATTATCCAACCTCTTGCTCTTTCTAAAGAAAAAGAAAACTAGAGAAAAGAAAGAAGAAGAAAACTTAGAGAATTTTATTACAATGGCTAATATCCTACCTATGTACAATATGATCCCTTACAATCATCCAAGGCCCTCTATTTATACACATTTTGGAGGGCTAAATGATAAGAGACAAGCTTTACAAATTTCAAAGGTAGGTATAATAGGTGGGTGCATTTTCTAACAATTTTCGTCATGTATGACGATTTTGATCAGCCAACTTGATGGTCGATTTTGTCAATTGTGGAGGCCTTATCTGATCACATGGTCTTCTAGACAAATGTTACCCTATCAGTTACTGATCCATAGTCGTTGGAATCAGCTCATTTGCTGATGTGGATAAGAAGATATGGGCATAATACGAAAACATGTCAGCACAGACGTCATTGCACATCAGCCACCTTGATGGTCGATTTCGCTAGGGAAAACGACTACGTTTCAAGAAGTGTAAAACATCAAAAAGATAGATATGCCTCTTAGCTTTGCATGGCCACAAATTTCAGCCTTATTGCTTCAGTGAAACTCGAGATATAGCTGATATGGCAAAAGGTGTCGGAACTGGAACTGAACTGGATTTGCCCTTAATTCTAGTAATCTGAAATCACTCAAAAAAACTTGTGAAAAACACCAAAATACATAAAAATATAAAAGATCATAAACACAATTAGACTAAACAATAATAACTCGTATTTGACACAAAACAATAATAAAATATAACTAAAAACTATATAATTATACGAGTTATCACACCCCCACACTTAGATTGTTGCTAGTCCCTAGCAACGACTCAATAAAAATAAAATAAGAAAATCTAATCTAATCCATTTTCGTAGGAAATCACGGTGGCACTTAGCATGTGACACAAGCCTTTAAACCCCTAGGTGTCCCTAGTGGACGAGTTTAGTCTCGTGAGGGTTTACTAGAACGATACCCACAAACATTGAAAAACTAAAATATAAATAAACTACATATACTAAAAATATTTACTCCTAATCCTTTCAATACAAATTAGAGACAATCTTTGAACAAGTCTTATAAACTAATCAATAGCTTAAAGAATTTCACAAAAAATCAAGCTTGAATGTAAATTGTTTGAGTTAAGCCAATATTAGCATAACATATCTCAATCAAAATATTGCATGTTCAAATTTAATCTCAACTTCTCACATGGGATACCCTCATGATTTTCACTCTTTAAAGTAGTGGTGAAGTGTTTACACTCAATCAATCTCATGAAAACAGTTCTACCATATTCTTGCTTGTCCACCTATTCTCCCCTATTTAGATCATACAACATCATGAATCAAGAGGTCTTTAATCAAGGTTGTAATGGGGCCAAGGGGTTTGTAATGTGGTTGAAGAACAAAAGGATAAAGATATCACAAAGGTTCCAAAGAGTTCATAAAGTTTAGAGACATAAAAAGATTATACAAAGAAACTTCTCAAAACTCTTTACAAGTACATAGTCACCTAGGCCGAATATTCATGTTGGGCCTTTTCTTCATTCTAAACAACTTTGTAACCTCTTTTTCTTTTTCCACAAATTCAAGAGATGGTTCATATTTTTTTACTTAGGAATGTATTTGCCAGTATTCCATTTCTTTTTCTCTTGACTTTTCTTTTCTTTTCCCCCCACACTTATTTCTTGTTTCTAACCCAAATTTTAAACTAAAAATATCCCTTGTTTTTTGCAATATGTCTCAAAATATATAATCCATCTTTAGAACAAGGGTAAGGATATAAGTATATTTAGGCTAGGTGTAAGTTGTGGTTACCAATAAAACAGCATATTTAATGTAGGCTCAAATTGGCTCACTAGTGGGGATGTTCTCTTAGAACATTAATAATGGATGGCTGTTTGGCTCTGGTTATAATCCTAATGCCTCTATCATATTCATGTTGTCACATGTATCAATATAGTCTCAAACGGTTCAAAGCAAGTTCTAGAGAATCATGTAATCATAAGAGTACTCAAGAAAGAAATTAGATTGATTTGTATAATGCATCAATCATTATAGGCTCAAAAACTCACAATGATGATTATACAAGTCAGATTAAGTCTAAACATGCTTCTTTCTCAATCAACATATCATATTAACATTGGCTCATAAAAAGGTTGACATCAAGCTCAATTCTCATGAAAATCTTCTCACTAATAAATCTGTTTTAGACTTATGCAATTCATATCTCATCATTGTATTAAAAAGGAACTAAAACTCACAAAAAAATAATAATAATAATAATAAAGAAAAAAAAAAGTAGACAAAAATAAAAGAAATCCTAAATCATTCCCCCCCACACTTAATTCTTACATTGTCCTCAATGTAAGTCTATTAACTCAAATGAAAGAATCATGTGTAAGAGAAAAGAACTAATAACATAAGAATAGGAACAACTAAGACTCAAAACAAAACAAAACCATGCAACCTAAATAATCCTAAAATACTAAACAAAAATTAACAAGTAAACATAAAAAGATTAAAATCAAACTGACAAGGTATGTCTCAAGTCTCCCTTACTCAGACCTTGTTCAGAATGAATACTTCTAAATTGCTTAAAACACAACAAACTCTTTTTTTTTTCTTTTTTTTTCTTTTTTTTTTTTGAAAAGAAGAAATCAAACTGACAAGGTATGTCTCAAGTCTCCCTTACTCAGACCTTGTTCAGAATGAATACTTCTAAATTGCTTAAAACACAACAAACTTTTTTTTTTTTTTTTTTTTTTAGAAGGTAAAATTTAGGAGATATTACCTGTAGAGGTTGCTAACCACTTATTATAACTGAGACACAACAAACAAAATGTTAGATAATGTCACAAAGACAAAGTGCAATCCACTCCTTGCTCGTCCATATCTCTTTTTCTTTTTCCGAGCGTTTGCGAAACAACCGTAGCAGATAAATACTCATAAGCTTGGAGCTTTTTAAGTAAATCTTCAATGGTTGTAGCAGAAATTATGGTTCTCCTTGCCTCTGAAAACATGAATCCATTATCCACAGCATTATGTAAATATAAAAGCAAATTACTAAAATAACCATTAATATTAAGCAAACCAATGGGTTTCTTATTTGTGACCAAAGATGACCAAGAAGCCACGCAAGCTATTTCTTCCAATGTACCCAGACCTCCTGGTAAAGCAATGAATGCATCGGCAGAATGGTACATGATTGTTATCCGTTCAGGGACACTCCAGACTTGTATTTCCTTACCCACGGTAGGTCCACAAAAACTTGTGAATAGTTTTGGCACGATTCCTAGAACTGGACTTCCTCCGGCGTGTGCTGCTGTAGCGACTGCTCCCATTAAACCCGTACTACCGCCTCCATAAATCAAGTGGATCTTTTGTTGGGCAAGTATTACTCCAACTCTTATGGCTTCATCAGCGAATATGTTATTTTTCCCTCGATAAGCACCTCCAAAGACACAAATTTTTTTAATGCGCTGGGATGAAGTACTTTCCATTTTTTTTTTCTTCGAGTGCCTGAAAGAGAATGAGTACATGGTGTAATATATAGAGGACTGAGTAGTGAATCAGACAAGAGTAATAATGTCGCCGAAAGTGTATCTGACCTGTCAGAAGAAAATGTTAACCTAACAAAAGATTTTTGCGTGATTTCAGGAAGAAAATCAAAAAGAGAAGAAAAATCAACCGTAAAAGTCAAGAGTAATAATGTCGCCGAAAGTGTATTTGACCTGACAGAAGAAAATGTTAACCTAACAAAAGATTTTTGCGTGATTTCAGGAAGAAAATAAAAAAGAGAAGAAAAATCAATCGTAAAAGACAAATAAAAAAAATGAGAATAATTACACAAATCGAATAACACGTAAATTAAACCGAAATAAAGTTATTGCAAATCAAACCAAAAGCTGAGAAGTCATTTATTGTAGTTGTGATTGTGGCTCACATCTTCCTCTGGTTTTACGTCCAGAAACGGCTTAAACGCCTTCTATGAGTCGAGGATATGCTTCCCATCCAGTTTTCTTACAAGCTGGCAAACAGGGTCTTTTAACATCAGATTCCCAAGATGTTGCCATTCCCTTTGGAATTGCGGCCATAAATCAAGAATTTCTCTTTGTACGTCTCCACTAGGATGCGTCTCAAGAGAAAGTTCGATATTACCCAAATTCTCCTTACTCAGTCCATCCTTAATGAATTCAATTTTATCATCTCGATTAGAGGACGGAATCCCAATAGAACGACATTTACCGTTACACGTCCATCGTGCACATTTGTGGCAATTTGAACTCATGCGCTTTGCTCGTCGCTTCTTTGCAAAAGTGCTTCTACCTGTACCTGGTAAATGCAAAACAGGAAGATATTCATCTTCACGTACCTTGGCTTCAATTATCCAACGTATGTCTCCAGGAATCCCTTTGTGCATAAGCATTCTTAATCTTTCAAATCGAACTTGGTAAAGCTTCAGTAAAATATTTCGAGGAAAAGGAGGAAATCGTTTCTGCAATCTTGTGAGAATATCATCCATCCTGAAAAAAATGAAAAAAAAAATGAAAGAGAAATTGAAAGAGAAATTTATATACAATATCAGTTTTGTGGGTAGCTGATGGAACCGACTTAAATAATCACGGAGTACCGTTATCCGCCATTTAACCGGGGTTAAAAAAAATATATATTTACATCTAGTGTTTTTCAAAACAAGGATCAGAAAGAAAAACAACATAAAAAGACTCAAAAACAAAACACTCTAAATAAAATCCTAAATTCTTCCCCCCACACATAATTCTTACATTGTCATTAATGTAATGCTATTATCCCCCAATGCAAGAATTATATGTAAGAGAAAAGAACTATTAAACAAAAGAAACTTATGCAGCCTAAATGAACTTAAAAATAGTAAACACAATTAACAAAGAAACATAAGAAATAAAAATAAAAATAATAAAAATAATAAAAGAAAAAGGAAAAGAAAGAGAAAGAGAAAGCAAATCTGAATATGGAAGGTTGGCAATTTCATCTTTAATTGGGCTGCCTTCCCAATTAACACTTGAGTTAGTGTTTTGAATCTAACCAACACCCCTTCTTGGCTTTTTAGGCTTGTCAGGCTCATGCATGAAATTTCCCAAATTTATGCGTTTGAGAGGAAGCTTTCTTTGCACAACAGTGGATGCATTCTCTATTACAAGTATTATTCCATCATCCTTGGTGGTGCATATCTCATCGAGGAATGGTGCATCTTTTGGTACTTGTTGAATGACATCCACAAACAAACTGTTTAAGGTTTCCAGCGTGTCTTGTTCATGTTCATCCTCCTTGAACTTTGCGAATCTACTAGAAAAAGGTGAAGAAGAAACATTAGTAAAAATTGGAATCTCAAACGTTACCTCAGGTGCCGAAATACTCTTATTTGGATCATTGGCTTCATTATCCTCAAGAATAGAATTCATCTCTAATTTTGTCTCATCCTCATCTTGTTCCTCATTCCTCAAGGTCACAATAGTAGTATTCTCCTTTGGGTTAATCATTGTTTGGGCAGAGAGTTCTTCAGATCTTTGTGCTACCCATCCCACCATACTACTAGTCAATTGGATCATTTGCTTTTCCAAACTCTGGATGCTTGCCCTTGTTTCCTGTTGAAATTGCAAAGAATCAGTAACAAGAGAATAGACAAGATCTTCTAAAGAAGTACCTGAGTTTTGAGTCATATGTGGTGGTTGAAAAAGATCTGGTTCTTGAGACCATGATTGATTGAAGCTAGATGGATGAGTGTAATTGGCATAAGGATCTACTTCTTGGTAATTTTTCGAGTAGCCATAATTAGTATGATCCCACCATCCCTCATGGTAAGTTTTTGAGTAATGATCATACTGTTGGTCTTGGAACCCTTGATGGCCTTGACATCCTCCCATGGCCAATTGTTGAACTGGGGAGGTGAGATTGGCTTGTTGATTCTCCACGTTCATGTATGCCACCAACTCTTCAAGTGTTAGATTGCTCAATTCCATTGTTTTTTTTTTTTTTTTTTTTTTTTTAAATTTGAAAAGAAAAACTTGTATGTACAAGAAAATAAAACTAATTAGAACTGAAAATAAGAATAAACCAAGTAACAAATAAACTAAAGTAAGCAATCCCCGGCAACGGCGCCAAAATTTTGATGCACCCAAAAGAGTGTATCTTATTTAACCTTGCACTAAAAAGATCAATTGTAAGTATAGTAGTTAGCAAGGGTCGAGTCCTCAGGGATTGGGTTTTAGTTTATAAGTTAATAGTTTATAACTTACGTTCAAAGAAAACAATAAAAGAAAAGGGGTTTTTGAAGCCAGATTTAAACTAAAGTAAATAATAAGAATAAGATGCAAGGCGGTATAACCAGCCAATAAAAATATATATACTAAATTAGGCGGTATAACCAGCCAATAAAAATATATATACTAAATTAGGCGGTATAACCAGCCAATAAAAATATATATACTAAATTAGGCGGTATAACCAGCCAATAAAAATAAAACAAAGTTAATATACAAATTAGGCGGTATAACCAGCCAATAAAAATAAATATAAAAAAATAAGCAAACTAAAAGTAAGAAAACAAGTAAGTAAGAAGAATCAAATATGAAAAATATGGTTAAGGTTTCATTCTCCACCACTAGACATCATTAAGAATCAATTTCAGATCTATCAATATCAACCAACTATCAAAGTTAACAACCGTAGATAACAACAAGCTCTGTTACCCCAATCTTTCCTTAGTTTGTCGTTAAATAGAACAAGCTCTCTATTTAATCTCTAACCATTAAACAACCTAGAATAAGCTCTCTAAATTCAATTTAATGGCAGCTTTATGATGAGAAAGATAGGTTGATCTAAGCAACAAACACATAAGCTCGGATTGTTCAACTTAGGTTATGTTCCACTTTGCAATTATTGAAAACTTGACCATAATCATTAATCACAAATTGCCACTTATGAATAGGAAATCAAGACAATTACACGGATCAAGACTCCTAAACTAGCAATAGATAATTATCAAGATCTATCTAGTTGTACACCTAAATAAATCAAGACAACATCATGAACAATTCTTGTAGAAGAACATAAGCAACTTTGATAGAAAATTAATGATAGATAGAATCTGAAAATCAATCACAAAACATGTCTAGGGCTTTGAAATCACCCTTAACCAAATAGAAGTTTAGCCTAGCATAGGTATTATAAACATAAAATTAAATAGAATCTAAGAAGAAAATAAAAGAAAGAAAGAAGAAGAAGAAGAATATTAATTATCCAACCTCTTGCTCTTTCTAAAGAAAAAGAAAACTAGAGAAAAGAAAGAAGAAGAAAACTTAGAGAATTTTATTACAATGGCTAATATCCTACCTATGTACAATATGATCCCTTACAATCATCCAAGGCCCTCTATTTATACACATTTTGGAGGGCTAAATGATAAGAGACAAGCTTTACAAATTTCAAAGGTAGGTATAATAGGTGGGTGCATTTTCTAACAATTTTCGTCATGTATGACGATTTTGATCAGCCAACTTGATGGTCGATTTTGTCAATTGTGGAGGCCTTATCTGATCACATGGTCTTCTAGACAAATGTTACCCTATCAGTTACTGATCCATAGCCGTTGGAATCAGCTCATTTGCTGATGTGGATAAGAAGATATGGGCATAATACGAAAACATGTCAGCACAGACGTCATTGCACATCAGCCACCTTGATGGTCGATTTCGCTAGGGAAAACGACTACGTTTCAAGAAGTGTAAAACATCAAAAAGATAGATATGCCTCTTAGCTTTGCATGGCCACAAATTTCAGCCTTATTGCTTCAGTGAAACTCGAGATATAGCTGATATGGCAAAAGGTGTCGGAACTGGAACTGAACTGGATTTGCCCTTAATTCTAGTAATCTGAAATCACTCAAAGAAACTTGTGAAAAACACCAAAATACATAAAAATATAAAAGATCATAAACACAATTAGACTAAACAATAATAACTCGTATTTGACACAAAACAATAATAAAATATAACTAAAAACTATATAATTATACGAGTTATCAATGGACGTGTGATGCACCCAAAAGAGTGTATCTTATTTAACCTTGCACTAAAAAGATCAATTGTAAGTATAATGATTAGCAAGGGTCGAGTCCTCAAGGATTGGGTTTTAATCTATGAGTTATTAGTTTATAACTTACGTTCAAAGAAAACAATAAAAGAAAAGGGGTTTTTGAAGCCAGATTTAAACTAAAGTAAATAATAAGAATAAGATGCAAGGCGGTATAACCAGCCAATAAAAATATATATACTAAATTAGGCGGTATAACCAGCCAATAAAAATATATATACTAAATTAGGCGGTATAACCAGCCAATAAAAATAAAACAAAGTTAATATACAAATTAGGCGGTATAACCAGCCAATAAAAATAAATATAAAAAATAAGCAAACTAGAAAAGTAAGAAAACAAGTAAGTAAGAAGAATCAAATATGAAAAATATGGTTAAGGTTTCATTCTCCACCACTAGACATCATTAAGAATCAATTTCAGATCTATCAATATCAACCAACTATCAAAGTTAACAACCGTAGATAACAACAAGCTCTGTTATCCCAATCTTTCCTTAATTTGTCGTTAAATAAAACAAGCTCTCTATTTAATCTCTAACCATTAAACAACCTAGAATAAGCTCTCTAAATTCAATTTAATGGCAGCTTTATGATGAGAAAGATAGGTTGATCTAAGCAACAAACACATAAGCTCGGATTGTTCAACTTAGGTTATGTTCCACTTTGCAATTATTGAAAACTTGACCATAATCATTAATCACAAATTGCCACTTATGAATAGGAAATCAAGACAATTACACGGATCAAGACTCCTAAACTAGCAATAGATAATTATCAAGATCTATCTAGTTGTACACCTAAATAAATCAAGACAACATCATGAACAATTCTTGTAGAAGAACATAAGCAACTTTGATAGAAAATTAATGATAGATAGAATCTGAAAATCAATCACAAAACGTGTCTAGGGCTTTGAAATCACCCTTAACCAAATAGAAGTTTAGCCTAGCATAGGCATCATAAACATAAACATAAACATAAAATTAAAGAGAATCTAAGAAGGAAATAAAAGAAAGAAAGAAGAAGAAGAAGAATATTAATTATCCAACCTCTTGCTCTTTCTAA
Organism: Fremontodendron californicum; assembly: GCA_030761205.1. Classification (NCBI taxonomy): domain Eukaryota; kingdom Viridiplantae; phylum Streptophyta; class Magnoliopsida; order Malvales; family Malvaceae; genus Fremontodendron; species Fremontodendron californicum. The sequence goes on along the minus strand of JAULJL010000007.1, from coordinate 8,907,453 downwards.
AGAAAAAGAAAACTAGAGAAAAGAAAGAACAAGAAAACTTAGAGAATTTTGTTAAAATGGCTAATATCCTACCAATCTCCAATATGATCCCTTACAATCATCCAAGGCCCTCTATTTATACACATTTTGGAGGGCTAAATGACAAGAGACAAGCTTTACAAATTTCAAAGGTAGGTATATGACGATTTTGATCAGCCAACTTGATGGTCGATTTCGTCAATATTGGAGGCCTAATCTGATCACATGGTCTTCTAGAAAAAGGTTCCCCTATCCGTTACGGAACCATAGCCGTTGGAATCAGCTCATTTGCTGATGTGGTTAAGCAGATATGGGCAAAATACGAAAACATGTCAGCACAGACGTCATTGCACATCAGCCACCTTGATGGTCGATTTCTTCAATATTGGAGGCCTGATCTGATCACATGGTCTTCTAGACAAAGGTTCCCCTATCAGTTACGGAACCATAGCCGTTAGAATCAGCTCATTTGCTGATGTGGTTAAGCAGATATGGGCAAAATACGAAAACATGTCAGCACAGACGTCATTGCACATCAGCCAACTTGATGGTCGATTTCGCTAGGGAAAACGACTCCGTTTTAAGAAGTGTAAAACATGAAAAAGATAGATATGCCTCTTAGCTTTGCATGGCTACAAATTTCAGCCTTATTGCTTCAGTGAAACTCGAGATATAGCTGATATGGCAAAAGGTGTCGGAACTGAAACTGAACTGGATTTGCCCTTAATTCTAGTAATCTGAAATCACTCAAAGAAACTTGTGAAAAACACCAAAATACATAAAAATATAAAAGATCATAAACACAATTAGACTAAACAATAATAATTCGTATTTGACACAAAACATTAATAAAACATAACTAAAAACTATATAATTATACGAGTTATCACACCCCTACACTTAGATTGTTGCTAGTCCCTAGCAACGACTCAATAAAAATAAAATAAGAAAATCTAATCTAATCCATTTTCGTAGGAAATCACGGTGGCACTTAGCATGTGACACAAGCCTTTAAACCCCTAGGTGTCCCTAGTGGACGAGTTTAGTCTCGTGAGGGTTTACTAGAACGATACCCACAAACATTGAAAAACTAAAATATAAATAAACTGCATATACTAAAAATATTTACTCCTAATCCTTTCAATACAAATTAGATACAATATTTGAACAAGTCTTATAAACTAATCAATAGTTTAAAGAATTTCACAAAAAATCATGCTTGAATGTAAATTGTTTGAGTTAAGCCAATATTAGCATAACATATCTCAATCAAAATATTGCATGTTCAAATTTAATCTCAACTTCTCACATGGGATACCCTCATGATTTTCACTCTTTAAAGTAGTGGTGAAGTGTTTACACTCAATCAATCTCATGAAAACAGTTCTACCATATTCTTGCTTGTCCACCTATTCTCCACTATTTAGATCATACAACTTCATGAATCAAGAGGTCTTTAATCAAGGTTGTAATGGGGCCAAGGGGTTTGTAATGTGGTTGAAGAACAAAAGGATAAAGATATCACAAAGGTTCCAAAGAGTTCATAAAGTTTAGAGACATAAAAAGATCATACAAAGAAACTTCTCAAAACTCTTTACAAGTACATAGTCACCTAGGCCGGATATTTATGTTGGGCCTTTTCTTCATTCTAAACGACTTTGTAACATCTTTTTCTTTTTCCACAAATTCAAGAGATGATTCATATATATATTTTTTTTTACATAGGAATGTATTTGCCAGTATTTCATTTTTTTTTTCTTGACTTTTCTTTTCTTTCCCCCCCACACTTATTTCTTGTTTCTAACCCAAATTTTTAACTAAAAATATCCCTTGTCTTTGCAACTTGTCTCAAAACATGCTAATTCATCTTTGGAACAAAGGTAAAGATATAAGTATATTTAGGTTAGGGACAAGTTATGGTTACCAAAGAGATAGCTTATTCAATGTAGGCTCAAATTGGTTCACTAAGGGTGTGTTCTCTTGGAACATCAATAAGGGATGGCTGTTTGGCTCTGGCTAAAAATCCTAATGCCTCTATCATATTCATGTTGTCACATGTATCAATATAGTCTCAAACAGTTTAAAGCAAGTTCTAGAGAATCCTGTAATCATAAGAGCACTCAAGAAAGAAATTAGATTGATTTGTATAAAGCATCAATCATTATAGGCTCAAAAACTCACAAGGATGATTATACAAGTCAGATTAAGTCTAAACATGCTTCTTTCTCAATCAACATATTATATTAACATTGGCTCATAAAAAGGTTGACATCAAGCTCAATTCTCATGAAAATCTTCTCACTAATAACCAGTTTAGACCTATGCAATTCATATCTCATCATTGTATTAAAAAGGAACTAAAACACACTAAAAATAATAATAATAATAATGACTCATAAAAAAAAAAGTAGACAAAAATAAAAGAAATCCTAAATCATTCCCCCCACACTTAATTCTTACATTGTCCTCAATGTAAGTCTATTAACACAAATGAAAGAATCATGTGTAAGAGAAAAGAACTAATAACATAAGAATAGGAACAACTAAGACTCAAAACAAAACAAACTCATGCAACCTAAATAATCCTAAAATACTAAACAAAAATTAACAAGTAAACATAAAAAGATTAAAATCAAACTGACAAGGTATGTCTCAAGTCTCCCTTACTCAGACCTTGTTCAGAATGAATACTTCTAAATTGCTTAAAACACAACAAACTCTTTTTTTTTTTTTTTTTTGAAAAGAAGAAATCAAACTGACAAGGTATGTCTCAAGTCTCCCTTACTCAGACCTTGTTCAGAATGAATACTTCTTAAATTTTTTTTTTTTTTATTAAATTAGCAAAATATGTCCCTTACCCCCTACTAAAATATGACATTGTCCCCAATGTCAAATTTTAAAGGTAGAATTTAGGAGATATTACCTGCAGAGGTTGCTAACCACTTATTATAACTGAGACACAACAAGCAAAATGTTAGATAATGTCACAAAGACAAAGTGCAATCCACTCCTTGCTCGTCCATATCTCTTTTTCTTTTTCCGAGCGTTTGCGAAACAACCGTAGCAGATAAACACTCATAAGCTTGGAGCTTCTTAAGTAAATCTTCAATGGTTGTAGCAGAAATTATGGTTCTCCTTGCCTCTGAAAACATGAATCCATTATCCACAGCATTATCTAAATATAAAAGCAAATTACTAAAATAACCATTAATATTAAGCAAACCAATGGGTTTCTTATTTGTGACCAAAGATGACCAAGAAGCCACGCAAGCTATTTCTTCCAATGTACCCAGACCTCCTGGTAAAGCAATGAATGCATCGGCAGAATGGTACATGATTGTTATCCGTTCAGGGACACTCCAGACTTGTATTTCCTTACCCACGGTAGGTCCACAAAAACTTGTGAATAGTTTTGGCACGATTCCTAGAACTGGACTTCCTCCGGCGTGTGCTGCTGTAGCGACTGCTCCCATTAAACCCGTACTACCGCCTCCATAAATCAAGTGGATCTTTTGTTGGGCAAGTATTACTCCAACTCTTATGGCTTCATCAGCGAATATGTTATTTTTTCCTGGATAAGCACCTCCAAAGACACAAATTTTTTTAATGCGCTGGGATGAAGTACTTGCCATTTTTTTTTTTCGAGTGCCTGAAAGAGAATGAGTACATGGTGTAATATATAGAGGACTCAGTAGTGAATCAGACAAGAGTAATAATGTCGCCGAAAGTGTATCTGACCTGTCAGAAGAAAATGTTAACCTAACAAAAGATTTTTGCGTGATTTCAGGAAGAAAATCAAAAAGAGAAAAAAAAATCAACCGTAAAAGACAAATAAAAAAAAAACGAGAATAGTTACACAAATCGAACAACACGTAAATTAAACCAAAATAAAGTTATTGCAAATCAAACCAAAAGCTGAGAAGTCATTTATTGTAGTTGTGATTGTGGCTCACATCTTCCTCTGGTTTTACGTCCAGAAACGGCTTAAACGCCTTCTATGAGTCGAGGATATGCTTCCCATCCAGTTTTCTTACAAGCTGGCAAACAGGGTCTTTTAACATCAGATTCCCAAGATGTTGCCATTCCCTTTGGAATTGCGGCCATAAATCAAGAATTTCTCTTTGTACGTCTCCATTAGGATGCGTCTCAAGAGAAAGTTGGATATTACCCAAATTCTCCTTACTCAGTCCATCCTTAATGAATTCAATTTTATCATCTCGATTAGAGGACGGAATCCCAATAGAACGACATTTACCGTTACACGTCCATCGTGCACATTTGTGGCAATTTGAACTCATGCGCTTTGCTCGTCGCTTCTTTGCAAAAGTGCTTCTACCTGTACCTGGTAAATGCAAAACAGGAAGATATTCATCTTCACGTACCTTGGCTTCAATTATCCAACGTATGTCGTCAGGAATCCCTTTGTGCATAAGCATTCTTAATCTTTCAAGTCGAACTTGGTAAAGCTTCAGTAAAATATTTCGAGGAAAAGGAGGAAATCGTTTCTGCAATCTTGTGAGAATATCATCCATCCTGAAAAAAAGAATGAAAAAAAATTGAAAGAGAAATTGGAAGAGAAATTTATATACAATATCAGTTTTGTGGGTAGCTGATGGAACCGATTTAAATAATCACGGAGTACCGTTATCCGCCATTTAACCGGGGTTAAAAAAAAATTATATTTACATCTAGTTATTTTCAAAACAAGGAGCAGAAAGAAAAACAACATAAAAAAAACTCAAAAACAAAACACTCTAAATAAAATCCTAAATTCTTCCCCCCACACATAATTTTTACATTGTCCTCAATGTAATGCTATTATCCCCCAATGCAAGAATTATATGTAAGAGAAAAGAACTATTAAAAGAAAAGAAAAACAATAAAAGATAGAATGATGGAGAGTAAGGAATATGCAAATCTGATATAATAGATGCTCTCCATCCTTTTGGGTTGCCTCCCAAGAAGCGCTTGGTTTATTGTCCTCAGCCTAACTTAGACCCATGCCATTATTATTCAACATACTTTGGCTCAAAAAGTGGAAACTCCTCCACATCTTGTATTGGAAAGTTCTCATAGTAAGGCTTCAATCTATGACCATTCACTTTGAATGCCTTATCTGTTTTTGGGCTTTGGATTTCAACTGCACCATGAGTAAATACATTAGTAATAACAAAAGGTCCAACCCAACGAGAACGTAACTTACCTGGATATAACTTAAGGCGTGAATGGAAGAGAAGAACTTTTTGTCCAACAACAAATTCTTTTCTTGATATCATCTTGTCATGGAATGCCTTAGTCTTTTCCTTGTAAATCCTAGAATTCTGATAGGCATCATTCCTTATCTCCTCTAATTCTTGTAGGTCAAGTTTTCTTTTCTTTCCTATCTCATCCATCTCCATGTTGCATTGTTTGATAGCCCAATATGATTTATGTTCCAATTCAACCGGAAGATGACAAGGCTTACCATAAACAAGTCGATAAGGAGACATACCAATGGGTGTCTTATATGCTGTCCTATAAGCCCAAAGTGCATCATCAAGTCGTGAACTCCAATCCTTCCTATTTGGATTAACTGTCTTTTCAAGGATGGACTTAACTTCTCGGTTTGACACTTCAGCTTGCCCACTAGTTTGAGGATGATATGAGGTGGAGACCTTGTGTGTGATGTTATACTTCCTCAAAAGTGCTTCCATAGTCCTATTGCAAAAGTGAGTACCTCTATCGCTGATTATGGCCTTTGGCGTTCCAAACCTAGCCAAGATGTTAGTCTTGACAAAATCTGAAACAACTTTAGAGTCATTAGTCCTAGTGGATTTTGCTTCCACCCACTTTGAAACATAATCAACGGCAAGTAAAATATAAAGATTACCAAAAGAAGGAGGAAAAGGTCCCATGAAATCCATGCCCCATACATCAAAAATTTCAACAATAAGTATTGGAGTTTGAGGCATTTGATTTCTAGCACCTAAGTTACCAGTTCTTTGGCAACGATCACATGACTTGCAAAAGAGGTATGCATCTTTGAATATGGTAGGCCAATAAAATCCAGAATCAAGAACTTTCATGGCTGTTCTTTTGGATCCAAAGTGTCCTCCACATGCATAAGAGTGACAAAAGGTGAGAATAGATTGAAATTCAGTTTCGAGTACACACCTTCTTATAATCTGATCGGAGCAATGCTTCCAAAGGTAAGGATCATCCCATATGTAGTATTTGGCATCACTCTTGATCTTATTTCTTTGAGCTTGTGTCAACTCTTGTGGCAACTTCTTGGTAACTAAGTAATTAACAATATCAGCATACCAAGGAGTTGTTGTTCTTATAAAAAGAAGTTGCTCATCCGGAAAGTTCTCATTCAAGGGTAGTGCATCATCTTCATGAACTAAACGGCTAAGATGGTCCGCAACCAGGTTGTCACTACCTCTCTTATCTTTTATCTCCAAATCAAACTCTTGTAAGAGAAGTATCCATCTAATCAACCTTGGTTTGGCCTCCTTTTTAGTGAGTAAGTACTTAAGGGCTGCATGGTCAGAAAATACAATTACTTTAGTACCAATTAAATAAGATCGAAATTTTTCTAAAGCAAATACAACAGCCAAAAGTTCTTTTTCAGTAGTGGAATAGTTCAATTGAGCATCATTAAGAGTTCTTGAGGCATAATAAATGGCATGTGAGGCTTTCCCAACCCGTTGGCCCAAAACAGCTCCAATGGCATAGTCACTAGCATCACACATGATTTCAAAAGGTACATTCCAATCTGGTGGTTGGATGATAGGAGCTGATGTCAAGAGTCCCTTCAATGTTTCAAACGCCTCTTTGCATTTATCATCAAAGTGGAAAACCACATCTTTTTGTAGTAGCTTGCAAAGAGGTAATGTGATCTTTGAGAAGTCTTTGATAAATCTCCTATAGAAACCTGCATGTCCAAGAAAAGAACGAACCTCTCTCACATTTGTGGGAGGTGGTAAAGAATGCATAATATCTATTTTAGACTTATCAACCTCTATCCCTCTAGAAGAAATAACATGGCCCAAAACTATTCCTTGTTCTACCATAAAGTGACATTTTTCCCAATTCAAAACAAGGTTAGTTTCCATGCATCTTTCAAGTACAAGTGTAAGGTTCTCTAGACATCTATCAAAAGAATCACCATAGACACTAAAATCATCCATAAACACTTCTATGATATTCTCTACATAATCTGAAAATATGCTAACCATACACCTTTGGAATGTAGCTGGTGCATTACAAAGACCAAATGGCATACGCCGGTATGCAAAAGTACCAAATGGACATGTGAATGTTGTTTTCTCTTGGTCCTCCGGAGCAATGGCTATCTGATTATAACCTGAAAAACCATCAAGAAAACAATAATGAGAATGGCCAGCTAACCTTTCAAGCATTTGATCAATAAAAGGTAAAGGAAAGTGGTCTTTGCGAGTTGTGGAATTAAGTTTACGATAATCAATACAAACTCGCCATCCTGTTTGAATCCTAGTAGGAACAAGTTCATTCTCATTATTTGTTACCACCGTTACACCTGATTTCTTTGGAACCACTTGGACTGGGCTCACCCATTTGCTATCCGAGATAGGATAGATCACTCCAACATCTAGGAGCTTCAGTATCTCCTTTTTCACAACCTCCATCATAGGAGGGTTCAATCTTCTTTGTGCTTCTCTTGTTGGTTTAGACCCTTCCTCTAACAAAATCCGGTGCATGCACATGGATGGGCTTATTCCCTTGATATCGGCAATTGTCCAACCAATTGCTGTTTTATGCTCTCTAAGCACCCGGATAAGTCGCTCTTCTTGCAAAGGTGTGAGCTCTTTGGCAATGATGACAGGTAGTGTGTCCTTTTCCCCTAAGAACAAATATTTCAAGTGGTTCGGTAGTGGTTTCAATTCTAAAGTTGGTGCCTGCAAAATGGAAGGTAGAAGTTTCTCATTAGATAAATGCAAATCAATAAATGAAACATCAAACCTTGCATCTTTAGGTTGCAGCGAGTGTAAAGATTCTAGTGCCCCTTCCACATGGTCACTCAAGGCTAGTTTAGCATTCCCCATTCCGAGATGGTTGCTAAGGACTATTTCCACACTATCTTCACCATCTAGCTCATAAGCTTGCTGCACTAGTGAGTCAATTATATCAATATTAAAAACAGAATGCACATCACTAGGATATCTCATGGCCTCAAAAATGTTAAAGCGAATTATTTCACCATCAAATTCCATAGTTAAAGTGCCATCATGTACATCTATTTTAGTTCTTGCTGTTTTCAAGAATGGTCTCCCTAATAGAATAGGTGTGGGATTAGAAGACATCTCATCTTCCATCTCAATAACATAAAAGTCAGCGGGAAAAACCAATTCATTAACCTGTACAAGAACGTCTTCTACAACTCCTCTTGGATAAGTGTTAGAACGGTCAGCAAGTTGTATTATAACACCGGTTTCCTCTAATGGTCCTAGATTCAATGAAGCATAAATTGAATATGGCATGACATTAATAGATGCCCCTAGATCTAGCATAGCACGCTCAAACCTGGTGTTGCCTATCTTACAAGGAATGGTAAACATACCTGGATCCTTGCATTTAGGTGGGAGTTTCTTTTGAAGAATAGCTGACACATTCTCCCCCACACTTACCTTTTCATTCCATTTCAACTTCCGTTTAGATGTGCACAACTCTTTTAGGAACTTGGCATATCTTGGCACTTGCTTGATAGCATCTAGTAAAGGAATGTTCACCTCTACTTTCCGGAAGGTTTCCAAAATTTCCTTCTCTTGCTCCTCCTTCTTGGACTTTGCTAACCTGCTAGGAAAAGGTGGAGGAGTTATATAAGAAGGAAAGGATGGTTTAGGAATTACCTTTTTTAGTGGCTCGTTGGGATGTGAAGAGGATGCCATGGTATTGTTCTCCCCTTGAGCACTATCATTTTGTGGTGTCTCTAGCTGTTTCCCACTTCTTAAATTTATAGCATTGGCATTCTCTCTTGGATTCACTATGGTTTGGGAAGGTAATTTCCCAGAATCCCTTGCTTGCATTTGACTCATGGTTGTTGCCAATTGCCCTATTTGAGTCTCCAAATTTCGAATACTTGTCTTTGTTTCCTGTTGAAATTGAATTGTATTAGTAGAAAGAGCTTTAACAAGATCTTCAAGAGAAGTACCTGAATTTTGGGTGGGTGGTAGTTGTTGTCGGGTTTGGTATGGTTGTTGCACTCTTTGCTGAAAACCCGGTGGCCTGTGGTCAAATGGTGGAGGAATAGTTTGTGATTGGTTCCCTCCATAATTGAAGTTTGGATGATCCCTCCATCCTGGATTGTATGTGTTTGAGTAGGGATCATATTTCCTTGATTGGTTCTGAAATCCACCCATGGCATTCACATGTTCATTGGTATCCTCTTGAAGTGTTGGACACATATCAGTTTGGTGCCCTATGTTTGAACATATGCCACAAGCCTTTATTTGTTGTATTTTACCTACAGCCAATTGTTGAACAAGAGAAGTCAGTTTATCAAATTTTTGTTCAAGGGATGATATACTTACCTCATTAACTCTCTTGGATTGTGGTGGTGGATCTTGTCTCATTGAGAACTGTTGAGAATTGGCTGCCATGTTGGAGATTAATGTTCTAGCAGCCCTGGGAGTCTTATCAACTAGAGCTCCCCCACTAGCGGCATCTATCATACTTCTCTCCATGGGCATGAGACCTTCATAGAAGTATTGGATGAGAAGTTGTTCACTTATTTGATGGTGTGGACATGATGCACAAAGTTTCTTGAACCTCTCCCAATATTCATATAAGGACTCTCCGTTGTATTGCCGAATCCCACATATCTCTTTCCTAATGTTGGCAGCCTTAGATGCTGGGAAATACCTTTCCAAGAATGCTTTCTTCAAATCATTCCATGTAGTGATGGTCCCGGATGGTAGATAGTAGAGCCATTCCTTTGCTGAATCAGCTAGAGAGAATGGGAAGGCTCTCAACTTAACTTGCTCTTCCGTGACCCCTGTTGGTCTCATGCTTGAGCAAACTACATGGAATTCCTTGAGGTGCTTATTTGGATCCTCTCCTGCAAAACCATGAAAAGTTGGGAGAAGGTGAATCAAACCAGATTTTAATTCAAAAGCTACCTCAAGATTAGCATATTCAATGCATAATGGTTGTTGACCCAAGTCCGGAGCGGCTAGCTCCTTGAGAGTTCGGTTGTCAGCTGCTGCCATCTCTCCTTGCTTCTCTTGGATGTTTTGGATCAACTCCTCGATTGGTTGTTGGTGAGAAGTTATAAATTCCCGAATTTTTCTAAGTCGTAAGTCTTTTTCGGGAGCTTGGAACATTCACTAATAAAAAAATATAAGAAAGTAAATAATTAGAACAGAAAATAAGAATAAACCAATAAACTAATAAACTAAAGAAAGCAATCCCCGGCAACGGCGCCAAAAACTTGATGCACCCAAAAGAGTGTATCTTATTTAACCTTGCACTAAAAAGATCAATTGTAAGTATAGTAGTTAGCAAGGGTCGAGTCCTCAGGGATTGGGTTTTAGTTTATAAGTTGATAGTTTAAAACTTAAATTCAAGAACAATAAAAGAAAAGGGGTTTTTGAAGCTAGATTTAAACTAAAGTAAATAATAAGAATAAGATGCAAGGCGGTATAACCAGCCAATAAAAATATATATACTAAATTAGGCGGTATAACCAGCCAATAAAAATATATATACTAAATTAGGCGGTATAACCAGCCAATAAAAATAAAACAAAATTAATATACAAATTAGGCTGTATAACCAGCCAATAAAAATAAATATACTTTTAAAAATAAGCAAACTAGAAAGGTAAGAAAACAAGTAAGAAGAATCAAAAATGAAAAATATGGTTAAGGTTTCATTCTCCACCACTAGACATCATTAAGAATCAATTTCAGATCTATCAATATCAACCAACTATCAAAGTTAACAACCGTAGATAACAACAAGCTCTGTTATCCCAATCTTTCCTTAGTTTGTCGTTAAATAGAACAAGCTCTCTATTTAATCTCTAACCATCAAACAACCTAGAATAAGCTCTCTAGATTCAATTTAATGGCAGCTTTATGATGAGAAAGATAGGTTGATCTAAGCAACAAACACATAAGCTCGGATTGTTCAACTTAGGTTATGTTCCACTTTGCAATTATTGAAAACTTGACCATAATCATTAATCACAAATTGCCACTTATGAATAGGAAATCAAGACAATTACACGGATCAAGACTCCTAAACTAGCAATAGATAATTATCAAGATCTATCTAGTTGTACACCTAAACAAATCAAGACAACATCATGAACAATTCTTGTAGAAGAACATAAGCAACTTTGATAGAAAATTAATGATAGATAGAATCTGAAAATCAATCACAAAACATGTCTAGGGCTTTGAAATCACCCTTAACCAAATAGAAGTTTAGCCTAGCATAGGCATTATAAACATAAAATTAAATAGAATCTAAGAAGAAAATAAAAGAAAGAAAGAAGAAGAAGAAGAATATTGATTATCCAACCTCTTGCTCTTTCTAAAGAAAAAGAAAACTAGAGAAAAGAAAGAAGAAGAAAACTTAGAGAATTTTGTTAAAATGGCTAATATCCTACCAATCTCCAATATGATCCCTTACAATCATCCAAGGCCCTCTATTTATACACATTTTGGAGGGCTAAATGACAAGAGACAAGCTTTACAAATTTCAAAGGTAGGTATATGACGATTTTGATCAGCCAACTTGATGGTCGATTTCGTCAATATTGGAGGCCTGATCTGATCACATGGGCTTCTAGAAAAAGGTTCCCCTATCAGTTATGGAACCATAGCCGTTGGAATCAGCTCATTTGCTGATGTGGTTAAGCAGATATGGGCAAAATACGAAAACATGTCAGCACAGATGTCATTACACATCAGCCACCTTGATGGTCGATTTATTCAATATTGGAGGCCTGATCTGATCACATGGTCTTCTAGACAAAGGTTCCCCTATCAGTTACGGAACCATAGCCGTTGGAATCAGCTCATTTTCTGATGTGGATAAGAAGATACGGGCATAATACGAAAACATGTCAGCACAGACGTCATTGCACATGAGCCAACTTGATGGTCGATTTCGCTAGGGAAAACGACTCCGTTTTAAGAAGTGTAAAACATGAAAAATATAGATATGCCTCTTAGCTTTTCATGGCTACAAATTTCAGCCTTATTGCTTCAGTGAAACTCGAGATATAGCTGATATGGCAAAAGGTGTCGGAACTGAAACTGAACTGGATTTGCCCTTAATTCTAGTAATCTGAAATCACTCAAAGAAACTTGTGAAAAACACCAAAATACATAAAAATATAAAAGATCATAAACACAATTAGACTAAACAATAATAACTCGTATTTGACACAAAACATTAATAAAACATAACTAAAAACTATATAATTATACGAGTTATCACTCTCTTATCTTTTATCTCCAAATCAAACTCTTGTAAGAGAAGTATCCATCTGATCAACCTTGGTTTGGCCTCCTTCTTAGTGAGTAAGTACCTAAGGGCTGCATGGTCAGAAAATACAATTACTTTAGTTCCAATTAAATAAGATCGAAATTTTTCTAAAGCAAATACAACAGCCAAAAGTTCTTTTTCAGTAGTGGAATAGTTCAATTGAGCATCATTAAGAGTTCGTGAGGCATAATAAATGGCATGTGAGGCTTTGCCAACCCGTTGGCCCAAAACAGCTCCAATGGCATAGTCACTAGCATCACACATGATTTCAAAAGGTATATTCCAATCTGGTGGTTGCATGATAGGAGCTGATGTCAAGAGTCCCTTCAATGTTTCAAACGCCTCTTTGCATTTATCATCAAAGTGGAAAACCACATCTTTTTGTAGTAGCTTGCAAAGAGGTAATGTGATCTTTGAGAAGTCTTTGATAAATCTCCTATAGAAACCTGCATGTCCAAGAAAAGAACGAACCTCTCTCACATTTGTGGGAGGTGGTAAAGAATGCATAATATCTATTTTAGATTTATCAACCTCCATCCCTCTAGAAGAAATAACATGACCCAAAACTATTCCTTGTTCTACCATAAAGTGACATTTTTCCCAATTCAAAACAAGGTTAGTTTCCATGCATCTTTCAAGTACAAGTGTAAGGTTCTCTAGACATCTATCAAAAGAATCACCATAGACACTAAAATCATCCATAAACACTTCTATGATGTTCTCTACATAATCTGAAAATATGCTAACCATACACCTTTGGAATGTAGCTGGTGCATTACAAAGACCAAATGGCATACGCCGGTATGCAAAAGTACCAAATGGACATGTGAATGTTGTTTTCTCTTGGTCCTCCGGAGCAATGGCTATCTGATTATAACCTGAAAAACCATCAAGAAAACAATAATGAGAATGGCCAGCTAACCTTTCAAGCATTTGATCAATAAAAGGTAAAGGAAAGTGGTCTTTGCGAGTTGTGGAATTAAGTTTACGATAATCAATACAAACTCGCCATCCTGTTTGAATCCTAGTAGGAACAAGTTCATTCTCATTATTTGTTACCACCGTTACACCTGATTTCTTTGGAACCACTTGGACTGGGCTCACCCATTTGCTATCCGAGATAGGATAGATCACTCCAACATCTAGGAGCTTCAGTATCTCCTTTTTCACAACCTCCATCATAGGAGGGTTCAATCTCCTTTGTGCTTCTCTTGTTGGTTTAGACCCTTCCTCTAACAAAATCCTGTGCATGCACATGGATGGGCTTATTCCCTTGATATCGGCAATTGTCCAACCAATTGCTGTTTTATGCTCTCTAAGCACCCGGATAAGTCGCTCTTCTTGCAAAGGTGTGAGCTCTTTGGCAATGATGACAGGTAGTGTGTCCTTTTCCCCTAAGAACAAATATTTCAAGTGGTTCGGTAGTGGTTTCAACTCTAAAGTTGGTGCCTGCAAAATGGAAGGTAGAAGTTTCTCATTAGATAAAGGCAAATCAATAAATGAAACATCAAACCTTGCATCTTTAGGTTGCAGCGAGTGTAAAGATTCTAGTGCCCCTTCCACCTGGTCACTCAAGGCTAGTTTAGCATTCCCCATTCCGAGATGGTTGCTAAGGACTATTTCTACACTATCTTCACCATCTAGCTCATAAGCTTGCTGCACTAGTGAGTCAATTATATCAATATTAAAAACAGAATGCACATCACTAGGATATCTCATGGCCTCAAAAATGTTAAAGCGAATTATTTCACCATCAAATTCCATAGTTAAAGTGCCATCATGTACATCTATTTTAGTTCTTGCTGTTTTCAAGAATGGTCTCCCTAATAGAATAGGTGTGGGATTAGAAGACATCTCATCTTCCATCTCAATAACATAAAAGTCAGCGGGAAAAACCAATTCATTAACCTGTACAAGAACGTCTTCTACAACTCCTCTTGGATAAGTGTTAGAACGGTCAGCAAGTTGTATTATAACACCGGTTTCCTCTAATGGTCCTAGATTCAATGAAGCATAAATTGAATATGGCATGACATTAATAGATGCCCCTAGATCTAGCATAGCACGCTCAAACCTGGTGTTGCCTATCTTACAAGGAATGGTAAACATACCTGGATCCTTGCATTTAGGTGGGAGTTTCTTTTGAAGAACAGCTGACACATTCTCCCCCACACTTACCTTTTCATTCCATTTCAACTTCCGTTTAGATGTGCACAACTCTTTTAGGAACTTGGCATATCTTGGCACTTGCTTGATAGCATCTAGTAAAGGAATGTTCACCTCTACTTTCCGGAAGGTTTCCAAAATTTCCTTCTCTTGCTCCTCCTTCTTGGACTTTGCTAACCTGCTAGGAAAAGGTGGAGGAGTTATATAAGAAGGAAAGGATGGTTTAGGAATTACCTTTTTTAGTGGCTCGTTGGGATGTGAAGAGGATGCCATGGTATTGTTCTCCCCTTGAGCACTATCATTTTGTGGTGTCTCTAGCTGTTTCCCACTTCTTAAATTTATAGCATTGGCATTCTCTCTTGGATTCACTATGGTTTGGGAAGGTAATTTCCCAGAATCCCTTGCTTGCATTTGACTCATGGTTGTTGCCAATTACCCTATTTGAGTCTCCAAATTTCGAATACTTGTCTTTGTTTCCTGTTGAAATTGAATTGTATTAGTAGAAAGAGCTTTAACAAGATCTTCAAGAGAAGTACCTGAATTTTGGGTGGGTGGTAGTTGTTGTCGGGTTTGGTATGGTTGTTGCACTCTTTGCTGAAAACCCGGTGGCCTGTGGTCAAATGGTGGAGGAATAGTTTGTGATTGGTTCCCTCCATAATTGAAGTTTGGATGATCCCTCCATCCTGGATTGTAAGTGTTTGAGTAGGGATCATATTTCCTTGATTGGTTCTGAAATCCACCCATGGCATTCACATGTTCATTGGTATCCTCTTGAAGTGTTGGACACATATCAGTTTGGTGCCCTATGTTTGAACATATGCCACAAGCCTTTATTTGTTGTATTTTACCTACAGCCAATTGTTGAACAAGAGAAGTCAGTTTATCAAATTTTTGTTCAAGGGATGATATACTTACCTCATTAACTCTCTTGGGTTGTGGTGGTGGATCTTGTCTCATTGAGAACTGTTGAGAATTGGCTGCCATGTTGGAGATTAATGTTCTAGCAGCCCTGGGAGTCTTATCAACTAGAGCTCCCCCACTAGCGGCATCTATCATACTTCTCTCCATGGGCATGAGACCTTCATAGAAGTATTGGATGAGAAGTTGTTCACTTATCTGATGATGTGGACATGATGCACAAAGTTTCTTGAACCTCTCCCAATATTCATATAAGGACTCTCCGTTGTATTGCCGAATCCAACATATCTCTTTCCTAATGTTGGCAGCCTTAGATGCTGGGAAATACCTTTCCAAGAATGCTTTCTTCAAATCATTCCATGTAGTGATGGTCCCGGATGGTAGATAGTAGAGCCATTCCTTTGCTGAATCAGCTAGAGAGAATGGGAAAGCTCTCAACTTAACTTGCTCTTCCGTGACCCCTGTTGGTCTCATGCTTGAGCAAACTACATGGAATTCCTTGAGGTGCTTATTTGGATCCTCTCCTGCAAAACCATGAAAAGTTGGGAGAAGATGAATCAAACCAGATTTTAATTCAAAAGCTACCTCAAGATTAGCATATTCAATGCATAATGGTTGTTGACCCAAGTCCGGAGCGGCTAGCTGATAACTCGTATAATTATATAGTTTTTAGTTATGTTTTATTATTGTTTTGTGTCAAATACGAGTTATTATTGTTTAGTCTAATTGTGTTTATGATCTTTTATATTTTTATGTAATTTGGTGTTTTTCACAAGTTTCTTTGAGTGATTTCAGATTACTAGAATTAAGGGCAAATCCAGTTCAGTTCCAGGTCCGACACATTTTGCCATATCAGCTATATCTGGAGTTCCAGGTCCGACACGTGTTTTTCACACGTTTTCCCTAGCGAAATCGACCATCAAGTTGGCTGATGTGCAATGACGTCTGTGCTGACCTGTTTTCGTATTTTGCACATATCTGCTTATCCACATCAGCAAATGAGCTGATTCCAATGGCTATGGATCCGTAACTGATACGGGAACCTTTGTCTAGAAGACCATATGATCAGATCAGGCCTCTAATATTGACGAAATCGACCATCAAGTTGGCTGATGTGCAATGACGTCTGTGCTGACATGTTTTCGTATTTTGCCCATATCTGCTTATCCACATCAGCAAATGAGCTGATTCCAACGGCTATGGATCCGTAACTGATAGGGGAACCTTTTTCTAGAAGACCATGTGATCCGATCAGGCCTCCAACATTGACGTAATCGACCATCAAGTTGGCTGATCAAAATTGTCATACAATATGACGAAAATTGTTAGAAAAATTCACCCACCTATTATACCTACCTTTGAAATTTGTAAAGCTTGTCTCTTGTCATTTAGCCCTCCAAAATGTGTATAAATAGAGGGCCTTGGATGATTGTAGAGGATCATATTGTACATAGGTAGGATATTAGCCATTTTAATAAAATTCTCTAAGTTTTCTTCTTCTTTCTTTTCTCTAGTTTTCTTTCTTTTCTCTAGTTTTCTTTTTCTTTAGAGAGAGCAAGAGGTTGGATAATTAATATTCTTCCTCTTCTTCTTTCTTTCTTTTATTTTCTTCTTAGATTTTCTTTAATTTTATGTTTATGTTTACAATGCCTATGCTAGGCTAAACTTCTATTTGGTTAAGGGTGATTTCAAAGCCCTAAACATGTTCTGTGATTGATTTTCAGATTCTATCTATCATTAATTTTCTATCAAAGTTGCTTATGTTCTTCTACAAGAATTGTTCATGATGTTGTCTTGATTTATTTAGGTGTACAACTAGATAGATCTTGATAATTATCTATTGCTAGTTTAGGAGTCTTGATCCGTGTAATTGTCTTGATTTCCTATTCATAAGTGGCAATTTGTGATTAATGATTATGGTCAAGTTTTCAATAATTGCAAAGTGGAACATAACCTAATTTGAACAATCCGAGCTTATGTGTTTGTTGCTTAGATCAACCTATCTTTCTCATCATAAAGCTGCCATTAAATTGAATTTAGAGAGCTTATTCTAGGTTGTTTAATGGTTAGAGATTAAATAGAGAGCTTGTTCTATTTAACGACAAACTAAGGAAAGATTGGGATAACAGAGCTTGTTGTTATCTACGGTTGTTAACTTTGATAGTTGGTTGATATTGATAGATCTGAAATTGATTCATAATGATGTCTAGTGGTGGAGTGATAACTCGTATAATTATATAGTTTTTAGTTATGTTTTATTAATGTTTTGTGTCAAATACGAGTTATTATTGTTTAGTCTAATTGTGTTTATGATCTTTTATATTTTTATGTATTTTGGTGTTTTTCACAAGTTTCTTTGAGTGATTTCAGATTACTAGAATTAAGGGCAAATCCAGTTCAGTTTCAGTTCCGACACCTTTTGCCATATCAGCTATATCTCGAGTTTCACTGAAGCAATAAGGCTGAAATTTGTAGCCATGCAAAGCTAAGAGGCATATCTATCTTTTTCATGTTTTACACTTCTTAAAACGGAGTCGTTTTCCCTAGCGAAATCGACCATCAAGTTGGCTGATGTGCAATGACGTCTGTGCTGACATGTTTTCGTATTATGCCCATATCTTCTTATCCACATCAGAAAATGAGCTGATTCCAATGGCTATGGTTCCGTAACTGATAGGGGAACCTTTTTCTAGAAGACCATGTGATCAGATCAGGCCTCCAATATTGAAGAAATCGACCATCAAGGTGGCTGATGTGTAATGACGTCTGTGCTGACATGTTTTCATATTTTGCCCATATCTGCTTAACCACATCAGCAAATGAGCTGATTCCAACGGCTATGGTTCCGTAACTGATAGGGGAACCTTTTTCTAGAAGACCATGTGATCAGATCAGGCCTCCAATATTGACGAAATCGACCATCAAGTTGGCTGATCAAAATCGTCATATACCTACCTTTGAAATTTGTAAAGCTTGTCTCTTGTCATTTAGCCCTCCAAAATGTGTATAAATAGAGGGCCTTGGATGATTGTAAGGGATCATATTGTACATAGGTAGGATATTAGCCATTTTAATAAAATTCTCTAAGTTTTCTTCTTCTTTCTTTTCTCTAGTTTTCTTTCTTTTCTCTAGTTTTCTTTTTCTTTAGAGAGAGCAAGAGGTTGGATAATTAATATTCTTCCTCTTCTTCTTTCTTTCTTTTATTTTCTTCTTAGATTTTCTTTAATTTTATGTTTATGTTTACAATGCCTATGCTAGGCTAAACTTCTATTTGGTTAAGGGTGATTTCAAAGCTCTAGACATGTTTTATAATTGATTTTCAGATTCTATCTATCATTAATTTTCTATCAAAGTTGCTTATGTTCTTCTACAAGAATTGTTCATGATGTTGTCTTGATTTGTTTAGGTGTACAACTAGATAGATCTTCATAATTATCTATTGCTAGTTTAGGAGTCTTGATCCGTGTAATTGTCTTGATTTCCTATTCATAAGTGGCAATTTGTGATTAATGATTATGGTCAAGTTTTCAATAATTGCAAAGTGGAACATAACCTAAGTTGAACAATCTGAGCTTATGTGTTTGTTGCTTAGATCAACCTATCTTTCTCATCATAAAGCTGCCATTAAATTGAATCTAGAGAGCTTATTCTAGGTTGTTTGATGGTTAG
Organism: Fremontodendron californicum; assembly: GCA_030761205.1. Classification (NCBI taxonomy): domain Eukaryota; kingdom Viridiplantae; phylum Streptophyta; class Magnoliopsida; order Malvales; family Malvaceae; genus Fremontodendron; species Fremontodendron californicum. The sequence goes on along the minus strand of JAULJL010000007.1, from coordinate 8,888,163 downwards.
AGATTAAATAGAGAGCTTGTTCTATTTAACGACAAACTAAGGAAAGATTGGGATAACAGAGCTTGTTGTTATCTACGGTTGTTAACTTTGATAGTTGGTTGATATTGATAGATCTGAAATTGATTCTTAATGATGTCTAGTGGTGGAGAATGAAACCTTAACCATATTTTTCATATTTGATTCTTCCTACTTACTTGTTTTCTTACTTTTCTAGTTTGCTTATTTTTAAAAGTATATTTATTTTTATTTGCTGGTTATACCGCCTAATTTGTATATTAACTTTGTTTTATTTTTATTGGCTGGTTATACCGCCTAATTTAGTATATATATTTTTATTGGCTGGTTATACCGCCTAATTTAGTATATATATTTTTATTGGCTGGTTATACCGCCCTTGCATCTTATTCTTATTATTTACTTTAGTTTAAATCTGGCTTCAAAAACCCCTTTTCTTTTATTGTTCTTGAATTTAAGTTTTAAACTATTAACTTATAAACTAAAACCCAATCCCTGAGGACTCGACCCTTGCTAACTACTATACTTACAATTTATCTTTTTAGTGCAAGGTTAAATAAGATACACTCTTTTGGGTGCATCAAGTTTTTGGCGCCGTTGCCGGGGATTGCTTTCTTTAGTTTATTAGTTTATTGGTTTATTCTTATTTTCTGTTCTAATTATTTACTTTCTTATTTTTTTTTATTAGTGAATGTTCCAAGCCCCCGAAGAAGACTTACGACTTAGAAAAATTCGGGAATTTATAACTTCTCACCAACAACCAATCGAGGAGTTGATCCAAAACATCCAAGAGAAGCAAGGAGAGATGGCAGCAGCTGACAACCGAACTCTCAAGGAGCTAGCCGCTCCGGACTTGGGTCAACAACCATTATGCATTGAATATGCTAATCTTGAGGTAGCTTTTGAATTAAAATCTGGTTTGATTCACCTTCTCCCAACTTTTCATGGTTTTGCAGGAGAGGATCCAAATAAGCACCTCAAGGAATTCCATGTAGTTTGCTCAAGCATGAGACCAACAGGGGTCACGGAAGAGCAAGTTAAGTTGAGAGCCTTCCCATTCTCTCTAGCTGATTCAGCAAAGGAATGGCTCTACTATCTACCATCCGGGACCATCACTATATGGAATGATTTGAAGAAAGCATTCTTGGAAAGGTATTTCCCAGCATCTAAGGCTGCCAACATTAGGAAAGAGATATGTGGGATTCGGCAATACAACGGAGAGTCCTTATATGAATATTGGGAGAGGTTCAAGAAACTTTGTGCATCATGTCCACACCATCAGATAAGTGAACAACTTCTCATCCAATACTTCTATGAAGGTCTCATGCCCATGGAGAGAAGTATGATAGATGCCGCTAGTGGGGGAGCTCTAGTTGATAAGACTCCCAGGGCTGCTAGAACATTAATCTCCAACATGGCAGCCAATTCTCAACAGTTCTCAATGAGACAAGATCCACCACCACAATCCAAGAGAGTTAATGAGGTAAGTATATCATCCCTTGAACAAAAATTTGATAAACTGACTTCTCTTGTTCAACAATTGGCTGTAGGTAAAATACAACAAATAAAGGCTTGTGGCATATGTTCAAACATAGGGCACCAAACTGATATGTGTCCAACACTTCAAGAGGATACCAATGAACATGTGAATGCCATGGGTGGATTTCAGAACCAATCAAGGAAATATGATCCCTACTCAAACACATACAATCCAGGATGGAGGGATCATCCAAACTTCAATTATGGAGGGAACCAATCACAAACTATTCCTCCACCATTTGACCACAGGCCACCGGGTTTTCAGCAAAGAGTGCAACAACCATACCAAACCCGACAACAACTACCACCCACCCAAAATTCAGGTACTTCTCTTGAAGATCTTGTTAAAGCTCTTTCTACTAATACAATTCAATTTCAACAGGAAACAAAGACAAGTATTCGAAATTTGGAGACTCAAATAGGGCAATTGGCAACAACCATGAGTCAAATGCAAGCAAGGGATTCTGGGAAATTACCTTCCCAAACCATAGTGAATCCAAAAGAGAATGCCAATGCTATAAATTTAAGAAGTGGGAAACAGCTAGAGGCACCACAAAATGATAGTGCTCAAGGGGAGAACAATACCATGGCATCCTCTTCACATCCCAACGAGCCACTAAAAAAGGTAATTCCTAAACCATCCTTTCCTTCCTATATAACTCCTCCACCTTTTCCTAACAGGTTAGCAAAGTCCAAGAAGGAGGAGCAAGAGAAGGAAATTTTGGAAACCTTCCGGAAAGTAGAGGTGAACATTCCTTTACTAGATGCTATCAAGCAAGTGCCAAGATATGCCAAGTTCCTAAAAGAGTTGTGCACATCTAAACGGAAGTTGAAATGGAATGAAAAGGTAAGTGTGGGGGAGAATGTGTCAGCTGTTCTTCAAAAGAAACTCCCACCTAAATGCAAGGATCCAGGTATGTTTACCATTCCTTGTAAGATAGGCAACACCAGGTTTGAGCGTGCTATGCTAGATCTAGGGGCATCTATTAATGTCATGCCATATTCAATTTATGCTTCATTGAATCTAGGACCATTAGAGGAAACCGGTGTTATAATACAACTTGCTGACCGTTCTAACACTTATCCAAGAGGAGTTGTAGAAGACGTTCTTGTACAGGTTAATGAATTGGTTTTTCCCGCTGACTTTTATGTTATTGAGATGGAAGATGAGATGTCTTCTAATCCCACACCTATTCTATTAGGGAGACCATTCTTGAAAACAGCAAGAACTAAAATAGATGTACATGATGGCACTTTAACTATGGAATTTGATGGTGAAATAATTCGCTTTAACATTTTTGAGGCCATGAGATATCCTAGTGATGTGCATTCTGTTTTTAATATTGATATAATTGACTCACTAGTGCAGCAAGCTTATGAGCTAGATGGTGAAGATAGTGTAGAAATAGTCCTTAGCAACCATCTCGGAATGGGGAATGCTAAACTAGCCTTGAGTGACCAGGTGGAAGGGGCACTAGAATCTTTACACTCGCTGCAACCTAAAGATACAAGGTTTGATGTTTCATTTATTGATTTGCCTTTATCTAATGAGAAACTTCTACCTTCCATTTTGCAGGCACCAACTTTAGAATTGAAACCACTACCGAACCACTTGAAATATGTGTTCTTAGGTAAAAAGGACACACTACCGATCATCATTGCCAAAGAGCTCACACCTTTGCAAGAAGAGCGACTTATCCAGGTGCTTAGAGAGCATAAAACAGCAATTGGTTGGACAATTGCCGATATCAAGGGAATAAGCCCATCCATGTGCATGCACCGGATTTTGTTAGAGGAAGGGTCTAAACCAACAAGAGAAGCACAAAGAAGATTGAACCCTCCTATGATGGAGGTTGTGGAAAAGGAGATACTGAAACTCCTAGATGTTGGAGTGATCTATCCTATCTCGGATAGCAAATGGGTGAGCCCAGTCCAAGTGGTTCCAAAGAAATCAGGTGTAACGGTGGTAACAAATAATGAGAATGAACTTGTTCCTACTAGGATTCAAACAGGATGGCGAGTTTGTATTGATTATCGTAAACTTAATTCCACAACTCGCAAAGACCACTTTCCTTTACCTTTTATTGATCAAATGCTTGAAAGGTTAGCTGGCCATTCTCATTATTGTTTTCTTGATGGTTTTTCAGGTTATAATCAGATAGCCATTGCTCCGGAGGACCAAGAGAAAACAACATTCACATGTCCATTTGGTACTTTTGCATACCGGCGTATGCCATTTGGTCTTTGTAATGCACCAGCTACATTCCAAAGGTGTATGGTTAGCATATTTTCAGATTATGTAGAGAACATCATAGAAGTATTTATGGATGATTTTAGTGTCTATGGTGATTCTTTTGATAGATGTCTAGAGAACCTTACACTTGTACTTGAAAGATGCATGGAAACTAACCTTGTTTTGAATTGGGAAAAATGCCACTTTATGGTAGAACAAGGAATAGTTTTGGGCCATGTTATTTCTTCTAGAGGGATAGAGGTTGATAAGTCTAAAATAGATATTATGCATTCTTTACCACCTCCCACAAATGTGAGAGAGGTTCGTTCTTTTCTTGGACATGCAGGTTTCTATAGGAGATTTATCAAAGACTTCTCAAAGATCACATTACCTCTTTGCAAGCTACTACAAAAAGATGTGGTTTTCCACTTTGATGATAAATGCAAAGAGGCGTTTGAAACATTGAAGGGACTCTTGACATCAGCTCCTATCATCCAACCACCAGATTGGAATGTACCTTTTGAAATCATGTGTGATGCTAGTGACTATGCCATTGGAGCTGTTTTGGGCCAACGGGTTGGCAAAGCCTCACATGCCATTTATTATGCCTCCCGAACTCTTAATGATGCTCAATTGAACTATTCCACTACTGAAAAAGAACTTTTGGCTGTTGTATTTGCTTTAGAAAAATTTCGATCTTATTTAATTGGTACTAAAGTAATTGTATATTCTGACCATGCAGCCCTTAAGTACTTGCTCACTAAAAAGGAGGCCAAACCAAGGTTGATTAGATGGATACTTCTCTTACAAGAGTTTGATTTGGAGATAAAAGATAAGAGAGGTAGTGACAACCTGGTTGCGGACCATCTTAGCCGTTTAGTTCATGAAGAGGATGCACTACCCTTGAATGAGAACTTTCCGGATGAGCAACTTCTTTTTATAAGTACAACAACTCCTTGGTATGCTGATATTGTTAATTACTTAGTTACCAACAAGTTGCCACAAGAGTTGACACAAGCTCAAAGAAATAAGATCAAGAGTGATGCCAAATACTACATATGGGATGATCCTTACCTTTGGAAGCATTGCTCCGATCAGATTATAAGAAGGTGTGTACTCGAAACTGAATTTCAATCTATTCTCACCTTTTGTCACTCTTATGCATGTGGAGGACACTTTGGATCCAAAAGAATAGCCATGAAAGTTCTTGATTCTGGATTTTATTGGCCTACCATATTCAAAGATGCATACCTCTTTTGCAAGTCATGTGATCGTTGCCAAAGAACAGGTAACTTAGGTCCTAGAAATCAAATGCCTCAAACTCCAATACTTATTGTTGAAATTTTTGATGTATGGGGCATGGATTTCATGGGACCTTTTCCTCCTTCTTTTGGTAATCTTTATATTTTACTTGCCGTTGATTATGTTTCAAAGTGGGTGGAAGCAAAATCCACTAGGACTAATGACTCTAAAGTTGTTTCAGATTTTGTCAAGACTAACATCTTTGCTAGGTTTGGAACGCCAAAGGCCATAATCAGCGATAGAGGTACTCACTTTTGCAATAGGACTATGGAAGCACTTTTGAGGAAGTATAACATCACACACAAGGTCTCCACCTCATATCATCCTCAAACTAGTGGGCAAGCTGAAGTGTCAAACCGAGAAGTTAAGTCCATCCTTGAAAAGACAGTTAATCCAAATAGGAAGGATTGGAGTTCACGACTTGATGATGCACTTTGGGCTTATAGGACAGCATATAAGACACCCATTGGTATGTCTCCTTATCGACTTGTTTATGGTAAGCCTTGTCATCTTCCGGTTGAATTGGAACATAAATCATATTGGGCTATCAAACAATGCAACATGGAGATGGATGAGATAGGAAAGAAAAGAAAACTTGACCTACAAGAATTAGAGGAGATAAGGAATGATGCCTATCAGAATTCTAGGATTTACAAGGAAAAGACTAAGGCATTCCATGACAAGATGATATCAAGAAAAGAATTTGTTGTTGGACAAAAAGTTCTTCTCTTCCATTCACGCCTTAAGTTATATCCAGGTAAGTTACGTTCTCGTTGGGTTGGACCTTTTGTTATTACTAATGTATTTACTCATGGTGCAGTTGAAATCCAAAGCCCGAAAACAGATAAGGCATTCAAAGTGAATGGTCATAGATTGAAGCCTTACTATGAGAACTTTCCAATACAAGATGTGGAGGAGTTTCCACTTTTTGAGCCAAAGTATGTTGAATAATAATGGCATGGGTCTAAGTCAAGCTGAGGACAATAAACCAAGCGCTTCTTGGGAGGCAACCCAAAAGGATGGAGAGCATCTATTATATCAGATTTGCATATTCCTTACTCTCCATCATTCTATCTTTTATTGTTTTTCTTTTTTTTTTTTGTTTAATAGTTCTTTTCTCTTACATATAATTCTTGCATTGGGGGATAATAGCATTACATTGAGGACAATGTAAAAATTATGTGTGGGGGGAAGAATTTAGGATTTTATTTAGAGTGTTTTGTTTTTGAGTCTTTTTATGTTGTTTTTCTTTCTGATCCTTGTTTTGAAAATAACTAGATGTAAATATAATTTTTTTTTTTTAACCCCGGTTAAATGGCGGATAACGGTACTCCGTGATTATTTAAATCGGTTCCATCAGCTACCCACAAAACTGATATTGTATATAAATTTCTCTTCCAATTTCTCTTTCATTTTTTTCATTTTTTTTCAGGATGGATGATATTCTCACAAGATTGCAGAAACGATTTCCTCCTTTTCCTCGAAATATTGTACTGAAGCTTTACCAAGTTCGACTTGAAAGATTAAGAATGCTTATGCACAAAGGGATTCCTGACGACATACGTTGGATAATTGAAGCCAAGGTACGTGAAGATGAATATCTTCCTGTTTTGCATTTACCAGGTACAGGTAGAAGCACTTTTGCAAAGAAGCGACGAGCAAAGCGCATGAGTTCAAATTGCCACAAATGTGCACGATGGACGTGTAACGGTAAATGTCGTTCTATTGGGATTCCGTCCTCTAATCGAGATGATAAAATTGAATTCATTAAGGATGGACTGAGTAAGGAGAATTTGGGTAATATCCAACTTTCTCTTGAGACGCATCCTAGTGGAGACGTACAAAGAGAAATTCTTGATTTATGGCCGCAATTCCAAAGGGAATGGCAACATCTTGGGAATCTGATGTTAAAAGACCCTGTTTGCCAGCTTGTAAGAAAACTGGATGGGAAGCATATCCTCGACTCATAGAAGGCGTTTAAGCCGTTTCTGGACGTAAAACCAGAGGAAGATGTGAGCCACAATCACAACTACAATAAATGACTTCTCAGCTTTTGGTTTGATTTGCAATAACTTTATTTTGTTTTAATTTACGTGTTGTTCGATTTGTGTAATTATTCTCGTTTTTTTTATTTGTCTTTTACGGTTGATTTTTTCTTCTCTTTTTGATTTTCTTCCTGAAATCATGCAAAAATCTTTTGTTAGGTTAACATTTTCTTCTGACAGGTCAGATACACTTTCGGCGACATTATTACTCTTGTCTGATTCACTACTCAGTCCTCTATATATTACACCATGTACTCATTCTCTTTCAGGCACTCGAAAAAAAAAATGGAAAGTACTTCATCCCAGCGCATTAAAAAAATTTGTGTCTTTGGAGGTGCTTATCCAGGGAAAAATAACATATTCGCTGATGAAGCCATAAGAGTTGGAGTAATACTTGCCCAACAAAAGATCCACTTGATTTATGGAGGCGGTAGTACGGGTTTAATGGGAGCAGTCGCTACAGCAGCACACACCGGAGGAAGTCCAGTTCTAGGAATCGTGCCAAAACTATTCACAAGTTTTTGTGGACCTACCGTGGGTAAGGAAATACAAGTCTGGAGTGTCCCTGAACGGATAACAATCATGTACCATTCTGCCGATGCATTCATTGCTTTACCAGGAGGTCCGGGTACATTCCAAGCTTATGAGTGTTTATCTGCTACGGTTGTTTCGCAAACGCTCGGAAAAAGAAAAAGAGATATGGACGAGCAAGGAGTGGATTGCACTTTGTCTTTGTGACATTATCTAACATTTTGCTTGTTGTGTCTCAGTTATAATAAGTGGTTAGCAACCTCTGCAGGTAATATCTCCTAAATTCTACCTTTAAAATTTGACATTGGGGACAATGTCATATTTTAGTAGGGGGTAAGGGACATATTTTGCTAATTTAAAAAAAAAAAAAAAAAAAAAAATTTAAGAAGTATTCATTCTGAACAAGGTCTGAGTAAGGGAGACTTGAGACATACCTTGTCAGTTTGATTTCTTCTTTTCAAAAAAAAAAAAAAAAAAAAAAAAAAAGTTTGTTGTGTTTTAAGCAATTTAGAAGTATTCATTCTGAACAAGGTCTGAGTAAGGGAGACTTGAGACACACCTTGTCAGTTTGATTTTAATCTTTTTATGTTTACTTGTTAATTTTTGTTTAGTATTTTAAGATTATTTAGGTTGCATGAGTTTGTTTTGTTTTGAGTCTTAGCTGTTCCTATTCTTATGTTATTAGTTCTTTTCTCTTACACATGATTCTTTCATTTGGGTTAATAGACTTACATTGAGGACAATGTAAGAATTAAGTGTGGGGGGAATGATTTAGGATTTCTTTTATTTTTGTCTACTATTTTTTTTTTATGAGTCTTTATTATAATTTTTAGTGTGTTTTAGTTCCTTTTTAATACAATGATGAGATATGAATTGCATAAGTCTAAAACAGAGTTATTAGTGAGAAGATTTTCATGAGAATTGAGCTTGATATCATTTTTTTTTATGAGCCAATGTTAATATGATATGTTGATTGAGAAAGAAGCATGTTTAGACTTAATCTGACTTGTATAATCATCCTTGTGAGTTTTTGAGCCTATAATGATTGATGCATTATACAAATCAATCTAATTTCTTTCTTGAGTGCTCTTATGATTACAGGATTCTCTAGAACTTGCTTTAAACCGTTTGAGACTATATTGATACATGTGACAACATGAATATGATAGAGGCATTAGGATTTTTAGCCAGAGCCAAACAGCCATCCCTTATTGATGTTCCAAGAGAACACACCCTTAGTGAACCAATTTGAGCCTACATTGAATAAGCTATCTCTTTGGTAACCATAACTTGTCCCTAACCTAAATATACTTATATCTTTACCTTTGTTCCAAAGATGAATTAGCATGTTTTGAGACAAGTTGCAAAGACAAGGGATATTTTTAGTTAAAAATTTGGGTTAGAAACAAGAAATAAGTGTGGGGGGAAAGAAAAAAAAAAAAAAAAAAAAAAGAAATGGAATACTGGCAAATACATTCAAAAAAAAAATATGAATCATCTCTTGAATTTTGGGAAAAAGAAAAAGATGTTACAAAGTTGTTCAGAATGAAGAAAAGGCCCAACATAAATATCCGGCCTAGGTGACTATGTACTTGTAAAGAGTTTTGAGAAGTTTCTTTGTATGATCTTTTTATGTCTCTAAACTTTATGAACTCTTTGGAACCTTTGTGATATCTTTATCCTTTTGTTCTTCAACCACATTACAAACCCCTTGGCCCCATTACAACCTTGATTAAAGACCTCTTGATTCATGAAGTTGTATGATCTAAATAGTGGAGAATAGGTGGACAAGCAAGAATATGGTAGAACTGTTTTCATGAGATTGATTGAGTGTAAACACTTCACCACTACTTTAAAGAGTGAAAATCATGAGGGTATCCCATGTGAGAAGTTGAGATTAAATTTGAACATGCAATATTTTGATTGAGATATGTTATGCTAATATTGGCTTAACTCAAACAATTTACATTCAAGCATGATTTTTTGTGAAATTTTTTAAGCTATTGATTAGTTTATAAGACTTGTTCAAATATTGTCTCTAATTTGTATTGAAAGGATTAGGAGTAAATATTTTTAGTATATGTAGTTTATTTATATGTAGTTTATTTATATTTTAATTTTTCAATGTTTGTGGGTATCGTTCTAGTAAACCCTCACGAGACTAAACTCGTCCACTAGGGACACCTAGGGGTTTAAAGGCTTGTGTCACATGCTAAGTGCCACCGTGATTTCCTACGAAAATGGATTAGATTAGATTTTCTTATTTTATTTTTATTGAGTCGTTGCTAGGGACTAGCAACAATCTAAGTGTGGGGGTGTGATAACTCGTATAATTATATAGTTTTTAGTTATGTTTTATTAATGTTTTGTGTCAAATACGAGTTATTATTGTTTAGTCTAATTGTGTTTATGATCTTTTATATTTTTATGTATTTTGGTGTTTTTCACAAGTTTCTTTGAGTGATTTCAGATTACTAGAATTAAGGGCAAATCCAGTTCAGTTTCAGTTCCGACACCTTTTGCCATATCAGCTATATCTCGAGTTTCACTGAAGCAATAAGGCTGAAATTTGTAGCCATGCAAAGCTAAGAGGCATATCTATCTTTTTCATGTTTTACACTTCTTAAAACGGAGTCGTTTTCCCTAGCGAAATCGACCATCAAGTTGGCTGATGTGCAATGACGTCTGTGCTGACATGTTTTCGTATTATGCCCATATCTTCTTATCCACATCCGCAAATGAGCTGATTCCAACGGCTATGGTTCCGTAACTGATAGGGGAACCTTTGTCTAGAAGACCATGTGATCAGATCAGGCCTCCAATATTGAATAAATCGACCATCAAGGTGGCTGATGTGTAATGACGTCTGTGCTGACATGTTTTTGTATTTTGCCCATATCTGCTTAACCACATCAGCAAATGAGCTGATTCCAACGGCTATGGTTCCGTAACTGATAGGGGAACCTTTTTCTAGAAGACCATGTGATCAGATCAGGCCTCCAATATTGACGAAATCGACCATCAAGTTGGCTGATCAAAATCGTCATATACCTACCTTTGAAATTTGTAAAGCTTGTCTCTTGTCATTTAGCCCTCCAAAATATGTATAAATAGAGGGCCTTGGATGATTGTAAGGGATCATATTGTACATAGGTAGGATATTAGCCATTTTAATAAAATTCTCTAAGTTTTCTTCTTCTTTCTTTTCTCTAGTTTTCTTTCTTTTCTCTAGTTTTCTTTTTCTTTAGAGAGAGCAAGAGGTTGGATAATTAATATTCTTCCTCTTCTTCTTTCTTTCTTTTATTTTCTTCTTAGATTTTCTTTAATTTTATGTTTATGTTTACAATGCCTATGCTAGGCTAAACTTCTATTTGGTTAAGGGTGATTTCAAAGCTCTAGACATGTTTTATAATTGATTTTCAGATTCTATCTATCATTAATTTTCTATCAAAGTTGCTTATGTTCTTCTACAAGAATTGTTCATGATGTTGTCTTGATTTGTTTAGGTGTACAACTAGATAGATCTTCATAATTATCTATTGCTAGTTTAGGAGTCTTGATCCGTGTAATTGTCTTGATTTCCTATTCATAAGTGGCAATTTGTGATTAATGATTATGGTCAAGTTTTCAATAATTGCAAAGTGGAACATAACCTAAGTTGAACAATCCGAGCTTATGTGTTTGTTGCTTAGATCAACCTATCTTTCTCATCATAAAGCTGCCATTAAATTGAATCTAGAGAGCTTATTCTAGGTTGTTTGATGGTTAGAGATTAAATAGAGAGCTTGTTCTATTTAACGACAAACTAAGGAAAGATTGGGATAACAGAGCTTGTTGTTATCTACGGTTGTTAACTTTGATAGTTGGTTGATATTGATAGATCTGAAATTGATTCTTAATGATGTCTAGTGGTGGAGAATGAAACCTTAACCATATTTTTCATATTTGATTCTTCCTACTTACTTGTTTTCTTACTTTTCTAGTTTGCTTATTTTTAAAAGTATATTTATTTTTATTGGCTGGTTATACCGCCTAATTTGTATATTAACTTTGTTTTATTTTTATTGGCTGGTTATACCGCCTAATTTAGTATATATATTTTTATTGGCTGGTTATACCGCCTAATTTAGTATATATATTTTTATTGGCTGGTTATACCGCCCTTGCATCTTATTCTTATTATTTACTTTAGTTTAAATCTGGCTTCAAAAACCCCTTTTCTTTTATTGTTCTTGAATTTAAGTTTTAAACTATTAACTTATAAACTAAAACCCAATCCCTGAGGACTCGACCCTTGCTAACTACTATACTTACAATTTATCTTTTTAGTGCAAGGTTAAATAAGATACACTCTTTTGGGTGCATCATGGAGAATGAAACCTTAACCATAATTTTCATATTTGATTCTTCTTACTTATTTGTTTTCTTACTTTTAGTTTGCTTATTTTTTATATTTATTTTTATTGGCTGGTTATACCGCCTAATTTGTATATTAACTTTGTTTTATTTTTATTGGCTGGTTATACCGCCTAATTTAGTATATATATTTTTATTGGCTGGTTATACCGCCTAATTTAGTATATATATTTTTATTGGCTGGTTATACCGCCTTGCATCTTATTCTTATTATTTACTTTAGTTTAAATCTGGCTTCAAAAACCCTTTTTCTTTTATTGTTCTTGAATTTAAGTTTTAAACTATTAACTTATAAACTAAAACCCAATCCCTGAGGACTCGACCCTTGCTAACTACTATACTTACAATTTATCTTTTTAGTGCAAGGTTAAATAAGATACACTCTTTTGGGTGCATCAAATTTTTGGCGCCGTTGCCGGGGATTGTTTTCTTTAGTTTATTTGTTACTTGGTTTATTCTTATTTTCAGTTCTAATTAGTTTTATTTTCTTGTACATACAAGTTTTTCTTTTCAAATTTAAAAAAAAAAAAAAAAAAACATTGGAATTGAGCAATCTAACACTTGAAGAGTTGGTGGCATACATGAACATGGAGAATCAACAAGCAAATCTCACCTCCCCAGTTCAACAATTGGCCATGGGAGGATGTCAAGGCCATCAAGGGTTCCAAGACCAACAGTATGATCATTACTCAAACACTTACCGTGAGGGATGGTGGGATCATACTAATTATGGCTACTCGAAAAATTACCAAGAAGTAGATCCTTATGCCAATTACACTCATCCATCTAGCTTCAATCAATCATGGTCACAAGAACCAGATCTTTTTCAACCACCACATATGACTCAAAACTCAGGTACTTCTTTAGAAGATCTTGTCTATTCTCTTGTTACTGATACTTTGCAATTTCAACAGGAAACAAGGGCAAGTATCCAGAGTTTGGAAAGGCAAATGAGCCTATTGGCTAGTAGTATGGTGGTATGGGTAGCACAAAGATCTGAAGAACTCCCTGCCCAAACGATGATTAACCCAAAGGAGAATGCTACTATTGTGACCTTGAGGAATGAGGAACAAGATGAGGATGAGACAAAATTAGAGATGAATTCTATTCTTGAGGATAATGAAACCAATGATCCAAATAAGAGTATTTCGGCACCTGAGGTAACGTTTGAGATTCCAATTTTTACTAATGTTTCTTCTCCACCTTTTCCTAGTAGATTCGCAAAGTTCAAGGAGGATGAACATGAACAAGACACGCTGGAAACCTTAAACAGTTTGTTTGTGGATGTCATTCAACAAGTACCAAAATATGCTCCATTCCTCGATGAGATATGCACCACAAAGGATGATGGAATAATACTTGTAATGGAGAATGCATCCACTGTTGTGCAAAGAAAGCTTCCTCTCAAACGCATAAATTTGGAAAATTTCATGTATGAGCCTGACAAGCCTAAAAAGCCAATAAGGGGTGTTGGTTAGGTTCAAAACACTAACTCAAGTGTTAATTGGGAAGGCAACCCAATTAAAGAAGAAATTGCCAACCTTCCATATTCAGATTTGCTTTCTCTTTCTCTTTCTCTTTCCCTTTCTTTTCCTTTTTCTTTTATTATTTTTATTTTTATTGTTTTTATTTTTATTTTTTATGTTTACTTGTTAATTTTTGTTTAGTATTTTAGGATTATTTAGGTTGCATGAGTTTCTTTTGTTTTGAGTCTTAGTTGTTCCTATTCTTATGTTATTAGTTCTTTTCTCTTACACATGATTCTTTCATTTGGGTTAATAGACTTACATTGAGGACAATGTAAGAATTAAGTGTGGGGGGAATGATTTAGGATTTCTTTTATTTTTGTCTACTATTTTTTTTTATGAGTCTTTATTATTATTATTATTTTTTTAGTGTGTTTTAGTTCCTTTTTAATACAATGATGAGATATGAATTGCATAAGTCTAAAACAGATTTATTAGTGAGAAGATTTTCATGAGAATTGAGCTTGATGTCAACCTTTTTATGAGCCAATGTTAATATGATATGTTGATAACTCGTATAATTATATAGTTTTTAGTTATGTTTTATTATTGTTTTGTGTCAAATACGAGTTATTATTGTTTAGTCTAATTGTGTTTATGATCTTTTATATTTTTATGTAATTTGGTGTTTTTCACAAGTTTCTTTGAGTGATTTCAGATTACTAGAATTAAGGGCAAATCCAGTTCAGTTCCAGTTCCGACACATTTTTCCATATCAGCTATATCTGGAGTTTCACTGAAGCAATAAGGCTGAAATTTGTTGCCGTGCAAAGATAAGAGGCATATCTATCTTTTTCATGTTTTATACTTCTTGAAACGGAGTCGTTTTCCCTAGCGAAATCGACCATCAAGTTGGCTGATGTGCAATGACGTCTGTGCTGACCTGTTTTCGTATTTTGCCCATATCTGCTTATCCACATCAGCAAATGAGCTGATTCCAATGGCTATGGATCCGTAACTGATACGGGAACCTTTGTATAGAAGACCATATGATCAGATCAGGCCTCTAATATTGACGAAATCGACCATCAAGTTGGCTGATGTGCAATGACGTCTGTGCTGACATGTTTTCGTATTTTGCCCATATCTGCTTATCCACATCAGCAAATGAGCTGATTCCAACGGCTATGGATCCGTAACTGATAGGGGAACATTTTTCTAGAAGACCATGTGATCCGATCAGGCCTCCAACATTGACGAAATCGACCATCAAGTTGGCTGATCAAAATTGTCATACAATATGACGAAAATTGTTAGAAAAATTCACCCACCTATTATACCTACCTTTGAAATTTGTAAAGCTTGTCTCTTGTCATTTAGCCTTCCAAAATGTGTATAAATAGAGGGCCTTGGATGATTGTAGAGGATCATATTGTACATAGGTAGGATATTAGCCATTTTAATAAAATTCTCTAAGTTTTCTTCTTCTTTCTTTTCTCTAGTTTTCTTTCTTTTCTCTAGTTTTCTTTTTCTTTAGAGAGAGCAAGAGGTTGGATAATTAATATTCTTCCTCTTCTTCTTTCTTTCTTTTATTTTCTTCTTAGATTTTCTTTAATTTTATGTTTATGTTTATAATGCCTATGCTAGGCTAAACTTCTATTTGGTTAAGGGTGATTTCAAAGCCCTAGACATGTTTTATAATTGATTTTCAGTTTCTATCTATCATTAATTTTCTATCAAAGTTGCTTATGTTCTTCTACAAGAATTGTTCATGATGTTGTCTAGATTTATTTAGGTGTACAACTAGATAGATCTTGATAATTATCTATTGCTAGTTTAGGAGTCTTGATCCGTGTAATTGTCTTGATTTCCTATTCATAAGTGGCAATTTGTGATTAATGATTATGGTCAAGTTTTCAATAATTGCAAAGTGGAACATAACCTAAGTTGAACAATCCGAGCTTATGTGTTTGTTGCTTAGATCAACCTATCTTTCTCATCATAAAGCTGCCATTAAATTGAATTTAGAGAGCTTATTCTAGGTTGTTTAATGGTTAGAGATTAAATAGAGAGCTTGTTCTATTTAACGACAAACTAAGGAAAGATTGGGGTAACAGAGCTTGTTGTTATCTACGGTTGTTAACTTTGATAGTTGGTTGATATTGATAGATCTGAAATTGATTCTTAATGATGTCTAGTGGTGGAGAATGAAACCTTAACCATATTTTTCATATTTGATTCTTCTTACTTATTTGTTTTCTTACTTTTAGTTTGCTTATTTTTTATATTTATTTTTATTGGCTGGTTATACCGCCTAATTTGTATATTAAATTTGTTTTATTTTTATTGGCTGGTTATACCGCCTAATTTAGTATATATATTTTTATTGGCTGGTTATACCGCCTAATTTAGTATATATATTTTTATTGGCTGGTTATACCGCCTTGCATCTTATTCTTATTATTTACTTTAGTTTAAATCTGGCTTCAAAAACCCCTTTTCTTTTATTGTTCTTGAATTTAAGTTTTAAACTATTAACTTATAAACTAAAACCCAATCCCTGAGGACTCGACCCTTGCTAACTACTATACTTACAATTTATCTTTTTAGTGCAAGGTTAAATAAGATACACTCTTTTGGGTGCATCAAATTTTTGGCGCCGTTGCCGGGGATTGTTTTCTTTAGTCTATTTGTTACTTGGTTTATTCTTATTTTCAGTTCTAATTAGTTTTATTTTCTTGTACATACAAGTTTTTCTTATCAAATTTTGAAAAAAAAAAAAAAAAAAAAAAAAAACGATGGAGTTGAGCAATCTAACACTTGAAGAGTTGGTGGCATACATGAACATGGAGAATCAACAAGCCAATCTCACTTCCCTAGTTCAACAATTGGCCATGGGAGGATGTCAAGGCCATCAAGTGTTCCAAGACCAACAGTATGATCATTACTCAAACACTTACCATGAGGGATGGTGGGATCATACTACTTATGGCTATTCGGAAAATTACCAAGAAGTAGATCCTTATGCCAATTACACTCATCCATCTAGCTTCAATCAATCATGGTCCCAAGAACCAGATCTTTTTCAACCACCACATATGACTCAAAACTCAGGTACTTCTTTAGAAGATCTTGTCTATTCTCTTGTTACTGATACATTGCAATTTCAACAGGAAACAAGGGCAAGCATCCAGAGTTTGGAAAAGCAAATGATCCAATTGACTAGTAGTATGGTGGGATGGGTAGCACAAAGATCTGAAGAACTCCCTGCCCAAACGATGATTAACCCAAAGGAGAATGCTACGATTGTGACCTTGAGGAATGAGGAACAAGATGAGGATGAGCCAGAATTAGAGATGGATTCTATTCTTGAGGATAATGAAGCCACAAATACAAATAAGAGTATTTCGGCACCTGAGGTAACGTTTGAGATTCCAATTTTTACTAATGTTTCTTCTCCACCTTTTCCTAGTAGATTCGCAAAGTTCAAGGAGGATGAACATGAACAAGACACGCTGGAAACCTTAAACAGTTTGTTTGTGGATGTCATTCAACAAGTACCAAAAGATGCACCATTCCTCGATGAGATATGCACCACCAAGGATGATGGAATAATACTTGTAATGGAGAATGCATCCACTGTTGTGCAAAGAAAGCTTCCTCTCAAACGCATAAATTTGGGAAATTTCATGTATGAGCCTGACAAGCCTAAAAAGCCAAGAAAGGGTGTTGGTTAGATTCAAAACACTAACTCAAGTGTTAATTGGGAAGGCAGCCCAATTAAAGATGAAATTGCCAACCTTCCATATTCAGATTTGCTTTCTCTTTCTTTTCCTTTTTCTTTTATTATTTTTATTGTTTTATTTTTCTTTGTTAATTGTGTTTACTGCTTTTAAGTTCATTTAGGCTGCATAAGTTTCTTTTATTTAATAGTTCTTTTCTCTTACATATAATTCTTGCATTGGGGGATAATAGCATTACATTAATGACAATGTAAGAATTATGTGTGGGGGGAAGAATTTAGGATTTTATTTAGAGTGTTTTGTTTTTGAGTCTTTTTATGTTGTTTTTCTTTCTGATCCTTGTTTTGAAAAACACTAGATGTAAATATAATTTTTTTTAACCCCGGTTAAATGGCGGATAACGGTACTCCGTGATTATTTAAATCGGTTCCATCAGCTACCCACAAAACTGATATTGCATATAAATTTCTCTTTCATTTTTTTTTATTTTTTTTCAGGATGGATGATATTCTCACAAGATTGCAGAAACGATTTCCTTCTTTTCCTCGAAATATTTTACTGAAGCTTTACCAAGTTCGATTTGAAAGATTAAGAATGCTTATGCACAAAGGGATTCCTGGAGACATACGTTGGATAATTGAAGCCAAGGTACGTGAAGATGAATATCTTCCTGTTTTGCATTTACCAGGTACAGGTAGAAGCACTTTTGCAAAGAAGCGACGAGCAAAGCGCATGAGTTCAAATTGCCACAAATGTGCACGATGGACGTGTAACGGTAAATGTCGTTCTATTGGGATTCCGTCCTCTAATCGAGATGATAAAATTGAATTCATTAAGGATGGACTGAGTAAGGAGAATTTGGGTAATATCCAACTTTCTCTTGAGACGCATCCTAGTGGAGACGTACAAAGAGAAATTCTTGATTTATGGCCGCAATTCAAAAGGGAATGGCAACATCTTGGGAATCTGATGTTAAAAGACCCTGTTTGCCAGCTTGTAAGAAAACTGGATGGGAAGCATATCCTCGACTCATAGAAGGCGTTTAAGCCGTTTCTGGACGTAAAACCAGAGGAAGATGTGAGCCACAATCACAAGTACAATAAATGACTTCTCAGCTTTTGGTTTGATTTGCAATAACTTTATTTCGGTTTAATTTACGTGTTATTCGATTTGTGTAATTATTCTCATTTTTTTTTATTTGTCTTTTACGGTTGATTTTTCTTCTCTTTTTTATTTTCTTCCTGAAATCACGCAAAAATCTTTTGTTAGGTTAACATTTTCTTCTGACAGGTCAAATACACTTTCGGCGACATTATTACTCTTGACTTTTACGGTTGATTTTTCTTCTTTTTTTGATTTTCTTCCTGAAATCACGCAAAAATCTTTTGTTAGGTTAACATTTTCTTCTGACAGGTCAGATACACTTTCGGCGACATTATTACTCTTGTCTGATTCACTACTCAGTCCTCTATATATTACACCATGTACTCATTCTCTTTCAGGCACTCGAAAAAAAAAAAAAATGGAAAGTACTTCGTCCCAACGCATAAAAAAAATTTGTGTCTTTGGAGGTGCTTATCCAGGGAAAAATAACATATTCGCTGATGAAGCCATAAGAGTTGGAGTAATACTTGCCCAACAAAAGATCCACTTGATTTATGGAGGCGGTAGTACGGGTTTAATGGGAGCAGTCGCTACAGCAGCACACGCCGGAGGAAGTCCAGTTCTAGGAATCGTGCCAAAACTATTCACAAGTTTTTGTGGACCTACCGTGGGTAAGGAAATACAAGTCTGGAGTGTCCCTGAACGGATAACAATCATGTACCATTCTGCCGATGCATTCATTGCTTTACCAGGAGGTCTGGGTACATTGGAAGAAATAGCTTGCGTGGCTTCTTGGTCATCTTTGGTCACAAATAAGAAACCCATTGGTTTGCTTAATATTAATGGTTATTTTAATAATTTGCTTTAATATTTAGATAATGCTGTGGATAATGGATTCATGTTTTCAGAGGCAAGGAGAACCATAATTGCTGCTACAACCATTGAAGATTTACTCAAAAAGCTCCAAGCTTATGAGTGTTTATCTGCTACGGTTGTTTCGCAAACGCTCGGAAAAAGAAAAAGAGATATGGACGAGCAAGGAGTGGATTGCACTTTGTCTTTGTGACAATATCTAACATTTTGTTTGTTGTGTCTCAGTTATAATAAGTGGTTAGCAACCTCTGCAGGTAATATCTCCTAAATCCTACCTTTAAAATTTGACATTGGGGACAATGTCATATTTTAGTATGGGGTAAGGGACATATTTTGCTAATTTTAAAAAAAAAAAAAAAAATTGTTGTGTTTTAAGCCATTTAGAAGTATTCATTCTGAACAAGGTCTGAGTAAGGGAGACTTGAGACATACCTTGTCAGTTTGATTTCTTCTTTTCAAAAAAAAAAAAAAAGTTTGTTGTGTTTTAAGCAATTTAGAAGTATTCATTCTGAACAAGGTCTGAGTAAGGGAGACTTGAGACATACCTTGTCAGTTTGATTTTAATCTTTTTACGTTTACTTGTTAATTTTTGTTTAGTATTTTAGGATTATTTAGGTTGCATGAGTTTGTTTTGTTTTGAGTCTAGTTATTCCTATTCTTATGTTATTAGTTCTTTTCTCTTACACATGATTCTTTCATTTGGGTTAATAGACTTACATTGAGGACAATGTAAGAATTAAGTGTGGGGGGAATGATTTAGGATTTCTTTTATTTTTGTCTACTATTTTTTTTATGAGTCTTTATTATTATTTTTAGTGTGTTTTAGTTCCTTTTCAATACTATGATGAGATATGAATTGCATAAGTCTAAAACAGATTTATTAGTGAGAAGATTTTCATGAGAATTGAACTTGATATCAATCGTTTTATGAGCCAATGTTAATATGATATGTTGATTGAGAAAGAAGCATGTTTAGACTTAATCTGACTTGTATAATCATCCTTGTGAGTTTTTGAGCCTATAATGATTAATGCATTATATAAATCAATCTAATTTCTTTCTTGAGTGCTCTTATGATTACATGATTCTCTAGAACTTGCTTTAGACCTTGTTGAGACTATATTGATGCATGTGACAACATGAATATGATAGAGGCATTAGGATTTTTAGCCAGGGCCAAACAGCCATCCCTTATTGATGTTCCAAGAGAACACACCCCTAGTGAGCCAATTTGAGCCTACATTGAATAAGCTATTTATTTGGTAACCACAACTTACACCTAGCCTAAATATAACCCTTGTTCTAAAGATGGATTATATATTTTGAGACATATTGCAAAAAAAAAAACAAGGGATATTTTTAGTTAAAAATTTGGGTTGGAAACAAAAGATAAGTGTGGGGGAAGAAAAGAAAAGAAAAAGTCAAGAGAAAAAGAAAGGGATCATTGTCAAATACATTCCCATATAAAAAAAAAATCTTCTCTTGAACTTCTAGTTAAAGTAAAGAAAAAGATGTTACAAAGTTGTTTAGAATGAAGAAAAGGCCCAACATGAATATCCGGCCTAGGTGACTATGTACTTGTAAAAAGTTTTGAGAAGTTTCTTTGTATAATCTTTTTATGTCTCTAAACTTTATGAACTCTTTGGAACCTTTGTGATATCTTTATCCTTTTGTTCTTCAACCACATTACAAACCCCTTGGCCCCATTACAACCTTGATTAAAGACCTCTTGATTTATGAAGTTGCATGATCTTTTAGTGGAGAATAGGTGGACAAGCAAGCATATGGTAGAAGTGTTTTCATGAGATTGATTGAGTGTAAACACTTTACCACTACTTTAAAGAGTGAAAATCAAGAGAGTATCCCATGTGAGAAGTTGAGATTAAATTTGAACATGCACTATTTTGATTGAGATATGTTATGCTAATATTGGCTTAACTCAAACAATTTACATTCAAGCATGATTTTTTGTGAAATTTTTTAAGCTATTGATTAGTTTATAAGACTTGTTCAAATATTGTCTCTAATTTGTATTGAAAGGATTAGGAGTAAATATTTTTAGTATATGTAGTTTATTTATATGAAGTTTATTTATATTTTAATTTTTCAATGTTTGTGGGTATCGTTCTAGTAAACCCTCACGAGACTAAACTCGTCCACTAGGGACACCTAGGGGTTTAAAGGCTTGTGTCACATGCTAAGTGCCACCGTGATTTCCTACGAAAGTGGATTAGATTAGATTTTCTTATTTTATTTTTATTGAGTCGTTGCTAGGGACTAGCAACAATCTAAGTGTGGGGGTGTGATAACTCGTATAATTATATAGTTTTTAGTTATGTTTTATTATTGTTTTGTGTCAAATACGAGTTATTATTGTTTAGTCTAATTGTGTTTATGATCTTTTATATTTTTATGTAATTTGGTGTTTTTCACAAGTTTCTTTGAGTGATTTCAGATTACTAGAATTAAGGGCAAATCCAGTTCAGTTCCAGTTCCGACACATTTTGCCATATCAGCTATATCTGGAGTTTCACTGAAGCAATAAGGCTGAAATTTGTTGCCGTGCAAAGATAAGAGGCATATCTATCTTTTTCATGTTTTATACTTCTTGAAACGGAGTCGTTTTCCCTAGCGAAATCGACCATCAAGTTGGCTGATGTGCAATGACGTCTGTGCTGACCTGTTTTCGTATTTTGCCCATATCTGCTTATCCACATCAGCAAATGAGCTGATTCCAATGGCTATGGATCCGTAACTGATACGGGAACCTTTGTCTAGAAGACCATATGATCAGATCAGGCCTCTAATATTGACGAAATCGACCATCAAGTTGGCTGATGTGCAATGACGTCTGTGCTGACATGTTTTCGTATTTTGCCCATATCTGCTTATCCACATCAGCAAATGAGCTGATTCCAACGGCTATGGATCCGTAACTGATAGGGGAACATTTTTCTAGAAGACCATGTGATCCGATCAGGCCTCCAACATTGACGAAATCGACCATCAAGTTGGCTGATCAAAATTGTCATACAATATGACGAAAATTGTTAGAAAAATTCACCCACCTATTATACCTACCTTTGAAATTTGTAAAGCTTGTCTCTTGTCATTTAGCCTTCCAAAATGTGTATAAATAGAGGGCCTTGGATGATTGTAGAGGATCATATTGTACATAGGTAGGATATTAGCCATTTTAATAAAATTCTCTAAGTTTTCTTCTTCTTTCTTTTCTCTAGTTTTCTTTCTTTTCTCTAGTTTTCTTTTTCTTTAGAGAGAGCAAGAGGTTGGATAATTAATATTCTTCCTCTTCTTCTTTCTTTCTTTTATTTTCTTCTTAGATTTTCTTTAATTTTATGTTTATGTTTATAATGCCTATGCTAGGCTAAACTTCTATTTGGTTAAGGGTGATTTCAAAGCCCTAGACATGTTTTATAATTGATTTTTCAGTTTCTATCTATCATTAATTTTCTATCAAAGTTGCTTATGTTCTTCTACAAGAATTGTTCATGATGTTGTCTAGATTTATTTAGGTGTACAACTAGATAGATCTTGATAATTATCTATTGCTAGTTTAGGAGTCTTGATCCGTGTAATTGTCTTGATTTCCTATTCATAAGTGGCAATTTGTGATTAATGATTATGGTCAAGTTTTCAATAATTGCAAAGTGGAACATAACCTAAGTTGAACAATCCGAGCTTATGTGTTTGTTGCTTAGATCAACCTATCTTTCTCATCATAAAGCTGCCATTAAATTGAATTTAGAGAGCTTATTCTAGGTTGTTTAATGGTTAGAGATTAAATAGAGAGCTTGTTCTATTTAACGACAAACTAAGGAAAGATTGGGGTAACAGAGCTTGTTGTTATCTATGGTTGTTAACTTTGATAGTTGGTTGATATTGATAGATCTGAAATTGATTCTTAATGATGTCTAGTGGTGGAGAATGAAACCTTAACCATATTTTTCATATTTGATTCTTCTTACTTATTTGTTTTCTTACTTTTAGTTTGCTTATTTTTTATATTTATTTTTATTGGCTGGTTATACCGCCTAATTTGTATATTAAATTTGTTTTATTTTTATTGGCTGGTTATACCGCCTAATTTAGTATATATATTTTTATTGGCTGGTTATACCGCCTAATTTAGTATATATATTTTTATTGGCTGGTTATACCGCCTTGCATCTTATTCTTATTATTTACTTTAGTTTAAATCTGGCTTCAAAAACCCCTTTTCTTTTATTGTTCTTGAATTTAAGTTTTAAACTATTAACTTATAAACTAAAACCCAATCCCTGAGGACTCGACCCTTGCTAACTACTATACTTACAATTTATCTTTTTAGTGCAAGGTTAAATAAGATACACTCTTTTGGGTGCATCATATGTTGATTGAGAAAGAAGCATGTTTAGACTTAATCTGACTTGTATAATCATCCTTGTGAGCTTTTGAGCCTATAATGATTGATGCATTATACAAATCAATCTAATTTCTTTCTTGAGTGCTCCTATGATTACATGATTCTCTAGAACTTGCTTTAAACCGTTTGAGACTATATTGATACATGTGACAACATGAATATGATAGAGGCATTAGGATTATAACCAGAGCCAAACAGCCATCCATTATTAATGTTCTAAGAGAACATCCCCTCTAGTGAGCCAATTTGAGCCTACATTAAATATGATGTTTTATTGGTAACCACAACTTACACCTAGCCTAAATATACTTATATCCTTACCCTTGTTCTAAAGATGGATTATATATTTTGAGACATATTGCAAAAAAACAAGGGATATTTTTAGTTAAAAATTTGGGTTAGAAACAAGAAATAAGTGTGGGGGGAAAAGAAAAGAAAAGTCAAGAGAAAAAGAAATGGAATACTGGCAAATACATTCCTATGTAAAAAAATATATATATATGAATCATCTCTTGAATTTGTGGAAAAAGAAAAAGATGTTACAAAGTTGTTTAGAATGAAGAAAAGGCCCAACATGAATATCCGGCCTAGATGACTATGTACTTGTAAAGAGTTTTGAGAAGTTTCTTTGTATAATCTTTTTATGTCTCTAAACTTTATGAACTCTTTGGAACCTTTGTGATATCTTTATCCTTTTGTTCTTCAACCACATTACAAACCCCTTGGCCCCATTACAACCTTGATTAAAAACCTCTTGATTTATGAAGTTGCATGATCTTTTAGTGGAGAATAGGTGGACAAGCAAGCATATGGTAGAAGTGTTTTCATGAGATTGATTGAGTGTAAACACTTTACCACTACTTTAAAGAGTGAAAATCAAGAGAGTATCCCATGTGAGAAGTTGAGATTAAATTTGAACATGCACTATTTTGATTGAGATATGTTATGCTAATATTGGCTTAACTCAAACAATTTACATTCAAGCATGATTTTTTGTGAAATTTTTTAAGCTATTGATTAGTTTATAAGACTTGTTCAAATATTGTCTCTAATTTGTATTGAAAGGATTAGGAGTAAATATTTTTAGTATATGTAGTTTATTTATATGAAGTTTATTTATATTTTAATTTTTCAATGTTTGTGGGTATCGTTCTAGTAAACCCTCACGAGACTAAACTCGTCCACTAGGGACACCTAGGGGTTTAAAGGCTTGTGTCACATGCTAAGTGCCACCGTGATTTCCTACGAAAGTGGATTAGATTAGATTTTCTTATTTTATTTTTATTGAGTCGTTGCTAGGGACTAGCAACAATCTAAGTGTGGGGGTGTGATAACTCGTATAATTATATAGTTTTTAGTTATGTTTTATTATTGTTTTGTGTCAAATACGAGTTATTATTGTTTAGTCTAATTGTGTTTATGATCTTTTATATTTTTATGTAATTTGGTGTTTTTCACAAGTTTCTTTGAGTGATTTCAGATTACTAGAATTAAGGGCAAATCCAGTTCAGTTCCAGGTCCGACACATTTTGCCATATCAGCTATATCTGGAGTTCCAGGTCCGACACGTGTTTTTCACACGTTTTCCCTAGCGAAATCGACCATCAAGTTGGCTGATGTGCAATGACGTCTGTGCTGACCTGTTTTCGTATTTTGCCCATATCTGCTTATCCACATCAGCAAATGAGCTGATTCCAATGGCTATGGATCCGTAACTGATACGGGAACCTTTGTCTAGAAGACCATATGATCAGATCAGGCCTCTAATATTGACGAAATCGACCATCAAGTTGGCTGATGTGCAATGACGTCTGTGCTGACATGTTTTCGTATTTTGCCCATATCTGCTTATCCACATCAGCAAATGAGCTGATTCCAACGGCTATGGATCCGTAACTGATAGGGGAACCTTTTTCTAGAAGACCATGTGATCCGATCAGGCCTCCAACATTGACGTAATCGACCATCAAGTTGGCTGATCAAAATTGTCATACAATATGACGAAAATTGTTAGAAAAATTCACCCACCTATTATACCTACCTTTGAAATTTGTAAAGCTTGTCTCTTGTCATTTAGCCCTCCAAAATGTGTATAAATAGAGGGCCTTGGATGATTGTAGAGGATCATATTGTACATAGGTAGGATATTAGCCATTTTAATAAAATTCTCTAAGTTTTCTTCTTCTTTCTTTTCTCTAGTTTTCTTTTTCTTTAGAGAGAGCAAGAGGTTGGATAATTAATATTCTTCCTCTTCTTCTTTCTTTCTTTTATTTTCTTCTTAGATTTTCTTTAATTTTATGTTTATGTTTACAATGCCTATGCTAGGCTAAACTTCTATTTGGTTAAGGGTGATTTCAAAGCCCTAAACATGTTCTGTGATTGATTTTCAGATTCTATCTATCATTAATTTTCTATCAAAGTTGCTTATGTTCTTCTACAAGAATTGTTCATGATGTTGTCTTGATTTATTTAGGTGTACAACTAGATAGATCTTGATAATTATCTATTGCTAGTTTAGGAGTCTTGATCCGTGTAATTGTCTTGATTTCCTATTCATAAGTGGCAATTTGTGATTAATGATTATGGTCAAGTTTTCAATAATTGCAAAGTGGAACATAACCTAATTTGAACAATCCGAGCTTATGTGTTTGTTGCTTAGATCAACCTATCTTTCTCATCATAAAGCTGCCATTAAATTGAATTTAGAGAGCTTATTCTAGGTTGTTTAATGGTTAGAGATTAAATAGAGAGCTTGTTCTATTTAACGACAAACTAAGGAAAGATTGGGATAACAGAGCTTGTTGTTATCTACGGTTGTTAACTTTGATAGTTGGTTGATATTGATAGATCTGAAATTGATTCATAATGATGTCTAGTGGTGGAGAATGAAACCTTAACCATATTTTTCATATTTGATTCTTCTTACTTATTTGTTTTCTTACTTTTAGTTTGCTTATTTTTTATATTTATTTTTATTGGCTGGTTATACCGCCTAATTTGTATATTAACTTTGTTTTATTTTTATTGGCTGGTTATACCGCCTAATTTAGTATATATATTTTTATTGGCTGGTTATACCGCCTAATTTAGTATATATATTTTTATTGGCTGGTTATACCGCCTTGCATCTTATTCTTATTATTTACTTTAGTTTAAATCTGGCTTCAAAAACCCTTTTTCTTTTATTGTTCTTGAATTTAAGTTTTAAACTATTAACTTATAAACTAAAACCCAATCCCTGAGGACTCGACCCTTGCTAACTACTATACTTACAATTTATCTTTTTAGTGCAAGGTTAAATAAGATACACTCTTTTGGGTGCATCACTAGCTCTTTGAGAGTTCGGTTGTCAGCTGCTGCCATCTCTCCTTGCTTCTCTTGGATGTTTTGGATCAACTCCTCGATTGGTTGTTGGTGAGAAGTTATAAATTCCCGAATTTTCCTAAGTCGTAAGTCTTCTTCGGGAGCTTGGAACATTCACTAATAAAAAAAAATAAGAAAGTAAATAATTAGAACAGAAAATAAGAATAAACCAATAAACTAATAAACTAAAGAAAGCAATCCCCGGCAACGGCGCCAAAAATTTGATGCACCCAAAAGAGTTTATCTTATTTAACCTTGCACTAAAAAGATCAATTGTAAGTATAATGATTAGCAAGGGTCGAGTCCTCAGGGATTGGGTTTTAATCTATGAGTTATTAGTTTATAACTTACGTTCAAAGAAAACAATAAAAGAAAAGGGGTTTTTGAAGCCAGATTTAAACTAAAGTAAATAATAAGAATAAGATGCAAGGCGGTATAACCAGCCAATAAAAATATATATACTAAATTAGGCGGTATAACCAGCCAATAAAAATATATATACTAAATTAGGCGGTATAACCAGCCAATAAAAATAAAACAAAGTTAATATACAAATTAGGCGGTATAACCAGCCAATAAAAATAAATATAAAAAATAAGCAAACTAGAAAAGTAAGAAAACAAGTAAGTAAGAAGAATCAAATATGAAAAATATGGTTAAGGTTTCATTCTCCACCACTAGACATCATTAAGAATCAATTTCAGATCTATCAATATCAACCAACTATCAAAGTTAACAACCGTAGATAACAACAAGCTCTGTTATCCCAATCTTTCCTTAATTTGTCGTTAAATAGAACAAGCTCTCTATTTAATCTCTAACCATTAAACAACCTAGAATAAGCTCTCTAAATTCAATTTAATGGCAGCTTTATGATGAGAAAGATAGGTTGATCTAAGCAACAAACACATAAGCTCGGATTGTTCAACTTAGGTTATGTTCCACTTTGCAATTATTGAAAACTTGACCATAATCATTAATCACAAATTGCCACTTATGAATAGGAAATCAAGACAATTACACGGATCAAGACTCCTAAACTAGCAATAGATAATTATCAAGATCTATCTAGTTGTACACCTAAATAAATCAAGACAACATCATGAACAATTCTTGTAGAAGAACATAAGCAACTTTGATAGAAAATTAATGATAGATAGAATCTGAAAATCAATCACAAAACGTGTCTAGGGCTTTGAAATCACCCTTAACCAAATAGAAGTTTAGCCTAGCATAGGCATCATAAACATAAACATAAACATAAAATTAAAGAGAATCTAAGAAGGAAATAAAAGAAAGAAAGAAGAAGAAGAAGAATATTAATTATCCAACCTCTTGCTCTTTCTAGAGAAAAAGAAAACTAGAGAAAAGAAAGAACAAGAAAACTTAGAGAATTTTGTTAAAATGGCTAATATCCTACCAATCTCCAATATGATCCCTTACAATCATCCAAGGCCCTCTATTTATACACATTTTGGAGGGCTAAATGACAAGAGACAAGCTTTACAAATTTCAAAGGTAGGTATATGACGATTTTGATCAGCCAACTTGATGGTCGATTTCGTCAATATTGGAGGCCTGATCTGATCACATGGTCTTCTAGAAAAAGGTTCCCCTATCAGTTATGGAACCATAGCCGTTGGAATCAGCTCATTTGCTGATGTGGTTAAGCAGATATGGGCAAAATACGAAAACATGTCAGCACAGACGTCATTGCACATCAGCCACCTTGATGGTCGATTTCTTCAATATTGGAGGCCTGATCTGATCACATGGTCTTCTAGACAAAGGTTCCCCTATCAGTTACGGAACCATAGCCGTTAGAATAAGCTCATTTGCTGATGTGGTTAAGCAGATATGGGCAAAATACGAAAACATGTCAGCACAGACATCATTGCACATCAGCCAACTTGATGGTCGATTTCGCTAGGGAAAACGACTCCGTTTTAAGAAGTGTAAAACATGAAAAAGATAGATATGCCTCTTATCTTTGCATGGCTACAAATTTCAGCCTTATTGCTTCAGTGAAACTCGAGATATAGCTGATATGGCAAAAGGTGTCGGAACTGAAACTGAACTGGATTTGCCCTTAATTCTAGTAATCTGAAATCACTCAAAGAAACTTGTGAAAAACACCAAAATACATAAAAATATAAAAGATCATAAACACAATTAGACTAAACAATAATAACTCGTATTTGACACAAAACATTAATAAAACATAACTAAAAACTATATAATTATACGAGTTATCAACGTGTAACGGTAAATGTCGTTCTATTGGGATTCCATCCTCTAATCGAGATGATAAAATTGAATTCATTAAGGATGGACTGTGTAAGGAGAATTTGGGTAATATCCAACTTTCTCTTGAGACGCATCCTAGTGGAGACGTACAAAGAGAAATTCTTGATTTATGGCCGCAATTCCAAAGGGAATGGCAACATCTTGGGAATCTGATGTTAAAAGACCCTGTTTGCCATCTTGTAAGAAAACTGGATGGGAAGCGTATCCTCGACTCATAGAAGGCGTTTAAGCCGTTTCTGGACGTAAAACCAGAGGAAGATGTGAGCCACAATCACAACTACAATAAATAACTTATCAGCTTTTGGTTTGATTTGCAATAACTTCATTTCGGTTTAATTTACGTGTTGTTCGATTTGTGTAATTATTCTCGTTTTTTTTATTGGTCTTTTACGGTTGATTTTTCTTCTCTTTTTGATTTTCTTCCTGAAATCACGCAAAAATCTTTTGTTAGGTTAACATTTTCTTCTGACAGGTCAAATACACTTTCGGCGACATTATTACTCTTGTCTGATTCACTACTCAGTCCTCTATATATTACACCATGTACTCATTCTCTTTCAGGCACTCGAAAAAAAAAATGGAAAGTACTTCGTCCCAGCGCATTAAAAAAATTTGTGTCTTTGGAGGTGCTTATCCAGGGAAAAATAACATATTTGCTGATGAAGCCATAAGAGTTGGAGTAATACTTGCCCAACAAAAGATCCAGTTGATTTATGGAGGTGGTAGTACGGGTTTAATGGGAGCAGTCGCTACAGCAGCACACGCCGGAGGAAGTCCAGTTATAGGAATCGTGCCAAAACTATTCGCAGATTTTTGTGGACCTACCTTGGGTAAGGAAATACAAGTCTGGAGTATCCCTGAACGGATAACAATCATGTACCATTCTGCCGATGCATTCATTGCTTTACCAGGAGGTCTGGGTACATTGGAAGAAATAGCTTGCGTGGCTTCTTGGTCATCTTTGGTCACAAATAAGAAACCCATTGGTTTGCTGTGGAAAATGGATTCATGTTTTCAGAGGCAAGGAGAACCATAATTTCTGCTACAACCATTGAAGATTTACTCAAAAAGCTCCAAGCTTATGAGTGTTTATCTGCTACGGTTGTTTCGCAAACGCTCGGAAAAAGAAAAAGTGATATGGACGAGCAAGGAGTGGATTGCACTTTGTCTTTGTGACATTATCTAACATTTTGCTTGTTGTGTCTCAGTTATAATAAGTGGTTAGCAACCTCTGCAGGTAATATCTCCTAAATTCTACCTTTAAAATTTGACATTGGGGACAATGTCATATTTTAGTAGGGGGTAAGGGCATATTTTGCTAATTTAAAAAAATATATATATATTTGTTGTGTTTTAAGACATTTAGAAGTATTCATTCTGAACAAGGTCTGAGTAAGGGAGACTTGAGACATACCTTGTCAGTTTGATTTAATCTTCTTCAAAAAAAAAAAAAAAAAAAGCATGTTTAGACTTAGTGTGTTTTTAGTGTGTTTTAGTTACTTTCAATACTATGATGAGATATGAATTGCATAAGTCTAAAACAGATTTATTAGTGAGAAGATTTTCATGAGAATTGAGCTTGATATCAACCTTTTTATGAGCCAATGTTAATATGATATGTTGATTGAGAAAGAAGCTTGTTTAGACTTAATCTGACTTGTATAATCATCCTTGTGAGTTTTTGAGCCTATAATGATTGATGCATTATATAAATCAATCTAATTTCTTTCTTGAGTGCTCTTATGATTACATGATTCTCTAGAACTTGCTTTAGACCTTGTTGAGACTATATTGATGCATGTGACAACATGAATATGATAGAGGCATTAGGATTTTTAGCCAGGGCCAAACAGCCATCCCTTATTGATGTTCCAAGAGAACACACCTGATGCACCCAAAAGAGTGTATCTTATTTAACCTTGCACTAAAAAGATCAATTGTAAGTATAGTAGTTAGCAAGGGTCGAGTCCTCAGGGATTGGGTTTTAGTTTATAAGTTGATAGTTTAAAACTTAAATTCAAGAACAATAAAAGAAAAGGGGTTTTTGAAGCCAGATTTAAACTAAAGTAAATAATAAGAATAAGATGCAAGGCGGTATAACCAGCCAATATATATACTAAGCAAGGCGGTATAACCAGCCAATATATATACTAAGCAAGGCGGTATAACCAGCCAATAAAAATATATATACTAAATTAGGCGGTATAACCAGCCAATAAAAATAAAACAAAATTAATATACAAATTAGGCGGTATAACCAGCCAATAAAAATAAATATACTTTTAAAAATAAGCAAACTAGAAAAGTAAGAAAACAAGTAAGAAGAATCAAAAATGAAAAATATGGTTAAGGTTTCATTCTCCACCACTAGACATCATTAAGAATCAATTTCAGATCTATCAATATCAACCAACTATCAAAGTTAACAACCGTAGATAACAACAAGCTCTGTTATCCCAATCTTTCCTTAGTTTGTCGTTAAATAGTACAAGCTCTCTATTTAATCTCTAACCATCAAACAACCTAGAATAAGCTCTCTAGATTCAATTTAATGGCAGCTTTATGATGAGAAAGATAGGTTGATCTAAGCAACAAACACATAAGCTCGGATTGTTCAACTTAGGTTATGTTCCACTTTGCAATTATTGAAAACTTGACCATAATCATTAATCACAAATTGCCACTTATGAATAGGAAATCAAGACAATTACACGGATCAAGACTCCTAAACTAGCAATAGATAATTATCAAGATCTATCTAGTTGTACACCTAAACAAATCAAGACAACATCATGAACAATTCTTGTAGAAGAACATAAGCAACTTTGATAGAAAATTAATGATAGATAGAATCTGAAAATCAATCACAAAACATGTCTAGGGCTTTGAAATCACCCTTAACCAAATAGAAGTTTAGCCTAGCATAGGCATTATAAACATAAAATTAAATAGAATCTAAGAAGAAAATAAAAGAAAGAAAGAAGAAGAAGAAGAATATTAATTATCCAACCTCTTGCTCTTTCTAAAGAAAAAGAAAACTAGAGAAAAGAAAGAAGAAGAAAACTTAGAGAATTTTGTTAAAATGACTAATATCCTACCATTCTCCAATATGATCCCTTACAATCATCCAAGGCCCTCTATTTATACAAATTTTGGAGGGCTAAATGACAAGAGACAAGCTTTACAAATTTCAAAGGTAGGTATATGACGATTTTGATCAGCCAACTTGATGGTCGATTTCGTCAATATTGGAGGCCTGATCTGATCACATGGTCTACTAGAAAAAGGTTCCCCTATCAGTTACGGAACCATAGCCATTGTAATCAGCTCATTTGCTGATGTGGTTAAGCAGATATGGGCAAAATACGAAAACATGTCAGCACAGACGTCATTACACATCAGCCACCTTGATGGTCGATTTCTTCAATATTGGAGGCCTGATCTGATCACATGGTCTTCTAGACAAAGGTTCCCCTATCAGTTACGGAACCATAGCCGTTGGAATCAGCTCATTTGCTGATGTGGATAAGAAGATATGGGCATAATATGAAAACATGTCAGCACAGACGTCATTGCACATCAGCCAACTTGATGATCGATTTCGCTAGGGAAAACGACTCCGTTTTAAGAAGTGTAAAACATGAAAAAGATAGATATGCCTCTTAGCTTTGCATGGCTACAAATTTCAGCCTTATTGCTTCAGTGAAACTCGAGATATAGCTGATATGGCAAAAGGTGTCGGAACTGAAACTGAACTGGATTTGCCCTTAATTCTAGTAATCTGAAATCACTCAAAGAAACTTGTGAAAAACACCAAAATACATAAAAATATAAAAGATCATAAACACAATTAGACTAAACAATAATAACTCGTATTTGACACAAAACATTAATAAAACATAACTAAAAACTATATAATTATACGAGTTATCACACCCCCACACTTAGATTGTTGCTAGTCCCTAGCAACGACTCAATAAAAATAAAATAAGAAAATCTAATCTAATCCATTTTCGTAGGAAATCACGGTGGCACTTAGCATGTGACACAAGCCTTTAAACCCCTAGGTGTCCCTAGTGGACGAGTTTAGTCTCGTGAGGGTTTACTAGAACGATACCCACAAACATTGAAAAACTAAAATATAAATAAACTGCATATACTAAAAATATTTACTCCTAATCCTTTCAATACAAATTAGATACAATATTTGAACAAGTCTTATAAACTAATCAATAGCTTAAAGAATTTCACAAAAAATCATGCTTGAATGTAAATTGTTTGAGTTAAGCCAATATTAGCATAACATATCTCAATCAAAATATTGCATGTTCAAATTTAATCTCAACTTCTCACATGGGATACCCTTATGATTTTCACTCTTTAAAGTAGTGGTGAAGTGTTTACACTCAATCAATCTCATGAAAACAGTTCTACCATATTCTTGCTTGTCCACCTATTCTCCACTATTTAGATCATACAACTTCATGAATCAAGAGGTCTTTAATCAAGGTTGTAATGGGGCCAAGGGGTTTGTAATGTGGTTGAAGAACAAAAGGATAAAGATATCACAAAGGTTCCAAAGAGTTCATAAAGTTTAGAGACATAAAAAGATCATACAAAGAAACTTCTCAAAACTCTTTACAAGTACATAGTCACCTAGGCCGGATATTTATGTTGGGCCTTTTCTTCATTCTAAACGACTTTGTAGCATCTTTTTCTTTTTCCACAAATTCAAGAGATGATTCATATATATTTTTTTTTTTACATAGGAATGTATTTGCCAGTATTTCATTTCTTTTTCTCTTGACTTTTCTTTTCTTTCCCCCCCACACTTATTTCTTGTTTCTAACCCAAATTTTTAACTAAAAATATCCCTTGTCTTTGCAACTTGTCTCAAAACATGCTAATTCATCTTTGGAACAAAGGTAAAGATATAAGTATATTTAGGTTAGGGACAAGTTATGGTTACCAAAGAGATAGCTTATTCAATGTAGGCTCAAATTGGTTCACTAAGGGTGTGTTCTCTTGGGACATCAATAAGGGATGGCTGTTTGGCTCTGGCTAAAAATCCTAATGCCTCTATCATATTCATGTTGTCACATGTATCAATATAGTCTCAAACGGTTTAAAGCAAGTTCTAGAGAATCCTGTAATCATAAGAGCACTCAAGAAAGAAATTTGATTGATTTGTATAATGCATCAATCATTATAGGCTCAAAAACTCACAAGGATGATTATACAAGTCAGATTAAGTCTAAACATGCTTCTTTCTCAATCAACATATCATATTAACATTGGCTCATAAAAAAAAAATGATATCAAGCTCAATTCTCATGAAAATCTTCTCACTAATAACTCTGTTTTAGACTTATGCAATTCATATCTCATCATTGTATTAAAAAGGAACTAAAACACACTAAAAATTATAATAAAGACTCATAAAAAAAAATAGTAGACAAAAATAAAAGAAATCCTAAATCATTCCCCCCACACTTAATTCTTACATTGTCCTCAATGTAAGTCTATTAACCCAAATGAAAGAATCATGTGTAAGAGAAAAGAACTAATATCATAAGAATAGGAACAGCTAAGACTCAAAACAAAACAAACTCATGCAACCTAAATAATCTTAAAATACTAAACAACAATTAACAAGTAAACATAAAAAGATTAAAATCAAACTGACAAGGTGTGTCTCAAGTCTCCCTTACTCAGACCTTGTTCAGAATGAATACTTCTAAATTGCTTAAAACACAACAAACCTTTTTTTTTTTTTTTTTGATAAGAAGAAATCAAACTGACAAGGTATGTCTCAAGTCTCCCTTACTCAGACCTTGTCCAGAATGAATACTTCTTAATTTTTTTTATTATTTTTTTTTTTTTAAATTAGCAAAATATGTCCCTTACCCCCTACTAAAATATGACATTGTCCCCAATGTCAAATTTTAAAGGTAGAATTTAGGAGATATTACCTGCAGAGGTTGCTAACCACTTATTATAACTGAGACACAACAAGCAAAATGTTAGATAATGTCACAAAGACAAAGTGCAATCCACTCCTTGCTCGTCCATATCTCTTTTTCTTTTTCCGAGCGTTTGCGAAACAACCGTAGCAGATAAACACTCATAAGCTTGGAGCTTTTTAAGTAAATCTTCAATGGTTGTAGCAGAAATTATGGTTCTCCTTGCCTCTGAAAACATGAATCCATTATCCACAGCATTATCTAAATATAAAAGCAAATTACTAAAATAACCATTAATATTAAGCAAACCAATGGGTTTCTTATTTGTGACCAAAGATGACCAAGAAGCCACGCAAGCTATTTCTTCCAATGTACCCAGACCTCCTGGTAAAGCAATGAATGCATCGGCAGAATGGTACATGATTGTTATCCGTTCAGGGACACTCCAGACTTGTATTTCCTTACCCACGGTAGGTCCACAAAAACTTGTGAATAGTTTTGGCACGATTCCTAGAACTGGACTTCCTCCGGTGTGTGCTGCTGTAGCGACTGCTCCCATTAAACCCGTACTACCGCCTCCATAAATCAAGTGGATCTTTTGTTGGGCAAGTATTACTCCAACTCTTATGGCTTCATCAGCGAATATGTTATTTTTCCCTGGATAAGCACCTCCAAAGACACAAATTTTTTTAATGCGCTGGGATGAAGTACTTTCCATTTTTTTTTTCGAGTGCCTGAAAGAGAATGAGTACATGGTGTAATATATAGAGGACTGAGTAGTGAATCAGACAAGAGTAATAATGTCGCCGAAAGTGTATCTGACCTGTCAGAAGAAAATGTTATCCTAACAAAAGATTTTTGCGTGATTTCAGGAAGAAAATCAAAAAGAGAAGAAAAAATCAACCGTAAAAGACAAATAAAAAAAAACGAGAATAATTACACAAATCGAACAACACGTAAATTAAAACAAAATAAAGTTATTGCAAATCAAACCAAAAGCTGAGAAGTCATTTATTGTAGTTGTGATTGTGGCTCACATCTTCCTCTGGTTTTACGTCCAGAAACGGCTTAAACGCCTTCTATGAGTCGAGGATATGCTTCCCATCCAGTTTTCTTACAAGCTGGCAAACAGGGTCTTTTAACATCAGATTCCCAAGATGTTGCCATTCCCTTTGGAATTGCGGCCATAAATCAAGAATTTCTCTTTGTACGTCTCCACTAGGATGCGTCTCAAGAGAAAGTTGGATATTACCCAAATTCTCCTTACTCAGTCCATCCTTAATGAATTCAATTTTATCATCTCGATTAGAGGACGGAATCCCAATAGAACGACATTTACCGTTACACGTCCATCGTGCACATTTGTGGCAATTTGAACTCATGCGCTTTGCTCGTCGCTTCTTTGCAAAAGTGCTTCTACCTGTACCTGGTAAATGCAAAACAGGAAGATATTCATCTTCACGTACCTTGGCTTCAATTATCCAACGTATGTCGTCAGGAATCCCTTTGTGCATAAGCATTCTTAATCTTTCAAGTCGAACTTGGTAAAGCTTCAGTAAAATATTTCGAGGAAAAGGAGGAAATCGTTTCTGCAATCTTGTGAGAATATCATCCATCCTGAAAAAAAAAATGAAAAAAATGAAAGAGAAATTGGAAGAGAAATTTATATACAATATCAGTTTTGTGGGTAGCTGATGGAACCGATTTAAATAATCACGGAGTACCGTTATCCGCCATTTAACCGGGGTTAAAAAAAATAAATTAAAAATTATATTTACATCTTTGTAAGAGAAAAGAACTATTAAACAAAAGAAAAGAAAAACAATAAAAGATAGAATGATGGAGAGTAAGGAATATGCAAATCTGATATAATAGATGCTCTCCATCCTTTTGGGTTGCCTCCCAAGAAGCGCTTGGTTTATTGTCCTCAGCCTAACTTAGACCCATGCCATTATTATTCAACATACTTTGGCTCAAAAAGTGGAAACTCCTCCACATCTTGTATTGGAAAGTTCTCATAGTAAGGCTTCAATCTATGACCATTCACTTTGAATGTCTTATCTGTTTTTGGGCTTTGGATTTCAACTGCACCATGAGTAAATACATTAGTAATAACAAAAGGTCCAACCCAACGAGAACGTAACTTACCTGGATATAACTTAAGGCGTGAATGGAAGAGAAGAACTTTTTGTCCAACAACAAATTCTTTTCTTGATATCATCTTGTCATGGAATGCCTTAGTCTTTTCCTTGTAAATCCTAGAATTCTGATAGGCATCATTCCTTATCTCCTCTAATTCTTGTAGGTCAAGTTTTCTTTTCTTTCCTATCTCATCCATCTCCATGTTGCATTGTTTGATAGCCCAATATGATTTATGTTCCAATTCAACCGGAAGATGACAAGGCTTACCATAAACAAGTCGATAAGGAGACATACCAATGGGTGTCTTATATGCTGTCCTATAAGCCCAAAGTGCATCATCAAGTCGTGAACTCCAATCCTTCCTATTTGGATTAACTGTCTTTTCAAGGATGGACTTAACTTCTCGGTTTGACACTTCAGCTTGCCCACTAGTTTGAGGATGATATGAGGTGGAGACCTTGTGTGTGATGTTATACTTCCTCAAAAGTGCTTCCATAGTCCTATTGCAAAAGTGAGTACCTCTATCGCTGATTATGGCCTTTGGCGTTCCAAACCTAGCAAAGATGTTAGTCTTGACAAAATCTGAAACAACTTTAGAGTCATTAGTCCTAGTGGATTTTGCTTCCACCCACTTTGAAACATAATCAACGGCAAGTAAAATATAAAGATTACCAAAAGAAGGAGGAAAAGGTCCCATGAAATCCATGCCCCATACATCAAAAATTTCAACAATAAGTATTGGAGTTTGAGGCATTTGATTTCTAGCACCTAAGTTACCAGTTCTTTGGCAACGATCACATGACTTGCAAAAGAGGTATGCATCTTTGAATATGGTAGGCCAATAAAATCCAGAATCAAGAACTTTCATGGCTGTTCTTTTGGATCCAAAGTGTCCTCCACATGCATAAGAGTGACAAAAGGTGAGAATAGATTGAAATTCAGTTTCGAGTACACACCTTCTTATAATCTGATCGGAGCAATGCTTCCAAAGGTAAGGATCATCCCATATGTAGTATTTGGCATCACTCTTGATCTTATTTCTTTGAGCTTGTGTCAACTCTTGTGGCAACTTCTTGGTAACTAAGTAATTAACAATATCAGCATACCAAGGAGTTGTTGTTCTTATAAAAAGAAGTTGCTCATCCGGAAAGTTCTCATTCAAGGGTAGTGCATCATCTTCATGAACTAAACGGCTAAGATGGTCCGCAACCAGGTTGTCACTACCTCTCTTATCTTTTATCTCCAAATCAAACTCTTGTAAGAGAAGTATCCATCTAATCAACCTTGGTTTGGCCTCCTTTTTAGTGAGTAAGTACTTAAGGGCTGCATGGTCAGAAAATACAATTACTTTAGTACCAATTAAATAAGATCGAAATTTTTCTAAAGCAAATACAACAGCCAAAAGTTCTTTTTCAGTAGTGGAATAGTTCAATTGAGCATCATTAAGAGTTCTTGAGGCATAATAAATGGCATGTGAGGCTTTGCCAACCCGTTGGCCCAAAACAGCTCCAATGGCATAGTCACTAGCATCACACATGATTTCAAAAGGTACATTCCAATCTGGTGGTTGGATGATAGGAGCTGATGTCAAGAGTCCCTTCAATGTTTCAAACGCCTCTTTGCATTTATCATCAAAGTGGAAAACCACATCTTTTTGTAGTAGCTTGCAAAGAGGTAATGTGATCTTTGAGAAGTCTTTGATAAATCTCCTATAGAAACCTGCATGTCCAAGAAAAGAACGAACCTCTCTCACATTTGTGGGAGGTGGTAAAGAATGCATAATATCTATTTTAGACTTATCAACCTCTATCCCTCTAGAAGAAATAACATGGCCCAAAACTATTCCTTGTTCTACCATAAAGTGACATTTTTCCCAATTCAAAACAAGGTTAGTTTCCATGCATCTTTCAAGTACAAGTGTAAGGTTCTCTAGACATCTATCAAAAGAATCACCATAGACACTAAAATCATCCATAAACACTTCTATGATATTCTCTACATAATCTGAAAATATGCTAACCATACACCTTTGGAATGTAGCTGGTGCATTACAAAGACCAAATGGCATACGCCGGTATGCAAAAGTACCAAATGGACATGTGAATGTTGTTTTCTCTTGGTCCTCCGGAGCAATGGCTATCTGATTATAACCTGAAAAACCATCAAGAAAACAATAATGAGAATGGCCAGCTAACCTTTCAAGCATTTGATCAATAAAAGGTAAAGGAAAGTGGTCTTTGCGAGTTGTGGAATTAAGTTTACGATAATCAATACAAACTCGCCATCCTGTTTGAATCCTAGTAGGAACAAGTTCATTCTCATTATTTGTTACCACCGTTACACCTGATTTCTTTGGAACCACTTGGACTGGGCTCACCCATTTGCTATCCGAGATAGGATAGATCACTCCAACATCTAGGAGCTTCAGTATCTCCTTTTTCACAACCTCCATCATAGGAGGGTTCAATCTTCTTTGTGCTTCTCTTGTTGGTTTAGACCCTTCCTCTAACAAAATCCGGTGCATGCACATGGATGGGCTTATTCCCTTGATATCGGCAATTGTCCAACCAATTGCTGTTTTATGCTCTCTAAGCACCCGGATAAGTCGCTCTTCTTGCAAAGGTGTGAGCTCTTTGGCAATGATGACAGGTAGTGTGTCCTTTTCCCCTAAGAACAAATATTTCAAGTGGTTCGGTAGTGGTTTCAATTCTAAAGTTGGTGCCTGCAAAATGGAAGGTAGAAGTTTCTCATTAGATAAAGGCAAATTAATAAATGAAACATCAAACCTTGCATCTTTAGGTTGCAGCGAGTGTAAAGATTCTAGTGCCCCTTCCACATGGTCACTCAAGGCTAGTTTAGCATTCCCCATTCCGAGATGGTTGCTAAGGACTATTTCCACACTATCTTCACCATCTAGCTCATAAGCTTGCTGCACTAGTGAGTCAATTATATCAATATTAAAAACAGAATGCACATCACTAGGATATCTCATGGCCTCAAAAATGTTAAAGCGAATTATTTCACCATCAAATTCCATAGTTAAAGTGCCATCATGTACATCTATTTTAGTTCTTGCTGTTTTCAAGAATGGTCTCCCTAATAGAATAGGTGTGGGATTAGAAGACATCTCATCTTCCATCTCAATAACATAAAAGTCAGCGGGAAAAACCAATTCATTAACCTGTACAAGAACGTCTTCTACAACTCCTCTTGGATAAGTGTTAGAACGGTCAGCAAGTTGTATTATAACACCGGTTTCCTCTAATGGTCCTAGATTCAATGAAGCATAAATTGAATATGGCATGACATTAATAGATGCCCCTAGATCTAGCATAGCACGCTCAAACCTGGTGTTGCCTATCTTACAAGGAATGGTAAACATACCTGGATCCTTGCATTTAGGTGGGAGTTTCTTTTGAAGAACAGCTGACACATTCTCCCCCA
Source organism: Fremontodendron californicum (assembly GCA_030761205.1). NCBI lineage: Eukaryota > Viridiplantae > Streptophyta > Magnoliopsida > Malvales > Malvaceae > Fremontodendron > Fremontodendron californicum. The sequence continues at coordinate 8,847,254 of JAULJL010000007.1, read as the reverse complement.
CACTTACCTTTTCATTCCATTTCAACTTCCGTTTAGATGTGCACAAATCTTTTAGGAACTTGGCATATCTTGGCACTTGCTTGATAGCATCTAGTAAAGGAATGTTCACCTCTACTTTCCGGAAGGTTTCCAAAATTTCCTTCTCTTGCTCCTCCTTCTTGGACTTTGCTAACCTGTTAGGAAAAGGTGGAGGAGTTATATAGGAAGGAAAGGATGGTTTAGGAATTGCCTTTTTTAGTGGCTCGTTGGGATGTGAAGAGGATGCCATGGTATTGTTCTCCCCTTGAGCACTATCATTTTGTGGTGCCTCTAGCTGTTTCCCACTTCTTAAATTTATAGCATTGGCATTCTCTCTTGGATTCACTATGGTTTGGGAAGGTAATTTCCCAGAATCCCTTGCTTGCATTTGACTCATGGTTGTTGCCAATTGCCCTATTTGAGTCTCCAAATTTCGAATACTTGTCTTTGTTTCCTGTTGAAATTGAATTGTATTAGTAGAAAGAGCTTTAACAAGATCTTCAAGAGAAGTACCTGAATTTTGGGTGGGTGGTAGTTGTTGTCGGGTTTGGTATGGTTGTTGCACTCTTTGCTGAAAACCCGGTGGCCTGTGGTCAAATGGTGGAGGAATAGTTTGTGATTGGTTCCCTCCATAATTGAAGTTTGGATGATCCCTCCATCCTGGATTGTATGTGTTTGAGTAGGGATCATATTTCCTTGATTGGTTCTGAAATCCACCCATGGCATTCACATGTTCATTGGTATCCTCTTGAAGTGTTGGACACATATCAGTTTGGTGCCCTATGTTTGAACATATGCCACAAGCCTTTATTTGTTGTATTTTACCTACAGCCAATTCTTGAACAAGAGAAGTCAGTTTATCAAATTTTTGTTCAAGGGATGATATACTTACCTCATTAACTCTCTTGGATTGTGGTGGTGGATCTTGTCTCATTGAGAACTGTTGAGAATTGGCTGCCATGTTGGAGATTAATGTTCTAGCAGCCCTGGGAGTCTTATCAACTAGAGCTCCCCCACTAGCGGCATCTATCATACTTCTCTCCATGGGCATGAGACCTTCATAGAAGTATTGGATGAGAAGTTGTTCACTTATCTGATGATGTGGACATGATGCACAAAGTTTCTTGAACCTCTCCCAATATTCATATAAGGACTCTCCGTTGTATTGCCGAATCCCACATATCTCTTTCCTAATGTTGGCAGCCTTAGATGCTGGGAAATACCTTTCCAAGAATGTTTTCTTCAAATCATTCCATGTAGTGATGGTCCCGGATGGTAGATAGTAGAGCTATTCCTTTGCTGAATCAGCTAGAGAGAATGGGAAGGCTCTCAACTTAACTTGCTCTTCCGTGACCCCTGTTGGTCTCATGCTTGAGCAAACTACATGGAATTCCTTGAGGTGCTTATTTGGATCCTCTCCTGCAAAACCATGAAAAGTTGGGAGAAGGTGAATCAAACCAGATTTTAATTCAAAAGCTACCTCAAGATTAGCATATTCAATGCATAATGGTTGTTGACCCAAGTCCGGAGCGGCTAGCTCCTTGAGAGTTCGGTTGTCAGCTGCTGCCATCTCTCCTTGCTTCTCTTGGATGTTTTGGATCAACTCCTCGATTGGTTGTTGGTGAGAAGTTATAAATTCCCGAATTTTTCTAAGTCGTAAGTCTTTTTCGGGAGCTTGGAACATTCACTAATAAAAAAAAAATAAGAAAGTAAATAATTAGAACAGAAAATAAGAATAAACCAATAAACTAATAAACTAAAGAAAGCAATCCCCGACAACGGCGCCAAAAACTTGATGCACCCAAAAGAGTGTATCTTATTTAACCTTGCACTAAAAAGATCAATTGTAAGTATAGTAGTTAGCAAGGGTCGAGTCCTCAGGGATTGGGTTTTAGTTTATAAGTTGATAGTTTAAAACTTAAATTCAAGAACAATAAAAGAAAAGGGGTTTTTGAAGCCAGATTTAAACTAAAGTAAATAATAAGAATAAGATGCAAGGCGGTATAACCAGCCAATATATATACTAAGCAAGGCGGTATAACCAGCCAATAAAAATATATATACTAAATTAGGCGGTATAACCAGCCAATAAAAATAAAACAAAATTAATATACAAATTAGGCGGTATAACCAGCCAATAAAAATAAATATACTTTTAAAAATAAGCAAACTAGAAAAGTAAGAAAACAAGTAAGAAGAATCAAAAATGAAAAATATGGTTAAGGTTTCATTCTCCACCACTAGACATCATTAAGAATCAATTTCAGATCTATCAATATCAACCAACTATCAAAGTTAACAACCGTAGATAACAACAAGCTCTGTTATCCCAATCTTTCCTTAGTTTGTCGTTAAATAGAACAAGCTCTCTATTTAATCTCTAACCATCAAACAACCTAGAATAAGCTCTCTAGATTCAATTTAATGGCAGCTTTATGATGAGAAAGATAGGTTGATCTAAGCAACAAACACATAAGCTCGAATTGTTCAACTTAGGTTATGTTCCACTTTGCAATTATTGAAAACTTGACCATAATCATTAATCACAAATTGCCACTTATGAATAGGAAATCAAGACAATTACACGGATCAAGACTCCTAAACTAGCAATAGATAATTATCAAGATCTATCTAGTTCTACACCTAAACAAATCAAGACAACATCATGAACAATTCTTGTAGAAGAACATAAGCAACTTTGATAGAAAATTAATGATAGATAGAATCTGAAAATCAATCACAAAACATGTCTAGGGCTTTGAAATCACCCTTAACCAAATAGAAGTTTAGCCTAGCATAGGCATTATAAACATAAAATTAAATAGAATCTAAGAAGAAAATAAAAGAAAGAAAGAAGAAGAAGAAGAATATTAATTATCCAACCTCTTGCTCTTTCTAAAGAAAAAGAAAACTAGAGAAAAGAAAGAAGAAGAAAACTTAGAGAATTTTGTTAAAATGACTAATATCCTACCATTCTCCAATATGATCCCTTACAATCATCCAAGGCCCTCTATTTATACAAATTTTGGAGGGCTAAATGACAAGAGACAAGCTTTACAAATTTCAAAGGTAGGTATATGACGATTTTGATCAGCCAACTTGATGGTCGATTTCGTCAATATTGGAGGCCTGATCTGATCACATGGTCTTCTAGAAAAAGGTTCCCCTATCAGTTACGGAACCATAGCCATTGTAATCAGCTCATTTGCTGATGTGGTTAAGCAGATATAGGCCAAATACGAAAACATGTCAGCACAGACGTCATTACACATCAGCCACCTTGATGGTCGATTTCTTCAATATTGGAGGCCTGATCTGATCACATGGTCTTCTAGACAAAGGTTCCCCTATCAGTTACGGAACCATAGCCGTTGGAATCAGCTCATTTGCTGATGTGGATAAGAAGATATGGGCATAATATGAAAACATGTCAGCACAGACGTCATTGCACATCAGCCAACTTGATGGTCGATTTCGCTAGGGAAAACGACTCCGTTTTAAGAAGTGTAAAACATGAAAAAGATAGATATGCCTCTTAGCTTTGCATGGCTACAAATATCAGCCTTATTGCTTCAGTGAAACTCGAGATATAGCTGATATGGCAAAAGGTGTCGGAACTGAAACTGAACTGGATTTGCCCTTAATTCTAGTAATCTGAAATCACTCAAAGAAACTTGTGAAAAACACCAAAATACATAAAAATATAAAAGATCATAAACACAATTAGACTAAACAATAATAACTCGTATTTGACACAAAACATTAATAAAACATAACTAAAAACTATATAATTATACGAGTTATCAACACCCTTAGTGAACCAATTTGAGCCTACATTGAATAAGCTATCTCTTTGGTAACCATAACTTGTCCCTAACCTAAATATACTTATATCCTTACCTTTGTTCCAAAGATGAATTAGCATGTTTTGAGACAAGTTGCAAAGACAAGAAAGATCTATTGAAAATTTGGGTTAGAAACAAGAAATAAGTGTGGGGGGGGAAAGAAAAGAAAAGTCAAGAGAAAAAAAAAAGAAATGGAATACTGGCAAATACATTCCTATGTAAAAAAAAATATGAATCATCTCTTGAATTTTGGGAAAAAGAAAAAGATGTTACAAAGTTGTTTAGAATGAAGAAAAGGCCCAACATGAATATTCGGCCTAGGTGACTATGTACTTGTAAAGTGTTTTGAGAAGTTTCTTTGTATGATCTTATTATGTCTCTAAACTTTATAAACTCTTTGGAAACCTTGTGATATCTTTATCCTTTTGTTCTTCAACCACATTACAAACCCCTTGGCCCCATTACAACCTTGATTAAAGACCTCTTGATTCATGAAGTTGTATGATCTAAATAGTGGAGAATAGGTGGACAAGCAAGAATATGGTAGAACTGTTTTCATGAGATTGATTGAGTGTAAACACTTTACCACTACTTTAAAGAATGAAAATTATGAGAGTATCCCATGTGAGTAGTTGAGATTAAGTTTGAATATGCACTATTTTGATTGAAATATGTTATGTTAATATTGGCTTAACTCAAACAATTTACATTCAAGCATGATTTTTTGTGAAATTCTTTAAGCTATTGATTAGTTTATAAGACTTGTTCAAAGATTGTCTCTAATGTGTATTGAAAGGATTAGGAGTAAATATTTTTAGTATATGTAGTTTATTTATATTTTAGTTTTTCAATGTTTGTGGGTATCGTTCTAGTAAACCCTCACGAGACTAAACTCGTCCACTAGGGATACCTAGGGGTTTAAAGGCTTGTGTCACATGCTAAGTGCCACCGTGATTTCCTACGAAAGTGGATTAGATTAGATTTTCTTATTTTATTTTTATTTGTTTTTGCTCGAGGACTAGCAACAATCTAAGTGTGGGGGTGTGATAACTCGTATAATTATATAGTTTTTAGTTATGTTTTATTATTGTTTTGTGTCAAATACGAGTTATTATTGCTTAGTCTAATTGTGTTTATGATCTTTTATATTTTTATGTAATTTGGTTTTTTTTTTACGAGTTTCTTTGAGTGATTTCAGATTACTAGGTTAAATCAACAATTAAGGGCAAATTCAGTTCAGTTCCAGTTCCGACACCTTTTGCCATATCAGCTATATCTGGAGTTTCACTGAAGCAATAAGGTTGAAATTTTAACCGTGAAAAGTTAAGAGGCATATCTAACTTTTTCATGTTTTACACTTCTTGAAACGGAGTCGTTTTCCCTAGCGAAATCGACCATCAAGTTGGCTGATGTGCAATGACGTCTGTGCTGACCTGTTTTGGTATTTTTCCCATATCTTCTGATCCACATCAGCAAATGAGCTGATTTCAACGGCTATGGATCACTAACTGATAGGGCAACATTTTTCTAGAAGACCATGTGATCAGATCAAGCTTCCAATATTGACAAAATCGACCATCAAGTTGGCTGATCAAAATTGTCATACAATATGACGAAAATTGTTAGAAAAATGCACCCACCTATTATACCTACCGTTGAAATTTGTAAAGCTTGTCTCTTGTCATTTAGTCCTCCAAAATGTGTATAAATAGAGGGCCTTGGATGATTGTATGAGACATTGTACATTGGTAGGATATTAGCCATTGTAATAAAATTCTCTAAGTTTTCTTCTCCTTTCTTTTCTCTAGTTTTCTTTTTCTTTATTTTCTTCTTCTTCTTCTTCTTTCTTTCTTTTATTTCCTTCTTAGATTCTCTTTAATTTTATGTTTATGTTTACAATGCCTATGCTAGGCTAAACTTCTATTTGGTTAAGGGTGATTTCAAAGCCCTAGACATGTTTTGTGATTGATTTTCAGATTCTATCTATCATTAATTTTCTATCAAAGTTGCTTATGTTTTTCTACAAGAATTGTTCATGATGTTGTCTTGATTTATTTAGGTGTACAACTAGATAGATCTTGATAATTATCTATTGCTAGTCTAGGAGTCTTGATCCGTGTAATTGTCTTGATTTCCTATTCATAAGTGGCAATTTGTGATTAATGATTATGGTCAAGTTTTCAATAATTGCAAAGTGGAACATAACCTAAGTTGAACAATCTGAGCTTATGTGTTTGTTGCTTAGATCAACCTATCTTCCTCATCATAAAGCTGCCATTAAATTGAATTTAGAGAGCTTATTCTAGGTTGTTTAATGGTTAGAGATTAAATAGAGAGCTTGTTCTATTTAACGACAAACTAAGGAAAGATTGGGATAACAGAGCTTGTTGTTATCTACGGTTGTTAACTTTGATAGTTGGTTGATATTGATAGATCTGAAATTGATTCTTAATGATGTCTAGTGGTGGAGAATGAAACCTTAAACATATTTTTCATATTTGATTTTTCTTACTTGTTTTCTTACTTTTCTAGTTTGCTTATTTTTAAAAGTATATTTATTTTTATTGGCTGGTTATACCGCCTAATTTGTATATTAACTTTGTTTTATTTTTATTGGCTGGTTATACCGCCTAATTTAGTATATATATTTTTATTGGCTGATTATACCGCCTTGCATCTTATTCTTATTATTTACTTTAGTTTAAATCTGGCTTCAAAAACCCCTTTTCTTTTATTGTTCTCTTTGAACGTAAGTTATAAACTAATAACTCATAGATTAAAACTCAATCCCTGAGGACTTGATAACTCGTATAATTATATAGTTTTTAGTTATGTTTTATTATTGTTTTGTGTCAAATACGAGTTATTATTGTTTAGTCTAATTGTGTTTATGATCTTTTATATTTTTATGTAATTTGGTGTTTTTCACAAGTTTCTTTGAGTGATTTCAGATTACTAGAATTAAGGGCAAATCCAGTTCAGTTCCAGTTCCGACACATTTTGCCATATCCGCTATATCTGGAGTTTCACTGAATCAATAAGGCTGTAATTTGTAGCCGTGCAAAGCTAAGAGGCATATCTATCTTTGTCATGTTTTATACTTCTTGAAACGGAGTCGTTTTCCCTAGCGAAATCGACCATCAAGTTGGCTGATGTGCAATGACGTCTGTGCTGACCTGTTTTCGTATTTTGCCCATATCTGCTTATCCACATCAGCAAATGAGCTGATTCCAATGGCTATGGATCCGTAACTGATACGGGAACCTTTTTCTAGAAGACCATATGATCAGATCAGGCCTCTAATATTGACGAAATCGACCATCAAGTTGGCTGATGTGCCATGACGTCTGTGCTGACATGTTTTCGTATTTTGCCCATATCTGCTTATCCACATCATCAAATGAGCTGATTCCAACGGCTATGGATCCGTAACTGATAGGGGAACCTTTTTCTAGAAGACCATGGGATCAGATCAGGCCTCCAACATTGACGAAATCGACCATCAAGTTGGTTGATCAAAATTGTCATACAATATGACGAAAATTGTTAGAAAAATTCACCCACCTATTATACCTACCTTTGAAATTTGTAAAGCTTGTCTCTTGTCATTTAGCCTTCCAAAATGTGTATAAATAGAGGGCCTTGGATGATTGTAGAGGATCATATTGTACATTGGTAGGATATTAGCCATAATAAATAAATTCTCTAAGTTTTCTTCTTCTTTCCTTTCTCTAGTTTTCTTTTTCTTTATTTTCTTCTTCTTCTTTCTTTCTTTTATTTCCTTCTTAGATTCTATTTAATTTTATGTTTATAATGCCTATGCTAGGCTAAACTTCTATTTGGTTAAGGGTGATTTCAAAGCCCTAGACATGTTTTGTGATTGATTTTCAGATTCTATCTATCATTAATTTTCTATCAAAGTTGCTTATGTTCTTCTACAAGAATTGTTCATGATGTTGTCTTGATTTATTTAGGTGTACAACTAGATATATCTTGATAATTATCTATTGCTAGTTTAGGAATCTTGATCCGTGTAATTGTCTTGATTTCCTATTCATAAGTGGCAATTTGGGATTAATGATTATGGTCAAGTTTTCAATAATTGCAAAGTGGAATATAACCTAAGTTGAACAATCCGAGCTTATGTGTTTGTTGCTTAGACCAACCTATCTTTCTCATCATAAAGCTGCCATTAAATTGAATTTAGAGAGCTTATTCTAGGTTGTTTAATGGTTAGAGATTAAATAGAGAGCTTGTTCTATTTAACGACAAACTAAGGAAAGATTGGGATAACAGAGCTTGTTGTTATCTACGGTTGTTAACTTTGATAGTTGGTTGATATTGATAGATCTGAAATTGATTCTTAATGATGTCTAGTGGTGGAGAATGAAACCTTAACCATATTTTTCATATTTGATTATTCTTACTTATTTGTTTTCTTACTTTTCTAGTTTGCTTATTTTTAAAAGTATATTTATTTTTATTGGCTGGTTATACCGCCTAATTTGTATATTAACTTTGTTTTATTTTTATTGGCTGGTTATACCGCCTAATTTAGTATATATATTTTTATTGGCTGGTTATACCGCCTAATTTAGTATATATATTTTTATTGGCTGGTTATACCGCCTTGCATCTTATTCTTATTATTTACTTTAGTTTAAATCTGATTTCAAAAACCCATTTTCTTTTATTGTTCTTGAATTTAAGTTTTAAACTATCAACCTATAAACTAAAACCCAATCCCTGAGGACTCGACCCTTGCTAACTACTATACTTACAATTGATCTTTTTAGTGCAAGGTTAAATAAGATACACTCTTTTGGGTGCATCAAATTTTTGGCGCCGTTGCCGGGGATTGTTTTCTTTAGTTTATTTGTTACTTGGTTTATTCTTATTTTCAGTTCTAATGAGTTTTATTTTCTTGTACATACGGGTTTTTCTTATCAAATTTTGAAAAAAAAAATAAAAAAAAAAGAAAAAAAAACGATGGAATTGAGCAATCTAACACTTGAAGAATTGGTGGCATACATGAACATGGAGAATCAACAAGCCAATCTCACCTTCCCAGTTCAACAATTGGCCATGGGAGGATGTCAAGGCCATCAAGTGTTCCAAGACCAACAGTATGATCATTACTCAAACACTTACCATGAGGGATGGTGTGATCATACTAATTATGGCTACTCGAAAAATTACCAAGAAGTAGATCCTTATGCCAATTACACTCATCCATCTAGCTTCAATCAATCATGGTCCCAAGAACCAGATCTTTTTCAACCACCACATATGACTCAAAACTCAGGTACTTCTTTAGAAGATCTTGTCTATTCTCTTGTTACTGATACTTTGCAATTTCAACAAGAAACAAGGGCAAGCATCCAGAGTTTGGAAAAGCAAATGATCCAATTGACGAGTAGTATGGTGGGATGGGTAGCACAAAGATCTGAAGAACTCCCTGCCCAAACGATGATTAACCCAAAGGAGAATGCTACTATTTTGACCTTGAGGAATGAGGAACAAGATGAGGATGAGACAAAATTAGAGATGAATTCTATTCTTGAGGATAATGAAGCCAATGATCCAAATAAGAGTATTTCGGCACCTGAGGTAACGTTTGAGATTCCAATTTTTACTAATGTTTCTTCTCCACCTTTTCCTAGTAGATTCGCAAAGTTCAAGGAGGATGAACATGAACAAGACACGCTGGAAACCTTAAACAGTTTGTTTGTGGATGTCATTCAACAAGTACCAAAAGATGCACCATTCCTCGATGAGATATGCACCACCAAGGATGATGGAATAATACTTGTAATGGAGAATGCATCCACTGTTATGCAAAGAAAGCTTTCTCTCAAACGCATAAATTTGGGAAATTTCATGTATGAGCCTGAGAAGCCTAAAAAGCCAAGAAAGGGTGTTGGTTAGATTCAAAACACTAACTCAAGTGTTAATTGGGAAGGCAGCCCAATTAAAGATGAAATTGCCAACCTTCCATATTCAGATTTGCTTTCTCTTTCTTTTCCTTTTTCTTTTATTATTTTTATTGTTTTTATTTTTATTTCTTATGTTTCTTTGTTAATTGTGTTTACTGTTTTTAAGTTCATTTAGGCTGCATAAGTTTCTTTTGTTTAATAGTTCTTTTCTCTTACATATAATTCTTGCATTGGGGGATAATAGCATTACATTAATGACAATGTAAGAATTATGTGTGGGGGGAAGAATTTAGGATTTTATTTAGAGTGTTTTATTTTTGAGTCTTTTTATGTTGTTTTTCTTTCTGATCCTTGTTTTGAAAATAACTAGATGTAAATATAATTTTTTTTAACCCCGGTTAAATGGCGGATAACGGTACTCCGTGATTATTTAAATCGGTTCCATCAGCTACCCAAAAAACTGATATTGTATATAAATTTCTCTTTCAATTTCTCTTTTATTTTTTTTTCAGGATGGATGATATTCTCACAAGATTGCAGAAACGATTTCCTCCTTTTCCTCGAAATATTTTACTGAAGCTTTACCAAGTTCGATATGAAAGATTAAGAATGCTTATGCACAAAGGGATTCCTCAAGACATACGTTGGATAATTGAAGCCAACGTACGTGAAGATGAATATCTTCCTGTTTTGCATTTACCAGGTACAGGTAGAAGCACTTTTGCAAAGAAGCGACGAGAGAAGCGCATGAGTTCAAATTGCCACAAATGTGCACGATGGACGTGTAATGGTAAATGTCCTTCTATTGGGATTTCGTCCTCTAATCGCGATGATAAAATTGAATTCATTAAGGATGGACTGAGTAAGGAGAATTTGGGTAATATCCAACTTTCTCTTGAGATGTATCCTAGTGGAGACGTACAAAGAGAAATTCTTGATTTATGGCCGCAATACCAAAGGGAATGGCAACATCTTGGGAATCTGATGTTAAAAGACCCTGTTTGCCAGCTTGTAAGAAAACTGGATGGGAAGCATATCCTCGACTCATAGAAGGCGTTTAAGCCGTTTCTGGACGTAAAACCAGAGGAAGATGTGAGCCACAATCACAACTACAATAAATGACTTCTCAGCTTTTGGTTTGATTTGCAATAACTTTATTTTGGTTTAATTTACGTGTTGTTCGATTTGTGTAATTATTCTCGTTTTTTTTTATTTGTCTTTTACGGTTGATTTTTTCTTCTCTTTTTGATTTTCTTCCTGAAATCACGCAAAAATCTTTTGTTAGGTTAACATTTTCTTCTGACAGGTCAAATACACTTTCGGCGACATTATTACTCTTGACTTTTACGGTTGATTTTTCTTCTCTTTTTGATTTTCTTCCTGAAATCACGCAAAAATCTTTTGTTAGGTTAACATTTTCTTCTGACAGGTCAGATACACTTTCGGCGACATTATTACTCTTGTCTGATTCACTACTCAGTCCTCTATATATTACACCATGTACTCATTCTCTTTCAGGCACTCGAAAAAAAAGAAAAAAAAATGGAAAGTACTTCGTCCCAGCGCATTAAAAAAATTTGTGTTTTTGGAGGTGCTTATCCAGGGAAAAATAACATATTCGCTGATGAAGCCATAAGAGTTGGAGTAATACTTGCCCAACAAAAGATCCAGTTGATTTATGGAGGCGGTAGTACGGGTTTAATGGGAGCAGTCGCTACAGCAGCACACGCCGGAGGAAGTCCAGTTCTAGGAATCGTGCCAAAACTATTCACAGGTTTTTGTGGACCTACCGTGGGTAAGGAAATACAAGTCTGGAGTATCCCTGAACGGATGACAATCATGTACCATTCTGCCGATGCATTCATTGCTCTACCAGGAGGTCTGGGTACATTGGAAGAAATAGCTTGCGTGGCTTCTTGGTCATCTTTGGTCACAAATAAGAAACCCATTGGTTTGCTTAATATTAATGGTTATTTTAGTAATTTGCTTTCATATTTAGATAATGCTGTGGATAATGGATTCATGTTTTCAGAGGCAAGGAGAACCATAATTTCTGCTACAACCATTGAAGATTTACTCAAAAAGCTCCAAGCTTATGAGTATTTATCTGCTACGGTTGTTTCGCAAACGCTCGGAAAAAGAAAAAGAGATATCGACGAGTGATAACTCGTATAATTATATAGTTTTTAGTTATGTTTTATTATTGTTTTGTGTCAAATACGAGTTATTATTGTTTAGTCTAATTGTGTTTACGATCTTTTATATTTTTATGTAATTTGGTGTTTTTCACAAGTTTCTTTGAGTGATTTCAGATTACTAGAATTAAGGGCAAATCCAGTTCAGTTCCAGTTCCGACACATTTTGCCATATCAGCCATATCTGGAGTTTCACTGAAGCAATAAGGCTGAAATTTGTAGCCGTGCAAAGCTAAGAGGCATATCTATCTTTTTCATGTTTTACACTTCTTGAAACGGAGTCGTTTTCCCTAGCGAAATCGACCATCAAGTTGGCTGATGTGCAATGACGTCTGTGCTGACCTGTTTTCGTATTTTGCCCATATCTGCTTATCCACATCAGCAAATGAGCTGATTCCAATGGTTATGGATCCGTAACTGATACGGGAACCTTTGTCTAGAAGACCATATGATCAGATCAGGCCTCTAATATTGACGAAAGCGACCATCAAGTTGGCTGATGTGCAATGACGTCTGTGCTGACATGTTTTCGTATTTTGCCCATATCTGCTTATCCACATCAGCAAATGAGCTGATTCCAACGGCTATGGATCCGTAACTGATAGGGGAACCTTTTTCTAGAAGACCATGTGATCAGATCAGGCCTCCAACATTGACGAAATCGACCATCAAGTTGGCTGATCAAAATTGTCATACAATATGACGAAAATTGTTAGAAAAATTCACCCACCTATTATACCTACCTTTGAAATTTGTAAAGCTTGTCTCTTGTCATTTAGCCTTCCAAAATGTGTATAAATAGAGGGCCTTGGATGATTGTAGAGGATCATATTGTACATAGGTAGGATATTAGCCATTTTAATAAAATTCTCTAAGTTTTCTTCTTCTTTCTTTTCTCTAGTTTTTTTTCTTTTCTCTAGTTTTCTTTTTCTTTAGAGAGAGCAAGAGGTTGGATATTTAATATTCTTCTTCTTCTTCTTCTTTCTTTCTTTTATTTTCTTCTTAGATTCTATTTAATTTTATGTTTATAATGCCTATGCTAGGCTAAACTTCTATTTGGTTAAGGGTGATTTCAAAGCCCTAGACATGTTTTGTGATTGATTTTCAGATTCTATCTATCATTAATTTTCTATCAAAGTTGCTTATGTTCTTCTACAAGAATTGTTCATGATGTTGTCTAGATTTATTTAGGTGTACAACTAGATAGATCTTGATAATTATCTATTGCTAGTTTAGGAGTCTTGATCCGTGTAATTGTCTTGATTTCCTATTCATAAGTGGCAATTTGTGATTAATGATTATGGTCAAGTTTTCAATAATTGCAAAGTGGAACATAACCTAAGTTGAACAATCCGAGCTTATGTGTTTGTTGCTTAGATCAACCTATCTTTCTCATCATAAAGCTTCCATTAAATTGAATTTAGAGAGCTTATTCTAGGTTGTTTAATGGTTAGAGATTAAATAGAGAGCTTGTTCTATTTAACGACAAACTAAGGAAAGATTGGGGTAACAGAGCTTGTTGTTATCTATGGTTGTTAACTTTGATAGTTGGTTGATATTGATAGATCTGAAATTGATTCTTAATGATGTCTAGTGGTGGAGAATGAAACCTTAACCATATTTTTCATATTTGATTCTTCTTACTTATTTGTTTTCTTACTTTTAGTTTGCTTATTTTTTATATTTATTTTTATTGGCTGGTTATACCGCCTAATTTGTATATTAACTTTGTTTTATTTTTATTGGCTGGTTATACCGCCTAATTTAGTATATATATTTTTATTGGTTGGTTATACCGCCTAATTTAGTATATATATTTTTATTGGCTGGTTATACCGCCTTGCATCTTATTCTTATTATTTACTTTAGTTTAAATCTGGCTTCAAAAACCCCTTTTCTTTTATTGTTCTTGAATTTAAGTTTTAAACTATTAACTTATAAACTAAAACCCAATCCCTGAGGACTCGACCCTTGCTAACTACTATACTTACAATTTATCTTTTTAGTGCAAGGTTAAATAAGATACACTCTTTTGGGTGCATCAAATTTTTGGCGCCGTTGCCGGGGATTGTTTTCTTTAGTTTATTTGTTACTTGGTTTATTCTTATTTTCAGTTCTAATGAGTTTTATTTTCTTGTACATACGGGTTTTTCTTATCAAATTTTGAAAAAATAAAAAAATTAAAAAAAAAAAAAAAAAACCGATGGAATTGAGCAATCTAACACTTGAAGAGTTGGTGGCATACATGAACATGGAGAATCAACAAGCCAATCTCACCTTCCCAGTTCAACAATTGGCCATGGGAGGATGTCAAGGCCATCAAGTGTTCCAAGACCAACAGTATGATCATTACTCAAACACTTACCATGAGGGATGGTGGGATCATACTAATTATGGCTACTCGAAAAATTACCAAGAAGTAGATCCTTATGCCAATTACACTCATCCATCTAGCTTCAATCAATCATGGTCCCAAGAACCAGATCTTTTTCAACCACCACATATGACTCAAAACTCAGGTACTTCTTTAGAAGATCTTGTCTATTCTCTTGATACTGATACATTGCAATTTCAACAGGAAACAAGGGCAAGCATCCAGAGTTTGGAAAAGCAAATGATCCAATTGACTAGTAGTATGGTGGGATGGGTAGCACAAAGATCTGAAGAACTCCCTGCCCAAACAATGATTAACCCAAAGGAGAATACTACTATTGTGACCTTGAGGAATGAGGAACAAGATGAGGATGAGACAAAATTAGAGATGAATTCTATTCTTGAGGATAATGAAGCCAATGATCCAAATAAGAGTATTTCGGCACCTGAGGTAACGTTTGAGATTCCAATTTTTACTAATGTTTCTTCTCCAGCTTTTCCTAGTAGATTCGCAAAGTTCAAGGAGGATGAACATGAACAAGACACGCTGGAAACCTTAAACAACTTGTTTGTGGAGGTCATTCAACAAGTATCAAAATATGCTCCATTCCTCGATGACATATGCACCACAAAGGATGATGGAATAATACTTGTAATGGAGAATGCATCCACTGTTGTGCAAAGAAAGCTTCCTCTCAAACGCATAAATTTGGAAAATTTCATGTATGAGCCTGACAAGCCTAAAAAGCCAAGAAGGGGTGTTGGTTAGGTTCAAAACACTAACTCAAGTGTTAATTGGGAAGGCAACCCAATTAAAGAAGAAATTGCCAACCTTCCATATTCAGATTTGCTTTCTCTTTCTCTTTCTTTTCCTTTTTCTTTTATTATTTTTATTTTTATTGTTTTTATTTTTATTTTTTATGTTTACTTGTTAATTTTTGTTTAGTATTTTAGAATTATTTAGGTTGCATGAGTTTGTTTTGTTTTGTTTTGAGTCTAGTTATTCCTATTCTTATGTTATTAGTTCTTTTCTCTTACACATGATTCTTTCATTTGGGTTAATAGACTTACATTGAGGACAATGTAAGAATTAAGTGTGGGGGGAATGATTTAGGATTTCTTTTATTTTTGTCTACTATTTTTTTTATATGAGTCTTTATTATTATTATTATTTTTTTTTTTGAGTGTGTTTTAGTTCCTTTTTAATACAATGATGAGATATGAATTGCATAAGTCTAAAACAGATTTATTAGTGAGAAGATTTTCATGAGAATTGAGCTTGATGTCAACCTTTTTATGAGCCAATGTTAATATGATATGTTGATTGAGAAAGAAGCATGTTTAGACTTAAAACTGACTTGTATAATCATCATTGTGAGTTTTTGAGCCTAAAATGATTGATGCATTATACAAATCAATCTAATTTCTTTCTTGAGTGCTCTTATGATTACATGATTCTCTAGAACTTGCTTTAAACCGTTTGAGACTATATTGATACATGTGACAACATGAATATGATAGAGGCATTAGGATTATAACCAGAGCCAAACAGCCATCCCTTATTGATGTTCCAAGAGAACACACCCTTAGTGAACCAATTTGAGCCTACATTGAATAAGCTATCTCTTTGGTAACCATAACTTGTCCCTAACCTAAATATACTTATATCTTTAACTTCGTTCCAAAGATGAATTAGCATGATTTGAGACAAGTTGCAAAGACAAGGGATATTTTTTGGTTAGAAACAAGAAATAAGTGTGGGGGGAAAAGAAAAGAAAAGTCAAGAGAAAAAGAAACGGAATACTGGAAAATACATTCCTATGTAAAAAAAATATATATATATGAATCATCTCTTGAATTTGTGGAAAACGAAAAAGATGTTACAAAGTTGTTTAGAATGAAGAAAAGGCCCAACATGAATATCCGACCTAGGTGACTATGTACTTGTAAAGAGTTTTGAGAAGTTTCTTTGTATAATCTTTTTATGTCTCTAAACTTTATGAACTCTTTGGAACCTTTGTGATATCTTTATCCTTTTGTTCTTCAACCACATTACAAACCCCTTGGCCCCATTACAACCTTGATTAAAGACCTCTTGATTTATGAAGTTGCATGATCTTTTAGTGGAGAATAGGTGGACAAGCAAGCATATGGTAGAAGTGTTTTCATGAGATTGATTGAGTGTAAACACTTTACCACTACTTTAAAGAGTGAAAATCAAGGGAGTATCCCATGTGAGAAGTTGAGATTAAGTTTGAATATGCACTATTTTGATTGAAATATGTTATGTTAATATTGGCTTAACTCAAACTATTTACATTCAAGCAAGATTTTTTGTGAATTTCTTTGAGCTATTGATTAGTTTTTAACACTTGTCCAATGATTATCTCTAATTTATATTGGAAGGATTAGTTATAATTATTATTTTTAGTTTTTCTTATGTTTTCAATGTTTGTGGGTATCGTCCTACTAAACCCTCACGAGACTAAACTCGTCCACTAGGGACACCTAGGGGTTTAAAGGCTTGTGTCACATGCTAAGTGCCACCGTGATTTCCTACGAAAATGGATTAGATTAGATTTTCTTATTTTATTTTTATTGAGTCGTTGCTAGGGACTAGCAACAATCTAAGTGTGGGGGTGTGATAACTCGTATAATTATATAGTTTTTAGTTATGTTTTATTATTGTTTTGTGTCAAATACGAGTTATTATTGTTTAGTCTAATTGTGTTTATGATCTTTTATATTTTTATGTAATTTGGTGTTTTTCACAAGTTTCTTTGAGTGATTTCAGATTACTAGAATTAAGGGCAAATCCAGTTCAGTTCCAGTTCCGACACATTTTGCCATATCAGCCATATCTGGAGTTTCACTGAAGCAATAAGGCTGAAATTTGTAGCCGTGCAAAGCTAAGAGGCATATCTATCTTTTTCATGTTTTACACTTCTTGAAACGGAGTCGTTTTCCCTAGCGAAATCGACCATCAAGTTGGCTGATGTGCAATGACGTCTGTGCTGACCTGTTTTCGTATTTTGCCCATATCTGCTTATCCACATCAGCAAATGAGCTGATTCCAATGGTTATGGATCCGTAACTGATACGGGAACCTTTGTCTAGAAGACCATATGATCAGATCAGGCCTCTAATATTGACGAAAGCGACCATCAAGTTGGCTGATGTGCAATGACGTCTGTGCTGACATGTTTTCGTATTTTGCCCATATCTGCTTATCCACATCAGCAAATGAGCTGATTCCAACGGCTATGGATCCGTAACTGATAGGGGAACCTTTTTCTAGAAGACCATGTGATCAGATCAGGCCTCCAACATTGACGAAATCGACCATCAAGTTGGCTGATCAAAATTGTCATACAATATGACGAAAATTGTTAGAAAAATTCACCCACCTATTATACCTACCTTTGAAATTTGTAAAGCTTGTCTCTTGTCATTTAGCCTTCCAAAATGTGTATAAATAGAGGGCCTTGGATGATTGTAGAGGATCATATTGTACATAGGTAGGATATTAGCCATTTTAATAAAATTCTCTAAGTTTTCTTCTTCTTTCTTTTCTCTAGTTTTTTTTCTTTTCTCTAGTTTTCTTTTTCTTTAGAGAGAGCAAGAGGTTGGATATTTAATATTCTTCTTCTTCTTCTTCTTTCTTTCTTTTATTTTCTTCTTAGATTCTATTTAATTTTATGTTTATAATGCCTATGCTAGGCTAAACTTCTATTTGGTTAAGGGTGATTTCAAAGCCCTAGACATGTTTTGTGATTGATTTTCAGATTCTATCTATCATTAATTTTCTATCAAAGTTGCTTATGTTCTTCTACAAGAATTGTTCATGATGTTGTCTAGATTTATTTAGGTGTACAACTAGATAGATCTTGATAATTATCTATTGCTAGTTTAGGAGTCTTGATCCGTGTAATTGTCTTGATTTCCTATTCATAAGTGGCAATTTGTGATTAATGATTATGGTCAAGTTTTCAATAATTGCAAAGTGGAACATAACCTAAGTTGAACAATCCGAGCTTATGTGTTTGTTGCTTAGATCAACCTATCTTTCTCATCATAAAGCTGCCATTAAATTGAATTTAGAGAGCTTATTCTAGGTTGTTTAATGGTTAGAGATTAAATAGAGAGCTTGTTCTATTTAACGACAAACTAAGGAAAGATTGGGGTAAAAGAGCTTGTTGTTATCTACGGTTGTTAACTTTGATAGTTGGTTGATATTGATAGATCTGAAATTGATTCTTAATGATGTCTAGTGGTGGAGAATGAAACCTTAACCATATTTTTCATATTTGATTCTTCTTACTTATTTGTTTTCTTACTTTTAGTTTGCTTATTTTTTATATTTATTTTTATTAGCTGGTTATACCGCCTAATTTGTATATTAACTTTGTTTTATTTTTATTGGCTGGTTATACCGCCTAATTTAGTATATATATTTTTATTGGCTGGTTATACCGCCTAATTTAGTATATATATTTTTATTGGCTGGTTATACCGCCTTGCATCTTATTCTTATTATTTACTTTAGTTTAAATCTGGCTTCAAAAACCCCTTTTCTTTTATTGTTCTTGAATTTAAGTTTTAAACTATTAACTTATAAACTAAAACCCAATCCCTGAGGACTCGACCCTTGCTAACTACTATACTTACAATTTATCTTTTTAGTGCAAGGTTAAATAAGATACACTCTTTTGGGTGCATCAACGAGCAAGGAGTGGATTGCACTTTGTCTTTGTGACATTATCTAACATTTTGTTTGTTGTGTCTCAGTTATAATAAGTGGTTAGCAACCTCTACAGGTAATATCTCCTAAATTTTACCTTCTTAAAAAAAAAAAAAAAAAGTTTGTTGTGTTTGAAGCAATTTAGAAGTATTCATTCTGAACAAGGTCTGAGTAAGGGAGACTTGAGACATACCTTGTTAGTTTGATTTCTTCTTTTCAAAAAAAAAAAAGTTTGTTGTGTTTTAAGCAATTTAGAAGTATTCATTCTGAACAAGGTCTGAGTAAGGGAGACTTGAGACATATCTTGTCAGTTTGATTTTAATCTTTTTATGTTTACTTGTTAATTTTTGTTTAGTATTTTAGGATTATTTAGGTTGCATGAGTTTGTTTTGTTTTGAGTCTTAGCTTTTCCTATTCTTATGTTATTAGTTCTTTTCTCTTACACATGATTCTTTCATTTGAGTTAATAGACTTACATTGAGGACAATGTAAGAATTAAGTGTGGGGGGAATGATTTAGGATTTCTTTTATTTTGTCTACTATTTTTTTTTATGAGTCTTTATTATTATTATTATTATTATTATTTTTTTTTGAGTTTTAGTTCCTTTTTAATACAATGATGAGATATGAATTGCATAAGTCTAAAACAGATTTATTAGTGAGAAGATTTTCATGAGAATTGAGCTTGATGTCAACCTTTTTATGAGCCAATGTTAATATGATATGTTGATTGAGAAAGAAGCATGTTTAGACTTAATCTGACTTGTATAATCATCCTTGTGAGTTTTTGAGCCTATAATGATTGATGCATTATACAAATCAATCTAATTTCTTTCTTGAGTGCTCTTATGATTACATGATTCTCCAGAACTTGCTTTAAACCGTTTGAGACTATATTGATGCATGTGACAACATGAATATGATAGAGGCATTAGGATTTTTAGCCAGGGCCAAACAACCATCCCTTATTGATGTTCCAAGAGAACACACCCTTAGTGAACCAATTTGAGCCTACATTGAATAAGCTATCTCTTTGGTAACCATAACTTGTCCCTAACCTAAATATACTTATATCTTTACCTTTGTTCCAAAGATGAATTAGCATGATTTGAGACAAGTTGCAAAGACAAGGGATATTTTTTGGTTAGAAAGAAGAAATAAGTGTGGGGGGAAAAGAAAAGAAAAGTCAAGAGAAAAAGAAATGGAATACTGGCAAATACATTCCTATATAAAAAAATGAATCATCTCTTGAATTTGTGAAAAAAGAAAAAGATGTTACAAAGTTGTTTAGAATGAAGAAAAGGCCCAACATGAATATCCGGCCTAGGTGACTATGTACTTGTAAAGAGTTTTGAGAAGTTTCTTTGTATAATCTTTTTATGTCTCTAAACTTTATGAACTCTTTGGAACCTTTGTGATATCTTTATCCTTTTGTTCTTCAACCACATTACAAACCCCTTGGCCCCATTACAACCTTGATTAAAGACCTCTTGATTTATGAAGTTGCATGATCTTTTAGTGGAGAATAGGTGGACAAGCAAGCATATGGTAGAAGTGTTTTCATGAGATTGATTGAGTGTAAACACTTTACCACTACTTTAAAGAGTGAAAATCAAGAGAGTATCCCATGTGAGAAGTTGAGATTAAATTTGAACATGCACTATTTTGATTGAGATATGTTATGCTAATATTGGCTTAACTCAAACAATTTACATTCAAGCATGATTTTTTGTGAAATTTTTTAAGCTATTGATTAGTTTATAAGACTTGTTCAAATATTGTCTCTAATTTGTATTGAAAGGATTAGGAGTAAATATTTTTAGTATATGTAGTTTATTTATATTTTAATTTTTCAATGTTTGTGGGTATCGTCCTAGTAAACCCTCACGAGACTAAACTCGTCCACTAGGGACACCTAGGGGTTTAAAGGCTTGTGTCACATGCTAAGTGCCACCGTGATTTCCTACGAAAGTGGATTAGATTAGATTTTCTTATTTTATTTTTATTGAGTCGTTGCTAGGGACTAGCAACAATCTAAGTGTGGGGGTGTGATAACTCGTATAATTATATAGTTTTTAGTTATGTTTTATTATTGTTTTGTGTCAAATACGAGTTATTATTGTTTAGTCTAATTGTGTTTATGATCTTTTATATTTTTATGTAATTTGGTGTTTTTCACAAGTTTCTTTAAGTGATTTCAGATTACTAGAATTAAGGGCAAATCCAGTTCAGTTCCAGTTCCGACACATTTTGCCATATCCGCTATATCTGGAGTTTCACTGAAGCAATAAGGCTGTAATTTGTAGCCGTGCAAAGCTAAGAGGCATATCTATCTTTTTCATGTTTTATACTTCTTGAAACGGAGTCGTTTTCCCTAGCAAAATCGACCATCAAGTTGGCTGATGTGCAATGACGTCTGTGCTGACCTATTTTCGTATTTTGCCCATATCTGCTTATCCACATCAGCAAATGAGCTGATTCCAATGGCTATGGATCCGTAACTGATACGGGAACCTTTGTCTAGAAGACCATATGATCAGATCAGGCCTCTAATATTGATGAAATCGACCATCAAGTTGGCTGATGTGCCATGACGTCTGTTCTGACATGTTTTCGTATTTTGCCCATATCTGCTTATCCACATCAGCAAATGAGCTGATTCCAACGGCTATGGATCCGTAACTGATAGGGGAACCTTTTTCTAGAAGACCATGGGATCAGATCAGGCCTCCAACATTGACGAAATCGACCATCAAGTTGGCTGATCAAAATTGTCATACAATATGACGAAAATTGTTAGAAAAATTCACCCACCTATTATACCTACCTTTGAAATTTGTAAAGCTTGTCTCTTGTCATTTAGCCTTCCAAAATGTGTATAAATAGAGGGCCTTGGATGATTGTAGAGGATCATATTGTACATTGGTAGGATATTAGCCATAATAAATAAATTCTCTAAGTTTTCTTCTTCTTTCCTTTCTCTAGTTTTCTTTTTCTTTATTTTCTTCTTCTTCTTTCTTTCTTTTATTTCCTTCTTAGATTCTATTTAATTTTATGTTTATAATGCCTATGCTAGGCTAAACTTCTATTTGGTTAAGGGTGATTTCAAAGCCCTAGACATGTTTTGTGATTGATTTTCAGATTCTATCTATCATTAATTTTCTATCAAAGTTGCTTATGTTCTTCTACAAGAATTGTTCATGATGTTGTCTTGATTTATTTAGGTGTACAACTAGATATATCTTGATAATTATCTATTGCTAGTTTAGGAATCTTGATCCGTGTAATTGTCTTGATTTCCTATTCATAAGTGGCAATTTGTGATTAATGATTATGGTCAAGTTTTCAATAATTGCAAAGTGGAATATAACCTAAGTTGAACAATCCGAGCTTATGTGTTTGTTGCTTAGACCAACCTATCTTTCTCATCATAAAGCTGCCATTAAATTGAATTTAGAGAGCTTATTCTAGGTTGTTTAATGGTTAGAGATTAAATAGAGAGCTTGTTCTATTTAACGACAAACTAAGGAAAGATTGGGATAACAGAGCTTGTTGTTATCTACGGTTGTTAACTTTGATAGTTGGTTGATATTGATAGATCTGAAATTGATTCTTAATGATGTCTAGTGGTGGAGAATGAAACCTTAACCATATTTTTCATATTTGATTATTCTTACTTATTTGTTTTCTTACTTTTCTAGTTTGCTTATTTTTAAAAGTATATTTATTTTTATTGGCTGGTTATACCGCCTAATTTGTATATTAACTTTGTTTTATTTTTATTGGCTGGTTATACCGCCTAATTTAGTATATATATTTTTATTGGCTGGTTATACCGCCTAATTTAGTATATATATTTTTATTGGCTGGTTATACCGCCTTGCATCTTATTCTTATTATTTACTTTAGTTTAAATCTGATTTCAAAAACCCATTTTCTTTTATTGTTCTTGAATTTAAGTTTTAAACTATCAACCTATAAACTAAAACCCAATCCCTGAGGACTCGACCCTTGCTAACTACTATACTTACAATTGATCTTTTTAGTGCAAGGTTAAATAAGATACACTCTTTTGGGTGCATCAGGACTCGACCCTTGCTAATCATTATACTTACAATTGATCTTTTTAGTGCAAGGTTAAATAAGATACACTCTTTTGGGTGCATCACATCTCATCTTCCATCTCAATAACATAAAAGTCAGCGGGAAAAACCAATTCATTAACCTGTACAAGAACGTCTTCTACAACTCCTCTTGGATAAGTGTTAGAACGGTCAGCAAGTTGTATTATAACACCGATTTCCTCTAATAGTCCTAGACTCAATGAAGCATAAATTGAATATGGCATGACATTAATAGATGCCCCTAGATCTAGCATAGCACGCTCAAACCTGGTGTTGCCTATCTTACAAGGAATGGCGAACACACCTGGATCCTTGCATTTAGGTGGGAGTTTCTTTTGAAGAACAGCTGACACATTCTCCCCCACACTTACCTTTTCATTCCATTTCAACTTCCATTTAGATGTGCACAACTCTTTTAGGAACTTGGCATATCTTGACACTTGCTTGATAGCTTCTAGTAAAGGAATGTTCACCTCTACTTTTCGGAAGGTTTCCAAAATTTCCTTCTCTTGCTCCTCCTTCTTGGACATTGCTAACCTGCTAGGAAAAGGTGGAGGAGTTATATAAGAAGGAAATGATGGTTTAGGAGCTACCTTTTGTAACGGCTCATTGGGATGTGAAGATGATGCAATGGTGTTGTCCTCCCCTTGAGCACTATCCTTTTGTGGTGTCTCAAGCTGTTTCCCACTTCTTAGAGTTATAGCATTGGCATTCTCTCTTGGATTCACTATGGTTTGGGAAGGTAATTTCCCGGAATCCCTTACTTGCATTTGACTCATGGTTGTTGCCAATTGCCCAATTTGAGTCTCCAAATTTCGGATACTTGTCTTTGTTTCCTGTTGAAATTGAATTGTATTAGTAGAAAGAGCTTTAATAAGATCTTCAAGAGAAGTACCTGAATTTTGGATGGGTGGCACTTGTTGTCGGGTTTGGTATGGTTGTTGCACTCTTTGCTGAAAACCCGCTGGCCTGTTGTCAAATGGTGGAGTAATAGTTCGTGTTTGGTTCCCTCCATAATTGAAGTTTGGATGATCCCTCCATCATGGATTGAAAGTGTTTGAGTAGGGATCACATTTTTTTAATTGGTTCTGAAATCCACCCAAGGCATTCACATGTTCATTGGTGTCCTCTTGAAGTGTTGGACACATATCAGTTTGGTGCCCCATGTTTGAACATATGCCACAAGCCTTTATTTGCTGTATATCAATTGTTGAACAAGAGAAGTTAGTTTATCAAATTTTTGTGGTGGTGGATCATGTCTCATTGACTTTCTTGGGTTGTGGTGGTGGATCATGTCTCATTGAGAATTATTGAGAATTGGCTGCCATGTTGGAGATTAATGTTCTAGCAGCCCCGGGAGTCTTATCAACTAGAGCTCCCCCACTAGCGGCATCTATCATACTTCTCTCCATGGGCATGAGACCTTCATAGAAGTATTGGATGAGAAGTTGTTCACTTATCTGATGGTGTGGACATGATGCACAAAGTTTCTTGAACCTCTCCCAATATTCATATAAGGACTCTCCTTTGTATTGCCGAATCCCACATATTTCTTTTCTAATGTTGGCAGCCTTAGATGCTGAAAAATACCTTTCCAAGAATGCTTTCTTCATATCATTCCATGTAGTGATGGTCCCGGATGGTAGATAGTAGAGCCATTCCTTTGCTGAATCAGCTAGAGAGAATGGGAAGGCTCTCAACTTAACTTGCTGTTCCGTGACCACTGTTGGTCTCATGCTTGAGCAAATTACATGGAATTCCTTGAGATGCTTATTTGGATCCTCTCCTGCAAAACCATGAAAGTTGGGAGAAGATGAATCAAACCAGATTTTAATTCAAAAGCTACCTCAAGATTAGCATATTCAATGCATAATGGTTGTTGACCCAAGTCCGGAGCGCTCCTTGAGAGTTCGGTTGTCAGCTGCTGCCATCTCTCCTTTCTCCTCTTGGATGTTTTGGATCAACTCCTCGATTGGTTGTTGGTGAGAAGTTATAAATTCTCGAATTCTCCTAAGTCTTAAGTCTTCTTCGGGATCTTGGAACATTCACTAATAAACAAAAAAAAAAGAAAGTAAATAATTAGAACAAAAAAAAAAGAATAAACCAATAAACTAATAAACTAAAGAAAGAAATCCCCGGCAATGGCGCCAAAAATTTGATGTACTCAAAAGAGTATATCTTTTTTTAACCTTGCATTAAAAAGATCAATTGTAAGTATAGTAGTTAGCATGGGTCAAGTCCTCAGGGATTGGGTTTTAGTTTGTAAATTAATAGTTTAAAACTTAAATTCAAGGAAAACAAAAGAAAAGGGGGTTTTGAAATAGTTTTAAAAATAAGCAAATAAGAAAAGTAAGATGCAAGCAAGAAATAAGAAATCAAATATGAGAGAAATATGGTTAAGGTTTCATTCTCCACCACTAGACATCATTAAGAATCAATTTCAGATCTATCAATATCAACCAACTATCAAAGTTAACAACCGTAGATAACAACAAGCTCTGTTACCCCAATCTTTCCTTAGTTGTTAAATAGAACAAGCTCCCTATTTAATCTCTAACTATCAAACAACCTAGAATAAGCTCTCTAAATTCAATTTAATAGCAGCTTTATGATGAGAAAGATAGGTTGATCTAAGCAACAAACACATAAGCTCGGATTGTTCAACTTAGGTTATGTTCCACTTTCCAATTATTGAAAACTTGACCATAATCATTAATCACAAATTGCTACTTATGAATAGGAAATCAAGACAATTACACGGATCAAAACATTAGACAATTATAAAGATTTATCTAGTTGGCCACCTAAACAAATCAAAACATCATTATGAACAATTTTAATGGAAGAACATGAGCAACTTTGATAGAAAACAATGATAGATAGATTCTGAAAATTAATTACATAACATGTCTAGGGCTTTGAAATCACCCTTAACCAAATAAAAGTTTAGCCTAGCATAGGCATTGTAAACATAAACATAAAATTAAAGAGAATCTAAGAAGAAAATAAAAGAAAAAAAGAAAGAAAGAAGAAGAAGAAGAATATTAATTATCCAGCCTCTTGCTCTCTCAAAAGTAAAGAAACAAAGAAGAAATCAGAACTTTGATGTTTGGAGAAGTGTCAATTTCGTATGCCCCCTTGATCTCTATTTATAGGCAATAGCTAGGGCATCAAACAAGTGAATTTCAGCTCTCTCCCTTCAATAAATGCTGACTTGTGGCTAAAGCTAAGGAAAAGTGGTTGACTTTTGTGTTTTAAGGAAAGATATAAGCCTTGGCAGCCAAGTTTGAATAAAATAGGAAAGTTTTAGCCAAAGCACTCTTTAATGAAGAGAGATTAAAAACTTGTAGGCAAACTAAGTGTAAGGAAGGAAAGTCTTGGCTGATTTAATTCTCAAACTTTGACTAGGATTAGCTTTAAGGAAAGATACTGATAAGTGCTTAATTTCATACATTTTCCTATTTAATTTCTTTATACTTTGTACTTTGATTCTTACTTCATTGACATTTTACTAGGTTTTTATGCTTTGTAGGTATTTTGGAGGAGATGAAGTCAAAACATGTCAATTAGGATGTTAAAGAGCTTACAAAATCACAATCACAAGATGGAAAAAGAGTTGGGAGTCAAAAAGATCAAATTCTTGGTGCAAAGCAAGAAGACAGATTTGACCTCCGGAGCTTGTTTCTAAGAAAAAATGATGTTAGACTCTTTATTCGAGGAAACTTCCTTCTTGAGTTTTGAAGATCACTTGATTACCTTTCCAATGGCTGGTCATGGGCCTAAATCGGATAAGAAATGGTCATCTAAATCGGCATTGGAATATCTCCCTAAAAACCCTAATGGCAGAAAAAAACCCTAGCCGTAAATGACAACTTTTTCTTAATACCCTAGTTGACATTTAAGTTTATCCTTGCCAAAGAAGGATTAGTGGCTGTCAACTTGCATTAATTGCATTAATTGCAAGTATCTTTCCTTAAAGCTAATCCTAGTCAAAGTAGGAGAATTAAATCAGCCAAGACTTTCCTTCCTTACACTTACTTTGGCTGCAAGAATATAATCTCTCTTCATTAAATAGTGCTTTGACTAAAACTTTCCTACTTTATTCAAACTTGGCTGCCAAGGCTTATTTCTTTCCTTAAAACACAAAAGTGAGCCACTTTTCCTTAACTTTAGCCACAAGTCAGCATTTATTGAAGGGAGAGAGCTGAAATTCACTTGTTTGATGCCCTAGCTATTGCCTATAAATAGAGACCAAGGGGGCATATGAAATTGACACTTCCCCAAGCATCAAGTTCTGATTTCTTCTTTATTTCTTTGTTTTTGAGAGAGCAAGAGGCTGGATAATTAATATTCTTCTTCTTCTTCTTTCTTTCTTTTATTTTCTTCTTAGATTCTCTTTAATTTTATGTTTCTGTTTACAATGCCTATGCTAGGCTAAACTTCTATTTGGTTAAGGGTGATTTCAAAGCCCTAGACATGTTTTGTAATTGATTTTTAGATTCTATCTATCATTAATTTTCTATCAAAGTTGCTTATGTTCTTCCATAAAAATTGTTCATGATGATGTTTTGATTTGTTTAGGTGGCCAACTAGATGAATCTTTATAATTGTCTAATGCTAGTTTAGGAGTCTTGATCCGTGTAATTGTCTTGATTTCCTATTCATAAGTGGCAATTTGTGATTAATGATTATGGTCAAATTTTCGATAATTGCAAAGTGGAACATAACCTAAGTTGAACAATCCGAGCTTATGTGTTTGTTGCTTAGATCAATGATAACTCGTATAATTATATAGTTTTTAGTTATGTTTTATTAATGTTTTGTGTCAAATACGAGTTATTATTGTTTAGTCTAATTGTGTTTATGATCTTTTATATTTTTATGTATTTTGGTGTTTTTCACAAGTTTCTTTGAGTGATTTCAGATTACTAGAATTAAGGGCAAATCCAGTTCAGTTTCAGTTCCGACACCTTTTGCCATATCAGCTATATCTCGAGTTTCACTGAAGCAATAAGGCTGAAATTTGTAGCCATGCAAAGCTAAGAGGCATATCTATCTTTTTCATGTTTTACACTTCTTAAAACGGAGTCGTTTTCCCTAGCGAAATCGACCATCAAGTTGGCTGATGTGCAATGACGTCTGTGCTGACATGTTTTCGTATTATGCCCATATCTTCTTATCCACATCAGCAAATGAGCTGATTCCAACGGCTATGGTTCCGTAACGGATAGGGGAACCTTTGTCTAGAAGACCATGTGATCAGATCAGGCCTCCAATATTGAAGAAATCGACCATCAAGGTGGCTGATGTGCAATGACGTCTGTGCTGACATGTTTTCGTATTTTTCCCATATCTGCTTAACCACATCAGAAAATGAGCTGATTCTAACGGCTATGGTTCCGTAACTGATAGGGGAACATTTTTCTAGAAGACCATGTGATCAGATCAGGCCTCCAATATTGACGAAATCGACCATCAAGTTGGCTGATCAAAATCGTCATATACCTACCTTTGAAATTTGTAAAGCTTGTCTCTTGTCATTTAGCCCTCCAAAATGTGTATAAATAGAGGGCCTTGGATGATTGTAAGGGATCATATTGTACATAGGTAGGATATTAGCCATTTTAATAAAATTCTCTAAGTTTTCTTCTTCTTTCTTTTCTCTAGTTTTCTTTCTTTTCTCTAGTTTTCTTTTTCTTTAGAGAGAGCAAGAGGTTGGATAATTAATATTCTTCCTCTTCTTCTTTCTTTCTTTTATTTTCTTCTTAGATTTTCTTTAATTTTATGTTTATGTTTACAATGCCTATGCTAGGCTAAACTTCTATTTGGTTAAGGGTGATTTCAAAGCCCTAGACATGTTTTATAATTGATTTTCAGTTTCTATCTATCATTAATTTTCTACCAAAGTTGCTTATGTTCTTCTACAAGAATTGTTCATGATGTTGTCTTGATTTGTTTAGGTGTACAACTAGATAGATCTTGATAATTATCTATTGCTAGTTTAGGAGTCTTGATCCGTGTAATTGTCTTGATTTCCTATTCATAAGTGGCAATTTGTGATTAATGATTATGGTCAAGTTTTCAATAATTGCAAAGTGGAACATAACCTAAGTTGAACAATCCGAGCTTATGTGTTTGTTGCTTAGATCAACCTATCTTTCTCATCATAAAGCTGCCATTAAATTGAATCTAGAGAGCTTATTCTAGGTTGTTTGATGGTTAGAGATTAAATAGAGAGCTTGTTCTATTTAACGACAAACTAAGGAAAGATTGGGATAACAGAGCTTGTTGTTATCTACGGTTGTTAACTTTGATAGTTGGTTGATATTGATAGATCTGAAATTGATTCTTAATGATGTCTAGTGGTGGAGAATGAAACCTTAACCATATTTTTCATATTTGATTCTTCTTACTTATTTGTTTTCTTACTTTTAGTTTGCTTATTTTTTATATTTATTTTTATTGGCTGGTTATACCGCCTAATTTATATATTAACTTTGTTTTATTTTTATTGGCTGGTTATACCGCCTAATTTAGTATATATATTTTTATTGGCTGGTTATACCGCCTAATTTAGTATATATATTTTTATTGGCTGGTTATACCGCCTTGCATCTTTTTCTTATTATTTACTTTAGCTTAAATCTGGCTTCAAAAACCCCTTTTCTTTTATTGTTCTTGAATTTAAGTTTTAAACTATTAACTTATAAACTAAAACCCAATCCCTGAGGACTCGACCCTTGCTAACTACTATACTTACAATTTATCTTTTTAGTGCAAGGTTAAATAAGATACACTCTTTTGGGTGCATCAAATTTTTGGCGCCGTTGCCGGGGATTGTTTTCTTTAGTTTATTTGTTACTTGGTTTATTCTTATTTTCAGTTCTAATTAGTTCTATTTTCTTGTACATACAAGTTTTTCTTATCAAATTTTGAAAAAAAAAAAAAAAAAAAAAAAAAAAAAAACGATGGAATTGAGCAATCTAACACTTGAAGAGTTGGTGGCATACATGAACATGGAAAATCAACAAGCCAATCTCACCTCCCCAGTTCAACAATTGGCCATGGGAGGATGTCAAGGCCATCAAGTGTTCCAAGACCAACAGTATGATCATTACTCAAACACTTACCATGAGGGATGGTGGGATCATACTAATTATGGCTACTCAGAAAATTACCAAGAAGTAGATCCTTATGCCAATTACACTCATCCATCTAGCTTCAATCAATCATGGTCTCAAGAACCAGATCTTCTTCAACCACTACATATGACTCAAAACTCAGGTACTTCTTTAGAAGATCTTGTCGATTCTCTTGTTACTAATACTTTGCAATTTCAACAGGAAACAAGGGCAAGCATCCAGAGTTTGGAAAAGCAAATGAGCCAATTGGCTAGTAGTATGGTGGGATGGGTAGCACAAAGATCTGAAGAACTCCCTGCCCAAACGATGATTAACCCAAAGGAGAATGCTACTATTGTGACCTTCAGGAATGAGGAACAAGATGAGGATGAGACAAAATTAGAGATGGATTCTATTCTTGAGGATAATAAAGAAACAGATCCAAATAAGAGTATTTCGACACCGGAGGTAACGTTTAAGATTCCAATTTTTGCTAATGTTTCTTCTCCACCTTTTCCTAGTAGATTCGCAAAGTTCAAGGAGGAGGAACATGAACAAGACATCCTGGAAACCTTAAACAGTTTATTTGTGGATGCCATTCAACATGTACCAAAAGATGCACCATTCCTCGATGAGATATGCACCACCAAGGATGATGGAATAATACTTGTAATGGAGAATGCATCCACTGTTGTGCAAAGAAAGCTTCCTCTCAAACGCATAAATTTGGGAAATTTCATGTATGAGCCTGACAAGCCTAAAAAGCCAAGAAGGGGTGTTGGTTAGATTCAAAACACTAACTCAAGTGTTAATTGGGAAGGCAGCCCAATTAAAGATGAAATTGCCAACCTTCCATATTCAAATTTGCTTTCTCTTTCTTTTCCTTTTTCTTTTATTATTTTTATTGTTTTTATTTTATTTCTTATGTTTCTTTGTTAATTGTGTTTACTGCTTTTAAGTTCATTTAGGCTGCATAAGTTTCTTTTGTTTAATAGTTCTTTTCTCTTACATATAATTCTTGCATTGGGGGATAATAGCATTACATTAATGACAATGTAAGAATTATGTGTGGGGGGGAGAATTTAGGATTTTATTTAGAGTGTTTTGTTTTTGAGTCTTTTTATGTTGTTTTTCTTTCTGATCCTTGTTTTGAAAAACACTAGATGTAAATATAATTTTTTTTTAACCCCGGTTAAATGGCGGATAACGGTACTCCGTGATTATTTAAATCGGTTCCATCAGCTACCCACAAAACTGATATTGTATATAAATTTCTCTTCCAATTTCTCTTTCAATTTTTTTTCATTTTTTTTCAGGATGGATGATATTCTCACAAGATTGCAGAAACGATTTCCTCCCTTTCCTCGAAATATTTTACTGAAGCTTTACCAAGTTCGATTTGAAAGATTAAGAATGCTTATGCACAAAGGGATTCCTGGAGACATACGTTGGATAATTGAAGCCAAGGTACGTGAAGATGAATATCTTCCTGTTTTGCATTTACCAGGTACAGGTAGAAGCACTTTTGCAAAGAAGCGACGAGCAAAGCGCATGAGTTCAAATTGCCACAAATGTGCACGATGGACGTGTAACGGTAAATGTCGTTCTATTGGGATTCCGTCCTCTAATCGAGATGATAAAATTGAATTCATTAAGGATGGACTGAGTAAGGAGAATTTGGGTAATATCCAACTTTCTCTTGAGACGCATCCTAGTGGAGACGTACAAAGAGAAATTCTTGATTTATGGCCGCAATTCCAAAGGGAATGGCAACATCTTGGGAATCTGATGTTAAAAGACCCTGTTTGCCAGCTTGTAAGAAAACTGGATGGGAAGCATATCCTCGACTCATAGAAGGCGTTTAAGCCGTTTCTGGACGTAAAACCAGAGGAAGATGTGAGCCACAATCACAACTACAATAAATGACTTCTCAGCTTTTGGTTTGATTTGCAATAACTTTATTTCGATTTAATTTACGTGTTATTCGATTTGTGTAATTATTCTCATTTTTTTTTTTGTCTTTTACGGTTGATTTTTCTTCTCTTTTTGATTTTCTTCCTGAAATCACGCAAAAATCTTTTGTTAGGTTAACATTTTCTTCTGACAGGTCAGATACACTTTCGGCGACATTATTACTCTTGTCTGATTCACTACTCAGTCCTCTATATATTACACCATGTACTCATTCTCTTTCAGGCACTCGAAGAAAAAAATGGAAAGTACTTCGTCCCAGCGCATTAAAAAAATTTGTGTCTTTGGAGGTGCTTATCCAGGGAAAAATAACATATTCGCTGATGAAGCCATAAGAGTTGGAGTAATACTTGCCCAACAAAAGATCCAGTTGATTTATGGAGGCGGTAGTACGGGTTTAATGGGAGCAGTCGCTACAGGAGCACACGCCGGAGGAAGTCCAGTTCTAGGAATCGTGCCAAAACTATTCACAAGTTTTTGTGGACCTACCGTGGGTAAGGAAATACAAGTCTGGAGTATCCCTGAACGGATAACAATCATGTACCATTCTGCCGATGCATTCATTGCTTTACCAGGAGGTCTGGGTACATTGGAAGAAATAGCTTGCGTGACTTCTTGGTCATCTTTGGTCACAAATAAGAAACCCATTGGTTTGCTTAATATTAATGGTTATTTTAGTAATTTGCTTTTATATTTAGATAATGCTGTGGATAATGGATTCATGTTTTCAGAGGCAAGGAGAACCATAATTTCTGCTACAACCATTGAAGATTTACTTAAAAAGCTCCAAGCTTATGAGTGTTTATCTGCTACGGTTGTTTCGCAAACGCTCGGAAAAAGAAAAAGAGATATGGACGAGCAAGGAGTGGATTGCACTTTGTCTTTGTGACATTATCTAACATTTTGCTTGTTGTGTCTCAGTTATAATAAGTGGTTAGCAACCTCTGCAGGTAATATCTCCTAAATTCTACCTTTAAAATTTGACATTGGGGACAATGTCATATTTTAGTAGGGGGTAAGGGACATATTTTGCTAATTTAAAAAAAAAAAAAAAAAAAAATTTAAGAAATATTCATTCTGAACAAGGTCTGAGTAAGGGAGACTTGAGACATACCTTGTCAGTTTGATTTCTTATTTTCAAAAAAAAAAAAAAAAAAAAAAGAAAAAAAAGAGTTTGTTGTGTTTTAAGCAATTTAGAAGTATTCATTCTGAACAAGGTCTGAGTAAGGGAGACTTGAGACATACCTTGTCAGTTTGATTTTAATCTTTTTATGTTTACTTGTGATAACTCGTATAATTATATAGTTTTTAGTTATGTTTTATTATTGTTTTGTGTCAAATACGAGTTATTATTGTTTAGTCTAATTGTGTTTATGATCTTTTATATTTTTATGTAATTTGGTGTTTTTCACAAGTTTCTTTGAGTGATTTCAGATTACTAGAATTAAGGGCAAATCCAGTTCAGTTCCAGTTCCGACACCTTTTGCCATATCAGCTATATCTCGAGTTTCACTGAAGAAATAAGGCTGAACTTTGTATCCCTGCAAAGCTAAGAGGCATATCTATCTTTTTCATGTTTTACACTTCTTGAAACGGAGTCGTTTTCCCTAGCGAAATCGACCATCAAGTTGGCTGATGTGCAATGACGTCTGTTCTGCACCGTTTTGGTATTTTGACCATATCTCCCGATCCACGTGCGCAAATGATCTGATTCCAACGGCTATGGATCCGTAACTGATAGGGGTATATTTTTCTAGAAGACCATTTTATCAGATCGAGCCTCCAACATTGACAAAATCGACCATCAAGCTGGCTGATCAGAATTGTCATACAATATGACGAAAATTGTTAGAAAAATGCACCCACCTATTATACCTACCTTTGAAATTTGTAAAGCTTGTCTCTTGTCATTTAGCCCTCCAAAATGTGTATAAATAGAGGGCCTTGGATGAGTATTGGGATATATTGATACATTGGTAGGATAGCCATTGTAATAAAATTCTCTAAGTTTTCTTTTTCTTTCCTTTCTCTAGTTTTCTTTTTCTTCTTACATTTCTTTTCATTTTATTCATATCTAGTATGTGTTTCTAATCATATTGTTGAGGTGATGAGGTGAAGCTCTTGGTAAATGCTAAGGTTAGTCTCTTAAACATGAGCTAAAATGAATCATCATTTATAAGCACTAGCATAGATAATATTTTCTTTTGGTTTAAAATCATACTTGCAAAGTAGAGATCTTGATTCATTATTGACAATGAAAATGGCACAGTAAATGCTTGGTTTCATAACCTTGATTTGTTGTAGACATATACCTTGGCATAAGGAATGCTTGGACTCTTTTTATGAGTTTTGAGGACACCAAATGAACATAATATCATATGCTATGGACGTTGGACAATTTGGACTGAATTGCTAAACCTTCCGATTGGAACCTCCCTTATGTGTGGATTTCAATTGTGTAATAAAACAAGATTAATCTTAGCATAACACCAAGAGTGGATTCTCTAACCTCAACATCCTTTCTTATTGTTTTTTATATTTTGTTTAATTTCTTTTATGTTATTTTATTTATTTTGTTCTCTAATATCTTGTTTATTTTGTTTTGTTGTTGATTCCCTAATATCTTGTTTACTTTCTTTTTCTTATATATTTATAAACTTATACTTACTAATACGCTTCCCTGTGGTTCGACCTCGGACACCCGAGAATTTATTACTTGAACATAACCTGCACTTGGGTTTACAACTCTTAATTGAGTCTCTATCAAGTTTTTGGCGCCGTTGCCGGGGAAGCAATACTAAGTATATAAGTTTATAAGTATATTTATTTTTATTGGCTGGTTATACCGCCTAATTTTCTATATATTTATATTTATATTGTATATTAACTTTGTTTTATTTTTATTGGCTGGTTATACCGCCTAATTTGTATATTAACTTTGTTTTATTTTTATTGGCTGGTTATACCGCCTAATCTGTATATTAACTTTGTTTTATGCTTGTTTGGCGACGTGATTTTAGATCTCGTCGTTTAGTTAGATTTTATTGTGAAACTTTTTCAGGTAAACTTTCTAATACAACTCCTACCATGGCTGACAATGAAAGTGTTCATACTGAAGATGAGAACAGACAAGTACGCACCATGCGTGACTACTTGCAACCAACTCGAAGCTCATCACCCTCTTGTTTTATTTTTCCTCTCAATGCAAACAACTTTCGTTTTAAACCAGGTATGATAGCTTTGCTTCCAAATTTCCATGGGTTAGAATCGGAAAGTGCTTACTCGTTTCTAAAAGACTTCGAAGATGTATGTGTCACCTTTAATGACCAACAATGTACAAATGAAATTGTCAAGCTAAAATTATTTCCTTTTTCTTTAAAAGATAAAGCAAAAATTTGGCTTCATAATTTAAAACCAAGGTCAATTGGCACATGGCAAGAATTACAAACTGAGTTTCTAAAGAAATTTTTCCCAGCACATAAAACTACTGCTTTGAAAAGACAGATTCAAAATTTCAATCAAAATCAAAATGAAGCATTTTTTCAGTGCTGGGAGCGTTTTAAAGATTTGTTAAGTTCTTGTCCACATCATGGTTTTGAAAAATGGCGTCTTATTAGTTTCTTTTATGAAAGTTTAACTCCCGAAACTAAACAATTTGTTGAAACAATGTGTAACGGTGAGTTTCTAGAAAAAGAACCTGAAGAAGCCTTTGACTACCTAGACCATTTGGCAGATAACTCTCAAGCCTGGCACACAGATAATTCCTCTGAAAGTTCCAATAGATCTAATCTTGTTTCTAACAAAGGTAAATATCATTTTAGTCAAGAAGATGAGATAAAAGCTAAAGTAGCTAATTTGGCTAGAAAGATTGAAGCCATGGAACTTAGAGAAGTAAAAGAAGTCAAAACGGTTAAAAATGAAGAAAGTTGTGGAATTTGTGAAATCATGGGACACCCCACTTCTGAATGTCCAAACATTCCCATTCTTAAAGAAGCGTTGCATGATCAAGTAAATTCCATAAACACATTTAAAAAGCCTTTTCCTTCTCCTTACTCTGAAACGTATAACCCTGAATGGAGAAATCATCCCAACTTCAGTTGGCGGAATAATAATCATGTTCAGGTACCACAATCTCAAAAGCCGGGCAACACTTTTTCCTATCAACCTTCACGTGTACAAACCTTGGAAGAGACATTGCAAGCATTCATGCAAACACAAGCAAATGTGAATAACCGGACTTCACAGGACATCAATGAGATCAAAAACACCTTGTCCACATTGACAGCTTTATTACGCACTCAAGAAAAAGGTAAGTTTCCTGCTCAACCTCAGCCTAACCCTTCTACTCAATGTCTTGTTTCTTGCTCCAATGAAACTCAACAGGAAAATGCCAGTTCTATCACAACTCTTCGAAGTGGAAAGGCAATTGACAAAAAGATTCCATCAAAAGACCAAGATCCTCTTTCCCCTCCGAAAAGTAATGGTAAGGATGATGGTAAGTCTGAACTTCTTGAAAATTTGGACAAAGAAAAAGGTATGCATCCTGCTCCTTTTCCTCAAAGGTTGCAAACAATAAAGAATTTGAATCAAAATGCAGAAATTTATGAACTTTTCAAACAAGTTAAGATTAACATTCCTTTATTGGATGCAATCAAACAAGTTCCATCTTATGCTAAATATTTGAAGGACATGTGCACAGTTAAAAGGAAACATAATGTACAAAAGAAAGCATTTCTGACGGAAAGTGTGAGCTCAATCATTCAGCACCTTACTCCACCAAAATTCAAAGATCCTGGATGTCCAACAATCTCATGCATCATTGGAAACACTAGAATAGAACGTGCATTGCTTGATCTTGGTGCTAGTGTTAATCTTTTGCCTTTTTCTGTTTATCAACAGTTAGGTTTAGGTGAACTCAAGGAAACACCTGTTACACTTCAACTAGCTGATCGTTCTGTAAAAATTCCTCGAGGGATAGTTGAAGATGTTTTGGTTCAAATTGATAATTTTTACTTCCCTGTTGATTTTATTGTTTTGGACACACATCCTGTTTCAAATCCAAATGTTCAAATTCCTGTTATATTAGGCCGTCCATTTCTTGCAACTTCTAATGCTCTGATAAATTGCAGGAATGGTATGTTGAACATTTCTTTTGGAAATATGACTTTAGAATTAAATGTGTTCAACACTTGCAAGCAACCTGGTGATGATTCAGAAGTACATGAAGTGGACTTCATTGAAGAACTTGTTCATGAACATCTCACCACTACCACATTCCATGATCCTTTAGAAGCTTATTTAATTGAATGTGAGTTTGATAATGCTTCAGAAATTTCACACACTGATTCTTTGTTAAATTCTTTTCAGGTTAAGCATTGTTGGAAACAAAAGTTTGAGGAACTTCCATCACTCACAAATGTCACTGTACCATCAACTATTGAACCACCCAAGCTGGATTTAAAACCATTGCCATCCGAGCTAAAATATTCCTTTTTGGGTGAGAATGAAACTTTTCCAGTCATAAATGAACTTGAGGAACTCAGAAATGATGCATATGAGAATTCTAAAATTCATAAAGAAAGAACTAAAGCCTTTCATGACAAGTTAATTTCAAGAAAAACATTTAATGTTGGGCAAAAAGTTCTACTTTATAATTCTAGACTTCACATATTTCCTGGTAAGTTGAGATCAAGATGGACTGGCCCATTTGTGGTTAAGCATGTGTATCATTATGGAGCAGTTGACATTGAGAATCCTCAAAATGGTAACGTATTCAAGGTAAATGGACAAAGACTCAAACTCTTTTTGGAAAATCATGTTACTCAAGAAGAGGTTGTTTTTCTTTCTGATCCTTGTTTTGAAAATAACTAGATGTAAATATAATTTTTTTTTAACCCCGGTTAAATGGCGGATAACGGTACTCCGTGATTATTTAAGTCGGTTCCATCAGCTACCCACAAAACTGATATTGTATATAAATTTCTCTTTCATTTTATTTTATTTCATTTTTTTTTTCAGGATGGATGATATTCTCAAAAGATTGCAGAAACGATTTCCTCCTTTTCCTCGGAATATTTTACTGAAGCTTTACCAAGTTCGATTAGAAAGATTAAGAATGCTTATGAACAAAGGGATTCCTGAAGACATACGTTGGATAATTGAAGCCAAGGTACGTGAAGATGAATATCTTCCTGTTTTGCATTTACCAGGTACAGGTAGAAGCACTTATGCAAAGAAGCGACGAGCAAAGCGCATGAGTTCAAATTGCCACAAGTGTGCACGATGGACGTGTAACGGTAAATGTCGTTCTATTGGGATTCCGTCCTCTAATCGAGATGATAAAATTGAATTCATTAAGGATGGACTGAGTAAGGAGAATTTGGGTAATATCCAACTTTCTCTTGAGACGCATCCTAGTGGAGACGTACAAAGAGAAATTCTTGATTTATGGCCGCAATTCCAAAGGGAATGGCAACATCTTGGGAATCTGATGTTAAAAGACCCTGTTTGCCAGCTTGTAAGAAAACTGGATGGGAAGCATATCCTCGACTCATAGAAGGCGTTTAAGCCGTTTCTGGACGTAAAACCAGAGGAAGATGTGAGCCACAATCACAACTACAATAAATGACTTCTCAGCTTTTGGTTTGATTTGCAATAACTTTATTTCAGTTTAATTTACGTGTTGTTCGATTTGTGTAATTATTCTCGTTTTTTTTTTTTTTGCATTGGTCTTTTACGATTGATTTTTCTTCTCTTTTTGATTTTCTTCCTGAAATCACGCAAAAATCTTTTGTTAGGTTAACATTTTCTTCTGACAGGTCAAATACACTTTCGGCGACATTATTACTCTTGTCTGATTCACTACTCAGTCCTCTATATATTACACCATGTACTCATTCTCTTTCAGGCACTCGAAAAAGAAAAAAAAAATGGAAAGCACTTCGTCCCAGCGCATTAAAAAAATTTGTGTCTTTGGAGGTGCTTATCCAGGGAAACATAACATATTCGCTGATGAAGCCATAAGAGTTGGAGTAATACTTGCCCAACAAAAGATCCACTTGATTTATGGAGGCGGTAGTACGGGTTTAATGGGAGCAGTCGCTACAGCAGCACACGCCGGAGGAAGTCCAGTTCTAGGAATCGTGCCAAAACTATTCACAGATTTTTGTGGACCTACCGTGGGTAAGGAAATACAAGTCTGGAGTATCCCTGAACGGATAACAATCATGTACCATTCTGCCGATGCATTCATTGCTTTACCAGGAGGTCTGGGTACATTGGAAGAAATAGCTTGCGTGGCTTCTTGGTCATCTTTGGTCACAAATAAGAAACCCATTGGTTTGCTTAATATTAATGGTTATTTTAGTAATTTACTTTCATATTTAGATAATGCTGTGGATAATGGATTCATGTTTTCAGAGGCAAGGAGAACCATAATTTCTGCTACAACCATTGAAGATTTACTCAAAAAGCTACAAGCTTATGAGTGTTTATCTGCTACGGTTGTTTCGCAAACGCTCGGAAAAAGAAAAAGAGATATGGACGAGCAAGGAGTGGATTGCACTTTGTCTTTGTGACATTATCTAACATTTTGCTTGTTGTGTCTCAGTTATAATAAGTGGTTAGCAACCTCTGCAGGTAATATCTCCTAAATTCTACCTTTAAAATTTGACATTGGGGACAATGTCATATTTTAGTAGGGGGTAAGGGACATATTTTGCTTAAAAAAAAAAAAAATTTGTTGTGTTTTAAGACATTTAGAAGTATTCATTCTGAACAAGGTCTGAGTAAGGGAGACTTGAGACATACCTTGTCAGTTTGATTTAATCTTCTTCTTCAAAAAAAAAAAAAAAAAAAAAAAAAAAAAAAACAAAAAAAAAGCATGTTTAGACTTAGTGTGTTTTTTTTAGTTACTTTCAATACAATGATGAGATATGAATTGCATAAGTCTAAAACAGATTTATTAGTGAGAAGATTTTCATGAGAATTGAGCTTGATGTCAACCTTTTTATGAGCCAATGTTAATATGATATGTTGATTGAGAAAGAAGCATGTTTAGACTTAATCTGACTTGTATAATCATCTTTGTGAGTTTTTGAGCCTATAATGATTGATGCATTATACAAATCAATCTAATTTCTTTCTTGAGTGCTCTTATGATTACATGATTCTCTAGAACTTGCTTTAAACCGTTTGAGACTATATTGATACATGTGACAACATGAATATGATAGAGGCATTAGGATTATAACCAGAGCCAAACAGCCATCCATTATTAATGTTCTACGAGAACATCCCCACTAGTGAGCCAATTTGAGCCTACATTAAATATGATGTTTTATTGGTAACCACAACTTACACCTAGCCTAAATATGCTTATATCCTTACCCTTGTTCTAAAGATGAATTTTATATTTTGAGACATATTGCAAAAAAACAAGGGATATTTTTATTTGAAAATTTGGGTTAGAAACAAAAGATAAGTGTGGGGGAAAGAAAAGAAAAGAAAAAGTCAAGAGAAAAAGAAAGGGATCATTGTCAAATACATTCCCATATTAAAAAAAAAAAAAAAAAAAAAAAAAAAAAAAAATCTTCTCTTGAACTTCTAGAAAAAGATGTTACAAAGTTGGTTAGAATGATGCAAAGGCTCAACATGAATATTTAGCCTATGTTATTATGTGCTTTATAAGAGTTTTGAGAAGTTTTATTTGTATGATCTTATTATGTCTCTAAAATCTATGAACTCTTTGGAACCTTTGTGATATCTTTATCCTTTTGTTCTTTAACCACATTATAACCCTTTGGCCCCATTACAACCCTGAATAAAGACCTCTTGATTTATGAAGTTGTATGATCTAAATAGTGGAGAATAGGTGGACAAGCAAGCATATGGTAGAAGTGTTTTCATGAGATTGATTGAGTGTAAACACTTTACCACTACTTTAAAGAGTGAAAATCAAGAGAGTATCCCATGTGAGAAGTTGAGATTAAGTTTGAATATACACTATTTTGATTGAAATATGTTATGTTATTATTGGCTTAACTCAAACTATTTACATTCAAGCAAGATTTTTTGTGAATTTCTTTAAGCTATTGATTAGTTTTTAAGACTTGTCCAATGATTATCTCTAATTTATATTGGAAGGATTAGTTATAATTATTATTTTTAGTTTTTCTTATGTCTTCAATGTTTGTGGGTATCGTCCTAGTAAACCCTCACGAGACTAAACTCGTCCACTAGGGACACCTAGGGGTTTAAAGGCTTGTGTCACATGCTAAGTGCCACCGTGATTTCCTACGAAAATGGATTAGATTAGATTTTCTTATTTTATTTTTATTGAGTCGTTGCTAGGGACTAGCAACAATCTAAGTATGGGGGTGTGATAACTCGTATAATTATATAGTTTTTAGTTATGTTTTATTATTGTTTTGTGTCAAATACGAGTTATTATTGTTTAGTCTAATTGTGTTTATGATCTTTTATATTTTTATGTAATTTGGTGTTTTTCACAAGTTTCTTTG
The DNA here is from genome assembly GCA_030761205.1 of Fremontodendron californicum. Classification (NCBI taxonomy): domain Eukaryota; kingdom Viridiplantae; phylum Streptophyta; class Magnoliopsida; order Malvales; family Malvaceae; genus Fremontodendron; species Fremontodendron californicum. Next base: position 8,805,409 of record JAULJL010000007.1, on the reverse strand, counting down.
AGTGATTTCAGATTACTAGAATTAAGGGCAAATCCAGTTCAGTTCCAGTTCCGACACCTTTTGCCATATCAGCTATATCTCGAGTTTCACTGAAGAAATAAGGCTGAACTTTGTATCCCTGCAAAGCTAAGAGGCATATCTATCTTTTTCATGTTTTACACTTCTTGAAACGGAGTCGTTTTCCCTAGCGAAATCGACCATCAAGTTGGCTGATGTGCAATGACGTCTGTTCTGCACCGTTTTGGTATTTTGACCATATCTCCCGATCCACGTGCGCAAATGATCTGATTCCAACGGCTATGGATCCGTAACTGATAGGGGTATATTTTTCTAGAAGACCATTTTATCAGATCGAGCCTCCAACATTGACAAAATCGACCATCAAGCTGGCTGATCAGAATTGTCATACAATATGACGAAAATTGTTAGAAAAATGCACCCACCTATTATACCTACCTTTGAAATTTGTAAAGCTTGTCTCTTGTCATTTAGCCCTCCAAAATGTGTATAAATAGAGGGCCTTGGATGAGTATTGGGATATATTGATACATTGGTAGGATAGCCATTGTAATAAAATTCTCTAAGTTTTCTTTTTCTTTCCTTTCTCTAGTTTTCTTTTTCTTCTTACATTTCTTTTCATTTTATTCATATCTAGTATGTGTTTCTAATCATATTGTTGAGGTGATGAGGTGAAGCTCTTGGTAAATGCTAAGGTTAGTCTCTTAAACATGAGCTAAAATGAATCATCATTTATAAGCACTAGCATAGATAATATTTTCTTTTGGTTTAAAATCATACTTGCAAAGTAGAGATCTTGATTCATTATTGACAATGAAAATGGCACAGTAAATGCTTGGTTTCATAACCTTGATTTGTTGTAGACATATACCTTGGCATAAGGAATGCTTGGACTCTTTTTATGAGTTTTGAGGACACCAAATGAACATAATATCATATGCTATGGACGTTGAACAATTTGGACTGAATTGCTAAACCTTCCGATTGGAACCTCCCTTATGTGTGGATTTCAATTGTGTAATAAAACAAGATTAATCTTAGCATAACACCAAGAGTGGATTCTCTAACCTCAACATCCTTTCTTATTGTTTTTTATATTTTGTTTAATTTCTTTTATGTTATTTTATTTATTTTGTTCTCTAATATCTTGTTTATTTTGTTTTGTTGTTGATTCCCTAATATCTTGTTTACTTTCTTTTTCTTATATATTTATAAACTTATACTTACTAATACGCTTCCCTGTGGTTCGACCTCGGACACCCGAGAATTTATTACTTGAACATAACCTGCACTTGGGTTTACAACTCTTAATTGAGTCTCTATCAACTTGTTAATTTTTGTTTAGTATTTTAGGATTATTTAGGTTGCATGAGTTTGTTTTGTTTTGAGTCTTAGTTGTTCCTATTCTTATGTTATTAGTTCTTTTCTCTTACACATGATTCTTTCATTTGTGTTAATAGACTTACATTGAGGACAATGTAAGAATTAAGTGTGGGGGGAATGATTTAGGATTTCTTTTATTTTTGTCTACTATTTTTTTTTCTTTATTATTATTATTATTATTATTTTTAGTGTGTTTTAGTTCCTTTTTAATACAATGATGAGATATGAATTGCATAGGTCTAAACTGGTTATTAGTGAGAAGATTTTCATGAGAATTGAGCTTGATGTCAACCTTTTTATGAGCCAATGTTAATATAATATGTTGATTGAGAATGAAGCATGTTTAGACTTAATCTGACTTGTATAATCATCCTTGTGAGTTTTTGAGCCTATAATGATTGATGCATTATACAAATCAATCTAATTTCTTTCTTGAGTGCTCTTATGATTACAGGATTCTCTAGAACTTGCTTTAAACCGTTTGAGACTATATTGATACATGTGACAACATGAATATGATAGAGGCATTAGGATTTTTAGCCAGAGCCAAACAGCCATCCCTTATTGATGTTCCAAGAGAACACACCCTTAGTGAACCAATTTGAGCCTACATTGAATAAGCTATCTCTTTGGTAACCATAACTTGTCCCTAACCTAAATATACTTATATCTTTACCTTTGTTCCAAAGATGAATTAGCATGTTTTGAGACAAGTTGCAAAGACAAGGGATATTTTTAGTTAAAAATTTGGGTTAGAAACAAGAAATAAGTGTGGGGGGGAAAGAAAAGAAAAGTCAAGAGAAAAAGAAATGAAATACTGGCAAATACATTCCTATGTAAAAAAAAAAAATATGAATCATCTCTTGAATTTGTGGAAAAAGAAAAAGATATTACAAAGTTGTTTAGAATGAAGAAAAGGCCCAACATGAATATCCGGCCTAGGTGACTATGTACTTGTAAAGAGTTTTGAGAAGTTTCTTTGTATAATCTTTTTATGTCTCTAAACTTTATGAACTCTTTGGAACCTTTGTGATATCTTTATCCTTTTGTTCTTCAACCACATTACAAACCCCTTGGCCCCATTACAACCTTGATTAAAGACCTCTTGATTTATGAAGTTGCATGATCTTTTAGTGGAGAATAGGTGGACAAGCAAGCATATGGTAGAAGTGTTTTCATGAGATTGATTGAGTGTAAACACTTTACCACTACTTTAAAGAGTGAAAATCAAGGGAGTATCCCATGTGAGAAGTTGAGATTAAGTTTGAATATGCACTATTTTGATTGAAATATGTTATGTTAATATTGGCTTAACTCAAACTATTTACATTCAAGCAAGATTTTTTGTGAATTTCTTTGAGCTATTGATTAGTTTTTAAGACTTGTCCAATGATTATCTCTAATTTATATTGGAAGGATTAGTTATAATTATTATTTTTAGTTTTTCTTATGTTTTCAATGTTTGTGGGTATCGTCCTAGTAAACCCTCACGAGACTAAACTCGTCCACTAAGGACACCTAGGGGTTTAAAGGCTTGTGTCACATGCTAAGTGCCACCGTGATTTCCTACGAAAATGGATTAGATTAGATTTTCTTATTTTATTGAGTCGTTGCTAGGGACTAGCAACAATCTAAGTGTGGGGGTGTGATAACTCGTATAATTATATAGTTTTTAGTTATGTTTTATTAATGTTTTGTGTCAAATACGAGTTATTATTGTTTAGTCTAATTGTGTTTATGATCTTTTATATTTTTATGTATTTTGGTGTTTTTCACAAGTTTCTTTGAGTGATTTCAGATTACTAGAATTATGGGCAAATCCAGTTCAGTTTCAGTTCCGACACCTTTTGCCATATCAGCTATATCTCGAGTTTCACTGAAGCAATAAGGCTGAAATTTGTAGCCATGCAAATCTAAGAGGCATATCTATCTTTTTCATGTTTTACACTTCTTAAAACGGAGTCGTTTTCCCTAGCGAAATCGACCATCAAGTTGGCTGATGTGCAATGACGTCTGTGCTGACATGTTTTCATATTATGCCCATATCTTCTTATCCACATCAGAAAATGAGCTGATTCCAACGGCTATGGTTCCGTAACTGATAGGGGAACCTTTGTCTAGAAGACCATGTGATCAGATCAGGCCTCCAATATTGAAGAAATCGACCATCAATGTGGCTGATGTGCAATGACGTCTGTGCTGACATGTTTTCGTATTTTGCCCATATCTGCTTAACCACATCAGCAAATGAGCTGATTCTAACGGCTATGGTTCCGTAACTGATAGGGGAACCTTTTTCTAGAAGACCATGTGATCAGATCAGGCCTCCAATATTGACGAAATCGACCATCAAGTTGGCTGATCAAAATCGTCATATACCTACCTTTGAAATTTGTAAAGCTTGTCTCTTGTCATTTAGCCCTCCAAAATGTGTATAAATAGAGGGCCTTGGATGATTGTAAGGGATCATATTGTACATAGGTAGGATATTAGCCATTTTAATAAAATTCTCTAAGTTTTCTTCTTCTTTCTTTTCTCTAGTTTTCTTTCTTTTCTCTAGTTTTCTTTTTCTTTAGAGAGAGCAAGAGGTTGGATAATTAATATTCTTCCTCTTCTTCTTTCTTTCTTTTATTTTCTTCTTAGATTTTCTTTAATTTTATGTTTATGTTTACAATGCCTATGCTAGGCTAAACTTCTATTTGGTTAAGGGTGATTTCAAAGCCCTAGACATGTTTTATAATTGATTTTCAGTTTCTATCTATCATTAATTTTCTACCAAAGTTGCTTATGTTCTTCTACAAGAATTGTTCATGATGTTGTCTTGATTTGTTTAGGTGTACAACTAGATAGATCTTGATAATTATCTATTGCTAGTTTAGGAGTCTTGATCCGTGTAATTGTCTTGATTTCCTATTCATAAGTGGCAATTTGTGATTAATGATTATGGTCAAGTTTTCAATAATTGCAAAGTGGAACATAACCTAAGTTGAACAATCCGAGCTTATGTGTTTGTTGCTTAGATCAACCTATCTTTCTCATCATAAAGCTGCCATTAAATTGAATCTAGAGAGCTTATTCTAGGTTGTTTGATGGTTAGAGATTAAATAGAGAGCTTGTTCTATTTAACGACAAACTAAGGAAAGATTGGGATAACAGAGCTTGTTGTTATCTACGGTTGTTAACTTTGATAGTTGGTTGATATTGATAGATCTGAAATTGATTCTTAATGATGTCTAGTGGTGGAGAATGAAACCTTAACCATATTTTTCATATTTGATTCTTCTTACTTATTTGTTTTCTTACTTTTAGTTTGCTTATTTTTTATATTTATTTTTATTGGCTGGTTATACCGCCTAATTTGTATATTAACTTTGTTTTATTTTTATTGGCTGGTTATACCGCCTAATTTAGTATATATATTTTTATTGGCTGGTTATACCGCCTAATTTAGTATATATATTTTTATTGGCTGGTTATACCGCCTTGCATCTTTTTCTTATTATTTACTTTAGCTTAAATCTGGCTTCAAAAACCCCTTTTCTTTTATTGTTCTTGAATTTAAGTTTTAAACTATTAACTTATAAACTAAAACCCAATCCCTGAGGACTCGACCCTTGCTAACTACTATACTTACAATTTATCTTTTTAGTGCAAGGTTAAATAAGATACACTCTTTTGGGTGCATCAATCAACCTATCTTTCTCATCATAAAGCTGCCATTAAATTGAATTTAGAGAGCTTATTCTAGGTTGTTTGATGGTTAGAGATTAAATAGAGAGCTTGTTCTATTTAACGACAAATTAAGGAAAGATTGGGATAACAGAGCTTGTTGTTATCTACGGTTGTTAACTTGATAGTTGGTTGATATTGATAGATTTGAAATTGATTCTTAATGATGTCTAGTGGTGGAGAATGAAACCTTAACCATATTTCTCTCATATTTGATTTCTTATTTCTTACTTGCATCTTACTTTTATTGTTAACTTTTGTTTAAATTTGATTTGAAAATCCCCTTTTCTTTTATTGTTCTTGAATTTAAGTTTTAAACTATTAACTTATAAACTAAAACCCAATCCCTGAGGACTCGACCCTTGCTAACTACTATACTTACAATTGATCTTTTTAGTGCAAGGTTAAATAAAGATACACTCTTTTGGGTGCATCAAGTTTTTGGCGCCGTTGCCGGGGATTGCTTTCTTTAGTTTATTAGTTTATTGGTTTATTCTTATTTTCTGTTCTAATTATTTATTTTTTTTCTTTATTAGTGAATGTTCCAAGCTCCTGAAGAAGACTTAAGACTTAGGAGAATTCGGGAATTTATAACTTCTCACCAACAACCAATCGAGGAGTTGATCCAAAACATCCAAGAGGAGCAAGGAGAGATGGCAGCAGCTGACAACCGAACTCTCAAGGAGCTAGCCGCTCCGGACTTGGATCAACAACCATTATGCATTGAATATGCTAATCTTGAGGTAGGTTTTGAATTAAAATATGGTTTGATTCATCTTCTCCCAACTTTTCATGGTTTTGCAGGAGAGGATCCAAATAAGCACCTCAAGGAATTCCATGTAGTTTGCTCAAGCATGAGACCAACAGGGGTCAGGGAAGAGCAAGTTAAGTTCAGAGCCTTCCCATTCTCTCTAGCTGATTCAGCAAAGGAATGGCTCTACTATCTACCATCCGGAACCATCACTACATGGAATGATATGAAGAAAGCATTCTTGGAAAGGTATTTCCCAGCATCTAAGGCTGCCAACATTAGAAAAGAAATATGTGGGATTCGGCAATACAATGGAGAGTCCTTATATGAATATTGGGAGAGGTTCAAGAAACTTTGTGCATCATGTCCACACCATCAGATAAGTGAACAACTTCTCATCCAATATTTCTAGGAAGGTCTCATGCCCATGGAGAGAAGTATGATAGATGCCGCTAGTGGGGGAACTCTAGTTGACAAGACTCCCGGGGCTGCTAGAACATTAATCTCCAACATGGCAGCCAATTCTCAACAGTTCTCAATGAGACAAGATCCACCACCACAACCCAAGAGAGTTAATGAGGTAAGTATATCATCCCTTGAACAAAAATTTGATAAACTGACTTCTCTTGTTCAACAATTGGCTGTAGGTAATATACAACAAATAAAGGCTTGTGGCATATGTTCAAACATAGGGCACCAAACTGATATGTGTCCAACACTTCAAGAGGACACCAATGAACATGTGCATGCCATGGGTGGATTTCAGAACCAATCAAGGAAATATGATCCCTAGTCAAACACTTACAATCCAGGATGGAGGGATCATCCAAACTTCAATTATGGAGGGAACCAATCACAAACTATTTCTCCACCATTTGACAACAGGCCACCGGGTTTTCAGCAAAGAGTGCAACAACCATACCAAACCCGACAACAACTGCCACCCACCCAAAATTCAGGTACTTCTCTTGAAGATCTTGTTAAAGCTCTTTCTACTAATACAATTCAATTTCAACAGGAAACAAAGACAAGTATTCGAAATTTGGAGACTCAAATAGGGCAATTGGCAACAACCACGAGTCAAATGCAAGCAAGGGATTCTGGGAAATTACCTTCCCAAACCATAGTGAATCCAAGAGAGAATGCCAACGCTATAACTTTAAGAAGTGGGAAACAGCTAGAGACACCACAAAATGATAGTGCTCAAGGGGAAAACAACACCATGGCATCCTCTTCACATCCCAACGAGCCACTAAAAAAGGTAATTCCTAAACCATCCTTTCCTTCTTATATAACTCCTCCACCTTTTCCTAGCAGGTTAGCAAAGTCCAAGAAGGAGGAGCAAGAGAAGGAAATTTTGGAAACCTTCCGGAAAGTAGAGGTGAACATTCCTTTACTAGATGCTATCAAGCAAGTGCCAAGATATGCCAAGTTCCTAAAAGAGTTGTGCACATTGATAACTCGTATAATTATATAGTTTTTAGTTATGTTTTATTATTGTTTTTGTGTCAAATATGAGTTATTATTGTTTAGTCTAATTGTGTTTATGATCTTTTATATTTTTATGTAATTTGGTGTTTTTCACAAGTTTCTTTGAGTGATTTCAGATTACTAGAATTAAGGGCAAATCCAGTTCAGTTCCATTTCCGACACCTTTTGCCATATCAGCTATATCTCGAGTTTCACTGAAGCAATAAGGCTGAAATTTTAACCGTGCAAAGTTAAGAGGCATATCTATCTTTTTCATGTTTTACACTTCTTGAAACGGAGTCGTTTTCCCTAGCTAAATCGACCATCAAGTTGGCCGATGTGCAATGATGTCTGTGCTGACCTGTTTTCGTATTTTGCCCATATCCTCTTATCCACATCAGAAAATGAGCTGATTCCAACGGCTATGGATCAGTAACTGATAGGGGAACATTTTTCTAGAAGACCATGTGATCAGATCAGGCCTCCAAAATTGACAAAATCGATCATCAAGTTGGCTGATCAAAATTGTCATACAATATGACGAAAATTGTTAGAAAAATACACCCACCTATTATACCTACCTTTGAAATTTGTAAAGCTTGTCTCTTGTCATTTAGCCTTCCAAAATGTGTATAAATAGAGGGCCTTGGATGATTGTAAGATATTGTACATTGGTAGGATATTAGCCATTGTAATAAAATTCTCTAAGTTTTCTTCTTCTTTCTTTTCTCTAGTTTTCTTTTTCTTTATTTTTTTCTTCTTCTTTCTTTCTTTTATTTCCTTCTTAGATTCTCTTTAATTTTATGTTTATGTTTACAATGCCTATGCTAGGCTAAACTTATATTTGGTTAAGGGTGATTTCAAAGCCCTAGACATGTTTTGTGATTGATTTTCAGATTCTATCTATCATTAATTTTCTATCAAAGTTGCTTATGTTCTTATACAAGAATTGTTCATGATGTTGTCTTGATTTATTTAGGTGTATAACTAGATAGATCTTGATAATTATCTATTGCTAGTCTAGGAGTCTTGATCCGTGTAATTGTCAAGATCTATCAAGATCTTGACAATTATCAAGATCTATCTAGTTGTACACCTAAATAAATCAAGACAACATCATGAACAATTCTTGTAGAAGAACATAAGCAACTTTGATAGAAAATTAATGATAGATAGAATCTGAAAATCAATCACAAAACATGTCTAGGGCTTTGAAATCACCCTTAACCACATAGAAGTTTAGCCTAGCATAGGCATTGTAAACATAAACATAAAATTAAAGAGAATCTAAGAAGGAAATAAAAGAAAGAAAGAAGAAGAAGAAAATAAAGAAAAAGAAAACTAGAGAAAAGAAAGAAGAAGAAAACTTAGAGAATTTTATTACAATGGCTAATATCCTACCAATGTACAATATGATCCCCTACAATCATCCAAGGCCCTCTATTTATACACATTTTGGAGGGCTAAATGACAAGAGACAAGCTTTACAAATTTCAAAGGTAGGTATAATAGGTGGGTGCATTTTTCTAACAATTTTCGTCATATTGTATGACAATTTTGATTAGCCAACTTGATGGACGATTTTGTCAATATTGGAGGCCTGATCTGATCACATGGTCTTCTAGAAAAATGTTTCCCTATCAGTTACTGATCCATAACCGTTGGAATCAGCTCATTTGCTGATGTGGATAAGAAGATATGGGCAAAATACGAAAACAGGTTAGCACAGACGTCATTGCACATCAGCCAACTTGATGGTCGATTTCGCTAGGCGACTCCGTTTCAAGAAGTGTAAAACATGAAAAAGATAGATATGCCTCTTAACTTTGCACGGTTAAAATTTCAGCTTTATTGCTTCAGTGAAACTCCAGATATAGCTGATATTGCAAAACGTGTCGGAACTGGAACTGAACTGGATTTGCCCTTAATTCTAGTAATCTGAAATCACTCAAAAAAACTTGTGAAAAACACCAAATTACATAAAAATATAAAAGATCATAAACACAATTAGACTAAACAATAATAACTCGTATTTGAAACAAAACAATAATAAAACATAACTAAAAACTATATAATTATACGAGTTATCACACCCCCACACTTAGATTGTTGCTAGTCCCTAGCAACGACTCAATAAAAATAAAATAAGAAAATCTAATCTAATCCACTTTCGTAGGAAATCACGTTGGCACTTAGCATGTGACGCAAGCCTTTAAACCCCTAGGTGTCCCTAGTGGACGAGTTTAGTCTCGTGAGGGTTTACTAGAACGATACCCACAAACATTGAAAAACTAAAATATAAATAAACTACATATACTAAAAATATTTATTCCTAATCCTTTCACTACAAATTAGAGACAATCTTTGAACAAGTCTTATAAACTAATCAATAGCTTAAAGAATTTCACAAAAATTCATGCTTGAATGTAAATTGTTTGAGTTAAGCCAATATTAACATAACATATCTCAATCAAAATAGTGCATGTTCAAATTTAATCTCAACTTCTCACATGGGATACCCTCATGATTTTCACTCTTTAAAGTAGTGGTGAAGTGTTTACACTCAATCAATCTCATGAAAACAGTTCTACCATATTCTTGCTTGTCCACCTAGTCTCCACTATTTAGATCATACAACTTCATGAATCAAGAGGTCTTTAATCAAGGTTGTAATGGGGCCAAGGGGTTTGTAATGTGGTTGAATAACAAAAGGATAAAGATATCACAAAGGCTCCAAAGAGTTCATAAAGTTTAGAGACATAATAAGATCGTACAAAGAAACTTCTCAAAACTCTTTACAAGTACATAGTCACCTAGGCCGGATATTCATGTTGGGCCTTTTCTTCATTCTAAACAACTTTGTAACATCTTTTTCTTTTTCCCCAAATTCAAGAGATGATTCATATTTTTTTTTTACATAGGAATGTATTTGCCAGTATTCCATTTCTTTTTTTTTCTTTTTTTTCTCTTGACTTTTCTTTTCCTTCCCCCCCCACACTTATTTCTTGTTTCTAACCCAAATTTTCAATAGATCTTCCTTGTCTTTTGATAACTCGTATAATTATATAGTTTTTAGTTATGTTTTATTATTGTTTTGTGTCAAATACGAGTTATTATTGTTTAGTCTAATTGTGTTTATGATCTTTATGTATTTTGGTGTTTTTCACAAGTTTCTTTGAGTGATTTCAGATTACTAGAATTAAGGGTAAATCCAGTTCAGTTCCAGTTTCGACACCTTTTGCCATATCAGCTATATCTCGAGTTTCACTGAAGCAATAAGGCTGAAATTTCTAGCCGTGCAAAGCTAAGAGGCGTATTTATCTTTTTCATGTTTTACACTTCTTGAAACGGAGTCGTTTTCCCTAGCGAAATCGACCATGAAGTTGGCTGATGTGCAATGACGTCTGTGCTGACCTGTTCTCGTATTTTGCCCATATCTTCTTATCCACATCAGCAAATGAGCTGATTCCAACGGCTATGGATCCGTAACTGATACGGGAACCTTTTTCTAGAAGACCATATGATCAGATCAGGCATCTAATATTGACGAAATCGACCATCAAGTTGGCTGATGTGCAATGACGTCTGTGCTGACCTGTTTTCGTATTTTGCCCATATCTGCTTATCCACATCAGCAAATGAGCTGATTCCAACGGCTATGGATCCGTGACTGGTAGGGGAACCTTTTTCTAGAAGACCATGTGATCTGATCAGGCCTCCAACATTGACGAAATCGACCATCAAGTTGGCTGATCAAAATTGTCATACAATATGACGAAAATTGTTAGAAAAATTCACCCACCTATTATACCTACCTTTGAAATTTGTAAAGCTTGTCTCTTGTCATTTAGCCCTCCAAAATGTGTATAAATGGAGGGCCTTGGATGATTGTAGAGGATCATATTGTACATAGGTAGGATATTAGCCATTTTAATAAAATTCTCTAAGTTTTCTTCTTCTTTATTTTCTCTAGTTTTCTTTCTTTTCTCTAGTTTTCTTTTTCTTTAGAGAGAGCAAGAGGTTGGATAATTAATATTCTTCCTCTTCTTCTTTCTTTCTTTTATTTTCTTCTTAGATTTTCTTTGATTTTATGTTTATGTTTATAATGCCTATGCTAGGCTAAACTTCTATTTGGTTAAGGGTGATTTCAAAGCCCTAGACATGTTTTATGATTGATTTTCAGATTCTATCTATCATTAATTTTCTATCAAAGTTGCTTATGTTCTTCTACAAGAATTGTTCATGATGTTGTCTTGATTTGTTTAGGTGTACAACTAGATAGATCTTGATAATTATCTATTGCTAGTTTAGGAGTCTTGATCCGTGTAATTGTCTTGATTTCCTATTCATAAGTGGCAATTTGTGATTAATGATTATGGTAAAGTTTTCAATAATTGCAAAGTGGAACATAACCTAAGTTGAACAATCCGAGCTTATGTGTTTGTTGCTTAGATCAACCTATCTTTCTCATCATAAAGCTGCCATTAAATTGAATTTAGAGAGCTTATTCTAGGTTGTTTAATGGTTAGAGATTAAATAGAGAGCTTGTTCTATTTAACGACAAACTAAGGAAAGATTGGGATAACAGAGCTTGTTGTTATCTACGATTGTTAACTTTGATAGTTGGTTGATATTGATAGATCTGAAATTGATTCTTAATGATGTCTAGTGGTGGAGAATGAAACCTTAACCATATTTTTCATATTTGATTCTTCTTACTTACTTGTTTTCTTACTTTTCTAGTTTGCTTATTTTTAAAAGTATATTTATTTTTATTGGCTGGTTATACCGCCTAATTTGTATATTAACTTTGTTTTATTTTTATTGGCTGGTTATACCGCCTAATTTAGTATATATATTGGCTGGTTATACCGCCTAATTTAGTATATATATTTTTATTGGCTGGTTATACCGCCTTGCATCTTATTCTTATTATTTACTTTAGTTTAAATCTGGCTTCAAAAACCCCTTTTCTTTTATTGTTCTTGAATTTAAGTTTTAAACTATTAACTTATAAACTAAAACCCAATCCCTGAGGACTCGACCCTTGCTAACTACTATACTTACAATTTATCTTTTTAGTGCAAGGTTAAATAAGATACACTCTTTTGGGTGCATCAAATTTTTGGCGCCGTTGTCGGGGATTGCTTTCTTTAGTTTATTTGTTACTTGGTTTATTCTTATTTTCAGTTCTAATTAGTTTTACTTTCTTGTACATACAAGTTTTTCTTTTCAAATTAAAAAAAAAAAAAAAAAAAAACGATGGAATTGAGCAATCTAACACTTGAAGAGTTGGTGGCATACATGAACATGGAAAATCAACAAGCCAATCTCACCTACCCAGTTCAACAATTGGCCATGGGAGGATGTCAAGGCCATCAAGTGTTCCAAGACCAACAGTATGATCATTACTCAAACACTTACCATGAGGGATGGTGGGATCATACTAATTATGGCTACTCGAAAAATTACCAAGAAGTAGATCCTTATGCCAATTACACTCATCCATCTAGCTTCAATCAATCATGGTCTCAAGAACCAGATCTTTTTCAACCACCACATATGACTCAAAACTCAGGTACTTCTTTAGAAGATCTTGTCTATTCTCTTGTTACTGATTCTTTGCAATTTCAACAGGAAACAAGGGCAAGCATCCAGAGTTTGGAAAAGCAAATGAGCCAATTGGCTAGTAGTATGGTGGGATGGGTAGCACAAAGATCTGAAGAACTCCCTGCCCAAACGATGATTAACCCAAAGGAGAATGCTACTATTGTGACCTTGAGGAATGAGGAACAAGATGAGGATGAGACAAAATTAGAGATGAATTCTATTCTTGAGGATAATGAAGCCAATGATCCAAATAAGAGTATTTTAGCACCTGAGGTAACGTTTGAGATTCCAATTTTTACTAATGTTTCTTCTCCACCTTTTCCTAGTAGATTCGCAAAGTTCAAAGAGGATGAACATGAACAAGACACGCTGGAAACCTTAAATAGTTTGTTTATGGATGTCATTCAACAAGTACCAAAAGATGCACCATTCCTCGATGAGATATGCACCACCAAGGATGATGGAATAATACATGTAATGGAGAATGCATCCATTGTTGTGCAAAGAAAGCTTCCTCTCAAACGCATAAATTTGGGAAATTTCATGTATGAGCCTGACAAGCCTAAAAAGCCAAGAAGGGGTGTTGGTTAGATTCAAAACACTAACTCAAGTGTTAATTGGGAAGGCAGCCCAATTAAAGATGAAATTGCCAACCTTCCATATTCAGATTTGCTTTCTCTTTCTTTTCCTTTTTCTTTTATTATTTTTATTGTTTTTATTTTTATTTCTTATGTTTCTTTGTTAATTGTGTTTACTGTTTTTAAGTTCATTTAGGCTGCATAAGTTTCTTTTGTTTAATAGTTCTTTTCTCTTACATATAATTCTTGCATTGGGGATTAATAGCATTACATTAATGACAATGTAAGAATTATGTGTGGGGGGAATAATTTAGGATTTTATTTAGAGTGTTTTGTTTTTGAGTCTTTTTATGTTGTTTTTCTTTCTGATCCTTGTTTTGAAAATAACTAGATGTAAATATAATTTTTTTTAACCCCGGTTAAATGGCGGATAACGGTACTCCGTGATTATTTAAATCGGTTCCATCAGCTACCCACAAAACTGATATTGTATATAAATTTCTCTTCCAATTTCTCTTTCAATTTTTTTCATTTTTTTTCAAGATGGATGATATTCTCACAAGATTGCAGAAACGATTTCCTCCTTTTCCTCGAAATATTTTACTGAAGCTTTACCAAGTTCGATTCGAAAGATTAAGAATGCTTATGCACAAAGGGATTCCTGGAGACATACGTTGGATAATTGAAGCCAAGGTACGTGAAGATGAATATCTTCCTGTTTTGCATTTACCAGGTACAGGTAGAAGCACTTTTGCAAAGAAGCGACGAGCAAAGCGCATGAGTTCAAATTGCCACAAATCTGCACGATGGACGTGTAACGGTAAATGTCGTTCTATTGGGATTCCGTCCTCTAATCGAGATGATAAAATTGAATTCATTAAGGATGGACTGAGTAAGGAGAATTTGGGTAATATCCAACTTTCTCTTGAGACGCATCCTAGTGGAGACGTACAAAGAGAAATTCTTGATTTATGGCCGCAATTCCAAAGGGAATGGCAACATCTTGGGAATCTGATGTTAAAAGACCCTGTTTGCCAGCTTGTAAGAAAACTGGATGGGAAGCATATCCTCGACTCATAGAAGGCGTTCAAGCCGTTTCTGGACGTAAAACCAGAGGAAGATGTGAGCCACAATCACAACTACAATAAATGACTTCTCAGTTTTTGGTTTGATTTGCAATAACTTTATTTTGGTTTAATTTACGTGTTGTTCGATTTGTGTAATTATTCTCGTTTTTTTTTTTGATAATATTATCGTTTTTTTTATTTGTCTTTTACGGTTGATTTTTTCTTCTCTTTTTGATTTTCTACCTGAAATCACGCAAAAATCTTTTGTTAGGTTAATATTTTCTTCTGACAGGTCAGATACACTTTCGGCGACATTATTACTCTTGTCTGATTCACTACTCAGTCCTCTATATATTACACCATGTACTCATTCTCTTTCAGGCACTCGAAGAAAAAAAAAATGGAAAGTACTTCATCCCAGCGCATTAAAAAAATTTGTGTCTTTGGAGGTGCTTATCCAGGAAAAAATAACATATTCGCTGATGAAGCCATAAGAGTTGGAGTAATACTTGCCCAACAAAAGATCCACTTGATTTATGGAGGCGGTAGTACGGGTTTAATGGGAGCAGTCGCTACAGCAGCACACGCCGGAGGAAGTCCAGTTCTAGGAATCGTGCCAAAACTATTCACAAGTTTTTGTGGACCTACCGTGGGTAAGGAAATACAAGTCTGGAGTGTCCCTGAACGGATAACAATCATGTACCATTCTGCCGATGCATTCATTGCTTTACCAGGAGGTCTGGGTACATTGGAAGAAATAGCTTGCATGGCTTCTTGGTCATCTTTGGTCACAAATAAGAAACCCATTGGTTTGCTTAATATTAATGGTTATTTTAGTAATTTGCTTTTATATTTAGATAATGCTGTGGATAATGGATTCATGTTTTCAGAGGCAAGGAGAACCATAATTTCTACTACAACCATTGAAGATTTACTTAAAAAGCTCCAAGCTTATGAGTGTTTATCTGCTACGGTTGTTTCGCAAACGCTCGGAAAAAGAAAAAGAGATATGGACGAGCAAGGAGTGGATTGCACTTTGTCTTTGTGACATTATCTAACATTTTGCTTGTTGTGTCTCAGTAATAATAAGTGGTTAGCAACCTCTGCAGGTAATATCTCCTAAATTCTACCTTTAAAATTTGACATTGGGGACAATGTCATATTTTAGTAGGGGGTAAGGGACATATTTTGCTAATTTAAAAAAAAAAAATTTAAGAAGTATTCATTCTGAACAAGGTCTGAGTAAGGGAGACTTGAGACATACCTTGTCAGTTTGATTTCTTCTTTTCAAAAAAAAAAAAAAAGTTTGTTGTGTTTTAAGCAATTTAGAAGTATTCATTCTGAACAAGGTCTGAGTAAGGGAGACTTGAGACATACCTTGTCAGTTTGATTTTAATCTTTTTATGTTTACTTGTTAATTTTTATTTAGTATTTTAGGATTATTTAGGTTGCATGGTTTTGTTTTGTTTTGAGTCTTAGTTGTTCCTATTCTTATGTTATTAGTTCTTTTCTCTTACACATGATTCTTTCATTTGAGTTAATAGACTTACATTGAGGACAATGTAAGAATTAAGTGTAGGGGGGAATGATTTAGGATTTCTTTTTTTTTTGTCTACTATTTTTTTTTCTTTATTATTATTATTATTTTTTTTGGGTGAGTTTTAGTTCCTTTTTAATACAATGATGAGATATGAATTGCATAAGTCTAAAACAGATTTATTAGTGAGAAGATTTTCATGAGAATTGAGCTTGATGTCAACCTTTTTATGAGCCAATGTTAATATGATATGTTGATTGAGAAAGAAGCATGTTTAGACTTAATCTGACTTGTATAATCATCCTTGTGAGTTTTTGAGCCTATAATGATTGATGCATTATACAAATCAATCTAATTTCTTTCTTGAGTGCTCTTATGATTACATGATTCTCTAGAACTTGCTTTAAACCGTTTGAGACTATATTGATACATGTGACAACATGAATATGATAGAGGCATTAGGATTTTTAGCTAGGGCCAAACAGCCATCCCTTATTGATGTTCCAAGAGAACACACCCTTAGTGAACCAATTTGAGCCTACATTGAATAAGCTATCTCTTTGGTAACCATAACTTGTCCCTAACCTAAATATACTTATATCTTTACCTTTGTTCCAAAGATGAATTAGCATGTTTTGAGACAAGTTGCAAAGACAAGGAAGATCTATTAAAAATTTGGGTTAGAAACAAGAAATAAGTGTGGGGGGAAAAGAAAGAAAAAAGTCAAGAGAAAAAGAAAGGGATCATTGTCAAATACATTAAAAAAAAAAAAAAAAAACTTCTCTTGAATTTCTAGTTAAAGTAAAAAAAAAAAAAAAAAAGATGTTACAAAGTTGGTTAGAATGATGCAAAGGCTCAACATGAATATTTAGCCTATGTTATTATGTGCTTTATAAGAGTTTTGAGAAGTTTTATTTGTATGATCTTTTTATGTCTCTAAACTTTATGAACTCTTTGGAACCTTTGTGATATCTTTATCCTTTTGCTCTTCAACCACATTACAAACCCCTTGGCCCCATTACAACCTTGATTAAAGACCTCTTGATTCATGAAGTTGTATGATCTAAATAGTGGAGAATAGGTGGACAAGCAAGAATATGGTAGAACTGTTTTCATGAGATTGATTGAGTGTAAACACTTCACCACTACTTTAAAGAGTGAAAATCATGAGGGTATCCCATGTGAGTAGTTGAGATTAAGTTTGAATATGCACTATTTTGATTGAAATATGTTATGTTAATATTGGCTTAACTCAAACAATTTACATTCAAGCATGATTTTTTGTGAAATTCTTTAAGCTATTGATTAGTTTATAAGACTTGTTCAAAGATTGTCTCTAATTTGTATTGAAAGGATTAGGAGTAAATATTTTTAGTATATGTAGTTTATTTATATTTTAGTTTTTCAATGTTTGTGGGTATCGTTCTAGTAAACCCTCACGAGACTAAACTCGTCCACTAGGGACACCTAGGGGTTTAAAGGCTTGTGTCACATGCTAAGTGCCACCGTGATTTCCTACGAAAGTGGATTAGATTAGATTTTCTTATTTTATTTTTATTGAGTCGTTGCTAGGGACTAGCAACAATCTAAGTGTGGGGGTGTGATAACTCGTATAATTATATAGTTTTTAGTTATGTTTTATTATTGTTTTGTGTCAAATACGAGTTATTATTGTTTAGTCTAATTGTGTTTATGATCTTTATGTATTTTGGTGTTTTTCACAAGTTTCTTTGAGTGATTTCAGATTACTAGAATTAAGGGTAAATCCAGTTCAGTTCCAGTTTCGACACCTTTTGCCATATCAGCTATATCTCGAGTTTCACTGAAGCAATAAGGCTGAAATTTCTAGCCGTGCAAAGCTAAGAGGCGTATTTATCTTTTTCATGTTTTAC
This sequence comes from Fremontodendron californicum, assembly GCA_030761205.1. Classification (NCBI taxonomy): domain Eukaryota; kingdom Viridiplantae; phylum Streptophyta; class Magnoliopsida; order Malvales; family Malvaceae; genus Fremontodendron; species Fremontodendron californicum. The sequence continues at coordinate 8,787,374 of JAULJL010000007.1, read as the reverse complement.
ACTTCTTGAAACGGAGTCGTTTTCCCTAGCGAAATCGACCATGAAGTTGGCTGATGTGCAATGACGTCTGTGCTGACCTGTTCTCGTATTTTGCCCATATCTTCTTATCCACATCAGCAAATGAGCTGATTCCAACGGCTATGGATCCGTAACTGATACGGGAACCTTTTTCTAGAAGACCATATGATCAGATCAGGCCTCTAATATTGACGAAATCGACCATCAAGTTGGCTGATGTGCAATGACGTCTGTGCTGACCTGTTTTCGTATTTTGCCCATATCTGCTTATCCACATCAGCAAATGAGCTGATTCCAACGGCTATGGATCCGTGACTGGTAGGGGAACCTTTTTCTAGAAGACCATGTGATCAGATCAGGCCTCCAACATTGACGAAATCGACCATCAAGTTGGCTGATCAAAATTGTCATACAATATGACGAAAATTGTTAGAAAAATTCACTCACCTATTATACCTACCTTTGAAATTTGTAAAGCTTGTCTCTTGTCATTTAGCCCTCCAAAATGTGTATAAATGGAGGGCCTTGGATGATTGTAGAGGATCATATTGTACATAGGTAGGATATTAGCCATTTTAATAAAATTCTCTAAGTTTTCTTCTTCTTTATTTTCTCTAGTTTTCTTTCTTTTCTCTAGTTTTCTTTTTCTTTAGAGAGAGCAAGAGGTTGGATAATTAATATTCTTCCTCTTCTTCTTTCTTTCTTTTATTTTCTTCTTAGATTTTCTTTGATTTTATGTTTATGTTTATAATGCCTATGCTAGGCTAAACTTCTATTTGGTTAAGGGTGATTTCAAAGCCCTAGACATGTTTTATGATTGATTTTCAGATTCTATCTATCATTAATTTGTTTAATAGTTCTTTTCTCTTACATATAATTCTTGCATTGGGGGATAATAGCATTACATTAATGACAATGTAAAAATTATGTGTGGGGGGAAGAATTTAGGATTTTATTTAGAGTGTTTTGTTTTTGAGTTTTTTTTATGTTGTTTTTCTTTCTAATCCTTGTTTTGAAAATAACTAGATGTAAATATAATTTTTTTTTTTTAACCCCGGTTAAATGGCGGATAACGGTACTCCGTGATTATTTAAATCGGTTCCATCAGCTACCCACAAAACTGATATTGTATATAAATTTCTCTTCCAATTTCTCTTTCAATTTTTTTTCATTTTTTTTCAGGATGGATGATATTCTCACAAGATTGCAGAAACGATTTCCTCCTTTTCCTCGAAATATTTTACTTAAGCTTTACCAAGTTCGACTTGAAAGATTAAGAATGCTTATGCACAAAGGGATTCCTGGAGACATACGTTGGATAATTGAAGCCAAGGTATGTGAAGATGAATATCTTCCTGTTTTGCATTTACCAGGTACAGGTAAAAGCACTTTTGCAAAGAAGCGACGAGCAAAGCGCATGAGTTCAAATTGCCACAAATGTGCACGATGGACGTGTAACGGTAAATGTCGTTCTATTGGGATTCCGTCCTCTAATCTAGATGATAAAATTGAATTCATTAAGGATGGACTGAGTAAGGAGAATTTGGGTAATATCCAACTTTCTCTTGAGACGCATCCTAGTGGAGACGTACAAAGAGAAATTCTTGATTTATGGCCGCAATTCCAAAGGGAATGGCAACATCTTGGGAATCTGATGTTAAAAGACCCTGTTTGCCAGCTTGTAAGAAAACTGGATGGGAAGCATATCCTCGACTCATAGAAGGCGTTTAAGCCGTTTCTGGACGTAAAACCAGAGGAAGATGTGAGCCACAATCACAACTACAATAAATGACTTCTCAGCTTTTGGTTTGATTTGCAATAACTTTATTTTGGTTTAATTTACGTGTTGTTCAATTTGTGTAATTATTCTCGTTTTTTTTTATTTGTCTTTTACGGTTGATTTTTTTCTTCTCTTTTTGATTTTCTTCCTGAAATCACGCAAAAATCTTTTGTTAGGTTAACATTTTCTTCTGACAGGTCAGATACACTTTCGGCGACATTATTACTCTTGTCTGATTCACTACTCAGTCCTCTATATATTACACCATGTACTCATTCTCTTTCAGGCACTCGAAAAAAAAAAAATGGAAAGTACTTCGTCCCAGCGCATTAAAAAAATTTGTGTCTTTGGAGGTGCTTATCCAGAGAAAAATAACATATTCGCTGATGAAGCCATAAGAGTTAGAGTAATTTTTGCCCAACAAAAGATCCACTTGATTTATGGAGGCGGTAGTACGGGTTTAATGGGAGCAGTCGCTACAGCAGCACACGCCGCAGGAAGTCCAGTTCTAGGAATCGTGCCAAAATTATTCACAAGTTTTTGTGGACCTACCGTGGGTAAGGAAATACAAGTCTGGAGTATCCCTGAACGGATGACAATCATGTACCATTCTGCCGATGCATTCATTGCTTTACCAGGAGGTTTGGGTACATTGGAAGAAATAGCTTGCGTGGCTTCTTGGTCATCTTTGGTCACAAATAAGAAACCCATTGGTTTGCTTAATATTAATGGTTATTTTAGTAATTTGCTTTCATATTTAGATAATGCTGTGGATAATGGATTCATGTTTTCAGAGGCAAGGAGAACCATAATTTCTGCTACAACCATTGAAGATTTACTCAAAAAGCTCCAAGCTTATGAGTGTTTATCTGCTACGGTTGTTTCGCAAACGCTCGGAAAAAGAAAAAGAGATATGGACGAGCAAGGAGTGGATTGCACTTTGTCTTTGTGACATTATCTATCATTTTGCTTGTTGTGTCTCAGTTATAATAAGTGGTTAGCAACCTCTGCAGGTAATATCTCCTAAATTCTACCTTTAAAATTTGACATTGGGGACAATGTCATATTTTAGTAGGGGGTAAGGGACATATTTTCCTAATTTAAAAAAAAAAAAAAAAAGTTTGTTATGTTTTAAGCAATTTAGAAGTATTCATTCTGAACAAGGTTTGAGTAAGGGAGACTTGAGACATACCTTGTCAGTTTGATTTCTTCTTTTCAAAAAAAAAAAAAAAGTTTGTTGTGTTTTAAGCAATTTAGAAGTATTCATTCTGAACAAGGTCTGAGTAAGGGAGACTTGAGACATACCTTGTCAGTTTGATTTTAATCTTTTTATGTTTACTTGTTAATTTTTGTCTAGTATTTTAGGATTATTTAGGTTGCATGAGTTTGTTTTGTTTTGAGTCTTAGTTGTTCCTATTCTTATGTTATTAGTTCTTTTCTCTTACACATGATTCTTTCATTTGGGTTAATAGACTTACATTGAGGACAATGTAAGAATTAAGTGTGGGGGGGAATGATTTAGGATTTCTTTTATTTTTGTCTACTATATATATATATATATATTTTTTTTAGAGTCTTTATTATTATTATTATTTTTTTTTAGTGTGTTTTAGTTCCTTTTTAATACAATGATGAGATATGAATTGCATAAGTCTAAAACAGAGTTATTAGTGAGAAGATTTTCATGAGAATTGAGCTTGATATCATTTTTTTTTGAGCCAATGTTAATATGATATGTTGATTGAGAAAGAAGCATGTTTAGACTTGATATTGACTTGTATAATCATCCTTGTGAGTTTTTGAGCCTATATGATTGATGCATTATACATATCAATCTAATTTCTTTCTTGAGTGCTCTTATGATTACATGATTCTCTAGAACTTGCTTTAAACCATTTGAGACTATATTGATACATGTGACAACATGAATATGATAGAGGCATTAGGATTATAACCAGATCCAAACAGCCATCCATTATTAATGTTCTAAGAGAACATCCCCACTAGTGAGCCAATTTGAGCCTACATTAAATATGCTGTTTTATTGGTAACCACAACTTACACCTAGCCTAAATATACTTATATCCTTACCCTTGTTCTAAAAATGGATTATATATTTTGAGACATATTGCAAAAAACAAGGGATATTTTTAGTTGAAAATTTGGGTTAGAAACAAGAAATAAGTGTGGGGGGGAAAGAAAAGAAAAGTCAAGAGAAAAAGAAATGGAATACTGACAAATACATTCCTATGTAAAAAATATGAATCATCTCTTGAATTTGTGGAAAAAGAAAAAGATGTTACAAAGTTGTTTAGAATGAAGAAAAGGCCCAACATGAATATTCGGCCTAGGTGACTATGTACTTGTAAAGAGTTTTGAGAAGTTTCTTTGTATGATCTTTTTATGTCTCTAAACTTTATGAACTCTTTGGAACCTTTGTGATATCTTTATCCTTTTGTTCTTCAACCACATTACAAACCCCTTGGCCCCATTACAACCTTGATTAAAGACCTCTTGATTCATGAAGTTGTATGATCTAAATAGTGGAGAATAGGTGGACAAGCAAGAATATGGTAGAACTGTTTTCATGAGATTGATTGAGTGTAAACACTTCACCACTACTTTAAAGAGTGAAAATCATGAGGGTATCCCATGTGAGTAGTTGAGATTAAGTTTGAATATGCACTATTTTGATTGAAATATGTTATGTTAATATTGGCTTAACTCAAACAATTTACATTCAAGCATGATTTTTTGGGAAATTCTTTAAGCTATTGATTGGTTTATAAAACTTGTTCAAAGATTGTCTCTAATGTGTATTGAAAGGATTAGGAATAAATATTTTTAGTATATGTAGTTTATTTATATTTTAGTTTTTCAATGTTTGTGGGTATCGTTCTAGTAAACCCTCACGAGACTAAACTCGTCCACTAGGGACACCTAGGGGTTTAAAGGCTTGTGTCACATGCTAAGTGCCACCGTGATTTCCTACGAAAGTGGATTAGATTAGATTTTCTTATTTTATTTTTATTGAGTCGTTGCTAGGGACTAGCAACAATCTAAGTGTGGGGGTGTGATAACTCGTATAATTATATAGTTTTTAGTTATGTTTTATTATTGTTTTGTGTCAAATACGAGTTATTATTGTTTAGTCTAATTGTGTTTATGATCTTTTATATTTTTATGTAATTTGGTGTTTTTCACAAGTTTCTTTGAGTCATTTTAGATTACTAGAATTAAGGGCAAATCCAGTTCAGTTCCAGTTCGAAGGCTGAAATTTTAACCGTGCAAAGTTAAGAGGCATATCTATCTTTTTCATGTTTTACACTTCTTGAAACGGAGTCGTTTTCCCTAGCGAAATCAACCATCAAGTTGGCTGATGTGCAATGACGTCTGTCCTGAGCAGTTTTCGCATTTTGCCCATATCGTCCGATACACATCAGCAAATGAGCTGATTCCAACGGCTATGGATCACTAACTGATAGGGGAACATTTGTCTAGAAGACCATGTGATCAGATAAAGCCTCCAATATTGAAGAAATCGATCATCAAGTTGGCTGATGTGCAATGACGTCTGTGCTGACCTGTTTTCGTATTTTGCCCATATCTTCTTCTCCACATCAGCAAAGGAGCTGATTCCAACGGCTATGAATCAGTAACTCATAGGGGAACATTTTTCTAGAAGACCATGTGATCAGATCAGGCCTCCAAGATTGACAAAATCGACCATCAAGTTGGCTGATCAAAATGGTCATACAATATGACGAAAATTGTTAGAAAAATGCACCCACCTATTATACCTACCTTTGAAATTTGTAAAGCTTGTCTCTTGTCATTTAGCCCTCCAAAATGTGTATAAATAGAGGGCCTTGGATGATTGTAGAGGATCATATTGTACATAGGTAGGATATTAGCCATTTTAATAAAATTCTCTAAGTTTTCTTCTTCTTTCTTTTCTCTAGTATTCTTTCTTTTCTCTAGTTTTCTTTTTCTTTAGAGAGAGCAAGAGGTTGGATAATTAATATTCTTCCTCTTCTTCTTTCTTTCTTTTATTTTCTTCTTAGATTTTCTTTAATTTTATGTTTATGTTTATAATGCCTATGCTAGGCTAAACTTCTATTTGGTTAAGGGTGATTTCAAAGCCCTAGACATGTTTTGTGATTGATTTTCAGATTCTATCTATCATTAATTTTCTATCAAAGTTGCTTATGTTCTTCTACAAGAATTGTTCATGATGTTGTTTTGATTTATTTAGGTGTACAACTAGATAGATCTTGATAATTATCTATTGCTAGTTTAGGAGTCTTGATCCGTGTAATTGTCTTGATTTCCTATTCATAAGTGGCAATTTGTGATTAATGATTATGGTCAAGTTTTCAATAATTGCAAAGTGGAACATAACCTAAGTTGAACAATCCGAGCTTATGTGTTTGTTGCTTAGATCAACCTATCTTTCTCATCATAAAGCTGCCATTAAATTGAATTTAGAGAGCTTATTCTAGGTTGTTTAATGGTTAGAGATTAAATAGAGAGCTTGTTCTATTTAACGACAAACTAAGGAAAGATTGGGGTAACAGAGCTTGTTGTTATCTACGGTTGTTAACTTTGATAGTTGGTTGATATTGATAGATCTGAAATTGATTCTTAATGATGTCTAGTGGTGGAGAATGAAACCTTAACCATATTTTTCATATTTGATTCTTCTTACTTACTTGTTTTCTTACTTTTAGTTTGCTTATTTTTTATATTTATTTTTATTGGCTGGTTATACCGCCTAATTTGTATATTAACTTTGTTTTATTTTTATTGGCTGGTTATACCGCCTAATTTAGTATATATATCTTTATTGGCTGGTTATACCGCCTTGCATCTTATTCTTATTATTTACTTTAGTTTAAATCTGGCTTCAAAAACCCCTTTTCTTTTCTTGTTTTCTTTGAACGTAAGTTATAAACTATTAACTTATAAACTAAAACCCAATCCCTGAGGACTCGACCCTTGCTAACTACTATACTTACAATTGATCTTTTTAGTGCAAGGTTAAATAAGATACACTCTTTTGGGTGCATCATTGTCTTGATTTGTTTAGGTGTACAACTAGATAGATCTTGATAATTATCTATTGCTAGTTTAGGAGTCTTGATCCGTGTAATTGTCTTGATTTCCTATTCATAAGTGGCAATTTGTGATTAATGATTATGGTAAAGTTTTCAATAATTGCAAAGTGGAACATAACCTAAGTTGAACAATCCGAGCTTATGTGTTTGTTGCTTAGATCAACCTATCTTTCTCATCATAAAGCTGCCATTAAATTGAATTTAGAGAGCTTATTCTAGGTTGTTTAATGGTTAGAGATTAAATAGAGAGCTTGTTCTATTTAACGACAAACTAAGGAAAGATTGGGATAACAGAGCTTGTTGTTATCTACGGTTGTTAACTTTGATAGTTGGTTGATATTGATAGATCTGAAATTGATTCTTAATGATGTCTAGTGGTGGAGAATGAAACCTTAACCATATTTTTCATATTTGATTCTTCTTACTTACTTGTTTTCTTACTTTTCTAGTTTGCTTATTTTTAAAAGTATATTTATTTTTATTGGCTGGTTATACCGCCTAATTTGTATATTAACTTTGTTTTATTTTTATTGGCTGGTTATACCGCCTAATTTAGTATATATATTGGCTGGTTATACCGCCTAATTTAGTATATATATTTTTATTGGCTGGTTATACCGCCTTGCATCTTATTCTTATTATTTACTTTAGTTTAAATCTGGCTTCAAAAACCCCTTTTCTTTTATTGTTCTTGAGTTTAAGTTTTAAACTATTAACTTATAAACTAAAACCCAATCCCTGAGGACTCGACCCTTGCTAACTACTATACTTACAATTTATCTTTTTAGTGCAAGGTTAAATAAGATACACTCTTTTGGGTGCATCATCTTTGCAACTTGTCTCAAAACATGCTAATTCATCTTTGGAACAAAAGTAAGGATATAAGTATATTTAGGTTAGGGACAAGTTATGGTTACCAAAGAGATAGCTTATTCAATGTAGGCTCAAATTGGTTCACTAAGGGTGTGTTCTCTTGGAACATCAATAAGGGATGGCTGTTTGGCCCTGGCTAAAAATCCTAATGCCTCTATCATATTCATGTTGTCACATGCATCAATATAGTCTCAACAAGGTCTAAAGCAAGTTCTAGAGAATCATGTAATCATAAGAGCACTCAAGAAAGAAATTAGATTGATTTGTATAATGCATCAATCATATAGGCTCAAAAACTCACAAGGATGATTATACAAGTCAGATTTAAGTCTAAACATGCTTGTTTCTCAATCAACATATCATATTAACATTGGCTCATAAAAAAGTTGATATCAAGCTCAATTATCATGAAAATCTTCTCACTAATAAATCTGTTTTAGACTTATGCAATTCATATCTCATCATAGTATTGAAAGTAACTAAAACACACTAAAAACACACTAAGTCTAAACATGCTTTTTTTTTTTTTTTTTTTAAGAAGATTAAATCAAACTGACAAGGTATGTCTCAAGTCTCCCTTACTCAGACCTTGTTCAGAATGAATACTTCTAAATGTCTTAAAACACAACAATTTTTTTTTTTAAAATTAGCAAAATATGTCCCTTACCCCCTACTAAAATATGACATTGTCCCCAATGTCAAATTTTAAAGGTAGAATTTAGGAGATATTACCTGCAGAGGTTGCTAACCACTTATTATAACTGAGACACAACAAGCAAAATGTTAGATAATGTCACAAAGACAAAGTGCAATCCACTCCTTGCTCGTCCATATCTCTTTTTCTTTTTCCGAGCGTAGCAGATAAACACTCATAAGCTTGGAGCTTTTTGAGTAAATCTTCAATGGTTGTAGCAGAAATTATGGTTCTCCTTGCCTCTGAAAACATGAATCCATTTTCCACAGCATTATCTAAATATGAAAGCAAATTACTGATAACTCGTATAATTATATAGTTTTTAGTTATGTTTTATTATTGTTTTGTGTCAAATACGAGTTATTATTGTTTAGTCTAATTGTGTTTATGATCTTTTATATTTTTATGTAATTTGGTGTTTTTCACAAGTTTCTTTGAGTGATTTCAGATTACTAGAATTAAGGGCAAATCCAGTTCAGTTCCAGTTCCGACACCGTTTTCCATATCAGCTATATCTGGAGTTTCACTGAAGCAATAAGGCCGAAATTTGTAGCCGTGCAAAGCTAAGAGGCATATCTATCTTTTTCATGTTTTACACTTCTTGAAACGGAGTCGTTTTCCCTAGCGAAATCGACCATCAAGTTGGCTGATGTGCAATGACGTCTCTGCTGACCTGTTTTCGTATTTTGCCCATATCTGCTTATCCACATCAGCAAATGAGCTGATTCTAATGGCTATGGATCCGCAACTGATACGGGAACCTTTGTCTAGAAGACCATATGATCAGATCAGGCCTCTAATATTGACGAAATCGACCATCAAGTTGGCTGATGTGCAATGACGTCTGTGCTGACCTGTTTTCGTATTTTGCCCATATCTGCTTATCCACATCAGCAAATGAGCTGATTCCAACGGCTATGGATCCGTAACTGATAGGGGAACCTTTTTCTAGAAGACCATGTGATCAGATCAGGCCTCCAACACTGACGAAATCGACCATCAAGTTGGCTGATCAAAATTGTCATACAATATGACGAAAATTGTTAGAAAAATTCACCCACCTATTATACCTACCTTTGAAATTTGTAAAGCTTGTCTCTTGTCATTTAGCCCTCCAAAATGTGTATAAATAGAGGGCCTTCGATGATTGTAGAGGATCATATTGTACATAGGTAGGATATTAGCCATTTTAATAAAATTCTCTAAGTTTTCTTCTTCTTTCTTTTCTCTAGTTTTCTTTCTTTTCTCTAGTTTTCTTTTTCTTTAGAGAGAGCAAGAGGTTGGATAATTAATATTCTTCCTCTTCTTCTTTCTTTCTTTTATTTTCTTCTTAGATTTTCTTTAATTTTATGTTTATGTTTACAATGCCTATGCTAGGCTAAACTTCTATTTGGTTAAGGGTGATTTCAAAGCCCTAGACATGTTTTGTGATTGATTTTCAGATTCTATCTATCATTAATTTTCTATCAAAGTTGCTTATGTTCTTCTACAAGAATTGTTCATGATGTTGTCTTGATTTATTTAGGTGTACAACTAGATAGATCTTGATAATTATCTATTGCTAGTTTAGGAGTCTTGATCCGTGTAATTGTCTTGATTTCCTATTCATAAGTGGCAATTTGTGATTAATGATTATGGTCAAGTTTTCAATAATTGCAAAGTGGAACATAACCTAAGTTGAACAATCCGAGCTTATGTGTTTGTTGCTTAGATCAACCTATCTTTCTCATCATAAAGCTGCCATTAAATTGAATTTAGAGAGCTTATTCTAGGTTGTTTAATGGTTAGAGATTAAATAGAGAGCTTGTTCTATTTAACGACAAACTAAGGAAAGATTGGGATAACAGAGCTTGTTGTTATCTACGGTTGTTAACTTTGATAGTTGGTTGATATTGATAGATCTGAAATTGATTCTTAATGATGTCTAGTGGTGGAGAATGAAACCTTAACCATATTTTTCATATTTGATTCTTCTTACTTACTTGTTTTCTTACTTTTAGTTTGCTTATTTTTTATATTTATTTTTACTGGCTGGTTATACCGCCTAATTTGTATATTAACTTTGTTTTATTTTTATTGGCTGGTTATACCGCCTAATTTAGTATATATATTTTTATTGGCTGGTTATACCGCCTAATTTAGTATATATATTTTTATTGGCTGGTTATACCGCCTTGCATCTTATTCTTATTATTTACTTTAGTTTAAATCTGGCTTCAAAAACCCCTTTTCTTTTATTGTTCTTGAATTTAAGTTTTAAACTATTAACTTGTAAACTAAAACCCAATCCCTGAGGACTCGACCCTTGCTAACTACTATACTTACAATTTATCTTTTTAGTGCAAGGTTAAATAAGATACACTCTTTTGGGTGCATCAAATTTTTGGCGCCGTTGTCGGGGATTGCTTTGTTTAGTTTATTTGTTACTTAGTTTATTCTTATTTTCAGTTCTAATTAGTTTTATTTTCTTGTACATACAAGTTTTTCTTTTCAAGTTTAAAAAAAAAAAAACAAAAAAAAAACAATGGAATTGAGCAATCTAACACTTGAAGAGTTGGTGGCATACATGAACATGGAGAATCAACAAGCCAATCTCACCTTCCCAGTTCAACAATTTGCCATGGGAGGATGTCAAGGCCATCAAGTGTTCCAAGACCAACAGTATGATCATTACTCAAACACTTACCATGAGGGATGGTGGGATCATACTAATTATGGCTACTCGAAAAATTACCAAGAAGTAGATCCTTATGCCAATTACACTCATCCATCTAGCTTCAATCAATCATGGTCTCAAGAACCAGATCTTTTTCAACCACCACATATGACTCAAAACTCAGGTACTTCTTTAGAAGATCTTGTCTATTCTCTTGTTACTGATTCTTTGCAATTTCAACAGGAAACAAGGGCAAGCATCCAGAGTTTGGAAAAGCAAATGAGCCAATTGGCTAGTAGTATGGTGGGATGGGTAGCACAAAGATCTGAAGAACTCCCTGCCCAAACGATGATTAACCTAAAGGAGAATGCTACTATTGTGACCTTGAGGAATGAGGAACAAGATGAGGATGAGACAAAATTAGAGATGAATTCTATTCTTGAGGATAATGAAGCCAATGATCCAAATAAGAGTATTTCGGCACCTGAGGTAACGTTTGAGATTCCAATTTTTACTAATGTTTCTTATCCACCTTTTCCTAGTAGATTCGCAAAGTTCAAGGAGGATGAACATGAACAAGACACGCTGGAAACCTTAAACAGTTTGTTTGTGGATGTCATTCAACAAGTACCAAAAGATGCACCATTCCTCGATGAGATATGCACCACCAAGGATGATGGAATAATACTTGTAATGGAGAATGCATCCACTGTTGTGCAAAGAAAGCTTCCTCTCAAACGCATAAATTTGGGAAATTTCATGTATGAGCCTGACAAGCCTAAAAAGCCAAGAAAGGGTGTTGGTTAGATTCAAAACACTAACTCAAGTGTTAATTGGGAAGGCAGCCCAATTAAAGATGAAATTGCCAACCTTCCATATTCAGATTTGCTTTCTCTTTCTCTTTCTTTTCCTTTTTCTTTTATTATTTTTATTGTTTTTATTTTATTTCTTATGTTTCTTTGTTAATTGTGTTTACTGCTTTTAAGTTCATTTAGGCTGCATAAGTTTATTTTGTTTATTAGTTCTTTTCACTTACACATGATTCTTTCATTTGGGTTAATAGCATTACATTAATGACAATGTAAGAATTATGTGTGGGGGGAAGAATTTAGGATTTTATTTTTGAGTCTTTTTATGCTGTTTTTCTTTCTGATCCTTGTTTTGAAAATAACTAGATGTAAATATAATTTTTTTTTTACCCCGGTTAAATGGCGGATAACGGTACTCCGTGATTATTTAAATCGGTTCCATCAGCTACCCACAAAACTGATATTGTATATAAATTTCTCTTCCAATTTCTCTTTCAATTTTTTTCATTTTTTTTTTCAGGATGGATAATATTCTCACAAGATTGCAGAAACGATTTCCTCCTTTTCCTCGAAATATTTTACTGAAGCTTTACCAAGTTCGATTTGAAAGATTAAGAATGCTTATGCACAAAGGGATTCCTGGAGACATACGTTGGATAATTGAAGCCAAGGTACGTGAAGATGAATATCTTCCTATTTTGCATTTACCAGGTACAGGTAGAAGCACTTTTGCAAAGAAGCGACGAGCAAAGCGCATGAGTTCAAATTGCCACAAATGTGCACGATGGACGTGTAACGGTAAATGTCGTTCTATTGGGATTCCGTCCTCTAATCGAGATGATAAAATTGAATTCATTAAGGATGGACTGAGTAAGGAGAATTTGGGTAATATCCAACTTTCTCTTGAGACGCATCCTAGTGGAGACGTACAAAGAGAAATTCTTGATTTATGGCCGCAATTCCAAAGGGAATGGCAACATCTTGGGAATCTGATGTTAAAAGACCCTGTTTTCCAGCTTGTAAGAAAACTGGATGGGAAGCATATCCTCGACTCATAGAAGGCGTTTAAGCCGTTTCTGGACGTAAAACCAGAGGAAGATGTGAGCCACAATCACAACTACAATAAATGACTTCTCAGCTTTTGGTTTGATTTGCAATAACTTCATTTCGGTTTAATTTACGTGTTGTTCGATTTGTGTAATTATTCTCGTTTTTTTTATTTTTTTCTTTTGTCTTTTACGGTTGATTTTTTCTTCTCTTTTTGATTTTCTTCCTGAAATCACGCAAAAATCTTTTGTTAGGTTAACATTTTCTTCTGACAGGTCAGATACACTTTCGGTGACATTATTACTCTTGTCTGATTCACTACTCAGTCCTCTATATATTACACCATGTACTCATTCTCTTTCAGGCACTCGAAAAAAAAAATGGAAAGTACTTCGTCCCAGCGTATTAAAAAAATTTGTGTCTTTGGAGGTGCTTATCCAGGGAAAAATAACATATTCGCTGATGAAGCCATAAGAGTTGGAGTAATACTTGCCCAACAAAAGATCCACTTGATTTATGGAGGCGGTAGTACGGGTTTAATGGGAGCAGTCGCTACAGCAGCACACGCCGGAGGAAGTCCAATTCTAGGAATCGTGCCAAAACTATTCACAAGTTTTTGTGGACCTACCGTGGGTAAGGAAATACAAGTCTGGAGTGTCCCTGAACGGATAACAATCATGTACCATTCTGCCGATGCATTCATTGCTTTACCAGGAGGTCTGGGTACATTGGAAGAAATAGCTTGCGTGACTTCTTGGTCATCTTTGGTCACAAATAAGAAACCCATTGGTTTGCTTAATATTAATAGTTATTTTAGTAATTTGCTTTCATATTTAGATAATGCTGTGGATAATGGATTCATGTTTTCAGAGGCAAGGAGAACCATAATTTTTGCTACAACCATTGAAGATTTACTCAAAAAGCTCCAAGCTTATGAGTGTTTATCTGCTACGGTTGTTTCGCAAACGCTCGGAAAAAGAAAAAGAGATATGGACGAGCAAGGAGTGGATTGCACTTTGTCTTTGTGACATTATCTAACATTTTGCTTGTTGTGTCTCAGTTATAATAAGTGGTTAGCAACCTCTGCAGGTAATATCTCCTAAATTCTACCTTTAAAATTTGACATTGGGGACAATGTCATATTTTAGTAGGGGGTAAGGGACATATTTTGCTAATTTAAAAAAAAAAAAAATTGTTGTGTTTTAAGCCATTTAGAAGTATTCATTCTGAACAAGGTCTAAGTAAGGGAGACTTGAGACATATCTTGTCAGTTTGATTTCTTCTTTTCAAAAAAAAAAAAAAATAGTTTGTTGTGTTTTAAGCAATTTAGAAGTATTCATTCTGAACAAGGTCTGAGTAAGGGAGACTTGAGACATACCTTGTCAGTTTGATTTTAATCTTTTTATGTTTACTTGTTAATTTTTGTTTAGTATTTTAGGATTATTTAGGTTGCATGAGTTTGTTTTGTTTTGAGTCTTAGTTGTTCCTATTCTTATGTTATTAGTTCTTTTCTCTTACACATGATTCTTTCATTTGGGTTAATAGACTTACATTGAGGACAATGTAAGAATTAAGTGTGGGGGGAATGATTTAGGATTTCGTTTATTTTTGTCTACTTTTTTTTTTATGAGTCTTTATTATTATTATTATTATTTTTTTTTTTTAGTGTGTTTTAGTTCCTTTTTAATACAATGATGAGATATGAATTGCATAAGTCTAAAACAGATTTATTAGTGAGAAGATTTTCATGAGAATTGAGCTTGATGTCAGCCTTTTTATGAGCCAATGTTAATATGATATGTTGATTGAGAAAGAAGCATGTTTAGACTTAATCTGACTTGTATAATCATCCTTGTGAGTTTTTGAGCCTATAATGATTGATGCATTATACAAATCAATCTAATTTCTTTCTTGAGTGCTCTTATGATTACATGATTCTCTAGAACTTGCTTTAAACCGTTTGAGACTATATTGATACATGTGACAACATGAATATGATAGAGGATTAGGATTATAACCAGAGCCAAACAGCCATCCATTATTAATGTTCTAAGAGAACATCCCCACTAGTGAGCCAATTTGAGCCTACATTAAATATGATGTTTTATTGGTAACCACAACTTACACCTAGCCTAAATATACTTATATCCTTACCCTTGTTCTAAAGATGGATTATATATTTTGAGACATATTGCAAAAAAACAAGGGATATTTTTAGTCAAAAATTTGGGTTAGAAACAAGAAATAAGTGTGGGGGGAAAAGAAAAGAAAAGTCAAGAGAAAAAGAAATGGAACACTGGCAAATACATTCCTATGTAAAAAAAAAAAAAAAAATATGAATCATCTCTTGAATTTGTGGAAAAAGAAAAAGATGTTACAAAGTTGTTTAGAATGAAGAAAAGGCCCAACATGAATATCCGGCCTAGGTGACTATGTACTTGTAAGGAGTTTTGATAAGTTTCTTTGTATGATCTTATTATGTCTCTAAACTTTATGAACTCTTTGGAACCTTTGTGATATCGTTATCCTTTTGTTCTTCAACCACATTACAAACCCCTTGGCCCCATTACAACCTTGATTAAAGACCTCTTGATTCATGAAGTTGTATGATCTAAATAGTGGAGAATAGGTGGACAAGCAAGAATATGGTAGAACTGTTTTCATGAGATTGATTGAGTGTAAACACTTCACCACTACTTTAAAGAGTGAAAATCATGAGGGTATCCCATGTGAGAAGTTGAGATTAAATTTGAACATGCACTATTTTGATTGAGATATGTTATGTTAATATTGGCTTAACTCAAACAATTTACATTCAAGCATGATTTTTTGTGAAATTCTTTAAGCTATTGATTAGTTTATAAGACTTGTTCAAAGATTGTCTCTAATTTGTATTGAAAGGATTAGGAATAAATATTTTTAGTATATGTAGTTTATTTATATTTTAGTTTTTCAATGTTTGTGGGTATCGTTCTAGTAAACCCTCACGAGACTAAACTCGTCCACTAGGGACACCTAGGGGTTTAAAGGCTTGTGTCACATGCTAAGTGCCACCGTGATTTCCTACGAAAGTGGATTAGATTAGATTTTCTTATATTATTTTTATTTGATTTTGCTCGAGGACTAGCAAAAAGCTAAGTGTGGGGGTGTGATAACTCGTATAATTATATAGTTTTTAGTTATGTTTTATTATTGTTTTGTGTCAAATACGAGTTATTATTGTTTAGTCTAATTGTGTTTATGATCTTTTATATTTTTATGTAATTTGGTGTTTTTCACAAGTTTCTTTGAGTGATTTCAGATTACTAGAATTAAGGGCAAATCCAGTTCAGTTCCAGTTCCGACACCGTTTTCCATATCAGCTATATCTAGAGTTTCACTGAAGCAATAAGGCTGAAATTTGTAGCCGTGCAAAGCTAAGAGGCATATCTATCTTTTTCATGTTTTACACTTCTTGAAACGGAGTCATTTTCCCTAGCGCAATCGACCATCAAGTTGGCTGATGTGCAATGACGTCTGTGCTGACCTGTTTTCGTATTTTGCCCATATCTGCTTATCCACATCAGCAAATGAGCTGATTCTAATGGCTATGGATCCGCAACTGATACGGGAACCTTTGTCTAGAAGACCATATGATCAGATCAGGCCTCTAATATTGACGAAATCGACCATCAAGTTGGCTGATGTGCAATGACGTCTGTGCTGACCTGTTTTCGTATTTTGCCCATATCTGCTTATCCACATCAGCAAATGAGCTGATTCCAATGGCTATGGATCCGTAACTGATAGGGGAACCGTTTTATAGAAGACCATGTGATCAGATCAGGCCTCCAACATTGACGAAATCGACCATCAAGTTGGCTGATCAAAACTGTCATACAATATGACGAAAATTGTTAGAAAAATTCACCCACCTATTATACCTACCTTTGAAATTTGTAAAGCTTGTCTCTTGTCATTTAGCCCTCCAAAATGTGTATAAATAGAGGGCCTTGGATGATTGTAGAGGATCATATTGTACATAGGTAGGATATTAGCCATTGTAATAAAATTCTCTAAGTTTTCTTCTTCTTTCTTTTCTCTAGTTTTCTTTTTCTTTAGAAAGAGCAAGAGGTTGGATAATTAATATTCTTCTTCTTCTTCTTTCTTTCTTTTATTTTCTTCTTAGATTCTATTTAATTTTATGTTTATGATGCCTATGCTAGGCTAAACTTCTATTTGGTTAAGGGTGATTTCAAAGCCCTAGACATGTTTTGTGATTGATTTTCAGATTCTATCTATCATTAATTTTCTATCAAAGTTGCTTATGTTCTTCTACAAGAATTGTTCATGATGTTGTCTTGATTTATTTAGGTGTACAACTAGATAGATCTTGATAAATATCTATTGCTAGTTTAGGAGTCTTGATCCGTGTAATTGTCTTGATTTCCTATTCATAAGTGGAAATTTGTGATTAATGATTATGGTCAAGTTTTCAATAATTGCAAAGTGGAACATAACCTAAGTTGAACAATCCGAGCTTATGTGTTTGTTGCTTAGATCAACCTATCTTTCTCATCATAAAGCTGCCATTAAATTGAACTTAGAGAGCTTATTCTAGGTTGTTTAATGGTTAGAGATTAAATAGAGAGCTTGTTCTATTTAACGACAAACTAAGGAAAGATTGGGATAACAGAGCTTGTTGTTATCTACGGTTGTTAACTTTGATAGTTGGTTGATATTGATAGATCTGAAATTGATTCTTAATGATGTCTAGTGGTGGAGAATGAAACCTTAACCATATTTTTCATATTTGATTCTTCTTACTTACTTGTTTTCTTACTTTTAGTTTGCTTATTTTTTATATTTATTTTTACTGGCTGGTTATACCGCCTAATTTGTATATTAACTTTGTTTTATTTTTATTGGCTGGTTATACCGCCTAATTTAGTATATATATTTTTATTGGCTGGTTATACCGCCTAATTTAGTATATATATTTTTATTGGCTGGTTATACCGCCTTGCATCTTATTCTTATTATTTACTTTAGTTTAAATCTGGCTTCAAAAACCCCTTTTCTTTTATTGTTCTTGAATTTAAGTTTTAAACTATTAACTTGTAAACTAAAACCCAATCCCTGAGGACTCGACCCTTGCTAACTACTATACTTACAATTTATCTTTTTAGTGCAAGGTTAAATAAGATACACTCTTTTGGGTGCATCAATTACTAAAATAACCATTAATATTAAGCAAACCAATGGGTTTTTTATTTGTGACCAAAGATGACCAAGAGGCCACGCAAGCTATTTCTTCCAACGTACCCAGACCTCCTGGTAAAGCAATGAATGCATCGGCAGAATGGTACATGATTGTCATCCGTTCAGGGATACTCCAGACTTGTATTTCCTTACCCACGGTAGGTCCACAAAAACTTGTGAATAGTTTTGGCACGATTCCTAGAACTGGACTTCCTCCTGCGTGTGCTGCTGTAGCGACTGCTCCCATTAAACCCTGATGCACCCAAAAGAGTGTATCTTATTTAACCTTGCACTAAAAAGATCAATTGTAAGTATAATGATTAGCAAGGGTCGAGTCCTCAGGGATTGGGTTTTAGTTTATAAGTTAATAGTTTATAACTTAAATTCAAGAACACAATAAAAGAAAAGGGGTTTTTGAAGCCAGATTTAAACTAAGTAAATAATAAGAATAAGATGCAAGGCGGTATAACCAGCCAATAAAAATATATATACTAAATTAGGCGGTATAACCAGCCAATAAAAATATATATACTAAATTAGGCGGTATAACCAGCCAATAAAAATAAAACAAAGTTAATATACAAATTAGGCGGTATAACCAGCCAATAAAAATAAATATAAAAAATAAGCAAACTAAAAGTAAGAAAACAAGTAAGTAAGAAGAATTAAATATGAAAAATATGGTTAAGGTTTCATTCTCCACCACTAGACATCATTAAGAATCAATTTCAGATCTATTAATACCAACCAACTATCAAAGTTAACAACCGTAGATAACAACAAGCTCTGTTACCCCAATCTTTCCTTAGTTTGTCGTTAAATAGAACAAGCTCTCTATTTAATCTCTAACCATTAAACAACCTAGAATAAGCTCTCTAAATTCAATTTAATGGCAGCTTTATGATGAGAAAGATAGGTTGATCTAAGCAACAAACACATAAGCTCGGATTGTTCAACTTAGGTTATGTTCCACTTTGCAATTATTGAAAACTTGACCATAATCATTAATCACAAATTGCCACTTATGAATAGGAAATCAAGACAATTACACGGATCAAGACTCCTAAACTAGCAATAGATAATTATCAAGATCTATCTAGTTGTACACCTAAACAAATCAAGACAACATCATGAACAATTCTTGTAGAAGAACATAAGCAACTTTGATAGAAAATTAATGATAGATAGAATCTGAAAATCAATTATAAAACATGTCTAGGGCTTTGAAATCACCCTTAACCAAATAGAAGTTTAGCCTAGCATAGGCATTGTAAACATAAACATAAAATTAAAGAAAATCTAAGAAGAAAATAAAAGAAAGAAAGAAGAAGAGGAAGAATATTAATTATCCAACCTCTTGCTCTCTCTAAAGAAAAAGAAAACTAGAGAAAAGAAAGAAGAAGAAAACTTAGAGAATTTTATTAAAATGGCTAATATCCTACCTATGTACAATATGATCCTCTACAATCATCCAAGGCCCTCTATTTATACACATTTTGGAAGGCTAAATGACAAGAGACAAGCTTTACAAATTTCAAAGGTAGGTATAATAGGTGGGTGAATTTTTCTAACAATTTTCGTCATATTGTATGACAATTTTGATCATCCAACTTGATGGTCGATTTCGTCAATGTTGGAGGCCTGATCTGATCACATGGTCTTCTAGAAAAAGGTTCCCCTATCCGTTACGGATCCATAGCCGTTGGAATCAGCTCATTTGCTGATGTGGATAAGCAGATATGGGCAAAATACGAAAACATGTCAGCACAGACATCATTGCACATCAGCCAACTTGATGGTCGATTTCGTCAATATTAGAGGCCTGATCTGATCATATGGTCTTCTAGACAAAGGTTCCCGTATCAGTTACGGATCCATAGCCATTTGAATCAGCTCATTTGCTGATGTGGATAAGCAGATATGGGCAAAATACGAAAACAGGTCAGCACAGACGTCATTGCACATCAGCCAACTTGATGGTCGATTTCGCTAGGGAAAACGACTCCGTTTCAAGAAGTATAAAACATGAAAAAGATAGATATGCCTCTTAGCTTTGCACGGCTACAAATATCAGCCTTATTGCTTCAGTGAAACTCCAGATATAGCTGATATGGCAAAATGTGTCGGAACTGGAACTGAACTGGATTTGCCCTTAATTCTAGTAATCTGAAATCACTCAAAGAAACTTGTGAAAAACACCAAATTACATAAAAATATAAAAGATCATAAACACAATTAGACTAAACAATAATAACTCGTATTTGACACAAAACAATAATAAAACATAACTAAAAACTATATAATTATACGAGTTATCACACCCCCACACTTAGATTGTTGCTAGTCCCTAGCAACGACTCAATAAAAATAAAATAAGAAAATCTAATCTAATCCATTTTCGTAGGAAATCACGGTGGCACTTAGCATGTGACACAAGCCTTTAAACCCCTAGGTGTCCCTAGTGGACGAGTTTAGTCTCGTGAGGGTTTACTAGAACGATACCCACAAACATTGAAAAACTAAAATATAAATAAACTACATATACTAAAAATATTTACTCCTATTCCTTTCAATATAAATTAGAGACAATCTTTGAACAAGTCTTATAAACTAATCAATAGCTTAAAGAATTTCACAAAAAATCATGCTTGAATGTAAATTGTTTGAGTTAAGCCAATATTAACATAACATATTTCAATCAAAATAGTGCATATTCAAACTTAATCTCAACTACTCACATGGGATACCCTCATGATTTTCACTCTTTAAAGTAGTGGTGAAGTGTTTACACTCAATCAATCTCATGAAAACAGTTCTACCATATTCTTGCTTGTCCACCTATTCTCCACTATTTAGATCATACACCTTCATGAATCAAGAGGTCTTTAATCAAGGTTGTAATGGGGCCAAGGGGTTTGTAATGTGGTTGAAGAACAAAAGGATAAAGATATCACAAAGGTTCCAAAGAGTTCATAAAGTTTAGAGACATAAATAAGATTTTGCAGATAAAACTTTCTCAATATTCTTTAGAAGTACATAATCACATAGGCTGAATATTTCATGTTGAGCCTTTACTTCATTCTAACCAACTTTCGAACATCTTTTTCTTTTCTTTAACTAGAAGTTCAAGAGATTATTCAAAAATTTTTTTTTTTTTTTCATGGGAATGTATTTGGCAATATTCCCTCTATTTTTCTCTTGACTTTTGCCTTTCTCCTCCCCCACACTTATCTTTTGTTCTAACCCAAATTTTCAAAAAATATCCCTTGTTTTTGCAATATGTCTCAAACATTCTAGTCCATCTTTAGAACAAGGGTAAAGATATAAATGTGTTTAGGCTAGGTGTAAGATGTGGTTACCAAATAAATAGCTTATTCAATGTAGGCTCAAATTGGTTCACTAGAGGGATGTTCTCTTGGAACATCAATAAGGGATGGCTGTTTGGCCCTAGTTAAAAAGTCCTAATGCCTCTATCATATTCATGTTGTTACATGCATCAATATAGTCTCAAATGGTTTAAAGCAAGTTCTAGAGAATCATGTAATCATAAGAGCACTCAAGAAAGAAATTAGATTGATTTGTATAATACATCAATCATTATAGGCTCAAAAACTCACAAGGATGATTATACAAGTCAGATTAAGTCTAAACATGCTTCTTTCTCAATCAACATATCATATTAACATTGGCTCATAAAAAGATTGATATCAAGTTTCAATTCTCATGAAAATCTTCTCACTAATAAATCTGTTTTAGACTTATGCAATTCATATCTCATCATTGTATTAAAAAGGAACTAAAACACACTAAAAATAATAATAATAAAGACTCATAAAAAAAATAGTAGACAAAAATAAAAGAAATCCTAAATCATTCCCCCCACACTTAATTCTTACATTGTCCTCAATGTAAGTCTATTAACCCAAATGAAAGAATCATGTGTAAGAGAAAAGAACTAATAACATAAGAATAGGAACAACTAAGACTCAAAACAAAACAAACTCATGCAACCTAAATAATCCTAAAATACTAAACAAACAATTAACAAATAAACATAAAAACAATAAACATAATAAAAGAAAAAAAAAGGAAAAGGAAAAGAAAGCAAATCTGAGTATGGCAGGTTGGCAATTTCTTCTTTAATTGGGTTGCCTTCCCAATTAACACTTGAGTTAGTGTTTTGAACCTAACCAACACCCCTTCTTGGCTTTTTAGGCTTGTCAGGCTCATACATGAAATTTCCCAAATTTATGCGTTTGAGAGGAAGCTTTCTTTGCACAACAGTGGATGCATTCTCCATTACAAGTATTATTCCATCATCCTTTGTGGTGCATATGTCATCGAGGAATGGAGCATATTTTGATACTTGTTGAATGACCTCCACAAACAAGTTGTTTAAGGTTTCCGGCATGTGTTGTTCATGTTCTTCCTCCTTGAACTTTGCAAATCTACTAGGAAAAGGTGGAGAAGAAACATTAGTAAAAAGTGAAACCTTAAACGTTACCTCAGGTGTCGAAATACTCTTATTTGGATCTTTGGCTTCATTATCCTCAAGAATAGAATCCATCTCTAATTTTGTTTCATCCTCATCTTGTTCCTCATTCTTCAAGGTCACAATAGTAGCATTCTCCTTTGGGTTAACCATCGTTTGGGCTGGGAGTTCTTCAGATCTTTGTGCTACCCATCCCACCATACTACTAGCCAATTGGCTCATTTGCTTTTCCAAACTCTGGATGCTTGCCCTTGTTTCCTGTTGAAATTGCAAAGTATTAGTAACAAGAGAATAGACAAGATCTTCTAAAGAAGTACCAGAGTTTTGAGTCATATGTGATGGCTGAAAAAGATCTGATTCTTGAGACCATGATTGATTGAAGATAGATGGATGAGTGTAACTGGCATAAGGATCTACTTCTTGGAAATTTTTTGAGTAGCCATAATTAGTATGATCCCACCATCCCTCATGGTAAGTGTTTGAGTAATGATCATGCAGTTGGTCTTGGAACACTTGATGGCCTTGACATCCTCCCATGGCAAATTGTTGAACTGGGAAGGTGAGATTGGCTTGTTGATTCTCCATGTTCATGTATGCCACCAACTCTTCAAGTGTTAGATTGCTCAATTCCATCGTTTTTTTTTTTTTATTTTTTTTTTCAAAATTTGATCAGAAAAACCCGTATGTACAAGAAAATAAAACTCATTAGAACTGAAAATAAGAATAAACCAACTAACAAATAAACTAAAGAAAACAATCCCCGGCAACGGCGCCAAAAATTTGATGCACCCAAAAGAGTGTATCTTATTTAACCTTGCACTAAAAAGATCAATTGTAAGTATAATGATTAGCAAGGGTCGAGTCCTCAGGGATTGGGTTTTAGTTTATTAGTTAATAGTTTATAACTTAAATTCAAGAACACAATAAAAGAAAAGGGGTTTTTGAAGCCAGATTTAAACTAAGTAAATAATAAGAATAAGATGCAAGGCGGTATAACCAGCCAATAAAAATATATATACTAAATTAGGCGGTATAACCAGCCAATAAAAATATATATACTAAATTAGGCGGTATAACCAGCCAATAAAAATAAAACAAAGTTAATATACAAATTAGGCGGTATAACCAGCCAATAAAAATAAATATAAAAAATAAGCAAACTAAAAGTAAGAAAACAAGTAAGTAAGAAGAATTAAATATGAAAAATATGGTTAAGGTTTCATTCTCCACCACTAGACATCATTAAGAATCAATTTCAGATCTATCAATACCAACCAACTATCAAAGTTAACAACCGTAGATAACAACAAGCTCTGTTACCCCAATCTTTCCTTAGTTTGTCGTTAAATAGAACAAGCTCTCTATTTAATCTCTAACCATTAAACAACCTAGAATAAGCTCTCTAAATTCAATTTAATGGCAGCTTTATGATGAGAAAGATAGGTTGATCTAAGCAACAAACACATAAGCTCGGATTGTTCAACTTAGGTTATGTTCCACTTTGCAATTATTGAAAACTTGACCATAATCATTAATCACAAATTGCCACTTATGAATAGGAAATCAAGACAATTACACGGATCAAGACTCCTAAACTAGCAATAGATAATTATCAAGATCTATCTAGTTGTACACCTAAACAAATCAAGACAACATCATGAACAATTCTTGTAGAAGAACATAAGCAACTTTGATAGAAAATTAATGATAGATAGAATCTGAAAATCAATTATAAAACATGTCTAGGGCTTTGAAATCACCCTTAACCAAATAGAAGTTTAGCCTAGCATAGGCATTGTAAACATAAACATAAAATTAAAGAAAATCTAAGAAGAAAATAAAAGAAAGAAAGAAGAAGAGGAAGAATATTAATTATCCAACCTCTTGCTCTCTCTAAAGAAAAAGAAAACTAGAGAAAAGAAAGAAGAAGAAAACTTAGAGAATTTTATTAAAATGGCTAATATCCTACCTATGTACAATATGATCCTCTACAATCATCCAAGGCCCTCTATTTATACACATTTTGGAAGGCTAAATGACAAGAGACAAGCTTTACAAATTTCAAAGGTAGGTATAATAGGTGGGTGAATTTTTCTAACAATTTTCGTCATATTGTATGACAATTTTGATCATCCAACTTGATGGTCGATTTCGTCAATGTTGGAGGCCTGATCTGATCACATGGTCTTCTAGAAAAAGGTTCCCCTATCAGTTACGGATCCATAGCCGTTGGAATCAGCTCATTTGCTGATGTGGATAAGCAGATATGGGCAAAATACGAAAACATGTCAGCACAGACGTCATTGCACATCAGCCAACTTGATGGTCGATTTCGTCAATATTAGAGGCCTGATCTGATCATATGGTCTTCTAGACAAAGGTTCCCGTATCAGTTACGGATCCATAGCCATTTGAATCAGCTCATTTGCTGATGTGGATAAGCAGATATGGGCAAAATACGAAAATAGGTCAGCACAGACGTCATTGCACATCAGCCAACTTGATGGTCGATTTCGCTAGGGAAAACGACTCCGTTTCAAGAAGTATAAAACATGAAAAAGATAGATATGCCTCTTAGCTTTGCACGGCTACAAATATCAGCCTTATTGCTTCAGTGAAACTCCAAATATAGCTGATATGGCAAAATGTGTCGGAACTGGAACTGAACTGGATTTGCCCTTAATTCTAGTAATCTGAAATCACTCAAAGAAACTTGTGAAAAACACCAAATTACATAAAAATATAAAAGATCATAAACACAATTAGACTAAACAATAATAACTCGTATTTGACACAAAACAATAATAAAACATAACTAAAAACTATATAATTATACGAGTTATCAAACCCGTACTACCGCCTCCATAAATCAAGTGAATCTTTTGTTGGGCAAGTATTACTCCAACTCTTATGGCTTCATCAGCGAATATGTTATTTTTCCCTGGATAAGCACCTCCAAAGACACAAATTTTTTTAATGCGCTGGGATGAAGTACTTTCCATTTTTTTTTCTTCGAGTGCCTGAAAGAGAATGAGTACATGGTGTAATATATAGAGGACTGAGTAGTGAATCAGACAAGAGTAATAATGTCGCCGAAAGTGTATCTGACCTGTCAGAAGAAAATGTTAACCTAACAAAAGATTTTTGCGTGATTTCAGGAAGAAAATCAAAAAGAGAAGAAAAATCAACCGTAAAAGACAAATAAAAAAAAATGAGAATAATTACACAAATCGAATAACACGTAAATTAAACCGAAATAAAGTTATTGCAAATCAAACCAAAAGCTGAGATGTCATTTATTGTAGTTGTGATTGTGGCTCACATCTTCCTCTGGTTTTACGTCCAGAAACGGCTTAAACGCCTTCTATGAGTTGAGGATATGCTTCCCATCCAGTTTTCTTACAAGCTGGCAAACAGGGTCTTTTAACATCAGATTCCCAAGATGTTGCCATTCCCTTTGGAATTGCGGCCATAAATCAAGAATTTCTCTTTGTACGTCTCCACTAGGATGCGTCTTGATAACTCGTATAATTATATAGTTTTTAGTTATATTTTATTATTGTTTTGTGTCAAATACGAGTTATTATTGTTTAGTCTAATTGTGTTTATGATCTTTTATATTTTTATGTAATTTGGTGTTTTTCACAAGTTTCTTTGAGTGATTTCAGATTACTAGAATTAAGGGCAAATCGAGTTCAGTTCCAGTTCCGACACCTTTTGCCATATCAGCTATATCTGGAGTTTCACTGAAGCAATAAGGCTGAAATTTGTAGTCGTGCAAAGCTAAGAGGCATATCTATCTTTTTCATGTTTTACACTTCTTGAAACGGAGTCGTTTTCCCTAGCGAAATCGACCATCAAAGTAGCTGATGTGCAATGATGTCTGTGCTGACCTGTTTTCGTATTTTGCCCATATCTACTTATCCACATAAGCAAATGAGCTGATTTTAATGGCTATGGATCCGTAACTGATACGGGAACCTTTGTCTAGAAGACCATATGATCAGATCAGGCCTCTAATATTGACGAAATCGACCATCAAGTTGGCTGATGTGCAATGACGTCTGTGCTGACCTGTTTTCGTATTTTGCCCATATCTGATTATGCACATCAGCAAATGAGCTGATTCTAACGGCTATGGATCCGTAACTGATAGGGGAACCTTTTTCTAGAAGACCATGTGATCAGATCAGGCCTCCAACATTGACGAAATCGACCATCAAGTTGGCTGATCAAAATTGTCATACAATATGACGAAAATTGTTAGAAAAATTCACCCACCTATTATACCTACCTTTGAAATTTGTAAAGCTTGTCTCTTGTCATTTAGCCCTCCAAAATGTGTATAAATAGAGGGCCTTGGATGATTGTAGAGGAACATATTGTACATAGGTAGGATATTAGCCATTGTAATAAAATTCTCTAAGTTTTCTTCTTCTTTCTTTTCTCTAGTTTTCTTTTTCTTTAGAAAGAGCAAGAGGTTGGATAATTAATATTCTTCTTCTTCTTCTTTCTTTCTTTTATTTTCTTCTTAGATTCTATTTAATTTTATGTTTATAATGCCTATGCTAGGCTAAACTTCTATTTGGTTAAGGGTGATTTCAAAGCCCTAGACATGTTTTGTGATTGATTTTCAGATTCTATCTATCATTAATTTTCTATCAAAGTTGCTTATGTTCTTCTACAAGAATTGTTCATGATGTTGTCTTGATTTATTTAGGTGTACAACTAGATAGATCTTGGTAATTATCTATTGCTAGTTTAGGAGTCTTGATCCGTGTAATTGTCTTGATTTCCTATTCATAAGTGGCAATTTGTGATTAA
Organism: Fremontodendron californicum; assembly: GCA_030761205.1. Taxonomy (NCBI): domain Eukaryota; kingdom Viridiplantae; phylum Streptophyta; class Magnoliopsida; order Malvales; family Malvaceae; genus Fremontodendron; species Fremontodendron californicum. Next base: position 8,759,823 of record JAULJL010000007.1, on the reverse strand, counting down.
TGATTATGGTCAAGTTTTCAATAATTGCAAAGTGGAACATAACCTAAGTTGAACAATCCGAGCTTATGTGTTTGTTGCTTAGATCAACCTATCTTTCTCATCATAAAGCTGCCATTAAATTGAATTTAGAGAGCTTATTCTAGGTTGTTTAATGGTTAGAGATTAAATAGAGAGCTTGTTCTATTTAACGACAAACTAAGGAAAGATTGGGATAACAGAGCTTGTTGTTATCTACGGTTGTTAACTTTGATAGTTGGTTGATATTGATAGATCTGAAATTGATTCTTAATGATGTCTAGTGGTGGAGAATGAAACCTTAACCATATTTTTCATATTTGATTCTTCTTACTTACTTCTTTTCTTACTTTTCTAGTTTGCTTATTTTTAAAAGTATATTTATTTTTATTGGCTGGTTATACCGCCTAATTTGTATATTAACTTTGTTTTACTTTTATTGGCTGGTTATACCGCCTAATTTAGTATATATATTTTTATTGGCTGGTTATACCGCCTTGCATCTTCTTCTTATTATTTACTTTAGTTTAAATCTGGCTTCAAAAACCCCTTTTCTTTTATTGTTCTTGAATTTAAGTTTTAAACTATTAACTTATAAACTAAAACCCAATCCCTGAGGACTCGACCCTTGCTAACTACTATACTTACAATTTATCTTTTTAGTGCAAGGTTAAATAAGATACACTCTTTTGGGTGCATCAAATTTTTGGCGCCGTTGCCGGGGATTGTTTTCTTTAGTTTATTTGTTACTTGGTTTATTCTTATTTTCAGATCTAATGAGTTTTATTTTCTTGTACATACGGGTTTTTCTTATCAAATTTTGAAAAAAAAAATATAAAAAAAAACAAAAAAAAAACAATGGAATTGAGCAATCTAACACTTGAAGAGTTGGTGGCATACATGAACATGGAGAATCAACAAGCCAATCTCACCTTCCCAGTTCAACAATTTGCCATGGGAGGATATCAAGGCCATCAAGTGTTCCAAGACCAACAGTATGATCATTACTCAAACACTTACCATTAGGGATGGTGGGATCATACTAATTATGGCTACTCGAAAGATTACCAAGAAGTAGATTCTTATGCCAATTACACTCATCCATCTAGCTTCAATCAATCATGGTCCCTAGAACCAGATCTTTTTCAACCACCACATATGACTCAAAACTCAGGTACTTCTTTAGAAGATCTTGTCTATTCTCTTGTTACTGATACTTTGCAATTTCAACAGGAAACAAGGGCAAGCATCCAGAGTTTGGAAAAGCAAATGATCCAATTGACTAGTAGTATGGTGGGATGGGTAGCACAAAGATCTGAAGAACTCCCTGCCCAAACAATGATTAACCCAAAGGAGAATACTACTATTGTGACCTTGAGGAATGAGGAACAAGATGAGGATGAGACAAAATTAGAGATGAATTCTATTCTTGAGGATAATGAAGCCAATGATCCAAATAAGAGTATTTCAGCACCTGAGGTAACGTTTGAGATTCCAATTTTTACTAATGTTTCTTCTCCACCTTTTCCTAGTAGATTCGCAAAGTTCAAGGAGGATGAACATGAACAAGACACGTTGGAAACCTTAAACAGTTTGTTTGTGGATGTCATTCAACAAGTACCAAAAGATGCACCATTCCTCGATGAGATATGCACCACCAAGGATGATGGAATAATACTTGTAATGGAGAATGCATCCACTGTTGTGCAAAGAAAGCTTCCTCTCAAACGCATAAATTTGGGAAATTTCATGTATAAGCCTGACAAGCCTAAAAAGCCAAGAAGGGGTGTTGGTTAGATTCAAAACACTAACTCAAGTGTTAATTGGGAAGGCAGCCCAATTAAAGATGAAATTGCCAACCTTCCATATTCAGATTTGCTTTCTCTTTCTTTTCCTTTTTCTTTTATTATTTTTATTTTTATTTTTTTTATTTTTATTTCTTATGTTTCTTTGTTAATTGTGTTTACTGTTTTTAAGTTCATTTAGGCTGCATAAGTTTCTTTTGTTTAATAGTTATTTTCTCTTACATATAATTCTTGCATTGGGGGATAATAGCATTACATTAATGACAATGTAAGAATTATGTTTGGGGGGAAGAATTTAGGATTTTATTTAGAGTGTTTTGTTTTTGAGTTTTTTTTTTTTTACGTTGTTTTTCTTTCTGATTCTTGTTTTGAAAATAACTAGATGTAAATATAATTTTTATTTTTATTTTTAACCCCGGTTAAATGGCGGATAACGGTACTCCGTGATTATTTAAATCGGTTCCATCAGCTACCCACAAAACTGATTTGTATATAAATTTCTCTTCCAATTTCTCTTTCATTTTTTTTTTCAGGATGGATTATATTCTCGCAAGATTGCAGAAACGATTTCCTCCCTTTCCTCGAAATATTTTACTGAAGCTTTACCAAGTTCGACTTGAAAGATTAAGAATGCTTATGCACAAAGGGATTCCTGAAGACATACGTTGGATAATTGAAGCCAAGGTACGTGAAGATGAATATCTTCCTATTTTGCATTTACCAGGTACAGGTAGAAGCACTTTTGCAAAGAAGCGACGAGCAAAGCGCATGAGTTCAAATTGCCACAAATGTGCACGATGGACGTGTAACGGTAAATGTCATTCTATTGGGATTCCGTCCTCTAATCGAGATGATAAAATTGAATTCATTAAGGATGGACTGAGTAAGGAGAATTTGGGTAATATCCAACTTTCTCTTGAGACGCATCCTAGTGGAGACGTACAAAGAGAAATTCTTGATTTATGGCCGCAATTCCAAAGGGAATGGCAACATCTTGGGAATCTGATGTTAAAAGACCCTGTTTGCCAGCTTGTAAGAAAACTGGATGGGAAGCATATCCTCGACTCATAGAAGGCGTTTAAGCCGTTTCTGGACGTAAAACCAGAGGAAGATGTGAGCCACAATCACAACTACAATAAATGACTTCTCAGCTTTTGGTTTGATTTGCAATAACTTTATTTTGTTTTAATTTACGTGTTGTTCGATTTGTGTAATTATTCTCGTTTTTTTTATTTGTCTTTTACGGCTGATTTTTTCTTCTCTTTTTGATTTTCTTCTTGAAATCACGCAAAAATCTTTTGTTAGGTTAACATTTTCTTCTGACATGTCAAATACACTTTCGACGACATTATTACTCTTGTCTGATTCACTACTCAGTCCTCTATATATTACACCATGTACTCATTCTCTTTCAGGCATCGAAAAAAAGAAAAAAAAAAGAGAAAAAAAAATGGAAAGTACTTCATCCCAGCGCATTAAAAAAATTTGTGTCTTTGGAGGTGCTTATCCAGGGAAAAATAACATATTCGCTGATGAAGCCATAAGAGTTGGAGTAATACTTGCCCAACAAAAGATCCACTTGATTTATGGAGGCGGTAGTACGGGTTTAATGGGAGCAGTCGCTACAGCAGCACACGCCGGAGGAAGTCCAGTTCTAGGAATCGTGCCAAAACTATTCACAGATTTTTGTGGACCTACCTTGGGTAAGGAAATACAAGTCTGGAGTATCCCTGAACGGATAACAATCATGTACCATTCTGTCGATGCATTCATTGCTTTACCAGGAGGTCTGGGTACATTGGAAGAAATAGCTTGCGTGGCTTCTTGGTCATCTTTGGTCACAAATAAGAAACCCATTGGTTTGCTTAATATTAATGGTTATTTTAGTAATTTGCTTTCATATTTAGATAATGCTGTGGATAATGGATTCATGTTTTCAGAGGCAAGGAGAACCATAATTTCTGCTACAACCATTGAAGATTTACTCAAAAAGCTCCAAGCTTATGAGTATTTATCTGCTACGGTTGTTTCGCAAACGCTCGAAAAAAAAAAGAAAAAGAGATATGGACGAGCAAGGAGTGGATTGCACTTTGTCTTTGTGACATTATCTAACATTTTGTTTGTTGTGTCTCAGTTATAATAAGTGGTTAAAAACCTCTACAGGTAATATCTCCTAAATTTTACCTTCTTAAAAAAAAAAAAAGTTTGTTGTGTTTTAAGCAATTTAGAAGTATTCATTCTGAACAAGGTCTGAGTAAGGGAGACTTGAGACATACCTTGTCAGTTTGATTTCTTCTTTTCAAAAAAAAAAAAAATTTGTTGTGTTTTAAGCAATTTAGAAGTATTCATTCTGAACAAGGTCTGAGTAAGGAAGACTTGAGACATATCTTGTCAGTTTGATTTTAATCTTTTTATGTTTACTTGTTAATTTTTGTTTAGTATTTTAGGATTATTTAGGTTGCATGAGTTTGTTTTTGATGCACCCAAAAGAGTGTATCTTATTTAACCTTGCACTAAAAAGATAAATTGTAAGTATAGTAGTTAGCAAGGGTCGAGTCCTCAGGGATTGGGTTTTAGTTTATAAGTTAATAGTTTAAAACTTAAATTCAAGAACAATAAAAGAAAAGGGGTTTTTGAAGCCAGATTTAAACTAAAGTAAATAATAAGAATAAGATGCAAGGCGGTATAACCAGCCAATAAAAATATATATACTAAATTAGGCGGTATAACCAGCCAATAAAAATATATATACTAAATTAGGCGGTATAACCAGCCAATAAAAATAAAACAAAGTTAATATACAAATTAGGCGGTATAACCAGCCAATAAAAATAAATATAAAAAATAAGAAAACTAAAAGTAAGAAAACAAATAAGTAAGAAGAATCAAATATGAAAAATATGGTTAAGGTTTCATTCTCCACCACTAGACATCATTAAGAATCAATTTCAGATCTATCAATATCAACCAACTATCAAAGTTAACAACCGTAGATAACAACAAGCTCTGTTACCCCAATCTTTCCTTAGTTTGTCGTTAAATAGAACAAGCTCTCTATTTAATCTCTAACCATTAAACAACCTAGAATAAGCTCTCTAAATTCAATTTAATGGCAGCTTTATGATGAGAAAGATAGGTTGATCTAAGCAACAAACACATAAGCTCGGATTGTTCAACTTAGGTTATGTTCCACTTTGCAATTATTGAAAACTTGACCATAATCATTAATCACAAATTGCCACTTATGAATAGGAAATCAAGACAATTACACGGATCAAGACTCCTAAACTAGCAATAGATAATTATCAAGATCTATCTAGTTGTACACCTAAATAAATCTAGACAACATCATGAACAATTCTTGTAGAAGAACATAAGCAACTTTGATAGAAAATTAATGATAGATAGAATCTGAAAATCAATCACAAAACATGTCTAGGGCTTTGAAATCACCCTTAACCAAATAGAAGTTTAGCCTAGCATAGGCATTATAAACATAAACATAAAATTAAAGAGAATCTAAGAAGAAAATAAAAGAAAGAAAGAAGAAGAAGAAGGATATTAATTATCCAACCTCTTGCTCTCTCTAAGAAAAAGAAAACTAGAGAAAAGAAAGAAGAAGAAAACTTAGAGAATTTTATTACAATGGCTAATATCCTACCTATGTACAATGTGTTTCTCTACAATCATCCAAGGCCCTCTATTTATACACATTTTGGAAGGCTAAATGACAAGAGACAAGCTTTACAAATTTCAAAGGTAGGTATAATAGGTGGGTGAATTTTTCTAACAATTTTCGTCATATTGTATGACAATTTTGATCAGCCAACTTGATGGTCGATTTCGTCAATGTTGGAGGCCTGATCTGATCACATGGTCTTCTAGAAAAAGGTTCCCCTATCAGTTACGGATCCATAGCCGTTGGAATCAGCTCATTTGCTGATGTGGATAAGCAGATATGGGCAAAATACGAAAACATGTCAGCACAGACGTCATTGCACATCAGCCAACTTGATGGTCGATTTCGTCAATATTAGAGGCCTGATCTGATCATATGGTCTTCTAGACAAAGGTTCCCGTATCAGTTACGGATCCATAGCCATTGGAATGAGCTCATTTGCTGATGTGGATAAGCAGATATGGGCAAAATACGAAAACAGGTCAGCACAGACGTCATTGCACATCAGCCAACTTGATGGTCGATTTCGCTAGGGAAAACGACTCCGTTTCAAGAAGTATAAAACATGAAAAAGATAGATATGCCTCTTAGCTTTGCACGGCTACAAATTTCAGCCTTATTGCTTCATTGAAACTCCCGATATAGCTGATATGGAAAAATGTGTCGGAACTGGAACTGAACTGGATTTGCCCTTAATTCTAGTAATCTGAAATCACTCAAAGAAACTTGTGAAAAAACACCAAATTACATAAAAATATAAAAGATCATAAACACAATTAGACTAAACAATAATAACTCGTATTTGACACAAAACAATAATAAAACATAACTAAAAACTATATAATTATACGAGTTATCACACCCCCACACTTAGATTGTTGCTAGTCCCTAGCAACGACTCAATAAAAAGAAAATCTAATCTAATCCATTTTCGTAGGAAATCACGGTAGCACTTAGCATGTGACACAAGCCTTTAAACCCCTAGGTGTCCCTAGTGGACGAGTTTAGTCTCGTGAGGGTTTACTAGAACGATACCCACAAACATTGAAAAACTAAAATATAAATAAACTACATATACTAAAAATATTTATTCCTAATCCTTTCAATACAAATTAGAGACAATCTTTGAACAACTCTTATAAACTAATCAATAGCTTAAAGAATTTCACAAAAATTCATGCTTGAATGTAAATTGTTTGAGTTAAGCCAATATTAACATAACATATTTCAATCAAAATAGTGCATATTCAAACTTAATCTCAACTACTCACATGGGATACCCTCATGATTTTCACTCTTTAAAGTAGTGGTGAAGTGTTTACACTCAATCAATCTCATGAAAACACTTCTACCATATGCTTGCTTGTCCACCTATTCTCCACTAAAAGATCATGCAACTTCATAAATCAAGAGGTCTTTAATCAAGGTTGTAATGGGGCCAAGGGGTTTGTAATGTGGTTGAAGAACAAAAGGATAAAGATATCACAAAGGTTCCAAAGAGTTCATAAAGTTTAGAGACATAAAAAGATTATACAAAGAAACTTCTCAAAACTCTTTACAAGTACATAGTCACCTAGGCCGGATATTCATGTTGGGCCTTTTCTTCATTCTAAACAACTTTGTAACATCTTTTTCTTTTTCCACAAATTCAAGAGATGATTCATTTTTTTTTTATATAGGAATGTATTTGCCAGTATTCCATTTCTTTTTCTCTTGACTTTTCTTTTCTTTTCCCCCCACACTTATTTCTTGTTTCTAACCAAAAAATATCCTTTGTCTTTGCAACTTGTCTCAAATCATGCTAATTCATCTTTGGAACAAAGGTAAAGATATAAGTATATTTAGGTTAGGGACAAGTTATGGTTACCAAAGAGATAGCTTATTCAATGTAGGCTCAAATTGGTTCACTAAGGGTGTGTTCTCTTGGAACATCAATAAGGGATGGTTGTTTGGCCCTGGCTAAAAATCCTAATGCCTCTATCATATTCATGTTGTCACATGCATCAATATAGTCTTAAACGGTTTAAAGCAAGTTCTAGAGAATCATGTAATCATAAGAGCACTCAAGAAAGAAATTAGATTGATTTGTATAATGCATCAATCATTTTAGGCTCAAAAACTCACAAGAATGATTATACAAGTCAGATTAAGTCTAAACATGCTTCTTTCTCAATCAACATATCATATTAACATTGGCTCATAAAAAGGTTGACATCAAGCTCAATTCTCATGAAAATCTTCTCACTAATAAATATGTTTTAGACTTATGCAATTCATATCTCATCATTGTATTAAAAAGGAACTAAAACACACTAAAAAATAATAATAATAATAATAATAAAGACTCATAAAAAAATAGTAGACAAAAATAAAAGAAATCCTAAATCATTCCCCCCACACTTAATTCTTACATTGTCCTCAATGTAAGTCTATTAACCCAAATGAAAGAATCATGTGTAAGAGAAAAGAACTAATAACATAAGAATAGGAATAACTAGACTCAAAACAAAACAAACTCATGCAACCTAAATAATCCTAAAATACTAAACAAAAATTAACAAGTAAACGTAAAAAGATTAAAATCAAACTGACAAGGTATGTCTCAAGTCTCCCTTACTCAGACCTTGTTCAGAATGAATACTTCTAAATTGCTTAAAACACAACAAACCTTTTTTTTTTCTTTTTTTTTTTTTTTTTTTTTTTTGAAAAGAAGAAATCAAACTGACAAGGTATGTCTCAAGTCTCCCTTACTCAGACCTTGTTCAAAATGAATACTTCTAAATGGCTTAAAACACATCAATTTTTTTTTTAATTAGCAAAATATGTCCCTTACCCCCTACTAAAGGTAGAATTTAGGAGATATTACCTGCAGAGGTTGCTAACCACTTATTATAACTGAGACACAACAAACAAAATGTTAGATAATGTCACAAAGACAAAGTGCAATCCACTCCTTGCTCGTCCATATCTCTTTTTCTTTTTCCGAGCGTTTGCGAAACAACCGTAGCAGATAAACACTCATAAGCTTGGAGCTTTTTGAGTAAATCTTCAATGGTTGTAGCAGAAATTATGGTTCTCCTTGCCTCTGAAAACATGAATCCATTATCCACAGCATTATCAAAATATGAAAGCAAATTACTAAAATAACCATTAATATTAAGCAAACCAATGGGTTTCTTATTTGTGACCAAAGATGACCAAGAAGCCACGCAAGCTATTTCTTCCAAAGTACCCAGACCTCCTGGTAAAGCAATGAATGCATCGGCAGAATGGTACATGATTGTTATCCGTTCAGGGATACTCCAGACTTGTATTTCCTTACCCAAGGTAGGTCCACAAAAATCTGTGAATAGTTTTGGCACGATTCCTAGAACTGGACTTCCTCTGGCGTGTGCTGCTGTAGCGACTGCTCCCATTAAACCCGTACTACCGCCTCCATAAATCAACTGGATCTTTTGTTGGGCAAGTATTACTCCAACTCTTATGGCTTCATCAGCGAATATGTTATTTTTCCCTGGATAAGCACCTCCAAAAACACAAATTTTTTTAATGCGTTGGGACGAAGTACTTTCCATTTTTTTTTTCTTTTTTTTTTTCTTTTTTTCGAGTGCCTGAAAGAGAATGAGTACATGGTGTAATATATAGAGGACTGAGTAGTGAATCAGACAAGAGTAATAATGTTGCCGAAAGTGTATCTGACCTGTGAGAAGAAAATGTTAACCTAACAAAAGATTTTTGCGTGATTTCAGGAAGAAAATCAAAAAGAGAAGAAAAATCAACCGTAAAAGTCAAGAGTAATAATGTCGCCGAAAGTGTATTTGACCTGTCAGAAGAAAATGTTAACCTAACAAAAGATTTTTGCGTGATTTCAGGAAGAAAATAAAAAAAGAGAAGAAAAATCAACCGTAAAAGACAAATAAAAAAAAATGAGAATAATTACACAAATCGAATAACACGTAAATTAAACCGAAATAAAGTTATTGCAAATCAAACCAAAAGCTGAGAAGTCATTTATTGTAGTTGTGATTGTGGCTCACATCTTCCTCTGGTTTTACGTCCAGAAACGGCTTAAACGCCTTCTATGAGTCGAGGATATGCTTCCCATCCAGTTTTCTTACAAGCTGGCAAACAGGGTCTTTTAACATCAGATTCCCAAGATGTTGCCATTCCCTTTGGAATTGCGGCCATAAATCAAGAATTTCTCTTTGTACGTCTCCACTAGGATGCGTCTCAAGAGAAAGTTGGATATTACCCAAATTCTCCTTACTCAGTCCATCCTTAATGAATTCAATTTTATCATCTCGATTAGAGGAAGGAATCCCAATAGAACGACATTTACCGTTACACGTCCATCGTGCACATTTGTGGCAATTTGAACTCATGCGCTTTGCTCGTCGCTTCTTTGCAAAAGTGCTTCTACCTGTACCTGGTAAATGCAAAACAGGAAGATATTCATCTTCACGTACCTTGGCTTCAATTATCCAACGTATGTCTCCAGGAATCCCTTTGTGCATAAGCATTCTTAATCTTTCAAGTCGAACTTGGTAAAGCTTCAGTAAAATATTTCGAGGAAAAGGAGGAAATCGTTTCTGCAATCTTGTGAGAATATCATCCATCCTGAAAAAAAATGAAAAAAAAAAATTGAAAGAGAAATTGGAAGAGAAATTTATATACAATATCAGTTTTGTGGGTAGCTGATGGAACCGATTTAAATAATCACGGAGTACCGTTATCCGCCATTTAACCGGGGTTAAAAAAATTATATTTACATCTAGTTATTTTCAAAATAAGGATCAGAAAGAAAAACAACATAAAAAGACTCAAAAACAAAACACTCTAAATAAAATCCTAAATTCTTCCCCCACACATAATTCTTACATTGTCATTAATGTAATGCTATTATCCCCCAATGCAAGAATTATATGTAAGAGAAAAGAACTATTAAACAAAAGAAACATATGCAGCCTAAATGAACTTAAAAACAGTAAACACAATTAACAAAGAAACATAAGAAATAAAAATAAAAACAATAAAAATAATAAAAGAAAAAGGAAAAGAAAGAGAAAGCAAATCTGAATATGGAAGGTTGGCAATTTCATCTTTAATTGGGCTGCCTTCCCAATTAACACTTGAGTTAGTGTTTTGAATCTAACCAACACCCCTTCTTGGCTTTTTAGGCTTGTCAGGCTCATGCATGAAATTTCCCAAATTTATGCGTTTGAGAGGAAGCTTTCTTTGCACAACAGTGGATGCATTCTCCATTACAAGTATTATTCCATCATCCTTGGTGGTGCATATCTCATCGAGGAATGGTGCATCTTTTGGTACTTGTTGAATGACATCCACAAACAAACCGTTTAAGGTTTCCAGCGTGTCTTGTTCATGTTCATCCTCTTTGAACTTTGCGAATCTACTAGGAAAAGGTGGAGAAGAAACATTAGTAAAAATTGGAATCTCAAACGTTACCTCAGGTGCTGAAATACTCTTATTTGGATCATTGGCTTCATTATCCTCAAGAATAGAATTCATCTCTAATTTTGTCTCATCCTCATCTTGTTCCTCATTCCTCAAGGTCACAATAGTAGTATTCTCCTTTGGGTTAATCATTGTTTGGGCAGGGAGTTCTTCAGATCTTTGTGCTACCCATCCCACCATACTACTAGTCAATTGGATCATTTGCTTTTCCAAACTCTGGATGCTTGCCCTTGTTTCCTGTTGAAATTGCAATGTATCAGTAACAAGAGAATAGACAAGATCTTCTAAAGAAGTACCTGAGTTTTGAGTCATATGTGGTGGTTGAAAAAGATCTGGTTCTTGGGACCATGATTGATTGAAGCTAGATGGATGAGTGTAATTGGCATAAGGATCTACTTCTTGGTAATTTTTCGAGTAGCCATAATTAGTATGATCCCACCATCCCTCATGGTAAGTGTTTGAGTAATGATCATACTGTTGGTCTTGGAACACTTGATGGCCTTGACATGCTCCCATGGCCAATTGTTGAACTGGGAAGGTGAGATTGGCTTGTTGATTCTCCATGTTCATGTATGCCACCAACTCTTCAAGTGTTAGATTGCTCAATTCCATCGTTTTTTTTTTTATTTTTTTTTTCAAAATTTGATCAGAAAAACCCGTATGTACAAGAAAATAAAACTCATTAGAACTGAAAATAAGAATAAACCAAGTAACAAATAAACTAAAGAAAACAATCCCCGGCAACGGCGCCAAAAATTTGATGCACCCAAAAGAGTGTATCTTATTTAACCTTGCACTAAAAAGATAAATTGTAAGTATAGTAGTTAGCAAGGGTCGAGTCCTCAGGGATTGGGTTTTAGTTTATAAGTTAATAGTTTAAAACTTAAATTCAAGAACAATAAAAGAAAAGGGGTTTTTGAAGCCAGATTTAAACTAAAGTAAATAATAAGAATAAGATGCAAGGCGGTATAACCAGCCAATAAAAATATATATTCTAAATTAGGCGGTATAACCAGCCAATAAAAATATATATACTAAATTAGGCGGTATAACCAACCAATAAAAATAAAACAAAGTTAATATACAAATTAGGCGGTATAACCAGCCAATAAAAATAAATATAAAAAATAAGAAAACTAAAAGTAAGAAAACAAATAAGTAAGAAGAATCAAATATGAAAAATATGGTTAAGGTTTCATTCTCCACCACTAGACATCATTAAGAATCAATTTCAGATCTATCAATATCAACCAACTATCAAAGTTAACAACCGTAGATAACAACAAGCTCTGTTACCCCAATCTTTCCTTAGTTTGTCGTTAAATAGAACAAGCTCTCTATTTAATCTCTAACCATTAAACAACCTAGAATAAGCTCTCTAAATTCAATTTAATGGCAGCTTTATGATGAGAAAGATAGGTTGATCTAAGCAACAAACACATAAGCTCGGATTGTTCAACTTAGGTTATGTTCCACTTTGCAATTATTGAAAACTTGACCATAATCATTAATCACAAATTGCCACTTATGAATAGGAAATCAAGACAATTACACGGATCAAGACTCCTAAACTAGCAATAGATAATTATCAAGATCTATCTAGTTGTACACCTAAATAAATCTAGACAACATCATGAACAATTCTTGTAGAAGAACATAAGCAACTTTGATAGAAAATTAATGATAGATAGAATCTGAAAATCAATCACAAAACATGTCTAGGGCTTTGAAATCACCCTTAACCAAATAGAAGTTTAGCCTAGCATAGGCATTATAAACATAAACATAAAATTAAAGAGAATCTAAGAAGAAAATAAAAGAAAGAAAGAAGAAGAAGAAGGATATTAATTATCCAACCTCTTGCTCTCTCTAAGAAAAAGAAAACTAGAGAAAAGAAAGAAGAAGAAAACTTAGAGAATTTTATTACAATGGCTAATATCCTACCTATGTACAATGTGTTTCTCTACAATCATCCAAGGCCCTCTATTTATACACATTTTGGAAGGCTAAATGACAAGAGACAAGCTTTACAAATTTCAAAGGTAGGTATAATAGGTGGGTGAATTTTTCTAACAATTTTCGTCATATTGTATGACAATTTTGATCAGCCAACTTGATGGTCGATTTCGTCAATGTTGGAGGCCTGATCTGATCACATGGTCTTCTAGAAAAAGGTTCCCCTATCAGTTACGGATCCATAGCCGTTGGAATCAGCTCATTTTCTGATGTGGATAAGCAGATATGGGCAAAATACGAAAACATGTCAGCACAGACGTCATTGCACATCAGCCAACTTGATGGTCGATTTCGTCAATATTAGAGGCCTGATCTGATCATATGGTCTTCTAGACAAAGGTTCCCGTATCAGTTACGGATCCATAGCCATTGGAATCAGCTCATTTGCTGATGTGGATAAGCAGATATGGGCAAAATACGAAAACAGGTCAGCACAGACGTCATTGCACATCAGCCAACTTGATGGTCGATTTCGCTAGGGAAAACGACTCCGTTTCAAGAAGTATAAAACATGAAAAAGATAGATATGCCTCTTAGCTTTGCACGGCTACAAATTTCAGCCTTATTGCTTCAGTGAAACTCCCGATATAGCTGATATGGAAAAATGTGTCGGAACTGGAACTGAACTGGATTTGCCCTTAATTCTAGTAATCTGAAATCACTCAAAGAAACTTGTGAAAAAACACCAAATTACATAAAAATATAAAAGATCATAAACACAATTAGACTAAACAATAATAACTCGTATTTGACACAAAACAATAATAAAACATAACTAAAAACTATATAATTATACGAGTTATCAGTTTTGTTTTGAGTCTTAGTTGTTCCTATTCTTATGTTATTAGTTCTTTTCTCTTACACATGATTCTTTCATTTGGGTTAATAGACTTACATTGAGGACAATGTAAGAATTAAGTGTGGGGGGAATGATTTAGGATTTCTTTTATTTTTGTCTACTATTTTTTTTATGAGTCTTTATTATTATTATATTTATTTTTTTGTGTGTTTTAGTTCCTTTTTAATACAATGATGAGATATGAATTGCATAAGTCTAAAACAGATTTATTAGTGAGAAGAATTTCATGAGAATTGAGCTTGATGTCAACCTTTTTATGAGCCAATGTTAATATGATATGCTGATTGAGAAAGAAGCATGTTTAGACTTAATCTGACTTGTATAATCATCCTTGTGAGTTTTTGAGCCTATAATGATTGATGCATTATACAAATCAATCTAATTTCTTTCTTGAGTGCTCTTATGATTACATGATTCTCTAGAACTTGCTTTAAACCGTTTGAGACTATATTGATACATGTGACAACATGAATATGATAGAGGCATTAGGATTATAACCAGAGCCAAACAGCCATCCCTTATTGATGTTCCAAGAGAACATCCCTCTAGTGAACCAATTTGAGCCTACATTGAATAAGCTATTTATTTGGTAACCACATCTTACACCTAGCCTAAACACATTTATATCTTTACCCTTGTTCTAAAGATGGACTAGAATGTTTGAGACATATTGCAAAAACAAGGGATACTTTTTGAAAATTTAGGTTAGAACAAAAGATAAGTGTGGGGGAGGAGAAAGGTAAAAGTCAAGAGAAAAATAGGGGGAATATTTTTTTTTTTTGGATAAGTAAATAGGGGGAATATTGCCAAATACATATGTGAAAAAAAATATATATGAATCATCTCTTGAATTTGTGGAAAAAGAAAAAGATGTTACAAAGTTGTTTAGAATGAAGAAAAGGCCCAACATGAATATCCGGCCTAGGTGACTATGTACTTGTAAAGAGTTTTGAGAAGTTTCTTTGTATGATCTTTTTATGTCTCTAAACTTTATGAACTCTTTGGAACCTTTGTGATATCTTTATCCTTTTGTTCTTCAACCACATTACAAACCCCTTGGCCCCATTACAACCTTGATTAAAGACCTCTTGATTCATGAAGTTGTATGATCTAAATAGTGGAGAATAGGTGGACAAGCAAGAATATGGTAGAACTGTTTTCATGAGATTGATTGAGTGTAAACACTTCACCACTACTTTAAAGAGTGAAAATCATGAGGGTATCCCATGTGAGTAGTTGAGATTAAGTTTGAATATGCACTATTTTGATTGAAATATGTTATGTTAATATTGGCTTAACTCAAACAATTTACATTCAAGCATGAATTTTTGTGAAATTCTTTAAGCTATTGATTAGTTTATAAGAGTTGTTCAAAGATTGTCTCTAATTTGTATTGAAAGGATTAGGAATAAATATTTTTAGTATATGTAGTTTATTTATATTTTAGTTTTTCAATGTTTGTGGGTATCGTTCTAGTAAACCCTCACGAGACTAAACTCGTCCACTAGGGACACCTAGGGGTTTAAAGGCTTGTGTCACATGCTAAGTGCCACCGTGATTTCCTACGAAAATGGATTAGATTAGATTTTCTTATTTTATTTTTATTGAGTCGTTGCTAGGGACTAGCAACAATCTAAGTGTGGGGGTGTGATAACTCGTATAATTATATAGTTTTTAGTTATATTTTATTATTGTTTTGTGTCAAATACGAGTTATTATTGTTTAGTCTAATTGTGTTTATGATCTTTTATATTTTTATGTAATTTGGTGTTTTTCACAAGTTTCTTTGAGTGATTTCAGATTACTAGAATTAAGGGCAAATCGAGTTCAGTTCCAGTTCCGACACCTTTTGCCATATCAGCTATATCTGGAGTTTCACTGAAGCAATAAGGCTGAAATTTGTAGTCATGCAAAGCTAAGAGGCATATCTATCTTTTTCATGTTTTACACTTCTTGAAACGGAGTCGTTTTCCCTAGCGAAATCGACCATCAAAGTAGCTGATGTGCAATGACGTCTGTGCTGACCTGTTTTCGTATTTTTCCCATATCTACTTATCCACATAAGAAAATGAGCTGATTTTAATGGCTATGGATCCGTAACTGATACGGGAACCTTTGTCTAGAAGACCATATGATCAGATCAGGCCTCTAATATTGACGAAATCGACCATCAAGTTGGCTGATGTGCAATGACGTCTGTGCTGACCTGTTTTCGTATTTTGCCCATATCTGCTTATCCACATCAGCAAAGGAGCTGATTCCAACGGCTATGGATCCGTAACTGATAGGGGAACCTTTTTCTAGAAGACCATGTGATCAGATCAGGCCTCCAACATTGAAGAAATCGACCATCAAGTTGGCTGATCAAAATTGTCATACAATATGACGAAAATTGTTAGAAAAATTCACCCACCTATTATACCTACCTTTGAAATTTGTAAAGCTTGTCTCTTGTCATTTAGCCCTCCAAAATGTGTATAAATAGAGGGCCTTGGATGATTGTAGAGGAACATATTGTACATAGGTAGGATATTAGCCATTGTAATAAAATTCTCTAAGTTTTCTTCTTCTTTCTTTTCTCTAGTTTTCTTTTTCTTTAGAAAGAGCAAGAGGTTGGATAATTAATATTCTTCTTCTTCTTCTTTCTTTCTTTTATTTTCTTCTTAGATTCTATTTAATTTTATGTTTATAATGCCTATGCTAGGCTAAACTTCTATTTGGTTAAGGGTGATTTCAAAGCCCTAGACATGTTTTGTGATTGATTTTCAGATTCTATCTATCATTAATTTTCTATCAAAGTTTTTTATGTTCTTCTACAAGAATTGTTCATGATGTTGTCTTGATTTATTTAGGTGTACAACTAGATAGATCTTGGTAATTATCTATTGCTAGTTTAGGAGTCTTGATCCGTGTAATTGTCTTGATTTCCTATTCATAAGTGGCAATTTGTGATTAATGATTATGGTCAAGTTTTCAATAATTGCAAAGTGGAACATAACCTAAGTTGAACAATCCGAGCTTATGTGTTTGTTGCTTAGATCAACCTATCTTTCTCATCATAAAGCTGCCATTAAATTGAATTTAGAGAGCTTATTCTAGGTTGTTTAATGGTTAGAGATTAAATAGAGAGCTTGTTCTATTTAACGACAAACTAAGGAAAGATTGGGATAACAGAGCTTGTTGTTATCTACGGTTGTTAACTTTGATAGTTGGTTGATATTGATAGATCTGAAATTGATTCTTAATGATGTCTAGTGGTGGAGAATGAAACCTTAACCATATTTTTCATATTTGATTCTTCTTACTTACTTCTTTTCTTACTTTTCTAGTTTGCTTATTTTTAAAAGTATATTTATTTTTATTGGCTGGTTATACCGCCTAATTTGTATATTAACTTTGTTTTACTTTTATTGGCTGGTTATACCGCCTAATTTAGTATATATATTTTTATTGGCTGGTTATACCGCCTAATTTAGTATATATATTTTTATTGGCTGGTTATACCGCCTTGCATCTTCTTCTTATTATTTACTTTAGTTTAAATCTGGCTTCAAAAACCCCTTTTCTTTTATTGTTCTTGAATTTAAGTTTTAAACTATTAACTTATAAACTAAAACCCAATCCCTGAGGACTCGACCCTTGCTAACTACTATACTTACAATTTATCTTTTTAGTGCAAGGTTAAATAAGATACACTCTTTTGGGTGCATCACGTCTCAAGAGAAAGTTGGATATTACCCAAATTCTCCTTACTCAGTCCATCCTTAATGAATTCAATTTTATCATCTCGATTAGAGGACGGAATCCCAATAGAACGACATTTACCGTTACACGTCCATCGTGCACATTTGTGGCAATTTGAACTCATGCGCTTTGCTCGTCGCTTCTTTGCAAAAGTGCTTCTACCTGTACCTGGTAAATGCAAAACAGGAAGATATTCATCTTCACGTACCTTGGCTTCAATTATCCAACGTATGTCTCCAGGAATCCCTTTGTGCATAAGCATTCTTAATCTTTCGAATCGAACTTGGTAAAGCTTCAGTAAAATATTTCGAGGAATAGGAGGAAATCGTTTCTGCAATCTTGTGAGAATATCATCCATCCTGAAAAAAAAATGAAAAAAATTGAAAGAGAAATTGGAAGAGAAATTTATATACAATATCAGTTTTGTGGGTAGCTGATGGAACCGATTTAAATAATCACGGAGTACCGTTATCCGCCATTTAACCGGGGTTAAAAAAAAATAAAAATTATTTTTACATCTAGTTATTTTCAAAACAAGGATCAGAAAGAAAAACAACATAAAAAGACACAAAAACAAAACACTCTAAATAAAATCCTAAATTCTTCCCCCCACACATAATTCTTACATTGTCATTAATGTAATGCTATTAATCCCAAATGAAAGAATCATGTGTAAGTGAAAAGAACTAATAAACAAAATAAACTTATGCAGCCTAAATGAACTTAGAAACACTAAACACAATTAGCAAAGAAACATAAGAAAAAGATAAAGAAAAAGAGAGCAAATCTGAGGATGGCAGTTTGGCAATGCTTTCACTAATTAGGCTGCCTCCCCCAATTAGCACTTGATTGATTGTTTTTAGCCTAGCCAATTCCCCTTCTTGGCTTTTTAGGATCTTTTGGCTTAGACATGAAACTTCTCGGATTTTTGCGTTTTGGAGGAAGTTTTCTTTGCAAAACAGCCAATGCCTTCTCCCCCACACGTATTATTTCATCATTCTTGGTGGGGTATAGCTCTTTGAGGAATTGTGCATATCTTGGTACTTGTCTAATGGCATCCACAAGCAAGCTGTTTAAGGTTTCCAAAAATTGTTGTTCATGTTCCTCCTTTTTGGACTTTGCAAATCTGCTAGGAAAAAGAGGAGAAGGAACATTAGTAGAAATAAGAACCTTAAAAGCTACCTGAGGTGTCAAAGTACTCTCAATTTGAATGGTGGCTTCATTATCCTCAAGAAGTGAATCCATCATTGGTTTTGTCTCATCCTCATCTTGTTCCTCATTTCTCAAGGTCACAATAGTAGCATTCTCCTTTGGGTTAATCACCGTTTGGGAAGGGAGTGCTAGAGATCTTTCTGCTACTAATTCCACCGTACTACTAGCCAATAGGCTCATTTGCCTTTCCAAACTTTGGATGCTTGCCCTTGTTTCCTGTTGAAATTGCAAAGTATCAGTAACAAAAGAATATACAAGATCTTCTAAAGAAGTACCTGAGTTTTGACTCATATGTGGTGGTTGAAAAAGATCTGGTTCTTGAGACCATGATTGATTGAAGCTAGATGGATGAGTGTAATTGGCATAAGGATCTACTTCTTGGTAATTTTTCGAGTAGCCATAATTAGTATGATCCCACCATCCCTCATGGTAAGTGTTGGAGTAATGATCATGCGGTTGGTCTTGGAACCATTGATGGCCTTGACATCCTCCCATGGCCAATTGTTGAACTGAGGAAGTGAGATTGGCTTGTTGATTCTCCATGTTCATGTATGCCACCAACTCTTCAAGTGTTAGATTGCTTAATTCCATCTTTTTTTTTTTTTTTTTCAAAATTTGAAAAGAAAAACATGTATGTACAAGAAAATATTACTAATTAGAACTGAAAATAAGAATAAACCAAGTAACAAATAAACTAAAGAAAACAATCCCCGGCAACGGCGCCAAAAATTTGATGCACCCAAAAGAGTGTATCTTATTTAACCATGCACTAAAAAGATAAATTGTAAGTATAGTAGTTAGCAAGGGTCGAGTCCTCAGGGATTGGGTTTTAATCTATGAGTTATTAGTTTATAACTTACGTTCAAAGAAAAAATAAAAGAAAAGGGGTTTTTGAAGCCAGATTTAAACTAAAGTAAATAATAAGAATAAGATGCAAGGCGGTATAACCAGCCAATAAAAATATATATACTAAATTAGGCGGTATAACCAGCCAATAAAAATATATATACTAAATTAGGCGGTATAACCAGCCAATAAAAATAAAACAAAGTTAATATACAAATTAGGCGGTATAACCAGCCAATAAAAATAAATATACTTTTAAAAATAAGCAAACTAGAAAAGTAAGAAAACAAGTAAGTAAGAAGAATCAAATATGAAAAATATGGTTAAGGTTTCATTCTCCACCACTAGACATCATTAAGAATCAATTTCAGATCTATCAATATCAACCAACTATCAAAGTTAACAACCGTAGATAATGATAACTCGTATAATTATATAGATTTTAGTTATGTTTTATTAATGTTTTGTGTCAAATACGAGTTATTATTGTTTAGTCTAATTGTGTTTATGATCTTTTATATTTTTATGTATTTTGGTGTTTTTCACAAGTTTCTTTAAGTGATTTCAGATTACTAGAATTAAGGGCAAATCCAGTTCAGTTTCAGTTCCGACACCTTTTGCCATATCAGCTATATCTCGAGTTTCACTGAAGCAATAAGGCTGAAATTTGTAGTCATGCAAAGCTAAGAGGCATATCTATCTTTTTCATGTTTTACACTTCTTAAAACGGAGTCGTTTTCCCTAGCGAAATCGACCATCAAGTTGGCTGATGTGCAATGACGTCTGTGCTGACATGTTTTCGTATTATGCCCATATCTTCTTATCCACATCAGCAAATGAGCTGATTCCAACGGCTATGGTTCCGTAACTGATAGGGGAACCTTTGTCTAGAAGACCATGTGATCAGATCAGGCCTCCAATATTGAAGAAATCGACCATCAAGGTGGCTGATGTGTAATGACATCTGTGCTGACATGTTTTCGTATTTTGCCCATATCTGCTTAACCACATCAGAAAATGAGCTGATTCCAACGGTTATGGTTCCGTAACTGATAGGGGAACCTTTGTCTAGAAGACCATGTGATCAGATCAGGCCTCCAATATTGACGAAATCGACCATCAAGTTGGCTGATCAAAATCGTCATATACCTACCTTTGAAATTTGTAAAGCTTGTCTCTTGTCATTTAGCCCTCCAAAATGTGTATAAATAGAGGGCATTGGATGATTGTAAGGGATCATATTGGAGATTGGTAGGATATTAGCCATTTTAACAAAATTCTCTAAGTTTTCTTCTTCTTTCTTTTCTCTAGTTTTCTTTTTCTTTAGAAAGAGCAAGAGGTTGGATAATTAATATTCTTCTTCTTCTTCTTTCTTTCTTTTATTTTCTTCTTAGATTCTATTTAATTTTATGTTTATAATGCCTATGCTAGGCTAAACTTCTATTTGGTTAAGGGTGATTTCAAAGCCCTAGACATGTTTTGTGATTGATTTTCAGATTCTATCTATCATTAATTTTCTATCAAAGTTGCTTATGTTCTTCTACAAGAATTGTTCATGATGTTGTCTTGATTTGTTTAGGTGTACAACTAGATAGATCTTGATAATTATCTATTGCTAGTTTAGGAGTCTTGATCCGTGTAATTGTCTTGATTTCCTATTCATAAGTGGCAATTTGTGATTAATGATTATGGTCAAGTTTTCAATAATTGCAAAGTGGAACATAACCTAAGTTGAACAATCCGAGCTTATGTGTTTGTTGCTTAGATCAACCTATCTTTCTCATCATAAAGCTGCCATTAAATTGAATCTAGAGAGCTTATTCTAGGTTGTTTGATGGTTAGAGATTAAATACCTTTCCAAGAATGCTTTCTTCAAATCATTCCATGTAGTGATGGTCCCGGATGGTAGTGATAACTCGTATAATTATATAGTTTTTAGTTATGTTTTATTATTGTTTTGTGTCAAATACGAGTTATTATTGTTTAGTCTAATTGTGTTTATGATCTTTTATATTTTTATGTAATTTGGTGTTTTTCACAAGTTTGTTTGAGTGATTTCAGATTACTAGAATTAAGGGCAAATCCAGTTCAGTTCCAGTTCCGACACCTTTTGCCATATCAGCTATATCTGGAGTTTCACTGAAGCAATAAGGCTGAAATTTTAACCGTGCAAAGTTAAGAGGCATATCTATCTTTTTCATGTTTTATACTTCTTGAAACGGAGTCGTTTTCCCAAGCGAAATCAACCATCAAGTTGGCTGATGTGCAATGACGTCTGTCCTGAGCAGTTTTCGTATTTTGCCCATATCTTCTTCTCCACATCCGCAAATGAGCTGATTCCAACGGCTATGAATCAGTAACTCATAGGGGAACATTTTTCTAGAAGACCATGTGATCAGATCAGGCCTCCAATATTGACAAAATCGACCATCAAGTTGGCTGATCAAAATGGTCATACAATATGACGAAAATTGTTAGAAAAATGCACCCACCTATTATACCTACCTTTGAAATTTGTAAAGCTTGTCTCTTGTCATTTAGCCCTCCAAAATGTGTATAAATAGAGGGCCTTGGATGATTGTAGAGAATCATATTGTACATAGGTAGGATATTAGCCATTTTAATAAAATTCTCTAAGTTTTCTTCTTCTTTCTTTTCTCTAGTTTTCTTTCTTTTCTCTAGTTTTCTTTTTCTTTAGAGAGAGCAAGAGGTTGGATAATTAATATTCTTCCTTTTCTTCTTTCTTTCTTTTATTTTCTTCTTAGATTTTCTTTAATTTTATGTTTATGTTTATAATGCCTATGCTAGGCTAAACTTCTATTTGGTTAAGGGTGATTTCAAAGCCCTAGACATGTTTTGTGAGTGATTTTCAGATTCTATCTATCATTAATTTTTTTTATCAAAGTTGCTTATGTTCTTCTACAAGAATTGTTCATGATGTTGTCTAGATTTATTTAGGTGTACAACTAGATAGATCTTGATAATTATCTATTGCTAGTTTAGGAGTCTTGATCCGTGTAATTGTCTTGATTTCCTATTCATAAGTGGCAATTTGTGATTAATGATTATGGTCAAGTTTTCAATAATTGCAAAGTGGAACATAACCTAAGTTGAACAATCCGAGCTTATGTGTTTGTTGCTTAGATCAACCTATCTTTCTCATCATAAAGCTGCCATTAAATTGAATTTAGAGAGCTTATTCTAGGTTGTTTAATGGTTAGAGATTAAATAGAGAGCTTGTTCTATTTAACGACAAACTAAGGAAAGATTGGGGTAACAGAGCTTGTTGTTATCTACGGTTGTTAACTTTGATAGTTGGTTGATATTGATAGATCTGAAATTGATTCTTAATGATGTCTAGTGGTGGAGAATGAAACCTTAACCATATTTTTCATATTTGATTCTTCTTACTTATTTGTTTTCTTACTTTTAGTTTGCTTATTTTTTATATTTATTTTTATTGGCTGGTTATACCGCCTAATTTGTATATTAACTTTGTTTTATTTTTATTGGCTGGTTATACCGCCTAATTTAGTATATATATTTTTATTGGCTGGTTATACCGCCTAATTTAGTATATATATTTTTATTGGCTGGTTATACCGCCTTGCATCTTATTCTTATTATTTACTTTAGTTTAAATCTGGCTTCAAAAACCCCTTTTCTTTTATTGTTCTTGAATTTAAGTTTTAAACTATTAACTTATAAACTAAAACCCAATCCCTGAGGACTCGACCCTTGCTAACTACTATACTTACAATTTATCTTTTTAGTGCAAGGTTAAATAAGATACACTCTTTTGGGTGCATCAAATTTTTGGCGCCGTTGCCGGGGATTGTTTCTTTAGTTTATTTGTTACTTGGTTTATTCTTATTTTCAGTTCTAATTAGTTCTATTTTCTTGTACATACAAGTTTTTCTTATCAAATTTTGAAAAAAAAAAAAAAAAAAAAAAACGATGGAATTGAGCAATCTAACACTTGAAGAGTTGGTGGCATACATGAACATGGAAAATCAACAAGCCAATCTCACCTACCCAGTTCAACAATTGGCCATGGGAGGATGTCAAGGCCATCAAGTGTTCCAAGACCAACTGTATGATCATTACTCAAACACTTACCATGAGGGATGGTGGGATCATACTAATTATGGCTACTCAGAAAATTACCAAGAAGTAGATCCTTATGCCAATTACACTCATCCATCTAGCTTCAATCAATCATGGTCTCAAGAACCAGATCTTCTTCAACCACCACATATGACTCAAAACTCAGGTACTTCTTTAGAAGATCTTGTCGATTCTCTTGTTACTAATACTTTGCAATTTCAACAGGAAACAAGGGCAAGCATCCGGAGTTTGGAAAGGCAAATGAGCCTATTGGCTAGTAGTATGGTGGTATGGGTAGCACAAAGATCTGAAGAACTCTCTGCCCAAACAATGATTAACCCAAAGGAGAATACTACTATTGTGACCTTGAGGAATGAGGAACAAGATGAGGATGAGACAGAATTAGAGATGGATTCTATTCTTGAGGATAATGAAGTCACAAATACAAATAAGAGTATTTCGGCACCTGAGGTAACGTTTGAGATTCCAATTTTTACTAATGTTTCTTCTCCACCTTTTCCTAGTAGATTCGCAAAGTTCAAGGAGGATGAACATGAACAAGACACGCTGGAAACCTTAAACAGTTTGTTTGTGGATGTCATTCAACAAGTACCAAAAGATGCACCATTCCTCGATGAGATATGCACCACCAAGGATGATGGAATAATACTTGTAATGGAGAATGCATCCACTGTTGTGCAAAGAAAGCTTCCTCTCAAACGCATAAATTTGGGAAATTTCATGTATGAGCCTGACAAGCCTAAAAAGCCAAGAAAGGGTGTTGGTTAGATTCAAAACACTAACTCAAGTGTTAATTGGGAAGGCAACCCAATTAAAGATGAAATTGACAACCTTCCATATTCAGATTTGCTTTCTCTTTCTCTTTCTTTTCCTTTTTCTTTTATTATTTTTATTATTTTTATTTTATTTCTTATGTTTCTTTGTTAATTGTGTTTACTGCTTTTAAGTTCATTTAGGCTGCATAAGTTTCTTTTTTTAATAGTTCTTTTCTCTTACATATAATTCTTGCATTGGGGGATAATAGCATTACATTAATGACAATGTAAGAATTATGTGTGGGGGGAAGAATTTAGGATTTTATTTAGAGTGTTTTGTTTTTGAGTTTTTTTATGTTGTTTTTCTTTCTGATCCTGGTTTTGAAAATAACTAGATGTAAATATAAATTTTAATTTTTTACCCCGGTTAAATGGCGGATAACGGTACTCCGTGATTATTTAAGTCGGTTCCATCAGCTACCCAAAAAAAACTGATATTGTATATAAATTTCTCTTTCAATTTCTCTTTTATTTTTTTTTTCAGGATGGATAATATTGTAACAAGATTGCAGAAACGATTTCCTCCTTTTCCTCGAAATATTTTACTCAAGCTTTACCAAGTTCGATTTGAAAGATTAAGAATGCTTATGCACAAAGGGATTCCTGCAGACATACGTTGGATAATTGAAGCCAAGGTACGTGAAGATGAATATCTTCCTGTTTTATATTTACCAGGTACAGGTAGAAGCACTTTTGCAAAGAAGCGACGAGCAAAGCGCATGAGTTCAAATTGCCACAAATGTGCACGATGGACGTGTAACGGTAAATGTCGTTCTATTGGGATTCCGTCCTCTAATCGAGATGATAAAATTGAATTCATTAAGGATGGACTGAGTAAGGAGAATTTGGGTAATATCCAACTTTCTCTTGAGACGCATCCTAGTGGAGACGTACAAAGAGAAATTCTTGATTTATGGCTGCAATTCCAAAGGGAATGGCAACATCTTGGGAATCTGATGTTAAAAGACCCTGTTTGCCAGCTTGTAAGAAAACTGGATGGGAAGCATATCCTCGACTCATAGAAGGCGTTTAAGCCGTTTCTGGACGTAAAACCAGAGGAAGATGTGAGCCACAATCACAACTACAATAAATAACTTCTCAGCTTTTGGTTTGATTTGCAATAACTTTATTTTGGTTTAATTTACGTGTTGTTCGATTTGTGTAATTATTCTCAGTTTTTTATTTGTCTTTTACGGTTGATTTTTCTTCTCTTTTTGATTTTCTTCCTGAAATCACGCAAAAATCTTTTGTTAGGTTAACATTTTCTTCTGACAGGTCAAATACACTTTCGGCGACATTATTACTCTTGACTTTTACGGTCGATTTTTCTTCTCTTTTTGATTTTCTTCCTGAAATCACGCAAAAATCTTTTGTTAGGTTAACATTTTCTTCTGACAGGTTAGATACACTTTCGGCGACATTATTACTCTTGTCTGATTCACTACTCAGTCCTCTATATATTACACCATGTACTCATTCTCTTTCAGGCACTCGAAAAAAAAAAAAAGAAAAAAAAATGGAAAGTACTTCGTCCCAACGCATTAAAAAAATTTGTGTCTTTGGAAGTGCTTATCCAGGGAAAAATAACATATTCGCTGATGAAGCCATAAGAGTTGGAGTAATACTTGCCCAACAAAAGATCCAGTTGATTTATGGAGGCGGTAGTACGGGTTTAATGGGAGCAGTCGCTACAGCAGCACACGCCGGAGGAAGTCCAGTTCTAGGAATCGTGCCAAAACTATTCACAAGTTTTTGTGGACCTACCGTGGGTAAGGAAATACAAGTCTGGAGTATCCCTGAACGGATAACAATCATGTACCATTCTGCCGATGCATTCATTGCTTTACCAGGAGGTCTGGGTACATTGGAAGAAATAGCTTGCGTGACTTCTTGGTCATCTTTGGTCACAAATAAGAAACCCATTGGTTTGCTTAATATTAATGATTATTTTAGTAATTTGCTTTCATATTTAGATAATGCTGTGGATAATGGATTCATGTTTTCAGAGGCAAGGAGAACCATAATTTCTGCTACAACCATTGAAGATTTACTCAAAAAGCTCCAAGCTTATGAGTATTTATCTGCTACGGTTGTTTCGCAAACGCTCGGAAAAAGAAAAAGAAATATGGACGAGCAAGGAGTGGATTGCACTTTGTCTTTGTGACATTATCTAACATTTTGTTTGTTGTGTCTCAGTTATAATAAATGGTTAGCAACCTCTGCAGGTAATATCTCCTAAATCCTACCTTTAAAATTTGACATTGGGGACAATGTCATATTTTAGTATGGGGTAAGGGACATATTTTGCTAATTTAAAAAAAAAATTTGTGTCGTTTTAAGCCATTTAGAAGTATTCATTCTGAACAAGGTCTGAGTAAGGGAGACTTGAGACATACCTTGTCAGTTTGATTTCTTCTTTTCAAAAAAAAAAAAAAAAGTTTGTTGTGTTTTAAGCAATTTAGAAGTATTCATTCTGAACAAGGTCTGAGTAAGGGAGACTTGAGACATACCTTGTCAGTTTGATTTTAATCTTTTTATGTTTACTTGTTAATTTTTGTTTAGTATTTTAGGATTATTTAGGTTGCATGGTTTTGTTTTGTTTTGTTTTGAGTCTTAGTTGTTCCTATTCTTATGTTATTAGTTCTTTTCTCTTACACATGATTCTTTCATTTGGGTTAATAGACTTACATTGAGGACAATGTAAGAATTAAGTGTGGGGGGAATGATTTAGGATTTCTTTTATTTTTGTCTACTATTTTTTTTTATAAGTCTTTATTATTATTATTATTATTTTTTTAGTGTGTTTTAGTTCCTTTTTAATACAATGATGAGATATGAATTGCATAAGTCTAAAACAGATTTATTAGTGAGAAGATTTTCATGAGAATTGAGCTTGATGTCAACCTTTTTATGAGCCAATGTTAATATGATATGTTGATTGAGAAAGAAGCATGTTTAGACTTAATCTGACTTGTATAATCATCCTTGTGAGTTTTTGAGCCTATAATGATTGATGCATTATACAAATCAATCTAATTTCTTTCTTGAGTGCTCTTATGATTACATGATTCTCTAGAACTTGCTTTAAACCGTTTGAGACTATATTGATACATGTGACAACATGAATATGATAGAGGCATTAGGATTATAACCAGAGCCAAACAGCCATCCCTTATTGATGTTCCAAGAGAACACACCCTTAGTGAACCAGTTTGAGCCTACATTGAATAAGCTATCTCTTTGGTAACCATAACTTGTCCCTAACCTAAATATACTTATATCTTTACCTTTGTTCCAAAGATGAATTAGCATGATTTGAGACCAGTTGCAAAGACAAGGGATATTTTTTTGGTTAGAAACAAGAAATAAGTGTGGGGGGAAAAGAAAAGAAAAGTCAAGAGAAAAAGAAATGGAATACTGGAAAATACATTCCTATGTAAAAAATATATATATGAATCATCTCTTGAATTTGTGGAAAAAGAAAAAGATGTTACAAAGTTGTTTAGAATGAAGAAAAGGCCCAACATGAATATCCGGCCTAGGTGACTATGTACTTGTAAAGAGTTTTGAGAAGTTTCTTTGTATAATTTTTTTATGTCTCTAAACTTTATGAACTCTTTGGAACCTTTGTGATATCTTTATCCTTTTGTTCTTCAACCACATTACAAACCCCTTGGCCCCATTACAACCTTGATTAAAGACCTCTTGATTTATGAAGTTGCATGATCTTTTAGTGGAGAATAGGTGGACAAGCAAGCATATGGTAGAAGTGTTTTCATGAGATTGATTGAGTGTAAACACTTTACCACTACTTTAAAGAGTGAAAATCAAGAGAGTATCCCATGTGAGAAGTTGAGATTAAGTTTGAATATGCATTATTTTGATTGAAATATGTTATGTTAATATTGGCTTAACTCAAACTATTTACATTCAAGCAAGATTTTTTGTGAATTTCTTTAAGCTATTGATTAGTTTTTAAGACTTGTCCAATGATTATCTCAAATTTATATTGGAAGGATTAGTTATAATTATAATTTTTAGTTTTTCTTATGTTTTCAATGTTTGTGGGTATCGTTCTAGCAAACCCTCACGAGACTAAACTCGTCCACTAGGGACACCTAGGGGTTTAAAGGCTTGTGTCACATGCTAAGTGCCACCGTGATTTCCTACGAAAATGGATTAGATTAGATTTTCTTATTTTATTTTTATTGAGTCGTTGCTAGGGACTAGCAACAATCTAAGTGTGGGGGTGTGATAACTCGTATAATTATATAGTTTTTAGTTATGTTTTATTATTGTTTTGTGTCAAATACGAGTTATTATTGTTTAGTCTAATTGTGTTTATGATCTTTTATATTTTTATGTAATTTGGTGTTTTTCACAAGTTTGTTTGAGTGATTTCAGATTACTAGAATTAAGGGCAAATCCAGTTCAGTTCCAGTTCCGACACCTTTTTCCATATCAGCTATATCTGGAGTTTCACTGAAGCAATAAGGCTGAAATTTTAACCGTGCAAAGTTAAGAGGCATATCTATCTTTTTCATGTTTTATACTTCTTGAAACGGAGTCGTTTTCCCTAGCGAAATCAACCATCAAGTTGGCTGATGTGCAATGACGTCTATCCTGAGCAGTTTTCGTATTTTGCCCATATCTTCTTCTCCACATCCGCAAATGAGCTGATTCCAACGGCTATGAATCAGTAACTCATAGGGGAACATTTTTCTAGAAGACCATGTGATCAGATCAGGCCTCCAATATTGACAAAATCGACCATCAAGTTGGCTGATCAAAATGGTCATACAATATGACGAAAATTGTTAGAAAAATGCACCCACCTATTATACCTACCTTTGAAATTTGTAAAGCTTGTCTCTTGTCATTTAGCCCTCCAAAATGTGTATAAATAGAGGGCCTTGGATGATTGTAGAGAATCATATTGTACATAGGTAGGATATTAGCCATTTTAATAAAATTCTCTAAGTTTTCTTCTTCTTTCTTTTCTCTAGTTTTCTTTCTTTTCTCTAGTTTTCTTTTTCTTTAGAGAGAGCAAGAGGTTGGATAATTAATATTCTTCCTTTTCTTCTTTCTTTCTTTTATTTTCTTCTTAGATTTTCTTTAATTTTATGTTTATGTTTATAATGCCTATGCTAGGCTAAACTTCTATTTGGTTAAGGGTGATTTCAAAGCCCTAGACATGTTTTGTGATTGATTTTCAGATTCTATCTATCATTAATTTTTTTATCAAAGTTGCTTATGTTCTTCTACAAGAATTGTTCATGATGTTGTCTAGATTTATTTAGGTGTACAACTAGATAGATCTTGATAATTATCTATTGCTAGTTTAGGAGTCTTGATCCGTGTAATTGTCTTGATTTCCTATTCATAAGTGGCAATTTGTGATTAATGATTATGGTCAAGTTTTCAATAATTGCAAAGTGGAACATAACCTAAGTTGAACAATTCGAGCTTATGTGTTTGTTGCTTAGATCAACCTATCTTTCTCATCATAAAGCTGCCATTAAATTGAATTTAGAGAGCTTATTCTAGGTTGTTTAATGGTTAGAGATTAAATAGAGAGCTTGTTCTATTTAACGACAAACTAAGGAAAGATTGGGGTAACAGAGCTTGTTGTTATCTACGGTTGTTAACTTTGATAGTTGGTTGATATTGATAGATCTGAAATTGATTCTTAATGATGTCTAGTGGTGGAGAATGAAACCTTAACCATATTTTTCATATTTGATTCTTCTTACTTATTTGTTTTCTTACTTTTAGTTTGCTTATTTTTTATATTTATTTTTATTGGCTGGTTATACCGCCTAATTTGTATATTAACTTTGTTTTATTTTTATTGGCTGGTTATACCGCCTAATTTAGTATATATATTTTTATTGGCTGGTTATACCGCCTAATTTAGTATATATATTTTTATTGGCTGGTTATACCGCCTTGCATCTTATTCTTATTATTTACTTTAGTTTAAATCTGGCTTCAAAAACCCCTTTTCTTTTATTGGTCTTGAATTTAAGTTTTAAACTATTAACTTATAAACTAAAACCCAATCCCTGAGGACTCGACCCTTGCTAACTACTATACTTATAATTTATCTTTTTAGTGCAAGGTTAAATAAGATACACTCTTTTGGGTGCATCAAAGCTACTACAAAAAGATGTGGTTTTCCACTTTGATGATAAATGCAAAGAGGCGTTTGAAACATTGAAGGGACTCTTGACATCAGCTCCTATCATCTAACCACCAGATTGGAATGTACCTTTTGAAATCATGTGTGATGCTAGTGACTATGCCATTGGAGCTGTTTTGGGCCAAAGGGTTGGCAAAGCCTCACATGCCATTTATTATGCCTCACGAACTCTTAATGATGCTCAATTGAACTATTCCACTACTGAAAAAGAACTTTTGGCTGTTGTATTTGCTTTAGAAAAATTTCGATCTTATTTAATTGGTACTAAAGTAATTGTATTTTCTGACCATGCAGCCCTTAGGTACTTACTCACTAAGAAGGATGCCAAACCAAGGTTGATCAGATGGATACTTCTCTTATAAGAGTTTGATTTGGAGATAAAAGATAAGAGAGGTAGTGACAACTTGGTTGCGGACCATCTTAGCCGTTTAGTTCATGAAGAGGATGCACTACCCTTGAATGAGAACTTTCCGGATGAGCAACTTCTTTTTATAAGTACAATAACTCCTTGGTATGCTGATATTGTTAATTACTTAGTTACCAAGAAGTTGCCACAAGAGTTGACACAAGCCCAAAGAAATAAGATCAAGAGTGATGCCAAATACTACATATGGGATGATCCTTACCTTTGGAAGCATTGCTCCGATCAGATTATAAGAAGGTGTGTACTCGAAACTGAATTTCAATCTATTCTCACCTTTTGTCACTCTTATGCATGTGGAGGACACTTTGGATCGAAAAGAACAGCCATGAAAGTTCTTGATTCTGGATTTTATTGGCCTACCATATTCAAAGATGCATACCTCTTTTGCAATTCATGTGATCGTTGCCAAAGAACAGGTAACTTAGGTGCTAGAAATCAAATGCCTCAAACTCCAATACTTATTGTTGAAATTTTTGATGTATGGGGCATGGATTTCATGGGACCTTTTCCTTCTTCTTTTGGTAATCTTTATATTTTACTTGCCGTTGATTATGTTTCAAAGTGGGTGGAAGCCAAATCCACTAGGACTAATGACTCTAAAGTTGTTTCAGATTTTGTCAAGACTAACATCTTTGCTAGGTTTGGAACGCCAAAGGCCATAATCAGCGATAGAGATACTCACTTTTGCAATAGAACTATGGAAGCACTTTTGAGGATGTATAACATCACACACAAGGTCTCCACCTCATATCATCCTCAAACTAGTGGGCAAGCTGAAGTGTCAAACCGAGAAGTTAAGTCCATCCTTGAAAAGACAGTTAATCCAAATAGGAAGGATTAGAGTTCACGACTTGATGATGCACTTTGGGCTTATAGGACAGCATATAAGACACCCATTGGTATGTCTCCTTATCGACTTGTTTATGGTAAGCCTTGTCATCTTCCGGTTGAATTGGAACATAAATCATATTGGGCTATCAAACAATGCAACATGGAGATGGATGAGACAGGAAAGAAAAAAAAATTTGACCTACAAGAATTAGAGGAGATAAGGAATGATGCCTATCAGAATCCTAGGATTTACAAGGAAAAGACTAAGGCATTCCATGACAAGATGATATCAAGAAAGGAATTTGTTGTTGGACAAAAAGTTCTTCTCTTCCATTCACGCCTTAAGTTATATCCAGGTAAGTTACGTTCTCGTTGGGTTGGACCTTTTGTTATTACTAATGTATTTACTCATGGTGTAGTTGAAATCCAAAGCCCAAAAACAGATAAGGCGTTCAAAGTGAATGGTCATAGATTGAAGCCTTACTATGAGAACTTTCCCATACAAGATGTGGAGGAGTTACCACTTTTTGAGCCAAATTATGTTGAATAATAATGGCATGGGTCTAAGTCAGGCTGAGGACAATAAACCAAGCGCTTCTTGGGAGGCAACCCAAAAGGATGGAGAGCATCTATTATATCAGATTTGCATATTCCTTACTCTCCATCATTCTATCTTTTATTGTTTTTCTTTTCTTTTATTTAATAGTTCTTTTCTCTTACATATAATTCTTGCATTGGGGGATAATAGCATTACATTGAGGATTGATGCACCCAAAAGAGTGTATCTTATTTAACCTTGCACTAAAAAGATCAATTGTAAGTATAGTAGTTAGCAAGGGTCGAGTCCTCAGGGATTGGGTTTTAGTTTATAAGTTGATAGTTTAAAACTTAAATTCAAGAACAATAAAAGAAAACTGGTTTTTGAAATCAGATTTAAACTAAAGTAAATAATAAGAATAAGATGCAAGGCGGTATAACCAGCCAATAAAAATATATATACTAAATTAGGCGGTATAACCACCCAATAAAAATAAAACAAAGTTAATATACAAATTAGGCGGTATAACCAGCCAATAAAAATAAATATACTTTTAAAAATAAGCAAACTAGAAAAGTAAGAAAACAAGTAAGTAAGAAGAATCAAATATGAAAAATATGGTTAAGGTTTCATTCTCCACCACTAGACATCATTAAGAATCAATTTCAGATCTATCAATATCAACCAACTATCAAAGTTAACAACCGTAGATAACAACAAGCTCTGTTACCCCAATCTTTCCTTAGTTTGTCGTTAAATAGAACAAGCTCTCTATTTAATCTCTAACCATTAAACAACCTAGAATAAGCTCTCTAAATTCAATTTAATGGCAGCTTTATGATGAGAAAGATAGGTTGATCTAAGCAACAAACACATAAGCTCGGATTGTTCAACTTAGGTTATGTTCCACTTTGCAATTATTGAAAACTTGACCATAATCATTAATCACAAATTGCCACTTATGAATAGGAAATCAAGACAATTACACGGATCAAGACTCCTAAACTAGCAATAGATAATTATCAAGATCTATCTAGTTGTACACCTAAATAAATCAAGACAACATCATGAACAATTCTTGTAGAAGAACATAAGCAACTTTGATAGAAAATTAATGATAGATAGAATCTGAAAATCAATCACAAAACATGTCTAGGGCTTTGAAATCACCCTTAACCAAATAGAAGTTTAGCCTAGCATAGGCATTATAAACATAAAATTAAATAGAATCTAAGAAGAAAATAAAAGAAAGAAAGAAGAAGAAGAAGAATATTAATTATCCAACCTCTTGCTCTTTCTAAAGAAAAAGAAAACTAGAGAAAAGAAAGAAGAAGAAAACTTAGAGAATTTTGTTAAAATGGCTAATATCCTACCAATCTCCAATATGATCCCTTACAATCATCCAAGGCCCTCTATTTATACACATTTTGGAGGGCTAAATGACAAGAGACAAGCTTTACAAATTTCAAAGGTAGGTATAATAGGTGGGTGCATTTTCTAACAATTTTCGTCATATATGACGATTTTGATCAGCCAACTTGATGGTCGATTTTGTCAATTTTGGAGGCCTTATCTGATCACATGGTCTTCTAGAAAAATGTTACCCTATCAGTTACTGATCCATAGCCGTTGGAATCAGCTCATTTGCTGATGTGGATAAGAAGATATGGGCATAATACGAAAACAGGTCAGCACAGACGTCATTGCACATCAGCCAACTTGATGGTCGATTTCGCTAGGGAAAACGACTCCGTTTCAAGAAGTGTAAAACATGAAAAAGATAGATATGCCTCTTAGCTTTGCATGGCTACAAATTTCAGCCTTATTGCTTCAGTGAAACTCGAGATATAGCTGATATGGCAAAAGGTGTCGGAACTGGAACTGAACTGGATTTGCCCTTAATTCTAGTAATCTGAAATCACTCAAAGAAACTTGTGAAAAACACCAAAATACATAAAAATATAAAAGATCATAAACACAATTAGACTAAACAATAATAACTCGTATTTGACACAAAACAATAATAAAACATAACTAAAAACTATATAATTATACGAGTTATCACACCCCCACACTTAGATTGTTGCTAGTCCCTAGCAACGACTCAATAAAAATAAAATAAGAAAATCTAATCTAATCCATTTTCGTAGGAAATCACGGTGGCACTTAGCATGTGACACAAGCCTTTAAACCCCTAGGTGTCCCTAGTGGACGAGTTTAGTCTCGTGAGGGTTTACTAGAACGATACCCACAAAAATTGAAAAACTAAAATATAAATAAACTGCATATACTAAAAATATTTATTCCTAATCCTTTCAATACAAATTAGAGACAATATTTGAACAAGTCTTATAAACTAATCAATAGCTTAAAGAATTTCACAAAAAATCATGCTTGAATGTAAATTGTTTGAGTTAAGCCAATATTAGCATAACATATCTCAATCAAAATATTGCATGTTCAAATTTAATCTCAACTTCTCACATGGGATACCCTCATGATTTTCACTCTTTAAAGTAGTGGTGAAGTGTTTACACTCAATCAATCTCATGAAAACAGTTCTACCATATTCTTGCTTGTCCACCTATTCTCCACTATTTAGATCATACAACTTCATGAATCAAGAGGTCTTTAATCAAGGTTGTAATGGGGCCAAGGGGTTTGTAATGTGGTTGAAGAACAAAAGGATAAAGATATCACAAAGGTTCCAAAGAGTTCATAAAGTTTAGAGACATAAAAAGATCATACAAAGAAACTTCTCAAAACTCTTTACAAGTACATAGTCACCTAGGCCGGATATTCATGTTGGGCCTTTTCTTCATTCTAAACGACTTTGTAACATCTTTTTCTTTTTCCACAAATTCAAGAGATGATTCATATATATTTTTTTTTACATAGGAATGTATTTGCCAGTATTCCATTTCTTTTTCTCTTGACTTTTCTTTTCTTTTCCCCCCACACTTATTTCTTGTTTCTAACCCAAATTTTTAACTAAAAATATCCCTTGTCTTTGCAACTTGTCTCAAAACATGCTAATTCATCTTTGGAACAAAGGTAAAGATATAAGTATATTTAGGTTAGGGACAAGTTATGGTTACCAAAGAGATAGCTTATTCAATGTAGGCTCAAATTGGTTCACTAAGGGTGTGTTCTCTTGGAACATCAATAAGGGATGGCTGTTTGGCCCTGGCTAAAAATCCTAATGCCTCTATCATATTCATGTTGTCACATGTATCAATATAGTCTCAAACGGTTTAAAGCAAGTTCTAGAGAATCATGTAATCATAAGAGCACTCAAGAAAGAAATTAGATTGATTTGTATAATGCATCAATCATTATAGGCTAAAAAACTCACAAGGATGATTATACAAGTCATATTAAGTCTAAACATGCTTCTTTCTCAATCAACATATTATATTAACATTGGCTCATAAAAAGGTTGACATCAAGCTCAATTCTCATGAAAATCTTCTCACTAATAAATCTGTTTTAGACTTATGCAATTCATATCTCATCATTGTATTAAAAAGGAACTAAAACTCACAAAAAAAATAATAATAATAATAAAGAAAAAAAAATAGTAGACAAAAATAAAAGAAATCCTAAATCATTCCCCCCCACACTTAATTCTTACATTGTCCTCAATGTAAGTCTATTAACTCAAATGAAAGAATCATGTGTAAGAGAAAAGAACTAATAACATAAGAATAGGAACAACTAAGACTCAAAACAAAACAAAACCATGCAACCTAAATAATCCTAAAATACTAAACAAAAATTAACAAGTAAACATAAAAAGATTAAAATCAAACTGACAAGGTATGTCTCAAGTCTCCCTTACTCAGACCTTGTTCAGAATGAATACTTCTAAATTGCTTAAAACACAACAAACTCTTTTTTTTTTTTTTTTTGAAAAGAAGAAATCAAACTGACAAGGTATGTCTCAAGTCTCCCTTACTCAGACCTTGTTCAGAATGAATACTTCTTAATTTTTTTTTTTTTTTTAGCAAAATATGTCCCTTACCCCCTACTAAAATATGACATTGTCCCCAATGTCAAATTTTAAAGGTAGAATTTAGGAGATATTACCTGCAGGGGTTGCTAACCACTTAATATAACTGAGACACAACAATCAAAATGTTAGATAATGTCACAAAGACAAAGTGCAATCCACTCCTTGCTCGTCCATATCTCTTTTTCTTTTTCCGAGCGTTTGCGAAACAACCGTAGCAGATAAACACTCATAAGCTTGGAGCTTTTTAAGTAAATCTTCAATGGTTGTAGCAGAAATTATGGTTCTCCTTGCCTCTGAAAACATGAATCCATTATCCACAGCATTATCTAAATATAAAAGCAAATTACTAAAATAACCATTAATATTAAGCAAACCAATGGGTTTCTTATTTGTGACCAAAGATGACCAAGAAGCCACGCAAGCTATTTCTTCCAATGTACCCAGACCTCCTGGTAAAGCAATGAATGCATCAGCAGAATGGTACATGATTGTTATCCGTTCAGGGACACTCCAGACTTGTATTTCCTTACCCACGGTAGGTCCACAAAAACTTGTGAATAGTTTTGGCACGATTCCTAGAACTGGACTTCCTCCGGCGTGTGCTGCTGTAGCGACTGCTCCCATTAAACCCATACTACCGCCTCCATAAATCAAGTGGATCTTTTGTTGGGCAAGTATTACTCCAACTCTTATGGCTTCATCAGCGAATATGTTATTTTTTCCTGGATAAGCACCTCCAAAGACACAAATTTTTTTAATGCGCTGGGATGAAGTACTTTCCATTTTTTTTTCGAGTGCCTGAAAGAGAATGAGTACATGGTGTAATATATAGAGGACTCAGTAGTGAATCAGACAAGAGTAATAATGTCGCCGAAAGTGTATCTGACCTGTCAGAAGAAAATGTTAACCTAACAAAAGATTTTTGCGTGATTTCAAGAAGAAAATCAAAAAGAGAAGAAAAAATCAACCATAAAAGACAAATAAAAAAAAAAAAAGAGAATAGTTACACAAATCGAACAACACGTAAATTAAACCAAAATAAAGTTATTGCAAATCAAACCAAAAGCTGAGAAGTCATTTATTGTAGTTGTGATTGTGGCTCACATCTTCCTCTGGTTTTACGTCCAGAAACGGCTTAAACGCCTTCTATGAGTCGAGGATATGCTTCCCATCCAGTTTTCTTACAAGCTGGCAAACAGGGTCTTTTAACATCAGATTCCCAAGATGTTGCCATTCCCTTTGGAATTGCGGCCATAAATCAAGAATTTCTCTTTGTACGTCTCCACTAGGATGCGTCTCAAGAGAAAGTTGGATATTACCCAAATTCTCCTTACTCAGTCCATCCTTAATGAATTCAATTTTATCATCTCGATTAGAGGACGGAATCCCAATAGAACGACATTTACCGTTACACGTCCATCGTGCACATTTGTGGCAATTTGAACTCATGCGCTTTGCTCGTCGCTTCTTTGCAAAAGTGCTTCTACCTGTACCTGGTAAATGCAAAACAGGAAGATATTCATCTTCACGTACCTTGGCTTCAATTATCCAACGTATGTCGTCAGGAATCCCTTTGTGCATAAGCATTCTTAATCTTTCAAGTCGAACTTGGTAAAGCTTCAGTAAAATATTTCGAGGAAAAGGAGGAAATCGTTTCTGCAATCTTGTGAGAATATCATCCATCCTGAAAAAAAGAATGAAAAAAAATTGAAAGAGAAATTGGAAGAGAAATTTATATACAATATCAGTTTTGTGGGTAGCTGATGGAACTGATTTAAATAATCACGGAGTACCGTTATCCGCCATTTAACCGGGGTTAAAAAAATTATATTTACATCTAGTTATTTTCAAAACAAGGATCAGAAAGAAAAACAACATAAAAAGACTCAAAAACAAAACACTCTAAATAAAATCCTAAATTCTTCCCCCCACACATAATTTTTACATTGTCCTCAATGTAATGCTATTATCCCCCAATGCAAGAATTATATGTAAGAGAAAAGAACTATTAAACAATAGAAAAGAAAACAATAAAAGATAGAATGATGGAGAGTAAGGAATATGCAAATCTGATATAATAGATGCTCTCCATCCTTTTGGGTTGCCTCTCCAAGAAGCGCTTGGTTTATTGTCCTCAGCTTGACTTAGACCCATGCCATTATTATTCAACATACTTTTGGCTCAAAAAGTGGTAACTCCTCCACATCTTGTATTGGAAAGTTCTCATAGTAAGGCTTCAATTTATGACCATTCACTTTGAATGCCTTATCTGTTTTCGGGCTTTGGATTTCAACTGCACCATGAGTAAATACATTAGTAATAACAAAAGGTCCAACCCAACGAGAACGTAACTTACCTGGATATAACTTAAGGCGTGAATGGAAGAGAAGAACTTTTTGTCCAACAACAAATTCCTTTCTTGATATCATCTTGTCATGGAATGCCTTAGTCTTTTCCTTGTAAATCCTACAATTCTGATAGGCATCATTCCTTATCTCCTCTAATTCTTGTAGGTCAAGTTTTCTTTTCTTTCCTGTCTCATCCATCTCCATGTTGCATTGTTTGATAGCCCCATATGATTTATGTTCCAATTCAACCGGAAGATGACAAGGCTTACCATAAACAAGTCGATAAGGAAACATACCAATGGGTGTCTTATATGCTGTCCTATAAGCCCAAAGTGTATCATCAAGTCGTGAACTCCAATCCTTCCTATTTGGATTAACTGTCTTTTCAAGGATGGACTTAACTTCTCGGTTTGACACTTCAGCTTGCCTACTAGTTTGAGGATGATATGAGGTGGAGACCTTGTGTGTGATGTTATACTTCCTCAAAAGTGCTTCCATAGTCCTATTGCAAAAGTGAGTACCTCTATCGCTGATTATGGCCTTTGGCGTTCCAAACCTAGCAAAGATGTTAGTCTTGACAAAATCTGAAACAACTTTAGAGTCATTAGTCCTAGTGGATTTTGCTTCCACCCACTTTGAAACATAATCAACGGCAAGTAAAATATAAAGATTACCAAAAGAAGGAGGAAAAGGTCCCATGAAATCCATGCCCCATACATCAAAAATTTCAACAATAAGTATTGGAGTTTGAGGCATTTGATTTCTAGGACCTAAGTTACCTGTTCTTTGGCAACGATCACATGACTTGCAAAAGAGGTATGCATCTTTGAATATGGTAGGCCAATAAAATCCAGAATCAAGAACTTTCATGGCTGTTCTTTTGGATCCAAAGTGTCCTCCACATGCATAAGAGTGACAAAAGGTGAGAATAGATTGAAATTCAGTTTCGAGTACACACCTTCTTATAATCTGATAACTCGTATAATTATATAGTTTTTAGTTATGTTTTATTATTGTTTTGTGTAAAATACGAGTATTATTGTTTAGTCTAATTGTGTTTATGATCTTTTATATTTTTATGTAATTTGGTGTTTTTCACAAGTTTCTTTGAGTGATTTCAGATTACTAGAATTAAGGGCAAATCCAGTTCAGTTCCAGTTCCGACACATTTAGCCATATCAGCTATATCTGGAGTTTCACTGAAGCAATAAGGCTGAAATTTGTAGCCGTGCAAAGCTAAGAGGCATATCTATCTTTTTCATGTTTTATACTTCTTGAAACGGAGTCGTTTTCCCTAGCGAAATCGACCATCAAGTTGGCTGATGTGCAATGACGTCTGTGCTGACCTGTTTTCGTATTTTGCCCATATCTGCTTATCCACATCAGCAAATGAGCTGATTCCAATGGCTATAGATCCGTAACTGATACGGTAACCTTTGTCTAGAAGACCATATGATCAGATCAGGCCTCTAATATTGACGAAATCGACCATCAAGTTGGCTGATGTGCAATGACGTCTGTGCTGACATGTTTTCGTATTTTGCCCATATCTGCTTATCCACATCAGAAAATAAGCTGATTCCAACGGCTATGGATCCGTAACTGATAGGGGAACCTTTTTCTAGAAGACCATGTGATCAGATCAGGCCTCCAACATTGACGAAATCGACCATCAAGTTGGCTGATCAAAATTGTCATACAATATGACGAAAATTGTTAGAAAAATTCACCCACCTATTATACCTACCTTTGAAATTTGTAAAGCTTGTCTCTTGTCATTTAGCCTTCCAAAATGTGTATAAATAGAGGGCCTTGGATGATTGTAGAGGAGCATATTGTACATAGGTAGGATATTAGCCATTTTAATAAAATTCTCTAAGTTTTCTTCTTCTTTCTTTTCTCTAGTTTTCTTTCTTTTCTCTAGTTTTCTTTTTCTTTAGAGAGAGCAAGAGGTTGGATAATTAATATTCTTCCTCTTCTTCTTTCTTTCTTTTATTTCCTTCTTAGATTCTCTTTAATTTTATGTTTATGTTTACAATGCCTATGCTAGGCTAAACTTCTATTTGGTTAAGGATGATTTCAAAGCCCTAGACATGTTTTGTGATTGATTTTCAGATTCTATCTATCATTAATTTTCTATCAAAGTTGCTTATGTTCTTCTACAAGAATTGTTCATGATGTTGTCTAGATTTATTTAGGTGTACAACTAGATAGATCTTGATAATTATCTATTGCTAGTTTAGGAGTCTTGATCCGTGTAATTGTCTTGATTTCCTATTCATAAGTGGCAATTTGTGATTAATGATTATGGTCAAGTTTTCAATAATTGCAAAGTGGAACATAACCTAAGTTGAACAATCCGAGCTTATGTGTTTGTTGCTTAGATCAACCTATCTTTCTCATCATAAAGCTGCCATTAAATTGAATTTAGAGAGCTTATTCTAGGTTATTTAATGGTTAGAGATTAAATAGAGAGCTTGTTCTATTTAACGACTAACTAAGGAAAGATTGGGGTAAGAGAGCTTGTTGTTATCTACGGTTGTTAACTTTGATAGTTGGTTGATATTGATAGATTTGAAATTGATTCTTAATGATGTCTAGTGGTGGAGAATGAAACCTTAACCATATTTTTCATATTTAATTCTTCTTACTTACTTGTTTTCTTACTTTTAGTTTGCTTATTTTTTATATTTATTTTTATTGGCTGGTTATACCGCCTAATTTGTATATTAACTTTGTTTTATTTTTATTGGCTGGTTATACCGCCTAATTTAGTATATATATTTTTATTGGCTGGTTATACCGCCTAATTTAGTATATATATTTTTATTGGCTGGTTATACCGCCTTGCATCTTATTCTTATTATTTACTTTAGTTTAAATCTGGCTTCAAAAACCCCTTTTCTTTTATTGTTTTCTTTGAACGTAAGTTATAAACTATTAACTTATAAACTAAAACCCAATCCCTGAGGACTCGACCCTTGCTAACTACTATACTTACAATTGATCTTTTTAGTGCAAGGTTAAATAAGATACACTCTTTTGGGTGCATCATAATCTGATCGGAGCAATGCTTCCAAAGGTAAGGATCATCCCATATGTAGTATTTGGCATCAATCTTGATCTTATTTCTTTGAGCTTGTGTCAACTCTTGTGGCAACTTCTTGGTAACTAAGTAATTAACAATATCAGCATACCAAGGAGTTGTTGTACTTATAAAAAGAAGTTGCTCATCCGGAAAGTTCTCATTCAAGGGTAGTGCATCCTCTTCATGAACTAAACGGCTAAGATGGTCCGCAACCAGGTTGTCACTACCTCTCTTATCTTTTATCTCCAAATCAAACTCTTGTAAGAGAAGTATCCATCTAATCAACCTTGGTTTGGCCTCCTTTTTAGTGAGTAAGTACTTAAGGGCTGCATGGTCAGAATATACAATTACTTTAGTACCAATTAAATAAGATCGAAATTTTTCTAAAGCAAATACAACAGCCAAAAGTTCTTTTTCAGTAGTGGAATAGTTCAATTGAGCATCATTAAGAGTTCGGGAGGCATAATAAATGGCATGTGAGGCTTTGCCAACCCGTTGGCCCAAAACAGCTCCAATGGCATAGTCACTAGCATCACACATGATTTCAAAAGGTACATTCCAATCTGGTGGTTGGATGATAGGAGCTGATGTCAAGAGTCCCTTCAATGTTTCAAACGCCTCTTTGCATTTATCATCAAAGTGGAAAACCACATCTTTTTGTAGTAGCTTGCAAAGAGGTAATGTGATCTTTGAGAAGTCTTTGATAAATCTCCTATAGAAACCTGCATGTCCAAGAAAAGAACGAACCTCTCTCACATTTGTGGAAGGTGGTAAAGAATGCATAATATCTATTTTAGACTTATCAACCTCTATCCCTCTAGAAGAAATAACATGGCCCAAAACTATTCCTTGTTCTACCATAAAGTGGCATTTTTCCCAATTCAAAACAAGGTTAGTTTCCATGCATCTTTCAAGTACAAGTGTAAGGTTCTCTAGACATCTATCAAAAGAATCACCATAGACACTAAAATCATCCATAAATACTTCAATGATGTTCTCTACATAATCTGAAAATATGCTAACCATACACCTTTGGAATGTAGCTGGTGCATTACAAAGACCAAATGGCAAACGCCGGTATGCAAAAGTACCAAATGGACATGTGAATGTTGTTTTCTCTTGGTCCTCCGGAGCAATGGCTATCTGATTATAACCTGAAAAACCATCAAGAAAACAATAATGAGAATGGCCAGCTAACCTTTCAAGCATTTGATCAATAAAAGGTAAAGGAAAGTGGTCTTTGCGAGTTGTGGAATTAAGTTTACGATAATCAATACAAACTCGCCATCCTGTTTGAATCCTAGTAGGAACAAGTTCATTCTCATTATTTGTTACCACCGTTACACCTGATTTCTTTGGAACCACTTGGACTGGGCTCACCCATTTGCTATCCGAGATAGGATAGATCACTCCAACATCTAGGAGTTTCAGTATCTCCTTTTTCACAACCTCCATCATAGGAGGGTTCAATCTTCTTTGTGCTTCTCTTGTTGGTTTAGACCCTTCCTCTAACAAAATCCGGTGCATGCACATGGATGGGCTTATTCCCTTGATATCGGCAATTGTCCAACCAATTGCTGTTTTATGCTCTCTAAGCACCTGGATAAGTTGCTCTTCTTGCAAAGGTGTGAGCTCTTTGGCAATGATGATCGGTAGTGTGTCCTTTTTACCTAAGAACACATATTTCAAGTGGTTCGGTAGTGGTTTCAATTCTAAAGTTGGTGCCTGCAAAATGGAAGGTAGAAGTTTCTCATTAGATAAAGGCAAATCAATAAATGAAACATCAAACCTTGCATCTTTAGGTTGCAGCGAGTGTAAAGATTCTAGTGCCCCTTCCACCTGGTCACTCAAGGCTAGTTTAGCATTCCCCATTCCGAGATGGTTGCTAATGACTATTTCTACACTATCTTCACCATCTAGCTCATAAGCTTGCTGCACTAGTGAGTCAATTATATCAATATTAAAAACAGAATGCACATCACTAGGATATCTCATGGCCTCAAAAATGTTAAAGCGAATTATTTCACCATCAAATTCCATAGTTAAAGTGCCATCATGTACATCTATTTTAGTTCTTGCTGTTTTCAAGAATGGTCTCCCTAATAGAATAGGTGTGGGATTAGAAGACATCTCATCTTCCATCTCAATAACATAAAAGTCAGCGGGAAAAACCAATTCATTAACCTGTACAAGAACGTCTTCTACAACTCCTCTTGGATAAGTGTTAGAACGGTCAGCAAGTTGTATTATAACACCGGTTTCCTCTAATGGTCCTAGATTCAATGAAGCATAAATTGAATATGGCATGACATTAATAGATGCCCCTAGATCTAGCATAGCACGCTCAAACCTGGTGTTGCCTATCTTACAAGGAATGGTAAACATACCTGGATCCTTGCATTTAGGTGGGAGTTTCTTTTGAAGAACAGCTGACACATTCTCCCCCACGCTTACCTTTTCATTCCATTTCAACTTCCGTTTAGATGTGCACGACTCTTTTAGGAACTTGGCATATCTTGGCACTTGCTTGATAGCATCTAGTAAAGGAATGTTCACCTCTACTTTCCGGAAGGTTTCCAAAATTTCCTTCTCTTGCTCCTCCTTCTTGGACTTTGCTAACCTGCTAGGAAAAGGTGGAGGAGTTATATAAGAAGGAAAGGATGGTTTAGGAATTACCTTTTTTAGTGGCTCGTTGGGATGTGAAGAGGATGCCATGGTATTGTTCTCCCCTTGAGCACTATCATTTTGTGGTGTCTCTAGCTGTTTCCCACTTCTTAAATTTATAGCATTGGCATTCTCTCTTGGATTCACTATGGTTTGGGAAGGTAATTTCCCAGAATCCCTTGCTTGCATTTGACTCATGGTTGTTGCCAATTGCCCTATTTG
This sequence comes from Fremontodendron californicum, assembly GCA_030761205.1. NCBI lineage: Eukaryota > Viridiplantae > Streptophyta > Magnoliopsida > Malvales > Malvaceae > Fremontodendron > Fremontodendron californicum. The sequence goes on along the minus strand of JAULJL010000007.1, from coordinate 8,714,897 downwards.
AGTCTCCAAATTTCGAATACTTGTCTTTGTTTCCTATTGAAATTGAATTGTATTAGTAGAAAGAGCTTTAACAAGATCTTCAAGAGAAGTACCTGAATTTTGGGTGGGTGGTAGTTGTTGTCGGGTTTGGTATGGTTGTTGCACTCTTTGCTGAAAACCCGGTGGCCTGTGGTCAAATGGTGGAGGAATAGTTTGTGATTGGTTCCCTCCATAATTGAAGTTTGGATGATCCCTCCATCCTGGATTGTAAGTGTTTGAGTAGGGATCATATTTCCTTGATTGGTTCTGAAATCCACCCATGCCATTCACATGTTCATTGGTATCCTCTTGAAGTGTTGGACACATATCAGTTTGGTGCCCTATGTTTGAACATATGCCACAAGCCTTTATTTGTTGTATTTTACCTACAGCCAATTGTTGAACAAGAGAAGTCAGTTTATCAAATTTTTGTTCAAGGGATGATATACTTACCTCATTAACTCTCTTGGGTTGTGGTGGTGGATCTTGTCTCATTGAGAACTGTTGAGAATTGGCTGCCATGTTGGAGATTAATGTTCTAGCAGCCCTGGGAGTCTTATCAACTAGAGCTCCCCCACTAGCGGCATCTATCATACTTCTCTCCATGGGCATGAGACCTTCATAGAAGTATTGGATGAGAAGTTGTTCACTTATCTGATGATGTGGACATGATGCACAAAGTTTCTTGAACCTCTCCCAATATTCATATAAGGACTCTCCGTCGTATTGCCGAATCCCACATATCTCTTTCCTAATGTTGGCAGCCTTAGATGCTGGGAAATACCTTTCCAAGAATGCTTTCTTCAAATCATTCCATGTAGTGATGGTCCCGGATGGTAGATAGTAGAGCCATTCCTTTGCTGAATCAGCTAGAGAGAATGGGAAGGCTCTCAACTTAACTTGCTCTTCCGTGACCCCTGTTGGTCTCATGCTTGAGCAAACTACATGGAATTCCTTGAGGTGCTTATTTGGATCCTCTCCTGCAAAACCATGAAAAGTTGGGAGAAGATGAATCAAACCAGATTTTAATTCAAAAGCTACCTCAATGATAACTCGTATAATTATATAGTTTTTAGTTATGTTTTATTATTGTTTTGTGTCAAATACGAGTTATTATTGTTTAGTCTAATTGTGTTTATGATCTTTTATATTTTTATGTAATTTGGTGTTTTTCACAAGTTTCTTTGAGTGATTTCAGATTACTAGAATTAAGGGCAAATCCAGTTCAGTTCCAGTTCCGACACCTTTTGCCATATCAGCTATATCTCGAGTTTCACTGAAGCAATAAGGCTGAACTTTGTATCCCTGCAAAGCTAAGAGGCATATCTATCTTTTTCATGTTTTACACTTCTTGAAACGGAGTCGTTTTCCCTAGCGAAATCGACCATCAAGTTGGCTGATGTGCAATGACGTCTGTTCTGCACCATTTTGGTATTTTGACCATATCTTCCGATCCACGTGCGCAAATGATCTGATTCCAACGGCTATCGATCCGTAACTGATAGGGGTATATTTTTCTAGAAGACCATTTTATCAGATCGAGCCTCCAACATTGACAAACTCGACCATCAAGCTGGCTGATCAGAATTGTCATACAATATGACGAAAATTGTTAGAAAAATGCACCCACCTATTATACCTACCTTTGAAATTTGTAAAGCTTGTCTCTTGTCATTTAGCCCTCCAAAATGTGTATAAATAGAGGGCCTTGGATGAGTATTGGGATACATTGATACATTGGTAGGATAGCCATTGTAATAAAATTCTCTAAGTTTTCTTTTTCTTTCCTTTCTCTAGTTTTCTTTTTCTTCTTACATTTCTTTTCATTTTATTCATATCTAGTATGTGTTTCTAATCATATTGTTGAGGTGATGAGGTGAAGCTCTTGGTAAATGCTAAGGTTAGTCTCTTAAACATGAGCTAAAATGAATCATCATTTATAAGCACTAGCATAGATAATATTTTCTTTTGGTTTAAAATCATACTTGCAAAGTAGAGATCTTGATTCATTATTGACAATGAAAATGGCACAGTAAATGCTTGGTTTCATAACCTTGATTTGTTGTAGACATACACCTTGGCATAAGGAATGCTTGGACTCTTTTTATGAGTTTTGAGGACACCAAATGAACATAATATCATATGCTATGGACGTTGGACAATTTGGACTGAATTGCTAAACCTTCCGATTGGAACCTCCCTTATGTGTGGATTTCAATTGTGTAATAAAACAAGATTAATTTTAGCATAACACCAAGAGTGGATTCTCTAACCTCAACATCCTTTCTTATTGTTTTTTATATTTTGTTTAATTTCTTTTATGTTATTTTATTTATTTTGTTCTCTAATATCTTGTTTATTTTGTTTTGTTGTTGATTCCCTAATATCTTGTTTACTTTCTTTTTCTTATATATTTATAAACTTATACTTACTAATACGCTTCCCTGTGGTTCGACCTCGGACACCCGAGAATTTATTACTTGAACATAACCTGCACTTGGGTTTACAACTCTTAATTGAGTTTCCATCAAGTTTTTGGCGCCGTTGCCGGGGAAGCAATACTAAGTATATAAGTTTATAAGTATATTTATTTTTATTGGCTGGTTATACCGCCTATATTTATTTTTATTGGCTGGTTATACCGCCTAATTTGTATATATTTATATTTATATTGTATATTAACTTTGTTTTATTTTTATTGGCTGGTTATACCGCCTATATTTAGTTTTATTGGCTGGTTATACCGCCTAATTTTCTATATATTTATATTTATATTGTATATTAACTTTTTTTTATTTTTATTGGCTGGTTATACCGCCTAATCTGTATATTAACTTTGTTTTATGCTTGTTTGGCGACGTGATTTTAGATCTCGTCGTTTAGTTAGATTTTATTGTGAAACTTTTTCAGGTAATCTTTCTAATACAACTCCTACCATGGCTGACAATGAAAGTGTTCATGCTGAAGATGAGAACAGACAAGTACGCACCATGCGTGACTACTTGCAACCAACTCGAAGCTCATCACCCTCTTGTTTTATTTTTCCTCTGAATGCAAACAACTTTCGTTTTAAACCAGGTATGATAGCTTTGCTTCCAAATTTCCATGGGTTAGAATCGGAAAGTGCTTACTCGTTTCTAAAAGACTTCGAAGATGTATGTGTCACCTTTAATGACCAACAATGTACAAATGAAATTGTCAAGCTAAAATTATTTCCTTTTTCTTTAAAAGATAAAGCAAAAATTTGGCTTCATAATTTAAAACCAAGGTCAATTGGCACATGGCAAGAATTACAAACTGAGTTTCTAAAGAAATTTTTCCCAGCACATAAAACTACTGCTTTGAAAAGACAGATTCAAAATTTCAATCAAAATCAAAATGAAGCATTTTTTCAGTGCTGGGATCGTTTTAAAGATTTGTTAAGTTCTTGTCCACATCATGGTTTTGAAAAATGGCGTCTTATTAGTTTCTTTTATGAAAGTTTAACTCCCGAAACTAAACAATTTGTTGAAACAATGTGTAACGGTGAGTTTCTAGAAAAAGAACCTGAAGAAGCCTTTGACTACCTAGACCATTTGACAGATAACTCTCAAGCCTGGCACACAGATAATTCCTCTGAAAGTTCCAATAGATCTAATCTTGTTTCTAACAGAGGTAAATATCATTTTAGTCAAGAAGATGAGATAAAAGCTAAAGTAGCTAATTTGGCTAGAAAGATTGAAGCCATGGAACTTAGAGAAGTAAAAGAAGTCAAAACGGTTAAAAATGAAGAAAGTTGTGGAATTTGTGAAATCATGGGACACCCCACTTCTGAATGTCCAAACATTCCCATTCTTAAAGAAGCGTTGCATGATCAAGTAAATTCCATAAACACATTTAAAAAGCCTTTTCCTTCTCCTTACTCTGAAACGTATAACCCTGAATGGAGAAATCATCCCAACTTCAGTTGGCGGAATAATAATCATGTTCAGATACCACAATCTCAAAAGCCGAGCAACACTTTTTCCTATCAACCTTCACGTGTACAAACCTTGGAAGAGACATTGCAAGCATTCATGCAAACACAAGCAAATGTGAATAACCAAACTTCACAGGACATCAATGAGATCAAAAACACCTTGTCCACATTGACAGCTTCATTACGCACTCAAGAAAAAGGTGAGTTTCCTGCTCAACCTCAACCTAACCCTTCTACTCAATGTCTTGTTTCTTGCTCCAATGAAACTCAACAGGAAAATGCCAGTTCTATCACAACTCTTCGAAGTGGAAAGGCAATTGACAAAAACATTCCATCAAAAGACCAAGATCCTCTTTCCCCTCCGAAAAGTAATGGTAAGGATGATGGTAAGTCTGAACTTCTTGAAAATTTGGACAAAGAAAAAGGTATGCATCCTGCTCCTTTTCCTCAAAGGTTGCAAACAATAAAGAATTTGAATCAAAATGCAGAAATTTATGAACTTTTCAAACAAGTTAAGATTAACATTCCTTTATTGGATGCAATCAAACAAGTTCCATCTTATGCTAAATTTTTGAAGGACATGTGCACATTTAAAAGGAAACATAATGTACAAAAGAAAGCATTTCTGACGGAAAGTGTGAGCTCAATCATTCAGCACCTTACTCCACCAAAATTCAAAGATCCTGGATATCCAACAATCTCATGCATCATTGGAAACACTAGAATAGAACGTGCATTGCTTGATCTTGGTGCTAGTGTTAATCTTTTGCCTTTTTCTGTTTATCAACAGTTAGGTTTAGGTGAACTCAAGGAAACACCTGTTACACTTCAACTAGCTGATCGTTCTGTAAAAATTCCTCGAGGGATAGTTGAAGATGTTTTGGTTCAAATTGATAATTTTTACTTCCCTGTTGATTTTATTGTTTTGGACACACATCCTGTTTCAAATCCAAATGTTCAAATTCCTGTTATATTAGGCCGTCCATTTCTTGCAACTTCTAATGCTTTGATAAATTGCAGGAATGGTATGTTGAACATTTCTTTTGGAAATATGACTTTAGAATTAAATGTGTTCAACACTTGCAAGCAACCTGGTGATGATTCAGAAGTACATGAAGTGGATTTCATTGAAGAACTTGTTCATGAACATCTCACCACTACCACATTCCATGATCCTTTAGAAGCTTATTTAATTGAATGTGAGTTTGATAATGCTTCAGAAATTTCACACACTGATTCTTTGTTAAATTCTTTTCAGGTTAAGCATTGTTGGAAACAAAAACTTGAGGAACTCAGAAAAGATGCATATGAGAATTCTAAAATTCATAAAGAAAGAACTAAAGCCTTTCATGACAAGTTAATTTCAAGAAAAACATTTGATGTTGGGCAAAAAGTTCTACTTTATAATTCTAGACTTCACATATTTCCTGGTAAGTTGAGATCAAGATGGACTGGCCCATTTGTGGTTAAGCATGTGTATCATTATGGAGCAGTTGACATTGAGAATCCTCAAAATGGTAACGTATTCAAGATGGATGATATTCTCACAAGATTGCAGAAACGATTTCCTCCTTTTCCTCGGAATATTTTACTGAAGCTTTACCAAGTTCGATTTGAAAGATTAAGAATGCTTATGCACAAAGGGATTCCTGAAGACATACGTTGGATAATTGAAGCCAAGGTACGTGAAGATGAATATCTTCCTGTTTTGCATTTACCAGGTACAGGTAGAAGCACTTTTGCAAAGAAGCGACGAGCAAAGCGCATGAGTTCAAATTGCCACAAATGTGCACGATGGACGTGTAACGGTAAATGTCGTTCTATTGGGATTCCGTCCTCTAATCGAGATGATAAAATTGAATTCATTAAGGATGGACTGAGTAAGGAGAATTTGGGTAATATCGAACTTTCTCTTGAGACGCATCCTAGTGGAGACGTACAAAGAGAAATTCTTGATTTATGGCCGCAATTCCAAAGGGAATGGCAACATCTTGGGAATCTGATGTTAAAAGACCCTGTTTGCCAGCTTGTAAGAAAACTGGATGGGAAGCATATCCTCGACTCATAGAAGGCGTTTAAGCCGTTTCTGGACGTAAAACCAGAGGAAGATGTGAGCCACAATCACAACTACAATAAATGACTTCTCAGCTTTTGGTTTGATTTGCAATAACTTTATTTCGGTTTAATTTACGTGTTGTTAGATTTGTGTAATTATTTTCATTTTTTTTTTTTTGCATTGGTCTTTTACGGTTGATTTTTCTTCTCTTTTTGATTTTCTTCCTGAAATCACGCAAAAATCTTTTGTTAGGTTAACATTTTCTTCTGACAGGTCAAATACACTTTCGGCGACATTATTACTCTTGTCTGATTCACTACTCAGTCCTCTATATATTACACCATGTACTCATTCTCTTTCAGGCACTCGAAAAAGAAAAAAAATGGAAAGCACTTCGTCCCAGCGCATTAAAAAAATTTGTGTCTTTGGAGGTGCTTATCCAGGGAAAAATAACATATTCGCTGATGAAGCCATAAGAGTTGGAGTAATACTTGCCCAACAAAAGATCCAGTTGATTTATGGAGGCGGTAGTACGGGTTTAATGGGAGCAGTCGCTACAGCAGCACACGCCGGAGGAAGTCAAGTTCTAGGAATCGTGCCAAAACTATTCACAGGTTTTTGTGGACCTACCGTGGGTAAGGAAATACAAGTCTGGAGTATCCCTGAACGGATGACAATCATGTACCATTCTGCCGATGCATTCATTGCTTTACCAGGAGGTCTGGGTACATTGGAAGAAATAGCTTGCGTGGCTTCTTGGTCATCTTTGGTCACAAATAAGAAACCCATTGGTTTGCTTAATATTAATGGTTATTTTAGTAATTTACTTTCATATTTAGATAATGCTGTGGATAACGGATTCATGTTTTCAGAGGCAAGGAGAACCATAATTTCTGCTACAACCATTGAAGATTTACTCAAAAAGCTACAAGCTTATGAGTGTTTATCTGCTACGGTTGTTTCGCAAACGCTCGGAAAAAGAAAAAGAGATATGGACGAGCAAGGAGTGGATTGCACTTTGTCTTTGTGACATTATCTAACATTTTGCTTGTTGTGTCTCAGTTATAATAAGTGGTTAGCAACCTCTGCAGGTAATATCTCCTAAATTCTACCTTTAAAATTTGACATTGGGGACAATGTCATATTTTAGTAGGGGGTAAGGGACATATTTTGCTAAAAAAAAAAAAAAAAAAATTTGTTGTGTTTTAAGACATTTAGAAGTATTCATTCTGAACAAGGTCTGAGTAAGGGAGACTTGAGACATACCTTGTCAGTTTGATTTAATCTTCTTCTTCAAAAAAACAAAAAAAAAAAACAAAAACAAAAAAAAAAAAAAAACAAACAAAAACAAAAAAAAAAAAAAACAAAAAAAAAAAGCATGTTTAGACTTAGTGTGTTTTTTTTTTTAGTTACTTTCAATACAATGATGAGATATGAATTGCATAAGTCTAAAACAGATTTATTAGTGAGAAGATTTTCATGAGAATTGAGCTTGATGTCAACCTTTTTATGAGCCAATGTTAATATGATATGTTGATTGAGAAAGAAGCATGTTTAGACTTAATCTGACTTGTATAATCATCTTTGTGAGTTTTTGAGCCTATAATGATTGATGCATTATACAAATCAATCTAATTTCTTTCTTGAGTGCTCTTATGATTACATGATTCTCTAGAACTTGCTTTAAACCGTTTGAGACTATATTGATACATGTGACAACATGAATATGATAGAGGCATTAGGATTATAACCAGAGCCAAACAGCCATCCCTTATTCATGTTCTAAGAGAACATCCCCACTAGTGAGCCAATTTGAGCCTACATTAAATATGTTGTTTTATTGGTAACCACAACTTACACCTAGCCTAAATATACTTATATCCTTACCCTTGTTCTAAAGATAGATTTTTATATTTTGAGACATATTAAAAAAAAAAATAAGGGATATTTTTAGTTGAAAATTTGGGTTAGAAACAAAAGATAAGTGTGGGGGAAGAAAAGAAAAGAAAAAGTCAAGAGAAAAAGAAAGGGATCATTGTCAAATACATTCCCATATTAAAAAAAAAAAAAAAATTCTTCTCTTGAACTTCTAGAAAAAGATGTTACAAAGTTGGTTAGAATGATGCAAAGGCTCAACATGAATATTTAGCCTATGTTATTATGTGCTTTATAAGAGTTTTGAGAAGTTTTATTTGTATGATCTTATTATGTCTCTAAAATCTATGAACTCTTTGGAACCTTTGTGATATCTTTATCCTTTTGTTCTTTAACCACATTATAACCCTTTGGCCCCATTACAACCTTGAATAAAGACCTCTTGATTTATGAAGTTGTATGATCTAAATAGTGGAGAATAGGTGGACAAGCAAGCATATGGTAGAAGTGTTTTCATGAGATTGATTGAGTGTAAACACTTTACCACTACTTTAAAGAGTGAAAATCAAGAGAGTATCCCATGTGAGAAGTTGAGATTAAGTTTGAATATACACTATTTTGATTGAAATATGTTATGTTATTATTGGCTTAACTCAAACTATTTACATTCAAGCAAGATTTTTTGTGAATTTCTTTAAGCTATTGATTAGTTTTTAAGACTTGTCCAATGATTATCTCTAATTTATATTGGAAGGATTAGTTATAATTATTATTTTTAGTTTTTCTTATGTCTTCAATGTTTGTGGGTATCGTCCTAGTAAACCCTCACGAGACTAAACTCGTCCACTAGGGACACCTAGGGGTTTAAAGGCTTGTGTCACATGCTAAGTGCCACCGTGATTTCCTACGAAAATGGATTAGATTAGATTTTCTTATTTTATTTTTATTGAGTCGTTGCTAGGGACTAGCAACAATCTAAGTATGGGGGTGTGATAACTCGTATAATTATATAGTTTTTAGTTATGTTTTATTATTGTTTTGTGTCAAATACGAGTTATTATTGTTTAGTCTAATTGTGTTTATGATCTTTTATATTTTTATGTAATTTGGTGTTTTTCACAAGTTTCTTTGAGTGATTTCAGATTACTAGAATTAAGGGCAAATCCAGTTCAGTTCCAGTTCCGACACCTTTTGCCATATCAGCTATATCTCGAGTTTCACTGAAGCAATAAGGCTGAACTTTGTATCCCTGCAAAGCTAAGAGGCATATCTATCTTTTTCATGTTTTACACTTCTTGAAACGGAGTCGTTTTCCCTAGCGAAATCGACCATCAAGTTGGCTGATGTGCAATGACGTCTGTTCTGCACCATTTTGGTATTTTGACCATATCTTCCGATCCACGTGCGCAAATGATCTGATTCCAACGGCTATGGATCCGTAACTGATAGGGGTATATTTTTCTAGAAGACCATTTTATCAGATCGAGCCTCCAACATTGACAAACTCGACCATCAAGCTGGCTGATCAGAATTGTCATACAATATGACGAAAATTGTTAGAAAAATGCACCCACCTATTATACCTACCTTTGAAATTTGTAAAGCTTGTCTCTTGTCATTTAGCCCTCCAAAATGTGTATAAATAGAGGGCCTTGGATGAGTATTGGGATACATTGATACATTGGTAGGATAGCCATTGTAATAAAATTCTCTAAGTTTTCTTTTTCTTTCCTTTCTCTAGTTTTCTTTTTCTTCTTACATTTCTTTTCATTTTATTCATATCTAGTATGTGTTTCTAATCATATTGTTGAGGTGATGAGGTGAAGCTCTTGGTAAATGCTAAGGTTAGTCTCTTAAACATGAGCTAAAATGAATCATCATTTATAAGCACTAGCATAGATAATATTTTCTTTTGGTTTAAAATCATACTTGCAAAGTAGAGATCTTGATTCATTATTGACAATGAAAATGGCACAGTAAATGCTTGGTTTCATAACCTTGATTTGTTGTAGACATACACCTTGGCATAAGGAATGCTTGGACTCTTTTTATGAGTTTTGAGGACACCAAATGAACATAATATCATATGCTATGGACGTTGGACAATTTGGACTGAATTGCTAAACCTTCCGATTGGAACCTCCCTTATGTGTGGATTTCAATTGTGTAATAAAACAAGATTAATTTTAGCATAACACCAAGAGTGGATTCTCTAACCTCAACATCCTTTCTTATTGTTTTTTATATTTTGTTTAATTTCTTTTATGTTATTTTATTTATTTTGTTCTCTAATATCTTGTTTATTTTGTTTTGTTGTTGATTCCCTAATATCTTGTTTACTTTCTTTTTCTTATATATTTATAAACTTATACTTACTAATACGCTTCCCTGTGGTTCGACCTCGGACACCCGAGAATTTATTACTTGAACATAACCTGCACTTGGGTTTACAACTCTTAATTGAGTTTCCATCACTCAAGATTAGCATATTCAATACATAATGGTTGTTGACCCAAGTCCGGAGCGGCTAGCTCCTTGAGAGTTCGGTTGTCAGCTGCTGCCATCTCTCCTTGCTTCTCTTGGATGTTTTGGATCAACTCCTCGATTGGTTGTTGGTGAGAAGTTATAAATTCCCGAATTTTCCTAAGTCGTAAGTCTTCTTCGGGAGCTTGGAACATTCACTAATAAAAAAAAATAAGAAAGTAAATAATTAGAACAGAGAATAAGAATAAACCAATAAACTAATAAACTAAAGAAAGCAATCCCCGGCAACGGCGCCAAAAATTTGATGCACCCAAAAGAGTGTATCTTATTTAACCTTGCACTAAAAAGATCAATTGTAAGTATAGTAGTTAGCAAGGGTCGAGTCCTCAGGGATTGGGTTTTAGTTTATAAGTTGATAGTTTAAAACTTAAATTCAAGAACAATAAAAGAAAAGGGGTTTTTGAAATCAGATTTAAACTAAAGTAAATAATAAGAATAAGATGCAAGGCGGTATAACCAGCCAATAAAAATATATATACTAAATTAGGCGGTATAACCAGCCAATAAAAATAAAACAAAGTTAATATACAAACTAGGCGGTATAACCAGCCAATAAAAATAAATATACTTTTAAAAATAAGCAAACTAGAAAAGTAAGAAAACAAGTAAGTAAGAAGAATCAAATATGAAAAATATGGTTAAGGTTTCATTCTCCACCACTAGACATCATTAAGAATCAATTTCAGATCTATCAATATCAACCAACTATCAAAGTTAACAACCGTAGATAACAACAAGCTCTGTTACCCCAATCTTTCCTTAGTTTGTCGTTAAATAGAACAAGCTCTCTATTTAATCTCTAACCATTAAACAACCTAGAATAAGCTCTCTAAATTCAATTTAATGGCAGCTTTATGATGAGAAAGATAGGTTGATCTAAGCAACAAACACATAAGCTCGGATTGTTCAACTTAGGTTATGTTCCACTTTGCAATTATTGAAAACTTGACCATAATCATTAATCACAAATTGCCACTTTTGAATAGGAAATCAAGACAATTACACGGATCAAGACTCCTAAACTAGCAATAGATAATTATCAAGATCTATCTAGTTGTACACCTAAATAAATCAAGACAACATCATGAACAATTCTTGTAGAAGAACATAAGCAACTTTGATAGAAAATTAATGATAGATAGAATCTGAAAATCAATCACAAAACATGTCTAGGGCTTTGAAATCACCCTTAACCAAATAGAAGTTTAGCCTAGCATAGGCATTATAAACATAAAATTAAATAGAATCTAAGAAGAAAATAAAAGAAAGAAAGAAGAAGAAGAAGAATATTAATTATCCAACCTCTTGCTCTTTCTAAAGAAAAAGAAAACTAGAGAAAAGAAAGAAGAAGAAAACTTAGAGAATTTTGTTAAAATGGCTAATATCCTACCAATCTCCAATATGATCCCTTACAATCATCCAAGGCCCTCTATTTATACACATTTTGGAGGGCTAAATGACAAGAGACAAGCTTTACAAATTTCAAAGGTAGGTATAATAGGTGGGTGCATTTTCTAACAATTTTCGTCATATATGACGATTTTGATCAGCCAACTTGATGGTCGATTTTGTCAATTTTGGAGGCCTTATCTGATCACATGGTCTTCTAGAAAAATGTTACCCTATCAGTTACTGATCCATAGCCGTTGGAATCAGCTCATTTGCTGATGTGGATAAGAAGATATGGGCATAATACGAAAACAGGTCAGCACAGACGTCATTGCACATCAGCCAACTTGATGGTCGATTTCGCTAGGGAAAACGACTCCGTTTCAAGAAGTGTAAAACATGAAAAAGATAGATATGCCTCTTAGCTTTGCATGGCTACAAATTTCAGCCTTATTGCTTCAGTGAAACTCGAGTTATAGCTGATATGGCAAAAGGTGTCGGAACTGGAACTGAACTGGATTTGCCCTTAATTCTAGTAATCTGAAATCACTCAAAGAAACTTGTGAAAAACACCAAAATACATAAAAATATAAAAGATCATAAACACAATTAGACTAAACAATAATAACTCATATTTGACACAAAACAATAATAAAACATAACTAAAAACTATATAATTATACGAGTTATCAAGGACAATGTAAAAATTATGTGTGGGGGGAAGAATTTAGGATTTTATTTAGAGTGTTTTGTTTTTGTGTCTTTTTATGTTGTTTTTCTTTCTGATCCTTGTTTTGAAAATAACTAGATGTAAATATAATTTTTAATTTTTTTAACCCCGGTTAAATGGCGGATAAGGGTACTCCGTGATTATTTAAGTCGGTTCCATCAGCTACCCACAAAACTGATATTGTATATAAATTTCTCTTTCAATTTCTCTTTCATTATTATTTTTTTTTTCAGGATGGATGATATTCTCACAAGATTGCAGAAACGATTTCCTCCTTTTCCTCGAAATATTTTACTGAAGCTTTACCAAGTTCGATTTGAAAGATTAAGAATGCTTATGCACAAAGGGATTCCTGGAGACATACGTTGGATAATTGAAGCCAAGGTACGTGAAGATGAATATCTTCCTGTTTTGCATTTACCAGGTACAGGTAGAAGCACATTTGCAAAGAAGCGACGAGCAAAGCGCATGGGTTCAAACTGCCACAAATGTGCACGATGGACGTGTAACGGTAAATGTCGTTCTATTGGGATTCCGTCCTCTAATCGAGATGATAAAATTGAATTCATTAAGGATGGACTGAGTAAGGAGAATTTGGGTAATATCCAACTTTCTTTTGAGACGCATCCTAGTGGAGACGTACAAAGAGAAATTCTTGATTTATGGCCGCAATTCCAAAGGGAATGGCAACATCTTGGGAATCTGATGTTAAAAGACCCTGTTTTCCAGCTTGTAAGAAAACTGGATGGGAAGCATATCCTCGACTCATAGAAGGCGTTTAAGCCGTTTCTGGACGTAAAACCAGAGGAAGATGTGAGCCACAATCACAACTACAATAAATGACTTCTCAGCTTTTGGTTTTATTTGCAATAACTTTATTTTGGTTTAATTTACGTGTTGTTCGATTTGTGTAATTATTCTCGTTTTTTTTATTTGTCTTTTACGGTTGATTTTTCTTCCTGAAATCACGCAAAAATCTTTTGTTAGGTTAACATTTTCTTCTGACAGGTCAGATACACTTTCGGCAACATTATAACTCTTGTCTGATTCACTACTCAGTCCTCTATATATTACACCATGTACTCATTCTCTTTCAGGCACTCGACAATTAAAAAAAAATGGAAAGTACTTCGTCCCAGCGCATTAAAAAAATTTGTGTCTTTGGAGGTGCTTATCCAGGGAAAAAGAACATATTCGCTGATGAAGCCATAAGAGTTGGAGTAATACTTGCCCAACAAAAGATCCACTTGATTTATGGAGGCGGTAGTACGGGTTTAATGGGAGCAGTCGCTACAGCAGCACACGCCGGAGGAAGTCCAGTTCTAGGAATCGTGCCAAAACTATTCACAGGTTTTTGTGGACCTACCGTGGGTAAGGAAATACAAGTCTGGAGTATCCCTGAACGGATGACAATCATGTACCATTCTGCCGATGCATTCATTGCTCTACCAGGAGGTCTGGGTACATTGGAAGAAATAGCTTGCGTGGCTTCTTGGTCATCTTTGGTCACAAATAAGAAACCCATTGGTTTGCTTAATATTAATGGTTATTTTAGTAATTTGCTTTCATATTTAGATAATGCTGTGGATAATGGATTCATGTTTTCAGAGGCAAGGAGAACCATAATTTCTGCTACAACCATTGAAGATTTACTTAAAAAGCTCCAAGCTTATGAGTGTTTATCTGCTACGGTTGTTTCGCAAACGCTCGGAAAAAGAAAAAGAGATATGGACGAGCAAGGAGTGGATTGCACTTTGTCTTTGTGACATTATCTAACATTTTGCATGTTGTGTCTCAGTTATAATAAGTGGTTAGCAACCTCTGCAGGTAATATCTCCTAAATTCTACCTTTAAAATTTGACATTGGGGACAATGTCATATTTTAGTAGGGGGTAAGGGACATATTTTGCTAATTTAAAAAAAAAAAAAAGTTTGTTGTGTTTTAAGCAATTTAGAAGTATTCATTCTGAACAAGGTCTGAGTAAGGGAGACTTGAGACATACCTTGTCAGTTTGATTTTAATCTTTTTATGTTTACTTGTTAATTTTTGTTTAGTATTTTAGGATTATTTAGGTTGCATGGTTTTGTTTTGTTTTGAGTCTTAGTTGTTCCTATTCTTATGTTATTAGTTCTTTTCTCTTACACATGATTCTTTCATTTGGGTTAATAGACTTACATTGAGGACAATGTAAAAATTATGTGTGGGGGGAAGAATTTAGGATTTTATTTAGAGTGTTTTGTTTTTGTGTCTTTTTATGTTGTTTTTCTTTCTGATCCTTGTTTTGAAAATAACTAGATGTAAATATAATTTTTAATTTTTTTAACCCCGGTTAAATGGCGGATAACGGTACTCCGTGATTATTTAAGTCGGTTCCATCAGCTACCCAGAAAACTGATATTGTATAGAAATTCAGATTCGATGCCAAATACTACATATGGGATGATCCTTACCTTTGTAAGCATTGCTCCGATCAGATTATAAGAAGGTGTGTACTCGAATCTGAATTTCAATATATTCTCACCTTTTGTCACTCTTATGCTTGTGGAGGACACTTTGGATCCAAAAGAACAGCCATGAAAGTTCTTGATTCTGGATTTTATTGGCCTACTATATTCAAAGATGCATACCTCTTTTGCAAGTCATGTGATCGTTGCCAAAGAACAGGTAACTTAGGTGCTAGAAAT
This sequence comes from Fremontodendron californicum, assembly GCA_030761205.1. Taxonomy (NCBI): domain Eukaryota; kingdom Viridiplantae; phylum Streptophyta; class Magnoliopsida; order Malvales; family Malvaceae; genus Fremontodendron; species Fremontodendron californicum. The sequence continues at coordinate 8,699,642 of JAULJL010000007.1, read as the reverse complement.
CAAATGCCTCAAACTCCAATACTTATTGTTGAAATTTTTGATGTATGGGGCATGGATTTCATGGGACCTTTTCCTTCTTCTTTTGGTAATCTTTATATTTTACTTGCCGTTGATTATGTTTCAAAGTGGGTTGAAGCAAAATCCACTAGGACTAATGACTCTAAAGTTGTTTCAGATTTTGTCAAGACTAACATCTTTGCTAGGTTTGGAACGCCAAAGGCCATAATCAGCGATAGAGGTACTCACTTTTGCAATTGGACTATGGAAGCACTTTTGAGGAAGTATAACATCACACACAAGGTCTCCACCTCATATCATCCTCAAACTAGTGGGCTAGCTGAAGTGTCAAACCGAGAAGTTAAGTCCATCCTTGAAAAGACAGTTAATCCAAATAGGAAGGATTGGAGTTCACGACTTGATGATGCACTTTGGGCTTATAGGACAGCATATAAGACACCCATTGGTATGTCTCCTTATCGACTTGTTTATGGTAAGCCTTGTCATCTTCCGGTTGAGTTGGAATATAAATCATATTGGGCTATCAAATAATGCAACATGGAGATGGATGAGACAGGTAAGCAAAGAAAACTTGACCTACAAGAATTAGAGGAGATAAGGAATGATGCCTATGAGAATTCTAGGATTTACAAGGAAAAGACTAAGGCATTCCATGACAAGATGATATCAAGAAAGGACTTTGTTGTTGGACAAAAAGTTCTTCTCTTCCATTCACGCCTTAAGTTATTTCCAGGTTAGTTACGTGATGCACCCAAAAGAGTGTATCTTATTTAACCTTGCACTAAAAAGATCAATTGTAAGTATAATGATTAGCAAGGGTCGAGTCCTCAGGGATTGGGTTTTAATCTATGAGTTATTAGTTTATAACTTATGTTCAAAGAAAACAATAAAAGAAAAGAGGTTTTTGAAGCCAGATTTAAACTAAAGTAAATAATAAGAATAAGATGCAAGGCGGTATAACCAGCCAATAAAAATATATATACTAAATTAGGCGGTATAACCAGCCAATAAAAATATATATACTAAATTAGGCGGTATAACCAGCCAATAAAAATAAATATACTTTTAAAAATAAGCAAACTAGAAAAGTAAGAAAACAAGTAAGTAAGAAGAATCAAATATGAGAAATATGGTTAAGGTTTCATTCTCCACCACTAGACATCATTAAGAATCAATTTCAGATCTATCAATATCAACCAACTATCAAAGTTAACAACCGTAGATAACAACAAGCTCTGTTATCCCAATCTTTCCTTAGTTTGTCGTTAAATAGAACAAGCTCTCTATTTAATCTCTAACCATTAAACAACCTAGAATAAGCTCTCTAAATTCAATTTAATGGCAGCTTTATGATGAGAAAGATAGGTTGATCTAAGCAACAAACACATAAGCTCGGATTGTTCAACTTAGGTTATGTTCCACTTTGCAATTATTGAAAACTTGACCATAATCATTAATCAGAAATTGCCACTTATGAATAGGAAATCAAGACAATTACACGGATCAAGATTCCTAAACTAGCAATAGATAATTATCAAGATCTATCTAGTTGTACACCTAAATAAATCAAGACAACATCATGAACAATTCTTGTAGAAGAACATAAGCAACTTTGATAGAAAATTAATGATAGATAGAATCTAAAAATCAATCACAAAACATGTCTAGGGCTTTGAAATCACCCTTAACCAAATAGAAGTTTAGCCTAGCATAGGCATTGTAAACATAAACATAAAATTAAAGAGAATCTAAGAAGGAAATAAAAGAAAGAAAGAAGAAGAAGAAAATAAAGAAAAAGAAAACTAGAGAAAAGAAAGAAGAAGAAAACTTAGAGAATTTTATTACAATGGCTAATATCCTACCAATGTACAATATCTTACAATCATCCAAGGCCCTCTATTTATACACATTTTGGAGGGCTAAATGACAAGAGACAAGCTTTACAAATTTCAAAGGTAGGTATAATAGGTGGGTGCATTTTTCTAACAATTTTCGTCAAATTGTATGACAATTTTGGTTAGCCAACTTGATGGTCGATTTTGTCAATTTTGGAGGCCTGATCGGATCACATGGTCTTCTAGAAAAATGTTCCCCTATCAGTTACGGATCCATAGCCGTTAGAATCAGCTCATTTGATGATGTGGATAAGAAGATATGGGCAAAATACAAAAACAGGTCAGCACAGACGTCATTGCACATCAGCCAACTTGATGGTCGATTTCGCTAGGGAAAACGACTCCGTTTCAAGAAGTGTAAAACATGAAAAAGATAGATATGCCTCTTAACTTTGCACGGTAAATATTTCAGCCTTATTGCTTCAGTGAAACTCGAGATATAGCTGATATGGCAAAAGGTGTCGGAACTGGAACTGAACTGGATTTGCCCTTAATTCTAGTAATCTGAAATCACTCAAAGAAACTTGTGAGAAACACCAAATTACATAAAAATATAAAATATCATAAACACAATTAGACTAAACAATAATAACTCGTATTTGACACAAAACAATAATAAAACATAACTAAAAACTATATAATTATACGAGTTATCACACCCCCACACTTAGATTGTTGCTAGTCCCTAGCAACGACTCAATAAAAATAAAATAAGAAAATCTAATCTAATCCACTTTCGTAGGAAATCACGGTGGCACTTAGCATGTGACACAAGCCTTTAAACCCCTAGGTGTCCCTAGTGGACGAGTTTAGTCTCGTGAGGGTTTACTAGGACGATACCCACAAACATTGAAGACATAAGAAAAACTAAAAATAATAATTATAACTAATCCTTCCAATATAAATTAGAGATAATCATTGGACAAGTCTTAAAAACTAATCAATAGCTTAAAGAAATTCACAAAAAATCTTGCTTGAATGTAAATTGTTTGAGTTAAGCCAATATTAACATAACATATTTCAATCAAAATAGTGCATATTCAAACTTAATCTCAACTTCTCACATGGGATACTCTCTTGATTTTCACTTTTTAAAGTAGTGGTAAAGTGTTTACACTCAATCAATCTCATGAAAACACTTCTACCATATGCTTGCTTGTCCACCTATTATCCACTATTTAGATCATACAACTTCATAAATCAAGAGGTCTTTATTCAAGGTTGTAATGGGGCCAAAGGGTTATAATGTGGTTAAAGAACAAAAGGATAAAGATATCACAAAGGTTCCAAAGAGTTCATAGAGTTTAGAGACATAATAAGATCATAGAAATAAAACTTCTCAAAACTCTTATAAAGCACATAATAACATAGGCTAAATATTCATGTTGAGCCTTTGCATCATTCTGACCAACTTTGTAACATCTTTTTCTTTACTTTAACTAGAAGGTCAAAAGAAGATTTTTTTTTAATATGGGAATGTATTTGACAATGATCCCTTTCTTTTTCTTTTAACTTTTTTCTTTCTTTTCCCCCTACACTTATTTCTTGTTTCTAACCCAAATTTTCAATAAATCTTCCTTGTCTTTGCAACTTGTCTCAAAACATGCTAATTCATCTTTGGAACATAGGTAAAGATATAAGTATATTTAGGTTAGGGACAAGTTATGGTTACCAAAGAGATAGCTTATTCAATGTAGGCTCAAATTGGTTCACTAAGGGTGTGTTCTCTTGGAACATTAATAATGGATGGCTGTTTGGCTCTGGTTATAATCCTAATGCCTCTATCATATTCATGTTGTCACATGTATCAATATAGTCTCAAACGGTTTAAAGCAAGTTCTAGAGAATCATGTAATCATAAGAGCACTCAAGAAAGAAATTAGATTGATTTGTATAATGCATCAATCATTATAGGCTCAAAAACTCACAAGGATGATTATACAAGTCAGATTAAGTCTAAACATGCTTCTTTCTCAATCAACATATCATATTAACATTGGCTCATAAAAAGGTTGACATCAAGCTCAATTCTCATGAAAATCTTCTCACTAATAAATCTGTTTTAGACTTATGCAATTCATATCTCATCATAGTATTGAAAGTAACTAAAACACACTAAAAATAATAATAAAGACTCATAAAAAAAAATAGTAGACAAAAATAAAAGAAATCCTAAATCATTCCCCCCACACTTAATTCTTACATTGTCCTCAATGTAAGTCTATTAACCCAAATGAAAGAATCATGTGTAAGAGAAAAGAACTAATAACATAAGAATAGGAACAACTAAGACTCAAAACAAAACAAACTCATGCAACCTAAATAATCCTAAAATACTAAACAAAAATTAACAAGTAAACATAAAAAGATTAAAATCAAACTGACAAGGTATGTCTCAAGTCTCCCTTACTCAGACCTTGTTCAGAATGAATACTTCTAAATTGCTTAAAACACAACAAACTTTTTTTTTTTTTTTAAGAAGGTAAAATTTAGGAGATATTACCTGTAGAGGTTGCTAACCACTTATTATAACTGAGACACAACAAACAAAATGTTAGATAATGTCACAAAGACAAAGTGCAATCCACTCCTTGCTCGTCCATATCTCTTTTTCTTTTTCCGAGCGTTTGCGAAACAAACGTAGCAGATAAATACTCATAAGCTTGGAGCTTTTTGAGTAAATCTTCAATGGTTGTAGCAGAAATTATGGTTCTCCTTGCCTCTGAAAACATGAATCCATTATCCACAGCATTATCTAAATATGAAAGCAAATTACTAAAATAACCATTAATATTAAGCAAACCAATGGGTTTCTTATTTGTGACCAAAGATGACCAAGAAGCCACGCAAGCTATTTCTTCCAATGTACCCAGACCTCCTGGTAAAGCAATGAATGCATCGGCAGAATGGTACATGATTGTTATCCGTTCAGGGATACTCCAGACTTGTATTTCCTTACCCAAGGTAGGTCCACAAAAATCTGCGAATAGTTTTGGCACGATTCCTAGAACTGGACTTCCTCCGGCGTGTGCTGCTGTAGCGACTGCTCCCATTAAACCCGTACTACCGCCTCCATAAATCAACTGGATCTTTTGTTGGGCAAGTATTACTCCAACTCTTATGGCTTCATCAGCGAATATGTTATTTTTCCCTGGATAAGCACCTCCAAAAACACAAATTTTTTTAATGCGCTGGGACGAAGTACTTTCCATTTTTTTTTCTTTTTCGAGTGCCTGAAAGAGAATGAGTACATGGTGTAATATATAGAGGACTGAGTAGTGAATCAGACAAGAGTAATAATGTCGCCGAAAGTGTATCTGACCTGTCAGAAGAAAATGTTAACCTAACAAAAGATTTTTGCGTGATTTCAGGAAGAAAATCAAAAAGAGAAGAAAAAAATCAATAGTAAAAGACAAATAAATAAAAAACCGAGAATAATTACACAAATCGAACAACACGTAAATTAAACCAAAATAAAGTTATTGCAAATCAAACCAAAAGCTGAGAAGTCATTTATTGTAGTTGTGATTGTGGCTCACATCTTCCTCTGGTTTTACGTCCAGAAACGGCTTAAACGCCTTCTATGATTCGAGGATATGCTTCCCATCCAGTTTTCTTACAAGCTGGCAAACAGGGTCTTTTAACATCAGATTCCCAAGATGTTGCCATTCCCTTTGGAATTGCGGCCATAAATCAAGAATTTCTCTTTGTACGTCTCCACTATGATGCGTCTCAAGAGAAAGTTGGATATTACCCAAATTCTCCTTACTCAGTCCATCCTTAATGAATTCAATTTTATCATCTCGATTAGAGGACGGAATCCCAATAGAACGACATTTACCGTTACACGTCCATCGTGCACATTTGTGGCAATTTGAACTCATGCGCTTTGCTCGTCGCTTCTTTGCAAAAGTGCTTCTACCTGTACCTGGTAAATGCAAAACAGGAAGATATTCATCTTCACGTAACTTGGCTTCAATTATCCAACGTATGTCTTCAGGAATCCCTTTGTGCATAAGCATTCATAATCTTTCGAATCGAACTTGGTAAAGCTTCAGTAAAATATTTCGAGGAAAAGGAGGAAATCGTTTCTGCAATCTTGTGAGAATATCATCCATCCTGAAAAAAAATGAAAAAAAATGAAAGAGAAATTGGAAGAGACATTTATATACAATATCAGTTTTGTGGGTAGCTGATGGAACCGATTTAAATAATCACGGAGTACCGTTATCCGCCATTTAACCGGGGTTAAAAAAAAATAAAAATTATATTTACATCTAGTTATTTTCAAAACATGGATCAGAAAGAAAAACAACATAAAAGACTCAAAAATAAAATCCTAAATTCTTCCCCCCACACATAATTCTTACATTGTCATTAATGTAATGCTATTAACCCAAATGAAAGAATCATGTGTAAGTGAAAAGAACTATTAAACAAAATAAACTTATGCAGCCTAAATGAACTTAAAAACACTAAACACAATTAACAAAGAAACATAAGAAAAAGTTAAAGAAAAAGAGAGCAAATCTGAGGATGGCAGTTTGGCAATGCTTTCACTAATTAGGCTGCCTCCCCCAATTAGCACTTGATTGATTGTTTCCAGTCTAGCCAATTCCCCTTCTTGGCTTTTTAGGATCTTTTGGCTTAGACATGAAACTTCTCGGATTTTTGCGTTTTGGAGGAAGTTTTCTTTGCAAAACAGCCAATGCATTCTCCCCCACACGTATTATTTCATCATTCTTGGTGGGGTATAGCTCTTTGAGGAATTGTGCATATCTTGGTACTTGTCTAATGGCATCCACAAGCAAGCTGTTTAAGGTTTCCAAAAATTGTTGTACATGTTCCTCCTTCTTGGACTTTGCAAATCTGCTAGGAAAAAGTGGAGAAGGAACATTAGTAGAAATAAGAACCTTAAAAGCTACCTGAGGTGTCAAAGTACTCTCCTTTTGAATGGTGGCTTCATTATCCTCAAGAATTGAATCCATCTTTCCTCATCTTGTTTCTCATTTCTCAAGGTCACAATAGTAGCATTCTAATTTGGGTTAATGATAACTCGTATAATTATATAGTTTTTAGTTATGTTTTATTATTGTTTTGTGTCAAATACGAGTTATTATTGTTTAGTCTAATTGTGTTTATGATCTTTTATATTTTTATGTATTTTGGTGTTTTTCACAAGTTTCTTTGAGTGATTTCAGATTACTAGAATTAAGGGCAAATCCAGTTCAGTTCCAGTTCCGACACCTTTTGCCATATCAGCTATATCTCGAGTTTCACTGAAGAAATAAGGCTGAAATTTGTAGCCGTGCAAAGCTAAGAGGCATATCTATGTTTTTCATGTTTTACACTTCTTGAAACGGAGTCGTTTTCCCTAGCGAAATCGACCATCAAGTTGGCTGATGTGCAATGACGTCTGTGCTGATCTGTTTTCGTATTTTGCCCATATCTACTTATCCACATCAGCAAATGAGCTGATTCTAACGGCTATGGATCCGGAACTGATAGGGTAACATTTTTCTAGAAGACCATGTGATCAGATAAGGCCTCCAAAATTGACAAAATCGACCATCAAGTTGGCTGATCAAAATTGTCATGTATGACGAAAATTGTTAGAAAAATGCACCCACCTATTATACCTACCTTTGAAATTTGTAAAGCTTGTCTCTTGTCATTTAGCCCTCCAAAATGTGTATAAATAGAGGGCCTTGGATGATTGTAAGGGATCATATTGTACATAGGTAGGATATTAGCCATTTTAATAAAATTCTCTAAGTTTTCTTCTTCTTTATTTTCTCTAGTTTTCTTTCTTTTCTCTAGTTTTCTTTTTCTTTAGAGAGAGCAAGAGGTTGGATAATTAATATTCTTCCTCTTCTTCTTTCTTTCTTTTATTTTCTTCTTAGATTTTCTTTAATTTTATGTTTATGTTTATAATGCCTATGCTAGGCTAAACTTCTATTTGGTTAAGGGTGATTTCAAAGCCCTAGACATGTTTTGTGATTGATTTTCAGATTCTATCTATCATTAATTTTCTATCAAAGTTGCTTATGTTCTTCTACAAGAATTGTTCATGATGTTGTCTAGATTTATTTAGGTGTACAGCTAGATAGATCTTGATAATTATCTATTGCTAGTTTAGGAGTCTTGATCCGTGTAATTGTCTTGATTTCCTATTCATAAGTGGCAATTTGTGATTAATGATTATGGTCAAGTTTTCAATAATTGCAAAGTGGAACATAACCTAAGTTGAACAATCCGAGCTTATGTGTTTGTTGCTTAGATCAACCTATCTTTCTCATCATAAAGCTGCCATTAAATTGAATTTAGAGAGCTTATTCTAGGTTGTTTAATGGTTAGAGATTAAATAGAGAGCTTGTTCTATTTAACGACAAACTAAGGAAAGATTGGGGTAACAGAGCTTGTTGTTATCTACGGTTGTTAACTTTGATAGTTGGTTGATATTGATAGATCTGAAATTGATTCTTAATGATGTCTAGTGGTGGAGAATGAAACCTTAACCATATTTTTCATATTTGATTCTTCTTACTTATTTGTTTTCTTACTTTTAGTTTGCTTATTTTTTATATTTATTTTTATTGGCTGGTTATACCGCCTAATTTGTATATTAACTTTGTTTTATTTTTATTGGCTGGTTATACCGCCTAATTTAGTATATATATTTTTATTGGCTGGTTATACCGCCTAATTTAGTATATATATTTTTATTGGCTGGTTATACCGCCTTGCATCTTATTCTTATTATTTACTTTAGTTTAAATCTGGCTTCAAAAACCCCTTTTCTTTTATTGTTCTTGAATTTAAGTTTTAAACTATTAACTTATAAACTAAAACCCAATCCCTGAGGACTCGACCCTTGCTAACTACTATACTTACAATTTATCTTTTTAGTGCAAGGTTAAATAAGATACACTATTTTGGGTGCATCAAATTTTTGGCGCCGTTGCCGGGGATTGCTTTCTTTAGTTTATTAGTTCATTGGTTTATTCTTATTTTCAGTTGTAATTAATTTTATTTTTCTTGTACATACAAGTTTTTCTTATCAAATTTTGAAAAAATAAAAAAAATAAAAAAAAAAACGATGGAGTTGAGCAATCTAACACTTGAAGAGTTGGTGGCATACATGAACATGGAAAATCAACAAGCCAATCTCACCTACCCAGTTCAACAATTGGCCATGGGAGGATGTCAAGGCCATCAAGTGTTCCAAGACCAACTGTATGATCATTACTCAAACACTTACCATGAGGGATGGTGGGATCATACTAATTATGGCTACTCGAAAAATTACCAAGAAGTAGATCCTTATGCCAATTACACTTATCCATCTAGCTTCAATCAATCATGGTCTCAAGAACCAGATCTTTTTCAACCACCACATATGACTCAAAACTCAGGTACTTCTTTAGAAGATCTTGTCTATTCTCTTGTTACTGATTCTTTGCAATTTCAACAGGAAACAAGGGCAAGCATCCAGAGTTTGGAAAGGCAAATGAGCCAATTGGCTAGTAGTATGGTGGGATGGGTAGCACAAAGATCTGAAGAACTCTCTGCCCAAACAATGATTAACCCAAAGGAGAATACTACTATTGTGACCTTGAGGAATGAGGAACAAGATGAGGATGAGACAGAATTAGAGATGGATTCTATTCTTGAGGATAATGAAGCCACAAATACAAATAAGAGTATTTCGGCACCTGAGGTAACGTTTGAGATTCCAATTTTTACTAATGTTTCTTCTCCACCTTTTCCTAGTAGATTCGCAAAGTTCAAGGAGGATGAACATGAACAAGACACGCTGGAAACCTTAAACAGTTTGTTTGTGGATGTCATTCAACAAGTACCAAAAGATGCACCATTCCTCGATGAGATATGCACCACCAAGGATGATGGAATAATACTTGTAATGGAGAATGCATCCACTGTTGTGCAAAGAAAGCTTCCTCTCAAACGCATAAATTTGGGAAATTTCATGTATGAGCCTGACAAGCCTAAAAAGCCAAGAAAGGGTGTTGGTTAGATTCAAAACACTAACTCAAGTGTTAATTGGGAAGGCAGCCCAATTAAAGATGAAATTGCCAACCTTCCATATTCAGATTTGCTTTCTCTTTCTTTTCCTTTTTCTTTTATTATTTTTATTGTTTTATTTTATTTCTTATGTTTCTTTGTTAATTGTGTTTACTGCTTTTAAGTTCATTTAGGCTGCATAAGTTTCTTTTGTTTAATAGTTCTTTTCTCTTACATATAATTCTTGCATTGGGGGATAATAGACTTACATTGAGGACAATGTAAGAATTAAGTGTGGGGGGAATGATTTAGGATTTCTTTTATTTTTGTCTACTATTTTTTTTTTATGAGTCTTTATTATAATTTTTAGTGTGTTTTAGTTCCTTTTTAATACAATGATGAGATATGAATTGCATAAGTCTAAAACAGAGTTATTAGTGAGAAGATTTTCATGAGAATTGAGCTTGATATCATTTTTTTTTATGAGCCAATGTTAATATGATATGTTGATTGAGAAAGAAGCATGTTTAGACTTAATCTGACTTGTATAATCATTCTTGTGAGTTTTTGAGCCTAAAATGATTGATGCATTATACAAATCAATCTAATTTCTTTCTTGAGTGCTCTTATGATTACATGATTCTCTAGAACTTGCTTTAAACCGTTTGAGACTATATTGATGCATGTGACAACATGAATATGATAGAGGCATTAGGATTTTTAGCCAGGGCCAAACAGCCATCCCTTATTGATGTTCCAAGAGAACACACCCTTAGTGAACCAATTTGAGCCTACATTGAATAAGCTATCTCTTTGGTAACCATAACTTGTCCCTAACCTAAATATACTTATATCTTTACCTTTGTTCCAAAGATGAATTAGCATGTTTTGAGACAAGTTGCAAACACAAGGAAGATCTATTGAAAATTTGGGTTAGAAACAAGAAATAAGTGTGGGGGGGGGGAAAGAAAAGAAAAGTCAAAAAAAAAAAAAAATGGAATACTGGCAAATACATTCAAAAAAAAAAATATGAATCATCTCTTGAATTTTGGGAAAAAGAAAAAGATGTTACAAAATTGTTCAGAATGAAGAAAAGGCCCAACATGAATATCCGGCCTAGGTGACTATGTACTTGTAAAGAGTTTTGAGAAGTTTCTTTGTATGATCTTTTTATGTCTCTAAACTTTATGAACTCTTTGGAACCTTTGTGATATCTTTATCCTTTTGTTCTTCAACCACATTACAAACCCCTTGGCCCCATTACAACCTCGATTAAAGACCTCTTGATTCATGAAGTTGTATGATCTAAATAGTGGAGAATAGGTGGACAAGCAAGAATATGGTAGAACTGTTTTCATGAGATTGATTGAGTGTAAACACTTCACCACTACTTTAAAAAGTGAAAATCATGAGGGTATCCCATGTGAGAAGTTGAGATTAAATTTGAACATGCACTATTTTGATTGAGATATGTTATGTTAATATTGGCTTAACTCAAACAATTTACATTCAAGCTTGATTTTTTGTGAAATTCTTTAAGCTATTGATTAGTTTATAAGACTTGTTCAAAGATTGTCTCTAATTTGTATTGAAAGGATTAGGAGTAAATATTTTTAGTATATGTAGTTTATTTATATTTTAGTTTTTCAATGTTTGTGGGTATCGTTCTAGTAAACCCTCACGAGACTAAACTCGTCCACTAGGGACACCTAGGGGTTTAAAGGCTTGTGTCACATGCTAAGTGCCACCGTGATTTCCTACGAAAATGGATTAAATTAGATTTTCTTATTTTATTTTTATTGAGTCGTTGCTAGGGACTAGCAACAATCTAAGTGTGGGGGTGTGATAACTCGTATAATTATATAGTTTTTAGTTATGTTTTATTATTGTTTTGTGTCAAATACGAGTTATTATTGTTTAGTCTAATTGTGTTTATGATCTTTTATATTTTTATGTATTTTGGTGTTTTTCACAAGTTTCTTTGAGTGATTTCAGATTACTAGAATTAAGGGCAAATCCAGTTCAGTTCCAGTTCCGACACCTTTTGCCATATCAGCTATATCTCGAGTTTCACTGAAGCAATAAGGCTGAAATTTGTAGCCGTGCAAAGCTAAGAGGCATATCTATGTTTTTCATGTTTTACACTTCTTGAAACGGAGTCGTTTTCCCTAGCGAAATCGACCATCAAGTTGGCTGATGTGCAATGACGTCTGTGCTGATCTGTTTTCGTATTTTGCCCATATCTACTTATCCACATCAGCAAATGAGCTGATTCCAACGGCTATGGATCCGGAACTGATAGGGTAACATTTTTCTAGAAGACCATGTGATCAGATAAGGCCTCCAAAATTGACAAAATCGACCATCAAGTTGGCTGATCAAAATTGTCATGTATGACGAAAATTGTTAGAAAAATGCACCCACCTATTATACCTACCTTTGAAATTTGTAAAGCTTGTCTCTTGTCATTTAGCCCTCCAAAATGTGTATAAATAGAGGGCCTTGGATGATTGTAAGGGATCATATTGTACATAGGTAGGATATTAGCCATTTTAATAAAATTCTCTAAGTTTTCTTCTTCTTTATTTTCTCTAGTTTTCTTTCTTTTCTCTAGTTTTCTTTTTCTTTAGAGAGAGCAAGAGGTTGGATAATTAATATTCTTCCTCTTCTTCTTTCTTTCTTTTATTTTCTTCTTAGATTTTCTTTAATTTTATGTTTATGTTTATAATGCCTATGCTAGGCTAAACTTCTATTTGGTTAAGGGTGATTTCAAAGCCCTAGACATGTTTTGTGATTGATTTTCAGATTCTATCTATCATTAATTTTCTATCAAAGTTGCTTATGTTCTTCTACAAGAATTGTTCATGATGTTGTCTAGATTTATTTAGGTGTACAGCTAGATAGATCTTGATAATTATCTATTGCTAGTTTAGGAGTCTTGATCCGTGTAATTGTCTTGATTTCCTATTCATAAGTGGCAATTTGTGATTAATGATTATGGTCAAGTTTTCAATAATTGCAAAGTGGAACATAACCTAAGTTGAACAATCCGAGCTTATGTGTTTGTTGCTTAGATCAACCTATCTTTCTCATCATAAAGCTGCCATTAAATTGAATTTAGAGAGCTTATTCTAGGTTGTTTAATGGTTAGAGATTAAATAGAGAGCTTGTTCTATTTAACGACAAACTAAGGAAAGATTGGGGTAACAGAGCTTGTTGTTATCTACGGTTGTTAACTTTGATAGTTGGTTGATATTGATAGATCTGAAATTGATTCTTAATGATGTCTAGTGGTGGAGAATGAAACCTTAACCATATTTTTCATATTTGATTCTTCTTACTTATTTGTTTTCTTACTTTTAGTTTGCTTATTTTTTATATTTATTTTTATTGGCTGGTTATACCGCCTAATTTGTATATTAACTTTGTTTTATTTTTATTGGCTGGTTATACCGACTAATTTAGTATATATATTTTTATTGGCTGGTTATACCGCCTAATTTAGTATATATATTTTTATTGGCTGGTTATACCGCCTTGCATCTTATTCTTATTATTTACTTTAGTTTAAATCTGGCTTCAAAAACCCCTTTTCTTTTATTGTTCTTGAATTTAAGTTTTAAACTATTAACTTATAAACTAAAACCCAATCCCTGAGGACTCGACCCTTGCTAACTACTATACTTACAATTTATCTTTTTAGTGCAAGGTTAAATAAGATACACTCTTTTGGGTGCATCAGTTAATCACCGTTTGGGAAGGGAGTGCTAGAGATCTTTCTGCTACTAATTCCACCATACTACTAGCCAATAGGCTCATTTGCCTTTCCAAACTCTTGATGCTTGCCCTTGTTTCCTGTTGAAATTGCAAAGTATCAGTAACAAGAGAATGTACAAGATCTTCTAAATAAGTACCTGAGTTTTGAATCATATGTGGTGGTTGAAAAAGATCTGGTTATTGAGACCATGATTGATTGAAGCTAGATGGATGAGTGTAATTGGCATAAGGATCTACTTCTTGGTAATTTTTCGAGTAGCCATAATTAGTATGATCCCACCATCCCTCATGGTAAGTGTTTGAGTAATGATCATACTGTTGGTCTTGGAACACTTGATGGCCTTGACATCCTCCCATGGCCAATTGTTGAACTGGGGAGGTGAGCTTGGCTTGTTGATTCTCTATGTTCATGTATGCCACCAACTCTTCAAGTGTTAGATTGCTCAATTCCATCGTTTTTTTTTTTTTTCAAAATTTGATAAGAAAAACCCGTATGTACAAGAAAATAAATATCATTAGAACTAAAAATAAGAATAAACCAAGTAACAAATAAACTAAAAAAAAAATCCCCGGCAACGGCGCCAAAAATTTGATGCACCCAAAAGAGTGTATCTTATTTAACCTTGCACTAATAAGATCAATTGTAAGTATAATGATTAGCAAGGGTCGAGTCCTCAGGGATTGGGTTTTAATCTATGAGTTATTAGTTTATAACTTATGTTCAAAGAAAACAGTAAAAGAAAAGGGGTTTTTGAAGCCAGATTTAAACTAAAGTAAATAATAAGAATAAGATGCAAGGCGGTATAACCAGCCAATAAAAATATATATACTAAATTAGGCGGTATAACCAGCCAATAAAAATATATATACTAAATTAGGCGGTATAACCAGCCAATAAAAATAAATATACTTTTAAAAATAAGCAAACTAGAAAAGTAAGAAAACAAGTAAGTAAGAAGAATCAAATATGAGAAATTTGGTTAAGGTTTCATTCTCCACCACTAGACATCATTAAGAATCAATTTCAGATCTATCAATATCAACCAACTATCAAAGTTAACAACCTTAGATAACAACAAGCTCTGTTATCCCAATCTTTCCTTAGTTTGTCGTTAAATAGAACAAGCTCTCTATTTAATCTCTAACCATTAAACAACCTAGAATAAGCTCTCTAAATTCAATTTAATGGCAGCTTTATGATGAGAAAGATAGGTTGATCTAAGCAACAAACACATAAGCTCGGATTGTTCAACTTAGGTTATGTTCCACTTTGCAATTATTGAAAACTTGACCATAATCATTAATCACAAATTGCCACTTATGAATAGGAAATCAAGACAATTACACGGATCAAGATTCCTAAACTAGCAATAGATAATTATCAAGATCTATCTAGTTGTACACCTAAATAAATCAAGACAATATCATGAACAATTCTTGTAGAAGAGCATAAGCAACTTTGATAGAAAATTAATGATAGATAGAATCTAAAAATCAATCACAAAACATGTCTAGGGCTTTGAAATCACCCTTAACCAAATAGAAGTTTAGCCTAGCATAGGCATTGTAAACATAAACATAAAATTAAAGAGAATCTAAGAAGGAAATAAAAGAAAGAAAGAAGAAGAAGAAAATAAAGAAAAAGAAAACTAGAGAAAAGAAAGAAGAAGAAAACTTAGAGAATTTTATTACAATGGCTAATATCCTACCAATGTACAATATCTTACAATCATCCAAGGCCCTCTATTTATACACATTTTGGAGGGCTAAATGACAAGAGACAAGCTTTACAAATTTCAAAGGTAGGTATAATAGGTGGGTGCATTTTTCTAACAATTTTCGTCATATTGTATGACAATTTTGATCAGCCAACTTGATGGTCGATTTTGTCAATATTGGAAGCTTGATCGGATCACATGGTCTTCTAAAAAAATGTTCCCCTATCAGTTAGTGATCCATAGCCGTTGGAATCAGCTCATTTTCTGATGTGGATCAGAAGATATAGGCAAAATACCAAAACAGGTCAGCACAGACGTCATTGCACATCAGCCAACTTGATGGTCGATTTCGCTAGGGAAAACGACTCCGTTTCAAGAAGAGTAAAACATGAAAAAGATAGATATGCCTCTTAACTTTGCAAGGTTAAAATGTCAGCCTTATTGCTTCAGTGAAACTCGAGATATAGCTGATATGGAAAAAGGTGTCGGAACTGGAACTGAACTGGATTTGCCCTTAATTCTAGTAATCTGAAATCACTCAAAGAAACTTGTGAAAAACACCAAATTACATAAAAATATAAAAGATCATAAACACAATTAGACTAAACAATAATAACTCGTATTTGACACAAAACAATAATAAAACATAACTAAAACCTATATAATTATACGAGTTATCATTACGTTCTCGTTGGGTTGGACCTTTTGTTATTACTAATGTATTTACTCATGGTGCAGTTGAAATCCAAAGCCCAAAAACAGATAAGGCATTCAAAGTGAATGGTCATAGATTGAAGCCTTACTATGAAAACTTTCTAATACAAGATGTGGAGGAGTTACCACTTTTTGAGCCGAATTATGTTGAATAATAATGGCATGGGTCTAAGTCAGGCTGGGGACAATAAACCAAGCGCTTCTTGGGAGGCAACCCAAAAGGATGGAGAGCATTTATTATATCAGATTTGCATATTCCTTACTCTCCATCATTCTATCTTTTATTGTTTTTCTTTTGTTTTGTTTAATAGTTCTTTTCTCTTACATATAATTCTTGCATTGGGGATAATAGCATTACATTGAGGAAAATGTAAAAATTAAGTGTGGGGGGAAAAATTTAGGATTTTCTTTAGTGTGTTTTGTTTTTTATTCTTTTTATGTTGTTTTCAGTGTGTTTTAGTTACTTTCAATACTATGATGAGATATGAATTGCATAAGTCTAAAACATATTTATTAATGAGAAGATTTTCATGAGAATTGAGCTTGATATCAACTTTTTATGAGCCAATGTTAATATGATATGTTGATTGAGAAAGAAGCATGTTTAGACTTAAATCTGACTTGTATAATCAACCTTGTGAGTTTTCGAGCCTATATGATTGATGCATTATACATATCAATCTAATTTCTTTCTTGAGTGCTCTTATGATTACAAGATTCTCTAGAACTTGCTTTAAACCTTGTTGAGACTATATTGATGCATGTGACAACATGAATATGATAGAGGCATTAGGATTTTTAGCCAGGGCCAAACAGCCATCCCTTATTGATGTTCCAAGAGAACATCCCCCTTAGTGAACCAATTTGAGCCTACAATGAATAAGCTATTTCCTTGGTAACCATAACTTGTCCCTAACCTAAATATACTTATTTATATCCTTACCCTTGTTCTAAAGATGAATTAGCATGTTTTGAGACATATTGCAAAGACAAGGAAGATCTATTCAAAATTTGGGTTAGAAACAAGAAATAAGTGTGGGGGAGGAGAAAGGCAAAAGTCAAGAGAAAAATAGAGGGAATATTGCCAAATTCATTCCCATGTGAAAAAAAAAAATTGAATAATCTCTTGAACTTCTAGTTAAAGAAAAGAAAAAGATGTTCGAAAGTTGTTTAGAATGAAGAAAAGGCCCAACATGAATATTCGGCCTACGTGATTATGTACTTGTAAAGAGTTTTGAGAAGTTTCTTTGTATGAATCTTATTATGTCTCTAAACTCTATAAAATCTTTGGAACTTTTTTAATATCCTTTATCTTTTATTTTTTAGCCACATTATTACCCCTTGGCCCCATTATAACCTTGCATAAAGACCTCTTGATTCATGAAGTGGCATGATCTAAGTAGTGGAGAATAGGTGGACAAGCAAGCATATGGTAGAAACTGTTTTCATGAGATTGATTGAGTGTAAACACTTCACTACTACTTTAAAGAGTGAAAATCATCAGGGTATCCCATTTGAGAAGTTGAGATTAAGTTTGAACATGCACTATTTTGATTGAGATATGTTAATTTTAGCTTAACTTAAACCATTTACTATCAAGCATGATTTTTTGTGAAACTCTTTAAGCTATTGATTGGTTTATAAGACTTGTTCAATGATTATCTATAAGTTGTATTGAAAGTGAACTAGATTCGGTTTTCTTACCTTGTGTCTATTTGATTTTGCTCGAGGACTAGCAAAAGATTAAGTGTGGGGGAATTTGATAAGTGCTTAATTTCATACATTTTCCTATTTAATTTCTTTATACTTTGTGCTTTGATTCTTACTTCATTGACATTTTACTAGGTTTTTATGCTTTGTAGGTATTTTGGAGGATATGAAGTCAAAACATGTCAATTAGGATGTTAAAGAGCTTACAAAATCACAATCACAAGATGGAAAAAGAGTTGGGAGTCAAAAAGATCAAATTCTTGGTGCAAAGCAAGAAGACAGATTTGACCTCCGGAGCTTGTTGCTAAGAAACCATGATGTTAGACTCTTTATTCGAGGAAACCTCCTTCTTGAGTTTTGAAGATCACTTGATTACCTTTCCAACGGCTGGTCATGGGCCTAAATCGGATAAGAAATGGTCATCTAAATCGGCATTGGAATATCTCCCTAAAAACCCTAGTGGCAGAAAAAAACCCTAGCCGTAAATGACAACTTTTTCTTAATACCCTAGTTGACATTTAAGTTTATCCTTGCCAAAGAAGGATTAGTGGCTGTCAACTTGCATTAATTGCATTAATTGCAAGTATCTTTCCTTAAAGCTAATCCTAGTCAAAGTAGGAGAATTAAATCAGCCAAGACTTTCCTTCCTTACACTTACTTTGGCTGCAAGAATATAATCTCTCTTCATTAAATAGTGCTTTGACTAAAACTTTCCTACTTTATTCAAACTTGGCTGCCAAGGCTTATTTCTTTCCTTAAAACACAAAAGTCAGCCACTTTTCCTTATCTTTAGCCACAAGTCAGCAGTTATTGAAGGGAGAGAGCTGAAATTCACTTGTTTGATGCCCTAGCTATTGCCTATAAATAGAGACCAAGGGGGCATACGAAATTGACACTTCACCAAGAATCAAGTTCTGATTTCTTCTTTATTTCTTTGTTTTTGAGAGAGCAAGAGGCTGGATAATTAATATTCTTCTTCTTCTTCTTTCTTTCTTTTATTTTCTTCTTAGATTCTCTTTAATTTTATGTTTATGTTTACAATGCCTATGCTAGGCTAAACTTCTATTTGGTTAAGGGTGATTTCAAAGCCCTAGACATGTTTTGTAATTGATTTTTAGATTCTATCTATCATTAATTTTCTATCAAAGTTGCTTATGTTCTTCCATAAAAATTGTTCATGATGATGTTTTGATTTGTTTAGGTGGCCAACTAGATAAATCTTTATAATTGTCTAATGCTAGTTTAGGAGTTTTGATCCGTGTAATTGTCTTGATTTCCTATTCATAAGTGGCAATTTGTGATTAATGATTATGGTCAAGTTTTCGATAATTGCAAAGTGGAACATAACCTAAGTTGAACAATCCGAGCTTATGTGTTTGTTGCTTAGATCAACCTATCTTTCTGATCATAAAGCTGCTATTAAATTGAATTTAGAGAGCTTATTCTAGGTTGTTTGATGGTTAGAGATTAAATAGAGAGCTTGTTCTATTTAACGACAAATTAAGGAAAGTTTGGGATAACAGAGCTGGTTGTTATCTACGGTTGTTAACTTTGATACTTGGTTGATATTGATAGATTTGAAATTGATTCTTAATGATGTCTAGTGGTGGAGAATGAAACCTTAACCATATTTCTCTCATATTTGATTTCTTATTTCTTACTTGCATCTTACTTTTATTGTTAACTTTAGTTTAAATCTAATTTGAAAATCCCCTTTTCTTTTATTGTTCTTGAATTTAAGTTTTAAACTATTAACTTATAAACTAAAACCCAATCCCTGAGGACTCGACCCTTGCTAACTACTATACTTACAATTGATCTTTTTAGTGCAAGGTTAAATAATGATACACTCTTTTGGGTGCATCAGATACTCCAAAGTTTCTTGAACTCCAATCCTATAAGCCCAAAGTGCATCATCAAGTCGTGAACTCCAATCCTTCCTATTTGGATTAACTGTCTTTTCAAGGATGGACTTAACTTCTCGGTTTGACACTTCATTTTGCCCACTAGTTTGAGGATGATATGAGGTGGAGACCTTGTGTGTGATGTTATACTTCCTCAAAAGTGCTTCCATAGTCCTATTGCAAAAGTGAGTACCTCTATCGCTGATTATGGCCTTTGGCATTCCAGACCTAGCAAAGATGTTAGTCTTGACAAAATCTGAAACAACTTTAGAGTCATTAGTCCTAGTGGATTTTACTTCCACCCACCTTGAAACATAATCAATGGCAAGTAAAATATAAAGATTACCAAAAGAAGAAGGAAAAGGTCCCATGAAATCCATGCCCCATACATCAAAAATTTCAACAATAAGTATTGGAGTTTGAGGCATTTGATTTCTAGCACCTAAGTTACCTGTTCTTTGGCAACGATCACATGACTTGCAAAAGAGGTATGCATCTTTGAATATAGTAGGCTAATAAAATCAAGAATCAAGAACTTTCATGGCTATTCTTTTGGATCCAAAGTGTCCTCCACATGCATAAGAGTGATAAAAGGTGAGAATAGATTGAAATTCAGATTCGAGTACACACCTTCTTATAATCAAATCGGAGCAATGCTTCCAAAGTGCTTAATTTCATACATTTTTTCTTATTTAATTTCCTTATACTTTGTGCTTTGATTCTTACTTCCTTGACAATTTACTAGGTTTTTATGCTTTGTAGGTATTTTGGAGGAGATGAAGTCAAAACATGTCAATTAGGATGTTAAAGAGCTTACAAAATCACTATCACAAGATGAAAAAAGAGTTGGGAGTCAAAAAGATCAAATTATTGGTGCAAAGCAAGAAGACAGATTTGACCTCCGGAGCTTGTTGCTAAGAAAATGATAACTCGTATAATTATATAGTTTTTAGGTATGTTTTATTATTGTTTTGTGTCAAATACGAGTTATTATTGTTTAGTCTAATTGTGTTTATGATCTTTTATATTTTTATGTAATTTGGTGTTTTTCACAAGTTTCTTTGAGTGATTTCAGATTACTAGAATTAAGGGCAAATCCAGTTCAGTTCCAGTTCCGACACCTTTTGCCATATCAGCTATATCTGGAGTTTCACTGAAGCAATAAGGCTGAAATTTTAACCGTGCAAAGTTAAGAGGCATATCTATCTTTTTCATGTTTTACACTTCTTGAAACGGAGTCGTTTTCCCTAGCGAAATCAACCATCAAGTTGGCTGATGTGCAATGACGTCTGTCCTGAGCAGTTTTCGCATTTTGACCATATCGTCCGATACACATCAGCAAATGAGCTGATTCTAACGGCTATGGATCAATAGCTGATAGGGGAACATTTGTCTAGAAGACCATGTGATCAGATAAACCCTCCAATATTGAAGAAATCGACCATCAAGTTGGCTGATGTGCAATGACGTCTATGCTGACCTGTTTTCGTATTTTGCCCATATCTTCTTCTCCACATCAGAAAATGAGCTGATTCCAACGGCTATGAATCAGTAACTCATAGTGGAACATTTTTCTAGAAGACCATGTGATCAGATCAAGCCTCCAAGATTGACAAAATCGACCATCAAGTTGGCTGATCAAAATGGTCATACAATATGACGAAAATTGTTAGAAAAATGCACCCACCTATTATACCTACCTTTGAAATTTGTAAAGCTTGTCTCTTGTCATTTAGCCCTCCAAAATGTGTATAAATAGAGGGCCTTGGATGATTGTAGAGAATCATATTGTACATAGGTAGGATATTAGCCATTTTAATAAAATTCTCTAAGTTTTCTTCTTCTTTCTTTTCTCTAGTTTTCTTTCTTTTCTCTAGTTTTCTTTTTCTTTAGAGAGAGCAAGAGGTTGGATAATTAATATTCTTCCTCTTCTTCTTTCTTTCTTTTATTTTCTTCTTAGATTTTCTTTAATTTTATGTTTATGTTTATAATGCCTATGCTAGGCTAAACTTCTATTTGGTTAAGGGTGATTTCAAAGCCCTAGACATGTTTTATGATTGATTTTCAGATTCTATCTATCATTAATTTTCTATCAAAGTTGCTTATGTTCTTCTACAAGAATTGTTCATGATGTTGTCTTGATTTGTTTAGGTGTACAACTAGATAGATCTTGATAATTATCTATTGCTAGTTTAGGAGTCTTGATCCGTGTAATTGTCTTGATTTCCTATTCATAAGTGGCAATTTGTGATTAATGATTATGGTCAAGTTTTCAATAATTGCAAAGTGGAACATAACCTAAGTTGAACAATCCGAGCTTATGTGTTTGTTGCTTAGATCAACCTATCTTTCTCATCATAAAGCTGCCATTAAATTGAATTTAGAGATCTTATTCTAGGTTGTTTAATGGTTAGAGATTAAATAGAGAGCTTGTTCTATTTAACGACAAACTAAGGAAAGATTGGGATAACAGAGCTTGTTGTTATCTACGGTTGTTAACTTTGATAGTTGGTTGATATTGATAGATCTGAAATTGATTCTTAATGATGTCTAGTGGTGGAGAATGAAACCTTAACCATATTTTTCATATTTGATTCTTCTTACTTACTTGTTTTCTTACTTTTCTAGTTTGCTTATTTTTAAAAGTATATTTATTTTTATTGGCTGGTTATACCGCCTAATTTGTATATTAACTTTGTTTTATTTTTATTGGCTGGTTATACCGCCTAATTTAGTATATATATTGGCTGGTTATACCGCCTAATTTAGTATATATATTTTTATTGGCTGGTTATACCGCCTTGCATCTTATTTACTTTAGTTTAAATCTGGCTTCAAAAACCCCTTTTCTTTTATTGTTTTCTTTGAACGTAAGTTATAAACCAATAACTCATAGATTAAAACCCAATCCCTAAGGACTCGACCCTTGCTAATCATTATACTTACAATTGATCTTTTTAGTGCAAGGTTAAATAAGATACACTCTTTTGGGTGCATCAAATTTTTGGCGCCGTTGCCGGGGATTGTTTTCTTTAGTTTATTTGTTACTTGGTTTATTCTTATTTTCAGTTCTAATTAGTTTTATTTTCTTGTACATACAAGTTTTTCTTTTCAAATTAAAAAAAAAAAAAAAAAAACACAATGGAATTGAGCAATCTAACACTTGAAGAGTTGGTGGCATACATGAACATGGAGAATCAACAAGCCAATCTCACCTCCCCAGTTCAACAATTGGCCATGGGAGGATGTCAAGGCCATCAAGTGTTCCAAGACCAACAGTATGATCATTACTCAAACACTTACCATGAGGGATGGTGGGATCATACTAATTATGGCTATTCGAAAAATTACCACGAAGTAGATCCTTATGCCAATTACACTCATCCATCTAGCTTCAATAAATCATGGTCTCAAGAACCAGATCTTTTTCAACCACCACATATGACTCAAAACTCAGGTACTTCTTTAGAAGATCTTGTCTATTCTCTTGTTACTGATTCTTTGCAATTTCAACAGGAAACAAGGGCAAGCATCCAGAGTTTGGAAAAGCAAATGAGCCAATTGGCTAGTAGTATGGTGGGATGGGTAGCACAAAGATCTGAAGAACTCCCAGCCCAAACGATGGTTAACCCAAAGGAGAATGCTACTATTGTGACCTTGAAGAATGAGGAACAAGATGAGGATGAAACAAAATTAGAGATGGATTCTATTCTTGAGGATAATGAAGCCAAAGATCCAAATAAGAGTATTTCGGCACCTGAGGTAACGTTTAAGGTTTCACTTTTTACTAATGTTTCTTCTCCACCTTTTCCTAGTAGATTTGCAAAGTTCAAGGAGGAAGAACATGAACAACACATGCCGGAAACCTTAAACAACTTGTTTGTGGAGGTCATTCAACAAGTATCAAAATATGCTCCATTCCTCGATGACATATGCACCACAAAGGATGATGGAATAATACTTGTAATGGAGAATGCATCCACTGTTGTGCAAAGAAAGCTTCCTCTCAAACGCATAAATTTGGGAAATTTCATGTATGAGCATGACAAGCCTAAAATGCCAAGAAGGGGTGTTGGTTAGGTTCAAAACACTAAATCAAGTGCTAATTGGGGGAGGCAGCCTAATTAGTGAAAGCATTGCCAAACTGCCATCCTCAGATTTGCTCTCTTTTTCTTTATCTTTTTCTTATGTTTCTTTGCTAATTGTGTTTAGTGTTTCTAAGTTCATTTAGGCTGCATAAGTTTATTTTGTTTATTAGTTCTTTTCACTTACACATGATTCTTTCATTTGGGATTAATAGCATTACATTAATGACAATGTAAGAATTATGTGTGGGGGGAAGAATTTAGGATTTTATTTAGAGTGTTTTGTTTTTGTGTCTTTTTTATGTTGTTTTTCTTTCTGATCCTTGTTTTGAAAATAACTAGATGTAAATATAATTTTTTTTTTTTACCCCGGTTAAATGGCGGATAACGGTACTCCGTGATTATTTAAATCGGTTCCATCAGCTACCCACAAAACTGATATTGTATATAAATTTCTCTTCCAATTTCTCTTCCAATTTCTCTTTCAATTTTTTTTCATTTTTTTTTCAGGATGGATGATATTCTCACAAGATTGCAGAAACGATTTCCTCCTTTTCCTCGAAATATTTTACTGAAGCTTTACCAAGTTCGATTTGAAAGATTAAGAATGCTTATGCACAAAGGGATTCCTGGAGACATACGTTGGATAATTGAAGCCAAGGTACGTGAAGATGAATATCTTCCTGTTTTGCATTTACCAGGTACAGGTAGAAGCACTTTTGCAAAGAAGCGACGAGCAAAGCGCATGAGTTCAAATTGCCACAAATGTGCACGATGGACGTGTAACGGTAAATGTCGTTCTATTGGGATTCCGTCCTCTAATCGAGATGATAAAATTGAATTCATTAAGGATGGACTGAGTAAGGAGAATTTGGGTAATATCCAACTTTCTCTTGAGACGCATCCTAGTGGAAACGTACAAAGAGAAATTCTTGATTTATGGCCGCAATTCCAAAGGGAATGGCAACATCTTGGGAATCTGATGTTAAAAGACCCTGTTTGCCAGCTTGTAAGAAAACTGGATGGGAAGCATATCCTCGACTCATAGAAGGCGTTTAAGCCGTTTCTGGACGTAAAACCAGAGGAAGATGTGAGCCACAATCACAACTACAATAAATGACTTCTCAGCTTTTGGTTTGATTTGCAATAACTTCATTTTGGTTTAATTTACGTGTTGTTCGATTTGTGTAATTATTCTCGTTTTTTTTTATTTGTCTTTTACGGTTGATTTTTTTCTTCTCTTTCTGATTTTCTTCCTGAAATCACGAAAAAATCTTTTTTTAGGTTAACATTTTCTTCTGACAGGTCAGATACACTTTCGGCGACATTATTACTCTTGTCTGATTCACTACTCAGTCCTCTATATATTACACCATGTACTCATTCTCTTTCAAGCACTCGAAAAAGAAAAAAAAATGGAAAGTACTTCGTCCCAACGCATTAAAAAAATTTGTGTCTTTGGAGGTGCTTATCCAGGGAAAAATAACATATTCGCTGATGAAGCCATAAGAGTTGGAGTAATACTTGCCCAACAAAAGATCCAGTTGATTTATGGAGGCGGTAGTACGGGTTTAATGGGAGCAGTCGCTACAGCAGCACACGCCGGAGGAAGTCCAGTTCTAGGAATCGTGCCAAAACTATTCACAGATTTTTGTGGACCTACCTTGGGTAAGGAAATACAAGTCTGGAGTATCCCTGAACGGATAACAATCATGTACCATTCTGCCGATGCATTCATTGCTTTACCAGGAGGTCTGGGTACATTGGAAGAAATAGCTTGCGTGGCTTCTTGGTCATCTTTGGTCACAAATAAGAAACCCATTGGTTTGCTTAATATTAATGGTTATTTTAGTAATTTGCTTTCATATTTAGATAATGCTGTGGATAATGGATTCATGTTTTCAGAGGCAAGGAGAACCATAATTTCTGCTACAACCATTGAAGATTTACTCAAAAAGCTCCAAGCTTATGAGTATTTATCTGCTACGGTTGTTTCGCAAACGCTCGGAAAAAGAAAAAGAGATATGGACGAGCAAGGAGTGGATTGCACTTTGTCTTTGTGACATTATCTAACATTTTGTTTGTTGTGTCTCAGTTATAATAAGTGGTTAGCAACCTCTACAGGTAATATCTCCTAAATTTTACCTTCTTAAAAAAAAAAAAAAAAAAAGTTTGTTGTGTTTTAAGCAATTTAGAAGTATTCATTCTGAACAAGGTCTGAGTAAGGGAGACTTGAGACATACCTTGTCAGTTTGATTTCTTCTTTTCAAAAAAAAAAAAAAAGTTTGTTGTGTTTTAAGCAATTTAGAAGTTTTCATTCTGAACAAGGTCTGAGTAAGGGAGACTTGAGACATACCTTGTCAGTTTGACTTTAATCTTTTTATGTTTACTTGTTAATTTTTGTTTAGTATTTTAGGATTATTTAGGTTGCATGAGTTTGTTTTGTTTTGAGTCTAGTTGTTCCTATACTTATGTTATTAGTTCTTTTCTCTTACACACGATTCTTTCATTTGGGTTAATAGACTTACATTGAGGACAATGTAAGAATTAAGTGTGGGGGGAATGATTTAGGATTTCTTTTATTTTCGTCTACTATTTTTTTTTTATGAGTCTTTATTATTATTATTTTTAGTGTGTTTTAGTTCCTTTTTAATACAATGATGAGATATGAATTGCATAGGTCTAAACTGGTTACTAGTGAGAAGATTTTCATGAGAATTAAGCTTGATACTAATTTTTATGAGCCAATGTTAATATGATATGTTGATTGAGAAAGAAGCATGTTTAGACTTAAAACTGACTTGTATAATCATCATTGTGAGTTTTTGAGCCTAAAATGATTGATGCATTATACAAATCAATCTAATTTCTTTCTTGAGTGCTCTTATGATTACATGATTCTCTAGAACTTGCTTTAAACCGTTTGAGACTATATTGATACATGTGACAACATGAATATGATAGAGGCATTAGGATTATAACCAGAGCCAAACAGCCATCCCTTATTGATGTTCCAAGAGAACACACCCTTAGTGAACCAGTTTGAGCCTACATTGAATAAGCTATCTCTTTGGTAACCATAACTTGTCCCTAACCTAAATATACTTATATCTTTACCTTTGTTCCAAAGATGAATTAGCATGATTTGAGACCAGTTGCAAAGACAAGGGATATTTTTTTGGTTAGAAACAAGAAATAAGTGTGGGGGGAAAAGAAAAGAAAAGTCAAGAGAAAAAGAAATGGAATACTGGAAAATACATTCCTATGTAAAAAAAATATATATATGAATCATCTCTTGAATTTGTGGAAAAAGAAAAAGATGTTACAAAGTTGTTTAGAATGAAGAAAAGGCCCAACATGAATATCCGGCCTAGGTGACTATGTACTTGTAAAGAGTTTTGAGAAGTTTCTTTGTATAATTTTTTTTATGTCTCTAAACTTTATGAACTCTTTGGAACCTGATGCACCCAAAAGAGTGTATCTTATTTAACCTTGCACTAAAAAGATCAATTGTAAGTATAATGATTAGCAAGGGTCGAGTCCTCAGGGATTGGGTTTTAATCTATGAGTTATTAGTTTATAACTTACGTTCAAAGAAAACAATAAAAGAAAAGGGGTTTTTGAAGCCAGATTTAAACTAAAGTAAATAATAAGAATAAGATGCAAGGCGGTATAACCAGCCAATAAAAATATATATACTAAATTAGGCGGTATAACCAGCCAATAAAAATATATATACTAAATTAGGCGGTATAACCAGCCAATAAAAATAAAACAAAGTTAATATACAAATTAGGCGGTATAACCAGCCAATAAAAATAAATATACTTTTAAAAATAAGCAAACTAGAAAAGTAAGAAAACAAGTAAGTAAGAAGAATCAAATATGAAGAATATGGTTAAGGTTTCATTCTCCACCACTAGACATCATTAAGAATCAATTTCAGATCTATCAATACCAACCAACTATCAGAGTTAACAACCGTAGATAACAACAAGCTCTGTTACCCCAATCTTTCCTTAGTTTGTCGTTAAATAGAACAAGCTCTCCATTTAATCTCTAACCATTAAACAACCTAGAATAAGCTCTCTAAATTCAATTTAATGGCAGCTTTATGATGAGAAAGATAGGTTGATCTAAGCAACAAACACATAAGCTCGGATTGTTCAACTTAGGTTATGTTCCACTTTGCAATTATTGAAAACTTGACCATAATCATTAATCACAAATTGCCACTTATGAATAGGAAATCAAGACAATTACACGGATCAAGACTCCTAAACTAGCAATAGATAATTATCAAGATCTATCTAGTTGTACACCTAAACAAATCAAGACAACATCATGAACAATTCTTGTAGAAGAACATAAGCAACTTTGATAGAAAATTAATGATAGATAGAATCTGAAAATCAATTATAAAACATGTCTAGGGCTTTGAAATCACCCTTAACCAAATAGAAGTTTAGCCTAGCATAGGCATTATAAACATAAAATTAAATAGAATCTAAGAAGAAAATAAAAGAAAGAAAGAAGAAGAAGAAGAAGAATATTAATTATCCAACCTCTTGCTCTTTCTAAAGAAAAAGAAAACTAGAGAAAAGAAAGAAGAAGAAAACTTAGAGAATTTTATTACAATGGCTAAATATCCTACCAATGTACAATATGATCCTCTACAATCATCCAAGGCCCTCTATTTATACACATTTTGTAGGGCTAAATGACAAGAGACAAGCTTTACAAATTTCAAAGGTAGGTATAATAGGTGGGTGAATTTTTCTAACAATTTTCGTCATATTGTATGACAATTTTGATCAGCCAACTTGATGGTCGATTTCGTCAATGTTGGAGGCCTGATCTGATCACATGGTCTTCTAGAAAAAGGTTCCCCTATCAGTTACGGATCCATAGCCGTTGGAATCAGCTCATTTACTGATGTGGATAAGCAGATATGGGCAAAATACGAAAACAGGTCAGCACAGACGTCATTGCACATCAGCCAACTTGATGGTCAATTTCGTCAATATTAGAGGCC
Source organism: Fremontodendron californicum (assembly GCA_030761205.1). Taxonomy (NCBI): domain Eukaryota; kingdom Viridiplantae; phylum Streptophyta; class Magnoliopsida; order Malvales; family Malvaceae; genus Fremontodendron; species Fremontodendron californicum. The sequence continues at coordinate 8,670,761 of JAULJL010000007.1, read as the reverse complement.
TGATCTGATCATATGGTCTTCTAGACAAAGGTTCCCGTATCAGTTACGGATCCATAGACATTGGAATCAGCTCATTTTCTGATGTGGATAAGCAGATATGGGCAAAATACGAAAACAGGTCAGCACAGACGTCATTGCACATCAGCCAACTTGATGGTCGATTTCACTAGGGAAAACTACTCCGTTTCAAGAAGTGTAAAACATGAAAAAGATAGATATGCCTCTTAGCTTTGCACGGCTACAAATTTCAGCCTTATTGCTTCAGTGAAACTCCAGATATAGCTGATATGGAAAAAGGTGTCGGAACTGGAACTGAACTGGATTTGCCCTTAATTCTAGTAATCTGAAATCACTCAAAGAAACTTGTGAAAAACACCAAATTACATAAAAATATAAAAGATCATAAATACAATTAGACTAAACAATAATAACTCGTATTTGACACAAAACAATAATAAAACATAACTAAAAACTATATAATTATACGAGTTATCACACCCCCACACTTAGATTGTTGCTAGTCCCTAGCAACGACTCAATAAAAATAAAATAAGAAAATCTAATCTAATCCATTTTCGTAGGAAATCACGGTGGCACTTAGCATGTGACACAAGCCTTTAAACCCCTAGGTGTCCCTAGTGGACGAGTTTAGTCTCGTGAGGGTTTACTAGAACGATACCCACAAACATTGAAAAACTAAAATATAAATAAACTACATATACTAAAAATATTTACTCCTAATCCTTTCAATACAAATTAGAGACAATCTTTGAACAAGTCTTATAAACTAATCAATAGCTTAAATAATTTCACAAAAAATCAAGCTTGAATGTAAATTGTTTGAGTTAAGCCAATATTAACATAACATATCTCAATCAAAATAGTGCATGTTCAAATTTAATCTCAACTTCTCACATGGGATACCCTCATGATTTTCACTCTTTAAAGTAGTGGTGAAGTGTTTACACTCAATCAATCTCATGAAAACAGTTCTACCATATTCTTGCTTGTCCACCTATTCTCCACTATTTAGATCATACAACTTCATGAATCAAGAGGTCTTTAATCAAGGTTGTAATGGGGCCAAGGGGTTTGTAATGTGGTTGAAGAACAAAAGGATAAAGATATCACAAAGGTTCCAAAGAGTTCATAAAGTTTAGAGTCATAAAAAGATCATACAAAGAAACTTCTCAAAACTTTTTACAAGTACATAGTCACCTAGGCCGGATATTCATGTTGGGCCTTTTCTTCATTCTAAACAACTTTGTAACATCCTTTTCCTTTTCCACAAATTCAAGAGATGATTCATATTTTTTTTTTACATAGGAATATATTTGCCAGTATTCCATTTCTTTTTCTCTTGACTTTTCTTTTCTTTCCCCCCCACACTTATTTCTTGTTTCTACCCCAAATTTTCAATAGATCTTCCTTGTCTTTGCAACTTGTCTCAAAACATGCTAATTCATCTTTGGAACAAAGGTAAAGATATAAGTATATTTAGGACAAGTTATGGTTACCAAAGAGATAGCTTATTCAATGTAGGCTCAAATTGGTTCACTAAGGGTGTGTTCTCTTGGAACATCAATAAGGGATGGTTGTTTGGTCCTGGCTAAAAATCCTAATGCCTCTATCATATTCATGTTGTCACATGCATCAATATAGTCTCAAATGGTTTAAAGCAAGTTCTAGAGAATCATGTAATCATAGGACCACTCAAGAAAGAAATTAGATTGATATGTATAATGCATCAATCATATAGGCTCAAAAACTCACAAGGATGATTATACAAGTCAGATTAAGTCTAAACATGCTTCTTTCTCAATCAACATATCATATTAACATTGGCTCATAAAAAAAAATGATATCAAGCTCAATTCTCATGAAAATCTTCTCACTAATAACTCTGTTTTAGACTTATGCAATTCATATCTCATCATTGTATTAAAAAGGAACTAAAACACACTAAAAATAATAATAAAGACTCATAAAAAAAAATAGTAGACAAAAATAAAAGAAATCCTAAATCATTCCCCCCACACTTAATTCTTACATTGTCCTCAATGTAAGTCTATTAACCCAAATGAAAGAATCATGTGTAAGAGAAAAGACTCAAAACAAAACAAACTCATGCAACCTAAATAATCTTAAAATACTAAACAAAAATTAACAAGTAAACATAAAAAGATTAAAATCAAACTGACAAGGTGTGTCTCAAGTCTCCCTTACTCAGACCTTGTTCAGAATGAATACTTCTAAATTGCTTAAAACACAACAAAATTTTTTTTTTTTTTTTTTTTGAAAAGAAGAAATCAAACTGACAAGGTATGTCTCAAGTCTCCCTTACTCAGACCTTGTTCAGAATGAATACTTCTAAATGGCTTAAAACACAACAAAATTTTTTTTTTTTTTAAATTAGCAAAATATGTCCCTTACCCCCTACTAAAATATGACATTGTCCCCAATGTCAAATTTTAAAGGTAGAATTTAGGAGATATTACCTGCAGAGGTTGCTAACCACTTATTATAACTGAGACACAACAAGCAAAATGTTAGATAATGTCACAAAGACAAAGTGCAATCCACTCCTTGCTCATCCATATCTCTTTTTCTTTTTCCGAGCGTTTGCGAAACAACCGTAGCAGATAAACACTCATAAGCTTGGAGCTTTTTAAGTAAATCTTCAATGGTTGTAGCAGAAATTATGGTTCTCCTTGCCTCTGAAAACATGAATCCATTATCCACAGCATTATCTAAATATGAAAGCAAATTACTAAAATAACCATTAATATTAAGCAAACCAATGGGTTTCTTATTTGTGACCAAAGATGACCAAGAAGCCACGCAAGCTATTTCTTCCAATGTACCCAGACCTCCTGGTAAAGCAATGAATGCATCGGCAGAATGGTACATGATTGTTATCCGTTCAGGGATACTCCAGACTTGTATTTCCTTACCCACGGTAGGTCCACAAAAATCTGTGAATAGTTTTGGCACCACTCCTAGAACTGGACTTCCTCCGGCGTGTGCTGCTGTAGCGACTGCTCCCATTAAACCCGTACTACCGCCTCCATAAATCAACTGGATCTTTTGTTGGGAAAGTATTACTCCAACTCTTATGGCTTCATCAGCGAATATGTTATTTTTCCCTGGATAAGCACCTCCAAAAACACAAATTTTTTTAATGCGTTGGGACGAAGTACTTTCCATTTTTTTTTCTTTTTTTTTTCTTTTTTTTCGAGTACCTGAAAGAGAATGAGTACATGGTGTAATATATAGAGGACTGAGTAGTGAATCAGACAAGAGTAATAATGTCGCCGAAAGTGTATCTGACCTGTCAGAAGAAAATGTTAACCTAACAAAAGATTTTTGCGTGATTTCAGGAAGAAAATCAAAAAGAGAAGAAAAATCAACCGTAAAAGTCAAGAGTAATAATGTCGCCGAAAGTGTATTTGACCTGTCAGAAGAAAATGTTAACCTAACAAAAGATTTTTGCGTGATTTCAGGAAGAAAATAAAAAAGAGAAGAAAAATCAACCGTAAAAGACAAATAAAAAAAAACGAGAATAATTACACAAATCGAATAACACGTAAATTAACCGAAATAAAGTTATTGCAAATCAAACCAAAAGCTGAGAAGTCATTTATTGTAGTTGTGATTGTGGCTCACATCTTCCTCTGGTTCTACGTCCAGAAACGGCTTAAACGCCTTCTATGAGTCGAGGATATGCTTCCCATCCAGTTTTCTTACAAGCTGGCAAACAGGGTCTTTTAACATCAGATTCCCAAGATGTTGCCATTCCCTTTGGAATTGCGGCCATAAATCAAGAATTTCTCTTTGTACGTCTCCACTAGGATGCGTCTCAAGAGAAAGTTGGATATTACCCAAATTCTCCTTACTCAGTCCATCCTTAATGAATTCAATTTTATCATCTCGATTAGAGGACGGAATCCCAATAGAACGACATTTACCATTACACGTCCATCGTGCACATTTGTGGCAATTTGAACTCATGCGCTTTGCTCGTCGCTTCTTTGCAAAAGTGCTTCTACCTGTACCTGGTAAATGCAAAACAGGAAGATATTCATCTTCACGTACCTTGGCTTCAATTATCCAACGTATGTCTCCAGGAATCCCTTTGTGCATAAGCATTCTTAATCTTTCAAATCGAACTTGGTAAAGCTTCAGTAAAATATTTCGAGGAAAATGAGGAAATCGTTTCTGCAATCTTGTGAGAATATCATCCATCCTGAAAAAAAATGAAAAAAAAAAATGAAAGAGAAATTGAAAGAGAAATTTATATACAATATCAGTTTTGTGGGTAGCTGATGGAACCGATTTAAATAATCACGGAGTACCGTTATCCGCCATTTAACCGGGGTTAAAAAAAATTATATTTACATCTAGTGTTTTTCAAAACAAGGATCAGAAAGAAAAACAACATAAAAAGACTCAAAAACAAAACACTCTAAATAAAATCCTAAATTCTTCCCCCCACACATAATTCTTACATTGTCATTAATGTAATGCTATTATCCCCCAATGCAAGAATTATATGTAAGAGAAAAGAACTATTAAACAAAAGAAACTTATGCAGCCTAAATGAACTTAAAAACAGTAAACACAATTAACAAAGAAACATACGAAATAAAGATAAAAACAATAAAAATAATAAAAGAAAAAGGAAAAGAAAGAGAAAGCAAATCTGAATATGGAAGGTTGGCAATTTCATCTTTAATTGGGCTGCCTTCCCAATTAACACTTGAGTTAGTGTTTTGAATCTAACCAACACCCCTTCTTGGCTTTTTAGGCTTGTCAGGCTCATACATGAAATTTCCCAAATTTATGCGTTTGAGAGGAAGCTTTCTTTGCACAACAGTGGATGCATTCTCCATTACAAGTATTATTCCATCATCCTTGGTGGTGCATATCTCATCGAGGAATGGTGCATCTTTTGGTACTTGTTGAATGACATCCACAAACAAAATGTTTAAGGTTTCCAGCGTGTCTTGTTCATGTTCATCCTCCTTGAACTTTGCGAATCTACTAGGAAAAGGTGGAGAAGAAACATTAGTAAAAATTGGAATCTCAAACGTTACCTCAGGTGCCGAAATACTCTTATTTGGATCATTGGCTTCATTATCCTCAAGAATAGAATTCATCTCTAATTTTGTCTCATCCTCATCTTGTTCCTCATTCCTCAAGGTCACAATAGTAGTATTCTCCTTTGGGTTAATCATTGTTTGGGCAGGGAGTTCTTCAGATCTTTGTGCTACCCATCCCACCATACTACTAGTCAATTGGATCATTTGCTTTTCCAAACTCTGGATGCTTGCCCTTGTTTCCTGTTGAAATTGCAATGTATCAGTAACAAGAGAATAGACAAGATCTTCTAAAGAAGTACCTGAGTTTTGAGTCATATGTGGTGGTTGAAAAAGATCTGGTTCTTGGGACCATGATTGATTGAAGCTAGATGGATGAGTGTAATTGGCATAAGGATCTACTTCTTGGTAATTTTTCGAGTAGCCATAATTAGTATGATCCCACCATCCCTCATGGTAAGTGTTGTAATGATCATACTGTTGGTCTTGGAACACTTGATGGCCTTGACATCCTCCGATGGCAAATTGTTGAACTGGGAAGGTGAGATTGGCTTGTTGATTCTCCATGTTCATGTATGCCACCAACTCTTCAAGTGTTAGATTGCTCAATTCCATCGTTTTTTTTTTGTTTTTTTTTTTTGTTTTTTTTTCAAAATTTGATAAGAAAAACCCGTATGTACAAGAAAATAAAACTCATTAGAACTGAAAATAAGAATAAACCAAGTAACAAATAAACTAAAGAAAACAATCCCCGGCAACGGCGCCAAAAATTTGATGCACCCAAAAGAGTGTATCTTATTTAACCTTGCACTAAAAAGATCAATTGTAAGTATAATGATTAGCAAGGGTCGAGTCCTCAGGGATTGGGTTTTAATCTATGAGTTATTAGTTTATAACTTACGTTCAAAGAAAACAATAAAAGAAAAGGGGTTTTTGAAGCCAGATTTAAACTAAAGTAAATAATAAGAATAAGATGCAAGGCGGTATAACCAGCCAATAAAAATATATATACTAAATTAGGCGGTATAACCAGCCAATAAAAATATATATACTAAATTAGGCGGTATAACCAGCCAATAAAAATAAAACAAAGTTAATATACAAATTAGGCGGTATAACCAGCCAATAAAAATAAATATACTTTTAAAAATAAGCAAACTAGAAAAGTAAGAAAACAAGTAAGTAAGAAGAATCAAATATGAAGAATATGGTTAAGGTTTCATTCTCCACCACTAGACATCATTAAGAATCAATTTCAGATCTATCAATACCAACCAACTATCAGAGTTAACAACCGTAGATAACAACAAGCTCTGTTACCCCAATCTTTCCTTAGTTTGTCGTTAAATAGAACAAGCTCTCCATTTAATCTCTAACCATTAAACAACCTAGAATAAGCTCTCTAAATTCAATTTAATGGCAGCTTTATGATGAGAAAGATAGGTTGATCTAAGCAACAAACACATAAGCTCGGATGGTTCATAAGCAACTTTGATAGAAAATTAATGATAGATAGAATCTGAAAATCAATTATAAACCATGTTTTATTTGGTTAAGGGTGATTTCAAAGCCCTAGACATGTTTTATGATTGATTTTCAGATTCTATCTATCATTAATTTTCTATCAAAGTTGCTTATGTTCTTCTACAAGAATTGTTCATGATGTTGTCTTGATTTGTTTAGGTGTACAACTAGATAGATCTTGATAATTATCTATTGCTAGTTTAGGAGTCTTGATCCGTGTAATTGTCTTGATTTCCTATTCATAAGTGGCAATTTGTGATTAATGATTATGGTCAAGTTTTCAATAATTGCAAAGTGGAACATAACCTAAGTTGAACAATCCGAGCTTATGTGTTTGTTGCTTAGATCAACCTATCTTTCTCATCATAAAGCTGCCATTAAATTGAATTTAGAGAGCTTATTCTAGGTTGTTTAATGGTTAGAGATTAAATAGAGAGCTTGTTCTATTTAACGACAAACTAAGGAAAGATTGGGATAACAGAGCTTGTTGTTATCTACGGTTGTTAACTTTGATAGTTGGTTGATATTGATAGATCTGAAATTGATTCTTAATGATGTCTAGTGGTGGAGAATGAAACCTTAACCATATTTTTCATATTTGATTCTTCTTACTTACTTGTTTTCTTACTTTTCTAGTTTGCTTATTTTTAAAAGTATATTTATTTTTATTGGCTGGTTATACCGCCTAATTTGTATATTAACTTTGTTTTATTTTTATTGGCTGGTTATACCGCCTAATTTAGTATATATATTGGCTGGTTATACCGCCTAATTTAGTATATATATTTTTATTGGCTGGTTATACCGCCTTGCATCTTATTTACTTTAGTTTAAATCTGGCTTCAAAAACCCCTTTTCTTTTATTGTTTTCTTTGAACGTAAGTTATAAACCAATAACTCATAGATTAAAACCCAATCCCTGAGGACTCGACCCTTGCTAATCATTATACTTACAATTGATCTTTTTAGTGCAAGGTTAAATAAGATACACTCTTTTGGGTGCATCAGAAAACATGATGTTAGACTCTTTATTCGAAGAAACTTACTTCTTGACTTTTGAAGATCACCGGATTACCTTTCAAACGGTTGGTCATGGGTCTAAATCGGATAAGAAATGGTCATCCAAATCAGCATTGGAATATCTCCCTAAAAACCCTAGTGGCAGAAAAAACCCTAGCCGCAAATCACATATTTTTCTTAATACCCTAGCTGACATATATGTTTATCCTTGCCAAAGAAGGATTAGTGGCTGTCAACTTGCATTAATTGCAAGTATCTTTCCTTAAAGCTAATCCTAGTCAAAGTTGGAGAATTAAATCAGCCAAGACTTTCCTTCCTTACACTTACTTTGCCTACAAGTTTGTAATCTCTCTTCATTAAAGAGTGCTTTGACTAAAACTTTCCTACTTTATTCAAACTTGGCCGCCAAGGCTTATATCTTTCCTTAAAACACAAAAGTCAGCCACTTTTCCTTAACTTTAGCCACAAGTCAGCATTTATTGAAGGGAGAGAGCTCAAATTCACATATTTGATGCCCTAGCTATTGCCTATAAATAGAGACCAAGGGGGCATACGAAATTTACACTTTCCCAAGCATCAAATTTCTGATTTCTTCTTTGTTTCTTTGTTTTTGAGAGAGCAAGAGGCTGGATAATTAATATTCTTCTTCTTCTTCTTTCTTTCTTTTATTTTCTTCTTAGATTCTCTTTAATTTTATGTTTATGTTTACAATGCCTATGCTAGGCTAAACTTTTATTTGGTTAAGGGTGATTTCAAAGCCCTAGACATGTTATGTAATTGATATTCAGATTCTATCTATCATTAATTTTCTATCAAAGTTGCTTATGTTCTTCTACAAGAATTGTTTATGATGTTGTCTTGATTTATTTAGGTGTACAACTAGATAGATCTTGATAATTATCTATTGCTAGTTTAGGAGTCTTGATCCGTGTAATTGTCTTGATTTCCTATTCATAAGAGGCAATTTGTGATTAATGATTAAGGTCAAGTTTTCGATAATTGCAAAGTGGAACATAACTAAGTTGAACAATCCGAGCTTATGTGTTTGTTGCTTAGATCAACCTATCTTTCTCATCATAAAGCTGCCATTAAATTGAATTTAGAGAGCTTATTCTAGGTTGTTTGATGGTTAGAGATTAAATAGAGAGCTTGTTCTATTTAACGACAAACTAAGGAAAGATTGGGATAACAGAGCTTGTTGTTATCTACGGTTGTTAACTTTGATAGTTGGTTGATATTGATAGATCTGAAATTGATTCTTAATGATGTCTAGTGGTGGAGAATGAAACCTTAACCATATTTCTCTCATATTTGATTTCTTATTTCTTACTTGCATCTTATTTTTCTTGTTTGCTTATTTTTAAAACTATTTCAAAACCCCCTTTTCTTTTGTTTTCTTTGAACCTAAGTTATAAACTAATAACTCATAGATTAAAACCCAATCCCTGAGGACTCGACCCTTGCTAATCACTATACTCTACAATTGATTTTTTTTAAGTGCAAGGTTAAACAAGATACACTCTTTTGGGTGCATCAAGTTTTTGGCGCCGTTGCCGGGGATTGCTTTCTTTAGTTTATTAGTTTATTGGTTTATTCTTATTTTTTGTTCTAATTATTTACTTTTTTTTTATTAGTGAATGTTCCAAGCTCCTGAAGAAGACTTAAGACTTAGGAGAATTCGGGAATTTATAACTTCTCACCAACAACCAATCGAGGAGTTGATCCAAAACATCCAAGAGGAGCAAGGAGAGATGGCAGCAGCTGACAACCGAACTCTCTAGGAGCTAGCCGCTCCGGACTTGGATCAACAACCATTATGCATTGAATATGCTAATCTTGAGGTAGGTTTTGGATTAAAATCTGGTTTGATTCATCTTCTCCCAACTTTTCATGGTTTTGCAGGTGAGGATCCAAATAAGCACCTCAAGGAATTCCATGTAGTTTGCTCAAGCATGTGACCAACAGGAGTTACGGAAGAGCAAGTTAAGTTGAGAGCCTTCCCATTCTCTCTAGCTGATTCAGCAAAGGAATGGCTCTACTATCTACCATCTCGGACCATCACTACATGGAATGATATGAAGAAAGCATTCTTGGAAAGGTATTTCCCAGCATCTAAGGCTGCCAACATTAGAAAAGAGATATGTGGGATTAGGCAATACAATGGAGAGTCCTTATATGAATATTGGGAGAGGTTCAAAAAACTTTGTGCATCATGTCCACACCATCAGATAAGTGAACAACTTCTCATCCAATACTTCTATGAAGGTCTCATGCCCATGGAGAGAAGTATGATAGATGCCGCTAGTGGGGGAGCTCTAGTTGATAAGACTCCCGGGGCTGCTGGAACTCTAATCTCCAACATGGCAGCCAATTCTCAACAATTTTCAATGAGACAAGATCCACCACCACAACCAAAGAGAGTTAATGAGGTAAGTATATCATCCCTTGAACAACAATTTGATAAACTGACTTCTCTTGTTCAACAATTGGCTGTAGGTAATATAAAGCAAATAAAGTCTTGTGGCATATGTTCAAACATGGGGCACCAAACTGATATGTGTCCAACACTTCAAGAAGACACCAATGAACATGTGAATGCCATGGGTGGCTTTCAGAACCAACCAAGGAAATATGATCCCTACTCAAACACATACAATCCAGGATGGAGGGATCATCCAAACTTCAATTATGGAGGGAACCAATCACAAGCTGTTCCTCCACCATTTGACAATAGGCCATCGGGTTTTCAGCAAAGAGTGCAACAACCATATCAAACCCGACAACAAGTGCCACCACAAAAAAGTTCAGGTGAGACTCTTGAAGATCTTGTCAAAACCCTTACTACTAATACAATTCAACTTCAACATGAATCAAGGGAGACAAAGGTAAGTATCCAAAACTTAGAGGCTCAGATGGGGCAATTGGCAACAACCCTGAGTCAAATGCAAGCAAGGGATTCTGGGAAATTACCTTCCCAAACCATAGTGAATCCAAGAGAGAATGCCAATGCTATAACTTTAAGAAAGTGAGAAACAACTAGAGACACCACAAAATGATAGTGCTCAAGGGGAGAACAATACCATGGCATCCTCTTCACATCCCAACGAGCCACTAAAAAAGGTAATTCCTAAACCATCCTTTCCTTCTTATATAACTCCTCCACCTTTTCCTAGCAGGTTAGCAAAGTCCAAGAAGGAGGAGCAAGAGAAGGAAATTTTGGAAACCTTCCGAAAAGTAGAGGTGAACATTCCTTTACTAGATGCTATCAAGCAAGTGCCAAGATATGCCAAGTTCCTAAAAGAGTTGTGCACCTCTAAAAGGAAGTTGGAATGGAATGAAAAGGTAAGTGTGGGGGAGAATGTGTCAGCTGTTATTCAAAAGAAACTCCCACCTAAATGCAAGGATCCAGGTATGTTTGCCATTCCTTGTAAGATAGGCAACACCAGGTTTGAGCGTGCTATGCTAGATCTAGGGGCATCTATTAATGTCATGCCATATTCAATTTATGCTTCATTGAATCTAGGACCATTAGAGGAAACCGGTATTATAATACAACTTGCTGACCGTTCTAACACTTATCCAAGAGGAGTTGTAGAAGACGTTCTTGTACAGGTTAATGAATTGGTTTTTCCCGCTGACTTTTATGTTATTGAGATGGAAGATGAGATGTCTTCTAATCCCACACCTATTATATTAGGGAGACCATTCTTGAAAACAACAAGAACTAAAATAGATGTACATGATGGCACTTTAACTATGGAATTTGATGGTGAAATAATTCGCTTTAACATTTTTGAGGCCATGAGATATCCTGGTGATGTGCATTCTGTTTTTAATATTGATATAATTGACTCACTAGTGCAGCAAGCTTATGAGCTAGATGGTGAAGATAGTGTGGAGATAGTCCTTAGCAAACATCTCGGAATGGGGAATGCTAAAGGGGAACTAGCCTTGAGTGACCATGTGGAAGGGGCACTAGAATCTTTACACTCACTGCCACCTAAAGATGCAAGGTTTGATGTTTCATTTATTGATTTGCAATTATCTAATGAGAAACTTCTACATTCCATTTTGCAGGCACCAACTTTAGAGTTGAAACCACTACCGAATCACTTGAAATATGTGTTCTTAGGTGAAAAATGACACACTACCTGTCATCATTGCCAAAGAGCACACACCTTTGCAAGAAGAGTGACTTATCCGGGTGCTTAGAGAACATAAAACAGCAATTGGTTGGACAATTGCCGATATCAAGAGAATAAGCCCATCCATGTGCATGCACCGGATTTTGTTAGAGGAGGGGTCCAAACCAACAAGAGAAGCACAAAGAAGATTGAACCCTCCTATGATGGAGGTTGTGCAAAAGGAGATACTGAAGCTCCTAGATGTTGGAGTGATCTATCCTAACTCGGATAGCAAATGGGTGAGCCCGGTCCAAGTGGTTCCAAAGAAATCAGGTGTAACGTTGGTAACAAATAATGAGAATGAACTTGTTCCTACTAGGATTCAAACAGGGTGGTGAGTTTGTATTGATTATCGTAAACTTAATTCCACAACTCGCAAAGACCACTTTCCTTTACCTTTTATTGATCAAATGCTTGAAAGGTTAGCTGGCCATTCTCATTATTGTTTTCTTGATGGTTTTTTAGATTATAATCAGATAGCCATTGCTCTAGAGGACCAAGAGAAAACAACATTCACATGTGATAAGCTCATAAAATATACATTTTATGCCTTTCTACCTTTAGTTTTTGTTATGTTTTCAATCTTTATCTTATTTACTTATAATATGTTTTTGAATTTTAGGTACAATAAGGAGAATGAAGTCAAAATATGTCAATAATGATGGTAAAGAGCCTACAAAATCATAATCACAGGATGGAAGAAGACTTATGAGTCAAAAATATCAATTTCTGGTTGAAAAGCAATCAGGCAGATTTGACCTCCGGAGCTTGTTGTAAGGAAAACATGATGTTACATTCTTTATTTGCAGAAACTTACTTCTTGACTTTTGAATTTGACTTGATTATCTTTCCAACGATATATTATGGGCCCAAATCGGATAAGAAATGGGCATTCAAAATGGCACTAGAAGATCTCCCTAAAGAACCCTGCGACCAGAAAAACCCTAATCGCAAATTTGAAAAAAAGGCAAAAACGTGATTTTTCTGCCTCCAGGCTTACTTGTGCGGCAATGACTTATTCTCAGGGTTTTAAAGCTCTATAAATACCATCTTTTGAGCCACAAACTAGACATCTTTTGAGGAGACTCAAGGATCATTATTATTATTCTTCTTCTTCTCCATTCTTTTATTTTCTTTTTAGCTTTATGTATATATTATCTATGCTTATGCTAGCTTAAACTTTTATTTTGTTAAGGGTGATTTCAAAGCCCTAGACATGTTATGTAATTAATTTTCAGAATCTATCTATCATTGTTTTCTATCAAAGTTGCTTATGTTCTTCCATTAAAATTGTTCATGATGATGTTTTGATTTGTTTAGGTGGCCAACTAGATAAATCTTGATAATTGTCTAATGCTAGTTTTGGAGTCTTGATCCGTGTAATTGTCTTGATTTTCTAATCATAAGTAGCAATTTGTGATTAATGATTATGGTCAAGTTTTCAATAATTGCAAAGTGGAACATAACCTAAGTTGAACAATCCGAGCTTATGTGTTTGTTGCTTAGATCAGCCTATCTTTCTCATCATAAAGCTGCTATTAAATTGAACTTAGAGAGCTTATTCTAGGTTGTTTGATAGTTAGAGATTAAATAGAGAGCTTGTTCTATTTAACGACGAACTAAGGAAAGATTGGGATAACATAGCCTGTTATTATCTACGGTTGTTAACTTTGATAGTTGGTTGATATTGATAGATTTGAAATTGATTCTTAATGATGTCTAGTGGTGGAGAATGAAACCTTAACCATATTTCTCTCATATTTGATTTCTTATTTCTTACTTGCATCTTATTCTTATTGTTAACTTTAGTTTAAATCTGATTTCAAAATCCCCTTTACTTTTGTTTACTTGTTTTTAAGTGATAAACTATTAACTTATAAACTAAAACCCAATCCCTGAGGACTCGACCCTTGCTAATCACTATACTTTACAATTGATCTTTTTAGTGCAAGGTTAAATAAGATATACTCTTTTGAGTGCATCAAGTTTTTGGCGCCGTTGCCGGGGATTGCTTTCTTTAGTTTATCTGGTACTTGGTTTATTCTTATTTTCAGTTCTAATTAGTTTTATTTTCTTGTACATAAAGGTTTTCTTTTCAAATTTTGAAAAAAAAAAACGATGGAAATGAGCAATCTAACACTTGAAGAGTTGGTGGCATACATGAACATGGAGAATCAACAAGCCAATCTCACCTTCCCAGTTCAACAATTGGCCATGGGTGGATGTCAAGGCCATCAAGGGTTCCAAGACCAATCGCATGATCATTACTCAAACACTTACCATGAGGGATGGTGGGATCATACTAATTATGGCTATTCGAAAAATTTCCAAGAAGTAGATCCTTATGCCAATTACATTCATCCATCTAACTTCAAACAATCATGGTCTCAAGAACCAGATCTTTTTCAGCCGTCACATATGGCTCAAAACTCAGGTACTTCTTTAGAACATCTTGTCTATTCTCTTGTTACTGATACTTTGCAATTTCAACAGGAAACAAGGGCAAGCATCCAAAGTTTGGAAAAGCAAATGAGCCAATTGGCTAGTAGTATGGTGGGATGGGTAGCACAAAGATCTGAAGAACTCCCTGCCCAAACGATGATTAACCCAAAGGAGAATGCTACTATTGTGACCTTGAGGAATGAGAAACAAGATGAGGATGAGACAAAATTAGAGATGGATTCTATTCTTGAGGATAATAAAGCCACAAATCCAAATAAGAGTACTTCGGCACCTGAGGTAACGTTTAAGGTTCCAATTTTTACTAATGTTTCTTTTTCACCTTTTCCTAATAGATTTGCAAAGTTGAAGGAGGAAGAACATGAACAACACATGCCGGAAACCTTAAACAACTTATTTGTGGATGCCATTCAACAAGTATCAAAATATGCTCTATTCCTCGATGAGATATGCACCACAAAGGATGATGGAATAATACTTGTAATGGAGAATGCATCCACTGTTGTGCAAAGAAAGCTTCCTCTCAAACGCATAAATTTGGGAAATTTCATGTATGAGCCTGACAAGCCTAAAATGCCAAGAATGGGTGTTGGTTAGATTCAAAACACTAACTCAAGTGTTAATTGGGAAGGCAGCCCAATTAAAGAAGAAATTGCCAACCTGCCATATTCAGATTTGCTTTCTCTTTCTTTTCCTTTTCCTTTTTCTTTTATTGTTTTTATTTTTATTGTTTTTATTGTTTTTATGTTTATTTGTTAATTTTTTGTTTAGTATTTTAGGATTATTTAGGTTGCATGAGTTTGTTTTGTTTTGAGTCTTAGTTGTTCTTATTCTTATGTTATTAGTTCTTTTCTCTTACACATGATTCTTTCATTTGGGTTAATAGACTTACATTGAGGACAATGTAAGAATTAAGTGTGGGGGAAATGATTTAGGATTTCTTTTATTTTTGTCTACTATTTTTTTATGAGTCTTTATTATTATTATTATTATTTTTAGTGTGTTTTAGTTCCTTTTTAATACATTGATGAGATATGAATTGCATAGGTCTAAACTGGTTATTAGTGAGAAGATTTTCATGAGAATTAAGCTTGATACTAATTTTTATGAGCCAATGTTGATATGATATATTGATTGAGAAAGAAACATGTTTAGACTTGATGTTGACTTGTATAACCTTGTGAGTTTTTGAGCCTATATGATTGATGCATTATACATATCAATCTAATTTCTTTCTTGAGTGTTCTTATGATTACATGTTTCTCTAGAACTTGCTTTAAACCGTTTGAGACTATATTGATACATGTGATAACATGAATATGATAGAGGCATTAGGATTATAACCAGAGCCAAACAGCCATCCATTATTAATGTTCCAAGAGAACATCCCCTAGTGAACCAATTTGAGCCTACATTGAATAAGCTATTTCATTGGTAACCACATCTTACACCTAGCCTAAACACATTTATATCTTTATCCTTGTTCTAAAGATGGACTAGAATGTTTGAGACATATTTCAAAGCAAGGGATACTTTCTAAATTTGGGTTAGAACAAAAGATAAGTGTGGGGGAGGAGAAAGGTAAAAGTCAAGAGAAAAAGAAAAGGGATCATTGTCAAATACATTCCCATATGAAAAAACAAATTGAATCATCTCTTGAACTTTTAGTTAAAGTAAAGAAAAAGATGTTACAAAGTTGGTTAGAATGAAGCAAAGGCTCAACATGAATATTTAGCCTATGTTATTATGTGCTTTATAAGAGTTTTGAGAAGTTTTACTTGTACGATCTTATTATGTCTCTAAACTCTATGAACTCTTTGGAACCTTTGTGATATCTTTATCCTATTGTTCTTTAACCACATTATAACCCTTTGGCCCCATTACAACCTTGATTAAAGACCTCTTGATTTATGAAGTTGCATGATCTAAATAGTGGAGAATAGGTGGACAAGCAAGCATATGGTAGAACTATTTTCATGAGATTGATTGAGTGTAAACACTTTACCACTACTTTAAAGAGTGAAAATCATGAGAGTATCCTAGTGAGAAGTTGAGATTAAGTTTGAATATGCACTATTTTGATTGAAATATGTTATGTTAATATTGGCTTAACTCAAATTATTTACATTCAAGCAAGATTTTTTTTGTGAATTTCTTTAAGCTATTAATTACTTTATAAGACATGTCCAATGATTATCTCTAATTTATATTGGAAGGATTAGTTGTAATTATTATTATTATTTTTTTATTTTTTTTTTAGTTTTTCTTATGTCTTCAATGTTTGTGGGTATCGTTCTAGCAAACCCTCACGAGACTAAACTCGTCCACTAGGGACACTAGGGGTTTAAAGCCTTGTGTCACGTGCTAAGTGCCACCGTGATTTCCTACGAAAGTGGATTAGATTAGATTTTCTTATTTTATTTTTATTTTGTTTTGCTCGAAGACTAGCAAAAAGCTAAGTGTGAGGGTATTTGATAAGCTCATAAAATATACATTTTATGCCTTTCTACCTTTAGTTTTTGTTATGTTTTCGATCTTTATCTTGTTTACTTATATTATATTTTTGAATTTTAGGTACAATAAGGAGAATGAAGTCAAAATATGTCAATAACGATGGTAAAGAGCTTACAAAATCATAATCACAAGATGGAAGAAGACTTAGGAGTTAAAAATATCAATTTCTGGTTGAAAAGCAATCAGGCAGATTTGAGCCCCGGAGCTTGTTGTAAGGAAAACATGATGTTACATTCTTTATTTGAAGAAACTTCCTTCTTGACTTTTGAAGTTGACTTGATTATATTTCCAACGATATATTATGGGCCCAAATCGGATAAGAAATGGGCATTCAGAATGGCGCTAGAAGATCTCCCTAAAGAACCCTGCGGCTAGAAAAACCCTAATCGCAAATTTGAAAAAAAGGCAAAAACGTGATTTTTCTGCCTCCAGGCTTACTAATGCGGCAATGACTTATTCTCAGGGTTTTAAAGCTCTATAAATACCATCTTTTGAGCCACAAACTAGACATCTTTTGAGGAGACTCAAGGATCATTATTATTCTTCTTCTTCTTCTCCATTCTTTTATTTTCTTTTTAGTTTTATGTATATATTATCTATGCTTATGCTATGATAACTCGTATAATTATATAGTTTTTAGTTATGTTTTATTATTGTTTTGTGTCAAATACGAGTTATTATTGTTTAGTCTAATTGTGTTTATGATCTTTTATATTTTTATGTAATTTGGTGTTTTTCACAAGTTTCTTTGAGTGATTTCAGATTACTAGAATTAAGGGCAAATCCAGTTCAGTTCCAGTTCCGACACCTTTTGCCATATCAGCTATATCTGGAGTTTCACTGAAGCAATAAGGCTGAAATTTTAACCGTGCAAAGTTAAGAGGCATATCTATCTTTTTCATGTTTTACACTTCTTGAAACGGAGTCGTTTTCCCTAGCGAAATCAACCATCAAGTTGGCTGATGTGCAATGACGTCTGTCCTGAGCAGTTTTCGCATTTTGACCATATCGTCAGATACACAGCAGCAAATGAGCTGATTCCAACGGCTATGGATCACTAACTGGTAGGGGAACATTTTTCTAGAAGACCATGTGATCAGATAAAGCCTCCAATATTGAAGAAATCGACCATCAAGTTGGCTAATGTGCAATGACGTCTGTGCTGACCTGTTTTCGTATTTTGCCCATATCTTCTTCTCCACATCAGCAAATGAGCTGATTCCAACGGTTATGAATCAGTAACTCATAGGGGAACATTTTTATAGAAGACCATGTGATCAGATCAGGCCTCCAAGATTGACAAAATCGACCATCAAGTTGGCTGATCAAAATGGTCATACAATATGACGAAAATTGTTAGAAAAATGCACCCACCTATTATACCTACCTTTGAAATTTGTAAAGCTTGTCTCTTGTCATTTAGCCCTCCAAAATGTGTATAAATAGAGGGCCTTGGATGATTGTAGAGAATCACATTGTACATAGGTAGGATATTAGCCATTATAATAAAATTCTCTAAGTTTTCTTCTTCTTTCTTTTCTCTAGTTTTCTTTTTCCTTAGAGAGAGCAAGAGGTTGGATAATTAATATCCTTCTTCTTCTTCTTTCTTTCTTTTATTTTCTTCTTAGATTCTCTTTAATTTTATGTTTATGTTTACAATGCCTATGCTAGGCTAAACTTCTATTTGGTTAAGGGTGATTTCAAAGCCCTAGACATGTTTTGTGATTGATTTTCAGATTCTATCTATCATTAATTTTCTATCAAAGTTGCTTATGTTCTTCTACAAGAATTGTTCATGATGTTGTCTAGATTTATTTAGGTGTACAACTAGATAGATCTTGATAATTATCTATTGCTAGTTTAGGAGTCTTGATCCGTGTAATTGTCTTGATTTCCTATTCATAAGTGGCAATTTGTGATTAATGATTATGGTCAAGTTTTCAATAATTGCAAAGTGGAACATAACCTAAGTTGAACAATCCGAGCTTATGTGTTTGTTGCTTAGATCAACCTATCTTTCTCATCATAAAGCTGCCATTAAATTGAATTTAGAGAGCTTATTCTAGGTTGTTTAATGGTTAGAGATTAAATAGAGAGCTTGTTCTATTTAACGACAAACTAAGGAAAGATTGGGGTAACAGAGCTTGTTGTTATCTACGGTTGTTAACTTTGATAGTTGGTTGATATTGATAGATCTGAAATTGATTCTTAATGATGTCTAGTGGTGGAGAATGAAACCTTAACCATATTTTTCATATTTGATTCTTCTTACTTATTTGTTTTCTTACTTTTAGTTTGCTTATTTTTTATATTTATTTTTATTGGTTGGTTATACCGCCTAATTTGTATATTAACTTTGTTTTATTTTTATTGGCTGGTTATACCGCCTAATTTAGTATATATATTTTTATTGGCTGGTTATACCGCCTAATTTAGTATATATATTTTTATTGGCTGGTTATACCGCCTTGCATCTTATTCTTATTATTTACTTTAGTTTAAATCTGGCTTCAAAAACCCCTTTTCTTTTATTGTTATTGAATTTAAGTTTTAAACTATTAACTTATAAACTAAAACCCAATCCCTGAGGACTCGACCCTTGCTAACTACTATACTTACAATTTATCTTTTTAGTGCAAGGTTAAATAAGATACACTCTTTTGGGTGCATCAAATTTTTGGCGCCGTTGCCGGGGATTGTTTTTTTTAGTTTATTTGTTACTTGGTTTATTCTTATTTTCAGTTCTAATGAGTTTTGTTTTCTTGTACATACGGGTTTTTCTTATCAAATTTTGAAAAAAAAAAAAAATAATAAAAAAAAAAACGATGGAATTGAGCAATCTAACACTTGAAGAGTTGGTGGCATACATGAACATGGAGAATCAACAAGCCAATCTCACCTTCCCAGTTCAACAATTTGCCATGGGAGGATGTCAAGGCCATCAAGTGTTCCAAGACCAACAGTATGATCATTACTCAAACACTTACCATGAGGGATGGTGGGATCATACTACTTATGGCTATTCGGAAAATTACCAAGAAGTAGATCCTTATGCCAATTACACTCATCCATCTAGCTTCAATCAATCATGGTCCCAAGAACCAGATCTTTTTCAACCACCACATATGACTCAAAACTCAGGTACTTCTTTAGAAGATCTTGTCTATTCTCTTGTTACTGATACATTGCAATTTCAACAGGAAACAAGGGCAAGCATCCAGAGTTTGGAAAAGCAAATGATCCAATTGACTAGTAGTATGGTGGGATGGGTAGCACAAAGATCTGAAGAACTCCCTGCCCAAACGATGATTAACCCAAAGGAGAATGCTACGATTGTGACCTTGAGGAATGAGGAACAAGATGAGGATGAGACAAAATTAGAGATGGATTCTATTCTTGAGGATAATGAAGCCACAAATCCAAATAAGAGTATTTCGGCACCTGAGGTAACGTTTAAGGTTCCACTTTTTACTAATGTTTCTTCTCCACCTTTTCCTAGTAGATTTGCAAAGTTCATGGAGGAAGAACATGAACAACACATGCCAGAAACCTTAAACAACTTGTTTGTGGATGCCATTCAACAAGTATCAAAATATGCTCCATTCCTCGATGAGATATGCACCACAAAGGATGATGGAATAATACTTGTAATGGAGAATGCATCCACTGTTGTGCAAAGAAAGCTTCCTCTCAAACGCATTAATTTGGAAAATTTCATGTATGAGCCTGACAAGCCTAAAAAGCCAAGAAGGGGTGTTGGTTAGGTTCAAAACATTAACTCAAGTGTTAATTGGGAAGGCAGCCCAATTAAAGATGAAATTGCCAACCTTCCATATTCAGATTTGCTTTCTCTTTCTCTTTCTTTTCCTTTTTCTTTTATTATTTTTATTGTTTTTATTTTTATTTTTTATGTTTACTTGTTAATTTTTGTTTAGTATTTTAGGATTATTTAGGTTGTGAGTTTGTTTTGTTTTGAGTCTTAGTTGTTCCTATTCTTATGTTATTAGTTCTTTTCTCTTACACATGATTCTTTCATTTGGGTTAATAGACTTACATTGAGGACAATGTAAGAATTAAGTGTGGGGGGAATGATTTAGGATTTCTTTTATTTTTGTCTACTATTTTTTTTTATGAGTCTTTATTATTATTATTTTTAGTGTGTTTTAGTTCCTTTTTAATACAATGATGAGATCTGAATTGCATAAGTCTAAAACAGATTTATTAGTGAGAAGATTTTCATGAGAATTGAACTTGATATCAATCTTTTTATGAGCCAATGTTAATATGATATGTTGATTGAGAAAGAAGCATGTTTAGACTTAATCTGACTTGTATAATCATCCTTGTGAGTTTTTGAGCCTATAATGATTGATGCATTATACAAATCAATCTAATTTCTTTCTTGAGTGCTCTTATGATTACATGATTCTCTAGAACTTGCTTTAAACCATTTGAGACTATATTGATGCATGTAACAACATGAATATGATAGAGGCATTAGGACTTTTTAACTAGGGCCAAACAGCCATCCCTTATTGATGTTCCAAGAGAACATCCCTCTAGTGAACCAATTTGAGCCTACATTTAATAAGCTATTTATTTGGTAACCACATCTTACACCTAGCCTAAACACATTTATATCTTTACCCTTGTTCTAAAGATGGACTAGAATGTTTGAGACATATTGCAAAAACAAGGGATATTTTTTGAAAATTTGGGTTAGAACAAAAGATAAGTGTGGGGGAGGAGAAAGGCAAAAGTCAAGAGAAAAATAGAGGGAATATTGCCAAATACATTCTCATGTGAAAAAAAAAAAAAAAATTTTTTTGAATAATCTCTTGAACTTCTAGTTAAAGAAAAGAAAAAGATGTTCGAAAGTTGGTTAGAATGAAGTAAAGGCTCAACATGAAATATTCAGCCTATGTGATTATGTACTTCTAAAGAATATTGAGAAAGTTTTATTTGCAAAATCTTATTTTGTCTCTAAATTCTATGAAGTCTTTGGAATGTTTGTGATATCTTTTCCTTTTTATTCTTTAACCACATTATTACCTCTTGGCCCCATTACAACCTTGATTAAAGACCTCTTGATTTATGAAGTTGCATGATCTTTTAGTGGAGAATAGGTAGACAAGCAAGCATATGGTAGAACTATTTTCATGAGATTGATTGAGTGTAAACACTTTACCACTACTTTAAAGAGTGAAAATCATAAGAGTATCCCATGTGAGAAGTTGAGATTAAGTTTGAATGTGCACTATTTTGATTGAAATATGTTATGTTAATATTGGCTTAACTCAAACAATTTACATTCAAGCATGATTTTTTGTGAAATTCTTTAAGCTATTGATTAGTTTATAAGACTTGTTCAAAGATTGTCTCTAATTTATATTGAAAGGAATAGGAGTAAATATTTTTAGTATATGTAGTTTATTTATATTTTAGTTTTTCAATGTTTGTGGGTATCGTTCTAGTAAACCCTCACGAGACTAAACTCGTCCACTAGGGACACCTAGGGGTTTAAAGGCTTGTGTCACATGCTAAGTGCCACCGTGATTTCCTACGAAAATGGATTAGATTAGATTTTCTTATTTTATTTTTATTGAGTCGTTGCTAGGGACTAGCAACAATCTAAGTGTGGGGGTGTGATAACTCGTATAATTATATAGTTTTTAGTTATGTTTTATTATTGTTTTGTGTCAAATACGAGTTATTATTGTTTAGTCTAATTGTGTTTATGATCTTTTATATTTTTATGTAATTTGGTGTTTTTCACAAGTTTCTTTGAGTGATTTCAGATTACTAGAATTAAGGGCAAATCCAGTTCAGTTCTAGTTCCGACACCTTTTGCCATATCAGCTATATCTGGAGTTTCACTGAAGCAATAAGGCTGAAATTTTAACCGTGCAAAGTTAAGAGGCATATCTATCGTTTTCATGTTTTACACTTCTTGAAACGGAGTCGTTTTCCCTAGCGAAATCAACCATCAAGTTGGCTGATGTGCAATGACGTCTGTCCTGAGCAGTTTTCGCATTTTGACCATATCGTCCGATACACAGCAGCAAATGAGCTGATTCCAACGGCTATGGATCACTAACTGGTAGGGGAACATTTTTCTAGAAGACCATGTGATCAGATAAAGCCTCCAATATTGAAGAAATCGACCATCAAGTTGGCTAATGTGCAATGACGTCTGTGCTGACCTGTTTTCGTATTTTGCCCATATCTTCTTCTCCACATCAGCAAATGAGCTGATTCCAACGGTTATGAATCAGTAACTCATAGGGGAACAGTTTTCTAGAAGACCATGTGATCAGATCAGGCCTCCAAGATTGACAAAATCGACCATCAAGTTGGCTGATCAAAATGGTCATACAATATGACGAAAATTGTTAGAAAAATGCACCCACCTATTATACCTACCTTTGAAATTTGTAAAGCTTGTCTCTTGTCATTTAGCCCTCCAAAATGTGTATAAATAGAGGGCCTTGGATGATTGTAGAGAATCACATTGTACATAGGTAGGATATTAGCCATTATAATAAAATTCTCTAAGTTTTCTTCTTCTTTCTTTTCTCTAGTTTTCTTTTTCCTTAGAGAGAGCAAGAGGTTGGATAATTAATATCCTTCTTCTTCTTCTTTCTTTCTTTTATTTTCTTCTTAGATTCTCTTTAATTTTATGTTTATGTTTACAATGCCTATGCTAGGCTAAACTTCTATTTGGTTAAGGGTGATTTCAAAGCCCTAGACATGTTTTGTGATTGATTTTCAGATTCTATCTATCATTAATTTTCTATCAAAGTTGCTTATGTTCTTCTACAAGAATTGTTCATGATGTTATCTAGATTTATTTAGGTGTACAACTAGATAGATCTTGATAATTATCTATTGCTAGTTTAGGAGTCTTGATCCGTGTAATTGTCTTGATTTCCTATTCATAAGTGGCAATTTGTGATTAATGATTATGGTCAAGTTTTCAATAATTGCAAAGTGGAACATAACCTAAGTTGAACAATCCGAGCTTATGTGTTTGTTGCTTAGATCAACCTATCTTTCTCATCATAAAGCTGCCATTAAATTGAATTTAGAGAGCTTATTCTAGGTTGTTTAATGGTTAGAGATTAAATAGAGAGCTTGTTCTATTTAACGACAAACTAAGGAAAGATTGGGGTAACAGAGCTTGTTGTTATCTACGGTTGTTAACTTTGATAGTTGGTTGATATTGATAGATCTGAAATTGATTCTTAATGATGTCTAGTGGTGGAGAATGAAACCTTAACCATATTTTTCATATTTGATTCTTCTTACTTATTTGTTTTCTTACTTTTAGTTTGCTTATTTTTTATATTTATTTTTATTGGCTGGTTATACCGCCTAATTTGTATATTAACTTTGTTTTATTTTTATTGGCTGGTTATACCGCCTAATTTAGTATATATATTTTTATTGGCTGGTTATACCGCCTAATTTAGTATATATATTTTTATTGGCTGGTTATACCGCCTTGCATCTTATTCTTATTATTTACTTTAGTTTAAATCTGGCTTCAAAAACCCCTTTTCTTTTATTGTTATTGAATTTAAGTTTTAAACTATTAACTTATAAACTAAAACCCAATCCCTGAGGACTCGACCCTTGCTAACTACTATACTTAAAGCAAATTGATCCCCGAATAAATATGGGTTCACTCTGTCAAAATAAAGATGCAAGAGAAAAAAAGAGAACAAAAAATGTGTGAAAAGTATGGCAAATGAAAGCCAAAAGCAAAGAAGAAAAAAAGCAAAGTCAAAAGGAATGAAAAGTCCAAAAGGGACAAATGCTTCAAAGAAAATCCTCCTCAAGAAATGATCCTTGATCTGATTACCCTCAAACACATATTTTGGGCCTATTTATCCTTTATTTCTGAACCTTGAACCATGGCCTACATCACGTGCTTTACAAGACCATTTTGATCAAGCATGAATATTTAATTTGAAGGGTTTTCCTTAGATTTTATCCCATCTCATCGAATTCTCATTTCACTATGGAAGAATTTAGAATTCTCAAGTGCATGGTAAAACAATAAAAAAAAAAGGAAGAAAAAATGGAAAGAATGGGACTCTAGGGCGAAAATCCCAAAAATTGGCGGTCTAGAGTAAAATGGAAATTTTTGATGCCATCTATGATAGTGCCGATACCACAAAAGAGAAGGTAATCTTGAAGAAATGGTCATCGAGGAACATCTAGGAATTCATGAACCGCCTAAATTGTCAGCTCTATTCAGAGGATTGACTTCAAAAACTGAGATTGTTTTCCCTCCAAGATTAAAATTTCCAGTTTAAACATCCCAGCCAATCTTGACGCTTGTCAAAATGCCTTGATATGAAGACTAAAAAAATGTTGAATTTGTTTGATTCTCAAAATATTCATGATTTATAAAACCTGTTCCATTTGTGAACCTAGAAGGGACATACATTTTTGTTATGAAATTTTCTTTGATCAACCAAAATCTTATTATACCAAGCATTGCCAATTCAAATTGAAAAACCCAGATTGACACTTAGAGGAATTTTTAACAGTGATCATCAGTCTTAAAAAGATTTGTACATCATACACTATGGGGTTAATATTTTTGGCTCATAAGTTTTCATTAAATGAGCAAGATTGTTTTTTTCAAAAAAAGGGAAAACAAAAATGTTTTTGAAATACCCATTTTGATGTTGATATGAGATAAGGTTTTTTCTAACCCTAAAGGTGTGGAACTACTAGGGTTAACCTTGACTTCCAAATATGAGAAGAAGAAATAGATACTGGCCATTAGACTTCTATCAATAAGAGTTTGAAAACTGTTAGGGCAAAGGAAATAGCCAAGGATTGAAAAATGAATTGAAGCTATACTCTGATTTGAAGAGGAAAAATGAATTGGAAAGGCTAAGCCAAAGTCTAGAAAAATGATCAGGGGCATTTGCATCTTTTCATGAAGCGTTTGCGTCATTATCGATCTTTGCATTTGCATCATGTAGAAGCATTCTACACGTTGTCAATCTTTGCATTTGCATCATTTAGAAGCATTTGCATATGTCAATCTTTGCATCTGCATCATTCCATGAAGTAGTTGCTTTAACACCAATTTTCGCATTTGCATCATATAGAAGCATTTGCACATTGTTGACCTTTGCATTTGCAACCTCCTGTGAAGTAATTGCGTTATTTGCATCAATTTTAGCCATTTGCATCATTTAGAAGCATCTGCATCTTATTCAATATTTGCATCTGCATCAGTAAGCATCTGCATCAATCTAAGCCATTTGCATGGACACCATAAAGCATCTGCATCTTATCCAACATCTGCATCAGCATCAAGAAACATTTGTATCAATTCAAAACATTTACATTTGCAATATGAGGTATGTGCATCCTGTTAATCATTTACACCAACATCAAAAGCATTCGCATCTTCTCAAAATCTTCAGGTTAATTTTCAACAATTCTTCAAAGATCATTTTTAAAGTCGCATACAGCGCAATTTTCCAAATCATAGACTAGACCTCTGGGCACCATTTTTTAAGACCTCCAGGCATCAATTTTCCAAACCATTCTTAAGACCTCCGAGCATCATTTTTAAAGTCGCATATAGCGCAATTTTCCAAATCATAGATCAGACCTCCAGGCACCGTTTTTTAAGACCTTCGGGCATCAATTTTCCAAACCATTCCTAAGACCTCCAGGCATTATTTTTAAAGTCGCATACAACGCAATTTTCCAAATCTTAGATCAGACCTCCTGGCACTATTTTTTTAAAGACCTCCGAGCATCATTTTTAAAGTTGCATATAGCGTAATTTTCCAAATCATAGATCAGACCTCCGGGCACCGTTTTTAAGACCTCCGGGCATCATTTTTAAAGTCGCATACAACGCAATTTTCCAAATTATAGATCAGACCTCCGAGCACCAATTTTTAAGACCTCCGGGCATCATTTTTAAAGTCGCATACAATGCAATTTTCCAAATCATAGATCAGACCTTTGTGCACCATTTTTAAGACCCCCGAGCATAATTGCTCAAAATCCTGGATAAGACCTTTTGGCGCCATATTCAGAAATTACCTCTAGTTTCACCCAAGTCTTTTTCGACTTCTGGTTTCGACCAAGTCATCACCTTGAAAATTATCTATGGTTTTGCCTGGATAAATGTTCGACTTCTGTTTCGCCCAAGTCATCACCTTGAAAATCGAACTCGTTTCCTTAAGACAAGTCGAGCCTTGTTTAGTAAGGGAACTCAATTTAAGGACAAAATGTTCAATTTACAGCTTTTTCAAACAAAAATAAATAAAAAAATTGAAAAATTGAAAAAAAATGAAAAAAATGAAAAATGATGAATGAAAACTCCCTTTCCCTTCTATTCATATGTGATTTCACTAACCGGACAAAATTAGTGTTTGTTTATCTTTGTCTGATTCTTGATTCTCAGCAATAGCCAAAGAGGGGTAGCTGTAGACACCTAATTTTTTTAGGACCACTAAATCAGGTATGTTTTCTTCCTAAAATGATGTTTTAGAATGCAAAAAGGCTTTTCTCATCCTGCAGGTGGTACCTCGAGACTTAGTCTAAGAAAGCAGGCATAAAAAGTCAAACTTGAAAAAGTCAATCTCGGAAAAATCAACCTCAAAAATTCACTATTGAAAAAGTCAACCCACTTTGAAAATCAAGATTTGAAGTTCAATTGAAAATTGGTGAAAGAATTTTGATAATCCGAGGTCTACATTGAAAGATGTCGCAACCTAAAAAATAACGAGTCTCATTGCAAGACTTTATTATTCGTTAAGCGTGACATGAAAAAAAACCGAGGAAAAGTCGACTTAATTCCTCTAGAAAAATGAAGGTTTTGAAAATGACCTTAAAAAAGACATGGAGTCGCCACCAATCTTTTTTAGCTAGGTGTGATCGGCCACCTATTAAACCGGTTTTATAAAATATTTTAAAAATTAATTAAAACATTTTAAAAACCAATTTCAAGTCTGCGTTTTAAACCAGAGAAATCAAAGAAGCGGGTTCGGGAGTCGGTTACGTGTGGGGAAGGATTAGCACCCCCACAACGCCCGTATAAATCGGTACCTTATTAATCGTGTGTTATCTCAAGTCTCGGTAAAAAGTTGGTTTTAAATTTAGTATTTCAAGTTAATTCCCAATTTAAAAATAATTCCATTTTTTATTGAAAATGATCCGGAATTTATAAATTCAAAATTTTCCTATATTCCCCAACAAACGTGGCAAAATATAGAAATTTTTATTAGTTTTGGAAAATTTTCCGAATCATTCTCTTTTTTGAAAGAAAGATATTCCTTTATTAATGATAATTGATGATATTCCCTCCAGCAAACCCGGTAGAGAACTCATGAATTATTTTAACTCGGGAATATCTTTATTTTTATTGAAAACCATTATCTTTTACAAACATTTAAAATAAATGAATATGTATATGCATGACATAAATAAAATGACATAGTAAAGTCTATATAATATAATGCAACCTAAATGACATGACCAATACGAATGGTATGGCATATAATTTAAATGACATGGAATAAAATAATGCTATCATATAATATGCACGAAAATAAAAATGCAATGCATGAAATGTATTTTTTTCCTTTAATTAAGGAAATCCGTATATCTAAAAAGATATCCGGCTACCTTAGGAAAATATGTCAAATTAAATATTCTAAAACCAAAATACTTTGTGATTGTTTGAAAACAATTTTGAAAAGCTTGAATTAACAATAAAAACTGGGCTAAAAATTTTTAAATGGTTCTAATTTCCTAAGTTTAAAAAATCCGGACTTGACTACCCTTAACCCGGGATTTGAAAACCCATTTTTAGAGTTTAAAAGGCTTAGAAATCACCCTAAGTCAGTAGCTAACCCTCCTAATCAGCCCACTCTAAGTAAATTAACCAAAACAGAAAAATGGTTTTTCTTTAAATTCAATTCTGACTCCACTGTCCAGTTTTAATCCACGATTTTTTACCCTATTTTTAAAAATACCAAAAATTCTAAAAAAAATACTGGAGACTCAGGACATGTAAAACTACACGAGAAAAAATTGGATTAATTTTTTGATCAAAGATGAATTCCCAGAAAAACCAGAGATGTACGAGTTTTTGGAGGAGAAAAAACTGCTTTGTTTTTCTTTAAATTCAATTCTGACTTCACTGTCCAGTTTTAATCCACGATTTTTTACCCTATTTTTAAAAATTCCAAAAATTCTGAAAACATTATTGGAGACTCAGGATATGTAAAAATACACGGGAAAAAATCGACTTAATTTTTTGATCAAAGATGAATTCCCAGAAAAACAGAGATGTACGAGTTTTTGGAGGAGAAAAAACTGCTTTGTTTTTCTTTAAATTCAATTATGACTTCACTGTCCAGTTTTAATCCACGATTTTTTACCATATTTTTAAAAATTCCAAAAATTCTGAAAGAATTATTGGAGACTCAAGACATGTAAAAATACACGGGAAAAAATCGACTTAATTTTCTGATCAAAGATGAATTCCCAGAAAAATCGGAGATGTACAAGTTTTGGGTGGAAAAAAACTGCTTTGCCAACACATTTTTTTTTGTCTTTGATAAAATCATTTAAAAACCAAAATAAAAATATTTGAAACTCATAGAATGACTTGAAGACAGTAGCTAGGACTTTTTGAAAGTTAGATAAAAATTGGCTAAGTAAAAAAAATCACAAAGGTAGAATAATCAATTTGACAAACTTAATTTTCCACAAGTGTGCTCAAGAGAGCATGACTTTGAACCATCAATTGGCTCAAGTCATTATTCAAGTGGCATGGTCATGAAATGCATGAAACAATGCAGCAAACATAATGCATGAAATGCATGGATCTAAACCTAAATGTAAGGAAAATACATGACATAAATAATATGGCCTAGACCTAACATGAACTTGCATGACATTTAATGTAACTTAGACCTAAAACATGCATGGCATTTTTACAAACACAAGGCATGCTTAATTCAAAAATCCAACCAAATATCATGCAAATGAAAAAACCTAATGATAACTCGTATAATTATATAGTTTTTAGTTATGTTTTATTATTGTTTTGTGTCAAATACGAGTTATTATTGTTTAGTCTAATTGTGTTTATGATCTTTTATATTTTTATGTAATTTGGTGTTTTTCACAAGTTTCTTTGAGTGATTTCAGATTACTAGAATTAAGGGCAAATCCAGTTCAGTTCCAGTTCCGACACCTTTTGCCATATCAGCTATATCTGGAGTTTCACTGAAGCAATAAGGCTGAAATTTTAACCGTGCAAGGTTAAGAGGCATATATATCTTTTTCATGTTTTACACTTCTTGAAACGGAGTCGTTTTCCCTAGAGAAATCAACCATCAAGTTGGCTGATGTGCAATGACGTCTGTCCTGAGCAGTTTTCGTATTTTGACCATATCGTCCGATACACATCAGCAAATGAGCTGATTCCAACGGCTATGGATCACAAACTGATAGGGGAACATTTGTATAGAAGACCATGTGATCAGATAAAGCCTCCAATATTGAAGAAATCGACCATCAAGTTGGCTGATGTGCAATGACGTCTATGCTGACCTGTTTTCGTATTTTGCCCATATCTTCTTCTCCACATCAGCAAATGAGCTGATTCCAACGGCTATGAATCATTAACTCATAGGGAAACATTTTTCTAGAAGACCATGTGATCAGATCAGGCCTCCAAGATTGACAAAATCGACCATCAAGTTGGCTGAGCAAAATGGTCATACAATATGACGAAAATTGTTAGAAAAATGCACCCACCTATTATACCTACCGTTGAAATTTGTAAAGCTTGTCTCTTGTCATTTAGCCCTCCAAAATGTGTATAAATAGAGGGCCTTGGATGATTGTAGAGGATCATATTGTAGATAGGTAGGATATTAGCCATTGTAATAAAATTCTCTAAGTTTTCTTCTTCTTTCTTTTCTCTAGTTTTCTTTTTCTTTAGAAAGAGCAAGAGGTTGGATAATTAATATTCTTCTTCTTCTTCTTTCTTTCTTTTATTTTCTTCTTAGATTCTATTTAATTTTATGTTTATAATGCCTATGCTAGGCTAAACTTCTATTTGGTTAAGGGTGATTTCAAAGCCCTAGACATGTTTTATAATTGATTTTCAGATTCTATCTATCATTAATTTTCTATCAAAGTTGCTTATGTTCTTCTACAAGAATTGTTCATGATGTTGTCTTGATTTGTTTAGGTGTACAACTAGATAGATCTTGATAATTATCTATTGCTAGTTTAGGAGTCTTGATCCGTGTAATTGTCTTGATTTCCTATTCATAAGTGGCAATTTGTGATTAATGATTATGGTCAAGTTTTCAATAATTGCAAAGTGGAACATAACCTAAGTTGAACAATCCGAGCTTATGTGTTTGTTGCTTAGATCAACCTATCTTTCTCATCATAAAGCTGCCATTAAATTGAATCTAGAGAGCTTATTCTAGGTTGTTTGATGGTTAGAGATTAAATAGAGAGCTTGTTCTATTTAACGACAAACTAAGGAAAGATTGGGATAACAGAGCTTGTTGTTATCTACGGTTGTTAACTTTGATAGTTGGTTGATATTGATAGATCTGAAATTGATTCTTAATGATGTCTAGTGGTGGAGAATGAAACCTTAACCATATTTTTCATATTTGATTCTTCTTACTTACTTGTTTTCTTACTTTTCTAGTTTGCTTATTATTAAAAGTATATTTATTTTTATTGGCTGGTTATACCGCCTAATTTGTATATTAACTTTGTTTTATTTTTATTGACTGGTTATACCGCCTAATTTAGTATATATATTTTTATTGGCTGGTTATACCGCCTAATTTAGTATATATATTTTTATTGGCTGGTTATACCGCCTTGCATCTTATTCTTATTATTTACTTTAGTTTAAATCTGGCTTCAAAAACCCCTTTTCTTTTATTGTTCTTGAATTTAACTTTTAAACTATTAACTTATAAACTAAAACCCAATCCCTGAGGACTCGACCCTTGCTAACTACTATACTTACAATTGATCTTTTTAGTGCAAGGTTAAATAAGATACACTCTTTTGGGTGCATCACCTAACAACTAGCATGACAAAAAAATGCAACACACAATGCAAAACACATGGAGTAGCCAAATGGCCTCAAGCTCCAACAAGCATGGCATTTTCACAAACACTTGGCATACAAACATGAAAAACTAAGTCATAACACTTAAATCATGCAAGCATTTTCACAAACACCTAATATACCAAATCTAAAACATGCTTACTAAGATATAAAACAAGAATCATGCAAAGAATCACACAAGCATTTTCACAAACACTTAATATGCTAACACTTAATTGAATTCATTAAGGATGGACTGAGTAAGGAGAATTTGGGTAATATCCAACTTTCTCTTGAGACGCATCCTAGTGGAGACGTACAAAGAGAAATTCTTGATTTATGGCCGCAATTCCAAAGGGAATGGCAACATCTTGGGAATCTGATGTTAAAAGACCCTGTTTGCCAGCTTGTAAGAAAACTGGATGGGAAGCATATCCTCGACTCATAGAAGGCGTTTAAGCCGTTTCTGGACGTAAAACCATAGGAAGATGTGAGCCACAATCACAACTACAATAAATGACTTCTCAGCTTTTGGTTTGATTTGCAATAACTTTATTTTGGTTTAATTTACGTGTTGTTCGATTTGTGTAATTATTCTCGTTTTTTTTTATTTGTCTTTTACGGTTGATTTTTTCTTCTCTTTTTGATTTTCTTCCTGAAATCACGCAAAAATCTTTTGTTAGGTTAACATTTTCTTCTGACAGGTCAAATACACTTTCGGCGACATTATTACTCTTGACTTTTACGGTTGATTTTTCTTCTCTTTTTGATTTTCTTCCTGAAATCACGCAAAAATCTTTTGTTAGGTTAACATTTTCTTCTGACAGGTCAGATACACTTTCGGCGACATTATTACTCTTGTCTGATTCACTACTCAGTCCTCTATATATTACACCATGTACTCATTCTCTTTCAGGCACTCGAAGAAAAAAAAAATGGAAAGTACTTCGTCCCAACGCATTAAAAAAATTTGTGTCTTTGGAGGTGCTTATCCAGGGAAAAATAACATATTTGCTGATGAAGCCATAAGAGTTGGAGTAATACTTGCCCAACAAAAGATCCAGTTGATTTATGGAGGCGGTAGTACAGGTTTAATGGGAGCAGTCGCTACAGCAGCACACGCCGGAGGAAGTCCAGTTCTAGGAGTCGTGCCAAAACTATTCACAAATTTTTGTGGACCTACCGTGGGTAAGGAAATACAAGTCTGGAGTATCCCTGAACGGATGACAATCATGTACCATTCTGCCGATGCATTCATTGCTTTACCAGGAGGTCTGGGTACATTGGAAGAAATAGCTTGCGTGGCTTCTTGGTCATCTTTGGTCACAAATAAGAAACCCATTGGTTTGCTTAATATTAATGGTTATTTTAATAATTTGCTTTCATATTTAGATAATGCTGTGGATAATGGATTCATGTTTTCAGAGGCTAGGAGAACCATAATTTCTGCTACAACCATTGAAGATTTACTCAAAAAGCTCTAAGCTTATGAGTGTTTATCTGCTACGGTTGTTTCGCAAACGCTCGGAAAAAGAAAAAGAGATATGGACGAGCAAGGAGTGGATTGCACTTTGTCTTTGTGACAATGTCTAACATTTTGTTTGTTGTGTCTCAGTTATAATAAGTGGTTAGCAACCTCTACAGGTAATATCTCCTAAATTTTACCTTCAAAAAAAAAAAAAAAAAAAAAAGAAAGAAATTTGTGTTTTAAGCCATTTAAAAGTATTCATTCTGAACAAGGTCTGAGTAAGGGAGACTTGAGACATACCTTGTCAGTTTGATTTTAATCTTTTTATGTTTACTTGTTAATTTTTGTTTAGTATTTTAGTATTATTTAGCTTGCATGGTTTTGTTTTGTTTTGAGTCTTAGTTGTTCCTATTCTTATGTTATTAGTTCTTTTCTCTTACACATGATTCTTTCATTTGAGTTAATAGACTTACATTGAGGACAATGTAAGAATTAAGTGTGGGGGGAATGATTTAGGATTTCTTTTATTTTCGTCTACTATTTTTTTTTTTATGAGTCTTTATTATTATTATTTTTAGTGTGTTTTAGTTCCTTTTTAATACAATGATGAGATATGAATTGCATAGTTCTAAACTGGTTACTAGTGAGAAGATTTTCATGAGAATTAAGCTTGATACTAATTTTTATGAGCTAATGTTGATATGATATATTGATTGAGAAAGAAGCATGTTTAGACTTAATCTGACTTATATAATCATCATTGTGAGTTTTTGAGCCTAAAATGATTGATGCATTATACAAATCAATCTAATTTCTTTCTTGAGTGCTCTTATGATTACATGATTCTCTAGAACTTGTTTTAAACCGTTTGAGACTATATTGATACATGTGACAACATGAATATGATAGAGGCATTAGGATTATAACCAGAGCCAAACAGCCATCCCTTATTGATGTTCCAAGAGAACACACCCTTAGTGAACCAATTTGAGCCTACATTGAATAAGCTATCTCTTTGGTAACCATAACTTGTCCCTAACCTAAATATACTTATATCTTTACCTTTGTTCCAAAGATGAATTAGCATGATTTGAGACAAGTTGCAAAGACAAGGGATATTTTTTGGTTAGAAACAAGAAATAAGTGTGGGGGGAAAAGAAAAGAAAAGTCAAGAAATGGAATACTGGAAAATACATTCCCATGTAAAAAATATATATATATATGAATCATCTCTTGAATTTGTGGAAAAAGAAAAAGATGTTACAAAGTTGTTTAGAATGAAGAAAAGGCCCAACATGAATATCCGGCCTAGGTGACTATGTACTTGTAAAGAGTTTTGAGAAGTTTCTTTGTATAATTTTTTTTATGTCTTTAAACTTTATGAACTCTTTGGAACCTTTGTGATATCTTTATCCTTTTGTTCTTCAACCACATTACAAACCCCTTGGCCCCATTACAACCTTGATTAAAGACCTCTTGATTTATGAAGTTGCATGATCTTTTAGTGGAGAATAGGTGGAAAAGCAAGCATATGGTAGAAGTGTTTTCATGAGATTGATTGAGTGTAAACACTTTACCACTACTTTAAAGAGTGAAAATCAAGAGAGTATCCCATGTGAGAAGTTGAGATTAAGTTTGAATATGCACTATTTTGATTGAAATATGTTATGTTAATATTGGCTTAACTCAAACTATTTACATTCAAGCAAGCTTTTTTGTGAATTTCTTTAAGCTATTGATTAGTTTTTAAGACTTGTCCAATGATTATCTCAAATTTATATTGGAAGGATTAGTTATAATTATTATTTTTAGTTTTTCTTATGTTTTCAATGTTTGTGGGTATCATCCTAGTAAACCCTCACGAGACTAAACTCGTCCACTAGGGACACCTAGGGGTTTAAAGGCTTGTGTCACATGCTAACTGCCACCGTGATTTCCTACGAAAATGGATTAGATTAGATTTTCTTATTTTATTTTTATTGAGTCGTTGCTAGGGACTAGCAACAATCTAAGTGTGGGGGTGTGATAACTCGTATAATTATATAGTTTTTAGTTATGTTTTATTATTGTTTTGTGTCAAATACGAGTTATTATTGTTTAGTCTAATTGTGTTTATGATCTTTTATATTTTTATGTAATTTGGTGTTTTTCACAAGTTTCTTTCAGTGATTTCAGATTACTAGAATTAAGGGCAAATCCAGTTCAGTTCCAGTTCCGACACCTTTTGCCATATCAGCTATATCTGGAGTTTCATTGAAGCAATAAGGCTGAAATTTTAACCGTGCAAAGTTAAGAGGCATATATATCTTTTTCATGTTTTACACTTCTTGAAACGGAGTCGTTTTCCCTAGCGAAATCAACCATCAAGTTGGCTGATGTGCAATGACGTCTGTCCTGAGCAGTTTTCGTATTTTGACCATATCGTCCGATACACATCAGCAAATGAGCTGATTCCAACGGATATGGATCACAAACGGATAGGAGAACATTTGTCTAGAAGACCATGTGATCAGATAAAGCCTCCAATATTGAAGAAATCGACCATCAAGTTGGCTGATGTGCAATGACGTCTGTGCTGACCTGTTTTCGTATTTTGCCCATATCTTCTTCTCCACATCAGCAAATGAGCTGATTCCAACGGCTATGAATCAGTAACTCATAGGGAAACATTTTTCTAGAAGACCATGTGATCAGATCAGGCCTCCAAGATTGACAAAATCGACCATCAAGTTGGCTGATCAAAATGGTCATACAATATGACGAAAATTGTTAGAAAAATGCACCCACCTATTATACCTACCTTTGAAATTTGTAAAGCTTGTCTCTTGTCATTTAGCCCTCCAAAATGTGTATAAATAGAGGGCCTTGGATGATTGTAGAGGATCATATTGTAGATAGGTAGGATATTAGCCATTGTAATAAAATTCTCTAAGTTTTCTTCTTCTTTCTTTTCTCTAGTTTTCTTTTTCTTTAGAAAGAGCAAGAGGTTGGATAATTAATATTCTTCTTCTTCTTCTTTCTTTCTTTTATTTTCTTCTTAGATTCTATTTAATTTTATGTTTATAATGCCTATGCTAGGCTAAACTTCTATTTGGTTAAGGGTGATTTCAAAGCCCTAGACATGTTTTATAATTGATTTTCAGATTCTATCTATCATTAATTTTCTATCAAAGTTGCTTATGTTCTTCTACAAGAATTGTTCATGATGTTGTCTTGATTTGTTTAGGTGTACAACTAGATAGATCTTGATAATTATCTATTGCTAGTTTAGGAGTCTTGATCCGTGTAATTGTCTTGATTTCCTATTCATAAGTGGCAATTTGTGATTAATGATTATGGTCAAGTTTTCAATAATTGCAAAGTGGAACATAACCTAAGTTGAACAATCCGAGCTTATGTGTTTGTTGCTTAGATCAACCTATCTTTCTCATCATAAAGCTGCCATTAAATTGAATCTAGAGAGCTTATTCTAGGTTGTTTGATGGTTAGAGATTAAATAGAGAGCTTGTTCTATTTAACGACAAACTAAGGAAAGATTGGGATAACAGAGCTTGTTGTTATCTACGGTTGTTAACTTTGATAGTTGGTTGATATTGATAGATCTGAAATTGATTCTTAATGATGTCTAGTGGTGGAGAATGAAACCTTAACCATATTTTTCATATTTGATTCTTCTTACTTACTTGTTTTCTTACTTTTCTAGTTTACTTATTTTTAAAAGTATATTTATTTTTATTGGCTGGTTATACCGCCTAATTTGTATATTAACTTTGTTTTATTTTTATTGACTGGTTATACCGCCTAATTTAGTATATATATTTTTATTGGCTGGTTATACCGCCTAATTTAGTATATATATTTTTATTGGCTGGTTATACCGCCTTGCATCTTATTCTTATTATTTACTTTAGTTTAAATCTGGCTTCAAAAACCCCTTTTCTTTTATTGTTCTTGAATTTAACTTTTAAACTATTAACTTATAAACTAAAACCCAATCCCTGAGGACTCGACCCTTGCTAACTACTATACTTACAATTGATCTTTTTAGTGCAAGGTTAAATAAGATACACTCTTTTGGGTGCATCACCTAACAACTAGCATGACAAAAAAATGCAACACACAATGCAAAACACATGGAGTAGCCAAATGGCCTCAAGCTCCAACAAGCATGGCATTTTCACAAACACTTGGCATACAAACATGAAAAACTAAGTCATAACACTTAAATCATGCAAGCATTTTCACAAACACCTAATATACCAAATCTAAAACATGCTTACTAAGATATAAAACAAGAATCATGCAAAGAATCACACAAGTATTTTCACAAACACTTAATATGCTAACTCTAAAACATGCTCAAATTTAAACAACATGAAAACAGAAAATAAAAAATGTAAAAACATGATATCTAAGACATAAATGGCAACAAACAAAGCAACCAAATTAAATATAACTTAAGAACATGAAATAACATAATATTTAAAACATCAAAAATAAAGAAAATAGCATAAACAATATGGTAAAATGAATCAAAAATAACAACTTAAAATAAATAATGTAGGCCATTTAGCCATGGTGAGTTTATTGTAAAAACAAAATGTAAGAAAAATATACTTAAGAAAGGAAATGAAGGAAGAACAAGAAACATTATTTTAAAATGAAAACTCACCAAGTAGCTTTTGAACGGATTAAGCTATAAACCCTCAGAGTAGCTTTTGAACGGATTAAGCTACAAACCCTCAGAGTAGCTTTTGAACGGATTAAGCTACAAACCCTCTCACAAGTAGCTTTTGAACGGATTAAGCTATAAACCCTCAGAGTAAAAACACTATGACTCACCACCCGGATAATCCTAATACAAATGTATAGACTATCTCACAAGGGGTAGTGGGTGATCTCAACCAAAGGCCAAGACTCCTTATATATAAGGTGAGCACCTCCTTGGCTTGACATTACAAAGGGATGTGGGATTGGGACTTAGGCTCAAAAATGAAAATCTCTAACTTAACTCTTGATTTTTAATCACTTGATTGAAAAAATCCTAAGCTTCCTCCTTCCTTTGGGCTTGGGCAGGCCAGCACTTCTCTTTTCCAGCCCAGCTCTGATTTTTGAAAGGCCCAAAGAAGCCCTTTTCGGTTGCTTGGGTGAAACGACCATTTTGCCCCCCGGATGCAAAATAAATATCAAACGGGCTCCAAATTCAATTTTTCTTTTTTTAATACTTCCAAAATAATAAAATATTGAGTTCTGGAAGTTTTCAAAATTATCCGAGTCCGTTTGCTATTTATTTGGATTTTTTCTTCCCAAAATGTCCTTTTATGCCCCTACTTTTTACCATTTTTTAAACGAGCTCCAAATCAAGATTTTTCTTCACCAATCTCTTCAAAATAATTAAAAAGTGTGATCTGGAAGTTTTCATAATTTTTGGAGCTCATTTGGTATTGTTTTCGGGATTTATCGGTTTGAATTACTGCATAGGAGGCCCGGGATTTGGCCATTTTGCAAACGAACTCGGAATCAAGATTTTCTTTCGCCAATCTCTTCCAAATAATTTAAAAATGAGATTTGCCAAATTTCAGAATTTTCGGAGTCCATTTGCTATTTTTCCGGGATTTATCTTTTTGAATTACTGCATTAGAAGCCCAGGATTTGGCCATTTTGCAAACGAACTCGGAATCAAGATTTTCTTTCGCCAATCTCTTTCAAATGATTTAAGAATGAGATTGAAAAAATTTTCAGAATTTTCGGAGTCCATTTGCTATTTTTCCCAATTTTTTCCAATTTTGCCCTTTAACCTCCGAAACCCGGTTTTGCTCAAAACAAGTCCGATTTTCAGATTTTCTTCAATCTGAGCCTTGGGCCATCCTTTTTAATCATTCCTCATCCATTGGGGGCTTTGGTCTTACCAAGTCGGGCCATTTCTGTGATTCTTCCCGATTTCACCGAAATCCACTAAAAACCCTAATTCTCGGTTTTCTCCCGGATTGACTTTTCTTTCGATTTTTCTTGCAAGTGACTTCTCCATTACCCGTAGTCAGTGCTTATCTTTCATTTGGAATCTTCAATTACGATCAGTTTGATCGTTTAAGCACTTTTCCCCAAATTTGTCGGATTAGGGTTTCCTTTCTACTGAATCTCCAAATCCCAACTTCCGAACTCCATATCTTTCAATGTAGACCTCGGATTATCAAAATTCTTTCGCCATTTTTCAATTGAACTTAAAATCTTTATTTTGAATATGGGTTGACTTTTTCAGTAGTTGACTTTTTGGGGTTGACTTTTTCAGGGTTGACTTTTTTCGGGGTTGACTTTTTTTTAAGTTTGACTTTTTGTGCTCGCCCTCTTAAACTAAGACTCGGAGTACCACCTGCAGGATGAAAACAGTCTTTTTACACTCGGAAACATCAATATAGGAAGAAAACATACTTGTTTAGTGGTCCGGACAAAATTAGGTGTCTACAGCTGCCCCTCTTTGGCTATTGCTGAGAATCAGGAATCAGGCAAAGATAAACCAACACTAATTTTGTACGGTCAGTGAAATCACATGTGAAGAAAAGGGAAAGGAGTTTTCTTTTTCATTTCTTCATTCATTTTTGCATTTTCCATTTTTCTATTTTCTTTTTTTCATTTTCTATTTTTTTCATTTTTTCTCTTTTTTCCTTTTTTCAAATTTTTTTTTTTAATTTTTTTTTAAGAACAGTAAATTGAAGATTTGTCTTTAAATTGAATTCCCTACCTAATCAAGGCTCGATTTGTATTAAGGAAACGAAATCGATTTGCAAGAAAGGAAACGACCTCGACGATGGTCTCGGGGCCTTAACCTGTCTTGTTCTCAGTTGTGTTTAAAATTCTGGATATCTCCTCCAGAAGCTTCGGCTATCACCACCAAAGTCTTGCTCATTTTTTTAAAATGTAAAAATTCTGGGTATCACCTCCAGAAGCTTCAGCTATCGCCACCAAAGACTTTTTACCTTTTCAAAGGATTTTAAAACTCTGGATATCTCCACCAGAGGCTTCAGCTATCACCACCGAAGACTTGTTCATAGTAATAATAAAAAAAGTACCTCGACGATGATCTCGGGGCTCGACTCGTCTTAAGAAAACGAATTCGATTTGCAAGAAAGGAATTTATCTCGACGATGGTCTCGGGGCCTTAACCTGTCTTGTTCTCAGCTGTGTTTAAAATTCTGGATATCTCCTCCAGAAGCTTTGGCTATCACCACCAAAGTCTTGCTCATTTTTAAAACTGTAAAAAATTCTGGGTATCACCTCCAGAAGCTTCAGCTGTCACCACCAAAGACTTTTAACCTTTTCAAAGGATTTTAAAAACTCTGGATATCTCCACCAGAGGCTTCAGCTATCACCACCAAAGACTTGTTCATAATAATAAAAGAAGTACCTCGACGATGATCTCGGGGCTCGACTCATTTGAGAAGCAAAATGAGTTCGATTATACCTGACAGCTTTAAGAGATGATGCAAATGCTTCATGATGCAAATGCAAATGTCTTTTGTTGATGCAAACGCTTCTTGATGTAGAAGCAAATGACTTAGATTGGTGCAAATATCTTTGATGCAAATGTAAATGACTTGATTTGATGCAAATTTTCTTGATGCAGATTCAACTAACTTAGATTGATGCAAATGCTTCTTGATGTAGATGCACATGTTGAATAAAATTCTGGATAACTCCTCCAAAAGAAGATTTCTCATTTTTCAAAATTATAAAACCCTGGATATCTCCACCAGAGGCTTCAGCTATCACCACCGAAGACTTGTTCACTTTTAAAACTGTAAAATTTTGGATATCCCCACCAGAAGCTTTGGCTATCACCACCAAAGACTTGCTCAATATAAAATTCTAGATAACTCATCTAGAAGAAGATTTCTCATGTTTCAAAATTATAAAACCCTGGATATCTCCACCAGAGGCTTCAGCTATCACCACCGAAGACTTGTTCACTTTTAAAACTGTAAAATTCTGGATATCCCCACCAGAAGCTTTGGCTATCACCA
This sequence comes from Fremontodendron californicum, assembly GCA_030761205.1. Classification (NCBI taxonomy): domain Eukaryota; kingdom Viridiplantae; phylum Streptophyta; class Magnoliopsida; order Malvales; family Malvaceae; genus Fremontodendron; species Fremontodendron californicum. The sequence goes on along the minus strand of JAULJL010000007.1, from coordinate 8,629,326 downwards.
CCAAAGACTTGCTCATTGTAAAATTCTGGGTAACTCCTTCAGAATAAAATTTCTCATTTTTCAAAATTATAAAACCCTGGATATCTCCACCAGAGGCTTCAGCTATCACCACTGAAGACTTGTTCACTTTTAAAACTGCAAAATTCTGGATATCACCACCAGAAGCTTTGGCTATCACCACCAAAGACTTGCTCATTGTAAAATTCTGGGTAACTCCTTCAGAATAAAATTTCTCATGTTTTCAAAATTATAAAACCCTGGATATCTCCACCAGAGGCTTCAGCTATCACCACCGAAGACTTGTTCACTTTTAAAACTGCAAAATTCTGGATATCACCACCGAAGACTTGCTCATTGTAAAATTCTGGATATCCCCGCCAGAAGAAAATTTCTCATTTTTCAAAATTATAAAACTCTGGATATCTCCACCAGAGGCTTCAGCTATCACCACCGAAGACTTGTTCACTTTTTAAAAACTGTAAAATTCTGGATATCCCCACCAGAAGCTTTGGCTATCACCACCAAAGACTTGCTCAATATAAAATTCTAGATAACTCATCTAGAAGAAGATTTCTCATGTTTCAAAATTATAAAACCCTGGATATCTCCACCAGAGGCTTCAGCTATCACCACCGAAGACTTGTTCACTTTTAAAACTGTAAAATTCTGGATATCCTCACCAGAAGCTTTGGCTATCACCACCAAAGACTTGCTCATTGTAAAATTCTGGGTAACTCCTTCAGAATAAAATTTCTCATTTTTCAAAATTATAAAACCCTGGATATCTCCACCAGAGGCTTCAGCTATCACCACTGAAGACTTGTTCACTTTTAAAACTGCAAAATTCTGGATATCACCACCAGAAGCTTTGGCTATCACCACCAAAGACTTGCTCATTGTAAAATTCTGGGTAACTCCTTTAGAATAAAATTTCTCATGTTTTCAAAATTATAAAACCCTGGATATCTCCACCAGAGGCTTCAGCTATCACCACCGAAGACTTGTTCACTTTTAAAACTGCAAAATTCTGGATATCACCACGGAAGACTTGCTCATTGTAAAATTCTGGATATCCCCACCAGAAGAAAATTTCTCATTTTTCAAAATTATAAAACTCTGGATATCTCCACCAGAGGCTTCAGCTATCACCACCGAAGACTTGTTCACTTTTTAAAAACTGTAAAATTCTGGATATCCCCACCAGAAGCTTTGAGAAATGATGCAGATGCACATGTCTTTTAACAAGGTGCTCATGCTTCATGGTGCAAATGTAAAATATTTCTTAGTGCAAATGCAAATGGCCTGGATTGATGCCCATGTTTCATGATGCAGATGCCCCTATTAATTGTGTTCATGTAACTGGTTTATGAATAGTGTAACTACAATTACCACACAATAATGAAAATGCAATGATTCTAGAAATGATGCAATTGCTTGAGATAACACAAATGCGAATTCCATGAAGAATGTAAATGTAAAGGTAAAATGCAGATGCTTATGGAATAATGCCAATGCAAATACCCATGAATGATGCAAATGCTTGCCGACACTGTGCAGATGCAAAAGCTCGATAAAGAGATGAGTGCTCATGAGTGATGCAAATACCCCCGGTTGTTTTTCTAGACTTTGGCTTAGCCTCTCAAATTCATTTTTCCTCTTCAAATCAGAGTATATCTTCAATTCATTTTAGCTATTCTCTTTGCTCCAACAGTTTTCAAACTTTCATCAAGAGAGATCTGAACTGGGTTCGATATCTTCTTCTCATATCTGGAAGTCAGGACCTATCCTGGCAGTTCTATATCTTTGGGTTAGAAAAATCCTTGTCTCATGTCAACATCAAAAATGGGTATTTCAAAAATATTTTTATTTTCCCTTTTTGAAAAACAATTTTGCTTATTTAAGGAAAACTTCAAAGCCAAAAATTTTAACTCCACAGTGTATGATGTACAAATCTTTTGATGACTGATGATCACTGTTAGAAAATTCCCTAAGTATTAATTTGGGTTTTTCAATTTGAATTGACAAGGCTCGATACAACAAGATTTTGGTTTTTCCAGGAAAACTTCACAACAAAAATGTATGTCTCTTCTAGGCTCACAAATGGAACAGATTTTATAAATCATGAATTCATTGAGAACCAAACAAATTCAACATTCTTGTAGTTTCCAATATCAAGGTATTTTGACAAGCGTCAAGATTGGCTGGATGTTTAAACTGGAAAGTTGTTTTTGGAGGAAAAAGTTTCAGTTTTTGAAATCAATCATCCGAATGAGAGTTGACACTTTGGGAGGTTTAGGAATTCCTAGATGTTCCTCGATGACCACTTCTTTATGATGATCTTCTCTTTTGTGGTATCGGCACTTTCATAGATGGCATCAAAAATTTCCATTTTACTCTAGACCGTCCATTTTTGGGTTTTCGCCCTAGAGCCTCACTCTTTCCTTTTTTTTTTATACACTTGAGAATTCTAAATTCTTCCTTAGTGAAATGAGAATTTGATGAGATGGGATAAAATCTGAGGAAAACCCTTCAAATTAAATATTCATGCTTGATCAAAATGGACTTTTAAAGCATGTAATGTAGGCCATGGCTCAAGGTTCAGAAAGAAAGGATAAATAGGCCCAAAATATGTGTTTGAGGGTAATCAGATCAAGGATCCTTTCTTGAAGAGGATTTTCTTTGAAGCATGTCCCTTTTGGTCTTTTCATTCCTTTGTTTTTTTTTATTTTTTTTTTTATTTATTTATTTTTTTTTTGCTTTTGGCTTTCAATTTGCCATATCTTTCACTCATTTTTTCTTTTTTTTTTTTCATTTTGCCCCCTTTCTTTTTCAAGGGAGTGAGCCCGTCTTTATTCGGGGCTCCATTTGCTTTGCATCTGTCTTTGAGCTAGGATTCGTTTCTCAATAATCTTTCAAAAAGATCTTTCCTTACATTTGCCCCCTAGTGTAGAGGGTGATCCTTGATCAGGGTTCAAAGAAGAAAAATTCTTTTGGCTCAAAAGGGGTGACTACGGATAATTTCCTTTTTTATGCGAAAGGAATATGAAAGATGGCCATTCCTCATGTCAAGCATGAATATTCACTTTGAAAAGCAATCCCCAGGGGAAATAGATAATCAAAATTTCATTTTGCACTTTGGAATCATCCGAATTCTCATATGCATGATATCACAAATTTTTTCATTTTTCATTTTTCATCGCATGCCCCAACGATTCATGCGTTTAATCCATCCTTATTCACCATGTATCCATCATTTCCACATATGATGCCCCAATTTGATTAACCTTGAGAATTTGTATCAACGAGGAACATAGCAAGTCTAGGTCTATTTTGAAAAGGCTGAGTTTCCAATCTGAGTTCTTTGAAGAGACAAGGAAAATATGACCCAAAAACGGGTTTTCTCTGGGACAAGGGATAATCTAGTTTAATCATTGTGCCCCAGGATGTCAATCATGATGTTTGGGCAATTAGTGTTTTGTGGTTATTGGGAAAGGTTGTGAATGGTTTTGGCACAACCTTGACACACATCAAATTACCATGATCTAGATTCTTGAAAGAATGTCTCATTTGTTTAATTTCAAGGAGTTCGAAAAAATTTCGAAAAGTTTGTTCCTTTGTTCATAGCCTAGACTAGGATTTACATCTTTGCTTATTCTATGACGACAATGGTTTATGAAGTTCAAACATTCATATTCCTCGAAGTATTAGGTCTTTCAAGTGGTCTCGGTTCAAAGGATTTAGGCTTAGGAAAGCCTAAAAGAGAGGGGAGAAAGTATTGGGTCATTTTTAACAAAGATCATCAATATTCTCAAGATTGTTCATTATTTCATGTGAAAACCACTTATTTATTATTTACCACAAATTTTCTCAAAGTTTCATTTGTTTTTGGAAATTCAAATTTATTGCTAAAATAAAATGAACACAAAATATTTAAATTCAAAATTTATTTATTTCATGTAGATGTCATCATGAGACAAGCGCTTTCATCATCAAAGTGTATAGAAAAATATGCATCAGAATGCTCCTATTGACATGCTTTCAAAGATAACAATTTTTATCCTCAAAATTCTTTCAAAATAGATTTCCAATGTTCGATAAGCTCTGGAATCCAAATGCCATCGTGGACAAGACCCTCAATTCTTTCCTTCAGTTTTATGCATTTTTTAGTCGAATGCCCAATTGCCCCAATATGATACTCGCACTTGCTGTTGGGGTCATAGCTTTTAGCTGACGAAGAAAACTCTTCAAAGCTAAGCCAATTTCTATTTCATCTTATTAATGTGTTTCATGATGAATGAGCTATGAATGTCATGAGTGCAATTTGATGCATGTGAAGGATAAACAAAGTTATGTGTGGTCATATACTGTGGAAACAATATTGACCATGTATGCTATAAGTGCAACACGATGCCAACATGATGCATGTAAAGAATAAGAAAAATCAATGCATGGATATATGCAATGAATGACCATGTATGTTCCAAATGCATTTCTCAATGAATGATCATATACACTATGAATGCCACACAATGTCAATTATGATGCATGTGAAAAATAAATGATTGACACAGAGTATATACAAAGAAAATCATGCTGACCATGTATGTCACGAATGCAACCTGATGCCAATATGACAAATTAATGTATAAGCATATCATGATGACCGTGTATGCCATGAATGCACCCTGATACCAACATGATGCATGTAAAAAATAAGCAAATTAATGCATGGACATATACAATGAATGACCATGTATGTTCCAAATGCATTTCCCAATGAATGATCATATACACTATGAATGCCACACGATGTCAATTATGATGCATGTGAAGAATAAATGACTGACACAGAGTATATACAAAGCAAGTCATGCTGGCCGTGTATGTCATGAATGCAACCTGATGCCAATATGACAAATTAATGCATGAGCATATCATGATGACTATGTATGCCATGAATGCACCCTGATGCTAACATGATGCATGTAAAGAAAGAATAAATTGATATATGAATAGATACAGAAAAATCATGCTGACTATGAATGCATGAATGCAACTTGATGCTACCATGATGCATATAGAGAAAGAATAAATTGATACATAAATATATACAAATGAATGACCATGCATGCTATGATGTCAAAATGATACATGCAAAAAATAAATGAATTAACACAAAGGTATATACAAAGAAATCAATGATTACACGAAATTGGTGGGACCTAAATCTTGATTATTCAACAATCTCATTATGCAAGATTTGCCTCCACACTTACGATTTTTTTTCTTGAAACATGTTTTTTTCTCTATGAAAAACCAATCATATTATTTTCAAAAGAAATTCGGGGTAGTGGATCCTACTATGGATACAATATGCAAATGTTCATGCGACACTACCGGTTTTATGAAATCATCAAATGAAATTACCAATTGTTTATTGCAAAGAATGAGATCAATAATACAACCAAAAATGTACATGCTCCATTCACACATGCATGAAATGTGCAACATCCAAAAATGCTTGAAAAAGGATTTTTTTTTATTTTAAAAACAGCTAATGAACATCTGCCCCAGCAATATCTGCTTATTTAGGCATCACGATGCCTTCGAGGCGGAGTATCACATTTATTACGGGCGATGTACGTACATCGTTGCCCGATCTACCACACTTATTCGGAGTGTAAAATAGGTAACAAAAGGTTTAGAAATGTCCCTCCATGTGTTCCTATTTTCGGTATATCTAACGGAAATTCGGGATGGCTTCGCCTAGGTTCACTATATGAGGGTGAATCGGTTCTAAGGCCCCGAATTGTTCCTCACTGTCGCCGGTGAAGGCTAGTAAGGCACCCCGATAAAAGCGGGTTCAATTCGTTAGAGTATATTTTCCTATGCCCATGCGGAGGATCATCACGAAGGCATTAGGTACTTTATACTCCGGAAGTGTTTCACTAGCCCATACGGAGGATCAATCACGAAGGCGTAGTTACTTTACTTCCACTTAAAAGGACGGAACCCGGGTAGAGGATTCATGTTATGCAAATGCACGTGTAGTGTGTGTGGAGGAATATCAAACCTTTCACTACCTATTCTACAAACCTTATTCTAAATGCCCTAGCAATTAAAACATTCAAGAATAGTGTAACGCATTAACCAACAAGCAATTATAATATACAACCTTAAATAACTAGAGAACAAAAATAAAATGCATGCACATGAGTATGAACATATTTAAAAACATTTTATTATTTTCAAAATTCTCCTTATTAAAAAAATGTGGGAATTAAAATTAAATACCAATTAAACCAACAAAAACCGAGACTTTTATAACGCACGACTAATTCTAGGCCTGACTCTCTAATAGTCCCCAGCGGAGTCGCCAAGCTGTCGCAACCTAAAAAATAATAACGAGTCTCATCGCAAGACTTTATTATTCGTTAAGCGTGACATTAAAAAAAATCGAGGAAAAGTCGACTTAATTCCTCTAGAAAAATGAAGGTTTTGAAAATGACCTTAAAAAAGACATGGAGTCGCCACCAATCTTTTTTAGCTAGGTGTGATCGGCCACCTATTAAAACCGGTTTTATAAAATATTTTAAAAATTAATTAAAACATTTTAAAAACCAATTTCAAGTCTGCGTTTTAAACCAGAGAAATCAAAGAAGCGGGTTCGGGAGTCGGTTACGTGTGGGGAAGGATTAGCACCCCCACAACGCCCGTATAAATCGGTACCTTATTAATCGTGTGTTATCTCAAGTCTCGGTAAAAAGTTGGTTTTAAATTTAGTATTTCAAGTTAGTTCCCAATTTAAAAATAATTCCATTTTTTATTGAAAATGATCCGGAATTTATAAATTCAAAATTTTCCTATATTCCCCAACAAACGTGGCAAAATATAGAAATTTTTATTAGTTTTGGAAAACTTTCCGAATCATTCTCTTTTTTGAAAGAAAGATATTCCTTTATTAATGATAATTGATGATATTCCCTCCAGCAAACCCGGTAGAGAACTCATGAATTATTTTAACTCGGGAATATCTTTATTTTTATTGAAAACCATTATCTTTTGCAAACATTTAAAATACATGAATATGTATATGCATGACATAAATAAAATGACATAGTAAGTCTAAATAATATAATGCAACCTAAATGACATGACAAATATGAATGGTATGGCATATAATTTAAATGACATGGAATAAAATAATGCTATCATATAATATGCACGAAAATAAAAATGCAATGCATGAAATGTATTTTTTTCCTTTAATTAAGGAAATCCGTATATCTAAAAAGATATCCGGCTACCTTAGGAAAATATGTCAAATTAAATATTCTAAAACCAAAATACTTTGTGATTGTTTGAAAACAATTTTGAAAAGCTTGAATTAACAATAAAAACTGGGCTAAAAGTTTTTAAATGGTTCTAATTTCCTAAGTTTAAAAAATCCGGACTTGACTACCCTTAACCCGGGATTTGAAAAACCATTTTTAGAGTTTAAAAGGCTTAGAAATCACCCTAAGTCAGTAGCTAACCCTCCTAATCAGCCCACTCTAAGTAAATTAACCAAAACAGAAAAATGGTTTTTCTTTAAATTCAATTCTGACTCCACTGTCCAGTTTTAATCCACGATTTTTTACCCTATTTTTAAAAATACCAAAAATTCTAAAAAACATACTGGAGACTCAGGATATGTAAAACTACACGAGAAAAAATTGGATTAATTTTTTGATCAAAGATGAATTCCCAGAAAAACCAGAGATGTACGAGTTTTTGGAGGAGAAAAAACTGCTTTGTTTTTCTTTAAATTCAATTCTGACTTCACTGTCCAGTTTTAATCCACGATTTTTTACCCTATTTTTAAAAATTCCAAAAATTCTGAAAAAATTATTGGAGACTCAGGACATGTAAAAATACACGGGAAAAAATCGAGCTAATTTTCTGATCAAAGATGAATTCCCAGAAAAACCAGAGATGTACGAGTTTTTGGAGGAGAAAAAACTGCTTTGTTTTTCTTTAAATTCAATTCTGACTTCACTGTCCAGTTTTAATCCACGATTTTTTACCCTATTTTTGAAAATTCCAAAAATTCTGAAAGAATTATTGGAGACTCAAGACATGTAAAAATACACGGGAAAAAATCGACTTAATTTTCTGATCAAAGATGAATTCCCAGAAAAATCGGAGATGTACGAGTTTTGGGTGGAAAAAAACTGCTTTGCCAACACATTTTTTTTTGTCTTTGATAAAATCATTTAAAAACCAAAATAAAAATATTTGAAACTCATAGAATGACTTGAAGACAGTAGCTAGGACTTTTTGAAAGTTAGATAAAAATTGGCTAAGTAAAAAAAATCACAAAGGTAGAATAATCAATTTGACAAATTTAATTTTCCACAAGTGTGCTCAAGAGAGCATGACTTTGAACCATCAATTGGCTCAAGTCATTATTCAAGTGGCATGGTCATGAAATGCATGAAACAATGCAGCAAACATAATGCATGAAATGCATGGATCTAAACCTAAATGTAAGGAAAATACATGACATAAATAATATGGCCTAGACCTAACATGAACTTGCATGACATTTAATGTAACTTAGACCTAAAACATGCATGGCATTTTTACAAACACAAGGCATGCTTAATTCAAAAATCCAACCAAATATCATGCAAATGAAAAAACCTAACAACTAGCATGACAAAAAAATGCAACACACAATGCAAAACACATGGAGTAGCCAAATGGCCTCAAGCTTCAACAAGCATGGCATTTTCACAAACACTTGGCATACAAACATGAAAAACTAAGTCATAACACTTAAATCATGCAAGCATTTTCACAAACACCTAATATACCAAATCTAAAACATGCTTACTAAGATATAAAACAAGAATCATGCAAAGAATCACACAAGCATTTTCACAAACACTTAATATGCTAACTCTAAAACATGCTCAAATTTAAACAACATGAAAACAGAAAATTAAAAATGTAAAAACATGATATCTAAGACATAAATGGCAACAAACAAAGCAACCAAATTAAATATAACTTAAGAACATGAAATAACATAATATTTAAAACATCAAAAATAAAGAAAATAGCATAAACAATATGGTAAAATGAATCAAAAATAACAACTTAAAATAAATAATGTAGGCCATTTAGCCATGGTGAGTTTATTGTAAAAACAAAATGTAAGAAAAATATACTTAAGAAAGGAAATGAAGGAAGAACAAGAAACATTATTTTAAAATGAAAACTCACCAAGTAGCTTTTGAACGGATTAAGCTATAAACCCTTAGAGTAGCTTTTGAACGGATTAAGCTACAAACCCTCAGAGTAGCTTTTGAACGGATTAAGCTACAAACCCTCTCACAAGTAGCTTTTGAACGGATTAAGCTATAAACCCTCAGAGTAAAAACACTATGACTCACCACCCGGATAATCCTAATACAAATGTATAGACTATCTCACAAGGGGTAGTGGGTGATCTCAACCAAAGGCCAAGACTCCTTATTTATAAGGTGAGCACCTCCTTGGCTTGACATTACAAAGGGATGTGGGATTGGGACTTAGGCTCAAAAATGAAAATCTCTAACTTAACTCTTGATTTTTAATCACTTGATTGAAAAAATCCTAAGCTTCCTCCTTCCTTTGGGCTTAGGCAGGCCAGCACTTCTCTTTTCCAGCCCAGCTCTGATTTTTGAAAGGCCCAAAGAAGCCCTTTTCGGTTGCTTGGGTGAAACGACCATTTTGCCCCCCGGATGCAAAATAAATATCAAACGGGCTCCAAATTCAATTTTTCTTTTTTTAATACTTCCAAAATAATAAAATATTGAGTTCTGGAAGTTTTCAAAATTATCCGAGTCCGTTTGCTATTTATTTGGATTTTTTCTTCCCAAAATGTCCTTTTATGCCCCTACTTTTTACCATTTTTTAAACGAGCTCCAAATCAAAATTTTTCTTCACAAATCTCTTCAAAATAATTAAAAAGTGTGATCTGGAAGTTTTCATAATTTTTGGAGCTCATTTGGTATTTTTTCGGGATTTATCGGCTTGGATTACTGCATAGGAGGCTCGGGATTTAGCCATTTTGCAAACGAACTCGGAATCAAGATTTTCTTTCGCCAATCTCTTCCAAATAATTTAAAAATGAGATCTGCAAAATTTCAAAAGATTTGGAGCTCATTTGCTATTTTTTCGGGATTTTCCTTTTTGAATTACTGCATAAAAAGCCCGGGATTTGGCCATTTCGCAAACGAACTCCGAATCAAGATTTTCTTTTACCAATCTCTTTCAAATGATTTAAGAATGAGATTGAAAATTTTTTCAGAATTTTCGGAGTCCATTTGCTATTTTTCCCAAATTTTTCCAATTTTGCCCTTTAACCTCCGAAACTCGGTTTTGCTCAAAACAAGTCCGATTTTCAGATTTTCTTCAATCTGAGCCTTGGGCCATCCTTTTTAATCATTCCTCATCCATTGTGGGCTTTGGTCTTACCAAGTCGGGCCATTTCTGTGATTCTTCCCGATTTCACCGAAATCCACTAAAAACCCTAATTCTCGGTTTTCTCCCGGATTGACTTTCCTTTCGGTTTTTCTTGCAAGTGACTTCTCCATTACCCGTAGTCAGTGCTTATCTTTCATTTGGAACCTTCAATTTCGACCAGTTTGATCGTTTAAGCACTTTTCCCCAAATTTCTCGGATTAGGGTTTCTTTTCTACTGAATCTCCAAATCCCAACTTCCGAACTCCATATCTTTCAATGTAGACCTCGGATTATCAAAATTCTTTCTCCATTTTTCAATTGAACTTAAAATCTTGATTTTGAAAGTGGGTTGACTTTTTCAGTAGTTGACTTTCTGGGGTTGACTTTTTCGGGGTTGACTTTTTCGGGGTTGACTTTTTTTTAAGTTTGACTTTTTGTGCTCGCCCTCTTAAACTAAGTCTCGGAGTACCACCTGCAGGATGAAAACAGTGTTTTCACACTCGGGAACATCAATATGGGAAGAAAACATATCTGTTTAGTGGTCCGGACAAAATTAGGTGTCTACAAAAGACATGGAGTTCGGAAGTTGGGTTTCGAAGATTCAGTAGAAAAGAAACCCTAGTTCAGAAAATTTGGGGAAAAGTGCTTAAACGATCAAATTGGTTGAAATTGAAGGTTCCAAATGAAAGATAAGCACTAACTACGGGTAACGAAGATTCTACTTGGAAGAAAAGCTGAAGGAAAAGTCAATTCCGAAGAAAATCGAGAATTAGGGTTCTTAATGGATTTTGGTGAAATTGGGAAAATTGTAGAAATGACCCGATTCGGGAAAACTAAAGCCCCTAATTGATGAGGAGTGATTCAAAAAGGACATTCCAAGGCTTAGTTTGAAGAAATTTTGAGAAAAGGGCCGATTTGGAGGAAAAATGGAAAAACGAGGAAATTCCCGATAGTAAAAAAAGGAAAATTCAAATCAGAGGCAAATTTGATTGTAAAAATTGGGTGTTTTTGGACCAACTCCAATTAAATATACGAAAAAGGCCTAGAAAAAGAAAATCTAAAAATCGGACTTGTTTTGAGCAAAACCAAGCTTCGGAGGCAAAAAGACAAAATTGGAAAATTTGGGAAAAATAGCAAATGAGCTCCAAAAATTACCAAAATTTGTAGATCTCATTATTAAATCATTTCAAAGAGATTGGAGAAAGATAATCTGGATTCGGAGTTCGTTTGCAAAATGGCCAAATCCCGGGCCTACTATGTAGAAATTCCAAAGGATAAATCCCGGAAAAATAGCAAATGAGTTCTAAAAATTCTAAAAATTTACAGATCTCATTCTTAAATTATTTCAAAGAGATTGGAGAAAGAAAATCTGGATTCAGAGCTCGTTTGCAAAATGGCAAATCCCGGGCCCACTCTGAAGAAATTCAAGCAGATAAATCTCGAAAAAATAGCAAATGAGCTCCAAAAATTATGAAAATTTGCAAATATCATTCTTAAATTATTTGCAAGAGATTGGTTAAGAAAAATTTGGATTTGGAGTTCGTTTGCTATTTATTTTGGTTTGGGGGTCAAAAAGGTTATTTCACCAAAGAAACTGAAGAAGGCCTTTAAAAAATTGGAGATTGGGCTGGATTTTAAAAGAGCAATCAGCCAAGCCCATGATGGAGATTGATTTTGCTGAGCCATTTCATCTAAGGGCCAAGAGAGAAGAGGAAGCTAGTTATTTTTGTGATCAAGCCTTTGAATTTGCAACACATGGACCAATGGTTGGAGAAGGATGATGTCATATTTATGATCTTATTTATGATATCATCTTCATGACATCATATATTTAGGGGCTTATTATTTAAATCTAATGGTGGGATTTCTACATAGAAAGCATCTTTGATCAAAGACTATTGGATGAAAATTGGTAGGAAAAATTCTAGAACCTACTACACCTTTCTAAGGCCATTTGGCCAAGCTATTGGTGGGGGGGCTGATTTCATTTTTTTCACAAGTTTGAAAGGCTGAAAGGAGGCAGTAGATAAGGGAAAAAATGAGAGAAAAAAGAAAGAAAAAAGAGAGGAGAAAAAAGGAGAAGGAAAAGAAAGGTTTTGGCTTGCTTCTTCTTGATTTGGAAAGCTAGAGCAAGGTAGCTTTGTTCTTTCATGTTTTTTTCATACTTTGTTGACATGATTTTGCTATTTTGATAGTTATTTTATTCTCTTTTATGAAATAAATTTGTTTCTAAAATAAGTTCTAAGGAGCTTCTACTTTGTTTTTTAAAAGGAAATCAAGAAAGCAAGTTTTTCTCTATTTCTTTTCATGTTGGCCGAATGGTTGGGTTTTGCTAAATGATTTTTTTGATTTGTTGTGGTAGGTTAGCTTTCTTGTGTTAGATTAGCTTACCTGTGTTAGATTAGCTTGATTGTGGTAGGTTAGCTTGATTATGGTAGCTTAGTTCTAAACCATGCCATGTGTTTGTGAAAATGCCATGTTATAATACCATGTGACCATTTGGCCTCCCCCATTTCATATGCTTTGCATTTGCATTTTCATCTTATTTAGGTGATAGGTTTGCATTTCATGCCATAATATTGTGTGTTTTGATTTAGTTTGCCATGTGTTTGTGTTAATGCCTTGCTACATTTCTCCATATAGAATTAGTGGCCTTTCGGCCTCTTCATGTACTCCTTGCCTTGTGTATGCATTTGCATTTTGTTTAGGTACCGTGCTTTGCATTACTATGCCATAAAATTGTGTATTAGTTTCTATTTGTTCATGCATTAGTATTAGGTTTATTGGTCATTATATGTTCATGATATTTTCATGCATTCTCATGACATTTTAGGTCTAGGCCATCTTTATATTGCCATGCATATTCCCATGCATATAAGGTCTAGAATCATATTGGTATTGTCATGCATTGCTATGCTATTTAGGTCTAGGGTCACTTTGTATTATCATGCATTTCTTGTCACTTTAGGTCTAAGTCTCATTTGCATAATTATGCATCTCATGCATATTTAGGTTAAGATTGCATTTATTTCCATGGAAGCTTGTTAGGTCTAGGCCATCCTTGTATTGCCATGCATATTCCCATGCATATAAGGTCTTAAATCATATTGGTATTGCCATGCATTGTTATGCTATTTAGGTATTAGGCCACTTCATATTACCAAGCATTTTCATGTCACTTTAGGTCTAAGTCTCATTAGCATTGCCATGCATTTCATGCATATGTAGACCTAGGTTGCATTTATTGCCATGCAAGTTCATCTTAGGTCTAGGCCATATTCTTTATGCCATGCATTTTCCATATCATTTAGGTTTTAAATCATGCATTTCATGCATTCAATTTGCTGTACTTTCATGCATATCATATCATGCCACATGATTTATGACTTAGGCCAATCAATGGCTCAAAGTCATGCTCACTTGAGCATACTTGTGGAAAATTAAAGAGTTGTCAAATTGATTATTCTACCTTAGTGATTTTTTTTTTTACTTAGACAATTTTTGTCTAACTTTTTAGAAGTATTAGCTACTGTTTGTAGGTCTTTAGGAGAGTCTCCAACATTTTTACTTTGATTTTTAAATGACTTTATCAAAGGCAAAAAAATGTGTTTTGGCAAAACAGTTTTTCACCCAGTACTCAGACTTTCCCGATTTGTCTGAAAAGTCATCTTTAATCAAAAAATTAAGCCAAATGTTTTTCGTGTAGTTTTACATGTTTTGAGTTTCCAGTATTATTTTTAGATTTTTTGAATTTTTAAAAAATAGGTAAAAAAATCGTGATTTAAAACTGGACAGTAGAGGCAGATTTGATTTCAAAAGAAAAACAATTGTTGAATTTGGCTAAGGCATTTAAAGAGGTTGGTTAGGAACTTTAGCTACTATCCTAGCTTGGTTTTTAGACTATTTTAAACTTTAAAAATGATTTTATAAACCTCGGGTTAAGGGTGGTCAAGTCCGAGATTTTAAACTTAGGAAATTAGAGCCATTTTTAAAAGGGATTTGGCTAAGAGATTCTATTATCCAAGATTTTCAAATTTGTTTTCAAATAATCACAATTATTTTTTTTTTTAGAAAATTTAATTTGATGTCTTTTCCTAAGGTAGCCGAATATCTTTTTAGATATACGGATTTTCTTATTTAAAGGAAAAAATACATTTTCATGCATTGCATTTTTCATATTCATGCATATTGTATAATATATGATTTTTTTGCTATGATAATTTTTATGGTATTGTTATTATTTTGATTTATATTTTTGGTGTTATGTTGTTTGTTATATGGTTTTGAATATTTTATGCTATTCTATGTCCTTTTATTTAGCCATTTTTTTTCATATTATTTAGCATATATTATGTTCATGCATTACTATTTTTATTTTTATTTTCATGCATATTTCATGATAGCATTATTTTATGTTTTATGTCATTTCATGTCACTTAGGACATTTCATTTCATTTAGGATATTTTATTTCATTTAGAATATCATGTCATTTAAATCATATCATTTCATTTAGAATATCTCATGTTACTTAAGGTTATTTCATTTCATATAGAATATATTATGTTACTTAGGACATTTCATTTCATTTAGGATATTTCATTTCATTGAGAATATTATGTTATTTAAATCATTTCATTTCATTTGGAATATGCTATGCCATTTAAATTATATCATACCATTTAGGTTGTATTATATTATCTAGACTTTGCTATGTCATTTTATTTATGTCACACATATTCATATTCATATTTTTTTAAAATGTTTTGAAAAAGATAATGATTTTTATTAAAATAAAGATATTCCCGAGTTAAAATAATTCATGAGTTCTCTGCCGGGTTTGCTAGGGAGGATATCATCAATTATAATTAATAATGGAATATTTTCTTTAAAATGAGAATGATTCGGAAAATTTTCCAAAGTAATAAAAATTTCTATATTTTGCCACGTTTGTCGTGAAATATAGGAAAATTTTGAATTAATGAATTCCATATCATTTTCAATTAAAAATGGAATTATTTTTCTTAAAATTGGGAATTAACTTGAAATACTAAATTAAAAACCGACTTTTTACCTAGACTTGAGGTAACCCACGATTAATAAGGTACCATTTTATACGGGCATTGTAGGGGTGCTAATCCTTCCCCACATGTAACCAAGTGCCGAACCCGATTCTTCGATTTTCTCTGGTTTATAACACATACTTGAAATTGGTTTTAAAAATGTTTTAATTTATTTTAAAATGTTTTAGAAAACCGGTTTTAGTAGGTGGCCTATCACACCTAGCTAAAACAGATTGGTGGCGACTCCATGTCTTTTTCAAGATCATTTTCAAAACCTTCATTTTTCAAGAGGAATTAAGTCGACTTTTCCTCGATTTTTTTAATGTCACGCTTAATGAGTATAATGTCTCGCGATACGACTTGTTATTTTTTAGGTTGCGACATAGGCCATTTTCTTATGCTATGTCATTTTACATTTCATTTAGGCATTTGGGCCATTTTCATATGCTAGGTCATTTTACATTTCATTTAGACATTTAGGCCATTTTCATATGCTATGTCATTTTACATGTCATTTAAGCATTAGGTCATTCTCATTATTCCATGTCATTTTAGACACTAGGTCATCCATATTCCATGTCATTTATTTCATGCATTTTGACATTTCCCACTTGATTTTTGTCTTAAGCCAATCAATGGCTCAAAGCCAAGCTTTAAGGAGCATACTTGTGGAAAATTAAGATTTGTCAAGTTGGATTTACTAACTTTATGTTTTTTTCTCATTAGGCAACCCTTGTCCAAATTTTAGAAATTTTTACCACTAATTGTAGGACCTTAGAGGAGTTTCTAATATTTTTATTCTGATTTTTGGACCTTTTTATTAAAGGTTTAAAAATGTTTTTTGGTTGAGCAGTTTTTTTTTTTACCCATTCTTCTATCTTTCATGAATTTTCGGGTAGGTCATCCTTAGTCTAAAACTTAAGCCAATTTTTCCCATAGAGGTCGACATGTTCTACGTCTCCCATATTTTTTTTTTAGATTTTTTTGAATTTTTTTAGAAGGGTAAAAAAAATCGGTTTCCAAAACTGGTCAGTAAAGTCAGATTTGTTGTTATGAACCAATAATTTTTCTCTTTTGTTTAAGGCATTAAGAGGGGGCTAATTTAAAACATTAGTTGCTGTCTTAGGTTAATTTTCAAGTCATTTTAATCCTAAAATTTGATTTTACAAAAGTCGGGTCAAGGTCGGTCAACTCCGGGTTTCAAAATTAGGAAAAATTAGAGCCTTTTAAAGGATGTTCTCGGCCAAGTATTATTTTATCCAAAAATTTTAATTTTTATAATCCGAGTCTAAAATCCGAGTTAGAAGATCCCACTTAGGTCTCTTCCAAAGGTAGTTGGATGTCTTTTTAGATATACGAATATCCTTATTTTGTGGGAGAAATACATTTCCACGCATTTGCATTTTTCATATTCATGCATATTTTATGACATTTAATTTTTGCTATTTTGGTTATATAAATTCCATATATATATATATATATATATATATATATATATGAATATTCCATAGTGATGTCATTGCTTTGATTTAGATTTTATGTTGTCATTTTAATTATGGCATAATTATGAATATGTTTGCCATTTAATTTAGAGTTTTACTATGTCATATAGATTTTTAATATGTAATCTAGGTTTTATCATGTCATTAATTCTTGCCATTTAATTTAGATTTTTGCTATGTCATATAGAATTGTAATATGTCATCTAGGATTTATTATGTCATTAATTCTTGCCATTTAATTTAGATTTTTTGCTATGTCATATTGAATTCTAATATGCCATCTAGGTTTTATCATGTCATTAATTCTTGTCATTTTATTTAGATCTTTGCCATGTCAATTAGATTCTACTATGTCATTTAGATTATGCCATGTCATCTAGATTTTTCCATGTCAAGCATGCCATGTCATTAATCCATATGCCATGTCATTCATTCATATGCCATGTCATTAGTAGTAATTTGCATATTCATAACTATCTCTTTTAAATGTTTTTAATGTAATAAAAATAATGATTTTCAACAAAATAAAGTTATTCCTGAGTTAAAATAATTCATAAGTTCTCCTCCGGCTTGCCGGGGAGGATATCATCAATTATCATTAATAACGGAATATCTTTTTTTTTTCCAAAACAAGAATGATTCGGAAAATTTTCCAAATAAATAAAAATTTCTATATTTTGCCGGGTTTGCCGGGGAATGTAGAAAAATTTTGAATTAATAAATTCCGAATCATTTTCAAATCAAGTGGAATTATTTTTCTTCAAAATGGGAATTATTTTTAAATACCAATTTCAAAACTGACTTTTTTACCGAGACTCGAGATAACACATGTTTAACAAGGTACCATTTTACACAGACGTTGCGGTGCTAATCCTTCCCCGCGCGTAACTGACTTCCGAACTTGCTTTTTTTTTTCTCTGGTTTAAAGCACAAATTTCAAAATTGGTTTTAAAAAAATGTTTTAATTAATTTTAAAATATTTTACAAAATCAGTTAATAGGTGGCCTATCACACCTAGCCAAAAAAGAGTGGTTGCGACTCTATTTCTTTTTCAAGGTTGTTTTCAAACCCTCATTTTAATTTCAAGAGGAATTAAGTCGTCTTTTACAATAATTGGTTTAAAAAAATGTTTTAATTAATTGTAAAATTTTTTACAAAACCGGTTAATAGGTGGCCAATCACACCTAGCCAAAAAAGATTGGTGGTGACTCCATTTCTTTTTCAAGGTCGTTTTCAAACCCTCATTTTAATTTCAAGAGGAATTAAGTCGTCTTTTCCTCTGTTGTTTTTCCTCACCTCACTCGAACGGGTCCCCCGGTGACGGACGGATCACGTATCGATAGCTTAGTGACTCCACTGGGGACTTTAGAGAGCCAGGCCTAGAGTTAGTCGAATGTTATTAAAAATCTCGATTTTGTCAGTTTTATCCGGTATTTAATTTTAATTCCCATATTTTTTAATAAAAAGGAGAATTTTGAAAATAATTAAATGTTTTCAAAATATTCATACTCATATGCATGCATAGTATTGTTATTCTCTGGTTATTTTCTTCTATATTATTATTCTTTGCTAGATTAATGTATTGGCACAATTTAATCTTGTCTTTAATATTTTTGTCGGGATACTCAGGATAGAGGTTAGGATAATTGGTGAAAGGTTTGATTGTTCCTCCTCACACCCGACACTTACACTTTGCATAACATGAGCTCTATATCCGAGTTCCGTCCCTTTAAGTGGAAGTAAAGTACCTACGCTTCGTGTGGCAATAGCCTCCGCATAAGTCGGGGAAATGAACTCTAACGAATTGAACCCGCTTTAATCGAGGTGCCTTACTAGCCTTCAACAGCGATAGTGAGGAACAATTCGGGGCCTTTATAACCGATTCACCCTCATATAGTGAACTTAGGCGAAGCCATGCCGGATTTCCGATTAGATATCCCGAAGCTAGGAACACTTGGAGCAGCACTTTTTACCTTTTACTATTTATTTATTTATTTATTTTATTTTATCTTATTATGATTTTTGATCTTATTATCCCATTACTAACTCATGTTTTTTTGTTTTTGTTTTCATTTCATGCATCATGGTCATTTAGGGATATTTGCCTTAAACCGGGTGCCAATTGAGGAGTTTTTCGTTATAGTCATGGAACGCCGGGACCTTCTATCAGTATCAGTGGTTAGCAAGACATAGCAAGAGGTCAGAACTGAGTCCAAGATGAATCAGAGCGACAAGGGAGACTGTTTGGCCTTGGGTTTTGTGTCTATGTCAGTTCACTTGGATTTTGTTCGAAATGACCTAGTGGAGTTAAAGGAAATTTGGAGACAATGGGGATTTGAGAGCAAGAATGAGTTTACTAGGAAATATGGTGACATAGCTCTACTTCTCCCAATCGAGATGGACGAGCAGTTAATTAGGGCCATAGTGCAATTTTGGGATCCTTCGTACCGATGCTTCACTTTTAATCAGGAAGATATGGTGCCCACATTGAGGAATATTCTATCTTGCTCCATGTTGAGTCAGCAAATCCGTATCAATTCTATTGGAAAGAGAAAATAACATCGAGCTGTCAAAAGAAGCTTTCCAAAGTGATGGGTATGATATCCCGGTAGATTCCCCACAGATAAAAAAGAAGGGTTCGAGCGACTGCATTCCTTGGGTGTTCTTGCTGAATTATATCAAGAGCAACCTGGATGATGATCATGTGGTGGATGTTTTTGCTCTGGCGATCTACGGTTTGGTCCTATTTCCAAAAGTGGAAGGTCATGTCGAAGTAGTCATGGTGGATTTCTTTGATCAGTTGGACAAACATATTGATCCTTCTCCTGTCATTCTTGCTGAAACGATCAGGTCACTCAGTCACTGTCGGAGAAGTGGTAAAGGGCGTTTCGAGGGTTGTGTACAGCTTCTGTATGTCTGGATTCAGAGTCACTTTTGGGGAGATGATAATGGGAAGCTCCACCCCTACATGAAGACGTGTGTTCCTCTTACATAATTCAACAACAAGAAATGGTCAAAGAAAAGGGATAAGAAGCAATGGATCAGGACTCTCCATCACTTAGGAAAGGAGGATATAACTTGTAGGGCTCCGTGGATGCCACTTGGTTCGATCTTGTATCGTTGTGGTGATAATTTATGGGTTCCACTGTTGGGAATTTGGGGGGCCTTTAGCTATGCACCATTACTAGTACGGAGGTAGTATGGTTCCAAGCAGTTTATCCCGATGACTCATGATCTTATATTGATGGATTTCTCCTGTGGTGAGCTCGGATATATGGGAAGAATATGTGAAGTCATCATGGCATGGAAGAAGTTATACCGGTCACAAGTGGGTAGGTAAACCGACAATGCCACTCTGGAATATCTAGTATGGAGGGCCAAGAAGCTTCGCGACATTGTGCTTCCCGCCGAAGATGCCTCTGTTCGTCCAGTCGTTCTTCAGCCTGAATTGGTAATACCGTTAGATAGTAGCTGGTTAGGCAGGACTTAGAAAAAGATAAAGGGAAACTGAAGCGAGAATATGATAAGCTTCAAGAAGATGTCAAGAACTTGAAGACAAGGCTTGAGATCCAAGAGACCAAGATAAGAAAAGTGGTCAAAGAGAGAGATACAACATTGTCCAATATATTAGATCTGCATCGAGAAAACAAGAAGATAAGGGCCATGGGATGATTTACGGGAGCTAGCATTTCTTTTAAAGCACATGAGAAAGAAATGAAGAAGCTTCAAATGGAATTGGACTATTGGAAGAGTAAGGCCAAGGAAGGTAATTAAAAAGAGTCCGAGTTTTCTCATGAGCGGCAGATGGGAGGATGCTGATTCTTTGATGTTGACTAAGCTAGAGAGATGTCTACAAGAAAACGAACAGTTAAGGTTAGGAAATGAGAAGGGAAGGGAAGAACATCCCTAATGCGCAAGGAGAATGAGTCACTCCATGTGACTATTCAGACCACAGAGCAGCAGCCACCAGTCGAGAAAGTCGGCATTGCTGATATCGTTCGAGAATATCGGCAGGGCAAGTGAGATGGTTGAGAGGGTGAAGACTTCGAGAAGTATGATCAGCGACTGTTGTATTTCTTGGAATAAGCTCAAGACTATTATGAGCAAATATATCTATGTAACTCGATGTTAAGAAATGTGTTGTATGAAGTTTTCTATGAATTAATGAAAAAACCTTTGGCTTTGGGATCCGATTTTAAGGCAAATACCATTAGTTTCATATTCATGAAAGCATTATCCATTTAGCAACTCATTCATTTATTTGTTTGTTGATAAACATGTACATTTCAATCATATATTCATTCATTAAATAAATACTTTAATAAATAAATCACTGAGTTCTAATCCATGGTTTTTGAACTCAAGGTAAAAATTGGGTGTCCTCCAAAAGAACTAGATTTTCAGTGCAGTTATAATACCAGATCTTAGGCTAGAATTATGGAAAATGAACAGATTGCCCATATCGAAAGGATGGAAAAGGCTCAGAAGGAACTAAAAGAGCAATTGGCTAAATCCCAGGAAGAATCAAGAGAGTAGATGGCCAAGCTTATGGAAAAGATGAATGCCATGCTTAGGCAGAAAGGGTTGGTTGAGAATTCAGTTGCGGTAGAAGTGGTAGTAAATCAAGAGGGTTGACCTAAAGCAGTGCAATTAAGTGGCCAAACATCCCAAAATACTGGGAATGAGATTCCGACATGGGCAGCACCTTTTGTTTATATCCAACCGATGGCAAAAGCATATAACCATGCTCCCGAAAATATTGACATTGGGGCTGACCCAACAGATCCTGTTTATGTTTCGGATTTTGAAGAGCTCGTTAGAAAACAGAAAGCAAAGATGGCCGAATTGAAGAAGATTGAATCTGCTGAATCACAGAAAAAGTATCAGTTATTAGAAGAGAGGTTAAGGGCCGTGGAAGGTGCAGAATTGTTTGGTAGCCTGGATGCCAAGGAAATGAGTCTGGTGCATGGCCTGGTAATTCCCCCTAAGTTTAAGGTACCATATTTTGAAAAATGTAATGGGACCAAAAACCCTTCGGCACACTTAACCATGTATTGCCGAAAAATGATGGGGCATGATAAGGATTAAAAGTTGCTCATCCACTGCTTCCAAGATAGCTTAATAGGTTCTGCAACCCGTTGGTATAATCAGTTAACCCGGACTAAGATATGCTCTTGGATGAATTTGGCCAGAGCCTTTATGGAACATTACAAGCACGTATCTAATATGATACCTGAAGATTATCACTGCAAAACATTAAGAAAAAGGCTACTGAAAGTTTCAAGGGGTATTCTCAAAGGTGGAGAGATCTGGCCACTCAGGTGCAACCCTCTTTGACTAGTAAGGAAACAACGGTTCTTTTCATCAACACTTTAATGACACCCTACTATGAAAAATTGGTGAGTAGTGCCACTAAGTATTTTGCGGATATGGTCATATTCGGTGAAATGATAGAAGCCTCCATTAAGAGTGGAAAGATGGAAGGTGGAGAATCTGTCGCTCCAAAGAAGACGATCCCCGTCAAAAAGAAAGAAGGGGAAACTCATGCAGTTCGTTATAACCACCGTCCCTATACACCTCCTACACCTTATACACCTTACCCGACATACAATCCCTACTACAATATAGTGAACCACCTTAACCAAAACCCTTTTCCTTACATAGCCATACCGCAACAACCTTACCCAACTAGCACATCCCCGCATATAGCCATTCCCCAAAACACCATACCAAACACCTAAAATATTTTTCTCAATGACCAAATACCATCGAGGAATAATCAAAAGCCTCAATTTGATCCTATTCCTACAACCTATGGTGAGTTATACCCTAAACTGTTACAGGGACAGCTCGTTGCACCAGTATACCTCTAACCCTTGAAACCACCATATCCCAAATGGTATAACGTAAATGCTAACTGCACATATCATGCGAGAATTGATACCGGGTTCGTAAAGTTCGGATCTAAGAACGGGCCTAATGTTGCGGGTAACCCATTGCCCAATCACACGGAGGCCAAGGTGAATTCGATTTTTTCGGGGGAAGTTGGCAGGTTAAAAGGGGATATCAGTGAGGTGAAGACGCCAATGATAAAAGTATGGTTTGAAATAGTCAAGGTTGGGTTAGTGCAGGATGAAGCCAGTTTGAAAATAGTTGCAAGCAAGACAGAGGATTTTTGTCCATTTCACAGGTTTAAGGGTCACATTATACATGGTTGTGAAGGTTTTTTGGCCAAGGTTCAAAAAATTATGGATGAGGGCGAGGCCCTATTCTATGAAGAATAAGAGGAAGAGGCAGATATTATTGAGAATACAGCTGGTTATGGGGTGGGTAGACCTTTGGTTATCTATTATGATGAGCTGGAATAAAAGGCTATCCCGGTTGAGAAAGAAACCACGTCAAAATTGATTATAGAGTTACCATCTTCTTTCCCATACAAGGAGAATAAGGCCGCACCTTGGAGATACGATTACAGTATGGTAATGTCGGGCTCTTCAGGTCAGCAAACAAAAACTGATATAATAGGTGTAGGACATCTAACTCACAGTGGTAGATGCTATGCTCCTGGAAATGTTTAACAAAGTTCGATGGGAAAGGTAGGAGGACTTGACAAAGGTAAGAGAATAGCAGAACCGGTCCATACAGAGATGGATCAGTCAAAGAAAATGGAGAAAACTTCAACCCCGGTTAACAAGGTGAAGAGTCGATAAATGAGAAAGAGGCTTGTGAATTTTTGAAGTTTATAAAACACTGCAAGTACAGTGTGGTAGAACAACTGCACCGTCAACCAACAAGGATTTTGATCCTTTCACTGTTGCTGAACTTAGAGCCGCATAGAAATGCCCTACTAAGGATTTTGAATCAAGCATATATTGCCAACAACATATCAGTGGAGAAGTTAGATCGTTTGGTGGGGAACATCACACTAGATGATCACATATTCTTCAGTTATGATGAAATACCACCCAACGGTGTAGGATCTACTAAAGCCCTTCATATCACGACTACTTGCAAGGGGCACATTCTGCCACGAGTACTCCTGGATAATGGCTCTTCTTTGAATGTGATGACCTTGGCGACCTTTCTAAACTACCGGTCGACATGTCCTACATACTACCAAGCCACACTATAGTCAGAGCATTTGATGGTACCTGACAGGAACTGATGGGAACCATTGAGGTCCCACTTGAGATAGGTCATTGTACCTATAAAGTTGATTTCCAAGTTATGGACATTACCTCATCTTACAACTGTTTATTGGGAAGGCCATGGATCCATTCTACTGGGGTAGTACCATCATCTCTCCACCAGAAATTGAAGTTTGTAATGGAACGGCGCATGGTTAGCGTATCGGGAGAGGAGGACATCATAGCCTCTGCGTCCACTAATTTCCCCTACATAGAACCAAATGAGGATGCTGTAGAATGCTCATTTAGGTCACTGAAATTCGTTAATGCTGTGTTCATTACTGAAGGACATAAAATTCCAGAGCCGAAGCTGTCCAAGAATACCAGCTGTAGACACCTAATTTTGTCTGGACCCCTAAATCAGGTATGTTTTCTTTCTAAATTGATGTTTCAGAATGCTAAAAGGCTTTTCTCATCCTGCAAGTGGTACTCTGAGACTTAGTCTAAGAAAGCAGACAAAAAAAAACTCAAACTCAAAAAAGTCAACCTTAGAAAAATCGACGCTAGAAAAGTCAACCCCAAAAAAGTCAACTACTGAAAAAGTCAACCCACTTTCAAAATCATGATTTGAGGTTCAATTGAAAAATGGTGAAAGAATTTTGATAATCCGAGGTCTACATTGAAATATATGGAGGCCGAAAGTTGGGTTACGGAATCTCAGTAGAAAATAAACCTTAGTTAGGAAAATTTGGGGAAAAGTGCTTGAACGATAAAATTGGTCAAAATTGAAGGTCTCAAATGAAAGATAAGCACTGACTATGGGTTATGGAGAAGCCACTTGGAAGAAAAATTGATAGAAAAGTCAATTCGGAAGAAAACCGAGAATTAGGGTTTTTGGTGGATTTCGGTGAAATTTGGAAGAATTGCAGCCCAATTCGGAAGAACTAAGGCCCCTAATAGATGAGTAATGATTAAAAAAGGATATCCCAAGGCTTAATTTGAAGAAAATCTGAAAATCAAACTTGTTTTGAGCAAAACCGGGTTTTAGAGGTAAAAGGGCAAAATTGGAAAATGTGGGAAAAATAGCAAATGAACTCCAAAAATTCTGAAAATTTACAAATCTCATTCTTAAATCAATTCAAAGAGATTTGCAAAATAAAATCTTGATTCGGAGTTCGTTTGCAAAATAGCCAAATATCGGGCCCGCTATGCAAAAATTCAACAGGATAAATCCCGAAAAAATAGCAAATGAACTCCAAAAATTTTGAAAATATGCAAATCTCATTTTTAATTATTTGGAAGATATTGGCAAAAGAAAATCTTGATTCGGAGTTCGTTTGCAGAATAGCCAAATTTCGGGTCCCCTATGTAGTAATTCAAGCAGATAAATCGCCAAAAAATAGCAAATGAGCTCCAAAAATTATGAAAACTTCTAGATCACATTTTTAAATTATTTGGAAGAGATTGGCGAAGAAAAATCTGAATCTGAAGCTCGTTTAAAAAATGGTAAAGTTTGGGTGCATAAAAGGGCAATTTCGAAAATAAATCTGAAATAAATAGCAAATGGACTCAGAGAATTTTGAAAACTTTCAGAATTCAATTTTTTATTATTTCAAAAGTATTTAAAAAATAAAATTCAAATTTGGAGTCCTTTTGCTATTTATTTAGGTTCGGGGGGCAAAAAGGTCATTTCACCGAAGAAACCAAAAAAGGCAAATTTGTAA
The DNA here is from genome assembly GCA_030761205.1 of Fremontodendron californicum. NCBI lineage: Eukaryota > Viridiplantae > Streptophyta > Magnoliopsida > Malvales > Malvaceae > Fremontodendron > Fremontodendron californicum. The sequence continues at coordinate 8,603,418 of JAULJL010000007.1, read as the reverse complement.
TTGAGAAAAATATGAAAGAAGAAGGAATTGCTGGGATTTTTCTTCCCTTGTTCATCCAGCATAGAGGAGAAGAAGGAAGCTTGAACAATTTAATTCCCTAGTCACTATCAAGCCACATGCTACCACTAACACCTTGCAAATGGTCCCCTCTTCATCCAATGGCTTAGGTGCCTTGTAGGAAAGTTGAATGCACCATCCAATGGCCAAGTTTAAATGCCAAGATGAAATTTTTATTTTTCATGAAATAACCCTCATCTAATGGCCAAGAATGGAAGAAAAAAGATTAGCATAATTCATCCAAAGGTGAGCATTCATTCGGTCAAGCAAGGGAGTGCATGGGATTGTCTCTTTTCATCCAATGGCTTAGGCCATCTACAAGGGCTGAGTACACATGTTGAGGGCTGGATTTAATCTACAAGATGTCATTTTTATGTTGTCCTCATCCAATGACCAAGAATGGAAGAGCACAACTCATCCAAGGGTAGGCACTCAAGGGGGCAAGCAAGGGAGTGCATGGGATTGGTCCTCTGTTGCATCTAAGGGCTAAGGTTACTGCAAGGGCTGAGTACACATCTTAAGGGCTGCTAGCAATTGGTAAGATGACATTTTTATGTTGTCATCAAAATATCTTAATCTAAGGGCCAAGATTGGAGGAGAAAAAGTGCAAATTCCATCCAATGGTGGAGAGGCCATTCGGCCAAGACTAAGGGAGGGGGGTTGATTTCATTTTTTTCATATGTTTTTGGTTGAAGTCAGTAGCTAATTTAGCAAAGAAAAAGGTTTTGAAAGAAAAAAAGTTTTTCAATAGAGAGCTTGAAGGTAGTCATCTCTACCAAGCTCTAGCATAGCTTTCTTCTTGTTTTCCATGGTGTTTTCTTGATTTTATATTTTGTTTTCCTACTACATTTTTCATAGAAATAAAGTTTTTTATTGTTTACTTATGTTTTCATCTCTTTTTCTTCATCAAAATAATGGAAAACAATTTGTTTTACATGGTTTTATGCTTGGCCGAATATGGCATGTTTGCTTGCCTTGATTTTCTTTTTCTTTCTTCCTTGCATGTTGTTATGGAAAATGATTTTTAGAAGGTTTTTTAGATTATTCTAAGGTTCTAATTTTTTACAAAAGATGAAGCAAAAAGGTTGGAATGGCTACATGATCTTGGCTAGACAAAGTGACCATGGTTAGGGGAGAGGCTATGCCCATTTTTACCTACCATGAAGCTCACCTTAATTTTTCTGTTTAACATGGTTTATTTTTTGATTTTTTGAAATGGAAAGGCTTCATGATCTTGGAAAAACCAAGTTATTAAGGTTAGGTGAGAGGCTATGCCCATTTTATACCAACCATAGAGCTTAACTTTCCTTGTTTTATTTACTAGTTTTGCTTGTTATTTGCTTTGCATGTCTATGTTTAATTTTATATATGTTCTTTACATTATTTTCTATGCTATATTTGTTTCTATATTTCATTTCCATGCTTAATATGTTTTCCTTGAAGATTCGGCCTTGTTGTCTATTGGAGTCATAGTGTACATTTTTCATATTTCATGTCTTATATTATAAACATGTTTGCATTTTTCATATTTGTCATATGGCCGTTCAGATACTCCATGTTGATATGCCTTGCATGTGCATTTTCGTCTTGCTTCTTGACTTGTTTGCATCTCCATGCCATGAGCTTGTGTATTTTGATTTTAGTATGTCATATGCTTGTGAAAATGTCATGACATTATGCATCTTGATATGATTTGTCATGTACTTGTGCCATTTGCTAGGTAGGATTGCATTAGAGTGTCATGTAACCACATTCAGCCTCTTCATGCATCCCTTGCCTTGACATGCATTTGCATTTTGTTTAGGTAACATGCTTTGCATTATCATATCTTGAATGGATTATGGGAGTGTGTGACTTGAACTATTGATTGGGCCGTGCAGAAATATGCCTTTATCTGCTACATTGGAATTCACAACCAAATGTGTCTTTGTTCCAACCACCGTGTAAGCCCCATACAAAGGATAGGCTGGTTCGCTTGAAGAGAATCTTTTCTATGATCAGACCTGACGATGTCGTGTATAAACAGGGCTCCGTAAGATCCAGTAGAATAAGTGATTTGGCATAACCCAAATTAGATTTTAGTTATTTTTTTTTTACTTTCTTAATAGTATGAAAATGCATTCATTTCTTCTGCATCGACCCGATTTAATTAGTACTAAATATACTTGAAATTCCTCCATTTCAAATTCGATTTGAACCAAAGATAGGGGAAATTGCATATTAGTTGCTGTTTGTTCCAACATTAACAATTGTTTCATTGGTCATTGTATGTTCATAGTATTGCTATGCATGTTAATTACATTTTAGGTCTAGGCCATATTGGTATTGCCATGCATATTGAGTCTTAAATCATATTGGTATTTTCATGCATTACTATGTTATTTAGGTCTTAGGTTACATTAGCATTTTCATGCATATTCATAACATATTAGTCCCAAGTCATATTTGCATTATCAAGCATTGCATGCGTATTAAGTTAGGATAGCATTTATTGCCATGCAAACTCATGCTAGGCATTTAGGTTATTTTGAATTGTCATGCATTTCCTTTACCATTTAGACCTTTAGACCATGCATTTCATACATTTCATTTGCTGTATGTTCATGTATTCCTTTTCATTCCCACATGATTTATGACTTAGGCCAATCAATGGCTCAAAGTTATGCTTTCTTGAGCATACTTGTGGAAAATTAAAGGGTTGTCAAATTGATTGTTCTACCTTTGTTATTTTTTTTTTTACTTAGCCAATTTTTGTCCAAAGTTTTTAAATGTTTTAGCTACTGTCATTAGGTCTTTAGGATGATCTCCAACAATTTTTACTTTGATTTTTGAATGAATTTATCAAAGGCAAAAAATGGGTTTTGACAAAACAGTTTTTTTTACCCAGTACTCAAACTTCTCCGATTTTTCTAGGTAGTCATCTTTAATCAGAAAATTAAGCCAATTATTTCTCGTGTAGTTTTACATGTTCTGAGTCTCCAGCATTTTTTTTAGATTTTTTTGAATTTTTAAAAATATGCTAAAAAATCGTGTGTCAAAATCAGACAGTAGAGGCAGATTTGAAATCAAAAGAGGAATAATGGTTGAATTTGGCTAAGAAATTTAGAGGGGGTTGGTTAGAAGCTTTAGCTACTGTCTTAGGGTAATTTCTAAGCCTTTTTAAACTTTGAAAATGTTTTTATAAATCTCGGGTTAAGGGTGGTCAAATCCGGGATTTTAAACTTAGGAAATTAGAGCCATTTTGAAAGGGTTTGGTAGGGGGTTTAATCTTTATTCAAGTTTTTTCCTCAAAATTATTTTCAAACAATCAAAAAGTTTGTTTTTTTTAGAAAATCTAATTTTCCATATTTTCCTAAGGTAGCCGGATATCTCTTTAGATTTACGGATTTCTTTATTTAGAGGAAAAAAAATACATTTTCATGCATTGTATTCTCCATGTTCATACATTTTATTTAATATGTGATTTTTGCTATGATAGTTTCCATGATATTATTATTACTTTGATTTACATTTTATGATGTTGTATTGTTTTCCATATGATTTTGAATATTTCATGATATCCCATATATATATATATATTTTATTTAGTCATTTATTTTTGTCACATTATTTAGCATATACTGTGTTCATGCATTTTTTTTTCATGCATATTTTATGATAGCATTATTTTATGTTTCATGTCATTTCATCACATTCCATGTCATTTAGGTTATATTATTTAGAATATGCCTTGCCATTTAAATTATGTCATATCATTTAGGTTGCATTATATTATCTAGACTTTGCCATGTCAGTTTATTTATGTCATACATGTTCATGTTCATATTTTTAAATGTTTTCAAAATGATAATGATTTTCAATAAAAATAAAGATATTCCCGAGTTAAAATAATTCATGAGTTCTCTACCGGGTTTGCTGGAAGGAATATCATCAATTATCATTAATAAAGGAATATCTTTCTTTCGAAAAAAGAGAATGATTCGGAAAGTTTTCCAAATGAATAAAAAATTTTATATTTTGCCGATTTTGTCGGGGAATATAGGAAAATTTTGAATTAATAAATTCCGGATCATTTTCAATTAAAAATGGAATTATTTTTCTTAAAATTGGGAATTAACGTGAAATACTAAATTAAAAAACCAACTTTTTATCGAGACTTGAGGTAACACATGATTAATAAGGTACTATTTTATACGGGCGTTGTGTGGGTGCTAATCCTTCCCCGCACGTAACCGAGTCCCGAATCTGATTCTTCGATTTTCTCTGGTTTATAACGCAGACTTGAAATTGGTTTTAAAAATGTTTTAATTAATTTTAAAATATTTTATAAAACCGGTTTTTATAGGTGGCCGATCACACCTAGCTAAAAAAGATTGGTGGCGACTCCATGTCTTTTTACGAGGCCGTTTTCATACCCTCGACCGTTTATTTTATTTCAAGAGGAATTAAGTCGTTTTTTCCTCTGTTCACCCAATGTCACGTTTAACGAGTAATAAAGTCTTGCGACGAGACTTGTTATTTTTTTAGGTTGCGACAGCTTGGCGACTCCACTGGGGACTATTAGAGAGTCAGGCCTAGAATTAGTCGTGTGTTATCAAAGTCTCGATTTTGTTGGTTTAATTGGTATTTAATTTTAATTCCCACATATTTTTAATAAATAAGGAGAATTTTTTGAAAATAATAAAATGTTTTTAATATGTTCATTTGCATGCATGTTATTACTGCTCTCTAGTTGGTTAATGCATTACATTATTCTTGATCTTTGTTTTAATAAATTGTTGGGATATTTAGAATAAGATTGTAGAATAGGTGGTGAAAGGTTTGTGGTTCCACCTCACACACCTCACTTGCATTTGCATAACATGAACTCTCTACCCGGGTTCTGTCCTTTTAAGTGGGAGTAAAGTAACTACGCCTTCGTGATGATCCTCCGTATGGGCTAATGAAACACTTTCAGAATATAAAGTACCTAAAGCCTTCGTGATGATCCTCCGTATGGGCTTAGAAAAATATACTCTAACGAATTGAACCCGCTTTTATTGGGGTGCCTTACTAGCCTTCACCGGTGACAGTGAGGAGCAATTTGGGGCCTTTAGAACCGATTCACCCTCATATAGTGAACCTAGACGAAGCCATGTCGGATTTTCGTTAGATACACCGAAGTTAGGAACACATGGAGGGACATTTCTAAACTTTTATTACCTATTTTTACATCTCAAATAAGTTTTGTAAATCGGGCAAAGATGAACGTACATCGCCCGTAATAAGTGTGATACTCTGCCCCAAAGGCACCGTGATGCCTATATAAGTAGATATTGTTGGGGCAAGTGTTCACTAACTTTTTGAAATTCAAAATACAAACATTCTTTTTCAAACATTTTTTGCACATTTCATGCATGTGTGAATAGAGCATGCACATTCGTTATTGTATTTTTTATCTCATTTTTGCAGTAAACGGGTAGTGATAATAATCCTTTTTGATGATTTCATAAGACCGGTAGTGTTGCATGAACATTTGGATATTGTACCATATTAGGATCCACTACCCCGAAATTCTTTTGAAAATAATATGTTTGGTTTTTCATAGAGAAAATTGTTCCAAAAAAATCATAGATTAAATTTGGAGGCAAATTTTGCATAGTGAAATAATCAAAATTTGGTCCTACCATTTTTGTGTAGCCATTGATTTCTTTGTATATACCATGGTGTTAATTCATTTATTCTTTGCATATATCATTTTGACATCATGTTACAGTCATAAGCATGTATGCTCATTCATTGTAGAATACAGCCCTAGTTAGAATAAATTTTCTGTATATACCCATGCAGTAATTTGCTTATTCTTTACATGCATCATGTTGGCATCAGGTTGCACACATGGCATACATAGTCATCATAATTGCTTTGAATGCTTCATGCTTTAATCATCAGTATATTCATGCATATAGGAATAGAGCATGTACATTCATAATTGTATTCTTAAATCTCACGACATTTTCATTCGCATGAAAGGGATTCGAGATATGAGGAAAGAATTGGAGGAACGAGTAGGTGCTTTGGAACGAAATCAAGAGGAGTTTGGACATGAACTCTGGGAGTTGAAAGAATAGCTTGTCAAATTTATGAAAATGTTTGAGGATATGGGTAAGAGTAAAGGGGAATTTTCTCAGGGTTCTTCATCACTTTTGGATCAACCAAAACCTTCAGGTCTGGTATATACAATCCTTGCTAGATCCTACCCTTGCTAGTGTTACAAAGGGTGCAGCCCTGATGAAATTGTGGACAAAATCATGAAAATGATTAAACCAGAGAGCCTGATACCAAAGACAGAAATCACGGATCCTGTACCATACCTGCAAACTGTTCTAAGTCCAAACCAGCATCCCTACCCTACTATGGCTCAATTGTCCACTGGGATGATCACTACGGGACCCCTGAATCCCACTCCATCACCACCAACTGGCAGTTCGTACCATTTCCCTCATCAATCACCTTATCAAGCATCCAGGATAGGAACCTCGAGCTATATACAACCTCCAAGGGTTCCGTGTCCAAATCCATACCCTTGCCTTGTTATTCCACCATCTCCCCATGCAAACACTCTGATGCAAGCCTTAGCGCCACCATCAAGTGCCCCAACTCCTAGGCCCTGTGTGACTAAGAAACAACCTCGAGATAAAACCCAAAGGCATTTTGATCCTATTCCAATCAACTATCAAGAGCTTTTCCTAATGTTGGTCAGAAATCACCTAGTTGCCTATGTACCGTTGAAACCCCTGTCAACACCATACCCCAAGTGGTATAACCCGAATGAAAGATGTGATTATCATTGTGGAACTGTTAGGCATAGCATTGAGCACTGCAATACACTCAAGAACAAAGTACAATCTCTTATAGATGCCAAGTGGTTGGATCCAACGATGCTGATTGATAGAGGGCTGGGAAAGCGTCATTAGGATTGGGAGATTTACGGAAATGATATAGAAAGACTTTGGTCTGATATGATGTAATAGGATTTCACTATTTTAGTAGTCGGCTCTTATAGCCTTAGGATGCTAGGAAGAATAAAGTGCATGTAAAGACAGTTTTAACCACTGCACATGATTTTGTAAATATGGTTTATACCATTGTGAACGTTGATTTGGAAATGAATTGGTTGTGATTCAAATTTATGAGATGTTGATGATTAAGTTCCTCCGATTCTTATTTCCTTCGTGATATCTTCCCCTTTGCATTTTGCATCCGATCAATTATTTGTCATACCATACATTCATACATGCATCTTGGTAGCATCAGGTGGTATTCATGACAAACATAGTCAGCATGATTTTTCTACATGTTCATGCACTAATTTGCTTATTACATACATCATGTTAGCATTAGGTCGCATTCATAACACACATGGTCAGCATGAGTTTGTTTGTATATACTCTATGTCAATCATTGTTTACATGCATCATAATTGACATCGGGTTGCATTCATAATGTATACGATCATTCATTGGGAAATACGCTGAAATATACATGGTCATTCATTGCATATATCCATGCATTGATTTGTTTATTCTTTGCTTGCAACATGTTGGCATCGTGATTGCATTTATAGTCAGCATGTTTCCATTGTATATGTCCATACATCATATTGTTTAGGCTTCACGTGCATCAAACGGCATTCATAACTCCTTCACCATGACATGCACTTAGGGGAATAAAACAGAAGTTGGCTTGGCTTTAAGAGTCTTTGAAAGAATTTCCATTTCAAATCAGAGGTATAAGAAGTACCAAGTACCCTTTTTAATACAGGCTAGTGGTATGGAGAATAAACAAGTTACCCGAATGGAAAGAATGGAAAGGGTACAGGAAGAATTCCGATAACAGCTGGCAAAGTCTCAAGAAGAATCTAAGGATAAAATGACTAAATTGATGGAGCTGATCTTCGCCATAATCAAGGGAAAAGGATAAACTGAAAACTTTGTTGCCAGAGAAGGGTTAGAGGCACAAAAAGGTCAGAATGAGGTCGTAATGATGGATGGCCAGAACACAGTTAACCCCAGCAACACCCTGAACTTAGACGACCCAGTTGAACAGGAAAAGTTGAAAATGGTTGAGTCAAGTATAGCTGAGTTGACAGATTCTCGAGGGAATATATCAGTTGTTAGATAAAAGGCTCCAGGCAGTAGAAAATACAGACGTATTCGAAAGTGTGGATGCGAAAGAATGATGCTTGGTCCTCAATTTAGTCATTCCTCCTAAATTCAAGGTCCCTGACTTTGTGAAATATGACGAGACGACAGATTCATCAACCCACATCACCATGTTCTGCCGAAACATGGCAAGTCACATAGATAATGATAAGCTTTTGATTCACTACTTTCAGGATTGCCTCAGTGGGTCCGCAATTAGGTGGTATAGTCAGTTGAGCAAGGATCATATTCACTCTTGGAATGATTTGGCCAGGGCTTTTCTAAACCAGTACAAACATGTGATCGACATGACACCTGACCGTCTCACCATGCAAAATATGGAGAAAAAAGTTATTGAGAGCTTCAAAGAGTATGCTCAAAGGTGGAGGAACATGGCCACCCAAGTACAACCGCCCTTAACTCAGAAGGAAACCATTGTCCTTTTTGTGAATACACTACATGCCCCATACTACGATAGATTTGTTGGCAACACCACGAAGAATTTTTCGGATATAGTAATCTCTGGGGAAATGATCGAAAATGCTATCAAGGCTGGGAAACTCAAAGGAGGTAAAACATTTAATGCAGAGAGAAACAGAACGCCCAAAAAGAAAGAGGAAGATGTCCAAGCTGTGGGAGACTTTGCCCCGTATATTCTGGTTACTTAATACCAACCACCCTGTCTTTCTACGAACTGTGTATCCCAGGGTTCATACTTATACCCGATGGCCTCTTAGAATCTAGTAAATTTTCAACCTTTTGTCAGCCAGAGGAAATCGAAGAATATCCAAAAAAGAGATCAGTTTGAGCCACTCCCCATGTCTTACTCTGAACTATTGCCCCAGCTGGTCGAAGAGCAACTCCTCATTAAAGTTCTAGTGGAGCCTATCCAACCCCCATATCCGAGCTGGTATGACGAGAATGCATATTGTGATTATCATTCTGGGATTCGGGGACATTCCACGAAAAATTGCTTATGTCTGAAACGGAAGGTTCAAGCACTCATTAATAAAGGACAGTTAGATGAGGGAAGAAACAAAGGTCAGACAGTGGGGAGAATCTACTGAATGGGAATGATGAGACCATTGTAGATGTCATAATAGGGGAAGAAGATGGAAAGGTCGAAAAGAGTACCGAGGAATAGCCAGTTTGAATTAGGGAGAACATGTCAAGGGGAAGTTTTTATGCATTTAGTTTCATACCTCATGATGAAAACACTTGTCTTATGTTAACATCCCTATGAAATAAATAAATTTTGATTGTTTTTATGTTTGTTGTGTTTTAACAATAATTTGAAGTGCAAAAACAAGCATTAAAGAGGTTCTAATAATGGATAGTCTCGAGAATATTGATGATCATAGTTAGAAATGACCCAATACCTTCCCTCTTTTGGGGATTCCATATGTCTAAATCCCTGAAACTAAGATCACTTGAAAGACCTAATGCTTCAAGGAATATGATTGATTAAAATTCATAAACAATTATCATTGCAGAATAAGCAAAGATGTAAATCCTAGTCTAGGCCATGAACAAAGGAATGAACTTTTTGAAATTCTTTTGAATTCCTTGAAATTCAAACAAATGAGACATTCTTTCAAGAATCTAGATTTTGGTAAATTGATATATGTCAAGATTGTGCTAAAACCATTCATGCCTTTTACCAATAACCACAAAACATTAATTGCCCAAACATCACTTCATGATTGACACCCTGGGGCACAGTGATTAAACTAGATTATCCCATGTCCAGAGAAAACCCGTTTTTGGGTCATATTTTCCTTATTCACTTCAAACAAACCCAAGATTGAAACTTATACTTTTCAGTACAGACCTAGACTTGCGATGTTCCTCGTAGTGATACAAATTCTCATGGTTAATCAAATTGGGGCATCATATGTGGAAATGATGGATACATGGTGAAAAAGGATGGACTGATGCATGAATCATTGGGGCATGTGATAAAAAAAACACAAAACCAAAAAAGAAAAAAGAAAAAAGAAAAAAGAAAAAAGAAAAAAGAGAAAAAAATTGTGATATCATGCATATGAGAATTCGGATGATTCCAAAGTGCAAAATGAAATTCTGAATATCTATTTCCCCTGGGGATTGCTTTTCAATGTGAATATTCGTGCTTGACATGAGAAATGACCATCTTCATGTCCCGGTCACAAAAAAAATTTATCCATAGTCACCTTTTTTGAGCCGAAAGAATTCTTCCTTCTTGAAACCCTGATCAAGGATTACCTTCTATACTGAGGGGGGAAATATGAGGAAGGATCACTGAGAAATGAGTCCTAGCTCAAAGACAGATGCAAAGCAAATGGAGCCTCGAATAAATACGGGCTCACTCTGTCAAAGAAAAAGAAAAAGGAAAATATGGCGAAATGAAAGCCAAGAAAAACAAAAGAAAAACACACAAAAAAAAGTGTCTGAAGAAGTATGGCAAATGAAAGCCAAAAGCATGGAAGAAAAAGAGCAAAAGTCAAAAAGGAATGAAAAGTCCAAAAAGGCATAAATGTTTCAAAGAGAATCCTCCTGAAGAAAGGATCCTTGATCTGATTACCCTCAAACACATATTTTGGGCCAATTTATCCTTTCTTTCTGAACCTTGAGCCATGACCTACATTACGTGCTTTAAAAGTCCGTTTTGATCAAGCATGAATATTTAACTTGAAGGTTTTTTTTCTCAGATTTTATCCCATCTCATCGAATTATCATTTCACTATGGAAGAATTTAAAATTCTCAAATGCATGGTAAAACAATGAAAAAAGGAAAAAAAAATGGAGAGAATGGGACTCTAGGGCGAAAACCCGAAAACGAGCGGTCTAGAGTAAATTGGGAATTTTCGATGCCATCTATGATAGTGCCGATACCATAAAAGAGAAGATAATCTTAAAGAAGTGGTCATCGAGGAACATCTAGGAATTCTTGAACCTTCCAAATTGTCAACTCTCATTTGGATGATTGATTTCAAAAACTGAAACTTTTTTCTCCAAAATCAACTTTCCAGTTTAAACATCCCAGCCAATCTTGACGCTTGTCAAAATACCTTGATATGGAAACTAAAAGAAAGTTGAATTTGTTTGGTTCCTCAATGAATTCATGATTTATAAAATCTGTTTCATTTGTGAGCATAGAAAGGACATACATTTTTGTTGTGAAGTTTTCCTAGAAAAACCAAAATCATGTTGTACCAAGCCTTGTCAATTCAAGTTGAAAAACCCAAATTGACACTTAGGAAAATTTCTAACAGTGATCATCAGTCTTCAAAAGATTTGTACATTACACACTGTGAGGTTAAAATTTTTTACTTAGAAGTTTTCATTAAATAAGCAAAATTGTTTTTCAGAAAGGGAAAATAAAAATATTTTTGAAATACCCATTTTTGATGTTAACATGAGACAAGGGTTTTTCTAACTCAAAGGTGTGGAACTATTAGGGTTAACCTTGACTTCCAAATATGACAAGAAGAAATAGAACTCGACAAGTAGAGTTCTGTTGATAAGAGTTTGAAAACTGTTGGGGCAAAAAGAATAGCCAAAGATTGAAAAAGGAGTTGAAGATATACTATGATTTGAAGAGGAAAAATGAATTGGAAAGGCTAAGCCAAAATCTAGAAATATGATCAGGGGTATTTGCATCACTCATGAGCATTCATCTATTTATTAAGTTTTGTATCTGCACCGTGTTAGCAAGCCTTTGCATAATTCACGAGTATTTGTATTTGCACTATTCCATGAGTATCTGCATTCTATCTTTACAAGTACACCCTTCATAGATATTTGCATTCGCATCATCTCAAGCAAGTGCATTATTTCTCGAATCATTGCATCTTCATTGTAGCTGTAATTACACCATTCATGAACCACTTACATGATTCGTAGGGACATCTGCATCTGAATTTAGAAGAATTTGCATCGATCCAAGACATCTGTATCATTTCAAGAAGCATTTGCATCAATCCAAGATATTTGCATTTACACCATGAAGCATTTGCATCCTCTCTCAAATCCTTCATTTCTAGGTCATTTCAATTTCTGGTTTCATCCAGATCTTTTAAATTTTCTGGTTTCACCCATGCCTTTTTAATCTCTGGTTTCATCCAAATCTTTTTCAAATTTCTGTTTTCACACATGTTTTTCAAATTTCTGGTTCCATCCAGATCATTTTCAAATTTCTGGTTTCACCCATGCTTTTCAAATTTCTGGTTTCACCTATGCTTTTCAAATTTCTAGTTTCACCCATGCTTTTCAATTTTTGATTCCATCCAGATCATTTTCAAATATCTGGTTTCACCCATGCCTTTAATCTCTAGTTTCATCCAGATCTTTTTCAAATTTCTGGTTTCACCCATGCTTTTCAATTTTTGGTTCCATCCAGATCATTTTCAAATTTCTGGTTTCACCCATGCCTTTAATCGCTGGTTTTATCCTGATCTTTTTCAAATTTCTGGTTTCACCCATGCTTTTCAAATTTTTGGTTCCACCCATGCCTTTAATCTCTGGTTTCATCCAGATATTTTTCAAATTTCTAGTTTCATCCAAATATTTTTCAAATTTTTGGTTTCACCCATGCTTTTCAAATTTTTGGTTTCACCCATACCTTTAATCTTTGGTTTCATCCAGATCTTTTTCAAATTTCTAGTTTCACCCATGCTTTTCAAATTTCTGGTTCCATCCAGATCTTTTTCAAATTTTTGGTTTCACCCATGCTTCTAATCTCTGGTTTCATCCGGATCTTTTTCAATTTTCGATTTCATCAATGCGGGTAAGGCTTTCAGGCACCATTTTTAAGACCTTCGGGCACCATTTTTAAGACCTTTGCGCATAATTTTTTAAATCACGGGTAAGGCCTTCGGGCACCATATTTAAGACCTCCGGGCACTATTTTTAAGACCTTCGGGCATAATTTTTTCTTTTTCAAATCCAACTCGTTTCCTTAAGACGGGTTGAGCCTTGATTAGTCAGGGAATTCAATTTAAGGACAAAATCTTCAATTTACAGCTTTTTCAAAAAAAAAATTGAAAAATATGATGAAAAGGAAAAAAATGAAAAAAGAAAACCCCTTTCCCTTCTCTTCACTTGGATTTCACTAACCGAAAAAAATTAGTGTCTGTTTATCTTTACCTGATTCCTGATTCTCAGCAATAGCCAAAAAATGGTAGCTGTAGACACTTAATTTTGTTCGGACCCCTAAATCAGGTACGTTTTCTTCCTAAATTGATGTTTCAGAATGCTAAAAGGCTTTTCTCATCCTGCAGGTGGTACTCGGAGACTTAGTATAATAAAGCAGACAAAAAAAGTCAAACTCAAAAAAGTCAACTCCATAAAAGTCAACCCTAAAAATGTCAACTACTAAAAACGTCAACCCACTGTCAAAATCAAGATTTGAGGTTCAATTGAAAAATGGTGAAAGAATTTTGATAATCCAAGGTCTATGTTGAAAGATATGGAGGTCGAAAGTTGGGTTACGGAATCTCAATAGAAAAGAAACCCTAGTTCGGGAAATTTGGGGAAAAGTGCTTGAATGATAAAATTGGTCAAAATTGAAGGTCTCAAATGAAATATAAGCACTGTCTATGGGTAATGGAGAAGCCACTTGGAATAAAAACTGATAGAAAAGTCAATTCGGAAGAAAACCGAGAATTAGGGTTTTTGGTGGATTTCGGTGAAATTTGGAAGAATTGCAGAAATGGCCTGATTCGGCAGGACTAAGGCCCCTAATTGATGAGGAATGATTAAACAAGGATAGCCCAAGGCTCAATTTGAAGAAAATCTAAAAATCGGACTTGTTTTGAGCAAAACCGGGTTTCGGAGGCAAAAGGGCAAAATTGGAAAATATGGAAAAATTAGCAAATGAACTCCAAAAAATTTGAAAATTTTCAAATCTCATTCTTAAATCATTTCAAGGAGATTGGCAAAAGAAAATATTGATTCGGAGTTCGTTTACAAAATGGCCAAATACCGGGCTCGCTATGTAGAAATTGAACAAGATAAATCCCAAAAAAATAGCAAATGAACTCTAAAAATTATGAAAATTTGTAAATATGATTTTTAAATTATTTTTAAGAGATTGGAAAAATAAAATCTTGATTCGAAGTTTGTTTGCAAAATGGCCAAATCCCGGGTCCCCTATGTAGTAATTCAAGCAGATAAATCCCAAAAAAATAGCAAATGAGCTCCAAAAATTATGAAAACTTCCATATCACATTTTGAAATTATTTGGAAGATATTGGTGAATAAAAATTTGAATTCGTAGCTCGTTTAAAAAATGGTAAAGTTCAGGTGCATAAAAGGGGCAATTTCAGAAATAAATCCGAAATAAATAGCAAATGGACTCGAAGAATTTTGAAAACTTTCAGAATTCAATTTTTTAATATTTTGGAAGTATTGAAAAAAGAAAATTCAAATTAAGAGTTCGTTTGCTATTTATTTAGGTTCGGGGGGCAAAAAGGTCATTTCAACGAAGAAACCAAAAAAAGGGCAAATTTGTAATTGAGAAAAATATGAAAGAAGAAGAAATTGCTAGGATTTTTCTTCCCTTGGTCATCCAGCATAGAGGATAAGAAGAAAGCCTGAACAATTTAATTCTCTAGTCACTATAAAGCCACATGCTACCATTAACACCTTGCAAATGCCCCCCCTTATCCAATGGCTTAGGTGCCTTGTAGGAAAGTTGAATGCACCATCCAATGGCCAAGTTTAAATTCCAAGATAAAATTTTTATTTGTCATGAAATAACCCTCATCTAATGGCCAAGAATGGAAGAAAAAAGATGAGCATAATTCATCCAAAGGTGAGCATTCATTCGGTCAAGCAATGAAGTGCATGGGATTGTCTCTTTTCATCCAATGGCTTAGGCCATCTACAAGGGCTGAGTACACATGTTGAGGGCTGGATTTAATCTACAAGATGTCATTTTTATGTTGTCCTCATCGAATGACCAAGAATGGAAGAGCACAACTCATCCAAGGGTAGGCACTCAAGGGGGCAAGCAAGGGAGTGCATGGGATTGGTCCTCTTTTACATCTAAGGGCTGAGGTTACTACAAGGGCTGAGTACACATATTAAGGGCTGCTATCAATTGGCAAGATGACATTTTTATGTTGTTATCAAAATATCTTAATCTAAGGGCCAAGATTGGAGGAGAAAAAGTGTAAATTCCATCCAATCGTGGAGAAGCCATTCGGCCAAGACTAAGGGAGGGGGGTTGATTTCATTTTTTCATATGTTTTTGGCTGAAGTCAGTAGCTAATTTAGCAAATAAAAAGTTTTTGAAAGAAAAAGAAAAGTTTTTCAATAGAGAGCTTGAAGGTAGTCATCTCTACCAAGCTCTAGCATAGCTTTCTTCTTATTTTCCATGGTGTTTTCTTGATTTTTTATCTTGTTTTCCTATTACATTTTTAATATAAATAAAGGTTTTTAATGTTTACTTATGTTTTCATCTCTTCTTCTTCATTAAAATGGTGGAAAACAATTTTTTTTACATGGTTTTATGCTTGGCCGAATATGGAATGTTTGCTTGCCTTGGTTTTCTTTTTCTTTCTTCCTTGCATGTTGTTGTGGAAAATGATTTTTAGAAGGTTTTTTAGAGTATTCTAAGGTTCTGATTTTTTGCAAAAGATAAAGCAAAAAGGTTGAAATGGCTACATGATCTTGGCTAGACCAAGTGACCATGGTTAGGGGAGAGGCTATGCCCATTTTTACCTACCATGAAGCTCACCTTAATTTTGCTATTTAACATGGTTTATTTTCTGATTTTTTGAAATGGAAAGGCTTCATGACCTTGGCAAAACCAAGTGATTATGGTTAGGTGAGAGGCTATGCCCATTTTATACCAACCATGGAGCTTAACTTTCCTTGTTTTATTTACTAGTTTTGCTTGTTATTTGCTTTGCATGTCTATGTTTTATATTATATATGTTCTTTACATTATTTTCTATGCTATATTTGTTTCTATATTTCATTTCCATGCTTAATATGTTTTCCTTGAAGATTCGGCCTTGTTGTCTATTGGAGTCATATTGTGCATTTTTCATATTTCATGTCTTATATTATAAACATGTTTTTATTTTTCATATTTGTCATATGGCCATTCAAATACTCCATGTTGATATGCCTTGCATGTGCATTTTCATCTTGCTTCTTGACTTGTTTGCATCTCCATGCCATGAGCTTGTGTATTTTGATTTTAGTATGTTATATGCTTGTGAAAATGTCATGACATTATGCATCTTGATATGATTTGTCATGTACTTGTGCCATTTACTAGGTAGGATTGCATTAGAGGGTCATGTAACCACATTCGGCCTCTTCATGCATCCCTTGCTTGTCATGCATTTGCATTTTGTTTAGGTAACATGCTTTGCATTATCATATCTTGAAATTGTGTATTAGTTGCTGTTTGTTCCAGCATTAGCATTAGTTTCATTGGTCATTGTATGTTCATAGTATTGCTATGCTTGTTCATTACATTTTAGGTCTAGGCCATATTGGTATTGCCATGCATATTGAGTCTTAAATCATATTGGTATTGTCATGCATTACTATGTTATTTAGGTCTTAGGTTACATTAGCATTTTCATGCATATTCATAACATATTAGGTCCAAGTCATATTTGCATTATCAAGCATTGCATGCGTATTAAGTTAGCATAGCATTTATTGCCATGCAAACTTATGCTAGGCATTTAGGTTATTTTGAATTGTCATGCATTTCTTTTACCATTTATACCTTTAGACCATGCATTTCATATATTTCATTTGCTGTATGTTCATGCATTCCATGTCATTCCCACATGATTTATGACTTAGGCTAATCAATGGCTCAAAGTCATGCTTTCTTGAGCATACTTGTGGAAAATTAAAGGGTTGTCAAATTGATTATTCTACCTTTGTGATTTTTTTTACTTAGCCAATTTTTGTCCAAAGTTTTTAAATGTTTTAGATACTATCCTTAGGTCTTTAGGATGATCTCCAACAATTTTTACTTTGATTTTTGAATGAATTTATCAAAGGCAAAAAATGTGTTTTGACAAAACAGTTTTGTTTCACCTAGTACTCGAACTTCTCCGATTTTTCTGGGAAGACATCTTTAATCAGAAAATTAAGACAATTTTTCTCGTGTAGTTTTACATGTGTTGAGTCTCCAGTACTTTGTTTAGATTTTTTTGAATTTTTAAAAATAGGCTAAAAAATTGTGTGTCAAAACCGGACAGTAGAGGCAGATTTGAAACGAAAAGAGGAATAATGGTTAAGGCATTTAGAGGGGGTTGGTTAGAAGCTTTAGCTACTGTCTTAGAGTAATTTCTAAGCCTTTTTAAACTTTAAAATGATTTTATAAATCTCGGGTTAAGGGTGCTCAAGTCCGGAATTTTAAACTTAGGAAAGCCATTTTAAAAGGGTTTGATAGGGGTTTTAATCTTTATTCAAGTTTTTCCTCAAAATTGTTTTCAAACAATCACAAAGTTTTGTTTTGTTTTTTTTTTTTAAATCTAATTTGACATATTTTCCTAAGGTAGCCGGATATCTCTTTAGATATATGAATTTCTTTATTTAGAGGAAAAAATACATTTTCATGCATTGCATTCTCCATGTTCATACATTTTATTTAATATGTGATTTTTGCTATGATATTTTCCATGGTATTATTATTACTTTGATTTACATTTTATGATGTTGTATTGTTTGCCATATGATTTTGAATATTTCATGATATCCCATTTTTTTTTAATTATTTAGTCATTTATTTTTGTCACATTATTTAGCATATACTGTGTTCATGCATTTTTTTTTTTCATGCATATTTTATGATAGCATTATTTTATGTTTCATGTCATTTCATCATATTCCATGTCATTTAGGTTATATTTAGAATATGCCATGCCATTTAAATTATGTCATATCATTTAGGTTGTATTATATTATCTAGACTTTGCCATATCATTTTATTTATGTCATACATGTTCATGTTCATATTTTTAAATATTTTGAAAAAGATGATGATTTTCAATAAAATAAAGATGATGATTTTCATGAGTTCTCTACCGGGTTTGCTAGAGGAAATATCATCAATTATCATTAATAAAGGAATATCTTTCTTTCAAAAAACGATAATGATTCGGAAAGTTTTCCAAATGAATCAAAATTTCTATATTTTGCCGATTTTGTCTGGAAATATAGAAAAAATTTGAATTAATAAATTTCGGATCATTTTCAATTAAAAATGGAATTATTTTTCTTAAAATTGGGAATTAACTTGAAATACTAAATTAAAAAACCAACTTTTTATCGAGACTTGATATAACACATGATTAATAAGGTATCGTTTTATACGGGCATTGTGGGGGTACTAATCCTTCCCCGCACTTAACCAAGTCCCAAACCTGATTCTTCGATTTTCTCTGGTTTATAACGCAGACTTGAAATTGGTTTTAAAAATATTTTAATTAATTTTAAAATGTTTTATAAAACCAGTTTTTATAGGTGGCCGATCACACCTAGCTAAAAAAGATTGGTGGCGACTCCATGTCTTTTTACGAGGCCATTTTCATACCCTCGACCGTTTATTTTATTTCAAGAGGAATTAAGTCATCTTTTCCTATGTTCACCCAATGTCATGCTTAACGAGTAATAAAGTCTTTCGATGAGACTTGTTATTTTTTAGGTTGCGACACTAGGTTGGAGGTGAGAACAACAGTAGGGATAGGCTACAGAGCAGGAAAGGGACTAGAAAAATATCTCTAGGGGATGGCCAGAGCAATTGAAGTAACCGGGAAGAAAGACCGATTCAGTCTCGAATACCTCCCAAAAGCTCATGAAGAGAGAAAACAAGTGGAGAAAATCCGAAATAGTAGGATGGCCCGTCTCTCGGGTATAGATATAGAGTGGGAGCCCATGACTTTCCCACCAATCCTTCACATCTTCTGTTCGGCTGGTTTTGAGTTTGGGGAGAAGGATTTCGATAATGTGTTAGTAATGATAGAACAAGACTTTGAGAAGTTCTACATGAGCAAGGAAGAATAGATGCAAGACATGGTAATCTATATGACCAGGGAAGAAGGAATGGGAAACAGAAATGCAAGTTGGATGGTGCGCTTATGTCCACCGGGCTATGAATTAACAAACTGGAGTGCGACCGAGCTTCCTATATTTTTTAGGTCTACTCCAGAGTAATACTCTGAAACAATCTTAATTGTCTCTGCCCAAGGACATTAAGAATCTTTCTGTAAGGGCCTGTGTTTAAAATTCTTCATTTAATAAATAACAATCACGATGCATTTTTTTCATATTGATGTGTCCATATTCTTTCATTTTTGTTCTTTCATTTTCTTTCATTATTAATTGCCTATATGCCTTCCTATATTGTTTCTTTCTCACCTATTTGCAAGTGTACGGATGTGGAATATGAGGAACGTCCTGTCAATAATTTTGAAATTGATTTTGAAAGACCCATTTGCACGGATGATTTCGACATCGACGAAGATGCCGAAGATTATGGTCTACCCTCAGAATTATTGAGAATAATAGAACAAGAGGAGAAGCAAGTATTGCCTCATAAAGAACCGTTAGAAGTGATAAACCTGGGAAATGGAGAAGAAATAAAGGAGGTCAAAATTGGGACCTCATTGTCACACCATCAACAAAGTGTGAACTGATAGCCTTACTCCGAGAATATGTCAACGTATTTGCATAGTCATACCAAGACATGCCATGTAAGACCCTCGTAAGACAAAGATTGACTCGATTCTCTTTAAAAGATTCATAGACGGTGGATCAAGTTTATGTATGCTTGTAGACAAAACACACTACCATCTGGTCTTATTGTTATATTAATAAATTTTAAAGTAAGGGGTTTAATCGCTTATTTGAGAGATTTAGCCTTAAATTGGTCACGAGTCAGGAATTGCAATCGGAACAACATAAAGCCCGTAAATTTTGGTATTTTAACTTCACATAGTGTTAAAATGTAATATATTACTGATCAGGATTATTGGAAAATCTAATCGGTACAAAATCGGTAAAATATGAACCAGGTGTATTTTTGTCGTTTTACCAAAAATTTTATTTTTGGTTTGAATATGGTACATATAGACTCCGTGATCATAGAGGATCTTAATATGATTCTTAGATTGAAAATTTGGCTTTTTTTTAAAACTCAAAAATAAGGGGTACGACCTTAATTAGCTTAAAAGAGTGAAAATCGGGAATTGGTCGCGGGAAGGTCCGAAAAAGGTTTTAAGTGAATAAATGGATTCATATAGACATAATATGATGTTAGAATGCTATTGGTGAAATCAGAATGAGAATGGGAGCTAAACCGAAAAAGTTAAAATGTTGACCCGTAAATGGTCCGGGGCCCGAATTTGATGCTCAGGATATCAAAAAATTATGAAAACTTGTATACTAGTGTAAAATGATATTTTAAACATATCTGTGTCGAGAAAAGTGAAAAATGAGCTTTTGAACAAAAAAATTTCATGTGGGCCTCGCTTAGACACTAAAAAACAAAAAGTGGGCTATAGGCTTGTTTCTTGACATTTGGCTTGGAAAATGACCATAAAAATGTAGCCATCAAATCCCTTATCATCCATAAGCCTCATTCTTATTCCTTAAGGGTTTTCTTCTTCTTCAGCCTTGAGAAAACCTAACCAAGTGAAGAAAACTCCATAATCAAAAGCTTGTAAGCTTGATCTCTTGATTTCTACTCATCACCAAGCCAACAAAATACATATTTTCACTATCTAGAAGGTAAGGATCACTTATTTGGTGTTAGTTTTTCAAGAAACCAAGAGGAACAATGTGTTTCTCTTTATGGCCATTTTTGCCTTAGGTGGTTTCCAACATAGTTATCACCTTAAACCACCACCATGGGTAGTCCTAAATCAACCTCTATTTCCATTATCTGGGGTTGGTTAATTGAAAAAGTAGCTTGGAGATAGATATCCAAGCTTGGCTGAATATACCTTGGTGGCCAACCACCTTGTGTTGCCACTTCCACCACCATCCGAGGCCATCGTTAGCTTTGCTAGGCTCGAGGAGCAACTTTCTAGTTAATCGTTGCTCCGGATTTCCATCCGAGCTAGGTGTAAAAATTATAAAGCTTAAATAGCTAAGTTGTAAATTTTTGGATTGTAGCTAATTAGCTACAATTTGGACAACGTGAATATTTCAAAATTATAAAATATTTATGAAATGACTGTTTATGTGCTAGGAACGTGGATTAGCTGAGTCTGTGGTTGGAAGAACTCCGGAGCACGAGGATCCAATTTCTCCCGCTTAGCGCACTGTGAGTAAACGTGTAGCGATAGACGTAGGATCGTTAGATTATGTTATGACATACTGACTGTAATTGTATGAATGTATCTGTGATGGATTATAATGCACATGAGTTGGTAAATGATAGTGTGTATGACATAGAATTACCTTATGGTATTGAATTCTCATAAAGACGTAAGAAAAAGGTCCAAGGAATAGACAAGTGATGATTATGTAATAATCTGAGATTGATGCATGAGTGGTCGACTCTATGGCGCCACCTTGTTTCCTTACTTGTGTGCTTATATAAATGTTATGTGCTGCATGTTTACTGCAATGTTAAGCTATGCTTGAATTTGTAGGCTGCCATTGTGCCCTACTGGATTTGTTGGCTGCCATTGCGCCCTACCGGATTTGTAGGCTGCCATTGCGCCCTATAGGATTTATAGACTACCATTGTGCCCTACAGTATTTGTAGGCTGCCATTATGTCCTACCGGTTTTGTAGGAGCTTTCGAGCCCTACCGATTTGTAGGAGTCTACGGGCCCTACTAGATGTTATAGTTGTTTGTGATGTTGGATAGGAACATCAAGGTGATATTAGTTAATATGACTTGAGAGTCTTTTCTATAGACTTTACTAATTCTACATTTGCTCACTGAGTCTTTATGACTCACACTTTAGTTATTTTTCTTTTTCAGATACTGATCGACCCAATCCCTCATCCACCCCACCAGCTTGCTCGTGATCGATAGTCGGTGAGCATGATATACCGTTTTGATGAGGTGATTCGTTACTTGATGGAGGAGTCGTGCACAGTCACCTAGGGGTGTAATATGTTAATTTGTCTAAGTTGTTGAATTATGTGTCATGTAGTTATCCGGTCAGAGACCGAGATTATTGTTTACATATTTGGCATTGTATACATATATATACATTATGATTCACTTTGCGCGTCTACTGCGGGGCATCTCGGTTACTCCCTAGTTGGAAGTGTCCTAACCGGGATGTCATGTGTTATTATTATTATTATGCATGTTTTGCAGGTTCAGTAACCCCCCATATTTGGTGGGGTCATGCCGAAATTTCTTTAGGTAGATGAATGGTTAAGGCTTCAGAGATAAGGGCATATACTTGTCTCTGGCCGGTCACACTCCCGGACTTGGGATGTGACAAAGTTAGTATCAGAGCATTGTCTAGAGGTCGGTGACTGTACACGTGTCCATCATGTAAAGGATTTTAACTCGGTTATAGTTGATCGTACGGGGTTGGATAAATGAGGGTACCTAACGATTAAGTTTCTTTCTTAGGTTACTATGCCCCCGTGCTAAGAATATGGGGTATGCAGAGGGAACAACCACCTAGGGTTCCCGATCAGGCTTCCACGGGACGTTCGAATCCCGTATCTGGAGAATGAGACCAGACTGCTGGATCTACTAGGGGGTCAATAGCAGATGATAGGGTAAAACAGTTAGCTGCTGAGATTGGTGAGATACGTTAGGAGGTTAGGACCCTGAAAGATCTACTAGCAGATCAGAGGCAGCAGAGACAGGACCAAGCTCCTCCAGGTCCTCTACAGCCATAGAATCCACCTGAGGGACAACAGCCGGCCTAACAAGGGCGGTATCTCCAGTGACATTATATGAGTTTCGACAAAATAAGCCATCGGTATTTTCTAGGATTGAGCTTGATTCAGATCCACAGGACTTTTTGGATGTATGTGATCAGTTATGTGTGGCTCTCGGATGCTCACCAGTTAGGGCCATGAAGTTTACTAGTTATCAGTTGACGGGGGAGGCCTATGAGTGGTATAAGACCCTATTAAGGAGTCAGCCAGCGGGTAGCACTCCATTAGAATGGTCTGAGTTTTATAATGCTTGTATTGAGCGATTTATGCCAGAGAGTCTACGAGATGCTAAGGCTCGGAAGCTTGAGTTATTGAAACAGACTGTAACATGTCAGTGTTGGATTATGATACTAAGTTTAATCAGTTAGCGAAGTATGAGCCACATATGGTGATGATTGATACTATGAAGGCCAAGCGGTTTTCTAATGGCCTTAGAGAGTACTTATTTAGGGCGGTACCATTGACAAGGACCTCTACGTACTCCGATGTTCTTGATGCAGCCTTACGATTTGAGGCACGGGCCAAAGAGAGGCAGATTGACCGTGAGCCTCGAAAGATGGCTAGGACTAGGAGACAGGGTTTTAGGTAGTCTGGTGTAGGCGGATCAGGAGTACCTAGTAGTGTTGGTACAATGGTCTGGGGACAGAGCAATCAAACTAGATCGGTTACCCAGTCATCAGGTAATACTGGGAGATCAGGAGCTCCCCATTGTTAGAGTTATGGTTATCCGTATTTTGGACGATGCAGAAGGCCTGGTACTTGTTTCAGATGCGGTCAGTCGGGGCATATGAAGAAGGACTATCCGCTGAATTTTTCTTGACCCACGTATGCTACAGTTGCACCGCCCCCAGTTGTTACGCTAGCTGTTACTACTGGATAAGCGACCCAGTCAGTGGGCAGAGGCACAGCAAGCAGAGGTATACAGTTTGGAGATAGGGGACAGACTATGGGAGATAGAGGACAGACTCTAGGGGGTTGAGAAAGGGCTAAGGCATTTGTGTTAAATCCTCAGGAGGCGTAGACGTCAAATACAGTCATGACAGGTAAGTTAGATATTTGTTCCAAGCAGGCTGTAGTATTATTTGATTCGGGTGCTACGCACTCCTTTATATCCCCTTCCTTTGCTTCGTGTTTGAACATTAGTTATGATATGTTAAATGATTTGTTGATAGTGCTTACTCTGGTAGGGTAGGTTTACCCTGTGAACAGAATATTGAACGGATGTGAAATACGGATCGAGGGTGAGATATTTTGGTAGATCAAATTGAGCTAGATATACTTGAGTTTGATGTGATTTTAGGCATGGACTGGTTGTCTGCCCACCATGTTGTATTGGATTGCCACGAGAAAGTGGTAGTGTTGAAAATATCGGGTAAACATGTGTTGAAAATATCGGGAAAATATCAAGGAGATCGTAGATCGACTTCGCCTCACTTGATCTCGGTAATTAGTGCCAGGAAACTATTAGCGAAAGGTTGCCAAGGATTTTTGGCGTATGTATATGATACTGAGATGAAGTCTCAGGATTTGAGAAGGATTCCCGTGGTAGAGGATTTCTTCGAAGTTTTTCCCGACAAGCTGCCAAGACTTCCACTGGATAGAGAGATTGGATGTACCCCCGGGAACACAGCCGATATCCATTCCTCCTTACCGTATGGATCTATTGGAGCTAAGGGAACTAAAGGTTCAGTTGCAGGATCTTCTTGATAAGGGCTTTATACGCCTGAGTATTTTTCCTTGGGGTGCTCCGATTTTATTTGTTAAGAAGAAGGATGGATCGTTACAGTTGTGTATTGATTACAGGCAGCTGCATAAGGTGATGACAAAGAATAAGTATCCGTTGCCTAGGATCGATGATTTATTCGATCAGTTGCAGGGAGCTCAGTGCTTTTCTAAGATAGATCTTAGATCGTGGTACCATCAACTTCGTATCAGGAGAGAAGATATTCCCAAAACGGTCTTTCGCACTCGATATGGACACTATGAGTTTTTGGTTATGTCGTTTGGACTGACGAATGCACCGGCAGCGTTTATGGATTTGATGAACAGGGTGTTCAAACCCTTCATTGACCAGTTTGTGATTGTATTCATCGATGATACCCTGGTGTATTCGCGAAGCGGGAAGGAACATAGAAAACACCTCTGCATAGTCCTTGAGACTTTTCGAGCACACAAACTGTTTGCCAAGTTCTCCAAGTGTGAGTTTTGGCTATCGAGTGTGAGCTTTCTTGGCCATATAGTTTCGAGGGAAGGTATTTCTATGGATTCAAGAAAGATTGAGGCAGTACGAGACTGGAAAAGGCCTACTACAGTAACAGAGATCAGGAGTTTCTTAGGGTTAGCTGGATATTATAGGAGGTTTGTGGAGAACTTCTCGAGCATAGCCGCACTGTTAACCAGGTTAACATAGAAGAATTTTAAGTTTGTTTGGTCAGATGAGTGCGAAAAGAGCTTCAATGAACTTCAGGAGCTCTTGACTTCAGCACCAGTGTTAGCATTGCCAAATGAGACAGATGGCTTTGTGGTGTATTGTGATGCTTCTCGCACAGGTTTGTTCTATGTATTGATGTAGAAAAAGAGGGTTATTGCCTATGCGTCGAGACAATTGAAAAGGCATGAGCAGAATTACCTCACGCATGACTTGGAACTGGCAGCCATTATTTTCGCATTAAAGATATGGCGACACTATTTGTATGGCCGATCATGCGAGATTTATACAGATCGTAAGAGTCTCAAGTATATATTTGATCAGCGGGAGTTGAATTTGAGACAGAGAAGGTGGTTGGAATTACTCAAGGATTATGATTGTACCATCCTTTATCATCCCGGTAAGGGCAATGTTGTAGCGGATGCCTTGAGTAGGAAGTCCATGGGTAGCTTAGCCCATATAGTAGTACAGAGGAGACATATGGTCCGGGAAGTGAGGAATTGCCTCAATGATGGTGTGGTACTTAGTGTTACCGACACGGGGGAGATGTTAGCCCATGTACAAGTACGGTCATCATTAGTGGAGGAGGTAAAACGGTTGCAACATGATGATGATTTTTGCATAGGAAAGAAAGCCCAGGTTGGACAAGGATTGTACGAGAAGTTTCATATAGATGATGATGGAACTTTATGGTTACATGACCGCCTCGTGGTACCGTTGGCAGGAGATATACGATATAGACTCCTCGAGGCAGCTCATAGCTCATCCTACACTATGCACCCTGGTTCCACCAAGATGTATCATGATCTGCGAGCACATTATTGGTGGGAAGGCATGAAGAAGGATGTAGCCAACTTTGTGGCTAAATGCTTGGTGTGCCAACAGGTCAAGGCCGAACATCAGAAACTGCCAGGTACACTTTAGAGCTTGGATGTCCCTGAATAGAAATGGACAAGATTACGATGGATTTAGTCACGGGGTTGCCTAGGTCAACCAAAGGATTCGACTCGATATGGGTGGTTGTCGATAGATTGACCAAGTTCGCACGTTTCTTGCCAGTGCGTACTACATATATTGCAACCCAGTATGCTAGACAATATTTGGACCGAATAGTTCCTTTGCATGGAGTGCCTATTTCTATTGTGTCAGATAAAGGCACACAGTTCACATCGAGGTTTTAGGAATCATTTCAAAGGGCACTGGGTACTCAATTGAGATTCAATATCGCGTTCCATCCCTAAACCGATTGTCAGTCTGAGAGGACCATCCAGACTTTTAAGGATATGGTACGGGCATATGTTTTAGATTTTGAGGGTAGCTGGGATCAGTACTTGTCTTTGATTGAGTTTGCATATAATAACAGTTATCAGAGTACCACATAGATAGCACCATATGGAGCATTGTATGGCCGAAAATGTAGATCTCCAGTGGGATGGTTCGAGGTGGGTGATCATCCATTATTAGGTCTAGATATGGTTCGGGAAGCATTGAGAAATATGGAGTTGATCCGTGACAAAATGCGAGCAGCAAAGAGTTGGCAAAAGTCTTATGCCGATAATAGACGTCGGAACTAGAGTTTGATGTGGGGGATCATGTGTTCTTGAAAGTGTCTCCGTTTAAGGGTGTCATGAGATTCGACAAGAGAGGAAAGCTGAGTCCAAGATACATTGGACCATTTGAGATACTCCGACGACATGGGGCAGTAGCATATAAGTTGGCCCTTCCTCCTGAGTTAGCCGCTGTACACCCGGTATTTCATGTGTCGATGCATCAGAATTACCTCCCCGATGAGTCCCATGTGTTGCAACCGCAGGCGGTAGAGGTAAATCCATGCATGTCATATGTAGAAGAACCCATAGCAATTTTCGGAAGCTCCGATCGAAGGAGATTCCTTCGGTGAAAGTTGTATGGAATCATCATGGGGATGAGGAAGCTACTTGGGAACTTGAAAGAGACATGAGGAGACATTACCCCCAGTTATTCCGAGAGTAGGTACGTAACTCTTTAAATAAATTATTCAATAAGTTCACAATTAGGAAAATTCGAGGATGAATTTTCTTAAGGGGGAGAATTGTAAGACCCTCGTAAGACAGAGATCGACTCAGGTCTCTTTAAAAGATTCGTAGACGGTGGATCAATTTTATGTATGCTTGTAGACAAAGCACACTACCATATGGTCTTATTGTTATATTAATAATTTTGTAGAGTAAGGGTTTTAATCGGCTATTTGAGAGATTTAGCCTTAAATTGACCACGAGTCAGGAATAACAATCGGGACAACGTAAAGCCAGTAAAATTTGATATTTTAACTTCACATAGTGTTAAAATGTGATATATTACTGATCAGGGTTATTGGAAAATCTAATCGGCACAAAATCGGTAAAATATGAACAAGTGGTATTTTGGTCATTTTACCCAAAATTTTATTTTTGATTCGAATATGGTACCAATAGACTCCATGATCATAGAGGATCTTAATATGATGCTTAGATTGAACATTTGGCTTTTTTTTAAAACTAAAAAATTAAGTGAAAATCGGGTACGACCTTAATTAGCTTAAAAGAGTGAAAATTGGGAACTAATCGCGGAAAGGTCCGAAAAAAGTTTTAAATGAATAAATGGATTCATATAGACATTTTCACAACCTAAAAAATAACGAGTCTCATCGCAAGACTTTTCTATTCATTAAGCGTGACATTAAAAAACCGAGGAAAAGTCGACTTAATTCCTCTAGAAAAATGAAGGTTTTGAAAATGACCTTGAAAAAGACATGGAGTCGCCACCAATCTTTTTTAGCTATCGGCCACCTATTAAAACCGATTTTATAAAATATTTTAAAAATTAATTAAAACATTTTTAAAACCAATTTTAAGTCTGCATTTAAACCAGAGAAATCAAAGAAACGGGTTCGGGACTCGGTTACGTGCGGTGAAGGATTAGCATCCCCACAACGCCCATATAAAACGGTACCTTATTAATCGTGTGTTATCTCAAGTCTCGGTAAAAAAGTTCGTTTTAAATTTAGTAGTTCAAGTTAATTCCCAATTTAAAGAAAAATAATTCCATTTTTAATTGAAAATGATCTGGAATTTATAAATTCAAAATTTTCCTATATTCCCCAACAAACGTGACAAAATATAAAAATATTTTTTATTTTTGGAAAAACTTTCCAAATCATTCTCATTTTTTTTGAAAGAAAGATATTCCTTTATTAATGATAATTGATGATATTCCCTCCAGCAAACCCAATAGAGAACTCATGAATTATTTTAACTTGGGAATATCTTTATTATTTTATTGAAAAATCATTATCCTTTTGAAAACATTTAAAAGAAATGAATATGTATACACATGACATAAATAAAATGACATAGCAAAATCTAAATAATATAATGCACCCTAAATGATATGATATGATTTAAATGTCTTAGCATATTCTAAATGAAATGAAATATCCTAAGTTATATAACATATTCTAAATGAAATGAAATGAAATAACCTAGATAACATAATATATTCTATATGAAATGTAATATCCTAAGTCATATAATATATTCTAAATGACATAAAATATCCTAAATGACATAATATATATCCTAAATGAAATGACCTAGGTAACATAATATATTCTACATGAAATGAAATAATTTGAATGGCATGGCAAATATGAATGATATGGCATATAATTTAAATGACATGAAATATAAAATAATGCTATCATATAATATATATGAAATAAAAATGAAAATAATAATGCATGAACATAGTATATGCTAAATAATATAACAAAAAATAATTAAATAAAAAGCATAGGATAACATGAAATATTCCAAATCATATAATAAACAATATAACTTAACTCAAAATCATAACAATATCATAGAAATTATCATAGCAAAAATCACATATTATATAAAATGCATGAATATGGAAAAATGCAATGTATGAAAATATATTTTTTCCTTTAATTAAGGAAATCCGTATATCTAAAAAGATATCTGGCTACCTTAGGAAAATATGTCAAATTAAATATTCTAAAACCAAAATACTTTGTGGTTGTTTGAAAACAATTTTGAAAAGCTTAGATTAAGAATAAAAATTGGGCTAAACCTTTTTCAAATGGCTCTAATTTCCTAAGTTTAAAAAATCCCAGACTTGACCACCCTTAACCAGAGACTTAAAAAATCATTTTTAGAGTTTTAAAAGGCTTAGAAACTATCCTAAGTCAGTAGCTAAACTTCCTAATCAGCCCCCTCTAAGTAACTTAACCAAAATAGAAAAATGAATTTTATTTAAATTCAATTCTGACTCCACTGTCCAGTTTTAAGCCACGATTTTTTACCCTATTTTTAAAAATTCTAAAAATTCTAAAAAAATACTGGATACTCAGGATACGTAAAACTACAGGAAGCTTAATTTTCTGATTAAAGATGAATGCCCAGAGAAATCGGGAAAGTACGAGTACTGGGTGAAAAAACTGTTTTGCCAAAATACATTTTTGCCTTTAATAAAATCATTTAAAAATCAAAGTAAAAATATTTAAGACTCACAAAATGATTCACAAACAGTAGCTAGGACTTTTTAAAAGTTACACAAAAATTAGCGAAGTAAAAAAATCATAAAGGTAGAATAATTAATTTGACAAATCTTAATTTTCCACAAGTGTGCTCAAGAGAGCATGACTTTGAACCATTAATTGGCCTAAGTTATTAGTCAAGTGGCATGGACATAAAATGCATGAAAATACAGCAAATATGATGCATGAAATGCATGAGTTTAAACCTAAATGTCATGAGAAAATACATGGCATCAATATAGTGATCTAGACCTAAATGAACTTGCATGGCATTTAATGAACCTAGGTCTAAAATGCATGAACATGCATGGTAAAATAAACCTAACCTAACATCTAAAATATGCATGGCAATAACACAAACAGAAAGCATGCTTAAACCAAAAACTCAACCAAATATCATGCAAATGCCAACCTATCAACTAATATAGCAAAAATGCAACACACAATGCAAAACACATGGAGTAGCAGAATGGCCTCAAGCTCCAACAAGCATGGCATTTTCACAAACACTTGGTATACTTAAACTAAAAACTCAATCTAATGTCATGCAAATGCAAAACCTATCAACTAACATGGCAACAATGCACATACAATGTAAAACACATGGAGTAGCCGAATGGCCTCAAGCTCCAACAAGTATGGCATTTTCACAAACACTTGATATACTAACATGCTCAACTAAAATATAACACTTAAATCATGCAAACACAAAGTAGAAATAATAAAACCAAACAAGCATTTTCACCAACACTTGATATACTAACATGCTCAACAAAAATATAACACTCAAATCATGCAAATACAAAATAGAAATACTAAAACCATACTAAATATAAAACATCAACAAATTTAAACATTATGAAAAAAAAAAATTAAAAATGCAAGAACATGATATTTAAATCATAAATGGCAACAAACAAAGCAACCAAATTAAAACATGATTCAAATATATGAAGTAGAAGAACACTTAAAGCATCAAGATTAAAGAAAATAACATAAATAACATGATAAATTAAATCAAAAACAGCAACAGCAATAAAAAAAAATGTAGGCCATTCGGCCATTAAAGAAAAATAAGAAAAAATTTGTAAAAATTATTTAAGAAAGAGATGAAGAAGGAACTTAAGAAGAAAATAAATAAAAAAAAACACTTATTTAAAAAGAAAACTCACCAAATAATAATCAAAATAGCAAAAACAAGAATGGAAAATCAAGAAAGTGCAAGAGTTGATGCTAAAAGCAACCTCAAGAAGCTATATTTCAAGCTTTATCTCTTCAAACTTTCCTTTATTTTCTAAACTTTTTCTTTTTGCTTTCAACCAAGGAGAGAAAAAACTAAGAAAAACCAAGAAGAAATCTGAAAATGAAGTCTGAAAATGAAAATTCTGGTCCCTATAGTGCTGGCAGAATTTTACCTCTCTCCTCCCTAGGATGTGTCATTTTTACTCCAACCAATTTTCCATCCAAGGGCTAGTGATTCAAGGTGAAAAATCATGAAATTATCACCCTTAGATTATCATATCAGCTATCCATATTTACACCTGTTCAAGAATAATGTTGACACTCTCCCTCCTCATGCATTGGCCTATGTGGCTTAATCACAATGGCTTGATCAAAAAAATCTCTAACTAACTCTTAATTCTTGGCCATTTGATTGAAAAATCAGAAGCTTCCTCCTTCCTTTGGGCCTTGGCAGGCCAGCACTCTCCTTTCCAGCCCAAGTCTGATTTTTTGAAAGGCCAAAAGAAGCCCTTTTTGGTTGCTTGGGTGAAATGATCGTTTTGCCCCCCGGATGCAAAAAAATGGAAAACGGACTCCAAATTCAAATTTTATTTTTTAAATTGTTTCAAAATAATAAAATATTGAATTCTGGAAGTTTTCAAAATTTTTCGAGTCCGTTTGCTATTTATTCGGATTTTTTCTTCCAAAAAAGCCCTTTTATGCCCCCACATTTTACCTTTTTTAAACGAGCTCCAAATCAAGATTTTTCTTCACCAATCTCTTCCAAATAATTTAAAAGTGTGATCTTGAAGTTTTCATAATTTTTGGAACTCATTTGGTATTTTTTAGGGATTTATCTTCTTGAATTATTGCATAGGGGCTCTGGATTTGGCCATTTTGCAAACAAAATCCGAATCAAGATTTTATTTCGCCAATCTCTTCCACATAATTTAAAAATGATATTTGCAAAATTTCATAATTTTTGGAGTCTATTTGCTATTTTTTCGGGATTTCTCTTCTTGAATTATTGCATAGGAGGCCCGGGATTTGGCCATTTTGCAAACGAACTCCGAATCAAGATTTTCTTTTTCCAATCTCTTCCAAATAACTTAAAAATGAGATTTACAAATTTTCAGAAGATTTGGAGCTTATTTTCTATTTTTTCGAGATTTTCCTTCCTGAATTACTACATAAGAGGCCCAGGATTTGGCCATTTTGCAAACGAACTCCGAATAAAGATTTCTCTTTCGCCAATCTCTTCCAAATGATTTAAGAATGAGATTTGCAAATTTTTAGAATATTTGGAGTCCATTTGCTATTTTTCCCAAATTTTCCAATTTTGCCCTTTTACCTCTGAAACCTGGTTTTGCTCAAAACAAGTCTGATTTTCAGATTTTCTTCAAGCTGAGCCTTGGGCTATCCTTTACTAATCATTCCTCATCCTTTGGGGTCTTTGGTCTTATCAAGTCGGGCCATTTCTATGATTCTTCTCGATTTCACCTAAATCCACCAAAAACCCTAATTCTCGGTTTTCTCCCAGATTGACTTTTCTTTCGGTTTTTC
Organism: Fremontodendron californicum; assembly: GCA_030761205.1. Taxonomy (NCBI): domain Eukaryota; kingdom Viridiplantae; phylum Streptophyta; class Magnoliopsida; order Malvales; family Malvaceae; genus Fremontodendron; species Fremontodendron californicum. Next base: position 8,570,507 of record JAULJL010000007.1, on the reverse strand, counting down.
TTTCAAGTGGCTTCTCCATTACCCGTAGTCAGTGCTTATATTTCATTTGGAACCTTGAATTTCGACCAATTCGATCGTTTAAGCACTTTTCCCCAAATTTCTCGAATTAGGGTTTTCTTTCTACTGAATCTCCAAATCCCAAATTCCGAACTCCATATCTTTCAATGTAGACCTCGGATTATCAAAATTCTTTCGCCATTTTTCAATTGAACTTCAAATATTGATTTTGAAAGTGGGTTGACTCTTTCAGTAGTTGACTTTCTGGGGTTGACTTTTTTTGAGTTTGACTTTTTATGCTCGCCCTCTTAAACTAAGTCTCGGAGTGCCACCTGCAGGATGAAAAAAGTCTTTTTACATTCTGAAACCTCAATTTAGGAAGAAAACATACCTGTTTTGGTGATCTGGACAAAATTAGGTGTCTACAGCTGCCCCTCTTTGGCTATTGCTGAGAATCAGGAATCAGGCAAAGATAAACAAACACTAATTTTGTACGGTCAGTGAAATCACATGTGAAGGAAAGGGAAAAGAGTTTCTTTTTCATTCTTCTATCATTTTTCATTTTTTCCATTTTTTTTAAAGCTGTAAATTGAAGATTTGTCCTTAAATTGAATTCCCTGACTAATCAAGGCTCGACCCGTCTTAAGAAAATGAATTCGATTTGCAAGAAAAGAAATGATCTCGACGATGGTCTCGGGGTCTTAACCTGTCTTATTCTCAGCTGTATTTAAAATTCTGGGTTTCTCCTCCAGAAGCTTCAGCTATCACCATCAAAAACTTTTTTTCCTTTTCAAAAATTTTAAAACTCTAGATATCTGCACAGAGGCTTCGGCTATCACTACCAAAGACTTTCTCCCTTTTCAAAAAATTTTAAACTCTGGATATCTCCACAGAGGCTTCAGCTATCACAACCGACGACTTTCTCACTTTTCAAAGAATTTTAAACTCTGATATCTCCACAGAGGGCTTCGGCTATCACTACCGAAGATTTTCTTACTGTTTAAAATTTGTAAAATTCTCGGTATCTCCTCCAGAAGCTTCAGCTATCACCACCGAAGACTTTCTCACTGTTTAAAATTTGTAAAAATTCTGGGTATCACCTCCAAAAGCTTCAGCTATCACCACCGAAGACTTTCTACCTTTTCAAAGGATTTTAAAACTCTGGATATCTCTACAGAGGCTTCAGCTATCACTATCGAAGATTTTCTCATTGTTTAAAATTTGTAAAATTCTGGGTATCTCCTCTAGAAGCTTCAGCTATCACCATCGAAGACTTGTTCATTTTTTTTAAAACGTGTTAAAATTATGGGTTCGGCGAGTTCAAAATAAAAGAAAGTACCTCGACGGTGGTCTCGAGGCTTGACTCATTTGAGAAGCAAAACGAGTTCGATTATACCTGAAAGTTTTAAGAGATGATGCAAATGCTTCATGATGCAAATGCAAATGTCTTTAGTTGATGCAAACGCTTCTTGATGTAGATGCAAATGACTTAGATTGGTGCAAATGTCTTTGATGCAAATGTAAATGACTTGATTTGATGCAAATTTTCTTGATGCAAATTCAAATAACTTAGATTGATGCAAATGCTTCTTGATGTAGATGCAAATGTTGAATAAAATTCTGGGTAACTCCTCCAGAAGAAGATTCCTCATTTTTCAAAATTATAAAACCCTAGATATTTCTACCAGAGGCTTCAGCTATCACCACCAAAGGTTTGCTCATTGTAAAATTATGGGTAACTCCTCCAAAAGCTTTGGCTATCACCACCAAAGACTTGCTCATTGTAAAATTCTGGGTAACTCCTCCAGAAGCTTTGGCTATCACCACCAAAGGTTTGCTCATTGTAAAATTCTGGGTAACTCCTCCAGAAGCTTTGGCTATCACCACCAAAGGTTTGCTCATTGTAAAATTCGTGTTGAAAATTATACCCAAAAGCTTTGAGAAATGATGCAGATGCACATGTCTTTAACAAGGTGCTCATGCTTCATGGTGCAAATGTAAATGTCTTGGATTGATGTAAATGTTTCTTGGTGCAAATGCAAATGGCCTGGATTGATGCCTATGTTTCATGATGCAGATGCCCCTACTAATTGTGTTCATGTAACCGGTTTATGAATGGTGTAACTACAATTACCACACAATAATGAAAATGCGATGATTCTAGAAATGATGCAATTGCTTGAGATGACGCAAATGCCAATTCCAAGAAGAATGTAAATGTAAAGGTAAAATGCAGATGCTTATGGAATAATGCCAATGCAAATACCCATGAATGATGCAAATGCTTGCCGACACTGTGCAGATGCAAAAGCTCGATAAAGAGATGAGTGCTCCTGAGTGATGCAAATGCCCCCGGTTGTTTTTCTAGACTTTGGCTTAGCCTTTCAAATTCATTTTCCCTCTTCAAATCAGAGTATATCTTCAATTCATTTTGGCTATTCTCTTTGCCCCAACAGTTTTCAAACTTTCATCAACAGAGATCTGAACAGGGTTCTATTTTTTCTTCTCATATCTAGAAGTCAAGACCTATCCTGGCAGTTCTATACCTTTGGGTTAGAAAAATCCTTGTCTCATGTCAACATCAAAATGGGTATTTCAAAAAAATATCTTTATTTGTTTTCTCATTTTGAAAACTTCTGAACAAAAAATATTAACCCCACAATGTGTGATGTACAAATCTTTTGAAGACTGATGATCTTTGTTAGAAACTTCTCTAAGTATCAATCTGGGTTTTTTCAACTGGGATTGGCAAGGCTTGGTATACCAAGATTCTGGCTTTTTCAGGAAAACTTCATGACAAAAATGTATATCCCTTCTAGGCTCACAAATGGAACAGGTTTTATAACTCATGAATTCATTGAGAACCAAGAAAATTCAACATTATTTTAGTTTCCATATCAAGGCATTTTGACAAGCATCAAGATTAGCTGGGATGTTTAAATGGAAAGTTTAATCTTGGAGGAAAAAAGTTTCAGTTTTTGAAAACAATCCTCCGAATGAGAGTTGACAATATGGTAGGTTCAAGAATTCTTAAATGTTTCTCGATGACCACTTTTTAAGATGACCTTTTTTTTTATGGTATCAGCACTTTCATAGATGGCATCAAAAATTTTCATTTTACTCTAGACCGCCCATTTTTGGGTTTTCGCCCTAGAGTCCCATTCTTTCCAATTCTCTTTTTTTTTGTTCTACCATACGCTTGAGAATTCTAAATTCTTCCTTAGTGAAATGATAATTCGATGAGATGGGATAAAATCTGACGAAAAACCTTTCAAATTAAATATTCATGCTTGATCAAAATGGACTTTTAAAATACGTAATGTAGGCCATGGCTCAGGGCTCAAAAAGAAAGGATAAATAGGCCCAAAATATGTGTTTAAGGGTAATCAGATCAAGGATCATTTCTTGAGGAGGATTCTCTTTGAAGCATTTGTCCCTTTTGGACTTTTCATTCCTTTTGACTTTTGCGTCTTTTCTTCTTCGTTCTTGGCTTTCAATTTGCCATGTCTTTCACATTTTTTTTGCCCCCTTCTTTTTTTTTTCCGACAGAGTGAGCACGTATTTATTCGGGGCTCCATTTGCTTTGCATCTTCTTTGAGCTAGGATTCATTCCTCTATGTTCTCTAAAAGATCTTTCCTCGCATTTTACCTCCAGTGTAGAGGGTGATCCTTGATCAGGGTTCAAAGAAGAAAGAATTCTTTTGGCTCAAAAGGGGTGACTATGGATAATAATTTTTTCTTGTGAAAGGGATATGAAAGATGGCCATTTCTCATATCAAGCACAAATATTCTCATTGAAAAGCAATCCTTAGGGGAAATAGATAATCAAAATTTCTTTTTGCACTTGAAATCATCTGAATTCTCATATGCATGATATCATAATTTTTTATATCGCATGCCCCAATAATTCATGCGTTAGTCCATCCTTATTCACCATGTATCCATCATTTCCACATATGATGCCCCAATTTGATTAACCATGAGAATTTGTATAAACGAAGAACATAGAAAGTCTAGGTCTATTTTGAAAAGGCTGAGTTTCCAATCTGAGTTCTTTGAAGAGACGAGGAAAATATGACCTAAAAATGGGTTTTCTCTGGGATATGGGATAATCTGGTTTGGTCATTGTGCTCCAAGGTATTAATCATGAAGTGTTGTTTAGGTAATTGAAGTTTTATGGTCATTGGAAAAGGTCATGAATGGTTTTAGCACAAATCTTGACACACATCAAATTACCAAAATCTAGATTCTTGAAAGAATGTCTCATTTGTTTGAATTTATAGGAATTTGAAAAAATTTCAAAAAGTTCGTTCCTTTGTTCATAGCCTAGACTAGGATTTACATCTTTGCTTATTCTGCAATGACAATTTTTTTTTTTTTTGTGAAGTTCAATCATTCATATTCCTTGAAGCATTAGGTTTTTCAAGTGTTCTTGATTCAAGGTTTAGGCATAGAGAAGCCCAAAAAATAGGGGGGAGGGTGTTGGGTCATGTCTAACAATGATCAACAATATTCTCGAGACTATCCATTATAAATAAAATTCCTTAATGCTTGTTTTTGCAAATTCAAATTATTGTTAAAACACAACAAACACAAAGCATTTAAAATTCAAAATTCATTTAGTTCATGTAGATGTTAACATGAGACAAGTGCTTTCATCATCACGTTATAGAACTACATGCGTCAAAAACCTAATATGATCATGCACCATGTTTCTTATGACACTTGGCTTTCCCATCTTCAAAACTTATCGAACCAGCCTTGATGAGATCCCTGACCTTGTACTTCAAAGCGGGGCAGTTCTCTGTTGAGTGACCTTGATTGCCAGAATGATAACCACAACACTTATTAGCATCATACCAGCTCGGATAAGGGGGCTTCAGAGGCTCTAATTGCATGGGTGTCACAAGGTGATCTGGATGAGTTGAGGTAATAGCTCACTGTATGTCACAGGAATCGGGTCAACATGATTTCTTTTTCGCTTTTTATGCTCCCTTCGATTATTCCCAAGGGTGTTCGATTGATAAACAGATGTAAATTCTGGTGTAGTTGCAGTCATTGGTTGGTAGGGATAAAAACCTTGAGAGACATTGTTTAAGGTAGAGTAAAATGGCTGATACGAGGAGAATTGGGGAGGTGAGGCAAAGCCTTCCACGACTTGGGTATCTTCCTTTTTCTTTTCAGATGCCTCATTTTTCTTGGTATTGGATCTTCTTTCTCCTTCAATTTTCCCATCCTTGATAGCATTCTCAATCATCTCCCCTGAAATTACCATGTCCGAAAAATTCTTTATGGTGTTGCCAACAAGTATATCATAGTACGGGGCCTACATTGTATTCACAAAAATGACAGTGGTTTCCTTCTGAGTTAAGGGCAGTTGTACTTGGGCGGCCAGGCTCATCCACCGTTGCGCATATTCTTTGAAGCTCTCAGTAGCTCTTTTCTTCATATTTTACAAGGTGAGACGGTCAGGCGCCATGTCGGTCATATGCTTGTATTGGTTTAGAAAAACCCTAGCCAGGTCATTCCAAGAGCGAATCTGATCCTTGCTCAACTGACTATACCACCTAATTGAGGACTCGCTGAGGCTATCCTGAAAGCAGTGAATCAAAAGCTTATCGTTATCTATATGACTTGTCAACTTCCGACAGAACATAGTGATGTGGGCTGAAAGATCGGTCGTCCCGTCATATTTCACAAAGTCAGGGATCTTGAACTTAGGAGGAATGACTAAATCGAGGACCAAACATCGTTCTTCCGCATCTAAACTCCCAAATACATCTGTACTTTCTACTGCCCGGAGCCTTTCATCTAACAACTGATAATTCCCTTGGGAATCTGCCAACTCAACCTCATTTACTGCAACCATTTTCAACTTTGCTTGTTCAGCTGGATCATCTAAGTTTAGGACATTGGCGAGGTTAAAGTGTTCTGGGCATCAATCATTACGATCTCATTCTGACCCTTTTGTGCCTCTAACCCTTTCCTGGCGACAAAGTTTTCAGTGTATCCTTTTCCCTTGATTACCGCGGACATCAGCTCCATCAATTTAGTCATCTGATCCTTAGATTCTGCTTGAGACTTTACTAGCTGTTCTCGCAATTCTTTCTGTTTCCTTTCCATTTTTTCCATTCGGGCAACTTGTTCATCCTCCATAGCACTAACCTGTATTAAAAGGATACTCAGTACTTCTTATACCTCTGATTTGAAATGGAAATTCTTTCAAAGACTCCTAAAGCCAAGCCAACTTCTGTTTTATTTCCCGCAAATGTATGTCATTATGAATGAGCCATGATTGTCATTTGATGCATGTGAAGAATAAAAAATGATGTATGGACATATATAGTGGAAACATGCTGACCATGTATGTAATAAATGCAATCACGATGCCAACATGTTGCAAGTAAAGAATAAACAAATCAACGCATGGATATATGCAATGAATAATCATGTACATTTTAGCGTATTTCCCAATGAATGATCATATATCCTATGAATGCAACACGATGTCAATTATGATACATGCAAACAATGAATGATTGATACAGAGTATATACAAAGAAAATCATGTTGACCATGTGTGTCATGAACGTGACCTAATGCTAACATGATGTATGTAATAAGAAAATTAATGCATGGATATATACAGAAAAATCATGCTGACTATGTTTGTCATGAATGCAACCCAAAGTCAACATGATGTATGTAAAGAATAAACAAATTAATACATGGATATATACAGAAAAATCATGCTGATTATGAATGCATGAATGCAACCTGATACTAACATGATATATGTATGAATGTATGGTATGACAAATAATTGATCAGATGCAAAATGCAAAAGGGGAAGATATCACGGAGGAAATAAGAATCGGAGGAACTTAATCATCAACCTCTCATAAATTTGAAACATAATCAATTCATTCCCATATCAACGTTCACAATGGTATAAACCATGTTTTACAAAATTTGAAAATGGTTAAAACTGTCTTTACAAGCACTTTATTCTTTCTAGCATCCTAAGGCTATAAGAGCCGGCTACTAAATAAGTGAAATCCTATTACATCATATAAGACCGAAGTCTTTCCACCTCAATCCTGCAAATCTCCCAATCCTAATGACGCTTTCACAGTCCTCTATCAATCAGTGTCGTTGGATCCAACCACTTGGCATCTATAAGAGTTTGCACTTTCTTTTTGAATGCCATACAGTCTTCGATGCTGTGGCCAACAATTCCACAGTGATAATCACATCTTGCATTTGGATTATACCACCTTGGATATGGTGGTAACAGGGATTTCAATGGGACACAAGAAACCATGTGATTTTGGATCAGTATAGGGAGAAGCTCTAAGTAGTTGATTGGAAATGGATCAAAATGCATTTGGGTCTTATCTTGGGGTTGTTTCTTAGTCACACATGGCCTAGGAGTTGGGGCACTTGGTGGTGGCACTAAGGTTCGAACCAGTGTGTTTACATGGAGATGTGGCAAAACAGCATGGTAAGAGCATGGATTTGGACACGAGGCCTTTGGAGGTTGTACATAGCTCAAGGTTCCTATCCCAGATACTGGATAAGGTGATTGATGAGGGAAGCAATATGAACTGGCAGTTGTTGGTGATGGAGTGGGATTCAAGAATCTCGTAGTGGCCATCCTAATGGACGATTGGACCATGGTAGGGTGGGGATACTAGCTTGGACCTAGAACCATTTGCAAGTATGGTACAGGATCCGAGGTTTCTATCTTTGGTATCATGCTCTCAGGTCTAATCATTTTCACGATTTTGTCCATAATTTCATCAGGATTGCAACCTTTGTGGCATTGACAAGCACAGGATCCAGCAAGGATTGTATGTTCTGGACCTAATGGTTTTGGTTGATCCAAAGGCGATGCAGAGCCCTGAGAAAGTTCCTCTTTACTCTTACCCATATCCTCAACCATTTTCAGCAATTTGGCAAGCTGTTCTTTCATTTCCCGGATTTCATGTCCATATTCCTCTTGATTGCATTCCAAAGCACCCAATCGTTCCTCCGATTCATTCCTCATATCTCGTACTCCTTTCGTGCAAATGAAAATGTCATGAGATTAAGAATACAATTATGAATGTACATGCTCTATTCCTATGTGCATGAATATACTGATGATTAATGCATGAACATATACAGAGAAATTATGATGACTATGTATGCTATGGATGCAGTCTAATGCCAACATGATGCATAAAAAAAATGAATAAATTGATACACAAGCATATACAAATAATGACTATGCATGTCATAAATGTATTCTACAATGAATGACCATGCATGCTATGATGTCAAAATGATACATGCTAAGAATAAATGAATTAATACAAAAGTAGGTACAAAGAATGACCATGTAATCACAAATGTATTCTACAATCAATAACCATGCATGTTAGGACTGTGACATGATGTCAAAATGATACAAATAAATTAACCAATGATTACACGAAATTGGTGGGACCTAAATCTTGATTATTCAAAAATCTCATTATGCAAGATTTGCCTCCAAATTCATGATTTTTTGAAACATGTTTTTTTCTATGAAAAACCAATCATATTATTTTCAAAAGAATTTCGGGGTAGTGGATCCTACTATGGTACAATATGCAAATGTTCATGTAACACTACCGGTTTATGAAATCACCAAATGAGATTATTATTTCCAACTGTTTATTGCAAAGAATGAGATGAAAAATACAACGATAAATGTACATGCTTTATTCACACATGCATGAAATGTGCAAAAAATGCAAAAATGTTTGTATTTTGAATTTCAAAAGGTTAGTGAACACCTTCCCCAACAATATCTACTTATATAGGCATCACAGTGCCTTTGGGGCAAAGTATCACACTTATTACGTGCGATGTACGTTCATCTTTGCCCGGTTTACAAAACTTATTTGAGATATAAAAATAGGTAATAAAAGGTTAGAAATGTCCCTCTATGTGTTCCTAACTTCGGTGTATCTAACGAAAATCCGGCATGGCTTCACCTAGGTTCACTATATGAGGGTGAATCGGTTCTAAAGGCCCCGAATTGCTCCTCACTATTGCCGGTGAAGGCTAGTAAGGCACCCCGATAAAAGTGGGTTCAATTCGTTAGAGTATATTTTCCTATGCTAGTACGGAGGATTATCACGAAGGCATTAGGTACTTTATACTCCGAAAGTGTTTCACTAGCCCATACGGAGGATCATCACGAAGGCGTAGTTACTTTACTCCCACTTAAAAGGACGGAACCTGGGTAGAGATTCATGCTATGCAAATAGACGTGTGGTGTGTGTGGAGGAACAACAAACCTTTCACCACCTATTCTACAAACTTTATTCTAAATGCCCTAGCAATTAAAAAAACATTCAAGAATAGTGTAACGCATAAACCAACAAGCAATTATAATATACAACCTTAAATAACTAGAGAACAATAATAAAATACATGCACATGAGTATGAATATATTTAAAAACATTTTATTATTTTCAAAATTCTCCTTATATAAAAAAATGTGGGAATTAAAATTAAATACCAATTAAACCAACAAAACCAAGACTTTGATAACACACAACTAATTCTAGGCCTGACTCTCTAATAGTCCCCAGTGGAGTCGCCAAGCTGTCGCAACCTAAAAAATAACGAGTCTCATCGCAAGACTTTATTATTCATTAAGCGTGACATTAAAAAATCGAGTAAAAGTCGACTTAATTCCTCTAGAAAAATGAAGGTTTTGAAAATGACCTTGAAAAAAACATGGAGTCGCAACCAATCTTTCTTAGCTAGGTGTGATCGGCCACCTATTAAAACCGATTTTATAAAATATTTTAAAAATTAATTAAAACATTTTTAAAACCAATTTCAAGTCTGCGTTTAAACCAGAGAAATCAAAGAAACGGGTTCGGGACTCGGTTACGTGCGGGGAAAGATTAGCACCCCCACAATGCCCGTATAAAACGGTACCTTATTAATCGTGTGTTATCTCAAGTCTCGGTAAAAGTTGGTTTTAAATTTAGTATTTCAAGTTAATTCCCAATTTAAAGAAAAATAATTCCATTTTTAATTGAAAATGAGTCGGAATTTATAAATTCAAAATTTTCCTATATTTCCCAACAAACGTGGCAAAATATAAAAAATTTATTATTTTTGGAAAAACTTTCCGAATCATTCTCATTTTTTTTGAAAGAAAGATATTCCTTTATTAATGATAATTGATTATATTCCCTCCAGCAAACCCAGTAGAGAACTCATGAATTATTTTAACTCAGGAATATCTTTATTTTTTTATTGAAAAATCATTATCCTTTTGAAAACATTTAAAAGAAATGAATATGTATACACATGACATAAATAAAATGACATAGCAAAATCTAAATAATATAATGCACCCTAAATGATATGATATGATTTAAATGTCTTAGCATATTCTAAATGAAATGAAATATCCTAAGTTATATGACATATTCTAAATGAAATGAAATAACCTAGATAACATAATATATTCTATATGAAATGTAATATCCTAAGTCATATGATATATTCTAAATGACATAAAATATCCTAAATGACATAATATATATCCTAAATGAAATGACCTAGGTAACATAATATATTCTACATGAAATGAAATAATTTGAATAACATGGCAAATATGAATGATATGGCATATAATTTAAATGACATGGAATATAAAATAATGCTATCATATAATATATATGAAATAAAAATGAAAATGAAAATAATAATGCATGAACATAGTATATGCTAAATAATATAACAAAAAATAATTAAATAAAAAGCATAGGATATCATGAAATATTCCAAATCAGATAATAAACAATATAACATAACTCTAAATCATAACAATATCATAGAAATTATCATAGCAAAAATCACATATTATATAAAATGCATGAATATGGAAAAATACAATGCATGAAAATGTATTTTTTTCTTTAATTAAGGAAATCCGTATATCTAAAAAGATATTCGGCTACCTTAGGAAAATATGTCAAATTAAATATTCTAAAACCAAAATACTTTGTGATTGTTTGAAAACACTTTTGAAAAGCTTAGATTAAGAATAAAAACTGGGCTAAACCTTTTTTAAATGGCTCTAATTTCCTAAGTTTAAAAAATCCCGGACTTGACCACCCTTAACCCGAGACTTAAAAAATCATTTTTAGAGTTTTAAAAGGCTTAGAAACTACCCTAAGTCAATAGCTAAACTTCCTAATTAGCCCCCTCTAAGTAACTTAACCAAAACAGAAAAATGATTTTTCTTTAAATTTAATTATGACTCCACTGTCCAGTGTTTTTACCCTATTTTTAAAAATTCAAAAACTTCTAAAAGAAATACTGGATACTCAGGACATGTAAAACTACACGGGAAAAAATTAGCTTAATTTTCTGATTAAAGATGAATGCCCAGAAAAATCGGGAAAGTACGAGTATTGGGTGAAAAAACTGTTTTGCCAAAATACATTTTTGCCTTTAATAAAATCCTTTAAAAATCAAAGTAAAAATATTTAAGACTCACAAAATGATTCACAAACAGTAGCTAGGACTTTTAAAAGTTAGACAAAAATTGGCTAAGTAAAAAAATCACAAAGATAGATTAATCAATTTGACAAACCTTAATTTTTCACAAGTGTGCTCAAGAAAGCATGACTTTGAACCATTAATTGGCCTAAGTCATTAGTCAAGTGGCATGGACATGAAATGCATGAAAAATACAGCAAATATGAAGCATGAAATGCATGAGTTTAAACCTAAATGTCATGAAAAAATACATGGCATCAATATAGTGACCTAGACCTAAATGAACTTGCATGGCATTTAATGCAACCTAGGTCTAAAATGCATGAACATGCATGGTAAAATAAACCTAACCTAACATCTAAAATATGCATGGCAATAACACAAACACAAAGCATGCTTAAGCCAAAACTCAACCAAATATCATGCAAATGCCAACCTATCAACTAACATAGCAAAAATGCAACACACAATGCAAAACACATGGAGTAGCGAATGGCCTCAAGCTCCAACAAGCATGGCATTTTCACAAACACCTGGTATACTTAAACTAAAAACTCAATCAAATACCATGCAAATGCAAAACGTATCAACTAACATGGCAAAAATGCACATACAATGTATAACACATGGAGTAGCCGAATGGCCTCAAGCTCCAACAAGCATGGCATTTTCACAAACACTTGATATACTAACATGCTCAACTAAAATATAACAGTCAAATCAAGCAAACACAAAGTAGAAATAATAAAACCAAGCAAGCATTTTCACAAACACTTGATATACTAACATGCTCAACTAAAATATAACACTCAAATCATGCAAATACAAAATAGAAATACTAAAACCAAACAAGCATTTTCACAAACACTTGATATACTAAATATAAAACATCAACAAATTTAAACATTATGAAAACAGAAAATTAAAAATGCAAGAACATGATATTTAAATCATAAATGGCAACAAATAAAGCAACCAAATTAAAACATGATTCAAATATATGAAGTAGAAGAACACTTAAAGCATCAAGATTAAAGAAAATAACATAAATAACATGATAAATTAAATCAAAAACAGCAACAAGAATAAATAAAAAAATGTAGGCCATTTGGCAATTAAAGAAAAATAAGAAAAAATTTGTAAAAATTATTTAAGAAATAGATGAAGAAGGAACTTATGAAGAACAAAAAAAAACACTTATTTAAAAAAAAAAAAAAAAAACTCACCAAATAATAATCAAAATAGCAAAAACAAGAATGGAAAATCAAGAAAGTGCAAAAGTTGGTGCTAAAAGCAACCTCAAGAAGCTATATTTCAAGCTTTATCTCTTCAAACTTTCCTTTCCTTTCCTTTCCTTTCTTTTCTAAACTTTTTCTTTTTGCTTTCAACCAAGGAGAGAAAAAACTAAGAAAAACCAAGAAGAAATCTGAAAATGAAGTCTGAAAATGAAAATTCTGGTCCCTATAGTGCTGACAAAATTTTACCTATCTCCTCCCTAGGATGTTGTCATTTTTACTCCAACCAATTTTCCATCCAAGGGCTAGTGATTCAAGGTGAAAAATCATGAAATTATCACCCTTAGATTAGCATATCAGCTGTCCATAATGACAGCTGTTCAAGAATAATGTTGACACTCTCCCTCCTCATGCATTGGCCTATGTGGCTTAATCACAATGGTTTGATCAAAAAAATCTCTAACTAACACTTAATTCTTGGCCATTTGATTGAAAAATCAAAAGCTTCCTCCTTCCTTTGGGCCTTGGCAGGCCAGCACTCTCTTTTCCAGCCCAAGTCTGATTTTTTGAAAGGCCAAAAAAGCCATTTTCGGTTGCTTGGGTGAAATGACCGTTTTGCCCCCGGATGCAAATAAATGGCAAACGGACTCCAAATTCAAATTTTATTTTTTAATACTTTCAAAATAATAAAATATTGAATTCTGGAAGTTTTCAAAATTTTCCGAGTCCGTTTGCTTTTTATTTGGATTTTTCTTCCAAAAATGCCCTTTCATGCCCCCACATTTTACCTTTTTTAAACGAGCTCCAATTCAAGATTTTTCTTCACCAATCTCTTCCAAATAATTTAAAAGTGTGATCTGGAAGTTTTCATAATTTTTGGAACTCATTTGGTATTTTTTCGGGATTTATCTTCTTGAATTATTGCATAGGGGCTCGGGATTTGGCCATTTTGCAAACGAACTCCGAATCATTTCTTTTGCAAATCTTCCAAATAATTTAAAAATGATATTTGCAAAATTTCAGAATTTTTGGAGTCCATTTGCTACTTTTCCGAGATTTATCTTCTTGAATTATTACATAGGAGGCTCGGGATTTGGCCATTTTGCAAACGAACTCCGAATCAAGATTTTATTTTTCAAATCTCTTAAAAATAATTTAAAAATGATATTTTCAAATTTTCAGAAGATTTGGAGCTTATTTGCTATTTTTTCGAGATTTTCCTTCTTGAATTACTACATAAGAGGCCCGGGATTTGGCCATTTTGCAAACGAACTCCGAATAAAGATTTTATTTTTCCAATCTCTTCCAAATGATTTAAGAATGAGATTTGCAAATTTTCAAAATTTTCGGAGTCCATTTGCTATTTTTCCCAAATTTTCCATTTTTGCCCTTTTGCCTCTGAAACCCGATTTTGCTCAAAACAAGTCTGATTTTCAGATTTTCTTCAAGATGAGCCTTGGGCTATCCTTTTTTAATCATTCCTCATCCATTGGGGGCTTTGGTCTTACCAAGTCTGGCCATTTCTGTGATTCTTCTCGATTTCACCGAAATCCACCAAAAACCCTAATTCTCGGTTTTCTCCCGGATTGACTTTTCTTTCGATATTTCTTTCAAGTGGCTTCTCCATTACCCATAGTCAGTGCTTATATTTCATTTGGAACCTTCAATTTCGACCAATTTGATCGTTTAAGCACTTTTCCCCAAATTTCTCGGATTAGGGTTTTCTTTCTACTCAATCTCCAAATCCCAACTTCCGAACTCCATATCTTTCAATGTAGACCTCGGATTTTCAAAATTCTTTCACCATTTTTCAATTGAATTTCAAATCTTGATTTTGAAAGTGGGTTGACTTTTCTAGTAGTTGACTTTTTGGGGTTGACTTTTTCGAGGTTGACATTTCTCGGGGTTGACTTTTTTGAGTTTGACTTTTTATGCTCGCCCTCTTAAACTAAGTCTCGGAGTACCAAGTGCAAGATGAAAAAAGTCTTTTTACATTCTGAAACCTCAATTTAAGAAGAAAACATACCTGTTTTGGTGATCCGGACAAAATTAGGTGTCTACAGACATAATATGATGTTAGAATGCTATTGGTGAAATCAGAATGAGAATCGGAGCTAAAACTGAAAAAGTCAAAATGTTGACCTGTAAATGGTCCGGGGCCTGGATTTGATGCTCGGGATATCAAAAAATTACAAAAACTTGCCTACTAGTGTAAAATTATATTTTAAACATATTCATATCGAGAAAAGTGAAAAACGAGCTTTTGAACGTAAAAATTTCATGTGGGCCTTGCTTAGGCACTAAAAGATAAAAAGTGGGCTATAGGCTTATTTCTTGACATTTGGCTTGGAAAATGACCATAAAAATGCAGCCATGAAACCCCTTATCAGCCATGAACCTCATTCTTATGCCTTAAGGGTTTTCTTCTTCTTCAACCTTGAGAAAACCTAACCAAGTGAAGAAAACTCCATAACCAAAAGCTTGTAAGCTTGATCTCTTGATTTCTCCTCATCACCAAGGCAACAAAATACATATTTTCACTATCTAGAAGGTAAGGATCACTTATTTGGTGTTAGTTTTCCAAGAAACCAAGAGGAACTATGTGTTTCTCTTTTTGGCCATTTTTGCCTTAGGTGGTTTCCAACATAGTCATCACCTTAAACCAGCACCATAGGTAGTCCTAAATCAACCTTGACAGCTATTATTTGGGGTTGGTTAATTGAAAAAATGGCTGGAGACAGATATCCAAGCTTGGCTAAATATACATGGGTGGCCAACCACTTTGTGCCGCCACTTCCACCACCATCTGAGGCCACCATTAGCTTTTCTAGGCTCGGGGGAGCAACTTTCTAGTTGATCGTTGCTCCAGATTTCCATCCGAGCTAGGATTAAAAATTACAAATCTTAAATAGCTAAGTTGTAAATTTTCGGATTGTAGCTAATTAGCTACAATTTGGACAAGGTGAATATTTTAAAATTATAAAATATTTATGAAATGACTATTTATGTGCTAGGAACGCGGATTAGTTGAGTCCGTGGTTGGAAGAACTCCAGAGCACGAGGATCCAATTTCTCCCGCTTAGGGCACTATGCGTAAACGTGTAGCGATAGACGTAGGATAATTAGATTATGTTATGACATATTAACTGTGATTGTATGAATGTATCAGTGATGGATTATAATGCACCTGAGTTGGTAAATGATAGTGTGTATGACATAGAATTACCTTATGGTATTGAATTCTCGTAAAGACGTAAGAAAAAGGTCCAAGGAATGGACAAGTGATGATTATGTAAAAATCCGGGATTGACGCATGAGTGGTCGACTCTATGGCGCCACCTTGTTTCCTTACTTGTGTGCTTATTTAAATGTTATGTGTTGCATGTTTACTATAATGTTAAGCTATGCTTTAATTTGTAGGCTGCCATTGTGCCCTACCGGATCTGTAGGCTGCCATTGTGCACTATCGGATTTGTAGGCTGCCATTGCGCCCTACCGAATTTGTAGGCTGCTATTGTGCCCTACAGGATTTGTAGGCTGCCATTGTGCCCTACCTTATTTGTAGGCTGCCATTGTGTCCTACCGATTTTGTAGGAGCTTTCAAGCCCAACCGGTTTGTAGGAGTCTACGGACCCTACCGGATGTTATAGTTGTTTGTGATGTTGGATATGAACATCAAGGTGATATTAGTTAGTATGACTTGCGAGTATTTTCTATAGACTTAACTAATTCTACGTTTGCTCACTGAGTCCTTATGACTCACCCTTTAGTTATTTTTCTTTTTCAGATACTGACCGACCTGGTCCCTCATCCACCTCGCCAACTTGCTCTTGATCGATAGTCGGTGAGCATGATATACCGTTTTGATAAGGTGATCCATTGCTTGATGGAGGAGCTGTGTACAGTCACCTAGGGGTGTCATATGTTATTTTGCCTAAGTATGTTGCATTATGTGTCATGTAGTTATGCGGTCAGAGATCGAGATTGTTGTTTACATTTTTTGGCATTGTATACATATATGCACATTATGATTCACTTTGCGCATCTGTTGTGGGGCATCTCAATTACTCTTTAGTTGGAGGTGTCCTAACTGGGATGTCATGTGTTATTATTATTATTATGCAGGTTTTGCAGGTTCGGTAACCCCCCATATTAGGCGGGGTTATGTCGAAATTTCGTTAGGTAGATGAATGGTCAAGGCTTTGGAGACAAGGGCATATACTTGTCTCTGTCCGGTCACACCCGGACTTGGGATGTGACATGCCAGGGTTGGATCCTGATATTGTGGTTCACAAGCTCCCTCTAAGGCCAGATTGCAAGCTAATTCAGCAGAAATTGAGAAGAAAGAGGCCTGACATGCTGTTAAAGGTGAAAGAAGAGGTGAAAAAATAGTTCGACGCCAGGTTCTTGGAAGTGGCAAAATATCCGGAATGGGTATCGAATATTGTCCCAGTTTCGAAGAAGGATAGCAAAGTACGGATGTGTGTTGATTATCGGGATTTGAATAGGGCCAGTCCTAAAGATAATTTCCCTTTGTCTCATATTGATACCTTGGTGGATAATATGACAAAGAGCTCTATGTTTTCCTTCATGGACGGATTCTCAGGGTACAATCAGATTAAGATGGCATCGGAGGATATTGAGAAAACCACGTTTGTGACAATGTGAGGAACGTTTTTCTATATGGTAATGCCATTTGGATTGAAAAATGCCGGGGCAACATACCAGAAAGCCATGGTAACTTTGTTTCTTGATATGATGCATAAGGGGATCGAAGTCTATGTTGATGACATGATCGCAAAGTCACAAGGAGAAGGTGAACATGTTGCGAATCTTAAAAAGCTCTTCGAAAGATTAAGAAAGTTTTGACTCAAACTAAACCCGGCAAAATGCACTTTCAGAGTCACTTTTGGGAAGTTGTTAGGTTTTGTCGTCAGTAAGAGGGGAATCGAGATTGATCCAAATAAAGTAAAGGCCAAGTGAAAAGCTTTCTAGGAAGATTGAATTACATTGCTCGGTTTATTTCTCAGCTAACCGACAAATGTGATCCAATATTTAAGCTACTTCGAAAGCGTGATCCGGAGAATAGGATGAAGGGTGTCAGATCACCTTTGATAAAGTTAAGCACTATCTATCCAACCCACCAGTGCTAATGCCGCCTGTTCCGGAGAAACCAATGATACTGTATTTATCAGGATTTGAGAGATCTATAGCTGTGTATTGGGGCAGCATGATGAGATCGAGAAGAAAGAACAAGCGATTTATTACCTCAATAAGAAGTTCACAGAGTATGAGCTGAAGTATTCATCGGTAGAAAAACTTTGTTGTGCCTTAGCTTGGACTGCTCGAAGGCTCAGACAATACATGTTGTACTACACGACGTGGTTGATTACCAAGCTAGATCCCATCAAGTATATGTTGGAAGCACCCTCCCTGTCAGGAAGAACGGCAAGATGGCAAGTTTTGTTGTCAGAGTACGGCATTGTGTATGTGAGTCAGAAAGCTATAAGGGCAGCGCAGTAGCCGAGTTCTTAGCAAGTCGTGCAGTTGAAAATTATGAGCCTTTGAATTTTGATTTCCCTGATGAAGACTTGATGTGTGTCTCGCAAGAATAGGGGATTCCCCCTAAGAAGAAAAAAATATGGAAAATGTACTTTGATGGCGCATCTAATGCCATGGGGCACGGGATCGGCACAATGCTCATATCCCCGAAGAAAGATTATTATCCTTTCACTGCCAGATTAGATTTTGATTGTACAAACAATACCATTGAATATGAGGCGTGTACTATAGGCCTTCGTGCTGCTGTAGACAGAAAGATCAAAACATTGGAAGTTTTTGGAGATTCAGCCCTAGTGACATACCAACTACGGGGAGAATGGGAAACCCGAGATGCAAAGTTAATCCGATACCGAGAGCTCATACTGAGGCTGATAGAGGAATTCAAAGAAGTGAGTTTCAACTATTTTCCCGAGAAGAAAATCGAATGGCGGATGCTTTAGCCACTTTATTGTCAATGTTTAAAGTAAATGAAGGGACCGAAGTTGTGCCAATAAAGATGAGCATATACCAGTCTCTTGCCCATTGCCTGAGTATCGAAGAAGAAGGGGATGGCTTCCCTTAGTATTATGATATCTTGCAATACATCAAGAGTCAACGGTATCTTGAACAAGCAATAGAAAATTATAAGAGGACTCTGAGAAGATTGGTAATGGGTTTTGTCCTAGATGGTGAGATTCTCTACAAGAAAGGGAAAGATCGGGTTCTATTAAGGTGTGTCGGGTCTGTTGAAGCTCGAAGAATCATTGAAGAAGTCCACGAAGAGATATGTGGCACTCATGCCAATGGTCACATGCTTGCTAACCAGATTATGAGGGTAGGATATTATTGGCTAACGATGGAAGGAGATTGCATTAGTTATTCCCGAAAGTGCCATAAATGTCAAATATATGTATATAAGATTCATGTGCCTCCATCACCATTGCATGTCATGACTGCACCATGGACATTTTCGATGTGGGGAATGGATATGATCGGGCTTATTACCCCGAAAGTTTCAAATGGACACCGTTTCATCCTAGTGGCCATAGATTACTTCACAAAATGGGTGGAAGCCGCTTCTTGTGCTAATGTAACGAAATCAGTGGTATGCAGATTCGTCAAGAAGGAAATTGTATGCCGGTATGGATTGCCAAAGAGAATCATTTCAGACAATGCTCTCAATCTGAACAATAAAGTGATGAGAGAAGTGTGTACTCAGTTCAAGACCATGCATCATAATTCGGCACCTTATCGTCCGAAAATGAATGGGGCAGCCAATAAGAACATCAAGAAGATCTTTAAAAAGATGACCGATATGTTCAAAGATTGGCATGAGATCTTGCCTTTTGCTTTTCACGCATATCGTACCTCAGCCTGCACATCTACGGGTGCCATGTATATGGAATGGAGGCAGTGTTACCTATTGAGGTTGAAATCCCTTCTCTTTGGATTTTTATAGAGGTTGGTTTAGAAGAGACGGATTGGGTTAGAGCTCGCTATGAACAGTTGAATCTTATCGAAGAGAAAAGGATGAAAGCAATTTGCCATGGGCAGCTGAATCAGAAAAGGATGATTCGAGCCCATAACAAGAAGGTTCGTCCCAGGCAGTTCTGAGAAGAAGAGTTGGTATTAAGAAAAGTTCTCCCTATAGTGAAGGATCCGTGAGGGAAATGGGCTCCAAATTGGGAAGGGCCCTATGTGGTAAAGAGAGCTTTTTTTGGAAGAGCATTGATTCTGACTCGGATGGACGAGGATGACTTGAGAAATCCTGTGAATGCTGACGAATTGAAGAAGTACTATGCTTGAAGAAGAAAAAGAATGAAAAAAAAGAAAAGAAAAGTGTGATGCTGTGCACATGGAAATTCGAATGATTCCAAATGTAAAATGAAAATTCTATATATCTATTTCCCCTGAGGATTGCTTTTCAATGAGAATATTCGTGCTTGATATGATCAATGACCATCTTTCATATTCTTGTCACTAAGAAGAAATTATCCCTAGTCACCCCTTTGAGCCTTAGGAATTCTTTCTTTCTTTGAACCTTGATCAAGGATCACCCTCTACACTGGAGGGCAGATGCGAGGAAAAATAACCTCCCAAAAATCATGGCGAAAAGAGTCATCGAAAAAAATGTGTGAAATCAAATTATGGCAAATGAAAGCCAAGAATGAAAGAAAAAGATTCCAAAAAAGAATAGGAAAGTCCAAAAAGAGACGAATGTTTCAAGAATGAATCCTCCTCATGAAATGATCCTTGATCCAATCACCCTTAAACACATTTTGGGCCTATTTACCCTTTCTTTCCAAACCCAAATCTTGGCCTACATTATGTGTGTCGCAACCTAAAAAATAACAAGTCTCATCGCGAGACTTTTACTCATTAAGCGTGGCATTAGGGAAAACAGAGGAAAAGACGACTTAATTCCTCTCGAAATAAAATGAGGGTTTGAAAACAACCTCGAAAAAAAAGCATAGAGTCGCCACCAATCTTTTTTGGCTAGATGTGATCGGCCACCTATTGAAACTGATTTTGTAAAAAATTTTAAAATTAATTAAAACAATTTCGAGTCTGTATTTTTAAACCAGAGAAAATCAAAGAAGTGGGTTCGGGACTCGGTTATGTGCGGGGAAGGATTAGCACCCCCACAACGCCCGTCTAAAACGGTACCTTATTAATCATGTGTTATCTCAAGTCTCGATAAAAAATCAGTTTTAGATTTGGTATTTCAAAATAATTTCCAATTTAAAGAAAAATAATTCCATTTTTTTATTGAAAATGATCCGAAATTTATTAATTCAAAATTTTCCTATACTCCCCAACAAATGTGGCAAAATATAGAAATTTTGATTTATTTGGAAAATTTTTTGAATCATTCTCATTTTTAAAAGAAAGATATTCCTTTATTAATGATTATTGATGATATCCTCCCCAGCAAACCCGGCGTGAACTCATGAATTATTTTAACTCGGGAATATCTTTATTTTATTGAAAATCATTATCTTATTTTAAAACATTTTTAAAAAAATGAATATGAACATGTGTGACATAATGAAGATGACATAGCAAAATCTCGATGATATAATGCAACCTAAATGACATGACATAATTTAAATGACCTAGTATATTCTAAATGAAATGATATAACCTAAGTGACATAATATATTCTAAATGAAATGATATAACCTAAGTGACATAATATATTCTAAATGAAATGACAATATAATCTAAGTGACATGAAATGATATGAAACATAAAATAATATTATCATGAAATATGTATGAAAATAAAAATAACAATGCATGAATATAGTAAATCCTAAATGATGTGACAAAAATAAATGAATAAGCAAAAACCATAGGATAATCATAGAATATTCACAACCATATAACAAACAATATAACACCATAAAATATAAATCAAAATAATAACATTACTATATAAAAACTCATAACACAAATCATATATTATAATATGCATGAACATGGAAAATGCAAAGCATGAAAGTGTATTTTTTCCTTTAAATAAGGAAATCCGTATATCTAAAAAGATATCCGACTACCTTAGGAAAAGGCATCAAATTAAATTTTCTAAAATCAAAAATACTTTGTGATTGGTTTAAAAACAATTTTGAAATTCTTGGATGAAAAATGATACATGGCCGAACCGTATTTGAAAAAGGCTCTATTTTCCTAACTTTGAAAACCCGGACTTGACCACCCTTGACCCGAGCTTTAATAAATCATTTTTTAGGATTAAAATGGCTAAGAAATCAACCTAGGACAGTAACTAAGGTTCCTAATCAGCCCTCTCTTAATGCCTTAGCCAAAACAGAAAATTACTTTTCCCTTGAAATCAAATCTGACTCTACTGACTAGTTTTAAAACGTGATTTTTTAGCCTATTTTTAAATTTTCAAAAAAATATGAAAAACTTATGGGAGACTCAGAACATTTGGCCTAATTTTTAGACTAAGGATGACCTACCAAAAAAATCACGAAAGTCAAAACACTGGGTGAAAAACTATTTTGCTAAAAAACATTTTTAAGCCTTTGATAAAATCATTCAAAAATCAAGATAAAAATATTGGAGACTCCTCTAAGAACCTAAAAACAGTAGCTAAAATTTCTAAAAATTTGGACAAGGATTGCCTAATGGAAAAAAATCACAAAGGTAGAAATTCCAACCTGACAACTCTTAATTTTCCAATTGCATGCTCATGTGAGCTTGGCTTTGAGCCATTGATTGGCTTAAGTCAAAAATCAAGTGGTATGATATGAAATGCATGAACAGACAGCAAGTTAAATGCATGAATTGCATGATCTAAGGCCTAAATGACATAGAAAATGCATTGCAATTCAAAATGACCTAATTCCTAACATGAACTTGCATGGCAATAAATGCTACCTAGACCTAATATGCATGAAATGCATGGCAATGCAAATGTAACCTAGACCTAATGAAAATGCATGGCAATAACACAAACACATGGCATAGTAAAATCAAATACACAATATCATAGCATAGAAATGCAAGCATGTCAACTAAGCAAGATGAAAATGCACACACAAGGCAAAAAGTAGAGGGGTAGCCGAATGGACATTAATCTAAATGGTAAAAATCCTAGCATGACATCAACACAAACACATGGTATGGTATATGCAAGACCTAAATAGAAACATGTTAGACCAAACAAGCATAATGCAAAGGCATGAACATAGCTAAACACAAACACATGGTATGGTATTGACAAAAGCATGAACAACCTAACATGGTGAAAACAGAAAATTAAAAATCACAAACAAAGTAAGTAGACATGAAAATAAAATGATAAAATCAGCAAAAATAATAATAAATAAATAAAGAAGGTTGAAAACAAGCTCCATATCTTGATTATTTTTAAAAGTTAGAAGATCACAACAAGCTAAAATATCAAAACCAACATGGAAAATAGATCAAACACATCACAAGCACAAATAAAATACCATTCGGCCCTCATAGAAAATTAGAGAAAAAATTTTGTTTTTGATTTTTCCTTTAAAACATAAGATGGGAGCTTCAAGAACTTGTTTCGAAAAAACAATTTTATTTCATGAAAGAAGATAAAATAACAATGAAAATAAGAAAATCATATCAACAAAGTATGGAGGAGAGCATGAAAGACAATAGCTACCTTGCTCTAGCTTTCCAAATCAAAGAGTAGTAAGAAAGCTCTTCTTTTTTATTTTTCTTTCTCTTTTCTTTTTTTTTTCCTTTCCTTTTTTCTCTCTTCTAAGCTACTGCCCTCTTTTGATCAGCCAACCCCCCTCCAAAATGAAAATGAAACCCCTCCTCCAATGAAGCCCACCGAATGGTCCCTTTGGTGGTGTAGGATGTTGTCATTTTTTTCCTAGCCAATTTTGATCCAAAGGCCACTAATTCAAGATGCTTAAAATGTGAAATTACCAACCTTAGATTAAATTATCAGCCCCTAAATAATACAGCTGTTAAAAAATATGTAGCCATCATGTTGACATCCTTCCTCTTCATGCATTGGACCATGTGGCACAATTACAAAGGCTTGATAAAAAAAAATAACTACCTTACTATCCACTTTTGGCCTTTGGATGCAAGATCTCAGCAAAAATCATTCTCCTCGTGGGCTTGGCTGAATGACCCTTCATATTCCATCCCACTCTATCTTTTAAAATGTAAAAAAGGCCCTCTTCGATTTCTTCGGTAAAATTGCACTTTAGGCCTCATAAACTTGATTAAACAGCAAACCGACTCCAAATCTAAATTTTCTTTTTCCAATACTTTCTAAATAATATAAAATTGAGTTCTGGAAGTTTTCATAATTTTTCGAGCCCATTTGCTATTTTTCTCGAATTTATCTTCCAAAATTGCCCTTAGTACACTCGAACTTTTACCATTTTTCAAACGATCTCCGATTCAGAATTTTTCTTCACCAATCTCTTCCAAATAATTTAAAATTAAGATCTGGAATTTTTCATAATTTTCTGAGCTCATTTGCTATTTTTTCGGGATTTATCTTCTGGAATTTTAACTTAGTGGGCCCGAGATTTGCTATTTCGCAAACGAGCTCCGAATCCGGATTTTTCTTCGCCAATATCTTCCAAATAATTTAAGATTGGAATCTGGAAGTTTTGGTAATTTTCTGAGCTCATTTGCTTTTTTCGGGATTTATCTTCTGGAATTTCAGCTTAGTGGGCCCAAAATTTGCCATTTTACAAACGAGCTCTGAATCTGGATTTTCTTCACCAATCTCTTTCAAATGACATAATATTGAGATCTAGAAGTTTTGGCAATTTTTGGAGCTCATTTGCTATTTTTCCCGAATTTTCCAAATTTGCATTTTTACCTCCGAAGCCTCGGCTTTACTCAAAACAAGTCCGATTTTCAGATTTTCTTTTGCCATGCCTTTTTTATATATTGAATTTGAGTTGGTCCAAAAATGCCCAACTTTTACAATCAAATTCCCCTCCGTTTTGATTTTTCCTTTTTCCAACATAGGGAATTTCCTCGTTTTTTCGTTTTTTCTCCAATCAATTTTTTTCTCAGGATTACTTCAAACTGAGCCTTAAGATATCTTTTTTTTACCCACTCTTCATCAATTAGGATCTTTAATCTTCTCGAATCAGGCCATTTCTGCAATTTTCCCCAATTTTGCCAAAATTCACCAAAACCCTAATCGGTTTTCTTCCAAATTGACTTTTCCTTCAGTTTTGCTTCCAAATGGCCTCTCTATTACCCGTGGTCATTGCTTATCTTTCATTCGAAACATCCAATTTCGACCAACTTGATCGTTTAAGCACTTTTCCCCAAATTTTTCTAACTAGGGTTTCCTTTATACTGAATCTTCGTAACCCATTTTTCGAACTCCATATCTTTCGTTGTAGACCTCAGATTATCAAAATTCTTTCACCATTGTTCAATTAAACTTTGAATCTTGATTTTTGAATGTGGGATGACTTTTTCAATAGTTGACATTTTGAGGTTGACTTTTTCGAGGTTGACTTTTTTCAGATTGACTTTTCATGTTTGCCCCCTGAAACTAAGTCTCGGAGTACCATCTGTAAGATGAGAAGAGCTGTTTTGCATTTTAAAACATCATTTTAGGAAAAAAAATACTTGATTTAGGGGTCCGGACAAAATTAGGTGTCTACAGCTGCCCCTCTTTGACTATTTCTAAAAATCAGGAATCAGGCAAAGATAAACAAACACTAATTTTGTCCGGTTAGTGAAACCACATGTGAAGAAAAGGAGAGGGGTTTTCATCATTTTTCCATCATTTTTTTTATTTTCATTTTTCCATTTTTTTATCATTCATTTTTTTTAATTAAAAAAAACTGTAAATAGAAGATTTTGTCCTTAAATTGAGTTCCCTAACTAATCAAGGTTCGACCCGTCTTAAGGAAACGAGTTCGATTTACAACAAAAGAAAAATACTTCGACTCATTTGAGAAGCAGAACGAGTTTGATTTAAAACAAAAGGAAAATACCTCGACTCATTTGAGAAGCAGAACGAGTTCGATTTAAAACAAAGGGAAAATACCTTGACTCATTTGAGAAGCAGAACGAGTTCAATTTAAAACAAAAGGAAAATACCTCGACTCATTTGAGAAGCAGAACGAGTTCTATTTAAAACAAAAGGAAAATACCTCGACTAATTCGAGAAGCAAAACAAGTTCGATTTAAAACAAAAGGAAAATACCTCAACTCATTTGAGAAGCAGAACGAGTTTTATTTAAAGTGATGACTTAGGCGGAACCAATCTAAAATGCCAACTTCACTGGGCTTACTCATTTTTGTTCCAGCTTTCGTTGGGCTTAATCACATCTAACGTGCCAACTTTAATGGGCTTAAACCATAACGCTAGCTTACATTATCACATCTAACGTGCCAACTTCACTCGGCTTAAACCATAACTGCTAGCTTACATTGGGCTTAATCATATCTAACGTGCCAACTTCACTGGGCTTAAATCATAACTGGCAGCTTACATTGGGCTTAATCACATCTAATGTGCCAACTTCACTGGGCTTACTTCTTACCTGCCAGCTTACATTGTGCTTAATCACATCTTAACTTGCCAACTTCACTAGGCTTAAATCATAACTGCCAGCTTCATTGGGCTTAATTTCATATAACGTGCCAACTTCACTGGGCTTACTTCCTACCCGCCAGCTTACATTGGGCTAAATCACATCTAACGTGACAACTTCACTGGGCTTACTTCCTACCCGTCAGCTTACATTGGGCTCAACAAAATTTAAAATGCCAACTTCACTGGGCTTAACCATTTTTGTGCCAGCTATATTGGGCTCAACAAAATTTAAAATGCCAACTTCACTGGGCTTAACCATTTTTGTGCCAGCTATA
Organism: Fremontodendron californicum; assembly: GCA_030761205.1. Taxonomy (NCBI): domain Eukaryota; kingdom Viridiplantae; phylum Streptophyta; class Magnoliopsida; order Malvales; family Malvaceae; genus Fremontodendron; species Fremontodendron californicum. The sequence continues at coordinate 8,543,796 of JAULJL010000007.1, read as the reverse complement.
TTGGGCTCAACAAAATTTAAAATGGCAACTTCACTAGGCTTAACCATTTTTGTGCCAGCTATATTGGGCTCAACCAAATTAAAAATGCCAACTTTACTAGGCTTAACCATTTTTGTGCCAGCTTGCATTGGGCTTAACCAAATTTAAAATGCCAACTTCACTAGGCTTAACCATTTTTGTGCCACTATATTGGGCTCAACCAAATTTAAAATGTCAACTCCACTGGTCTTAACCATTTTTGTGCCAGCTATATTGGGCTCAACCAAATTTAAAATGCCAATTTCACTGGGCTTAACCATTTTTGAGCCAGCTTGCATTGGGCTTAACCAAATTTAGAATGCCAACTTTACTGGGCTTAACCATTTTTGTGCCAGCTTGTATTGGGCTTAACCAAATCTTTCGCTTGAAAAACTCCTCATTCGAGGCTCCTCGACTTTAAAAATATCTTATCTAAAATCATTTTCATTTTTCAAAAATTTTCATCAACTTGGGATTTTTCAATACTTTCTTGATTTCATCGTCCCAAAATATCTCAATACTCACATCTTTTCTTTTCAGACAAACTTTTATTTTTCAACTTTTCTTCAACAGATTCTTTCCTATAAATTTAAAGAAGGACCTTGCCCTTTTGGGAAACTTATCTTCTTTTCCTTTGTATATTTTCAATGCTTGGTGAATGTAATGATCAAATGTATGGATGCAAAAACCAATGTAAATTGCGAAGATGTAGATGCACATGTTCATTACATGATGCATGAATGCTTATGACACCATTTCACATTAAGAGAATGATAAGAGGGTTGATCATCTCCCTATTTCCTCGTGTCCTTGCGAGGTTTCCTTTGGAGGGAATGATTCCTGCCCCTTGTCTTTTCCAATTCATCTTGTTGGAAGAAAACGCATGGTTTCGTATTCCCAATTTGTCCTTTGCCCCAGCAGATTCTTTCTTTTCAGTTATCTGGTCAAAACCAAGACATAGAGTCAAACTTTATTCAAACTCAAAATTTCATGCCCCTGAACAAAATGAACTTTTTGCTAGAGTATATCCACATCTCAATTTTAGTTTGTTCTTCCTAAGTCATGTCAATTTTATTTCTTCCAAAACATGTGAAATTGAAGTTTTTCAGAAATTGGTGATCACCATTAGAGACATTTCTAAGCGAGATGGGAAATCAGCCTCACTTTTTCAAGTGATTTGAACCGTTTAATGCAACAAGGTCAATGGACTGATTAATAAGGTCTGGAATTGTCTAGGAAAGCTTTTCATCTTGACAAAAAGGAGAAGGTGAATGCCCTTTTGTCTCAGCTCATGAGTAAGTTTTCTCAAAACATGAATTCCTTAAAACCAAACGGTTTTTTTTTTTTTTGGGATAAAGTTTTAATTAAATCTCATCAATCCTCTAATCTCTAAATATGGCATTTTGATATGTGTTAACCTTAGCCATGATAGGTTCAATGTTGGAAGGACAAAAGTTTAACTTTCAAAATCAATTCCAAAGAAAAGGCTATCCTTTTGGTATGTCTAGGAGTTCCTTTATGCTCCTTGTATTCCTCAAACTGGTGGCTTCGGCAATATCAATGTGTGGCATTAGAATTTCTTCTTATTTTTCTCTAGACTGCCCGTTTTTGGGTTTTCACGCTAGAGTTTCATTGTTTCTCTTTTTTATTTTTCCACCATGCATCTGAAAATTCTAAATTCTTCCACAATGAAATGATAATTCGATGAGATGGGATAAAATCTGAGTGTCGCAACCTAAAAAAAACTAACAAGTCTCATTGCGAGACTTTGTATTTCGTTAAGCGTGACATTAAAAAAAAAACCCGAGGAAAAGTTGACTTCATTACACACAAAAAATGAAGGTCTTGAAAATGACCTTGAAAAAGACATGGAGTCGCCACCAATCTTTTTTAGCTAGGTGTGATCGACCACCTATTAAAACCGGTTTAATAAAACATTTTAAAATTAATTAAAACATTTTTAAAACCAATTTCAAGTCTGCATTATAAACCAGAAAAAATCAAAAAATCGGGTTCGAGACTCGGTTACGTGCGGGGAAGGATTAGCACCCCTACAATGCTCGTATAAAATGGTACCTTATTAATCATGTGTTACCTCAAGTCTTGGTAAAAAGTCAGTTTTAAGTTTGGTATTTTAAATTAATTCTCAATTTAAAGAAAAATAATTCCATTTTTTAATTGAAAATAATTCGAAATTTATTAATTCAAAATTTTCCTATATTTTTCGACAAACATGGCAAAATATAGAAAATTTTATTACTTGGAAAATTATCCGAATCATTCTCGTTTTAAAGAAGATATTCCGTTATTAATGATAATTGATGATATCCTCCCCAGCAAACCCTGCAGAGAACTCATGAATTATTTTAACTCAGGAATATCTTTATTTTATTGAAAATCATTATGTTCTTCAAAACATTTAAAAAATATATGAATATGTGTGACATAAATAAAATGACATCATGTTTAGTTGATAGAATAATCAATTTGATAACCCTTTAATTTTCCACAAGTATGCTCAAGTGAGCATGACTTTGAGCCATTGATTGGCCTAAGTCATAAATCATGTCGCATGACATGATATGCATGAACATACAACAAGTTGAATGCATGAAATGCATGATTTAAAACCTAAATAATGAAGGAAATGCATGGCAATTCAAAATGACCTAAATGCCTAGCATGAGTTTGCATGGCAATAAATGCTATCCTAACTTAATATGCATGAAATGCTTGATAATGCAAATGTGATTTAGACCTAATATGTTATGAACATGCATGACAATATTAATGTGACCTAAAACCTAAATAGCATAGCAATGCATGACAATACCAATATGATCTAAGACTAATATGCATGGCAATACAAAGATGGCCTAGACCTAAAATGTGAAGAGAATGCATGAGAATGTCATGAACATATAATGACCAATAAACCTAATATTAATGCATGAACAAACAACAACTAATACGCAATCTCAAGGCATAATAATGCAAAGCATGGTACCTAAACAAAATGCAAATGCACACACAAGGCAAGGAATGCATGAAGAGGCCGAATGGCCACTAGATAACCTAAGGCAATCCTATCTAGCAAATAACACAAACACATGGCAAACCAAATCAAAATACATAATGTCATGGCACGAAATGGTAACCTATCAACTAAACATGATGAAAATGCAAACACAATGCAAAAGGGGTCATGTTGGCCGAATGGTCCTAAAAAATCATGGCATAATCCTACCTACCAAATAACACAAACACATAGCATTTTAAACCAAAATACACAAAACCAAACATGGAAATGCAAACAAATCAACAAGCAAGACGAAAATACACATACAAGGCAAATGAAATGGAAGTAGCCGAATGGTCATATGGTAAAATGTATGATGCAAACATGGCAACATACAAGGTATGATACATGAGAAAAATGCAAAATATTATCAAGGAAAACACAAGGGTCGGAACCTACAAGGAAATATCATGAAGAAAAAAAAGAAATATATAAGCAAATATAGCATAAAAATGTAGGGAACATGATCAAAATAAACATAGACATGCAAAGAAAATAACAAGAAAAACTAGTAAACAAAACAAGGAAAGTTAAGCTCCATGGTTGGTACAAAATTGGCATAGCCTCTCCCCTAACCATAATCACTTGATCTTGTCAAGATCATGAAGCCTTTACATTTCACAAAATCAGAAAATAAACCATGCTAATCAACAAAATAGAGGTGAGCTTCATGGTTTGTAAAAATGGGCATAGCCTCTCCCCTAACCATGGTCACTTGATATGTATCAAGATCATGTAGCCATTTCAACCTCTTTTGCTTCATTTTTTGTAAAAAATCTGAACATTAAATACTTAAATAAACCTTGCAAAATCATGTTTCTGACAACAACATGCAAAGAAGAAAAAATGAAAAATCAAGGCAAGCATCCATGTCAAATTTGGCCAAACCAAAAACCTCGTAAAAAAATTTATTTTCAACCATTTTTGATGAAGAAGAAAAGATGAAAACTTAAGTAAACATTTTAAAACTTTGATTTCTATGAAAAATGTAGTAGGAAAACAAAATGAAAAATCAAGAAATTAACATGAAAAACAAGAAGAAAACCATGCTAGAGCTAGGTAGAAATAACTACCTTCAAGCTCTTCTTAGAAAACCTTTCTTTTTTTTTCTTTCAAAAACCTCTTCTTTTCTAAATTAGATACTGCCTCTTTTTCAGTCCTCCTCCTTGAAAAAAATGAAATCAGCCCCCTTCCCTAATGGCTTGGCCAAATGGCCTCTCAACCATAGGATAGGTTGTGCACTTTTTCTCCTTCAATTTTGGCCCTTAGATTAGGATCTTTTGATGACACAATAAAAATACCTTTTTGCTAATTGATAGCAGCCCTTAAGATGTGTACTCAGCTCTTCTAATAACCTCAGCCATTAGATGAAATAAGGACACAATCCCATGCTCTCCCCTACTTGGTCGAATGAACCTCTACCTTTGGATGAGTTGTGTTCATCTTTCTTCTTCCATGGCCATTGGATGAGGATTTTTTCATGAAAAATAAAAATGTCATCTTGGCATTTAATCCTGGCCATTAAATGGTGTATTCAAATCTTCTACAAGGCACCTAAGCCATTGTATGAACAGGGGACCATTTGCAAGGTACTAGTGGAAGCATTTTGAGCTTGATAGTGACTAAGGAATTAAATTGATCAAGCTTCCTTCTTCTCCTCTATGCTAACTGACCAAGGGAGGAATTATCTCAGTAATTCCTTCATCTTAAGTATTTTTCTTAATTACAAATTGGCTCCTTTCGGTTTATTCGATAAAATGACTTTTTTGACCCTCGAACCTAAATAAATAGCAAATGGACTCCAAATTCAAATATTATTTTTTCAATACTTTTGAAATAATAAAAAATTGAATTCTGGAAGTTTTTAAAAATTTTCGAGTCCATTTGCTATTTTTTCAAATTTATTTCCAAAATTGCCCCTTAATACACCCGAACTTTTTCCATTTTGTAAACGAGCTCCGAATCTAGATTTTTCTTCTCCAATATCTTCCAAATAAATTAAAAGTGTGATCTGAAAGTTTTTATATTTTGGGATCTCATTTGCAATTTTTTCGGGATTTATCTGCCTGAATTTCTACATAGTAGGCTCGAGATTTGGTCATTTTGGAAACGAGCTTCGAATCCAGATTTTCTTTCGCCAATCTCTTCCAAATAATTTAAGAATGTGATCTGCAAATTTTTAGAATTTTTGGAACTCATTTGCTATTTTTCAGGGATTTATCCTTTTGAGTTTCTACATATTAGGGCAAACGAACTCCGAATCCAAATTTTCTTTCGCCAATCTCTCTGATATGATTTAAGAATGGGATTTACAAATTTTTAGAATTTTTGGAGCTCATTTTGTATTTTTCCCGAATTTTCCAATTTTGCCTTTTTGCCTCCGAATCTCGGTTTTGCTCAAAACAAGTCTGATTTTCAGATTTTCTTTTTCTGGGACTTTGTCATATATTGAATTGGATTTGGCCCAAAAAACCCAATTTTTACGATCAAACTCCCTTTCGTTTTGATTTTTCCTCTTTTCAGTATTGAGAATTTCCTCGTTTTTTCGTTTTTCCTCTAATCGGCTCTTTTCTCGGGATATCCTTGTTTAATCACTCCTCATCTATTAGGGGCTTTAGTTTTTCCGAATCAGGCCATTTCTGCAATTTTCCCAAATTTTACCAAAATCTACCAAAAACCCTAATTCTCGATTTTCTTTCGAATTGACTTTTCTTTCAGTTTTTCTTCCAAGTAGCTTCTCCATTACCCGTATTCAATGCTTATCTTTCGTTTGGAACCTTCAATTTTGACCAATTTGATCGTTTAAGCACTTTTCGTCAAATTTCCCGAACTAAGGTTTTCTTTCTACTGAAATTTCGTAACCCAACTTTTGAACTCCATATCTTTCAATGTAGACCTCGGATTATCAAAATTCTTTCACCATCTTTCAATTGAACTTCAAATCTTGATTTTGAAAGTGGGTTGAATTTTTTAATAGTTGACTTTTTGGGGTTGACTTTTTTTTAGGTTGACTTTTTTTCAAGTTTGACTTTTTCTTTCTGCTTTCTTAAACCAAGTCACGAAGTACCACCTGCAGGATGAGAAATTTTTTTTTTGCATTCTAAAACATCAATTTAGGAAGAAAACATACCTGTTTTAGTGGTCCGGACAAAATTAGGTGTCTACAGCTGCCCCTCTTTGGCTATTGCTGAGAAACATAAATCAGGAAAAGATAAACAAACACTAATTTTGTCCTGTTAGTGAAATAATATGTGAAGAAGAGAAAGGGGTTTTCATTTTCATTCATTTTTTCTTTTTTTTTCTTTTTTTTCTTTTTTTTTGAAAAAGTTGTAAATTGAAGATTTTGTCCTTAAATTGAGTTCCCTGACTAATCAAGGCTCGACCCGTCTTAAGGAAACGAGCTCGATTTGCAAAGTGAAAATTGTGCCCGGAGGTCTTAAAAATAGTGCCTGGAGGTCTTACCTATAAGTTTTGAAAACTGGTGGCCGGAGGTCTTAAAAACAATGCCCGAAGGTCTGATCTATGATTTGGAAAATTGCGCTATATGCGACTTTAAAAATGATGCCCGGAGGTCTGTTTTATGATTTGGAAAATTGATGCCCGAAGGTCTTAAAAAATGGTGCCCGGAGGTCTGATCTATGATTTGGAAAATTCGGCTGTATGCGACTTTAAAAATGATGCCCGGAGGTCTTGAAAATGGTGTCGGAGGTCTGATCTATGATTTGGAAAATTACGCTGTATGTGACTATAAAAATGATGCCCAGAGGTCTGATCTATGATTTGGAAAATTGCGCTGTATGCGACTTTAAAAATGATGCCCGGTGGTCTTGAAAATGGTGCCCAATGGTCTGATCTATGTTTGGAAAATTGCACCGTATGCGACTTTAAAAATGATGTCTGGAGGTCTTGAAAATGGTGCCCGGAGGTCTGATCTATGATTTTGAAAATTGATGCCCGTAGGTCTTTAAAAAACGATGCCCGAAGGTCTTAAGAATGATTTTTGAAGAATTCTTGAAAATTAATCTGAAGATTTTGAGAAGATGCGAATGTTTTTTTATGCTTGTGCAAATGATTAACAGGATGCACATACCTCATTATGCAAATGTAAATGTTTTGAATTGACGCAAATGTTTCTTGATGTTGACGCAGATGTTGGATAAGATGCAGATGCTTCATGGTGTACATGCAAATGGCTTAGATTGATGCAAATGCTTATGGATGCAGATGCAAATGTTGAATAAGATTCTGGGTATCTCCTCTTAAAGCTTCGGCTATCACCACCAAAGACTTGCTCATTTTTGAAACTGTAAATCTCTGGGTAACTCCTCCAGAAGAAGATTTCTCATTGTTCAAAATTATAAAACCCTAGATATCTTCACCATAGGCTTCAGCTATCACCACCGAAGACTTGATCACTTTTAAAAATTCTGGATATCCTCTCCAGAAGCTTTGGCTATCACCACCAAAGGTTTGCTCATTGTAAAATTCTGGGTAACTCCTCCAGACGCTTCCGCTATCACCACCAGAAACTTTCTATCACCACCGAAGACTTGCTCATTTTTTGAAAAATCGTATTGAAAATTATACCCAAAAGCTTTGAGAGAGGATGCAGATGCAAATGTCTTTAACAAGATGCTCATGCTTCATGGTGAAAATGTAAATGGCTTGGATTGATGTAAATACTTCTTGGTGCAAATGCAAATGGCTTGGATTGATGCACATGCTTGCAGATGCAGATATTGAATATGATGCAAATGCTTCAAAATGATGCAAATGCAAATGATCCTCAAATAACGTAATTACTTCACAGAATGATGCAAATGCAAAGGTCAATAATGTGCAAATGCCAAAATTAGTGTTAATGCAACTACTTCATGGAATGATGCAGATGCAAAGGTCAACAATGTGCAAATGGTTCTATATGATGCAAATGCAAAGATCGACAATGATGCAAACGCTTCATGAAAAGATGCAAATGCCCTTGATCATTTTCTAGACCTTGGCTTAGCCTTTCCAATTCATTTTTCCTCTTCAAATCAGAGTATAACTTACAATTCATTTTTCAATCTTTGGCTCTTTGCTTTGTCCCAACAGTTTTCAAACTTTTATTGACAGAAGTTTGCTTGTCGAGTTCTATTTCTTCTTCTCATATTTAGAAGTCAAGGTTAACCCTAGTAGTTCTACACCTTAGGGTTAGAAAAACCTTATCTCATATCAACATCAAAATTGGTATTTCAAAAACATTTTTGTTTCCCACCTTTTTTTTTTTTTGAAAAACAATCTTTCTCATTTAATGAAAACTTCTGAGCCAAAAATATTAACCCCCCCACGGTATGTGGTGTACGAATCTTTTGAAGACTGATGACCACTGTTAGAAATTTTCCTAAATGTCAATCTGGATTTTTCAATTGGGATTGGCAAGGCTTGGTATAACAAAATTTTGATTGATCGAAGAAAACTTCACAACAAAAATGTATGTCCCTTCTAGGCTCACAAATGGAACAGGTTTTATAAATCATGAATTCATTCAGAACCAAACAAATTCAACATTTTTTTATTTTCCATATCAAGGCATTTTGACAAGCGTCAAGATTGGCCAGGATGTTTAAACTAGAAAGTTTAATTTTAGAGGAAAAAAAGTTTCAGTTTTCGAAGACAATCCTCCGAATGAGAGCTGTCAATTTGGGAGGTTCAGGAATTCCTAGATGTTCCTCGATGACCACTTCTTCAAGGTGACCTTTTTGTGGTATCGGCACTATCATAGATGGCATCGAAAATTCTCATTTCACTCTAGACTGCCCATTTTTGGGTTTTCGCTCTAGAGTCCCCTTCTTTCCTTTTTTTTTCACTGTTTTACCATGCACTTGAGAATTCTAAATTCTTCCTTAGTAAATTGAGAATATGATGAGATGGGATAAAATCTGAGGAAAAACCCTTCAAGTTGAATATTCATGCTTGATCAAAAATGGGCTTTTAAAGCACGTAATATAGGCCATGGCTCGGTTTCAGAAGAAAATGATAAATAGGCCCAAAATCTATGTTTAAGGGTAATCAGATCAAGGATCATTTTTTAGGAGGATTTTCCTTTGAAGTATTTGTCCCTTTTGGACTTTTCTGACTTTTTACTTCGGTTTTTTTCTTCTTTGCTTTTGGCTTTCATTTGCCATACTTTTTCACACATTTTTTTTCCTTTTTCTCTTGTATCTTCATTTTGACAGAGTGAACCCATATTTATTTTGGAGCTCGATTTGCTTTGTATGTGTCTTTGAGTTAGGACCCATTTCTCAGTGATCTTTGAGAAGATCTTTCCTCGCATTTTCCACCCAGTGTAGAGGGTGATCCTTGATCAGGGTTTAAAGAAGAAATAATTATTTTGGCTCAAAAGGGGTGACTATGGATAACTTCTTCTTGTGAAAGAGATATAAAAGATGGCCATTCATCATATCAAGCACAAATATTCTCATTGAAAAGCAATCCCTAGGGAAAATGGATGATAAAAGTTTCATTTTGCAGTTTGGAATCATCCAAATTCTCATATGGATGATATCACAATTTTTCCTTTTTTTTTATTTTTTTTTCGTCGCATGCCCCACTGATTCATGCATTAGTCTATCCTTATTCACCATCTATCCATCATTTCCACATATGATGCCCCAATTTGATTATCCATGAGAATTTATATTAACGAGGAACATAGCAAGTCTAGGTCTATATTGAAAAGGCTGAGTTTCAAATCTGAGTTCTTTGAAGAGACAAGGAAAATATGACCCAAAAACGGGTTTCCTCTTGGACATGGGATAATCTAGTTTAATCATTGTTCCCCAGGGTGTCAATCATGAAGTGATGTTTGGGCAATTAGTGTTTTGTGGTTGTTGAAAATGTCATGAATGGTTTTGGCACAACTTTGACGCACACCAAATTACCATGATCTAAATTCTTGAAAGAATGTCTCATTTGTTTGAATTTCAAGGAGTTCGAAAAAATTTCAAAAAGTTGGTTCCTTTGTTCATAGCCTAGACTAGGATCTACATCTTTGCTTATTCTACGATGACAATGGTTTTATGAAGTTCAATCATTCATATTCCTTGAGGCATTAGGTTTTCCAAGTGGTCTTGGTTCAAGGGATTTAGGCCTAGAAAAGCCTAAAAGAGAGAGGATAGGGTATTGGCTCATTTGTAACAATAATCATCAATATTTTCGAGACTATCCATTATTAAAACTTTCTTAATGCTTGTTTTTGCGAATTCAAATTATTGTTAAAACACAACAAACACAAAGCATTTAAAATTCAAAATTCATTTAATTCATATGAATGTCGACATGAGACAAGTTTTTCATCATAAGGTCTAAAAATACATGCATCAAAATGCTCCTATTGACATCCTTCAAAGGTAGTAATCTCCTCCTAAAACCCTGAAAGAAACTGATTTACGGCAAAGTGGCCTTCCACTGATTGATAAGCTCCGGTGTCAAAATACCATCGCGGATAAGAATTTCAATCGTTTCCCTTAATTGTCTGCATTTTTAGTTGAATGCTCGACTACCCCTAGGTGATAATCACACTTGTTGTCAGGGTCATAACTCCTTGCTGATGGATTCGGAGCTATTTTCAAAGGTACCGGGGTAAGGTACTGATTCTTTATTAGTAATGGCAGCAGGTCAGGGATTGGGATTGGAATTCTTTCTTGGTTATCCCGTGGTCATTTTTTGGAAGCAGGCCTTGTAGCAAGGATTGGTATATAATTAGGTTCTTGGGTTGGTAGGTAAGGATAAAGGCTTGGAGATACCTTCGTAGGGTAACATGATTGGTATGAAGGAAATTGGGAATATGGGACGAAATCTCCCATAGCTTGGACATCTTCCTCTTTCCTTCTGGATGCCCTATTTTTCTCGGCATTGGATGTTCCTTCTACTTCAAGTTTCCCATTCTTGATAGCATTCTCAATCATCTCCCCTGATATTACCATATCCTCAAAATTGTTCGAAGCATTACCGACGAGTCTATCATAATACGGGGCCCATAGTGTACTCACAAAAAGGATGGTGATTTCTTTTTGTGTCAAAGGTGGTTGTACTTGGGTGGACATGTTTTTCCACCTCTAAGCATACTCTTTGAAGCTCTTAGTAGCTCTTTTCTCCATATTTTACAAAGTGAGACGATCAAGTGTCATGTCGGTCATATTCTTGTACTGGTTTAGAAAAGCCTTAGCCAAATCATTCCAAGAGCGAATTTGATCCTTTCTCAACTGACTGTACTACCTAATTGCGGATCCAATGAGGCTATCCTGAAAGTAGTGAATCATAAGTGATGGTGACTCAATTAAGAGTTGTAAACCCAAGTGCAGGTTATGTTCAAGTAATAAATTCTCGGGTGTCCGAGGTCGAACCACAGGGAAGCGTATTAGTAAGTATAAGTTTATAAATATATAAGAAAAAGAAAATAAACAAGATATTAGGGAATCAATAACAAAGAAAGTAAACAAGATATTAGAGAACAAAATAAACAAAATAACATAAAAGCAATTAAACAAGATATAAAAAACAATAAGAAAAGATGTTGAGGTTAGAGAATCCACTCTTGGTGTTATGCTAAGATTAATCTTGTTTTATTACACAATTGAAATCCACACATAAGGGAGGTTCCAATCGGAAGGTTTAGCAATTCAGTCCAAATTGTCCAACGTCCATAGCATATGATATTATGTTCATTTGGTGTCCTCAAAACTCATAAAAAGAGTCCAAGCATTCCTTATGCCAAGGTATATGTCTACAACAAATCAAGGTTATGAAACCAAGCATTTACTGTGCCATTTTCCTTGTCAATAACGAATCAAGATCTCTACTTTGCAAGTATGATTTTAAACCAAAAGAAAATATTATCTATGCTAATGTTTATAAATGATCATTCATTTTAGCTCAAGTTTAAGAGACTAACCTTAGCATTTACCAAACGCTTCACCTCATCACCTCAACAATATGATTAGCAACACATACTAGATATGAATAAAATGAAAAGGAATGTAAGAAACATAAGTAAAGAAAAAGAAAACTAGAGAAAGGAAAGAAGAAAAAAACTTAGAGAATTTTATTACAATGGCTAATATCCTACCAATGTATAATTGTATCCCAATACTCATCCAAGGCCCTCTATTTATACACATTTTGGAGGGCTAAATGACAATAGACAAGCTTTACAAATTTCAAAGGTAGGTATAATAGGTGGGTGCATTTTTCTAACAATTTTCGTCATATTGTATGACAATTCTGATCAACCAGCTTGATGGTCGATTTTGTCAATGTTGGAGGCTCGATCGGATAAAATGGTCTTCTAGAAAAATATACCCCTATCAGTTACGGATCCATAGCCGTTGGAATCAGATCATTGGCTCAAGTGGATCAGAAGATATGGTCAAAATACCAAAACGGTGCAGAACAGACGTCATTGCACATCAGCCAACTTGATGGTTGATTTCGCTAGGGAAAACTACTCCGTTTCAAGAAGTGTAAAACATGAAAAAGATAGATATGCCTCTTAACTTTGCACGGTTAAAATTTCAGCCTTATTGCTTCAGTGAAACTCGAGATATAGCTGATATGGAAAAAGGTGTCGGAACTGGAACTGAACTGGATTTGCCCTTAATTCTTTATTTAACATAGTAATCTGAAATCACTCAAAGAAACTCGTGAAAAACACCAAATTACATAAAAATATAAAATATCATAAACACAATTAGACTAAGCAATAATAACTCGTATTTGACACAAAACAATAATAAAACATAACTAAAAACTATATAATTATACGAGTTATCAATAAGCTTATCATTATCTATATGACTTGTCATCTTCCGGCAGTACATAGTGATGTGGGCTGACAGATCGGTCGTTCCATCATATTTCACAAAGTCAGGGATCTTGAACTTAGGAGGAATGACTAAATCAAGGACCAAGCATCGTTCTTTCGCATCCACACTCCTGAATACGTCTGTATTTTCTACTGCTCGGAGCCTTTCATCTAGCAACTGATATTTCCCTTAGGAATCTACCAACTCTACATCATTTACTGTTGAACTTTGCCTGTTCAGCTGGATCATCTAAATTTAAGACATTGACGGGATTAACTATGTCCTGGCCATCCAACATCATGACCTCACTCTGACCCTTTTGTGCCTCTAACCCTTCTCTGGCGGTAAAGTTTTCAGTGTATCCTTTTTCTCTTGATTATGCTGGACATCAGCTCCATCAATTTAGTCATTTGATCATTAGATTCTCCTTGAGACATTGCCAGCTGTTCTCGCAATTCTTCCTGTACCCTTTCCATTCTTTCCATTCGAGCAACTTGTTCATTCTCCATAGCACTAGCCTGTATTGAAAAATTACTCAGTACTTCTTATACCTCTGATTTGAAATGGAAATTCTTTCAAAGACTCTTAAAGCCAAGCCAACTTTTGTTTTATTTCCCCGAATGTATGTCATGATGAAGGAACATGAATGCAATTTGATGCACATGAAGCCTAAACAATATGATGTATGGACATGTACAGTGGAAACATGCTGACCATGTATGTAATAAATGCAATCATGATGCCAACATGATACAAGTAAACAAAAACAACAACGCATGGATATATGCAATGAATAACCATGTATATTTCCTAATGAATGATCATATACACTATGAATGCAACACGGTGTCAATTATGATGCATGTAAACAATGAATGATTGATACAGAGTATATACCAAGAAAATCATGCTGGCCATGAGTGTCATGAATGCATCCTGATGCTAACATGATGTATGTAATAAGCAAATTAGTGCATGAACATATACATAAAAATCATGCTGATTATGTTTGTCATGAATACCACCTGATGCTACCAAGATGCATGTATGAATGTATGGTATGACAAATAATTGATCGGATGCAAAGAGGAAGAAACCACAGAGGAAATAAGAATCGGAGGAACTTAATCATCAACATCTCATAAATTTGAAGCAAACCAATTCATTCCCATATCAACGTTCACAATTATATAAACCATGTTTTACAAAATTTGAGCAGTGGTTAAAACTGTCTTTACAAGCACTTTGTTCTTCTTAGCATCCTAAGGCTATAAGAGCCGGCTACTGAAAAAGTGAAACATATTACATCATATCAGACCGAAGTCTTTCTACATCATTGCCATAAATCTCTAAATCCTAATTACGCTTTCCTAGCCCTCTATCAATCAGTGTCTTTGGATCAATCCACTTGATCTCTATAAGAGATGGCACTTTCCTTTTGAAGGCTATATACTCTTCAATAGGCAGCAATTCCGTAGTGATAATCACATCTTTCATTTGGATTATACCACTTTGGATATGGTTGTAACAGGGGTTTTAGCAGGATATAGGCAACCATGTGATTTTGGATCAGTATAGGGAAAAGCTCTCAGTAGCTGATTGGAATAGGATCATACTGCTCTTGAGTCTTGTTTTCGGGTTGTTTCTTAGTCACACATGGACTAGGAGTTGGGGCACTTGGTGGTGGCACTAAGGTTCGAACCGAAGTGTTTACATGGAAAGGTGGCGGAACAGCATGTTAAGGGTATGGATTTGGACACGGGACCCTTGAAGGTTGCACATAGTTCGAGGTTCCTATCTCGGATGCTTGATAAGGTGTTTGATGAGGGAAGCAATACGAACTGCCAATTAGTGGTGATGGAATAGGATTCAGGAATCCCTTAGTCGTCATCCTAGTGGACGATTGGACCATAGTAGGGTGGGGATACTGGTTTGGACCTAGAACAGTTTGCAGGTATGGTACAGGATCCGAGGTTTCTATCTTTGGTATCAGGCTCTCGGGTTTAATCATTTTCAAGATTTTGTCCACAGTTTCATCAGGATTGCAACCTTTGTGGCATTGACAAGTGCAAGATCCAGTAAGGATTGTATGTTCTGGACCTAATGGTTTTGGTTGATCCGAAGGCGATGCAGAGCCCTGAGAAAGTTCCCCCTTACTCTTACTCATATCCTCAAACATTTTCATCATTTTGACGAGCTGTTCCTTCACCTCCCGGATCTCATGTCCAAATTACTCTTGATTTCGTTCCAAAGCACGCAATCGTTCCTCTGATTCTTTCCTCATATCTCGAACCCCTTTCATGAAAATGAAAATGTCATGAGATTAAAAATACAATTATGAAGGTACATGCTCTATTCTTATGTACATGAATATACTGATGATTAATGCATGAACATATACAGAGAAATTATGATGACTATGTTTGTCATGAATGCACCTGATGCTGACATGGTGCATGTAAGGAATAAGCAAATTAATGCATGGATATATAACGAAAAATCATGCTGACTATGAATGCATGAATGCAACCTCATGCCAACATGATGCATGTAAAGAATGAATAAATTGATACATGGGTATATACAAAAAAATTATGCTGGTCATGAATGTATTCTACAATAAATGAGCATGCATGCTTATGACTGTAACATGACGTCCATATGATATATGTAAAGAATAAATGAATTAACACAAAGGTAGATACAAAGAATAACATTGTATATCACAAATGTATTCTACAATGAATAACCATGCATGTTAGGATTGTAACATGTAAAGAATAAATGAATTAACACAAAGGTATATACAAAGAAATCAATGATTACAAGAAATTGGTGGGACCTAAATCTTGATTATTCCAAAATCTCATTATGCAAGATTTGCCTCCAAATTTAATCTATGATTTTTTGAAACATGTTTTCTCTATAAAAAAACCAAACATATTATTTTCAAAAGAATTTCGGGATAGTGGATCCTACTATGGTACAATATGCAAATGTTCATGTAACACTACCAGTTTATGAAATCATCAAATGAGATTATTATCAACAACTGTTTATTGCAAAGAATGAGATAAAAAATACAACCATGAATGTACATGCTCTTTTCGCATATGCATGAAATGTGCAAAATGTTTTAAATTTTTTTTTTATATTTTCAATTTCAAAAAGTTGATGAAAATTTGCTCCAAGAGTATCAACTTATTTAGGCATCATGATGCCTTCGGGGCGGGTTATCACATTTATTACGGGCGATGTACGTTCATCGTTGCTCGATCTACAATGCTTATTCAGAATGTAAAGATACATGGTAAAAGATCAGAAGCATTCCTCTAAGTGTTCCTAACTTCGATGCATCTAACAAAAATCTGGCATGGCTTCGTCTAGGTTCACTATATGAGGGTGAATCGGTTCTAAAGGCCCCGAATTGCTCCTCACTATCGTCGGTGAAGGCTAGTAAGGCACCCCGATAAAAGCGGGTTCAATTTGTTAGAGTATATTTCCCTAGCCCATGCGGATTGTTAATCACGAAGGCTTAGGTACTCCGGAAGTGTTTCACTAGCCCATGCGGATTGTTAATCACGAAGGCTTAGTTACTTTGCTCCTACCTAAAAAGACGGAACCCGGGTATAGGGCTCATGATATGCAAATGCACATGTAGTGTGTGAGGAGAAATAACAAACCTTTCACCATCTATTCTACATCCCTTATTCTAAATGCCCCAACAAGATTAAACAACATAAATCATCAATTAATCAATAAATGAATATGTGCACCAAAATAACCAGAGAACAATTATAATATGTATGCACATGAATATGGACATATTTAAGAGCATTTTATTATTTTTGAAATTCTCTTTTTTTTTAAATATGGGAATTAAAATTAAATACCAATTAAACTCGACAAAATCGAGACTTTGATAACACATGACTAATACTAGGCCTGACTCTCTAAATGTCCCCAGTGGAGTCGCCAAGCTGTCTCAACCTAAAAAAAAATAACAAGCCTCATCGTGAGACTTTGTATTTCGTTAAGCGTGACATAAAAAAACCGTGAAAAATTCGACTTAATTCCTCTTAAAAAATGAAGGTCTTGAAAATGACCTTGAAAAAGACATGGAGTCACCACCAATCTTTTTTAGCTAGATGTGATTTGCCACCTATTAAAACCGGTTTTATAAAACATTTTGAAATTAATTAAAACATTTTAAAAACCAATTTCAAGTCTGCATTATAAACCAGAGAAAATCGAAGAATCGGGTTCGGGACTCGGTTACGTGCGGGGTAAGATTAGCACCCCCACAACGCCCATATAAAACGGTACCTTATTTATCATGTGTTATCTCAAGTCTCGGTAAAAAGTCGGTTTTAAGTTTGGTATTTTAAATTAATTCCCAATTTAAAGAAAAATAATTACATTTTTTAATTGAGAATAATCCGGAATTTATTAATTCAAAATTTTCCTATATTTCTTGACAAAGATGGCAACATATAAAAAAATTTATTACTTGGAAAATTATCCGAATCATTCTCGTTTTAAAGAAGATATTCCGTTATTAATGATAATTGATGATATCCTCCTCAGCAAGCTCGGAAGAGAACTCATGAATTATTTTAACTCGGGAATATCTTTATTTTATTGAAAATCATTATCTTCTTCAAAACATTTAAAAAAATATATGAATAGGAATATGTGTGATATAAATAAAATAACATAGAAAAGTCTAGATAATATAATGTAACCTAAATGACATGATAAAAATCTAAATGGCATAGCATATTCCAGATGAAATGAAATATCCTAAGTAACATAATATACTAAATGAAATGAAATGAAATGAAATGAAATATCCTAAATGACATGATAAAAATCTAAATGGCATAGCATATTCCAGTGAATTATTGTCATGATGAACATCTTAGAAATGTTGTGGCATAAATTGAGCTTGGGATGGCTCTATTCATTCATTGAAAAGTAAGTCAGAGGGTATTTTTTTAGGCCATTTGAAAGAACTTGGACGATTTTGGTATGTTGGAAGTTATAGCTTAGTCTTGACACTCATCAAATTACCACTATCTAAATTCCTTTGAAGAATGTCATGTTTGTCTAGTTCCTAAGGAATTCAAGAAAAAATCTTTTAAAATGTCTGTTTCATAGTTCATATTAGCGATTTTCATCTCAATTCCCTCACATAAAACTCAATTTGGTGCTTCTTAAAGCCGGAAAGGTCTCAACTGGTGTTTATTCAAATAATCTGGTGTTGGGAATGTTTGGAGAAGTCATGGTATTTGCTAGTGTTAGTTCATTTTCGACAATGGTCACTAATGCTTTCGAGACTTTTTATCACATCTTATTTTGTAAAATGATTTTTTTTTTTTTTGAAAACATTTTTCAACTCTGATCCAGGAAACTAATTATGTAAGCCGACTCATCGCAAATTGATTTTTCTTAAAACTTTTCAAAATTTCAAACAAAACCTTTTTAGTCCATATTTACATACCCAATTTTATCTTTAGAAACAGAATATGACAAAGAGTGCTTGAAAATTAAAACCCATTCATTTCATGCAAGTGCTAATGTGAAACAAGAGTTCTCTTTCTCATGAGTGCTTTAATAATCAGAACAAATTCCTAAACATAAGTTTCCCTCATGACATGCTATCCATTAATTCTATGTTCTTTTTATCCTAGCATGCCTCCAATTATACCGTTTACATTTGCCCCACCTCGATTAGGCAACAATCGGCTCTTCGTTCCTGTCGAAGCTCAATAACCCTGCTTTGATGAGATCTCTGACTTTATACTTTAGTGCGGGGCAATTCTCTGTCGAGTGACCTTGATTACCACAATG
Source organism: Fremontodendron californicum (assembly GCA_030761205.1). Lineage (NCBI taxonomy): Eukaryota > Viridiplantae > Streptophyta > Magnoliopsida > Malvales > Malvaceae > Fremontodendron > Fremontodendron californicum. The sequence continues at coordinate 8,525,001 of JAULJL010000007.1, read as the reverse complement.
ATAATCGCAACACTCATTAGCATTATACCAACTCGGGTATGGAGGTTTAAAGGGTTTCGGATTGTATTGGCGTCACAATGAGGTTTTGGACGAGTCGGGGTAACAACTCAGTGTAGGACATGGGAATCGGAGTGGCTCGATTTCTTTCTCGGTTGTTTCTCGATTTTTTTTTATCATTTCCAAGATTCTTTGGATGGTTCCTCGATCGAGGAATAGGCACAAAGACAGGTAAATGGAAAATGTTGTTCATGTGCGATTGGAGATTTTCGGGTAAACTGGCTGAGAAAATGGTTCGTGAGGATACGAGCTATGGAAAATATTGTTCATATCTGGATAGTAAAGGTGGTATGCATGATAAGGTTGGTATGGAGCAAAGTTCTCCGGTACTCGATCTTCAAGACTAATGGCTTGTACTTCTCCATTTTCTTCCTTAGCTAACCCTTCTTTCTTGGGAGCAGCAGTATCTCTCGTATCAATCTTCCCACTTTTGAGCGCATTCTCAATCATCTCATCAGAAATAACCATATCCGTGAAATTTCTTGTGACATTACCAACCAACCTGTCATAATACGACGCCGATAGTGTACCGATGAACAATACGGTGTTTTCTTTCTCAGTGAGTGGTGGTTGAACTTGTGCTGCCAGATCCCTCTATCGTTGGGCATATTCCTTGAAACTTTCAGTATGCTTCTTTTCCATATTCCGCAGTGTTAACCTATTTGGTGCCATGTCGGTCATGTGCTTATACTGAGTCTTGAAAGCTTTTGCAAGATCTTTCCAAGAAAGGATATGGCCCCGATCTAACTGATTGTACCATCTCGCAGCTGACCATGTTAGACTATCGTGGAAGCTGTGAATTAGTAATTTTTCATTGTTGGAGTGACCACCCATTTTTCGACAGAACATAGTAATGTGGGCTATGGACACTTCGATCCGTCATATTTTTCAAATTCAGGGATCTTGAATTTTGGCGGAATCACCAAATCTGGGACCAAGCTAAGCTCATTCGGTTCCTGAAAGCGTCAATTCCTTCCATGGCTTTGAGTCTCTCTTCCAACATATCATATTTCTGCAGCAGCCTTGTGTCTTCCACTTGCTTTTCTACATGTTTCTTCAACTTCTCTTGTTCTATCGAATCATATAGATTTGGAATAATAATCGGGTCTGAAAGATAAACTCCCAAGTTCAAACCAGTTGTCCCTTGACCTTGTTGACTCATGGGAGCGGGCATGCCAAAGTAAGCAGAAGATCGCCCTCCCGTAGGTGATACCCTTAGCGAGTACACATCATGTGACGTTTGCGCTTGGGGAAGAGTAGGCCTTAGTAGGTAAATCAGATTGATGCACCCAAAAGAGTGTATCTTATTTAACCTTGCACTAAAAAGATCAATTGTAAGTATAGTAGTTAGCAAGGGTCGAGTCCTCAGGGATTGGGTTTTAGTTTATAAGTTGATAGTTTAAAACTTAAATTCAAGAACAATAAAAGAAAATGGGTTTTTGAAGCTAGATTTAAACTAAAGTAAATAATAAGAATAAGATGCAAGGCGGTATAACCAGCCAATAAAAATATATATACTAAATTAGGCGGTATAACCAGCCAATAAAAATATATATACTAAATTAGGCGGTATAACCAGCCAATAAAAATAAAACAAAATTAATATACAAATTAGGCGGTATAACCAGCCAATAAAAATAAATATACTTTTAAAAATAAGCAAACTAGAAAAGTAAGAAAACAAGTAAGAAGAATCAAAAATGAAAAATATGGTTAAGGTTTCATTCTCCACCACTAGACATCATTAAGAATCAATTTCAGATCTATCAATATCAACCAACTATCAAAGTTAACAACCGTAGATAACAACAAGCTCTGTTATCCCAATCTTTCCTTAGTTTGTCGTTAAATAGAACAAGCTCTCTATTTAATCTCTAACCATCAAACAACCTAGAATAAGCTCTCTAGATTCAATTTAATGGCAGCTTTATGATGAGAAAGATAGGTTGATCTAAGCAACAAACACATAAGCTCGGATTGTTCAACTTAGGTTATGTTCCACTTTGCAATTATTGAAAACTTGACCATAATCATTAATCACAAATTGCCACTTATGAATAGGAAATCAAGACAATTACACGGATCAAGACTCCTAAACTAACAATAGATAATTATCAAGATCTATCTAGTTGTACACCTAAACAAATCAAGACAACATCATGAACAATTCTTGTAGAAGAACATAAGCAACTTTGATAGAAAATTAATGATAGATAGAATCTGAAAATCAATCACAAAACATGTCTAGGGCTTTGAAATCACCCTTAACCAAATAGAAGTTTAGCCTAGCATAGGCATTATAAACATAAAATTAAATAGAATCTAAGAAGAAAATAAAAGAAAGAAAGAAGAAGAAGAAGAATATTAATTATCCAACCTCTTGCTCTTTCTAAAGAAAAAGAAAACTAGAGAAAAGAAAGAAGAAGAAAACTTAGAGAATTTTGTTAAAATGGCTAATATCCTACCAATCTCCAATATGATCCCTTACAATCATCCAAGGCCCTCTATTTATACACATTTTGGAGGGCTAAATGACAAGAGACAAGCTTTACAAATTTCAAAGGTAGGTATATGACGATTTTGATCAGCCAACTTGATGGTCGATTTCGTCAATATTGGAGGCCTGATCTGATCACATGGTCTTCTAGAAAAAGGTTCCCCTATCAGTTACGGAACCATAGCCGTTGGAATCAGCTCATTTTCTGATGTGGTTAAGCAGATATGGGCAAAATACGAAAACATGTCAGCACAGATGTCATTACACATCAGCCACCTTGATGGTCGATTTATTCAATATTGGAGGCCTGATCTGATCACATGGTCTTCTAGACAAAGGTTCCCCTATCAGTTACGGAACCATAGCCATTGAAATCAGCTCATTTTCTGATGTGGATAAGAAGATACGGGCATAATACGAAAACATGTCAGCACAGACGTCATTGCACATCAGCCAACTTGATGGTCGATTTCGCTAGGGAAAACGACTCCGTTTTAAGAAGTGTAAAACATGAAAAAGATAGATATGCCTCTTAGCTTTGCATGGCTACAAATTTCAGCCTTATTGCTTCAGTGAAACTCGAGATATAGCTGATATGGCAAAAGGTGTCGGAACTGAAACTGAACTGGATTTGCCCTTAATTCTAGTAATCTGAAATCACTCAAAGAAACTTGTGAAAAACACCAAAATACATAAAAATATAAAAGATCATAAACACAATTAGACTAAACAATAATAACTCATATTTGACACAAAACATTAATAAAACATAACTAAAAACTATATAATTATACGAGTTATCACACCCCCACACTTAGATTGTTGCTAGTCCCTAGCAACGACTCAATAAAAATAAAATAAGAAAATCTAATCTAATCCATTTTCGTAGGAAATCACGGTGGCACTTAGCATGTGACACAAGCCTTTAAACCCCTAGGTGTCCCTAGTGGACGAGTTTAGTCTCGTGAGGGTTTACTAGAACGATACCCACAAACATTGAAAAACTAAAATATAAATAAACTGCATATACTAAAAATATTTACTCCTAATCCTTTCAATACAAATTAGATACAATATTTGAACAAGTCTTATAAACTAATCAATAGCTTAAAGAATTTCACAAAAAATCATGCTTGAATGTAAATTGTTTGAGTTAAGCCAATATTAGCATAACATATCTCAATCAAAATATTGCATGTTCAAATTTAATCTCAACTTCTCACATGGGATACCCTCATGATTTTCACTCTTTAAAGTAGTGGTGAAGTGTTTACACTCAATCAATCTCATGAAAACAGTTCTACCATATTCTTGCTTGTCCACCTATTCTCCGCTATTTAGATCATACAACTTCATGAATCAAGAGGTCTTTAATCAAGGTTGTAATGGGGCCAAGGGGTTTGTAATGTGGTTGAAGAACAAAAGGATAAAGATATCACAAAGGTTCCAAAGAGTTCATAAAGTTTAGAGACATAAAAAGATCATACAAAGAAACTTCTCAAAACTCTTTACAAGTACATAGTCACCTAGGCCGGATATTTATGTTGGGCCTTTTCTTCATTCTGAACAACTTTGTAACATCTTTTTCTTTTTCCCAAAATTCAAGAGATGATTCATATATATTTTTTTTTTGAATGTATTTGCCAGTATTCCATTTCTTTTTTTTTTTTTTTTTTTTTGACTTTTCTTTTCTTTCCCCCCCACACTTATTTCTTGTTTCTAACCCAAATTTTTAACTAAAAATATCCCTTGTCTTTGCAACTTGTCTCAAAACATGCTAATTCATCTTTGGAACAAAGGTAAAGATATAAGTATATTTAGGTTAGGGACAAGTTATGGTTACCAAAGAGATAGCTTATTCAATGTAGGCTCAAATTGGTTCACTAAGGGTGTGTTCTCTTGGAACATCAATAAGGGATGGCTGTTTGGCTCTGGCTAAAAATCCTAATGCCTCTATCATATTCATGTTGTCACATGTATCAATATAGTCTCAAACGGTTTAAAGCAAGTTCTAGAGAATCCTGTAATCATAAGAGCACTCAAGAAAGAAATTAGATTGATTTGTATAATGCATCAATCATTATAGGCTCAAAAACTCACAAGGATGATTATACAAGTCAGATTAAGTCTAAACATGCTTCTTTCTCAATCAACATATCATATTAACATTGGCTCATAAAAAAAAAAAATGATATCAAGCTCAATTCTCATGAAAATCTTCTCACTAATAACTCTGTTTTAGACTTATGCAATTCATATCTCATCATTGTATTAAAAAGGAACTAAAACACACTAAAAATTATAATAAAGACTCATAAAAAAAAAATAGTAGACAAAAATAAAAGAAATCCTAAATCATTCCCCCCACACTTAATTCTTACATTGTCCTCAATGTAAGTCTATTAACCCAAATGAAAGAATCATGTGTAAGAGAAAAGAACTAATAACATAAGAATAGGAACAGCTAAGACTCAAAACAAAACAAACTCATGCAACCTAAATAATCTTAAAATACTAAACAAAAATTAACAAGTAAACATAAAAAGATTAAAATCAAACTGACAAGGTGTGTCTCAAGTCTCCCTTACTCAGACCTTGTTCAGAATGAATACTTCTAAATTGCTTAAAACACAACAAACTTTTTTTTTTTTTTGAAAAGAAGAAATCAAACTGACAAGGTATGTCTCAAGTCTCCCTTACTCAGACCTTGTTCAGAATGAATACTTCTTAAATTTTTTTTTTTTTAAATTAGCAAAATATGTCCCTTACCCCCTACTAAAATATGACATTGTCCCCAATGTCAAATTTTAAAGGTAGAATTTAGGAGATATTACCTGCAGAGGTTGCTAACCACTTATTATAACTGAGACACAACAAGCAAAATGTTAGATAATGTCACAAAGACAAAGTGCAATCCACTCCTTGCTCGTCCATATCTCTTTTTCTTTTTCCGAGCGTTTGCGAAACAACCGTAGCAGATAAACACTCATAAGCTTGGAGCTTTTTAAGTAAATCTTCAATGGTTGTAGCAGAAATTATGGTTCTCCTTGCCTCTGAAAACATGAATCCATTATCCACAGCATTATCTAAATATAAAAGCAAATTACTAAAATAACCATTAATATTAAGCAAACCAATGGGTTTCTTATTTGTGACCAAAGATGACCAAGAAGCCACGCAAGCTATTTCTTCCAATGTACCCAGACCTCCTGGTAAAGCAATGAATGCATCGGCAGAATGGTACATGATTGTTATCCGTTCAGGGACACTCCAGACTTGTATTTCCTTACCCACGGTAGGTCCACAAAAACTTGTGAATAGTTTTGGCACGATTCCTAGAACTGGACTTCCTCCGGTGTGTGCTGCTGTAGCGACTGCTCCCATTAAACCCGTACTACCGCCTCCATAAATCAAGTGGATCTTTTGTTGGGCAAGTATTACTCCAACTCTTATGGCTTCATCAGCGAATATGTTATTTTTCCCTGGATAAGCACCTCCAAAGACACAAATTTTTTTAATGCGCTGGGATGAAGTACTTTCCATTTTTTTTTTCGAGTGCCTGAAAGAGAATGAGTACATGGTGTAATATATAGAGGACTGAGTAGTGAATCAGACAAGAGTAATAATGTCGCCGAAAGTGTATCTGACCTGTCAGAAGAAAATGTTAACCTAACAAAAGATTTTTGCGTGATTTCAGGAAGAAAATCAAAAAGAGAAGAAAAAATCAACCGTAAAAGACAAATAAAAAAAACGAGAATAATTACACAAATCGAACAACACGTAAATTAAAACAAAATAAAGTTATTGCAAATCAAACCAAAAGCTGAGAAGTCATTTATTGTAGTTGTGATTGTGGCTCACATCTTCCTCTGGTTTTACGTCCAGAAACGGCTTAAACGCCTTCTATGAGTCGAGGATATGCTTCCCATCCAGTTTTCTTACAAGCTGGCAAACAGGGTCTTTTAACATCAGATTCCCAAGATGTTGCCATTCCCTTTGGAATTGCGGCCATAAATCAAGAATTTCTCTTTGTACGTCTCCACTAGGATGCGTCTCAAGAGAAAGTTGGATATTACCCAAATTCTCCTTACTCAGTCCATCCTTAATGAATTCAATTTTATCATCTCGATTAGAGGACGGAATCCCAATAGAACGACATTTACCGTTACACGTCCATCGTGCACATTTGTGGCAATTTGAACTCATGCGCTTTGCTCGTCGCTTCTTTGCAAAAGTGCTTCTACCTGTACCTGGTAAATGCAAAACAGGAAGATATTCATCTTCACGTACCTTGGCTTCAATTAGCCAACGTATGTCGTCAGGAATCCCTTTGTGCATAAGCATTCTTAATCTCTCAAGTCGAACTTGGTAAAGCTTCAGTAAAATATTTCGAGGAAAAGGAGGAAATCGTTTCTGCAATCTTGTGAGAATATCATCCATCCTGAAAAAAAAGAATGAAAAAAAAATTGAAAGAGAAATTGGAAGAGAAATTTATATACAATATCAGTTTTGTGGGTAGCTGATGGAACCGATTTAAGTAATCACGGAGTACCGTTATCCGCCATTTAACCGGGGTTAAAAAAAATAAATTAAAAATTATATTTACATCTTGTAAGAGAAAAGAACTATTAAACAAAAGAAAAGAAAAACAATAAAAGATAAAATGATGGAGAGTAAGGAATATGCAAATCTGATATAATAGATGCTCTCCATCCTTTTGGGTTGCCTCCCAAGAAGCGCTTGGTTTATTGTCCTCAGCCTAACTTAGACCCATGCCATTATTATTCAACATACTTTGGCTCAAAAAGTGGAAACTCCTCCACATCTTGTATTGGAAAGTTCTCATAGTAAGGCTTCAATCTATGACCATTCACTTTGAATGCCTTATCTGTTTTTGGGCTTTGGATTTCAACTGCACCATGAGTAAATACATTAGTAATAACAAAAGGTCCAACCCAACGAGAACGTAACTTACCTGGATATAACTTAAGGCGTGAATGGAAGAGAAGAACTTTTTGTCCAACAACAAATTCTTTTCTTGATATCATCTTGTCATGGAATGCCTTAGTCTTTTCCTTGTAAATCCTAGAATTCTGATAGGCATCATTCCTTATCTCCTCTAATTCTTGTAGGTCAAGTTTTCTTTTCTTTCCTATCTCATCCATCTCCATGTTGCATTGTTTGATAGCCCAATATGATTTATGTTCCAATTCAACCGGAAGATGACAAGGCTTACCATAAACAAGTCGATAAGGAGACATACCAATGGGTGTCTTATATGCTGTCCTATAAGCCCAAAGTGCATCATCAAGTCGTGAACTCCAATCCTTCCTATTTGGATTAACTGTCTTTTCAAGGATGGACTTAACTTCTCGGTTTGACACTTCAGCCCACTAGTTTGAGGATGATATGAGGTGGAGACCTTGTGTGTGATGTTATACTTCCTCAAAAGTGCTTCCATAGTCCTATTGCAAAAGTGAGTACCTCTATCGCTGATTATGGCCTTTGGCGTTCCAAACCTAGCCAAGATGTTAGTCTTGACAAAATCTGAAACAACTTTAGAGTCATTAGTCCTAGTGGATTTTGCTTCCACCCACTTTGAAACATAATCAACGGCAAGTAAAATATAAAGATTACCAAAAGAAGGAGGAAAAGGTCCCATGAAATCCATGCCCCATACATCAAAAATTTCAACAATAAGTATTGGAGTTTGAGGCATTTGATTTCTAGCACCTAAGTTACCAGTTCTTTGGCAACGATCACATGACTTGCAAAAGAGGTATGCATCTTTGAATATGGTAGGCCAATAAAATCCAGAATCAAGAACTTTCATGGCTGTTCTTTTGGATCCAAAGTGTCCTCCACATGCATAAGAGTGACAAAAGGTGAGAATAGATTGAAATTCAGTTTCGAGTACACACTTTCTTATAATCTGATCGGAGCAATGCTTCCAAAGGTAAGGATCATCCCATATGTAGTATTTGGCATCACTCTTGATCTTATTTCTTTGAGCTTGTGTCAACTCTTGTGGCAACTTCTTGGTAACTAAGTAATTAACAATATCAGCATACCAAGGAGTTGTTGTTCTTATAAAAAGAAGTTGCTCATCCGGAAAGTTCTCATTCAAGGGTAGTGCATCATCTTCATGAACTAAACGGCTAAGATGGTCCGCAACCAGGTTGTCACTACCTCTCTTATCTTTTATCTCCAAATCAAACTCTTGTAAGAGAAGTATCCATCTAATCAACCTTGGTTTGGCCTCCTTTTTAGTGAGTAAGTACTTAAGGGCTGCATGGTCAGAAAATACAATTACTTTAGTACCAATTAAATAAGATCGAAATTTTTCTAAAGCAAATACAACAGCCAAAAGTTCTTTTTCAGTAGTGGAATAGTTCAATTGAGCATCATTAAGAGTTCTTGAGGCATAATAAATGGCATGTGAGGCTTTCCCAACCCGTTGGCCCAAAACAGCTCCAATGGCATAGTCACTAGCATCACACATGATTTCAAAAGGTACATTCCAATCTGGTGGTTGGATGATAGGAGCTGATGTCAAGAGTCCCTTCAATGTTTCAAACGCCTCTTTGCATTTATCATCAAAGTGGAAAACCACATCTTTTTGTAGTAGCTTGCAAAGAGGTAATGTGATCTTTGAGAAGTCTTTGATAAATCTCCTATAGAAACCTGCATGTCCAAGAAAAGAACGAACCTCTCTCACATTTGTGGGAGGTGGTAAAGAATGCATAATATCTATTTTAGACTTATCAACCTCTATCCCTCTAGAAGAAATAACATGGCCCAAAACTATTCCTTGTTCTACCATAAAGTGACATTTTTCCCAATTCAAAACAAGGTTAGTTTCCATGCATCTTTCAAGTACAAGTGTAAGGTTCTCTAGACATCTATCAAAAGAATCACCATAGACACTAAAATCATCCATAAACACTTCTATGATATTCTCTACATAATCTGAAAATATGCTAACCATACACCTTTGGAATGTAGCTGGTGCATTACAAAGACCAAATGGCATACGCCGGTATGCAAAAGTACCAAATGGACATGTGAATGTTGTTTTCTCTTGGTCCTCCGGAGCAATGGCTATCTGATTATAACCTGAAAAACCATCAAGAAAACAATAATGAGAATGGCCAGCTAACCTTTCAAGCATTTGATCAATAAAAGGTAAAGGAAAGTGGTCTTTGCGAGTTGTGGAATTAAGTTTACGATAATCAATACAAACTCGCCATCCTGTTTGAATCCTAGTAGGAACAAGTTCATTCTCATTATTTGTTACCACCGTTACACCTGATTTCTTTGGAACCACTTGGACTGGGCTCACCCATTTGCTATCCGAGATAGGATAGATCACTCCAACATCTAGGAGCTTCAGTATCTCCTTTTTCACAACCTCCATCATAGGAGGGTTCAATCTTCTTTGTGCTTCTCTTGTTGGTTTAGACCCTTCCTCTAACAAAATCCGGTGCATGCACATGGATGGGCTTATTCCCTTGATATCGGCAATTGTCCAACCAATTGCTGTTTTATGCTCTCTAAGCACCTGGATAAGTCGCTCTTCTTGCAAAGGTGTGAGCTCTTTGGCAATGATGACAGGTAGTGTGTCCTTTTCCCCTAAGAACAAATATTTCAAGTGGTTCGGTAGTGGTTTCAATTCTAAAGTTGGTGCCTGCAAAATGGAAGGTAGAAGTTTCTCATTAGATAAAGGCAAATCAATAAATGAAACATCAAACCTTGCATCTTTAGGTTGCAGCGAGTGTAAAGATTCTAGTGCCCCTTCCACATGGTCACTCAAGGCTAGTTTAGCATTCCCCATTCCGAGATGGTTGCTAAGGACTATTTCCACACTATCTTCACCATCTAGCTCATAAGCTTGCTGCACTAGTGAGTCAATTATATCAATATTAAAAACAGAATGCACATCACTAGGATATCTCATGGCCTCAAAAATGTTAAAGCGAATTATTTCACCATCAAATTCCATAGTTAAAGTGCCATCATGTACATCTATTTTAGTTCTTGCTGTTTTCAAGAATGGTCTCCCTAATAGAATAGGTGTGGGATTAGAAGACATCTCATCTTCCATCTCAATAACATAAAAGTCAGCGGGAAAAACCAATTCATTAACCTGTACAAGAACGTCTTCTACAACTCCTCTTGGATAAGTGTTAGAACGGTCAGCAAGTTGTATTATAACACCGGTTTCCTCTAATGGTCCTAGATTCAATGAAGCATAAATTGAATATGGCATGACATTAATAGATGCCCCTAGATCTAGCATAGCACGCTCAAACCTGGTGTTGCCTATCTTACAAGGAATGGTAAACATACCTGGATCCTTGCATTTAGGTGGGAGTTTCTTTTGAAGAACAGCTAACACATTCTCCCCCACACTTACCTTTTCATTCCATTTCAACTTCCGTTTAGATGTGCACAACTCTTTTAGGAACTTGGCATATCTTGGCACTTGCTTGATAGCATCTAGTAAAGGAATGTTCACCTCTACTTTCCGGAAGGTTTCCAAAATTTCCTTCTCTTGCTCCTCCTTCTTGGACTTTGCTAACCTGCTAGGAAAAGGTGGAGGAGTTATATAAGAAGGAAAGGATGGTTTAGGAATTACCTTTTTTAGTGGCTCGTTGGGATGTGAAGAGGATGCCATGGTATTGTTCTCCCCTTGAGCACTATCATTTTGTGGTGTCTCTAGCTGTTTCCCACTTCTTAAATTTATAGCATTGGCATTCTCTCTTGGATTCACTATGGTTTGGGAAGGTAATTTCCCAGAATCCCTTGCTTGCATTTGACTCATGGTTGTTGCCAATTGCCCTATTTGAGTCTCCAAATTTCGAATACTTGTCTTTGTTTCCTGTTGAAATTGAATTGTATTAGTAGAAAGAGCTTTAACAAGATCTTCAAGAGAAGTACCTGAATTTTGGGTGGGTGGTAGTTGTTGTCGGGTTTGGTATGGTTGTTGCACTCTTTGCTGAAAACCCGGTGGCCTGTGGTCAAATGGTGGAGGAATAGTTTGTGATTGGTTCCCTCCATAATTGAAGTTTGGATGATCCCTCCATCCTGGATTGTATGTGTTTGAGTAGGGATCATATTTCCTTGATTGGTTCTGAAATCCACCCATGGCATTCACATGTTCATTGGTATCCTCTTGAAGTGTTGGACACATATCAGTTTGGTGCCCTATGTTTGAACATATGCCACAAGCCTTTATTTGTTGTATTTTACCTACAGCCAATTGTTGAACAAGAGAAGTCAGTTTATCAAATTTTTGTTCAAGGGATGATATACTTACCTCATTAACTCTCTTGGATTGTGGTGGTGGATCTTGTCTCATTGAGAACTGTTGAGAATTGGCTGCCATGTTGGAGATTAATGTTCTAGCAGCCCTGGGAGTCTTATCAACTAGAGCTCCCCCACTAGCGGCATCTATCATACTTCTCTCCATGGGCATGAGACCTTCATAGAAGTATTGGATGAGAAGTTGTTCACTTATTTGATGGTGTGGACATGATGCACAAAGTTTCTTGAACCTCTCCCAATATTCATATAAGGACTCTCCGTTGTATTGCCGAATCCCACATATCTCTTTCCTAATGTTGGCAGCCTTAGATGCTGGGAAATACCTTTCCAAGAATGCTTTCTTCAAATCATTCCATGTAGTGATGGTCCCGGATGGTAGATAGTAGAGCCATTCCTTTGCTGAATCAGCTAGAGAGAATGGGAAGGCTCTCAACTTAACTTGCTCTTCCGTGACCCCTGTTGGTCTCATGCTTGAGCAAACTACATGGAATTCCTTGAGGTGCTTATTTGGATCCTCTCCTGCAAAACCATGAAAAGTTGGGAGAAGGTGAATCAAACCAGATTTTAATTCAAAAGCTACCTCAAGATTAGCATATTCAATGCATAATGGTTGTTGACCCAAGTCCGGAACGGCTAGCTCCTTGAGAGTTCGGTTGTCAGCTGCTGCCATCTCTCCTTGCTTCTCTTGGATGTTTTGGATCAACTCCTCGATTGGTTGTTGGTGAGAAGTTATAAATTCCCGAATTTTTCTAAGTCGTAAGTCTTCTTCGGGAGCTTGGAACATTCACTAATAAAAAAAAATAAGAAAGTAAATAATTAGAACAGAAAATAAGAATAAACCAATAAACTAATAAACTAAAGAAAGCAATCCCCGGCAACGGCGCCAAAAATTTGATGCACCCAAAAGAGTGTATCTTATTTAACCTTGCACTAAAAAGATCAATTGTAAGTATAGTAGTTAGCAAGGGTCGAGTCCTCAGGGATTGGGTTTTAGTTTATAAGTTGATAGTTTAAAACTTAAATTCAAGAACAATAAAAGAAAATGGGTTTTTGAAGCTAGATTTAAACTAAAGTAAATAATAAGAATAAGATGCAAGGCGGTATAACCAGCCAATAAAAATATATATACTAAATTAGGCGGTATAACCAGCCAATAAAAATATATATACTAAATTAGGCGGTATAACCAGCCAATAAAAATAAAACAAAATTAATATACAAATTAGGCGGTATAACCAGCCAATAAAAATAAATATACTTTTAAAAATAAGCAAACTAGAAAAGTAAGAAAACAAGTAAGAAGAATCAAAAATGAAAAATATGGTTAAGGTTTCATTCTCCACCACTAGACATCATTAAGAATCAATTTCAGATCTATCAATATCAACCAACTATCAAAGTTAACAACCGTAGATAACAACAAGCTCTGTTATCCCAATCTTTCCTTAGTTTGTCGTTAAATAGAACAAGCTCTCTATTTAATCTCTAACCATCAAACAACCTAGAATAAGCTCTCTAGATTCAATTTAATGGCAGCTTTATGATGAGAAAGATAGGTTGATCTAAGCAACAAACACATAAGCTCGGATTGTTCAACTTAGGTTATGTTCCACTTTGCAATTATTGAAAACTTGACCATAATCATTAATCACAAATTGCCACTTATGAATAGGAAATCAAGACAATTACACGGATCAAGACTCCTAAACTAGCAATAGATAATTATCAAGATCTATCTAGTTGTACACCTAAACAAATCAAGACAACATCATGAACAATTCTTGTAGAAGAACATAAGCAACTTTGATAGAAAATTAATGATAGATAGAATCTGAAAATCAATCACAAAACATGTCTAGGGCTTTGAAATCACCCTTAACCAAATAGAAGTTTAGCCTAGCATAGGCATTATAAACATAAAATTAAATAGAATCTAAGAATAAAATAAAAGAAAGAAAGAAGAAGAAGAAGAATATTAATTATCCAACCTCTTGCTCTTTCTAAAGAAAACGAAAACTAGAGAAAAGAAAGAAGAAGAAAACTTAGAGAATTTTGTTAAAATGGCTAATATCCTACCAATCTCCAATATGATCCCTTACAATCATCCAAGGCCCTCTATTTATACACATTTTGGAGGGCTAAATGACAAGAGACAAGCTTTACAAATTTCAAAGGTAGGTATATGACGATTTTGATCAGCCAACTTGATGGTCGATTTCGTCAATATTGGAGGCCTGATCTGATCACATGGTCTTCTAGAAAAAGGTTCCCCTATCAGTTACGGAATCATAGCCGTTGGAATCAGCTCATTTGCTGATGTGGTTAAGCAGATATGGGCAAAATACGAAAACATGTCAGCACAGATGTCATTACACATCAGCCAACTTGATGGTCGATTTATTCAATATTGGAGGCCTGATCTGATCACATGGTCTTCTAGACAAAGGTTCCCCTATCAGTTACGGAACCATAGCCGTTGAAATCAGCTCATTTGCTGATGTGGATAAGAAGATACGGGCATAATACGAAAACATGTCAGCACAGACGTCATTGCACATCAGCCAACTTGATGGTCGATTTCGCTAGGGAAAACGACTCCGTTTTAAGAAGTGTAAAACATGAAAAAGATAGATATGCCTCTTATCTTTGCATGGCTACAAATTTCAGCCTTATTGCTTCAGTGAAACTCGAGATATAGCTGATATGGCAAAAGGTGTCGGAACTGAAACTGAACTGGATTTGCCCTTAATTCTAGTAATCTGAAATCACTCAAAGAAACTTGTGAAAAACACCAAAATACATAAAAATATAAAAGATCATAAACACAATTAGACTAAACAATAATAACTCGTATTTGACACAAAACATTAATAAAACATAACTAAAAACTATATAATTATACGAGTTATCACAGATCTTCGTTGTTGTTTGCTTGAGGTCGAGGTTCTCCTCTTATGATCGACCCTTCAGCAACCCATTTCCCTCGGGTCAATCTCGTCATCATTTCAATCATCTTGGCTATTTGCTCACGTGACTCCTCTTGAGATTTTGTTATCTATTCCTGTGCTTCTTGCTGAAATCTGGCCAATTGTTCTTGTAATTCTCTTTGCACTCTTTCCATTTGTTTTGTTTGCGCTGCTTTTTCACTTTCCATGGTTTATCTGAGGAAAGGTATTGTATTAGCATTGAGTGATCTTAGGTTTCCTACTGGCTTTCAAATCTCGTAACTTTTGTTCTGAGGGTGAACTTTCTTTAGAGTGCTTTTAAAGCCAAATAGAATCTTATCTACCTCCCAATTTATTGCATGTATGCTTATGAATGAATGCATGTATGTATACAACACGATGTTAGCATGATGCATGTAAAAAGAAATGGCATGAACATATTGTACAAAGAATTAAAGAATGAATTTTTATTGCAAACTATTTTACTTTCAGAACAAAATTTTCCTCGAAAATGGTTGGATTTGGTTGAAAAGGAAAGAAAGTCTATTCTTAAAAAAGAGGTTTTTTTTTTTTGGAAGAGGCTTCAAAACATTTTGGGCACGACAATGCCCCCTTGGCGTAGTGGTCTGTGGGCACCCAGATGTACATTCAATCTTACACACTCAACAGTTCGTAAAATGAAGTCAACAAGCAAGGAAGTTCCTTCATGTGTTCTTAACTTCGGTGTATCTAACGCAACTTCGGCATGGCTTTACCTAAGTTTGGCTTCGTAGGGTTCACTACATGCAGTTCGGTTGAATTTTGAAGGCCCAAATTGCTCCCCACTGTCGCCTGTGAAGGCTAGAAAGGCACCCCAATTTAAACGGGTTCAATTTGTTAGAGCATATTTCCCATGCCTATGCGGAGGATATCACCTCACGAAAGCGTAGGTACTTTAATACTCCAGAATTATTTCGCTAGCCTATGCAGATTGTTAGTCAGGAAGGTGTAGTTTACTTTACTTCCACTTAAAAGGATGGAGCCAGGGTATAGAGCTCATGTTATGCAAATGCGAGTGTAGTGTGTGAGGGGGAACAAACGAACCTTTCAACACCTACTCTAAATACCCCAACAATTTATTAAAGCAAAAGTCAAATAATGTGAAGCATTAATTAACCGAAGAGCAATAATAATATACAACATTAAATAATCAGACAATAATAATATGCATGAAAATGGACCTTTTTTTTAAACATTTTTTTCAAGAAATCCTCATTATTTGGGAAAAGAATGGGCACTATAATTAAATACCAAGTAAAACCAACTAGTCGAGACTTTAGATAACACGTGATCAATTTTAGGCCTGACTCTTTGGGTCCCAGCGGAGTCGCCAAGCTGTCATAACTGTTTTTCGACCGTTAGATGATTTTGAAAACACAAATGGAGTCCCCACCAATCTTTTTGTTTAGGTGTGGTTGGTCACCTATTAAAAATTGATTTTTATAAAACATTTTAAGAAAATCAATTTTGAAGTTTGCGTTTTAATCCCGAAAGAAAATAAAAGCGAGTTAGGGAGTCGGTTACGTGCGGGGAAAATTAGCACCCCGCGACGCCCGTATAAAACGGTACCTTATTGATCACGTGTTATCCCAAGTCTCGGTAAACGTTGGTTTTAGGTTCGGCATTTAAAATTAATTCTCTTTTAACAATAATCATGTTGTTTGAAAATGACCCGAAATTTATTGATGCAAAATTTTTCCATATTCCCCGATAGACCCGGCAAAATATAGAAATTTTTATTTATTTTAGAATTCTCTGAATCACCCTCGTTTTGTAAAAAGGATATTCCGTTGTTTAATAATAATTGATAATATCCTCCCCGACAGACCGAGCAGAGAATTCATGAATTATTTTAACTCGAGAACAACCTTTATTTATGAAAGCGAATGTGAATCCTTTGTCGAAAACGTTCGTTAAATACTACCAATACTTTTGGTGGTATTTTAACGAAATTTTCTCACCTCAAGACATCTTAGGAATCACTACTATGATATCCTCCGAATTCCATCGTCGGTAATCCACATTCATTTTTTATTCTTGCATGAGTGCACATGGTGCAACAATAAAAAATGCAATACATATGAATTAAATAATTTATTCTCTTCATTTTAAAATACACACATATCTCGAATTATTATGAACACCAACAATAAAAAAAATATTAAAATATACTACAACGTTTAAATAATGAACACCAATAATGAAATATATTGAAATATACTACAACGTTTAAATAAATAATGAACACCAATAATAAACTATATTAAAACATGCTAAAATATTTAAATGAATAATAAACACCAATAATAAATTATATTAAAACATGCTACAATATTTAAATAAATAATAAACACAAATAAAAATAAAAATATATATATTGAAACATGCTACAACTTAAATAAATAATAAACACAAAAAATATAATATAATAAAACATGCTAAAATATTTAAATAAATAATAAACATAAATAATAAAATATATTGAAACATGCTACAATATTTTAATAAATAATAACACAAATAAAAAAAATATTAGATATGCTATAACATTTAAATAAATAATAACCACAAATTAAAAATAAAAACATCTTAAACATGCTACAATACTTAAATGAATAATAACTCAAATAATATATATATATATATTAAACATGCTATAACACAAATAAAAAAGATATTCTTTTACCCAATTGATTTGAAGCTTGACCCGAATCTAGTGGAGTTTGGACCCAGAACCTGTGGGCCTGAAAATCCAGTCTGCTATGATGGGTCAGCAGGCCCTTTTCTTCATTTTCTTTTCTTTCTTTTCTTTTCTTTTTCTTTTCTTTTTCTTTTCTTTTCTTCTTTCCTTTCCTTTCCTTTTTCTTTTTCTTTTTTCCTTTCCTTTTTCTTCTTTCCTTCCTTTTCTTCTTTCCTTTCCTTTTTCTTCTTTCCTTCCTCTTTTTCTTTCCTTTCCTTTTCTTTTTTTTTGGCCCCTAAAGCGAGTCGGGTGCGCGGGTTGGCACGTGGGTCAGCGTCTTGACCTGCTACTGAAACAGTGTCATTCTCGACACCTATAAAACCCAATTTTTTTTATTTCCTTTCTTCCCTCTATCTCTCTCTCTCTCTCTCAAGCCCTAAGTTTTCTCTCCCTTCTCTCTACCCCTTTCAACAACCCCACCAGAAACCCAACCAAAACCCAAAAATCGACCGGCAGTCATCGTGCTGGCCGCCGTTCACCATCGTCAACCGTTGCTCGTCGGCAGCTGATAACCTTCAAATTTCTGGGAATTGCTCCTCTTATTCCCCTCTTTCCTTTTTTCCACTTAGTTTATCCAAAAAATCAACCGAAGAGCCTAGATCTAAACTTGGATCTCGAGGCTTTCACTTTTCGATCCGGCGCCCCCCACTGTTAAATAGCCCCCAAAATCCTACCTTAGTTTTCTCTCTCCTTAAGATCCCTTCTCACCGTTGTGTTTTCCCAACAAACTCCCCGAACCCGTAGAACCGAAACCACCGAACTTTAAAGGGTTTTTTTTAGTGTTTTGTGGTTTGTTGGTTGTTTGTGTTGTTTTTGCAGGGTTGTGATTGTGTGTGATTGTGTTGTTGGGTGTACGGGGTTTGTGGATGGTGGTGACCGAATACCTTCCTTCAGGCTTGGGTCCCCTTTGATGGCAGCCAAGATTTCTTTTTTTTTTCTTTGGTTTTTGTGGTCTGTTCAAATGGGGGGGAAGCCGACTGGTGTGGTTAGGCTTGGGGGTTTTTTTGGCTTGGTTGATTTTGGTGGTTTTGTGGTGGGTTGAGAGCAGAGCAGTGGTGGCATGTTGCAGGCTGCTGAGGGGTAGGGTGGCGTGGGGCAAGGTGGCTGGGGTAGGGGGCTGGCGTGTGGGTTGCTGGCTACTGGGGGTAGGGTGTTGGTAGCTGGCTGTCTAGGCAAGTGGGGGGCTCGGGTGGTTGCAGAGGCAAGGGTTGGCGTGAGGGTAGGCCAAGGTTTTGGGGTTGCTGTTGCTTGCTAGGGTTTGGTGGCTATTGTTTGGAGCCCAATACTGCCAGGCTCGGCAGGCCTGCTACTGGGCTCAATGCGTGAGTTGGGCAGTGGCCTGTTGGGCCAAACCAGCTTCCAACTTCCAATGTGTTTAGTCCAATTAAAAATAATTAATAAAAAAAGATTTAACAATATCGGATCCAAACATACAAACACCGATGAAGTCTAATTCGGGCTTAATTAAAGACTCGATTTAGATTCGCACGACAAACGACCACTGTAGACACCGATTTTTATCTGGGTTAATTTTAGTTTTTTTTTTATTTTTAATTTGTAATTTTTAACTTCAATTTTAATTTCATTTTTTATTTCTAAGTTTATTTTCGGATTTAATTATAAAAAAAAGGAAATAGCAAAAAGAAAAGAAAAAAAAACACTTTGGATTGAACCGAAACTCTACTTGGATCAGGATTAACTTAGGATCAGACTCTGAAATGGGATAAGAACTTCGAACCAAAGCAAATCAAAACTCTATCATTTGTTTTCCTATAAAAGAGTGTGGGAATCAACAGCAAAAGGGGGGAGAAACACACAATTTCGAATTATAAGCGGTAAAGAACAAGGAAGTCAGTAGCAAAAATATATATATTCTTGAGAGCTTTTAGATTCGAATTTCTTTGGGTTTTGGGTTCTAGGAATTATTTTGAGAAATCCAACGATGAATATTTAGGCAAGGGTAGAAGTGTGTGGCTGAATGGTGACCATCCAACGGTGAACGGAGCCGGATCGGAGAATTTTAATTTGGGGATTTCGAGTTTTCAAACTAAGATCTTCGAGTTTCGGGTTTGATTTGGGAAAAACTAAGTTGATTTTTTAGTAGAGAAGGAAAAAAGAAATTTTTGGTATTTTTTGGGAATTTTTGGAAATTTTTGGAGTTCGATAATTGGGCGGCGACGACGGGCAAGTGATCGAAATCTAGAAATTTGTTCTTGGTGTTCTTGAGGAGAGAGGTTAGAGAGAAAGTAAGGTTTTTTTTTTTCTAAAGAGGTGAGCAAATAGAACCAAAAAAAATATATTTTGGGCTAAAAGGGGGGTCTAGCAGCCGAGTCGGGTCAGGACCCACGAGCTGACCGGCGCCTGGGCCTGACCCAGCTGCTTGTTAGGATTTGGTTGGGCTTTGTTTGGTTTGTTTCTTTCCTTGTTTCTTCTTTGTTTTGTTATTTATGTTCTAGATTTGTTTAAGTTATTTGTTTTTTTTTTTTACATATGTTTTTTTTATATATTTATTTAATTTATTTGCATTATTATTATTATTTATTTTTGGACTAATATTATTTTAGTTTTGATTTTTGCAGGCATATTTTTAAGTTTAACTTTATTTTTCGTTTTGTTTATGATTTTATTTTATATCAATTTATATATTATTATTTATTTTATATTACTAACATTATTTTATTTCAGGTTTCAGGTTTATGTTAGTTTTCTTTATTTGATTAATTTATTTATGTAATATTTTATTGTTATTATTACTATTATTATTATTATTAGATTATATGGTATGATTTTAGGATTATTTTTAGAATTATTATTTTTTATTATTATTATAGGATTATTATGATTTTTTTATTATTATTTTATTTTTTAGGTTTGCATGGATTTTGTTTCTATTATTTTTAGGTTTGCATGGATTTAGGTTTTTATTTTGTTTTTTAGATTTGCATGATTAGGTTTTTATTTTATTCTTTAGAATGCATGATTTAGGAATATTATTTTATTTTATTTTTTTAGACTTTGCATGATATTAGGAATATTTTTATTTTTATTATTTAGACTTTGCATGATATTAGGAATATTATTATTTTTATCATTTAGATAATGTATGATTTTATAATATTATTTTTATTTTTATTATGGCATGATCTATTTTTATTTTATTTTTTAGACATTGCATGAATTAGGATTTTTATTGTTTTTTTTATTTTATGTTTTTGCATGATTTAGGAATTGGCATGCTTTTATGATTTTATTTTGTTAGATTTTTACATGATTAAATATAACATAATATGATTTTATTTTATTTTTATTTTTATTTTTTTAAATTAGTTTACATGATTAGAAAAATACGTATTTACTTAGGATTGATTAAGACCATGTAGATAAGACCGATTTAGAATATTATGTGACTGATATGGTATTATCTTTAGGATAGGCGTTGTGGGGGTGCTCATCCTTTCCCACACATAACTGAACTCCCGGACCTAAGTTCTGAAACGTAGATCGGAACCTATTCTTTTTAGGGTGCCTTTGTCAAGCTTAGGATAACTTTAAAAAGAATAGATTCATAAAGGTGACTAATCACACCTAGTTAGATGATTAGTGGCAACTCCATGTTTGCGTCTAACTTGATAAATTCGTATTTGGCACGTTATAACAACCACGATTATAAAATTAACTCCAAGTTGCAACACATAATTACTCTCAGCCCTAAACCAGCATACAAAATGCAAATATATTGGCTGCTAAACCCATTTTCAATGCATAAACGATAAAAATATCAAACAACAAAACAAACTAAAAACCCAAACAACTCGCTCATTGTTTCTTTGCCTTTCCATTGTTCTAATTTTTCTTAATAGGCCAACGAGAACAACTCTTGCACGAGGACTCATAGGTGGATCATACCAGTTAAAGAAACAACATGCAGCAGCACACCCATACTTTTTGCAGCCAAAAAATCTTTTTCCCGTATTGTCGTTTGACCAAGAGGTTCTTAAATTAGCTGACAATCCACAATAGCAAATAGGAATCACATTAGGTAACTCCATGTCCCTCTTCCTTGCTTTTTGTCTTGCATTCTGTCTTCTTCTTCTTCTCTGCTTCTTTGCTTCTCTTCATCTTCTTCTCTGCTTCTCATCTTCTTTGCTTCTCTTCTTATTTGTTTCTCTTATTTTTTTCTGCTCTTCTTTAAAGAAACTTTTTTTCGCTTTCTTTTTTCTTCCTTCAACAACAAAAACACACATATTTCTTCTTCATTAGGTGAGCTTAGGGTTTTTTTGTTTTACCGGTTTCGTTTCCCTCCCCCAAATCCCTTTTCATTTTCGAAAACAATTTCCCCCAAAATAAAAATGGCATTTTCAGCCCGTTAAAGCCAGCTGGACATTCTAGCTGGTTAAAAGAATTACACGTCATTCAGCCGTTAGTCTTTAAACGGTTGGGTGACGACAATTTTAAATTTTACTAACGTTAGTGCTTAAATTGCAAGTTTTGATAGTTGGGTGACCCAATGCAAAGCCCGATAATAGTTGAGTGACCATTCGTGTAATTAACCCTTAAGTATCGAGGTTAAAGTTAAATTAAGAATCTCAAAAAAAAAAAATTATGAATAACCGATTAAAAAATGATATATATTCAATCTTCATACTATACAAGTAGATCTCAAAAAATAAGCTTTTAGTGTAAAACTCGATAAAAGATCATGATATATATATATATATATATATATATATATACACTAAAGAAATAGAAGGAGAATATCAAATTCTGTTGTTGTGGCCGATGGATGGTGATCAGAGATTTAGATTTAAATTGTAGTCATAAATGTGTTTTCGATCGTTATGGCTGATTTGTATATAAGAGATAAAATGTTATATAGAAACAGAGCCACCGACTGGTTTCAAATTCGTATTTGAAGGGGTTCATGTATTTGGACTTAACTAGACTTAATTTTGCGAATAACCACCTGCTTTGGGCCAAATAAGTTGCTATCGAAGGATACGTTGCTCTTCTGCAGTAGCACCACCATAATAAGCCCATAAAAGCAGAGGTTAAAGGGTACTTTCTTTTTTCATGTTGTTTTCTTCTTATGATAAAAAAAAAAAAAAAACTTTAATTCTTATGAATTTCTGGGGTCTATCAAGTTGTTAGAACTTAGAAGCTATATATGTTATCCAACACCAATGGTATAAGAAACATGGCCAGAAGAGACACCAACTAATAACATCAACTTTCCTCTTCTTCCTAACACGATACCAGAAAAAAAAAAAGAATTGCTATAGATAATCTCAATATTTTGTTGGTCAGACAATTTTTTTAATTTTTATTTTTTGAAAAATTATGCTCTAAAACATAATCAGACTTGCCAAGGCCAAGCAGTTGCTAGCCATGTGACTGGAGCGTTCATTATTATCAGCAAGAGGAGACCCTTGACCTGCTTCCACAAAAGCATCATTGCATGTCTCGTAATCAGCAACCACTGCGCTGAGGTTGCTCATGAGGCTGCCAGGGTCGTTCTGGTTGATGTTCTCCAGGGATTTCTTCAGGTTGTCAATGGCGTCGTCGTATCTGTTAAGGCAGCTAATAAGTTTAGGACTTTTGCCCAGCCTGGAAGCCGAGGCCTTTGCTCCGTTTGTATGATCAATCAATGCCTTAATAGCAATTTCAGTAGCAAGCTTCGGATCATTCACTATTCCCTTTACAGTTCCCATGCAAAGCCGTGGGTAATCTGTCTTTTGACACAAGCCACCATCAAGAATGCGAGCTGTGGCCGTCTGGTCACCAGCAAGGAGGAAAGTGGCCGAGGCGATAAAGACCAAAGACAAGGAAGTGAAATGCTTGATAGCCATGAATCTGATACTTGTATTGGCTTTAACAAATGTTTTTATATTTGTTTTTTTTTTTTTTTAATTTGGGGTTCTTCCTCTTTGGCCTTTTCACCAGGTTGATTTCAGGAGCTTCTCTGCAAATGGTGGGGTGATTCCGTTAAATATACATGTAGGGGGGTCCTAAAGCTGTTAGGAGCTTGGCTATTTCTGGTGCTTAGCTGTTGTTTGGTTATTTTTTATGTTCCAAAAACAAATGCTTGGCTGACAATTGCCGCAGCTATTTTTATTGCTATGGATTCTCTGGTAACCCTTGATTATAGCTGAAGCTTCTTTGTAGAATATATTGGTATTGTGAGATTGACCTATCTGGTCACTTGGATGAGAAAACACTTAAAATCAAGAGAGCTTTGAGCAGTCAGGGGAAGTCAAGGCCCTGCCAGCCACCCTTAAATTCGCCTTAATTTGATGCTAGTGAACTTCTATTTAAAAAATATATATATAAAAAAAAAAAAACTTATATATCTTTTCAAGAGTAGCCCTCATTTTCACATTCTGATATGTGTCCTTTAATCCCCAATTAGTAGAGAAACAATTATAATAGAGAAGAAACAATAAGAAAAAAAATCAAGACACAAAAATTTGTATGGTTCGATCAATTGTGCTTACATTTACGTAACTACAGAGATTTTCATTATTTTTTTAAAAACAACTTACATATGCGACAATTATTACAAGATTTTTATAATCAATATTACGAAATTTTAAGAAAAATAACCTTCAAACAGGACCAACAATGAGAAGAATTAAAAAAAGGCCCAAAAAGTTTTCTCGGGTGCACTGCCCTAGGACCCCAAAAAAACCTATTTCAGTTTTATAACAATTTTTATCAAATTGGGTCATCAATTCGGATCACCTCACATAAAAATAATAATAAAAAAAATTTAAAAAAAAAAAAAAAAAAAACAGATTCCACATAAAAAAAAAACCCAACAGAAATCTGCCAAAAAAGACTTGTGTGCTGCATTACTACCAAAGGTTTAGAAAGATCATTGAGCCTGCATATTAATATACCAGTAATGCTAGTGAACTTCTATAAAATAAAAAAAATAAAAACTTATATATCTTTTCAAGAGTAGCATGTCGGCCTCATTTTCACATTTCCTTGCTAGCTAGAGGCCTAGACAGCGGTGCATTAAGATCTTTTTATGAGGCGGAAAAACTTCTAATGGTGAAAAGGGTGGCGAGAAATTTTAAATAGAGCTTTTATGTTTGAGCCGTAATCTTTCTTTTCATTAAAAAATTGTATCTAGTGTTTAGGACTTAATGTTAAATTATGTCAAACTACTCCATTGTATACTTGTACAAGAAAAAAATAAAAACCTATAGCATATAAAGTTGTCAAAACCTTTACCACCAAATTAATGAATGAGTTTTCGAAATTCCTTTTTCATGTTCAGAGCTCTCCATTTCAAAGAAAATCATTAAAAGAACTTCCATATTTTAATAATTCAAACTTTTCTATATCCCAAAATCATATATGTTAAGCCGTGTGAATTCTCAGCATTCAAGACTTATAACATTCAAAATACATTTTATTATTTTGGATAAGCCAAAATTTTTTTTTTTTTAATATTTGGATTCATTTATCCAAAGAAACAAAAAACCTGCTATAAAATGTACAATTCTTTTATGAAACAAATGTAAGAAATTAAAAGCTAAAGCGTACCTTCAATCATTATTGATTAAGAACGCGACCTTGCTTCAAACATTAAAAGAAATTCTCATACTTTAGTATATGCCTTCTAGTATATTTTTTGTGTTTCTGTAAGTTACCTTGAGATGGTTTAACAGGCAATTTATAGACTAGACTAGTGACTTATACTGGATAATTGATAGAGTTCAATCGTACCATCAAGGAATCCTTATCTTTATCAGTTACTGAGATAGAGAAGTTATATTTAACTCTTATCACTAGAGTAGTTTATCTTGAATAGGATTTACTAGGATAATATCACCTAAGTATTTATCAAGATAATTAAATAATTATCTTGGCTTTATTAAATTATCATATAGGCCATATTATTATCCAACATTCTCCCACTTGGCCCATAAGATAAAATCAAAAAATGGAATAGGTGATATTTATATCCAAAACTTAATATGGCCATAATTACTCTAGCCAAACTCTCACTCAATTAAAGATTCACATAACACGAATCATGGCGGTAGCATTCTAAACCGAATATTTCCTTCCATATATTACAATGGATGATCATCTCTAAAAGAGCATTTTATGAGATAATATTTTATGAATGAATTTTCTGTAGTCATTCAAGGCCAAAACAAACATGTAAACTTCCTGTGCACAAACTTAAACATGTTCATAAATCTAAGAATGTGACAATAACAAAATTAAGCATGTTAAAGTATGATCCACATGATAATAAACTATTTTGTCGACAATGCTTTAGTCATGGGATCTGCGACCATCAAGCCTATACTAATGTGTTGAATATCCACTTCTTGTTTCTTTACATGATCTTTAACAACAAGATACTTTATATCGATGCGCTTGCTATAATTTTCACTTTTATCATTTTTATAAAAGAGTACCGTAGAAGAGTTGTCATAATTGATGTGAACCCTAGGGGTTAAACCCTTTGAACCCACTAACAAATTGAAATACCTAACCCAGAAAAGCCAAGATTCAGGCAAAGAAAACTTAAACCCTTAAAAAGCCTGTTTCAAAGAACCTAGATTAAGCATGTAAGCTAGACCCTAAGAACTCTCGTTTCAAGAACCTAAGTTTGATAGGTTGAACGCCACAAAGAAAGAATTCTTTGATAAGTTCCTAAGTTCTTTCAAGAACTAAAAGAGAAAACTCTCACTGAATAAAATCAGACTTAATTGATCAAAAGATAATTGAAGTAGGCTGCTAAGACATATATTTATAGCCTCCCTACAATAACCCTAATCTACTAAGCAATAATATGTAAAATATGGGTTGAACATGCTCAAGCCCAAATCTAAATAATTAAAAAGATGTCTAACAAGTTTAATGAAGATAGACCCCTTAAGCCTAATGGACATAATACATAAATCAGGTCCAAAAGCCTAAGTAATTAAAAGACCCAACTAAAGCTTCTAATTTAGGCGCCACAACATTAATGAATTGGTCCCCACTTCATATTAGATAATGAACTAAAAACAGGCCCACTAATTCATTAAGATTGCCGCCCCCTTGAATTCCGCTATGACCCATCATGTGAAGCTTGGATCACATGGACCAATTCTTGGTCTTCCTCATTCAAGCAGCCCAACTTGAATGGATTGACATTGCTTAAAAGACTTGTAGATTCTTCCCAAGTCCTTTTTACCAATCCTTGCATAGCTTCCTTGAGCTTCTTGGATCTTGACCTTGTAATAGGCCCAATAGGAACATGCAATGGATCTTGAAGTCCAATACCAGCTTGGTTCTCATCATTCCCCATTTCCTCAAAAGGATTCGACCTTGAATCATCACTTATATCATAAAGGGAAAGATCAGAAACGTTAAATGAAGCAGAAACGTTATACTCACCTGGTAAGTCTACTTTGTAAGCATTGTCATTAATTTTCTCAAGGATTTGGAAAGGCCCATCTCCTCAAGGATGCAACTTGGTTCTCCTATGGGCTGGAAATCTTTCCTTGTGCATATGAACCCAAACCCAATCACCTGGTTCGAAAGTAACTCGCCTCCTGCCTTTGTTTGCTTGTAAAGCAACTTTTGCATTTTTTTTCTCAATTTGAAGCTTTACTTTTTCATGAAGAGACTTCACTAATTCAGCTTTCTTACTCCCATTCAAACTATTCCTTGCATCAACAGGTAAAGGCATTAAATCTAAGGGAGTTAATGGATTAAAACCATAAACAATCTCAAATGGAGAATAAGAAGTAGTAGAATGCACAGTCCTATTATATGCAAACTCTATGAATGGCAAACATTCTTCCCAAGTTTTCAAGTTCTTTTGTATAACAGTGCGCAAAAGTTGTGTTAAAGTCCTATTAACTACTTCAGTTTGCCCATCAGTTTGTGGATGATAAGTAGTAGAAAACAAAAGTTTAGTACCCAATTTCCCCCACAAAACCTTCCAAAAGTAACTAAGGAACTTAACATCTCTATCAGATACAATACTTCTAGGAACACTATGTAGGCGCACTATCTCCCTAAAGAACATTTCAGCAATGTTAGTTGCATCATCAGTTTTATGGCATGGGATAAAATGTGCCATCTTGCTAAACCTATCCACGACCACAAAAATTGAATCCCTACCCCTATTCGTCCTAGGTAAACCCAATACAAAGTCCATAGATATGTCTACCCATGGTGCACTAGGAACTGGTAAGGGTGTATACAACCCATGAGGTAAAACCTTAGATTTGGCCTTTCTACATGTAATGCATCTATTACATATGCGAATAACATCCCTTTTCATTTTAGGCCAAAAGAAATGTTCATACAATATTTCTAAGGTCTTCTTGACACCAAAATGACCCATTAAACCACCACCATGTGCCTCACGCACTAATAACTCTCTCATAGAACAATTAGGCACACATAGTTTATCTTGTCTAAACAAAAAACCATCATGCTTGTAAAATTTACCAAATGCTGTCTTATCACATGCTATGTATACATCACAAAAATCAGCATCATTGGCATATTCATCCTTTATATATTCAAATCCAAGCATCTTAGCATTCATAGATGTGAGAAATACATACCTCCTAGATAAAGCATCAGCCACAATATTTTCCTTACCTTGCTTATATCTAATGACATAAGGAAAGGTCTTGCTTATATCTAATGACATAAGGAAAGGTGATGGAAACTCAATTAAGAGTTGTAAACCCAAGTGCAGGTTATGTTCAAGTAATAAATTCTCGGGTGTCCGAGGTCGAACCACAGGGAAGCGTATTAGTAAGTATAAGTTTATAAATATATAAGAAAAAGAAAGTAAACAAGATATTAGGGAATCAACAACAAAACAAAATAAACAAGATATTAGAGAACAAAATAAATAAAATAACATAAAAGAAATTAAACAAAATATAAAAAAACAATAAGAAAGGATGTTGAGGTTAGAGAATCCACTCTTGGTGTTATGCTAAGATTAATCTTGTTTTATTACACAATTGAAATCCACACATAAGGGAGGTTCCAATCGGAAGGTTTAGCAATTCAGTCCAAATTGTCCAACGTCCATAGCATATGATATTATGTTCATTTGGTGTCCTCAAAACTCATAAAAAGAGTCCAAGCATTCCTTATGCCAAGGTATATGTCTACAACAAATCAAGGTTATGAAACCAAGCATTTACTGTGCCATTTTCATTGTCAATAATGAATCAAGATCTCTACTTTGCAAGTATGATTTTAAACCAAAAGAAAATATTATCTATGCTAGTGCTTATAAATGATGATTCATTTTAGCTCATGTTTAAGAGACTAACCTTAGCATTTACCAAGAGCTTCACCTCATCACCTCAACAATATGATTAGAAACACATACTAGATATGAATAAAATGAAAAGAAATGTAAGAAGAAAAAGAAAACTAGAGAAAGGAAAGAAAAAGAAAACTTAGAGAATTTTATTACAATGGCTATCCTACCAATGTATCAATGTATCCCAATACTCATCCAAGGCCCTCTATTTATACACATTTTGGAGGGCTAAATGACAAGAGACAAGCTTTACAAATTTCAAAGGTAGGTATAATAGGTGGGTGCATTTTTCTAACAATTTTCGTCATATTGTATGACAATTCTGATCAGCCAGCTTGATGGTCGATTTTGTCAATGTTGGAGGCTCGATCTGATAAAATGGTCTTCTAGAAAAATATACCCCTATCAGTTACGGATCCATAGCCGTTGGAATCAGATCATTTGCGCACGTGGATCGGAAGATATGGTCAAAATACCAAAACGGTGCAGAACAGACGTCATTGCACATCAGCCAACTTGATGGTCGATTTCGCTAGGGAAAACGACTCCGTTTCAAGAAGTGTAAAACATGAAAAAGATAGATATGCCTCTTAGCTTTGCAGGGATACAAAGTTCAGCCTTATTGCTTCAGTGAAACTCGAGATATAGCTGATATGGCAAAAGGTGTCGGAACTGGAACTGAACTGGATTTGCCCTTAATTCTAGTAATCTGAAATCACTCAAAGAAACTTGTGAAAAACACCAAATTACATAAAAATATAAAAGATCATAAACACAATTAGACTAAACAATAATAACTCGTATTTGACACAAAACAATAATAAAACATAACTAAAAACTATATAATTATACGAGTTATCACACCCCCATACTTAGATTGTTGCTAGTCCCTAGCAACGACTCAATAAAAAAAAAATAATAATAAAATAAGAAAATCTAATCTAATCCATTTTCGTAGGAAATCACGGTGGCACTTAGCATGTGACACAAGCCTTTAAACCCCTAGGTGTCCCTAGTGGACGAGTTTAGTCTCGTGAGGGTTTACTAGGACGATACCCACAAACATTGAAGACATAAGAAAAACTAAAAATAATAATTATAACTAATCCTTCCAATATAAATTAGAGATAATCATTGGACAAGTCTTAAAAACTAATCAATAGCTTAAAGAAATTCACAAAAAATCTTGCTTGAATGTAAATAGTTTGAGTTAAGCCAATAATAACATAACATATTTCAATCAAAATAGTGTATATTCAAACTTAATCTCAACTTCTCACATGGGATACTCTCTTGATTTTCACTCTTTAAAGTAGTGGTAAAGTGTTTACACTCAATCAATCTCATGAAAACACTTCTACCATATGCTTGCTTGTCCACCTATTCTCCACTATTTAGATCATACAACTTCATAAATCAAGAGGTCTTTATTCAAGGTTGTAATGGGGCCAAAGGGTTATAATGTGGTTAAAGAACAAAAGGATAAAGATATCACAAAGGTTCCAAAGAGTTCATAGATTTTAGAGACATAATAAGATCATACAAATAAAACTTCTCAAAACTCTTATAAAGCACATAATAACATAGGCTAAATATTCATGTTGAGCCTTTGCATCATTCTAACCAACTTTGTAACATCTTTTTCTAGAAGTTCAAGAGAAGTTTTTTTTTTTTTTTTTTTTTTTTTTTTTTTTAATATGGGAATGTATTTGACAATGATCCCTTTCTTTTTCTCTTGACTTTTTCTTTTCTTTTCTTCCCCCACACTTATCTTTTGTTTCTAACCCAAATTTTCAAATAAAAATATCCCTTGTTTTTTTGCAATATGTCTCAAAATATAAAATTCATCTTTAGAACAAGGGTAAGGATATAAGCATATTTAGGCTAGGTGTAAGTTGTGGTTACCAATAAAACATCATATTTAATGTAGGCTCAAATTGGCTCACTAGTGGGGATGTTCTCTTAGAACATTAATAATGGATGGCTGTTTGGCTCTGGTTATAATCCTAATGCCTCTATCATATTCATGTTGTCACATGTATCAATATAGTCTCAAACGGTTTAAAGCAAGTTCTAGAGAATCATGTAATCATAAGAGCACTCAGGAAAGAAATTAGATTGATTTGTATAATGCATCAATCATTATAGGCTCAAAAACTCACAAAGATGATTATACAAGTCAGATTAAGTCTAAACATGCTTCTTTCTCAATCAACATATCATATTAACATTGGCTCATAAAAAGGTTGACATCAAGCTCAATTCTCATGAAAATCTTCTCACTAATAAATCTGTTTTAGACTTATGCAATTCATATCTCATCATTGTATTGAAAGTAACTAAAAAAAAAAAAAAACACTAAGTCTAAACATGCTTTTTTTTTTTTTTGTTTTTTTGAAGAAGAAGATTAAATCAAACTGACAAGGTATGTCTCAAGTCTCCCTTACTCAGACCTTGTTCAGAATGAATACTTCTAAATGTCTTAAAACACAACAAATTTTTTTTTTTTTTTTTAGCAAAATATGTCCCTTACCCCCTACTAAAATATGACATTGTCCCCAATGTCAAATTTTAAAGGTAGAATTTAGGAGATATTACCTGCAGAGGTTGCTAACCACTTATTATAACTGAGACACAACAAGCAAAATGTTAGATAATGTCACAAAGACAAAGTGCAATCCACTCCTTGCTCGTCCATATCTCTTTTTCTTTTTCCGAGCGTTTGCGAAACAACCGTAGCAGATAAACACTCATAAGCTTGTAGCTTTTTGAGTAAATCTTCAATGGTTGTAGCAGAAATTATGGTTCTCCTTGCCTCTGAAAACATGAATCCATTATCCACAGCATTATCTAAATATGAAAGTAAATTACTAAAATAACCATTAATATTAAGCAAACCAATGGGTTTCTTATTTGTGACCAAAGATGACCAAGAAGCCACGCAAGCTATTTCTTCCAATGTACCCAGACCTCCTGGTAAAGCAATGAATGCATCGGCAGAATGGTACATGATTGTTATCCGTTCAGGGATACTCCAGACTTGTATTTCCTTACCCACGGTAGGTCCACAAAAATCTGTGAATAGTTTTGGCACGATTCCTAGAACTGAACTTCCTCCGGCGTGTACTGCTGTAGCGACTGCTCCCATTAAACCCGTACTACCGCCTCCATAAATCAAGTGGATCTTTTGTTGGGCAAGTATTACTCCAACTCTTATGGCTTCATCAGCGAATATGTTATTTTTCCCTGGATAAGCACCTCCAAAGACACAAATTTTTTTAATGCGTTGGGACGAAGTACTTTCCATTTTTTTTTCGAGTGCCTGAAAGAGAATGAGTACATGGTGTAATATATAGAGGACTGAGTAGTGAATCAGACAAGAGTAATAATGTCGCCGAAAGTGTATCTGACCTGTCAGAAGAAAATGTTAACCTAACAAAAGATTTTTGCGTGATTTCAGGAAGAAAATCAAAAAGAAAAGAAAAAGCAACCGTAAAAGACCAATGCAAAAAAAAAAAAACGAGAATAATTACACAAATCGTAAATTAAACCGAAATGAAGTTATTGCAAATCAAACCAAAAGCTGAGAAGTCATTTATTGTAGTTGTGATTGTGGCTCACATCTTCCTCTGGTTTTACGTCCAGAAACGGCTTAAACGCCTTCTATGAGTCGAGGATATGCTTCCCATCCAGTTTTCTTACAAGCTGGCAAACAGGGTCTTTTAACATCAGATTCCCAAGATGTTGCCATTCCCTTTGGAATTGCGGCCATAAATCAAGAATTTCTCTCTATACGTCTCCACTAGGATGCGTCTCAAGAGAAAGTTGGATATTACCTAAATTCTCCTTACTCAGTCCATCCTTAATGAATTCAATTTTATGATCTCGATTAGAGGACGGAATCCCAATAGAACGACATTTACCGTTACACGTCCATCGTGCACATGGTAGGAGTTGTATTAGAAAGATTACCTGAAAAAGTTTCACAATAAAATCTAACTAAACGACGAGATCTAAAATCACGTCGCCAAACAAGCATAAAACAAAGTTAATATACAGATTAGGCGGTATAACCAGCCAATAAAAATAAAACAAAGTTAATATACAATATAAATATAAATATATAGAAAATTAGGCGGTATAACCAGCCAAAATAAATCAAAGTTAATATACAGATTAGGCGGTATAACCAGCCAATAAAAATAAAACAAAGTTAATATAAAATATAAATATAAATATATAGAAAATTAGGCGGTATAACCAGCCAAAATAAATCAAAGTTAATATACAGATTAGGCGGTATAACCAGTCAATAAAAATAAATATACTTATAAACTTATATACTTAGTATTGCCTCCCCGGCAACGGCGCCAAAAACTTGATGGAAACTCAATTAAGAGTTGTAAACCCAAGTGCAGGTTATGTTCAAGTAATAAATTCTCGGGTGTCCGAGGTCGAACCACAGGGAAGCGTATTAGTAAGTATAAGTTTATAAATATATAAGAAAAAGAAAGTAAACAAGATATTAGGGAATCAACAACAAAACAAAATAAACAAGATATTAGAGAACAAAATAAATAAAATAACATAAAAGAAATTAAACAAAATATAAAAAAACAATAAGAAAGGATGTTGAGGTTAGAGAATCCACTCTTGGTGTTATGCTAAGATTAATCTTGTTTTATTACACAATTGAAATCCACACATAAGGGAGGTTCCAATCGGAAGGTTTAGCAATTCAGTCCAAATTGTCCAACGTCCATAGCATATGATATTATGTTCATTTGGTGTCCTCAAAACTCATAAAAAGAGTCCAAGCATTCCTTATGCCAAGGTATATGTCTACAACAAATCAAGGTTATGAAACCAAGCATTTACTGTGCCATTTTCATTGTCAATAATGAATCAAGATCTCTACTTTGCAAGTATGATTTTAAACCAAAAGAAAATATTATCTATGCTAGTGCTTATAAATGATGATTCATTTTAGCTCATGTTTAAGAGACTAACCTTAGCATTTACCAAGAGCTTCACCTCATCACCTCAACAATATGATTAGAAACACATACTA
Organism: Fremontodendron californicum; assembly: GCA_030761205.1. Classification (NCBI taxonomy): domain Eukaryota; kingdom Viridiplantae; phylum Streptophyta; class Magnoliopsida; order Malvales; family Malvaceae; genus Fremontodendron; species Fremontodendron californicum. Next base: position 8,491,014 of record JAULJL010000007.1, on the reverse strand, counting down.
GATATGAATAAAATGAAAAGAAATGTAAGAAGAAAAAGAAAACTAGAGAAAGGAAAGAAAAAGAAAACTTAGAGAATTTTATTACAATGGCTATCCTACCAATGTATCAATGTATCCCAATACTCATCCAAGGCCCTCTATTTATACACATTTTGGAGGGCTAAATGACAAGAGACAAGCTTTACAAATTTCAAAGGTAGGTATAATAGGTGGGTGCATTTTTCTAACAATTTTCGTCATATTGTATGACAATTCTGATCAGCCAGCTTGATGGTCGATTTTGTCAATGTTGGAGGCTCGATCTGATAAAATGGTCTTCTAGAAAAATATACCCCTATCAGTTACGGATCCATAGCCGTTGGAATCAGATCATTTGCGCACGTGGATCGGAAGATATGGTCAAAATACCAAAACGGTGCAGAACAGACGTCATTGCACATCAGCCAACTTGATGGTCGATTTCGCTAGGGAAAACGACTCCGTTTCAAGAAGTGTAAAACATGAAAAAGATAGATATGCCTCTTAGCTTTGCAGGGATACAAAGTTCAGCCTTATTGCTTCAGTGAAACTCGAGATATAGCTGATATGGCAAAAGGTGTCGGAACTGGAACTGAACTGGATTTGCCCTTAATTCTAGTAATCTGAAATCACTCAAAGAAACTTGTGAAAAACACCAAATTACATAAAAATATAAAAGATCATAAACACAATTAGACTAAACAATAATAACTCGTATTTGACACAAAACAATAATAAAACATAACTAAAAACTATATAATTATACGAGTTATCAAAAGGTCTCTATGTATTCCATCCACCTAGCATGTCTCTTATTCAACTTACCTTGACCCTTGAGATGTTCCAATGACTCATGATCAGTATGTATCACAAATTCCTTAGGCCATAAGTAATGCTGCCATGTCTCCAAAGCTCTAACAAGTGCATAGAGCTCCTTGTCATAAGTTGGATAGTTCAAGACCGCTCCACTAAGCTTCTCACTGAAGAATGCGATTGGACGCTTTTCCTGCATTAAAACAGCTCCAATTCCTATTCCTGAGGCATCACATTCAATCTCAAAAGCTTTGTCAAAGTTAGGTAATGTTAAAACAGGTGCTGAACATAACCTATCTTTAAGATTAACAAATGCTTTCTCTTGTTCATTGCCCCAATGAAAACCAACATTCTTTTTAATAACTTCAGTAAGTGGTGCAGCAATATTGCTAAAGTCTTTAATAAAACGCCTATAAAAACTAGCTAAACCATGAAAGCTTCTTACCTCACTTACCCCTTTAGGCGTCGGCCAGTCCTTGATGGCCTTGACTTTCTCTTCATCCATCTCAATACCTTTTGAGCTAACAACATATCCAAGAAATATAACTCTATCCATGCAAAAGGTACACTTCTTAAAATTAGCATACAACTTTTCAGTTTTCAACACATTAAACACAAATCGCAAATGTTCAACATGCTCATCTAAGCTTTTGCTGTACACTAAAATGTCATCAAAGTAGACTACTACAAATTTACCTAGATACTCTCTCAAAACATGATTCATTAGTCTCATAAAAGTACTAGGTGCATTAGTAAGTCCAAATGGCATGACTAACCATTCATACAACCCATATTTAGTCTTAAAAGTTGTTTTCCATTCATCACCTTCTTTCATCCTAATCAGATGGTAACCACTTTTAAGATCTATCTTACTAAAAACACAAGATCCATACAATTCATCTAGCATATCATCTAATCTAGGAATGGGATACGATACTTTACCGTGATATTGTTGACTGCTCTACAATCAACACACATCCTCCAAGACCCATCCTTCTTTGGCACTAGAAGAACTGGAACAGCACATGGACTCATGCTTTCTCTTATGTACCTTTTACTTATCAAGTCTTCAACTTGCCTTTGAAGTTCCTTTGTCTCCTCCGGATTACTTCTATAAGCTGGTCGGTTTGGAATGACTGCTCCGGGTACAAAATCAATCTGATGCTCAATGCCTCTTATGGAAGGCAACCCACTTGGCATCTCGTCCGGGAATAACTCTTCAAATTCCTGTAACAAAGAAATAGCAACACTAGGAAGAGCTTGGTTAGATTCATCAAGATTAAGATATGATTCTTTATAAACAAGGAAGATCATGGGCTGATCTTCTAAAAAAGCCTTCTTAACCTCACTTTTTGCATAAAAGCTCATCTTTGTTTTTGCTTTTCTTTCTTGTGGCATCACTTTTTTTTTTCAGCCACTTCTCTGTTTTTGTCACTTTCTTTTTCCTCCCCTTTTTCGGCCAATCTCTCTTTTTTTTGTTCTCTCCTTTTTTCCTCATTAGATTCGGCCACACTCAATTCTTTTTTTTCTCAAAAACAGATTTCAATTTCATTTGGTCTTCATGGACCTGCTTTGGTGTTAAAGGAACAAGGTTGATGGTTTTGCCATCTTTTACAAAGCTGTATCTATTCCTAAACCCATCATGTGTTACCCTTCTATCATACTGCCATGGCCTCCCCAACAATAGATGGCCAGCATGCATAGGCACTACATCACAAAACACCTCATCACTATACCTCCCAATAGTAAAAGCTACCCTTACTTGCCTATTCACCTTAACCTCCCCACAATCATTCAACCATTGCAATCTGTAAGGCTTAGGATGTTTAAGCATAGGTAACCCCAACTTTTCTACTAAGGTAGTACTAGCTACATTGGTGCAACTCCCCCCATCAATTATCATACTACATACTTTATTGTTCACAAAACATCTAGTATGAAAAATGTTTTCCCTTTGTTCCTCTACATCATCTATTTTAATTTGTGCATTCAAAGCACGCCTAGCAACAAGAGATTTACCTTCCACAGGGTAGTCCAAGTCAGTATCATCACTAACACAATCACTAGCATCCTCCAATTCTGGCATGTCATCACAATCATCCTCACTTTCGGTCACGACTTCACCATTAGCATGCATGATCATCGCCCTTTTGTTTGGACATTGAGATGCAATATGGCCTGAACCCAAACATTTAAAGCATTTAATATCTCTATTCCTTGAAGAATTGGAATTTTGAAATACCTTGGGTTTGTCTTTGCTAGTGCTCTCTTCTTTCCCCTTTGGTGGTTCGATTTTGCCCTTGACAACAGCCCGGTCTTTGTCCCACTTTGGTTTCCAAGGAGTGCTAGAAACCGAAGAATACCTTGTTGCCCCCTTTCTTTTCAATTGCCTCTCCACCTTCATAGCCATGTGCACCATGTCTTCTACCTCCACATAATGCTGCAACTCCACAACATTGGCTATGTCTCTATGTAAGCCACTCAAAAATCTAGCCATGGTGGCTTCCCGATCCTCCTCTACATTGGCTCTAATCATAGCCACCTCCATCTCCTTATAGTAATCCTCTACACTCCTAAACCCTTAGGTAAGGTTTTGAAGTTTTTGGTAAAGGTCCCTATAATAGTGGCTAGGTACAAACCTCCTTTTCATGAGAGCTTTCAATTCCCTCCATGTCTCTATAGGTCTCTCATGGTTTCTCCTCCTATTGGTTACTAGTTGATCCCACCAAACTATGGCATAGTCAGTAAATTCAATGACTGCCAACTTCACCTTTTTCTCTTCCGAATAGTTGTGACAATCAAAGATCAACTCTATCTTCTTCTCCCACTCCAAATAAACCTGAGGATCAGTTCTACCTTGGAATGGTGGAATTTTCATTTTAATATTCCCAAGGTTCCTATCTTCTCTATTTTCCCAATCATGATCCCTAGTGTTTCTCCTAGGCCTTCCTCCATGCCTAACTCCTCTAGGTCTACCCATATCAACTTCCTCATCATCTGCCTCCTCTATATCATGTTCATCAACAACACTAGGCTCTCGCCTAGCCCCTCTATCTCGCCTACCTTGTAGGTTTTGAATGGCTGTCGATTGGCTCTCTATCTTGTCTGACATCTGTGCCATCGCAAAATTCATCCTCTCAAACTGTTGTTGCATAGCTCTCCATGTAAAGGATGAATCTTCATCCCCCTTGTGTGATGATTCACTATGGTGAGACATTTGAAGTTGTTGCAAAACAAAATGTTAGTGATAAAAATAAACTCACGCACTCCCTTAGTGTTTACACTCAATTAAGAAATCACTCCAACTCTTGTTTGCACTCTTTTAGGCTTTTTCTTTAATAAACTTACTTACTCTTGCCTTTTACCACTCTATTTCCTCTTTCAGGTTCTTTAGGAACTAGAAGAACTCTTCAAGAACTCTACTTGCTTAATTCTACCTAGCAAAAGACTCAAGAAACAAGAAACAATTAGTAAGAAGGTAAAACAAGTAAAAAATCAAGAACAAGATGACCAAGAATTCAAATCTTTCCTACTTTCCTTGATCTTTTTCGAATCTTTATTTCTTTTTCTTGTATTCGAACATTTTTCTTTCTCTTTTTTTTTTCAAGATTCGGATCAAGAATCAATAAGAAGAAATTTTAATTGATCAAGAATTCAAGAAACGAAATCTTGATTTAAACCACTTTTCAAGACTGAAACCCCAAACTTAGACTGCCTAAAAAACTATAACCCTAGAAAAAATGCCTAAAGCTATAACCCCAAGACAAGAATGCTGAAACCCCAAAATCTTGTTAGATGATTTGATTCAATTACAAGAAACGAAACCCTAAAGCAAGACTGCCTAAAAACTATAACCCATGGCAAGAATGCCTAAAGCTATAACCCTAAGACAAGAATGCCTAAAACCTCAAAATCTTGTTATTGATTTTGCTGTGATAGTATCTGAAACCCCAAAAAGAAGTAACAAACAACAAATCAAAATGATAACTATAAAAACCTGATTGGAAGCCTAAGCTCTGATACCAACTGATGTGAACCCTAGGGGTTAAACCCTTTGAACCCACTAACAAATTGAAATACCTAACCCAGAAAAGCCAAGATTCAGGCAAAGAAAACTTAAACCCTTAAAACACCTGTTTCAAAGAACCTAGATTAAGCATGTAAGCTAGACCCTAAGAACTCTCGTTTCAAGAACCTAAGTTTGATAGGTTGAACACCACAAAGAAAGAATTCTTTGATAAGTTCCTAAGTTCTTTCAAGAACTAAAAGAGAAAACTCTCACTGAATAAAATCATACTTAATTGATCAAAAGATAATTGAAGTAGGCGGCTAAGACATATATTTATAGCCTCCCTACAATAACCCTAATCTACTAAGCAATAATATGTAAAATATGGGTTGAACATGCTCAAGCCCAAATCTAAATAATTAAAAAGATGTCTAACAAGTTTAATGAAGATAGACCCTTTAAGCCTAATGGACATAATACATAAATCAGGTCCAAAAGCCTAAGTAATTAAAAGACCCAACTAAAGCTTCTAATTTAGGCGCCACAACATTAATGAATTGGTCCCCACTTCATATTAGATAATGAACTAAAAACAGGCCCACTAATTCATTAAGATTGCCGCCCCCTTGAATTCCGCTATGGCCCATCATGTGAAGCTTGGATCACATGGACCAATTCTTGGTCTTCCTCATTCAAGCAGCCCAACTTGAATGGATTGACATTGCTTAAAAGACTTGTAGATTCTTCCCAAGTCCTTTTTACCAATCCTTGCATAGCTTCCTTGAGCTTCTTGGATCTTGACCTTGTAATAGGCCCAATAGGAACATGCAATGGATCTTGAAGTCCAATACCAGCTTGGTTCTCATCAATAATACTCAATAGCCTTGCAAAAATTGACAACTCTTTAACCAAAGATAAAATATCTCAATCTTAATGCCTGTGATGTTGCTTCATAGCATAATTCTTGTAGCAGATTTCACATGATCAAGGTCATGATTACTTTAATATCTGCCAAGTATTCCTACTACAAACCTTATGTAAAGTTTTGTACAAACCTGACCACACATAAGGCTACCAACAACAGATGCATATGTAATGTCTTTCATCTGTTTCTTTTCATAATTGTTTTGGAGACACTGTTTAAACTAAATTTCCCTTTCACAATTGGTGCCACTGTAGGTGAACAGCTTTGCATCCTAAATCTTTCTAAACCCGTTTGATATAAGCTTATTGAGATAGACTTAATATCTTTTCAAACTTATCTCTATGAATCTCTATGCCTATGACATAAGAGCCCTCACCCAAATCTTTCATATCAAAAGTTTTGTGAAAGAAAAGCTTTTGTGTTATGTAACAAAGCTAAATTATTGTTTGCAAGACAATAACATCAACATATAAGACTAAAATATGAACTTACTCCTACTAACCTTAAGGTATATACAAGGACCAACAATATTTTCAGTGAAACCAAATGATGTCACAACATTGTGAAACTTTATATACTAATTAATGGGATGCTTGTTTTAGTCCATATATTGATTTCTTTAATTTGCAAACCAAATTACTATTCTTAAAAAAACCTTTAGGTTGAATCATGTATACCTGTTCTTCAATATCTTCATTTGATGTAACTCTAAATCAAAATGAGCTACAAAGCTATGATAATTTTGAATGAATCCTTCTTAGAAACTGAAGAGAAGGTTTCATAGTAATCAACACCTTCACTTTGAGTGAAACCTTTGGCAACAAGTTTAACCTTATTTCGTTGAACATTACCATATGGTAATTCAAAGAGTTCCTAGACTAGATTGTTAGCCATTGATTTCATCTCTTCTATCATAATTTTATGTCAGAGTTTAGAATTTCACTACTCATGGTTTGTGAAAACAAGATCATCTTTAAGTCCAATATCAAAATTAGACATTTACAGGTATACAACAAATCATTAGAAATAGCTAGTTTTCTTGTCTTGTTGGATCTTTTCAATTCTACTATAATAGAATTGTCAATGACATGTTCTCTTATAAAGGTTGATCTTGATTTGATTGTTCTTGTTTTGATTGTTTTCCAGTTAATTATGTGGGTTTGTCTTTGAAAACAATCAAGCCCTTTATAAGAGATTCATCCACTTTAATTTATTCCTCAATATCAACCTTACGAGGAAAGTCACTCCCACTAGACTCATAATCCACAAGAACTTGGTATTTATAGCTTCAACAATTATAGATGAATCCGAGGGATAGTGAAACCTATACCCCTTGTTAACTGCATAGCTTATAACTGCTAATTGTTCTTGTGCAACCTAAAAAATAACAAGTCTCATCGCAAGATTTTATTATTCGTTAAGCGTGACATTAAAAAAAAGAGAAAAAATCGACTTAATTCCTCTAAAAAATGAAGGTTTTGAAAATGACCTTAAAAAAAACATGGAGTCGCCACCAATCTTTTTTAGCTAGGTGTGATCGGCCACCTATTAAAACCGGTTTTGTAAAAATATTTTAAAAAATAATTAAAACATTTTTTAAAACCAATTTCAAGTCTGTGTTTTAAACCAGAGAAATCAAAGAAACGGGTTCGGGACTCGGTTACGTGCGGGGAAGGATTAGCACTGATAACTCGTATAATTATATAGTTTTTAGTTATGTTTTATTATTGTTTTGTGTCAAATACGAGTTATTATTGTTTAGTCTAATTGTGTTTATGATCTTTTATATTTTTATGTAATTTGGTGTTTTTCACAAGTTTCTTTGAGTGATTTCAGATTACTAGTATTAAGGGCAAATCCAGTTCAGTTCCAGTTCCGACACCTTTTGCCATATCAGCTATATCTTGAGTTTCACTGAAGCAATAAGGCTGAACTTTGTATCCCTGCAAAGCTAAGAGGCATATCTATCTTTTTCATGTTTTACACTTCTTGAAACGGAGTCGTTTTCCCTAGCGAAATCGACCATCAAGTTGGCTGATGTGCAATGACGTCTGTTCTGCACCGTTTTGGTATTTTGACCATATCTTCCGATCCACGTGCGCAAATGATCTGATTCCAACGGCTATGGATCCGTAACTGATAGGGGTATATTTTTCTAGAAGACCATTTTATCAGATCGAGCCTCCAACATTGACAAAATCGACCATCAAGCTGGCTGATCAGAATTGTCATACAATATGACGAAAATTGTTAGAAAAATGCACCCACCTATTATACCTACCTTTGAAATTTGTAAAGCTTGTCTCTTGTCATTTAGCCCTCCAAAATGTGTATAAATAGAGGGCCTTGGATGAGTATTGGGATACATTGATACATTGGTAGGATATTAGCCTTTGTAGTAAAATTCTCTAAGTTTTCTTCTTCTTTCCTTTCTCTAGTTTTCTTTTTTATTTACTTATGCTTCTTACATTTCTTTTCATTTTATTCATATCTAGTATGTGTTGCTAATCATATTGTTGAGGTGATGAGGTGAAGCTCTTGGTAAATGCTAAGGTTAGTCTCTTAAACATGAGCTAAAATGAATCATCATTTATAAACACTAGTATAGATAATATTTTCTTTTGGTTTAAAATCATACTTGCAAAGTAGAGATCTTGATTCATTATTGACAATGAAAATGGCACAGTAAATGCTTGGTTTCATAACCTTGATTTGTTGTAGACATATACCTTGGCATAAGGAATGCTTGGACTCTTTTTATGAGTTTTGAGGACACCAAATGAACATAATATCATATGCTATGGACGTTGGACAATTTGGACTGAATTGCTAAACCTTCCGATTGGAACCTCCCTTATGTGTGGATTTCAATTGTGTAATAAAACAAGATTAATCTTAGCATAACACCAAGAGTGGATTCTCTAACCTCAACATCCTTTCTTATTGTTTTTTATATCTTGTTTAATTGCTTTTATGTTATTTTGTTTATTTTGTTCTCTAATATCTTGTTTACTTTCTTTGTTATTGATTCCCTAATATCTTATTTATTTTCTTTTTCATATATATTTATAAACTTATACTTACTAGTACGCTTCCCTGTGGTTCGACCTCGGACACCCGAGAATTTATTACTTGAACATAACCTGCACTTGGGTTTACAACTCTTAATTGAGTTTCCATCAAGTTTTTGGCGCCGTTGCCGGGGAGGCAATACTAAGTATATAAGTTTATAAGTATATTTATTTTTATTGGCTGGTTATACCGCCTATATTTATTTTTATTGGCTGGTTATACCGCCTAATTTTGTATATATTTATATTTATATTGTATATTAACTTTGTTTTATTTTTATTGGCTGGTTATACCGCCTAATTTTGTATATTAACTTTGTTTTATGCTTGTTTGGCGACGTGATTTTAGATCTCGTCGTTTAGTTAGATTTTATTGTGAAACTTTTTCAGGTAATCTTTCTAATACAACTCCTACCATGGCTGACAATGAAAGTGTTCATGCTGAAGATGAGAACAGACAAGTACGCACCATGCGTGACTACTTGCAACCAACTCGAAGCTCATCACCCTCTTGTTTTATTTTTCCTCTCAATGCAAACAACTTTCGTTTTAAACCAGGTATGATAGCTTTGCTTCCAAATTTCTATGGGTTGGAATCGGAAAGTGCTTACTCGTTTCTAAAAGACTTCGAAGATGTATGTGTCACCTTTAATGACCAACAATGTACAAATGAAATTGTCAAGCTAAAATTATTTCCTTTTTCTTTAAAAGATAAAGCAAAAATTTGGCTTCATAATTTAAAACCAAGGTCAATTGGCACATGGCAAGAATTACAAACTGAGTTTCTAAAGAAATTTTTCCCAGCACATAAAACTACTGCTTTGAAAAGACAGATTCAAAATTTCAATCAAAATCAAAATGAAGCATTTTTTCAGTGCTGGGAGCGTTTTAAAGATTTGTTAAGTTCTTGTCCACATCATGGTTTTGAAAAATGGCGTCTTATTAGTTTCTTTTATGAAAGTTTAACTCCCGAAACTAAACAATTTGTTGAAACAATGTGTAACGGTGAGTTTCTAGAAAAAGAACCTGAAGAAGCCTTTGACTACTTAGACCATTTGGCAGATAACTCTCAAGCCTGGCACACAGATAATTCCTCTGAAAGTTCCAATAGATCTAATGTTGTTTCTAACAGAGGAAAATATCATTTTAGTCAAGAAGATGAGATAAAAGCTAAAGTAGCTAATTTGGCTAGAAAGATTGAAGCCATGGAACTTAGAGAAGTAAAAGAAGTCAAAACGGTTAAAAATGAAGAAAGTTGTGGAATTTGTGAAATCATGGGACACCCCACTTCTGAATGTCCAAACATTCCCATTCTTAAAGAAGCGTTGCATGATCAAGTAAATTCCATAAACACATTTAAAAAGCCTTTTCCTTCTCCTTACTCTGAAACGTATAACCCTGAATGGAGAAATCATCCCAACTTCAGTTGGCGGAATAATAATCATGTTCAGGTACCACAATCTCAAAAGCCGGGCAACACTTTTTCCTATCAACCTTCACGTGTACAAACCTTGGAAGAGACATTGCAAGCATTCATGCAAACACAAGCAAATGTGAATAACCAAACTTCACAGGACATCAATGAGATCAAAAACACCTTGTCCACATTGACAGCTTCATTACGCACTCAAGAAAAAGGTAAGTTTCCTGCTCAACCTCAGCCTAACCCTTCTACTCAATGTCTTGTTTCTTGCTCCAATGAAACTCAACAGGAAAATGCCAGTTCTATCACAACTCTTCGAAGTGGAAAGGCAATTGACAAAAACATTCCATCAAAAGACCAAGATCCTCCGTCCCCTCCGAAAAGTAATGGTAAGGATGATGGTAAGTCTGAACTTCTTGAAAATTTGGACAAAGAAAAAGGTATGCATCCTGCTCCTTTTCCTCAAAGGTTGCAAACAATAAAGAATTTGAATCAAAATGCAGAAATTTATGAACTTTTCAAACAAGTTAAGATTAACATTCCTTTATTGGATGCAATCAAACAAGTTCCATCTTATGCTAAATATTTGAAGGATATGTGCACAGTTAAAAGGAAACATAATGTACAAAAGAAAGCATTTCTGACGGAAAGTGTGAGCTCAATCATTCAGCACCTTACTCCACCAAAATTCAAAGATCCTGGATGTCCAACAATCTCATGCATCATTGGAAACACTAGAATAGAACGTGCATTGCTTGATCTTGGTGCTAGTGTTAATCTTTTGCCTTTTTCTGTTTATCAACAGTTAGGTTTAGGTGAACTCAAGGAAACACCTGTTACACTTCAACTAGCTGATCGTTCTGTAAAAATTCCTCGAGGGATAGTTGAAGATGTTTTGGTTCAAATTGATAATTTTTACTTCCCTGTTGATTTTATTGTTTTGGACACACATCCTGTTTCAAATCCAAATGTTCAAATTCCTGTTATATTAGGCCGTCCATTTCTTGCAACTTCTAATGCTCTGATAAATTGCAGGAATGGTATGTTGAACATTTCTTTTGGAAATATGACTTTAGAATTGAATGTGTTCAACACTTGCAAGCAACCTGGTGATGATTCAGAAGTACATGAAGTGGATTTCATTGAAGAACTTGTTCATGAGCATCTCACCATTACCACATTCCATGATCCTTTAGAAGCTTATTTAATTGAATGTGAGTTTGATAATGCTTCAGAAATTTCACACACTGATTCTTTGTTAAATTTTTTTCAGGTTAAGCATTGTTGGAAACAAAAACTTGAGGAACTCAGAAATGATGCATATGAGGATCCTAAAATTCATAAAGAAAGAACTAAAGCCTTTCATGACAAGTTAATTTCAAGAAAAACATTTGATGTTGGGCAAAAAGTTCTACTTTATAATTCTAGACTTCACATATTTCCTGGTAAGTTGAGATCAAGATGGACTGGCCCATTTGTGGTTAAACATGTGTATCATTATGGAGCAGTTGACATTGAGAATCCTCAAAATGGTAACGTATTCAAGGTAAATGGACAAAGACTCAAACTCTTTTTGGAAAATTATGTTACTCAAGAAGAGGTTGTTTTTCTTTCTGATCCTTGTTTTGAAAATAACTAGATGTAAATATAATTTTTACTAATCTTCAAAAAAAAAAAAAAAATTGATGTGTTTTAAGCAATTTAGAAGTATTCATTCTGAACAAGGTCTGAGTAAGGGAGACTTGAGACATACCTTGTCAGTTTGATTTTAATCTTTTTATGTTTACTTTTTAATTTTTGTTTAGTATTTTAGGATTAATTAGGTTGCATGAGTTTGTTTTGTTTTGAGTCTTAGTTATTCCTATTCTTATGTTATTAGTTCTTTTCTCTTACACATGATTCTTTCATTTGGGTTAATAGACTTACATTGAGGACAATGTAAGAATTAAGTGTGGGGGGAACGATTTAGGATTTCTTTTATTTTTGTCTACTATTTTTTTTTATGAGTCTTTATTATTATTATTATTTTTTTAATGTGTTCTAGTTCCTTTTTAATACAATGATGAGATATGAATTGCATAAGTCTAAAACAGATTTATTAGTGAGAAGATTTTCATGAGAATTGAGCTTGATGTCAACCTTTTTATGAGCCAATGTTAATATGATATGTTGATTGAGAAAGAAGCATGTTTAGACTTAATCTGACTTGTATAATCATCTTTGTGAGTTTTTGAGCCTATAATGATTGATGCATTATACAAATCAATCTAATTTCTTTCTTGAGTGCTCTTATGATTACATGATTCTCTAGAACTTGCTTTAAACCGTTTGAGACTATATTGATACATGTGACAACATGAATATGATAGAGGCATTAGGATTATAACTAGAGCCAAACAGCCATCCATTATTAATGTTCTACGAGAACATCCCCACTAGTGAGCCAATTTGAGCCTACATTAAATATGATGTTTTATTGGTAACCACAACTTACACCTAGCCTAAATATACTTATATCCTTACCCTTGTTCTAAAGATGAATTTTATATTTTGAGACATATTGCAAAAAAACAAGGGATATTTTTATTTGAAAATTTGGGTTAGAAACAAAAGATAAGTGTGGGGGAAGAAAAGAAAAGAAAAAGTCAAGAGAAAAAGAAAGGGATCATTGTCAAATACATTCCCATATTAAAAAAAAAAAAAAAAAGAATCTTCTCTTGAACTTCTAGAAAAAGATGTTACAAAGTTGGTTAGAATGATGCAAAGGCTCAACATGAATATTTAGCCTATGTTATTATGTGCTTTATAAGAGTTTTGAAGTTTTATTTGTATGATCTTATTATGTCTCTAAAATCTATGAACTCTTTGGAACCTTTATCCTTTTGTTCTTTAACCACATTATAACCCTTTGGCCCCATTACAACCTTGAATAAAGACCTCTTGATTTATGAAGTTGTATGATCTAAATAGTGGAGAATAGGTGGACAAGCAAGCATATGGTAGAAGTGTTTTCATGAGATTGATTGAGTGTAAACACTTTACCACTACTTTAAAGAGTGAAAATCAAGAGAGTATCCCATGTGAGAAGTTGAGATTAAGTTTGAATATGCACTATTTTGATTGAAATATGTTATGTTAATATTGGCTTAACTCAAACTATTTACATTCAAGCAAGATTTTTTGTGAATTTCTTTAAGCTATTGATTAGTTTTTAAGACTTGTCCAATGATTATCTCTAATTTATATTGGAAGGATTAGCTATAATTATTATTTTTAGTTTTTCTTATGTCTTCAATGTTTGTGGGTATCGTCCTAGTAAACCCTCACGAGACTAAACTCGTCCACTAGGGACACCTAGGGGTTTAAAGGCTTGTGTCACATGCTAAGTGCCACCGTGATTTCCTACGAAAATGGATTAGATTAGATTTTCTTATTTTATTTTTATTGAGTCGTTGCTAGGGACTAGCAACAATCTAAGTATGGGGGTGTGATAACTCGTATAATTATATAGTTTTTAGTTATGTTTTATTATTGTTTTGTGTCAAATACGAGTTATTATTGTTTAGTCTAATTGTGTTTATGATCTTTTATATTTTTATGTAATTTGGTGTTTTTCACAAGTTTCTTTGAGTGATTTCAGATTACTAGTATTAAGGGCAAATCCAGTTCAGTTCCAGTTCCGACACCTTTTGCCATATCAGCTATATCTTGAGTTTCACTGAAGCAATAAGGCTGAACTTTGTATCCCTGCAAAGCTAAGAGGCATATCTATCTTTTTCATGTTTTACACTTCTTGAAACGGAGTCGTTTTCCCTAGCGAAATCGACCATCAAGTTGGCTGATGTGCAATGACGTCTGTTCTGCACCGTTTTGGTATTTTGACCATATCTTCCGATCCACGTGCGCAAATGATCTGATTCCAACGGCTATGGATCCGTAACTGATAGGGGTATATTTTTCTAGAAGACCATTTTATCAGATCGAGCCTCCAACATTGACAAAATCGACCATCAAGCTGGCTGATCAGAATTGTCATACAATATGACGAAAATTGTTAGAAAAATGCACCCACCTATTATACCTACCTTTGAAATTTGTAAAGCTTGTCTCTTGTCATTTAGCCCTCCAAAATGTGTATAAATAGAGGGCCTTGGATGAGTATTGGGATACATTGATACATTGGTAGGATATTAGCCTTTGTAGTAAAATTCTCTAAGTTTTCTTCTTCTTTCCTTTCTCTAGTTTTCTTTTTTATTTACTTATGCTTCTTACATTTCTTTTCATTTTATTCATATCTAGTATGTGTTGCTAATCATATTGTTGAGGTGATGAGGTGAAGCTCTTGGTAAATGCTAAGGTTAGTCTCTTAAACATGAGCTAAAATGAATCATCATTTATAAACACTAGTATAGATAATATTTTCTTTTGGTTTAAAATCATACTTGCAAAGTAGAGATCTTGATTCATTATTGACAATGAAAATGGCACAGTAAATGCTTGGTTTCATAACCTTGATTTGTTGTAGACATATACCTTGGCATAAGGAATGCTTGGACTCTTTTTATGAGTTTTGAGGACACCAAATGAACATAATATCATATGCTATGGACGTTGGACAATTTGGACTGAATTGCTAAACCTTCCGATTGGAACCTCCCTTATGTGTGGATTTCAATTGTGTAATAAAACAAGATTAATCTTAGCATAACACCAAGAGTGGATTCTCTAACCTCAACATCCTTTCTTATTGTTTTTTATATCTTGTTTAATTGCTTTTATGTTATTTTGTTTATTTTGTTCTCTAATATCTTGTTTACTTTCTTTGTTATTGATTCCCTAATATCTTATTTATTTTCTTTTTCATATATATTTATAAACTTATACTTACTAGTACGCTTCCCTGTGGTTCGACCTCGGACACCCGAGAATTTATTACTTGAACATAACCTGCACTTGGGTTTACAACTCTTAATTGAGTTTCCATCAAGCACCCCCACAACGCCCGTATAAAACGGTACCTTATTAATCATGTGTTATCTCAATTCTCGGTAAAAATCGGTTTTAAATTTAGTATTTCAAGTTAATTCCCTATTTAAAGAAAAATAATTCCATTTTTAATTGAAATGATTCGGAATTTATAAATTCAAAATTTTCCTATATTCCCCAACAAACGTGGCAAAATATTAAAAAAATTATTAGTTTTGGAAAACTTTCGGAATCATTCTCTTTTTAAAGAAGATATTCCGTTATTAATGATAATTGATGATATCCTCCCCAGCAAACCCGGCAGAGAACTCATGAATTATTTTAACTCGAAATATCTTTATTTTATTGAAAATCATTACCTTTTTGAAAACATTTTAAAACACATGAATATATATATATGCATGACATAAATAAAATGACATAGCAAAATCTAAATAATATAATGCACCCTAAATGATATGATATGATTTAAATGTCTTAGCATATTCTAAATGAAATGAAATATCCTAAGTTATATGACATATTCTAAATGAAATGAAATGACCTAGGTAACATAATATATTCTATATGAAATGCAATATCCTAAGTCATATGATATATTCTAAGTAAAATAATTTAAATGACATGGCAAATATGAATAATATGGCATATAATTTAAAAGACATAAAATATAAAATAATGCTATCATATAATATGCATGAAAATAATAATGAAAATAATAATGCATGAAAATAGTATATGATAAATAATATGACAAAAATAACTAAATAAAAAGTATAGGATATCATGAAATATTCCAAATCATATAATAAACAATATAACATAACTCAAAATTATAACAATATCATAGAAATTATCATAGCAAAAATCACATATTATATAAAATGCATGAACATGGAAAATGCAATGCATGAAAATGTATTTTTTCCTTTAATTGAGGAAATTCGTATATCTAAAAAGATATCCGGCTACCTTAGGAAAATATGTCAAATTAAATATTCTAAAACCAAAATACTTTGTGATTGTTTGAAATCAATTTTGAAAAGCTTAGATTAAAAATAAAAACTGGGCTAAACCCTTTTTTAAATGGCTCTAATTTCCTAAGTTTAAAATCTCACACTTGACCACCCTTAACCCGAGACTTAAAAAATATAGAGTTTAAAAAGGCTTAGAAACTACCCTAAGTCAGTAGCTAAACTTCCTAATCAGCCCCCTCTAAGTAACTTAACCAAAACAGAAAAATGGTTTTTCTTTAAATTCAATTCTGACTCCACTGTCCAGTTTTAAGCCACGATTTTTTACCCTATTTTTAAAAATTCAAAAAATTCTAAAAACTATACTGGAGACTCAGGACATGTAAAACTACACGGAAAAAATTATCTTAATTTTCTAATTAAAGATAAATGCCCAGGAAAATCAGGAAAGTACGAGTACTGGTTGAAAAAATTGTTTTTTCAAAATACATTTTTGCCTTTGATAAAATCATTTAAAAATCAAAGTAAAAATATTTAAGACTCACAAAATGACTCATAAACAGTAGCTAGGACTTTTTAAAAGTCAGACAAAAAATTGGCTAAGTAAAAAAAAAAATCACAAAGGTAGAATAATCAATTTGACAAACCTTAATTTTCCACAAATGTGCTCAAGAGAGCATGACTTTGAACCATTAATTGGCCTAAGTCATTAGTCAAGTGGCATGAACATGAAATGCATGAAAAAATACAGCAAATATGATGCATGAAATGCATGAGTTTAAACCTAAATGTCATGAAAAATGCATGGCATCAATATAGTGACCTAGACCTAAATGAACTTGCATGGCATTTAATGCAACCTAGGTCTAAAATGCATGGACATGCATGGCAAAATAAACCAAACCTAATAACTAAAACATGCATGGAAATAACACAAACACAAGGCATGCTTAAACCAAAAACTCAACTAAATGTCATGAAAATGCAAACCTATCAACTAACATAGCAAAAATGCACATACAATGTAAAACACATGGAGTAGCCGAATGGCCTCAAGCTCCAACAAGCATGGCATTTTCACAAACACTTGGTATACTTAAACTAAATACTCAAACAAATGTCATGCAAATGCAAACCTATCAACTAACATGGCCAAAATGCAGACACAATGCTAGATACATGAAGTGGTCGAATAGCCTAAGGTTCCAAACAAGCATGGCATTTTCACAAACACTTGGTATACTTAAACTAAATACTCAATCAAATGTCATGCAAATGCAAACCTACCAACTAACATGGCAAAAATGCACATACAATGTAAAACACATGGAGTAGCCGAATGGCCTCAAGCTCCAACAAGCATGACATTTTCACAAACACTTGATATTCTTAAACTAAATACTCAAACAAATGTCATGCAAATGCAAACCTATCAACTAACATGGCAAAAATGCAGACACAATGCTAGATACATGAAGTGGCCGAATGGCCTAAGGTTCCAAACAAGCATGGCATTTTCACAAACACTTGGTATACTTAAACTAAATACTCAATCAAAATGTCATGCAAATGCAAACCTACCAACTAACATGGCAAAAATGCACATACAATGTAAAACACATGGAGTAGCCGAATGGCCTCAAGCTCCAACAAGCATGGCATTTTTTACAAACACTTGATATACTAACATGCTCAACTAAAATATAACACTCAAATCATGCAAACACAAAGTAGAAATACTAAACAAGAATTTTCACAAACACTTGATATACTAACATGCTCAACTAAAATATAACACTCAAATCATGCAAACACAAAATTGAGATATTAAAACATCAACAAATTTAAACATTATGAAAACAAAAAATTAAAAATGCAAGAACATGATATTTAACTCATAAATGGCAACAAACAAAGCAACCAAATTCAAACATGATTCAAGTATATGAAGTAGAAGAACACTTAAAGCATCAAGACTAAAGAAAATAACATAAATAACATGACAAATTAAAGCCAAAGCAGCAACAATAATAAAAATATATATATATAGGCCATTCGGCCATTAAAGAAAAATAAGGAAAAAAAATTGGTAAAAATTATTTAAGAAAGAGATGAAGAAAGAACTTAAAAAGAACATAAAAAAAACACTTATCTGAAAAGAAAACTCGCCAAATAATAATCAAAATAGCAAAAATAAGAATGGAAAATCAAGAAAGTGCAAGAGTTGGTGCTAAAAGCAACCTCAAGAAGCTATATTTCAAGCTTTATCTCTTCAAACTTTCCTTTCTTTTCTAAACCTTTTCTTTTTGCTTTCAACCAAGGAGAGAAAAAACTAAGAAAAACCAAGAAGAAATCTGAAAAATGAAGTGAAGAAAATGAAAATTCCCCTCCCCCCTTAAGGCAAGCCGAATGGACTCCCTCTCCTCCTAGGATGTTGTCATTTTGATTCCAACCAATTTCCATCTAAGGGCTAGTGATTCAAGGTGAAAAACCATGAAATTATCACCCTTAGATTAGTGTATCAGCTGTCCATAATTACAGCTGATCAAGAATAATGTTGACACTCTCCCTCTTCATGCATTGGCCTATGTGGCTTAACCATAATGGCTTCATCAAAAAAATCTCCAACTAACTCTTAATTCTTGGCCTTTTGATTAAAAATCAGAAGATTCCTCCTTACTTTGGGCCTTGGCTGGCCAGAACTCCCTTTTCCAGCCCAAATCTGATTTTTTTTAAAGGCAAGAAAAGCCCTTTTCGGTTGCTTGGGTAAAATGACCGTTTTGCCCCCCGGATGCAAATAAATGGCAAACGGATTTCAAATTCAAATTTTATTTTTTTAATACTTTCAAAATAATAAAATATTGAATTCTGGAAGTTTTCAAAATTTTCCGAGTCCGTTTGCTATTTATTTGGATTTTTTTCTTCCAAAAAAGCCCTTTTATGCCCCCACATTTTACCATTTTTTAAACGAGCTCCAAATCAAGATTTTTCTTCACCAATCTCTTCCAAATAATTTAAAAGTGTGATCTGGAAGTTTTCATAATTTTTGGAACTCATTTGGTATTTTTTCGGGATTTATCTACTTGAATTACTGCATAGGAGGCCCTGGATTTGGCCATTTTGCAAACGAACTCCGAATCAAGATTTTCTTTCGCCAATCTCTTCCAAATAATTTTAAAATGAGATTTTCAAATTTTCAGAACTGTTGGAGTCCATTTGCTATTTTTTTGGGATTTATCTTCTTGAATTACTGCATAAGAGACCCGGGATTTGGCCATTTTGCAAACGAACTCCGAATTAAGATTTTCTTTCGCCAATCTCTTTCATATAATTTAAAAATGAGATTTGAAAATTTTCAGAAGATTTAGAGTTCATTTGCTATTTTTCCCAAATTTTCCAATTTTGCCATTTTACCTCTGAAACCCGGTTTTGCCCAAAACAAGTCCGATTTTCAGATTTCCTTCAAATTGAGCCTTGGGCTATCCCTTTTTAATCATTCCTCATCCATTGGGACTTTTGTCTTACCAAGTCAGGCCATTTCTGTAATTCTTCCCGATTTCACCGAAATCCACCAAAAACCCTAATTCTCGGTTTTCTCCCGGATTGACTTTTCTTTCAGTTTTTCTTTCAAGTGGCTTCTTCATTACCCGTAGTCAGTTCTTATCTTTCATTTGGAACCTTCAATTTTGACCAATTCGATCGTTTAAGCACTTTTCCCCAAATTTTCTAGATTAGGGTTTCCTTTCTACTTAATCTCCATAACCCAACTTTCGAACTCCATATCTTTCAATGTAGTCCTCGGATTATCAAAATTCTTTCGCCATTTTTCAATTGAACTTCAAATCTTGATTTTAAAGGTGGGTTGATTTTTTCAGTAGTTGACTTTCTGGGATTGATTTTTCGGGGTTGACTTTTTTGGGGGTTGACTTTTTTTGAGTTTGACTTTTTATGCTCACCCTCTTAAACTAAGTCTCGGAGTACCACCTGCAGGATGAAAAAAGTCGTTTTACATTCTGAAACATCAATTTAGAAAGAAAAAAACATACCTGTTTAGTGGTCCGGACAAAATTAGGTGTCTACAGTTCTTGAATCCAGATTCCTTATGTTTGGGTCATAGACCTTCACATTAACTGGACAAGCCCAAGTATGTAAATGTCTTGATCTGGATTTCCAACTATTCTAATAGAAGTTTCGGAAATTGGTTTAGTTGGAACTTTATTTAAGACATAAATAACAGTTTCAAAGGCATTACTCCATAAACTTAGGGGAAGGTGTATGATGTCTCAAGTGTCAATGCTTCTTTTAACCCCTTTTGTTGACTTGTTAGTTTGTTTTCCTAAATGCAACTAACACAAGTGTCAAAATCTATAAAATCAAGAGTTTTAAGGATTCCATCATTTATCAATCTCCTAAATTTCTGTATAGAGATATGACACAATCATTTATACCACAACTTGTAAGAGTTTATAGAACATCTTTTACTACCAGAAATCGAATGTATAGTTAACAAACTATTCTCATGATCAGGATCCATAACAATTTTATAAATGAAAAAACCAATAGAAACATTATCTTTTGAAATTTCAACAATAGAAATTTTAAACTAAAATTCAAAACTAATTTGTTAAACTTCAAAATGGAAACCAAATTTGGAAAAGATAGAAAAAGTTTCTTCAAGGTTTAAAATAAATCCTAATTTCAAAATGATCCTGAGAGTCCTTATTCCTTCCACTTGTGAAGGTAATCGATTTCCGAAGTAGATGTTTCTCCCACTTTCCTTCAATTTCCTTAGCTTTAAGAAACCTTAAATAGTAGTAGATGATTTGTTGATACAAAGTCTAACCACTATGTATTATGAGGAACATTAATAAAAGAGATTCATAACATACACAAAAATGAGTTTACCTTTGTTTTCGAGCCTTCTTTTATACTCTAGACAATATTTCTTTATGTGTTTAAATGTTCCTACAAAAGAAGGATTTGAAGCATTTTTCTTTATTGACATTTCTTCCTTCTTCACTTTTAGAACACATGTGCCTTTCTTATCATCCATTTTACCATGAGTCACTAGGAAATTGTATCTAGTTTCTCATCCTTCAATCTCTCCTCCTCTTGAACAAACATAGTTAAGAGTTCATTTATAGACCATTTTACTTTATATGTGTTTTGAATGGTTTATACTCATTTGAAAAGAGTTGAATATAAAAGTGATAAAAAAAAATAACTTAGATAACTCAATTTCTAAAACTTAAGTTGAGCAATAATGTCATTCACATTCCATAATGTGCCCATGCACACTTTTAGAACTGTTATGCTTTATTCTTGAAAGCTTCCTTATTAGGGTGGTAGCCAAAGCCTTATCAAATTTAATAAACTTGTTTTCAATGGCTTTCAAGTAATCCTTGACATTGTCACAATCTGGGGTGGAACCCCGAATGGACTTACTAATATAAGATTTGATGTACATCATACTTAAATGGTTAGATTTCTCCCACTGTACATACAAATCCATTTATTTTTGCGTACTTGTTTCGTTGAGGATATTTTGTCCCCCGAAACGCTAAGTCAAGGTCCTTACTCCCAAAAATAACTCAATTTACTCCTTCCAATCATAGTAATTTCATCACCAAATAATATTGGACTTATAGCAGCCTCATATATCAAAATAGTAGAAATAATTGCAAAATACAAGAACACAATCATGTTGTGAAAATAATCCTTTATTTTCAATAAATCACCTTTATATTCAAATAGTAAATTCAAACGTTCCTGTGGGAAAAGGTGCATAATGCATATGGATTAACATAACTTTATGATAAAACAATAACTAAAATACTAAAATTAAATAATCCATACCTGTGGGCCTAGAAAAAATTTACTCTTGATGGTATCCTATTTTATCACTTTAATTACTTAACAAAAATTAAGTATCTCCTTGTGGGACCAAATAACTAATTTTTATAAAATAATTCTTTATCGATGTTATTTTTATTATGTAGTTATTTAAAGAAAAACTTTATTTTAAATAACTACTTATTTTATCTAAATCAATCAAATTAAGATGTTATGGCTACTCCCAAACTAATGATTTAGAACTATAATAATAACATCCAACATGCATGCATAAAATTTATTTCATATCACAAATAAATTCATATTAATGTCATTTTCCTTATACAGTTTTTTTAAGAAATACTTTATTTTAAATAACTACTAATTTTATCTAAATCAATCAATTTAAGATGTTGTGGCTTCTTTCAAGCTAATGATTTAGAACTTTAATAATGACATCTAACTTTTATGCAATAAATTATTCTATATCGATGTCATTATCCGTATGTAGTTCTTTAAAGAAAAACTTTATTTTAAATAACTACTTATTTATCTAAACCACTTAACTTAAGATGTTGTGTTCACTCTCAAGCTAGTGATTTAGAACTTTAATAATGACATCTAACATGTATGCAAAAATTTATTGCAAATATCGAAGCGGAAGATAACAATATATCATGCAATAATTAACATATTGCAAATATATCATAAATAATTACATATTAATGTCATTTTTCATATGTAGTTATTTAAAGAAAACTTTATTTTAAATAACTGCTAATTTTATCTAAATCAATCAACTTAAGATGCTGTGGCTATTCTTAAGCTAGTGATGTAGAACTTTATTAATGACATTATACATGCATTGCATACATGATTTAATAACATATGAAATATGCCTAAGATCATTATCTTAGTCTAAATAAATGAACAAAATTTATGGCATAATTGTGCATATTGCTATTAAAATTGAAATACTAAAATTAGTAAAATAAGTTTATTCATATGTCATTTACCTTATGTAGTTCTTTAAACTACCAATTTATCTAAATCCAATAACTTAAAACGTTGTGGCTAATCACAAGCTAGAGATTTAGAACCTGAATAATGACATCATATCTTTATGCAAAAAGAAAATTTATTGCATATTCAAAAATTTGCAGAGCAGTTATTCATCTTGACATGTTATAACATATTGCATGTTCATGGCATAATATATACATTCCATAAAAGAACATACATGCTTCAATAACATACAAAACTTTACCAAATATTCAATCATGCACTTCAAACCTTAGGTTGAGAGTACAAAATTATTGGTCACTTTATGGGGAGAGTACATACTCCAACATATTCTCAACATGCCAAAATATTTTATCATGAAATAAAATTTCAGAAAATTCAAGCATAAAGAAATAAAATTCCAGAAAATTCAAACATAAATATTTATTATTCAATCATGTAAAGACCCTAAAACATGATTTTATGCTATATTAACATAACTCTAGTATCAATTTGATTAAGAATCACAAAAATCAAATCAATCTAACAATATTTTAGGGTTCTTGCTTCATGCTTTAAAAATAAAGTTAAAGCTTCCAAAACCCTAAAACATCATTTTATGCTAGATTAACATAACCCAAATATTATTTTGATTAAAAACAATAACAATCAAATCAATTTAACAAGATTTTAGGGTTCTTTCAACTTTCTTGTTTCATACTTAAAAATAAAATTAAAAACTTTTGAAACCCTAAAACATGATTCTGAACCAAATCAAAATATGCATGCTTTAAAAAACATACTTAAGATCTGAACAACATAGCTAGAGAGATGGCTCTGATACCAACTTTAAGAAATTACAAGGTAAAGCGTACTCCAGCCATTGTTGATCAAAAACGCGAACTTGCTCCAAACACTAAAAGAAACTATCACACTTTATTATATGCCTTCTAGTCTATTTCTTGTGTTTTCTGTAAGTTACCTTGAGATGGTTTCACAAGTAATTTATAGACTAGACTAGGGACCTATACTGGATAACTGATAGAGTTAAATCCTACCATCAAGGAATCCTTGTCAGTTACTGAGATAGAGAAGTTATCATTAACTCTTATCACTAGAGTAGTTTATCTTGAATAGGATTTACTAGGATAATATCACCTAAGCATTTATCAAGATAATTAAATAATTATCTTGGCTTTATTAAATTATCATATGGGCCACATTATTATCCAATATTCTACCACTTGGCCCATATGATAAAATCAAAAACTGGAATAGGTGATATTTAAATCCAAAACTTAATATGGCCATAATTACTCTAGCCAAACTCCCACTCAATTAAAGATTCACATAACACGAATCATGACGGTAGCATTCTAAACCGAATATTTCCTTCCATGCATTACAATGCATGATCATTTCTAAAAGAGCACTTTATGAGATAATACTTTATGAATGAATTTTCTGTAGTCATTCAAGGTCCAAAAAAAACATGTAAACTTTCTGTGCACAAACTAAAACATGTTCATAAATTCTAAGAATGTGAAAATAAAAAAATTAAGCATATTAAAGAAGTCAAACAACACTTTAACAGACATTACTTAGTCTCATATGATCCACATGATAATAAACTATTTTGTCGACAATGCTTTAGTCATGTGATCTGCGACCATCAAGTCTGTACTAATGTGTTGAATATCCACTTCTTGTTTCTTTACATGATCTTTAACAGCAAGATACTTTATATCGATGCGTTTGCTGTGATTTTCACTTTTATCATTCTTATAAAAGAATACCGTAGAAGAGTTGTCATAATACTCAATAGCCTTGCAAAAATTGAAAACTCTTTAACCGAAGATAAAATATCTCAATCTTAATGCCTGTGATGTTGCTTCATAGCATAATTCTTGTAGCAGATTTCACATGATCAAGGCCATGATTACTTTAATATCTTCCAAGTATTCCGACTAAAAACCTTATGTAAAGTCTTGTACAAACCTGACCACACATAAGGCTACCAACAACAGATGCATATGCAATGCCTCTCATCTGTTTCTTTTCCAAATTGTTTTGGGGACACTGCCTTAAACTGAATTTCCCTTTCATAATTGGTGCCACTGTAGGTGAACAGATTTGCATCCTAAATTTTTCTAAAGCACTTTTGATATAAGCTTGTTGAGATAGATTTAATGTCTTTTCAGACTTATCTCTATGAATCTCTATGCCTATGACATAAAAGGCTTCACCCAAATCTTTCATATCAAAAGGTTTTGTGAAAGAAAAGCTTTTGTGTTATGTAACAAAGCTAAATTATTGTTTTCAAGAAAAATAACATCAACATATAAGACTAAAATATGAACTTACTCCCACTAACCTTAAGGTATATACAAGAATCAACAATATTTTTAGTGAAACCAAATGATGTCACAACATTGTTTATATACTAATTGATAGGATGCTTATTTTAGTCCATATATTAATTTCTTTAATTTGCAAACCAAATTAATATTCTTAAAGAAACCTTTAGGTTGAATCATGTATACATGTTCTTCAATATCTTTATTTGATGTAACTCTAAATCAAAATGAGCTACCAGAGCTATGATAATTTTGAATGTATCCCTCATAGAAACTGAAGAGAAGGTTTCATAGTAATCAACACCTTCACTTTGAGGGAAACCTTTGGCAACAAGTTTAACCTTATTTCGTTGAACATTACCATATGGTAATTCAACGAGTTCCTAGACTGGATTGTTAGCCATTGATTTCATCTCTTCTATCATAGTTTTATGTCAGAGTTTAGAATTTCACTACTCATGGTTTGTGAAAACAAAATCATCTTTAAGTCCAATATCAAAATTAGACTTTGGCAAGTATACAACAAATCATTAGAAATAGTTAGTTTTCTTGTCTTGTTGGATCTTTTCTATTCTACTATAATAGAATTGTCAGTGAGATTGTTAATCTCTTATAAAGGTTGTTCTTGATTTGATTGTTTTTCAGTTAATTCTGTGAGTTTGTCTTTGAAAAACAATCAAGCCTTTTATAAGAGATTCATCCACTTTAATTTATTCCTCAATATCAATCTTACGAGGAAAGTCACTCCCACTGGACTCATAATCCACAATAACAATTCTAGATGAATGTGAGGGATAGTGAAACCTACCCCTTGTTAACTACATAGCTTATAACTGCTAACTGTTCTTGAATCCAGTTTCCTTATGTTTGGGTCATAGACCTTCACATTAACTGGACAACCCCAAGAATGTAAATGTCTTGATCTGGATTTCCAACTATTCCAGTAGAAGTTTCAGAAACTGGTTTAGTTGGAACTTTATTTAAGACATAAATAACAGTTCCAAAGGTATTACTCCATAAACTTAGAGGAAGATGTATGATGTCTTAAATGTCAATGCTTCTTTTAACCCTTTTTGTGGACTTATTAGTTTGCTTTCCTCAATGCAACTAACACAAGTGTCAAAATCAATAAAATTAAGAGTTTTAAGGATTCCATCATTTACCAATCTCCTAAATTTCTGTATAGAGATATGACACAATCTTTTATACCATAACTTGTAAGAGTTTTTTATAGCACATCTTTTACTACCAGAAATTGAATGCATAGTTAACAAACTATTCTCATGATCAGGATCCATAACAATTTTATAAATGAAAAACCCAA
Source organism: Fremontodendron californicum (assembly GCA_030761205.1). NCBI lineage: Eukaryota > Viridiplantae > Streptophyta > Magnoliopsida > Malvales > Malvaceae > Fremontodendron > Fremontodendron californicum. The sequence goes on along the minus strand of JAULJL010000007.1, from coordinate 8,464,280 downwards.
TAGAAACATTATCTTTTGAATTTTCAACAATAGAAATTTTAAACTTAAATTCAATACTAATTTGTTAAACTTCAAAATGAAAACCAAATTTGGAAAAGATAGAAAAAGTTTCTTCAAGGTTTAAAATAGATCATGATTTTAAAATGATCTTGAGAGTCCTTATTCCTTCCACTTGTGAAGGTAATCGATTTCCGAAATAGATGTTTCTCCCACTTTTCTTCAATTTCCTTAGCTTTATGAAACTTTACGTAGTAGTAGATGATTTGTTGATCCAGAGTCTAACCACCATGTATTATGAGGAACATCAATAAAAGAGATTCAAAACATACACAAAAAATGAGTTTACCTTTGTTTTCGAGCCTTCTTTTATACTTTGGGTAATATTTCTTTATATGTTTAAGTGTTCCTACAAAAGAAGGATTTTACGCCATTTTTCTTTATTGATGTTTTTTTTCTTCCTTCTTCACTTTTAGAACACATTTGCCTTTCTTATCATCCCTTTTACCATGAGTCACTAGGAAATTGTATCTAGTTTCTCATCCTTCAATCTCTCTTCCTCTTGAACACACATAGTTAAGAGTTCATTTACAGACCATTTTACTTTAGATGTGTTTTTAATGATCTATACTCATTTGAAAATAGTTGAATATAAAAGTGATAAAAAATAACTCAGATAACTCAATTACTAAAACTTAAGTTGAGAATAATATCACTCACATTTCATAATGTGCCCATGCACACTTTTAGAATTGTTATGCTTTATTTCTGAAAGCTTCCTTATTAGGGTGGTAGCCAAAGCCTTATCAAATTTAATAAACTTGTTTTTAATGGTTTTCAAGTAATCCTTGACATTGTCACAATATGGTGTGGAACCCCGAATGGACTTACTAATATAAGATTTGATGTACATCATACTTAAATGGTTAGATTTCTCCCATTGTACATACAAATCCATTTATTTTTGCGTACTTGATTCGTTGAGGATATGTTTGTCCCCCGAAACGCTAAGTCAAGGTCCTTACACCCAAAAATAGCTCAATTTACTCCTTTCAATCATAGTAATTTCATCACCAAATAACATTGAACTTATAGCAAGCTCATATATCAAAATAGTAGAAATAATTGCAAAATACAAGAACACAATCATGTTGTGAAAATAATCCTTTATTTTGAATAAATCACCTTTATATTCAAATAGTAAATTCAAACCTTCCTGTAGGCAGAGGTGCATAATGCATATGAATTTACATAACATTATGATAAAACAATAACTAAAACACCAAAATTAAATAATTCATACCTGTGGGCCTAGGAAAAATTTACTCTTGATGATATCTTGTTTTATCACTTTAATTACATAACAAAAATTAATTATCTCTTTATGGGACCAATAAAATAATTCTTTATCTATGTTATTTTTATTATGTAGTTATTTAAAGAAAAACTTTATTTTAAATAACTACTTATTTTATCTAAATCAATCAACTTAAGTTGTTTTGACTACTCCCAAGCTAATGATTTAGAACTTAAATAATAACATCCAACATGCATGCATAAAATTTATTGCATATCACAAATAAATTCATATTAATGTCATTTTTCTTGTATAGTTATTTAAAAAAGATTTTATTTTAAATAACTATTAATTTTATCTAAATCAATCAACTTAAGATGTTGTGGCTTCTCTCAAGCTAATGATTTAGAACTTTAATATTGACGTCTAACTTTTATGCAATAAATTATTCTATATCGATGTCATTATCCGTATGTAGTTTTTTAAAGAAAAACTTTATTTTAAATAACTATTTATTTATCTAAACCACTTAACTTAAGATGATGTGGCTACTCTCAAGCTAGTAATTTAGAATTTTAATAATAACGTCTAAAATGTATGCAAAAATTTATTGCAAATATCGCAGCGGAAGATAACATTATATCATACAATAATTAACATATTGCAAATATATCATAAATAATTACATATTAATGTCATTTTTCATATGTATTTATTTAAAGAAAACTTTATTTTAAATAACTACTAATTTTATCTAAATCAATCAACTTAAGATGCTGTGGCTATTCTTAAGCTAGTGATGTAGAACTTTATTAATGACATAATACATGCATTGCATACATGATTTAATAACATATGAAATATGCCTAAGATCATTATCATAGTCTGAATAAATGATCAAAATTTATGGCATAATTATGCATACTGCTATAAAAATTGAAATACTAAAATTAGTAAAATAAGTTTATTCATATGTCATTTACCATATATGGTTCTTTAAACTACCAATTTATCTAAATCAAATAACTTAAGGCGTTGTGGCAAATCACAAGCTAAAGATTTAGAACCTGAATAATGACATCATATCTCTATGCAAAAAGAAATTTTATTGCATATTCAAAAATTTGCAGAGCAATTATTCATCTTGACATGTTATAACATATTGCATGTTCCTGGCATAATATATGCATTCAGTAAAAAGAATATACATACTTCAATAACATACAAAAATGTGCCCAAGATCCAAATTACTAAATTTCATGATATATTAGTGTGCATATTACAAATAAGATTGAAATTCAAAATTAGTAAGAAATAAAATTTACTAAATATTCAATCATGCACTTCATACCTTAGGTTGAGAGTACAAAAATATTGATCACTTTATGAGGAGACTACGTACTCCAACATATTCTCAACATGCCAAAATATTTTTACCATGAAATAAAATTTCAGAAAATTCAAGCATAAAGAAATAAAATTCCAGAAAATTCAAGCATAAATATTTATCATTCAATCATGTAAAGACCATAAAACATGATTTTATGCTAGATTAACATAACTCAAGTATCAATTTGATTAAGAATCACAAGAATCAAATCAATCTAACAAGATTTTAGGATTCTTGTTTCATGCTTTAAAAATAAAATTAAAAGCTTCCAAAATCCTAAACATAATTTTATGCTAGATTAACATAACCCAAATATCATTTTGATTAAAAACAATAACAATCAAATCAATCTAACAAGATTTTAGGGTTTCTTTCAACTTTCTTGTTTCATACTTAAAAATAAAATTAAAAACTTTCGGAACCTTAAATCATGATTCTAAAGCAAATTAATATATGCATGCTTTAAAAAAGCATACTTAAGATCTGAACAACATAGCTAGAGAGATGGCTCTGATACCAACTGTAAGAAATTAAAAGCTAAAGCGTACCTCCAGCCATTGTTGATCAAGAATGCGACCTTACTCCAAACACTAAAAGAAACTCTCACACTTTAGTATATGCCTTCTGATAACTCGTATAATTATATAGTTTTTAGTTATGTTTTATTATTGTTTTGTGTCAAATACGAGTTATTATTGTTTAGTCTAATTGTGTTTATGATCTTTTATATTTTTATGTATTTTGGTGTTTTTCACAAGTTTCTTTGAGTGATTTCAGATTACTAGAATTAAGGGCAAATCCAGTTCAGTTTCAGTTCCGACACCTTTTGCCATATCAGCTATATCTCGAGTTTCACTGAAGCAATAAGACTGAAATTTGTAGCCATGCAAAGCTAAGAGGCATATCTATCTTTTTCATGTTTTACACTTCTTAAAACGGAGTCGTTTTCCCTAGCGAAATCGACCATCAAGTTGGCTGATGTGCAATGACGTCTGTGCTGACATGTTTTCGTATTATGCCCATATCTTCTTTTCCACATCAGAAAATGAGCTGATTCCAACGGCTATGGTTCCGTAACTGATAGGGGAACCTTTGTCTAGAAGACCATGTGATCAGATCAGGCCTCCAATATTGAAGAAATCGACCATCAAGGTGGCTGATGTGCAATGACGTCTGTGCTGACATGTTTTCGTATTTTGCTCATATCTGCTTAACCACATCAGCAAATGAGCTGATTCCAACGGCTATGGTTCCGTAACCGATAGGGGAACCTTTTTCTAGAAGACCATGTGATCATATCAGGCCTCCAATATTGACGAAATCGACCATCAAGTTGGCTGATCAAAATCGTCATATACCTACCTTTGAAATTTGTAAAGCTTGTCTCTTGTCATTTAGCCCTCCAAAATGTGTATAAATAGAGGGCCTTGGATGATTGTAAGGGATCATATTGTACATTGGTAGGATATTAGCCATTGTAATAACATTCTCTAAGTTTTCTTCTTCTTTCTTTTCTCTAGTTTTCTTTTTCTTTAGAAAGATCAAGAGGTTGGATAATTAATATTCTTCTTCTTCTTCTTCTTTCTTTCTTTTATTTTCTTCTTAGATTCTATTTAATTTTATGTTTATAATGCCTATGCTAGGCTAAACTTCTATTTGGTTAAGGGTGATTTCAAAGCCCTAGACATGTTTTGTGATTGATTTTCAGATTCTATCTATCATTAATTTTCTATCAAAGTTGCTTATGTTCTTCTACAAGAATTGTTCATGATGTTGTCTAGATTTATTTAGGTGTACAACTAGATAGATCTTGATAATTATCTATTGCTAGTTTAGGAGTCTTGATCCGTGTAATTGTCTTGATTTCCTATTCATAAGTGGCAATTTGTGATTAATGATTATGGTCAAGTTTTCAATAATTGCAAAGTGGAACATAACCTAAGTTGAACAATCCGAGCTTATGTGTTTGTTGCTTAGATCAACCTATCTTTCTCATCATAAAGCTGCCATTAAATTGAATTTAGAGAGCTTATTCTAGGTTGTTTAATGGTTAGAGATTAAATAGAGAGCTTGTTCTATTTAACGACAAACTAAGGAAAGATTGGGGTAACAGAGCTTGTTGTTATCTACGGTTGTTAACTTTGATAGTTGGTTGATATTGATAGATCTGAAATTGATTCTTAATGATGTCTAGTGGTGGAGAATGAAACCTTAACCATATTTTTCATATTTGATTCTTCTTACTTATTTGTTTTCTTACTTTTAGTTTGCTTATTTTTTATATTTATTTTTATTGGCTGGTTATACCGCCTAATTTGTATATTAACTTTGTTTTATTTTTATTGGCTGGTTATACCGCCTAATTTAGTATATATATTTTTATTGGCTGGTTATACCGCCTAATTTAGTATATATATTTTTATTGGCTGGTTATACCGCCTTGCATCTTATTCTTATTATTTACTTTAGTTTAAATCTGGCTTCAAAAACCCCTTTTCTTTTATTGTTCTTGAATTTAAGTTTTAAACTATTAACTTATAAACTAAAACCCAATCCCTGAGGACTCGACCCTTGCTAACTACTATACTTACAATTGATCTTTTTAGTGCAAGGTTAAATAAGATACACTCTTTTGGGTGCATCAAATTTTTGGCGCCGTTGCCGGGGATTGTTTTCTTTAGTTTATTTGTTACTTGGTTTATTCTTATTTTCAGTTCTAATGAGTTTTATTTTCTTGTACATACGGGTTTTTCTTATCAAATTTTGAAAAAAAAAAAAAAAAAAAAAAACGATGGAATTAAGCAATCTAACACTTGAAGAGTTGGTGGCATACATTAACATGGAGAATCAACAAGCCAATCTCACCTCCCCAGTTCAACAATTGGCCATGGGAGGATGTCAAGGCCATCAAGTGTTCCAAGACCAACAGTATGATCATTACTCAAACACTTACCATGAGAGATGGTGGGATCATACTAATTATGGCTACTCAGAAAATTACCAAGAAGTAGATCCTTATGCCAATTACACTCATCCATCTAGCTTCAATCAATCATGGTCTCAAGAACCAGATCTTCTTCAACCACCACATATGACTCAAAACTCAGGTACTTCTTTAGAAGATCTTGTCAATTCTCTTGTTACTAATACTTTGCAATTTCAACAGGAAACAAGGGCAAGCATCCAGAGTTTGGAAAGGCAAATGAGCCTATTGGCTAGTAGTATGGTGGTATGGGTAGCACAAAGATCTGAAGAACTCTCTGCCCAAACAATGATTAACCCAAAGGAGAATACTACTATTGTGACCTTGAGGAATGAGGAACAAGATAAGGATGAGACAGAATTAGAGATGGATTCTATTCTTGAGGATAATAAAGCCACAAATACAAATAAGAGTATTTCGGCACCTGAGGTAACGTTTAAAGTTCCACTTTTTACTAATGTTTCTTCTCCACCTTTTCCTAGTAGATTTGCAAAGTTCAAGGAGGAAGAACATGAACAACACATGCCAGAAACCTTAAACAACTTGTTTGTGGATGCCATTCAACAAGTATCAAAATATGCTCCATTCCTCGATGAGATATGCACCACAAAGGATGATGGAATAATACTTGTAATAGAGAATGCATCCACTGTTGTGCAAAGAAAGCTTCCTCTCAAACGCATAAATTTGGAAAATTTCATGTATGAGCCTGACAAGCCTAAAAAGCCAAGAAGGGGTGTTGGTTAGGTTCAAAACACTAACTCAAGTGTTAATTGGGAAGGCAACCCAATTAAAGAAGAAATTGCCAACCTTCCATATTCAGATTTGCTTTCTCTTTCTTTTCCTTTTTCTTTTATTATTTTTATTTTTATTGTTTTTATTTTTATTTTTTATGTTTACTTGTTAATTTTTGTTTAGTATTTTAGGATTATTTAGGTTGCATGAGTTTGTTTTGTTTTGAGTCGTAGTTGTTCCTATTCTTATGTTATTAGTTCTTTTCTCTTACACATGATTCTTTCATTTGTGTTAATAGACTTACATTGAGGACAATGTAAGAATTAAGTGTGGGGGGAATGATTTAGGATTTCTTTTATTTTTGTCTACTATTTTTTTTTTTTTTTATATAAGTCTTTATTATTATTATTTTTTTTAGTGTGTTTTAGTTCCTTTTTAATACAATGATGAGATATGAATTGCATAAGTCTAAAACAGATTTATTAGTGAGAAGATTTTCATGAGAATTGAGCTTGATGTCAACCTTTTTATGAGCCAATGTTAATATAATATGTTGATTGAGAAAGAAGCATGTTTAGACTTAATCTGACTTGTATAATCATCCTTGTGAGTTTTTGAGCCTATAATGATTGATGCATTATACAAATCAATCTAATTTCTTTCTTGAGTGCTCTTATGATTACATGATTCTCTAGAACTTGCTTTAAACCGTTTGAGACTATATTGATACATGTGACAACATGAATATGATAGAGGCATTAGGATTATAACCAGAGCCAAACAGCCATCCCTTATTGATGTTCCAAGAGAACATCCCTCTAGTGAACCAATTTGAGCCTACATTGAATAAGCTATTTATTTGGTAACCACATCTTACACCTAGCCTAAACACATTTATATCTTTACCCTTGTTCTAAAGATGGACTATGTTTGAGACATATTGCAAAAACAAGGGATACTTTTTGAAAATTTGGGTTAGAACAAAAGATAAGTGTGGGGGAGGAGAAAGGCAAAAGTCAAGAGAAAAATAGAGGGAATATTGCCAAATACATTCCCATGTGAAAAAAAAAAAAAAAAAAAAATTTGAATAATCTCTTGAACTTCTAGTTAAAGAAAAGAAAAAGATGTTCGAAAGTTGGTTAGAATGAAGTAAAGGCTCAACATGAAATATTCAGCCTATGTGATTATGTACTTCTAAAGAATATTGAGAAAGTTTTATTTGCAAAATCTTATTTTATCTCTAAATTCTATGAAGTCTTTCGAATGTTTGTGATATCTTTATCCTTTTGTTCTTCAACCACATTACAAACCCCTTGGCCCCATTACAACCTTGATTAAAGACCTCTTGATTCATGAAGTTGTATGATCTAAATAGTGGAGAATAGGTGGACAAGCAAGAATATGGTAGAACTGTTTTCATGAGATTGATTGAGTGTAAACACTTCACCACTACTTTAAAGAGTGAAAATCATGAGGGTATCCCATGTGAGAAGTTGAGATTAAATTTGAACATGCAATATTTTGATTGAGATATGTTATGCTAATATTGGCTTAACTCAAACAATTTACATTCAAGCATGTTTTTTTTGTGAAATTCTTTAAGCTATTGATTAGTTTATAAGACTTGTTCAAATATTGTCTCTAATTTGTATTGAAAGGATTAGGAATAAATATTTTTAGTATATGCAGTTTATTTATATTTTAGTTTTTCAATGTTTGTGGGTATCGTTCTAGTAAACCCTCACGAGACTAAACTCGTCCACTAGGGACACCTAGGGGTTTAAAGGCTTGTGTCACATGCTAAGTGCCACCGTGATTTCCTACGAAAATGGATTAGATTAGATTTTCTTATTTTATTTTTATTGAGTCGTTGCTAGGGACTAGCAACAATCTAAGTGTGGGGGTGTGATAACTCGTATAATTATATAGTTTTTAGTTATGTTTTATTATTGTTTTGTGTCAAATACGAGTTATTATTGTTTAGTCTAATTGTGTTTATGATCTTTTATATTTTTATGTATTTTGGTGTTTTTCACAAGTTTCTTTGAGTGATTTCAGATTACTAGAATTAAGGGCAAATCCAGTTCAGTTTCAGTTCCGACACCTTTTGCCATATCAGCTATATCTCGAGTTTCACTGAAGCAATAAGACTGAAATTTGTAGCCATGCAAAGCTAAGAGGCATATCTATCTTTTTCATGTTTTACACTTCTTAAAACGGAGTCGTTTTCCCTAGCGAAATCGACCATCAAGTTGGCTGATGTGCAATGACGTCTGTGCTGACATGTTTTCGTATTATGCCCATATCTTCTTTTCCACATCAGAAAATGAGCTGATTCCAACGGCTATGGTTCCGTAACTGATAGGGGAACCTTTGTCTAGAAGACCATGTGATCAGATCAGGCCTCCAATATTGAAGAAATCGACCATCAAGGTGGCTGATGTGCAATGACGTCTGTGCTGACATGTTTTCGTATTTTGCTCATATCTGCTTAACCACATCAGAAAATGAGCTGATTCCAACGGCTATGGTTCCGTAACCGATAGGGGAACCTTTTTCTAGAAGACCATGTGATCATATCAGGCCTCCAATATTGACGAAATCGACCATCAAGTTGGCTGATCAAAATCGTCATATACCTACCTTTGAAATTTGTAAAGCTTGTCTCTTGTCATTTAGCCCTCCAAAATGTGTATAAATAGAGGGCCTTGGATGATTGTAAGGGATCATATTGTACATTGGTAGGATATTAGCCATTGTAATAACATTCTCTAAGTTTTCTTCTTCTTTCTTTTCTCTAGTTTTCTTTTTCTTTAGAAAGATCAAGAGGTTGGATAATTAATATTCTTCTTCTTCTTCTTCTTTCTTTCTTTTATTTTCTTCTTAGATTCTATTTAATTTTATGTTTATAATGCCTATGCTAGGCTAAACTTCTATTTGGTTAAGGGTGATTTCAAAGCCCTAGACATGTTTTGTGATTGATTTTCAGATTCTATCTATCATTAATTTTCTATCAAAGTTGCTTATGTTCTTCTACAAGAATTGTTCATGATGTTGTCTAGATTTATTTAGGTGTACAACTAGATAGATCTTGATAATTATCTATTGCTAGTTTAGGAGTCTTGATCCGTGTAATTGTCTTGATTTCCTATTCATAAGTGGCAATTTGTGATTAATGATTATGGTCAAGTTTTCAATAATTGCAAAGTGGAACATAACCTAAGTTGAACAATCCGAGCTTATGTGTTTGTTGCTTAGATCAACCTATCTTTCTCATCATAAAGCTGCCATTAAATTGAATTTAGAGAGCTTATTCTAGGTTGTTTAATGGTTAGAGATTAAATAGAGAGCTTGTTCTATTTAACGACAAACTAAGGAAAGATTGGGGTAACAGAGCTTGTTGTTATCTACGGTTGTTAACTTTGATAGTTGGTTGATATTGATAGATCTGAAATTGATTCTTAATGATGTCTAGTGGTGGAGAATGAAACCTTAACCATATTTTTCATATTTGATTCTTCTTACTTATTTGTTTTCTTACTTTTAGTTTGCTTATTTTTTATATTTATTTTTATTGGCTGGTTATACCGCCTAATTTGTATATTAACTTTGTTTTATTTTTATTGGCTGGTTATACCGCCTAATTTAGTATATATATTTTTATTGGCTGGTTATACCGCCTAATTTAGTATATATATTTTTATTGGCTGGTTATACCGCCTTGCATCTTATTCTTATTATTTACTTTAGTTTAAATCTGGCTTCAAAAACCCCTTTTCTTTTATTGTTCTTGAATTTAAGTTTTAAACTATTAACTTATAAACTAAAACCCAATCCCTGAGGACTCGACCCTTGCTAACTACTATACTTACAATTGATCTTTTTAGTGCAAGGTTAAATAAGATACACTCTTTTGGGTGCATCACCTTCTAGTCTATTTCTTGTGTTTTCTGTAAATTACCTTGAAATGGTTTCACAGGCAATTTATAGACTAGACTAGGGACCTATACTGGATAACTGATAGAGTTAAATCCTACCATCAAGGAATCCTTATCCTTATTAGTTACTGAGATACAAAAGTTATCTTAAACTCTTACACTACAAGAGGACGTTAAATTAGCGACGGAATCATTACCGACGGAAATTTTTCATCGGTAAATCAAATTTTCAGCTACGGAAATTAAAACATTACCGACGGAATTTTGTCTGTAATGTTTTTCCGTATTACCGACGGATTATTTGATAATTACCGACAGAAATATTATATTACCGACAGAGTATTACCGACGGAGTATTAGCGAAACAGTTCCGTCGATGATTTTCATCGGTAAAACTTTGGCGCGAATAGCCTAGATTTCCTTCGAAATATCAGCAACGGAATTACCACAATTACCGACGAAAATTCCGTCGGTAATGAAAGAGCAAGGATTTTTATATTTGGTAATAAATTCTTATTTATTACCAAATTAATTAAAATAATAATAATAAAATTGAACGGTCAAAAACTATTACTTATGGAATATCCGTCGATAATAGTCAAAGTCCTTCGATGATACATTTTCAGTAGGTAATACATTACCGACGGAACATTTTTATCACCGACGGAATTTGTATATTATCGACCGAATATCCTTCAGTCAGACTATTTTACAGACTCTTATGCGCAATAAATGCAAATTTCAAATCTGAACGTTCAAAAAATTTCGTCGGTAATAGTCAAATTCCGTCGGTGAAATATTTTTAGTCGGTGATAATTCACCGAAGGATTAGGAATTTCCATCGGTAATACATTATCACCGACGGATGTAATTTGAATTCCCACCCAAATTTTTACAGATGTAATTTTCATCGGTGATAATCCAATTCCGTCGGTGATAGTCTCGGGCATAAATAAGCTTCGAGACTTCTTCTTCCCCATTTTCTTTCTTTCTCCGATTCTCTCATTCTCTCTTTTCCCCACCGTCTTTCCCCCTCCGTCCAATCGTCCACCGTCGGCCGATCGACCGTCCCCCACCGTCCGACCATCCGCGCGCCCAGCTGTCCGACCAATAGAATTCAGGTTTGATTAAAGTCTCTTAAATTTTTGTATATTTATTTAAATATTTTAATTAATAAAATAATTGTTATATTGTTGATAATTGTGTTGATAATTTTAGATGTGTTGATTACAATGTGACATCAATTTTAGATGAGTTGATAATTGTGTTGATAATTTTAGATGTGTTGATAATTTGTGATATCAATTTTAGATGTGTTAATAATTGTATTGATAATTTTAGATGTGTTGATAATTTTAGATGTGTTGATAATTTATGACATCAATTTTAGATGTGTTGATAATTTTAGATGTGTTGATAATTATATAAATTGATGTTTAATTAATTTGTGACATCAATTCAATAAGTCATTTTATTTATTATCAATTCAATTTTAGATGTGTTGATAATTATATAAATTGATGTGTTGATAGTCTCGGGCATAATTTGTGACATCAATTTTAAATGTTTAATTAATTTGTGACATCAATTAAAAATACATCAATATATAATTATATAAATTTTATTTATTATATTGACTGAATAAATAATTTGAAATTTTTTCAATTAAAAAAATTAAAAAGTAAACTAAAAAATAAAAAATGAGAGAGTTAACAAAAATAAATAATAAAAAAAAATTTAAGTAAATAATAAATTAAGAGAAAAGGATTAAAATGAAGAAAAATAGTAAAAGTGAAGGAAAAAAAATGACAATTGCTTAACTGCATTAGGTGTTATAGAATTCAAAGTGAACCTTAGCATAAAAAATATTAGATATTACATTAAAGTGTATAATGTGTTATTGTGATTATTTATCGTTATTGTTCATTGTGATTCTTTTTTATTGTGTTATTCTGTTTATTTATTAATAAATTTAATATTAATTTATTAATAAATTTAATATTTTTCATTTTACAGATAAATGCGAGGAACAGGGCGTGAAATTACTGGAAAGAAGAAACAGAGTTCTATGTGGGATGCATTTCGACCATCTAGAGCATCGCCCTCAGGGCATGGTACACCAGAGTTGCCACCTGCGTCTTCTCCCTCCTTACGCCCTCCACCGAGACAGTTGCCGCCTTATTCAGCTCCATCGTCACATACTCCATCAGCAGTACCTCCATCGCCCCTGCATCCCTCTGCACTGCCTCCGTCTATAGTGGATCCGTCAAGATTGCCTCCCTCTACAGTGGCACCGTCCACATCAACTCCCGCTCCACTTCCACGACCGACACTTACTCCGACGACTCAGGCAGATCCCGCGTTACGGGCGTCTATGTCACCGTTGGATGAAATTTCACAGTTTTTACTTAATGAGCTAGCACCAATTTCGCGGATGATGGCACGGGGCAGCAGACAAAGGTACCTGCATCACATCCTATGCCGTCTACCAGTACTTCCACTGAGTAGAGGAAATCAGGTAGAGGTCAAACGAAAGGATTACCAACACCGAGTAATCCGGATGACAAGTTTCGACTGTCAATTCTTCAAAACACGTAAGTTAATAATATATCGATAATTTAATTATTTGAGTAAAATAAATTATTGTCCACTAACACGTATCCTTGATTTTAAGACTTTCACGAAGAGTTGTGTAAAATTGACCATTGCCTCCATCATTAGACAACACTATAACAGACCATGGCCTACTTGGTCGAAAATACCTGTTGACGTGAAATTGTCTATGTGGACTATATTTGAGGTATGATTTGGTTAAAAGTCGAATTATAATTTAATTATGTTTAATACTATATATTAATTCATAATGTCTTATTGTAGAGAAAATGCCAGTGGCCTCCCCCAGCAGACACCATTGGTTAGGAAATTATGGGAGGCCACGTGCAAGGATCGATTCAAGGACATGATGAATTTTGAGAGGGACAATGCCATGTCCTTCTTTCAAACGAATCGAACAGAAGACTGCAAGGGTTACAGGTGTGATTGGATAGTAGTCGATATTTGGGATCAACTAATTGATAGCGTCTGGAGTACCGACACTTGGAAAAATAGGTCCCAAAAGGCTTCGACTAATAGGAACATGGAGAAAGATGGCAGCATTACAAAGCACACTGGTGGATCAGTTCCTTTTCTAGTTACCAGTGAAAGGATGATAAGATTAATTTTTGTTTTGCAATTTATTGTTTCAAAGTTTTATCGACTTAACTCAAAATTTTTATTGGTTTAACATAATTTTCTCTCTTTTTTTAATTTGTAGTCACAAGAGTTGCAGCGCAACGTGACTTTCCTGGAGCTGTTTAACAAAACCCATAAACGTGCAAAGGGTCAGGGTGATTACGTAGACAACAAGTCTAAAATTGTAACTGTAAGTATTTAACTTTATAAATATTTTATATATTACATTAATTGATTATACCATATCTTTGTGTTTATGTACGTGTTCTTTACAATGTCACATATTAATTGTTTATATATTTAAATATTTGTGATTGTAGAAAAATTATTCTGCTTCGTTGCAGCAAAAATATAGGGACGATACGTCTTCATAGCCTGATTTCGACCCTCAATCCTGATCTAATGCTATTGGGGGCATTGAGACTACGCAAACGCATGTTTATGGGTTTGGAACGAGACCGAAGAGAGGGCAAATTTTCGATCCACCCGGCAGTCACCAAAGTTCAGATGCAGCCAGTTACGCTCCATGTGGTCCTAGTACTACACAGCAGCCGACAGCAGTGCCATCTGAGGACTATCATGCATTGAGGTCCGATGTCTCGCAAATCCATACCTCAATCGTGAGACTTGAGAATATCGTGACGAGCTGGAATACGATAATCACACCTTTACTGCAGTCACAGATAGCAGCTGCATTAGGTGAGATCGGAACTCGGGTTGCCGAACTCAGTGCTGCCTTAGGCATGGGTGTTGATCGAGTGCTGTCATAGTCGGTGCTGGACCGAGTGCTGCCAGAGTCGGTGCTGCTGGAGGCATGGCTGTTGGACTAGGATTGAGTGTTGTCGGTACTAGAGTTGGTGCTGCTGGTGCTGGAGTCTGTGCTGCCAAAGTCGGAGGCATGGTTGCTGTCGGAGGATTGAGTGCTGTCGGAGGCAGTGCCGAGGTAGACAATGAAGCCGATGATAGCAGTACCTCGTGATGAGTTTTTTTTATTATATTCGAGAGATACATTTGAATATTTTTTTATTTATATTTTTACGGATTTTATTTTATTTTTTATGGTGTAATTATATAAAATTTTCATTTTATTTTTAAATTTTTTTAATAATTTAATTTTTTTTTTTTGTTCCAAAAAATTAATTACCGACGGATAAATCCGTTGGTAATTCACATTTACCGATAGAACATTTCGTCTGTAATTCAACATTACCGACCAAATTCATCCGTCGGTAAATCATTAACCGACGGAATGATTTCGTCGATGATAAAATAATACCGATGAAAACTTCCGTCTGTAAAATTCCGTCTGTAAAGTCAAACATTACCGACGGATTTTTCTTCACCGACTGAATTAGTATCACCGACTTAAGTATCACCGACGAATATTTTCGACGAAAGTTTCCGTCGGTAAAACGCATCACTGACAGAAAACAGATGTTTACCGACGGATTATTCCGTCGGTAAAAGTCCGTCCTCTTGTATTGTTATCACTAGAGTAGTTTATCTTGAATAGGATTTACTAGGATAGTATCACCTAAGTATTTATCAAGATAATTAAATAATTATCTTGGATTTATTAAATTATCATATGAGCCACATGATTATCCAACAACAGAAAAAAATGAAAAAAAAAAAATACAGCTAATTACAATTGAAAGTATAAGCGAAGAATATTTTGAATAATGTTTCGGTTGTGACAAAGATCAATGTTGACTTTATCTCATACTATATGCAATGTTGAAAAAAAATGGAGCCAAAATTTAAATCAATGAGCGTTTCGATTTTTAATTCAATCAATTTAATCGATTAGATTGATCAATTCACGATTGATTGAAGCGAAATGTAATATTATCATTTCAGTTTTTTCGTCTTCTCAAACAGAGCAGATATTATTGGGCTTGAAAATTCTCCACCAAGATTATTATAGTCATCTTCAATTTCTTATTAGTATTTATTATGATGGACCTTACTTACATAATTTTCAAGAGGAAATGACAGATGGCTATCAACCACAAATATTTTAATAGGCAAAGGGATGACTTATTTAGTCGGTTTAAAGGCTAGTCACTTATATTTTGAAAATTTTCCAATTCAAGGTAACATTCTAATAATAATTGACTTAAGTACTATCATACCAAATATATTTATCAAAAAAATCAAATTTTAAAAATTATTAAGAAATAAATTAAAAGTATCAGTTTCAAAAAGTTTTACTTTGCTTTAACATGAATTTCCAAAGCAATTTTTTTTTAGAATTTTTCATTTCTATCTTAACAAATTTTAAATTTTGATTTCATTTTTAATAAGTATATTTTGCTATGATGGAAAAAAAATTAATATTGGTATATTGCCTTGATTTGTAATTTCCCATGTTCTTAATTTTATTTTATTAATAATCAAGTTTTTTTGGCTAAATATATTTGGGAGTTGAGAAATTGAAATTTTAGCTTTGTCAAATATTTTTATTTTACCGAATTCAAATTTTATTTTATTTAATTATTGCTATTAGTCTTGTTCAAATTCATATAACTTTTCAAATCCACAAAAATGAATAAAAACCCATCCTTCCGTTCCATTACCAATAAAATAAAATGCATGTTAAAGTTTGGAAGCAAATAATATAAAACATTTTTAGCTGTTGATGGATAAATGGTTAAAGTAAAAAAAAAAAATTATTGAGAATTTTTGCCCAAACATATACTATATGCAACAAATTAGCTTATTTTAATGGATTGATTGAAAATTTTAAAAATAATCAGATAAAACTATGAGAACATAATTAGCATAGAAGGGTGTATTTCAAAGAAATCTCAAATATGGGATAAAAATAAATTCAAAAATTTTTTTTTACGTGGCCACTTTTTAAAATCTTGTTTTATGAATTAAATTCAAATATACTCTAATTAGAGAAATAAAATTAGAAAGTATTTGGGTACAGAAAAAAAATTAGAGAAACATGATAAACGTAATATTCACATTCTATATAGTTTGACATTGAGAATATAAAAACAGAAAAGAGTGGGTCTAAAAAAAATATTTTAACTGGCAAAAAGTATTACAATTATTTTTTTTTTTTTAATAATTGGGTAAGGGGAGGGGTTACTTGGGTTTGAAACCAAAACATCATGCCCCCAAATCTCTTGGCCACTCGGCTAGGTGGCAAAGTATTACAAATTTGGAATCTTAATTAACTTAACAACGGGCTAAACAAGTTAGCCGATTGAGACAAAAACAATATGTGGTGGAGGTTGTATTCTTCTTATAAATGAAAAATCAAAGCAGAATTTTACCAAGTCAAAGAATCCAAGCCCCTCAGTTCTTGGACAAAAGCTTTGCAAACTCCAATGAACTTGTTCCTCAACATCTCTATCACTTTGACATGAAATCCTTCTGAGTTCACACCACCAACCAATAAGAATCAATTTCTAACAAAGTAGTTGCCGTTGCTAATGCACAAACATTTGTTTGAAGGGGACAGATCCAAAAAATTAGTGCCCACAAGATATCAAGTTGTAAGACTTAAAAGCTCTTTATATAATTTCAGCTCTAGGACTAGGAGGACACCGTTTACTTCTCAACCTTTCTCCTGCAAAAGAGGAAGAAAAGTATGCTTTAAAGAAAGCTTTAATCTCCCGAAATTCGTTTACAGATTCTTGTATTGTTTCACCCCCCGTATGAAATATGGAAGTGCAGGGCAGTGTACCAGAATCACACCCTCCAAAATTCACTCTTCCGGTTGACTCAGAACACAAGGCAACAGAGTTTAGGCTATTTTCAGTGGCGGCACCTCACATGAGAGCATTTCATCTCTCATGGGTTTCCTTCTTCTCTTGTTTTGTATCCACTTTTGCTGCTCCTCCACTGCTTCCTATTATACGCGACAACCTCAACCTAACATCAACTGACATTGGGAATGCAGGGATTGCTGCAGTCTCTGGTGCAGTCTTTGCCAGACTTGCCATGGGGACTGTTTGTGACCTGTTTGGTCCCCGTCTTGCATCTGCCTCATTAATCCTCCTAACAACACCGGCAGTCTACTTTACTTCCATTGCTTCATCACCTGTTTCTTTCCTTCTTGTTCGCTTCTTTACAGGCTTCTCCATTGCTACTTTTGTGTCGACTCAATTCTGGATGAGCTCTATGTTCTCTGCCCCGGTTGTTGGTACTGCTAATGGTGTTGCAGGAGGTTGGGGAAACCTTGGAGGTGGCGCAACACAGCTAATCATGCCTATAGTGTTTGGCCTTATCAGTCAAACCGGAGCAGATAACTTTACAGCTTGGAGAATTGCATTCTTCATACCTGCCTTGTTTCAAACATTGTCAGCATTTGCAGTTCTGATTTTTGGCCAAGATTTGCCGGACGGGAACTTTAGGGGGCTTCAGAAATCGGGAGACAAACCAAAAGATAAATTCTCACTTGTTTTCTACCATGGTATCACAAATTACAGAGGATGGATTCTGGCATTGACTTATGGGTATTGTTTTGGGGTTGAGCTGGCAGTGGATAACATAATTGCCGAGTACTTCTATGACAGATTCAATCTTAAACTCCACACTGCAGGAATGATTGCAGCAAGTTTTGGATTAGCAAACGTGATTTCTCGACCTGGAGGAGGGATTTTATCTGATGTAGTGGCAAAGAGGTTTGGGATGAGGGGAAGGCTATGGATTTTGTGGGTGGTGCAGACCTTAGGGGGAATTTTCTGCATCATTCTTGGGCAGGTTGGATCTTTAAGTGCATCCATTGCTGTGATGATTGTTTTCTCTTTGTTTGTTCAAGCTGCATGTGGGCTCACATTTGGAGTGGTACCTTTCGTCTCTCGAAGGTAAGCTTTCTATATGAATTCATAGCTATATTTTCTAGTTTTTTTTTTTTTTTTTTTTGGCTTCCATCATATGATTCTGTCAAATAAGGTATCTCATACCAAATAACATAGATTTTGAACCCCAAATTCAAAAGAATACTTCTTTCCAAGAGTTTTGGTTGTTAGGATTTTGGTTAGATATGGCAATGCGAAAAAGATGATATCCTCCAGAGAATTTAATAATTGTTTAATTTGAATTTTGAAGCGCAAATTAGCTCATCCGTTGACTTCATAGGAGTCTTAAACACCATTTATAACAAGACAGACTGATGAAATTGGACAATGTTTAAAGATATTTTAGTATGATTTCACTATCTGTGTCCTTTTTTTACTGGATAATTGCTGGCTTAGATGAACAAATGAAATAATTCAGCTCATTGTAGCATAAGTTATTTATTTTGCTGTTACTGTCATTAGTGGGAACAAAAAAATTAAAATAAACCTTAAATTATCAACTACTAATTCAAAGACGCAGAGCCAGACAAAGTGTGCTGAAAAATGATAGCTTTCCTATCTGCGGTCCATTGAGGGAATCGGAATTCTTCAAATAATCAGTAAGCAATTTTGTCTGAACAAGATCTGAACCTGTCAACAAAGCATGATCATTTGCATTAGCAAGAGTAGTTCACAGTTTTATGTTCAACGTGACCACACAGTCCTGCTTAGCTACAGAGTACTCTGTATAGTAATTGAAATTATCTCATTTAACATTACCCTTATGTCCTATGTTTCCCAAACTCGGAAGTGAGTGTCAGATACGGGTATATATCCGGCACGGGTATACTCAATTTTTTTAAGTTTTTTCATATATATGGAGGAGTATACCTTCATAGTCATGTTAGAATATGTGTCGGACATGAATACTTAAAAAAATAATAATAATCATAATAATAATAAAGAATATGGATAACATTTTCTGTACTTTCCCTCATGAATTTTGATCTTCAGGTCATTAGGGGTAATATCAGGCATGACAGGCGGTGGTGGAAATGTGGGTGCCTTTTTGACTCAATTAATTTTCTTCAAAGGATCCAAATATTCAAAAGAAACGGGGATTACTCTTATGGGTGTCATGATCATATGCTGCACCCTTCCTATATGCTTGATATACTTCCCCCAATGGGGTGGAATGTTTTGCGGTCCATCAAACAAGCAGACGGAAGAAGACTATTACATGTCTGAATGGAATTCAATAGAGAAGGAGAAAGGGTTACATCATGCAAGCTTGAAATTTGCTGATAACAGCAGAAGTGAAAAAGGCGGAAGACTGAAAGCCATGCCCACATATGAACCATCATCTACACAAGTTTAATCGCTGTACAACTCTCAGCAAACGAGACTGAAGGCAGAGGTTGGCTTTGTGAGTCTTAATACACAAACTAAAGCACCAGGTTCAGTTAAAATTATGAGAAAAATATGCAACATGTAATAGATTCAATATCATCAAACGTGATCAAGATTATAGCATCATTTGATCCAAACTTATGATCATCATGTAACACATCTTTAATAGAAGAATTTATTTCGATATCATAGTAGTGATTTCATTATGAAAGCTTAATGTTTTTTCACTATTCTTATCTTGACTAAAAGAAATTAATCATACAAATAATATATGGTTTATTGCCAATTTTAATCAAAATCATTTCTGAAAATTTTGAAAAATGTTTGGTTTTTTGGGTAGAAACTAATATTTATATCTGAATTCACAGCATTTTTTTCACGTGAGGTAAAATCAAATGGCCATGATTCTGCAAATTTGGACAGAAGGTAGGGACATGCGATCTTTGTTTCCCCCAAAATCTGTGGGAAAGGGGAGCTTTCTAAAGTAGCCAAAAAGGTTGAGAAACGCCGAGCTTTTTCAAAATTTTCTGCCTATATTTTAAAAAGAAGAATTGATGGGATACGAATAAAAAAAAAGCCCGAATTATTTGGATAGAAAGCTCAGCTTGGATCAATCAAGATCCTAATTTGACTTCCTGGTAAAGCTGGAAAATATGTACTACCATAAACCACGTTTAGAATTCACAAGCAAAATACCACCCTTCCCACCAAACCCATAAAATAATCCAGCCTCATGGCAGGTTACAAGGTAAAAGAAAAATGATCCAATTTGAGATGAAAATATTGAAATAAAATAAAGCAAAACTTCCTGATCCTGGGGCAACTGTATAAAAAGTCAGCTGCTTATTTGATTGGATTGGATGGTTCAGCTTATACAACTATGCAGCAAAAATCACAGATTGCAGTAACTTGAGAGAGACTGCAAGAAGAAGACTACGACTAATGAACCAAAACCTGGCCTACTGCTACTGCTACTGCTAGTAAAAGATATCAGCCGATAGATAGTCCAAGGACTAGCTAAGGTTGAAAGCTGCCTCCATTAATCAAAGTCATGGACGAAGAAAAACTATTTTTATTTTTATTTTTTTGCATTATTGTTGGTTCAGTTCCTACTTCCTAGTAGTTATTCAATGGGGCATGAATCGGATCGAGAGGAAATTCGTGCAAGGCAACAGGGCCAACATGTGAGCAATAAATTGATACTTGAACTTTCACTTTCCAGGCTCCTACTACAAGTTAGAATTATCCACTTGGCAGTGGCACTGCTTGTGACGAGCAAATCGGGATTACAGCAGCAAGGAGGCACAAAAAGCAAATTATTATTTTAATTGGCATTGAATATTCTCCGAATTTTTAAAATGATTCTATAATCCCCGTTGAATATTCCCACCAGATGCATTATTTTAACAAAAATGCAAAATTACCCAAATACTCCTTTTGGCCAAACCAAAATGCAATAACTAGGCAGGACTTGATGGGAAGAGGCCCCTGGTTAACTTGATTGTAGAACACGGCACTCCACCTCCCAACCCTAAAGCTAAAGTTATCTCTTATCTTTTCTTTTCTTTTTCTCACCCATCTAATCTCATTTATATAAGAAAAATATATATTTAAAAAAAAAAAAAGACTATAGGTAAACAGTTAGAGAAATCAATATTCTGTGGAAATAAAGAAAAAGTTTGATGTAAATTGATTGAATTTACCAATAAGTACAACATGTTTGCCTTTTTATTTTATTTTAATAACATAATTAGATATATCCTCAGTATTATTATATTTAATATCTTTCTTGAATGATTTTAAAAATGCAGTTTGTCTCTCATAATTCTTTGCCCTAAATTACACCACATGTTTTAGGCTTTTTCCTCCAAAGAGGAGTGACCGAGAGTGAGACTGAGAGAAAGATCAAGGCACACCTGTTTAAGAACCGAGTTATCCACTTGACCTGACAAACCCAGATCATATTAGGTCGAGCTTGGACATAAATTTTTATTATTCAAATCGATCCGACTTAAATTACTATTTATTAATAAAAAATATTATTTTAATTATAAAAATATATAATAATTAATATTTTAATAATTTTTTTAAACAATGAAACGAATCTCTAAACCGACCCAGACCGGGTTTGGATAAGGAATTTCAAAAAAGATCGGGCCACAACCCGGGCCATGAATACCTCTAGGCAAACAAGACTTTTTCATAATACAAAGGAAACGTCAAAAGAAGAATCTCCTACCAAGTCAAGAACTTGGCCCCAGCTCCCCGGCCTCCAAAGTCTATGTTTAATTACGAACCTGTTTGATTGTTTCATTTAGTACACAGAAATCATTATGGTTTCATGCCACCCATCAGCCGCCAAAATACTAAACTTGAAACACACTTCCTGCCAACCACTCCCTTTTCACAACTTTGAATTCCAAAGCTTTTCGACTTCTTTTCATGTTAAAGGTATGGTTAAACATTGAGACTCGGCGCAAGGGCAGAGTTCTGCTGATCTTTCAAGGTTGCAATTTTCACCATTAAAAAGTCATGCAGCAGGATACAACCCTCCAAGTCACAGATTGCAAAACCAATACATTTGTGAAATTTCCTAGTTTACCAATCCTGAAAAGAGAAGCAATATTAAAAAGAGAATGAAACTTTAAAATCTTCCCAACAGCATAAACATACTACTTTTTACCTAATCCAACTCTATCCAAGAACACGAGATGGAAATATCCAGCACCATTACAGAAACTCAGGCTCAGAAGTTTGTTCTTCCAGTGGATTCAGAACACAAGGCAACTGAATTTCGATTATTCTTAGTGGCTGCACCCCACATGCGAGCATTTCATCTGTCCTGGATCTCATTCTTTGCCTGTTTTGTATCCACTTTTGCTGCTCCACCCCTCCTACCTATCATACGTGATAACCTAAACCTCACAGCAACTGACATTGGCAATGCAGGGATTGCATCTGTCTCTGGTGCAGTCTTCGCCCGGATTGCCATGGGAACTGCTTGTGACTTATTTGGACCACGTCTTGCTTCTGCATCCCTTATCCTCTTCACTGCACCAGCAGTTTACTTCACCTCCATTGCCTCATCACCTGTCGCCTTCCTCCTTGTCCGCTTTTTCACAGGCTTCTCCCTTGCTACTTTTGTGTCAACACAATTCTGGATGAGCTCCATGTTTTCAGCTCCAGTAGTTGGCACTGCTAATGGTGTTGCAGCCGGCTGGGGCAACCTTGGAGGCGGGGCAACACAGCTTATCATGCCCCTTGTTTTTGCTGTCATCTGTGACATGGGTGCAGTCAAATTTACAGCTTGGCGAATTGCATTCTTCATTCCTGCCCTGTTTCAGACATTATCAGCTTTTTCCATTCTAATCTTTGGCCAGGATTTGCCAGATGGGAATTATCAAACGCTGCAAAAATCTGGGAATAAACAAAAAGATAAATTCTCACGTGTGTTTTACCATGGGATCACAAATTACAGAGGATGGATCTTGGCATTGACTTATGGATATTGTTTTGGGGTGGAGTTGACAGTGGACAACATAATCGCAGAGTATTTTTATGACCGATTTAATCTGAAACTCCATACAGCAGGAATTATTGCCGCAAGCTTTGGTTTAGCAAATTTGTTTTCACGACCTGCAGGAGGTATAATCTCAGACATGATGGCAAAAAGGTTTGGAATGAGGGGTAGGCTGTGGGCCTTATGGGCAGTGCAGACCTTGGCAGGGGTGTTCTGTATCATTCTTGGGCAAGTTGGGTCTTTGAGCGCATCTGTGGTAGTGATGATTATTTTCTCAGTCTTTGTCCAAGCTGCTTGTGGTCTTACATTCGGAGTGGTTCCTTTTGTTTCCCGGAGGTAAGTTGAATCCACATTTTATCTACACTATACTTCTAATCCAATTTCGCGATTGCCTCAGATTGCTGGCCATGATACCAAGGATTACTTAGCATCAATTGTTCAATATAACTGATTAGAGTAACAATCATATGGAAACTGAAATGTGAGTAGTTTTGAGATTTCAATCAAAAACTCATCATCAATGCAATAAGAGATGCAAGGGCCAAAGTCAGACATCATGGAACTCATTGTTTATATACATGCATATTACCAATAATGAACTTATGAGCAATTGGTCGAAGCAATGAAAAGTTATCTTTATCTATCAATTTGAGCACAGAAAACATCCAATCAGTCTGTTTATTTCATCATCTCCATTATTTCCTTACCACTGTTTGCTCTCCAGTAGGGTATAACTTATGACCTCGCTAATTGTGGGATCACTAATTAAGCAAGAGTAGAACAGCCAATACAGAGACAAAAGAAGATGCTAAACTTCTATTGATCCCCCTTCTAGATAAACAAAATCGATAGTGTTTGTCATACCTCTCCAATCATATGACACACATCCAATGGGATTCTCTTCATAGTCATGACATTTCTTTTCTTCACAAATGCACACAGAAATAGCAAAATGGGCCAATTTTACTGTTTACATTGACCATTTTTCTCATTTAAGCCTATTTCTCGTAACCCTCCATATATCTTGATTTTGCTTCAGGTCCTTGGGTGTCATATCTGGGATGACAGGAGGAGGTGGAAATGTGGGTGCAGTTTTGACTCAATTAATTTTCTTCAAAGGGTCCAAATATTCTAAAGAAACTGGAATTACTCTCATGGGTGTCATGATTGTATGCTGCACCCTCCCAATATTTCTAATATACTTCCCACAATGGGGTGGGATGTTTTGTGGTCCATCCTCAGAAAAGATTGCCACAGAAGAAGACTACTACTTGTCTGAATGGAGCTCAAAAGAGAAGGAGAAAGGTCTACATCATGCAAGCTTGAAATTTGCTGATAACAGCAGAAGCGAAAGAGGAAGAAGGGTGCACTCGGCAGCTATGCCTTCCAAAGATACTCCACCTACAAATGTTTAGCCACTCCCACAAGTTTTCCCAATATCTTCTAATTTAATGTATTTTGTCTATATTTCTTATGCCGAATTTATCATGAGCAGGTTAATGGTTGCAAGTAATCAAAGTAGCAATAAAGACATTTGCTAATTAATCACTTTCGAGTATCCTGGCCATTGTAGATTTTCATTAGTTGAAAATTTTCAGGTGAACAGCACCAAATCCATTTCTTGAACTTGAAAAGCTACATATATTAACTCTTTATATATGATTTGTTGAAATAATTACCATAAAATATTAAGGTCCTAAATGTAAGAATATTAAGGACATGCAATCCTAGAGAAAGAGATACTCATCCTCACTAAAAGATAAGTTTTCCTTATGGTTAACTTAGGGATTTAGTTCATAAATTCCTGAATCTATCTATTTCTGATTGGCAATCAAAGTGGTCATTTCACTAATGACCCTAAAAACAATGGTATCAACATAAATGGTTTAAGAACAAAAATCAGTATCCCAAAAATCACAAGATTAGCTTGAATTGGATTATGATTTTTTAGCAAGGTACGGAATGTATCGTCAAATATTCAATATGATTCCACAAGATCTAGTTTCGTTCAAGTAACGGATTCTAACCAATTGAAAGGACCTTCTGATCAATCTAGAGATCGTTTGGATTCCATTTAATAAATACTATTCTATAAGTATATTTTATCAACAGTGACGAAATTGTAGTTTGAAATTAAGAAAGAACTACATGAGCCAAATTGTCTATTAGGACCAAATTTGAGGTTGTAACATGATTACTTGCACATAGAAACCAAGAGGAAATACCCAGAACAATTGCATCAATTTAATAAGTAAAATTGTTGGTAAAGATCGTACTTTAGCAACATAATTTATAGGCAAACAAACATTAAGTCAGTTCGATTTGTATTTAAAATGCAAGACGAAATCGTATGAAAAAAAAAAAACCCAGAAACAGCATACCTCGGCAGTATCGAGACCCTTGAAGATCTTCCTTTGTTTAAACAAATCCAACACTTAGTTTCGGTCTGAGCGTGTCTCAAAAAAAAAAAAAAAAAAAAAGAGCAAGCTACTGGCATTCCCTGTTTCCCTCCTACAAATGGGAAATGGGTGACGACTGCGAGCGCCAACCAGAGCTAATGTTGGAATGTTGGGGCCGAGGGAATTTGGGGCCTATGATTAGCGAACTGTTAATGAGCCCATTTCTCTATTCACCAAAAACAAATATAATGAGCCCATCTAGACTAAATGTGATTATTTCTCTATTATTTTCAGACGTAAGTGAACCCATTTTACTTCAAACTTTCTTAAACAAGGTAAATAAGCCATTGATCTTTTACTGTGTTGATTTTGAGTTCTCAAATTTAAGTTTTATTATATGTTTGATTTAATTTTATGTTAAATTTATCTAGTTATATGTTGGTGTATTCGTTGATTGGTTCATCTATTTGATTAATTGATTTTTTTATGTAATACTTGAATATAATTGTAATTTCTTTTGTACTAGTATTAGTAACTTCATAAAAAACATTATTAACTTTTATTTCATTATAATTATTAGAATTTTAAAGTTATGAAAAAATTTATATATTTTTTTTGTTGAATTGTAATTAGACCTGCTGCCGGACCGCGGCCCGAAATTTTTTTTACTTCTCTATCCAAGCCCAGCCCGCTGGCCCAAATGAACAGTAAATCCTATTTTAAAAAATTAAAAATATTTTTTATTATTTTTATATTTTTTTAAAATGAAATTTTAAAAAATATATTATTATTTTAATACATGAACAGTAATTCAGGCTGGGCCGGTCGAGATCCTAAATATTCCTGCCCAGTATGGGCCGGGCCTGCCGAGCCTACTGGACAGACTGCCTAACCCATGAGCAAATCCAATTGTAATATATAGAAAATGTTTATTTGAATTTAATCGGGATGAGTTAGATAACAAATACCTGAGCAAATACTATTTTAATAATTCTTGCAATTGACTTTATTCATTATTTTTTAAATTTAATGGATATAATTTCAATAAAATAAAATTTCATATCCTTAATTCCATTGGCAAAAAATATGGAAAGGCTTATTTTTAATTTTTTTAAAAAAAATTGAAGTTTATTTGGATATTAATTATTTTTTTAATCAAGGAAAGGAAGATTTCACTCCTGCTCATTCACTAAAAGGTATACGCGTGTAGACCTGTTACTTGGGCAGGTCGAGTTGATTTTGGTCGGATCATTTTGGATCTTAAAATTTTCAGATCATTTTCAAGTTCAGTTTATTTCGAATTCGGATCATTTCGGATTTTCGTTATTTGGGTTTGACACTCGAGTTATTCGAATTTGGATTATTTCGAATTTAATTTATTAGTTTTAAAATCAAATCAAATTTAAATAAATTATTTGCTCAAATCATATTTATTAAAATATAAATAATAAATACAGATATTGTAATTTTTATTTAAAAATAATAACTGTATGACCCGATTTTTTTAGGTTCGAGAATAATCGGATAATTTTTTAATTCAAATACCCATTTTACTTAAAAGTGTATTATCATATATTTAAAACTGTTATCCTTATCTATTTACATATTTAAAAAAATTTACTTGTGAAAAGTTCGAACTTCGAAACATAGGAGCACATGCATGTTTCAAACACACATACAAAGAGAACAAAGATATGATATAAAACAACCTCAGACAAGGGAAGAGAGGAGAACAAAGATAAGATTTCCATGAACGAGCTTAATTGATTCTAGGTCAACGAATATGTCGTTTTTCCTATTCCCTTCCTCTATTCTGCCATTAACCCTGAACTTGGATGTAAGTTAGGAAAAAGCCTTCTTTTTTTTTGTGCCGATTCCTAATTGTCCTATTACATGCTTTGGTTACACAAACATGTATTGTGTAGTACATGTATAATCATTGATTTACTGTACATACAGAAAACAAATATAGTAGTATCAAATGTATTGCTTATAGATTAAAATTACTTAATAATTTACGTTATTTTTATTAAATTAATGTTTTTAAAATAAAATTATACTTAATTTAAGTTTAGATCATTTCGAGTTTGGATTATTTTCGGATTCGCTTCATTTCGAGTTCGAGTCATTTTCGAATTCAGGTTGATCGGATTTCATTTTCGGATTTGAGTTATTTCGAGTTCGAATCATTTTCGAATTTAGGTTGATCGGGTTCGGATTGTTGACTTTTTCTTGTCAAACCGGGTTAGATTAGGTTCGGATGAATTGTTCGAGCTTTTCAAGTTCGAGTCAGAATTGACAGATCTATATGCGTGTATTTATCATTCATTTAATTTAAGTGGTTAGAATCAGGGTTTATTTATAAGTTATAATATGTCAATTTTATACATGTGGTTGTGGATTACAAAATTTTAAGAAAAATGTAGAACTCTCTCGTTCAATAAATTTCATTCTGTGTATATCAGAATTAGAATTTGAGAGTAGAGTTTTTATTTGTTGAGTTATCCTCTTGGAACTATTAATTATAACATTTTGTACTATGCAGCTTATCTAGTTAGATTCTAGGGAAAAGTACACTAACCTCTTAAATTTATTAAAAAAATATATTTATCCGCTATAGTTTGAAAACTATTCACTTATCTTCTGAAGTTTGATGAAAAACACATTAACCCTCCTAAATCTTAAACCCTAAGTAAATTTTAAATAAAAATATAATTATACCTTTGTTAATCATTAATCACATATTTATTTATTTTATTTATTTTACTCATTTTTTTAATTACAAAATAATGAGAATTTAATTAATTTTAAAATTATCTTTAATTTAATAGGAAAAAAATTGTCTTTAATTCAATATATTAACTTTGAGATGAATGTCTTACTTTTTTTTATTTAAAATAAATTAATAAAATCATTTTAAAAAGTTTAGTGATAAAGAAATTGATTGAAACAAAAAAAAAAGGAAAAAAGGAAAGGAAAAAAATTTTATGGTCTTAATATTTAAAGTCAAATTTAAACAAATATAAATTTAATTAATGAAATCCTAACATTAGTTACTTTTTTAGAGAGATAAAATATATTTTTCAAGTTAATATATATAAGTTTGTTTTTAATAAAATCTCATGGATGATAATTATATTTTCTTTTTTTCTTCTTCTTTATTTTTTTTAATCAATTTTTATGCAACTACATGTTAAATATTTTAAACTTATCTTTAATTCTATTATATGTTAACTTTGAGATGAATTCATTAAATTATTTTTATTTAAAATAAATTTTAAAAGTTTAATGATAAAAAATTAACACAAAAAATAAAAGTATAAAAATAAAAATAAGGAAAAATAAATAAAATGAGGAAATTTTTAATATTTAAAGTAAAATTTGAATAAATATTAGTTTGATTAATGAAATCCAAACATTAATTATTTTCTAGAGAGATAAAATGTAGTTTTCAAACTAATAGAGGTAAATTTAATTTCAATAAAATCTCACGGATGATATTCATAATTATATTTTTCATTTTTTTTTCTCCTTTATTTCTCTCTTTTTATTTTAATCAATTTTTTTACCATTAATTTTTTTAAACAATGATAATTAGTTTATTTTAAATAAAAATAATTTAATGAATTCACCTCAAAATTAATATATAATTAAATTAAAGATAAATTTAAAATATTTAACATTTACTTGAATTAGAATATAATTTAATTAGAATTAAATTTTATGGTAATTAAATATAATTTTAAAATTAATTAAATTCTCATTATTTTGTAATTAAAAAAAATGAGTAAAATGAATAAAATAAATAGAAAAATATATGATTAATAATTAACAAGGGTATAATTATCTTTTTATTTATAATTTATTTAGGGTTTAGGGTTCAAGGGGTTTGTGTGTTTTTCATCAAACCTCAGGGGGATAAGTGGGTAATTTTTAAACTATAGGAGGTAAGTATATTTTTTAGTAAATCTTAGGGGGTAAGTGTACTTTTTCCTAGATTCTATAACAAAATATTTGTATTTTATATGAAAAATATAATAATTATTTAAATTAATAAAAAAGTAAATTTACCTTTAATTCGAACTATTTCCATTTTTTATTGTCACAACTAAATCTGTTCAAGAGTTGGGTTATCCATTCAAGTCCGAAGATCCGCCCGATATTTGGGAGGGTTTGGACAAAAATATTAAGCTCTAAATATGGGATTGAGCAAAAAAATGAGACCCGTTTAAAAAATGAGCCAAGCTTGGTTCCAACAATCAAAACCCGAGCCCGGCCTGGCCCTGCCCGTTTTTTATTTACATAATATATTATTTTTATATTTATATATATTATATAATTTATATCATATAAAGAATAAATATATATTATATTATATTAAGTTATCCTTGTTTTAGAACTTAATAAAAGCAAAAAATATTAAAAATTAAATAATTTAAAAATAATATGGACGGGCCTAAACGGGTTTTAACTATCCATTTACAAATACGGCGCGGACTTGGATAGAATTTAAAACTCATATTTCGAGTCGGACCGAACTTAAGCAAGTTTATGTGATGTTGATATCATATTTAGGTCCGGCTCGAACTTAACCTAACCCGACCCATAAACACATGTACTCACAACCCAAATTATCA
Organism: Fremontodendron californicum; assembly: GCA_030761205.1. Taxonomy (NCBI): domain Eukaryota; kingdom Viridiplantae; phylum Streptophyta; class Magnoliopsida; order Malvales; family Malvaceae; genus Fremontodendron; species Fremontodendron californicum. The sequence continues at coordinate 8,433,944 of JAULJL010000007.1, read as the reverse complement.
ACATGAATTCTAATCCGATGATAAAGATTTTCAACTCCACATAGATGAGATAACATGTCCTCGCGAGTTTTTAAAACATGTTTAGGGGTATCATAATCTAATACGAAGATGGCAAGCAAGGAATAAGAGTTCCCCTTGATTAAAGCATGGATAGGACATAAGACTCTTCTTTCTTACTAATTAAAAGGGAAAAAAAAAAGTTTAAGAATAGAGTTTTTTATTTTTTGAGTTATCCTCTTAGAACTATTAATTATAACATTGGATTTATATTTGATGTATTGACAATGTATAAATTTATACACTGTTAGTGAATCAGATCATACCACCTTATTAAAAATAAAATTATTTGTATTTATTTTTAAAAACTTTTAATGATGTGACATGATCTGATTCACTGATAGTGTATAGATATATACACTATCAGACATCAAATATAAACTCTTATAACATTTTGTACTATGCGGTTTATCTAATTAGATTCTATAAAAAAATATTTGTATTTTAAATAAAAAATATAATTATTATTTTAAATAATAAAAAGTAAATTTACCTTTAATTCAAACTATTTCCATTTTTATTCTCACAACCCAAATTATCAACATAAACTCTAATCAAATATGTAATAACTTTTTTTAATCCGATAATAAAGTTTTTCAACTCCACATAGATGAGATAACATGTCCTCGCGAGTTTTTAATACATGTTTAGGGGTACCATAATCTAACACGAAGATGGCAAGCAAGGAATAAGAGTTCCCCTTGATTAAAGTATGGATAGGACATATATAGGACTCTTCTTTCTCCAAACCTTTTCAAAAATCTTGAAAGTCAAATCGCACAAGTAAAAAAAAAAAATCTATGAAGTAATTACTTTTATTTGTCGATAAGAGAATTTATTTCATTCATCATCATTGAAAATTTTAAATTTCAAAAACAAAATTAAGATGAAACATATGAAATTTTTTAATTTTACTTGTGAAAACTACATTGTCAGTATATTAAAGACGAACTCGAACTCGTCCTAATAATTTTTTCTGGGTAAAAAGGAAAAAATAAAATTAAGATCAGTACTAATTCAATGATTCAAGACTATTTAAGAAGTTGTGTAGGTTTTCATAGCATACTAGGAAAGATCATTGAAAACTAGAGGCGGCAAAATGAATCCGAACTCGAACTCGCCTAAATCCAATTTGATCAAAAAGTAAAAAATCCGAACCCGAAAAAATCTAAACCTGAAATGGCCCAAGTCCGAAATAACCCGAACACAAAAGGGCCGAACCCGAAAAAAATCGAGCCCGGGACCGACCCGAACCTGAACCCGAATTTAATACTAAAAATAAAAATTATCAAATTATAATTAAATAATTTTTTTTTATAAAGCAAGAACTTTATTTATCAATTTTATTCTAAACGCTTTTTTAATAATTTAATTAAAATCTTAATTTTAATTTTAATTTTAATTTTAATTTATATATTATATATATGATAAAATAATAATTTTATCAAAAATAAAATTATATTTTATACTTATAACTTTAATGTCTTATATCTTGATGAATCCACTATCTAAAGATCTAAACTCATGAATATTTTAGAAATGTGAATTTTTTTTTTACATCAAATATTACTTGTCCTTTGTTTATGTTATTTTAAGAGCACCCTTATAACAGTATAATAGTATTTTCTATATATTAAAATTAATTAACAACAATTCATTCATTTTAACTTATCTCTAGTATAATAGTATTTTTTATATTAAAAAATAGATAAAAACTAGTTTTTAAAAAAATTTGTTGCTCTTTGCAACATATATATAGTTTTCTTAAGCACATTATTAAATTAAATCATCAAATATTGATTTATAAAAGTATTATGTCTTTTTAGAATTTAAAAGTATTTAACATAATTAGCTAATTTAATTTTATAATTAATTTATTATTTATTTTATTTTGGATAAGTATTTTTTAAATTTTATTTTATTATACTTAATATAATTTAAGATATAATTTACTTTTAGTAACATATCATATCAAAATTCAAGATTGGTTCACTTGGTATAGAGGTGCTCATGGGTCGGGCTGGGTCGAGTTCGGGTCAGGTTTAGCTATGGGATCAACACCATATTCACTTGCCCAAGCCCGGCCCGAAATATAAACCTCAAATTCTGCTCAAGCCCGCCCATATTTGTAAATGGGTAGTCCAAGTCCGTTTAGGCCCACCCATATTATTTTTATTTTCTAAAAAAATTTAAACAAATATTTTTGTATTATTTAATTTTTAATAATTTTATCTCTTTTTTTTCTTTTATTAAGTTCTATAATATGGATAACTTAGTATATTTTTAAATGTTTACATTATAATATTATATATTTATTTTTTATATGATATAAATTACATAATATATAAAATATAAAGTTAATATATTATATTATATAAATGAAAAACGGTCGGGCTGGACCGAGCTCGGGTCTTGATTGTTGGAGTCAAGTCCTAACCCATTTTCTAAATGAGCCTAATTTTTTTGCCAAACCCATATTGCGTGCCTAATATTTTGTCCAAGCCCTTCAAAATATGAGCGGACCTTCGGGTTTGGGCGGGTAGTTTGACCTTTGAGCAGGTCTAACTTGGTAATATCCTTACTAATACGAGTTGAATGTTAGGTTCGATTCTTTACATAAGCACAAAATTTTTACATTTTACAAATATATAAACAGATAGTTGATCCCTTATTTGTCCCTAAATGTCTCTTATTTTGTAGTGAATATAAATTATAATGTATTTACGAAATTTGAATTCATCAAATCAATTATTCTAAATATTAATAAGATTAATTTATAATATATCATACCTTTTATAATAAATTATTTTAAAATTTATTTTATATAAAAAATTAATTTTATATTCTTTTGATGCTAACAAATATTAATTTTAATAAATAAATATAATTAAAAATATTATATTATAATAAAAAGTTACTTTTAAAAATAATAATAAATTTATCTAATTTATTTTTATAAGTAAATATTTAAATTACATAAAAATGATTGCATCTAATATAAAATAAAAATAATATAAAACATATCCGAACCTAAATGAGCCCGAACCTGAAAATATCTAAACCCGAATGAACCCAAACCGAATGAGACCGAAATCGAATGAACCCGAACCCAGATAGACCCGACCCAATCCGCTCAATAACCACCTCTACTGAAAACCATTTTCTAGAGTAATTCATCTTCTAAACTTAGCTTAGGCACATTGAAAGTTACAAATATACTGATTTTTTGAGTTATTCTTCTGCAAAAATATACTTTCATGGTATTCATAATGTCTACTTTAAAATTTGTAAGACAAAAAAGAAAAAAAAAAAAGGATGAATAGATTATCCAAATCTTCAGAGTATTTAATTGCAAGTCGATGGGAGATATTCCAATCTCCGTGAAGTCCACAATACATTTTGCATTCAAAATATACATGGAATGGAAGGCAAAACAAGCTAATTAATTTAAAGTATAATTGATGATCTAGATATACATTTGAGAATTAATGTACTTGCCCCCCTCAATCCTCTGTGAAGAATTGTCCAGACAGATTATCCATAACCGAGAATTGCATGCTCTCAGATGGTTTCCAGTGCCGCTTTCTTTGATTTATAAACCAGTTGTTGATTTGTTTCTGGTCTAGTCCCGTTGATTCAGCCAATGCTATCTTATCAGCTTCCTGAATGATTGATCAAGGGAAATATGAAATGATAATAGTCCTAAGCTATGTTACCCGGAATTAAAGTGTAAGATCGAGTTTTTTTTTTTTTTTTTTTAAAAAATCATATATTTGAAAGATCATACACTTATATCCATGTCCGAATATATGTAAGACATGGGTGTCAAACACGAGTAATTTAAAAAAAATAAAATATTCGGATAACATAGGTCCTAAGTTGCAGCTCAAATACACGATATAATATGAGACAAGTAATGCCACAAGCATGCATAAATGCATATAATGTGGCAGGAAGGGGGGAGGAATTTACCGTTGGATATGGCCATTTGTAGTGAACATTCCACCACTCAAGCAATGTTTGTCGTGCTTCTCTTGGTAGTTTTCCTTTCTTCTTCTTCTTTGAGAACTCAAGCTTCAAGCTGCTAATATGACTGCCAAATCTTCGAAGCAGCCTATCTTTCAGACCTCCGTCTTCACTTCTCGCCTGTGCTTCTTGTGCATCTACCTCCCCACCACTAAAATCTTCTTCGTCTGATGATACACCACCTTCATCTGCACAGAAAAAAAAAAAAAAGTAAAAACACAGGAAAAACACACGTTTGGTCATTCTTATCTCGCATATTAGAATAATATTCTGGAAAAGTTGAAAAAGAAGTGAAGAAACATATCAAGACTTAATCCAAATTTAAGCAACAAGATTTTAGAAGCATTAAATTTTTGTTATATGCTAACCAAATGCCAATGGCCAAGCTATATAGATATATGCATAAAAGATTACATTGCCACAACAAGATTTGCATCCCCCACCAAATAAAATTTTCATTTATAGGAATAGGATCATGGAGCGAGGAAAAAAGCTCCACATGCACAATCATATTACAAGGGGAAAAAAAAAGTTTGCAAACCACTTTATTATCTTTTGCTTTCCAATCCAGAATTTTAATTTTTCATACTATAAAATGCATTTCTAGCACCATTTATAACATATATCCATTTAACAATATATTTATAGATTTAAGATTGAACTAGATAGTCTGATTTATGTAAGTTGAAAATAAAGGGAGCTAAGCAAGCAGCTAAAGCAGCCCAGCTTAAGCTATGTGGCTCTGGATTTTATACAGCTGGTTAACCGTTATAAATACAAAAAGAACACAACGGAGACTGTAAAGAGGACAGCCTGATCAGGGACCCCCAAGTAATAGACTTGAATAACCCCCCATCCTCAATGACTATGTAGTTAAAGATGGAAAGTTTATGTTGTTTCGATTTTTTATTTTTTAAAAATATTAATTTTTGACAATTATATTTGATGTGAGTATAAAGATATAAACCTTTTAATAAAAAAAAAAATTTAAAATTAAATATATTCATATCAAACACATTTATATCTTACATTCATATCTATCTGAATTCAAATAATAACACATATTGTATCCGTCACTCGAGCTCATTGAGCACTGCACACTTTCAGACTTTACACAGTGTCAACATCGTGACTACAGGGCAGAGACGTGACGATTTGGGCAAAAGAAAAAGACCACTGTGTGGTTATGTCCATTGTCAGTCGCACTCTGAGTCCGAGTGGACATGACAGTACGGCCATCATATCACATAATACATTTGCCAGAAAGGTCAAGACTAAACAGCCCCCGAAAGCTACGCTAGCTCCCCAATTATTATCAATTATTATTGGTGAAACATAATGCCCAGCAAATCTCTTTACCAGCTTATCGTTCCAGAATGGCCCATTACTCTGACTCTAAGTCTTGGTATGGTCCTGGACGATGCTGTTGGCCCGGATGGCTCAAACCCACATCATCCACCATTGTGGGTCATATAAATACGAAATAAATGTACAGTTTTGAGAAGAAAAAAATATCTAAGGAAAACATGCACAAATCATCATATTTATACCAAACTCGACAAATATTAATCAGGAGAGAGATCAGAGAAAACCCAAGAGATTTCAAGTAAAAAATTTTACTATGTGCAAGTTGTATAATTTGTTGATGCTTTTTGTAATATCTATTATATTCAGGGTTTTTTTCCCTCATGAAAAAAATATAGTAAAAAAAACATTATTAAATACCATTTTGACAGTAATGATTGGATTGTTATTTTATTTAATAAATATAGTAGGAAATAAATTATTGTGAACTAGAAGCATGGAAGCGGTGTGGGCAAGGACACCGTTGGTGGGGGAAGGATAATCTCTTTTTCTTTTGTTTTTTTGTTTTGATTGTGAAGGGCGTTGAAGTTGTAAGCGAGCGAAGGGAGAGAGAACACTGGAGAAAAGCCAAAGCCTGAACAATGTGAGGACCGAAGAGAAAAAGAAGCTCTAACAAAAGAAGGAAAGGAAAGGAAAAGAAGTGCATTACAGCAGCAGCTGGGACCTAACGTGGAGCCTAGTTCTTAGATATCATGCAGACACGTGTGGTGCACGTTAACGAAGGCAGAGAAAGAGAAAGAGAGACTAAGTCAGAGAGACCCACCAAGGAAACAAAAATGTCCCATGGAAATGACAAGCACCAAACCAGCGCTGCAGAGGAGATAGAGCGTTGAACAATTGAAAGAATCATCTGATTTTTCGATGATAAAGACTGATGCCTTCAGAGCGAAATCTACGGAAGTCCATGTGAAACACCGACCACCCGAATATAATCGGGGCTTTTTCCCATTCTCTCTCTTTTTTTCTTTTCTTTTCTTTTTTTTTTAAAGTAAATTTGCTTTGGAACCCTATAGTTTATGCTCCCTTTCTCACAAATTGCACAAAAGTCTTTACTTAGGAACGGTCAATACTAGCCCTGTCTAAGAGCTTGGGCTAATCACCCAAACTCGAAAAATTCGTTCAAAATTTAGATAAAAATATTAAACCCGTTTAAAATATCGATTGAGCCTTAGACTTCAATATTCAAAACCTGAACTCGACCCGACCTATTTTTTAATTAAATAATATATTATTTATATAATTTATATCATATAAAAATTAAATATATATAACATTATAGTGTAAACATTAAAAAATATATTAATTTGTCTATATTTAAGAATTTAATAAGAAAATATATATAAAATTATTAAAAATTAAAAAAAAAAATAATATGAACGAACCTAAACGGATTTGAGTTATTCATTTATAAATATGAACGGGCTTGGACAAAATTTGAGACCCATATTTCGGATCGGCCGGGCTTGCGAAAGCAAATATAATGTTGATACCATACATGGATCCGACCCAAACTCAACCCGGCCCGGGCATGGACACCTCTAAGTCAATGCTTACCCAATTATGTATTTCAGAATTCCCCTACGAAGCTCTCTTTTGAGAGACAACTATACCTTAAGTTCTAATGGGCATTGGGCATTCAAGACTCTAAGCACAGACAATAATATTTCTTGTAACCATCAACCATGTGCTTGCTATATGAACACACTATTCCTAGAAACAAACAAATAAATAAATTTATATGAAAATGCACCAACAATGGAAGCCTGGAAATAGTCTGATTCATCATTCTCTTAGATGCTCTTCTAGCATGCATAAGTATTAAGAGGTTGCCTAATTTCCTTCCGGCATCAATCAATTCAACCCTTCAACAACAACTAAACACCGTGTGTGTGCATGCACATTTATAATTCAAAGGATTACTCAAGAAGTCACCTGATTAACCATGGAAAATAAGAACCAAAAGATCAAGAACAAGTACACTAGCTTACTGAGTCATGAGAACTTCATTATTCTTCCAACCTCTTAAATCATATTTTATCAAAAACCAATATGGGACACGAATATGATGCGATACAGGAAAGGAGACATTATAATAAAACATTGCATCCATTGCCTAAAGTTAACTGAAAAGTGGCCTTTAACATAGAGACCCTTTTGTACCATGCAGGCTTGACACTAGGAAAACAGCATTGTGAAACTAAGTGTGAAGGAAAAACCTAGTTTATGTTTATTAGTTTATGAGAGATATTGTTATTATACACAATATAATGGCGGAAATTAACATAAACACTTACAAGATTGTATTGCAAAAATAGTTAGCTTGATTCACTTAATAGAAACAAATTCACTTAAGGAAATTGTTCCGAATTTCACAGCCGAGAATATCCAAAGAATGCAAATTGCAGAGAATAATTTTTTAATATTTTTTAAAATAATATTCGCAATTGTTCGGAATTTCCAACATCTATCAATTCGGATAGAAAATTAATTTTTTAAAAGTTATTGCTATTAGTTTAATATTGTTTTTAATATTTTTAAATAGATTTAAATATAAAATAATTATTTATTTAAAAAAAATTAAAGTTATAATAAAATTAATAAAAATATATAATTCAATTCAATTAAGACATTTTCAGTTTTTCAATTCATGATCCAAAGATCGATCGAACCAAATTGGAACATTTGTTATTCGATCTAAATTCGAACCGAATAAGAAAAAAACCGATCCAAACCGAACATTACAAATTCAAATCGGTTTTAACTTTTCTCAATTTTTTTCTCTAACCCTAGTTTATGGTTGAAACTAAACAAATTACTTTGAGCAGCTGTTACTAATGACTTAACATTGAGCAGCTGCAATAATGATCTGCTTAATAGCATATATCATGGAGCAATTGTGCTGCTTTCAACAAATAAAAGATCTACAAGTGTTATGTATTTTTTTTCCCATTAGAATGGGAACAGATTTTCTCTATTCCTTTTTTGTGCTTCTTTTGATGCCCTTTAAATGTTTTTTTGACACGAATCCAAAATTATCTTCTATTTATAAACAGATAAACATTAATATTATTTATTTGAACACATAGAGAAAACATATTGAAGGGTACCAAAAGGGATACCAAAATATCTATTCATTAGAATGATGCATAAAATGTTATGTTCTTGAAGAGAAGGAAATAAGTATAAATACAAGGGACGGACATTTCACCATCCATCTCCTCTTCCACTACGCTCCTAAAACATGATTTGATGATCATTTAAGTTCACACAGGCAGATAACAAATGCTTAAACAAACATGCATGAGGTCCTACAACACAACAGCAGCCTGGTAGGTAGGTAGCCATTTTAACACAATCCAAGCATGTGAATCCAAGCCTATTGATGACTACAATGCTTGCATGTGTAACGAATCCTAGTTCTTTCTTTTCTTTTTTGCCAGTAGATGGGGTAAGTTAATATGTTCCGGCATAAAGTACCAAGCACAACCCACCAAAGCAGAAGATTTGAAAACAAAAGCAAAAGAAGTGATTAATTAGAATGATAATAATATCGGCAAAAAGGTAAATTGTACTTCAAACAAAAACAATTATAGTTGCCAACTATCATCAACCAGAATGCAGTTGTTTACAACCTTTTTAACTTCCAGTCTTTATGCAAAAATACTATATTATATATTTAGTAGCCATCACTCTATGAAGTATAAAATCTAAGGCTGCTACACACATGCCAATCGCACAAGCGTCCCCCGTACAAATGGAAACATCAACAGCTTTTTTTTTTGTGATATATTCTTAGATTACTAACCCCAACTCTATAAAAAAGAATTTCGTAAAGCAAAAGCAGTATCAACAACTGAGATTTGTTCAAGCCTATCCAATTTCCAGCCACAATGACCAAAAAAAAAAAGTGACCTCAAATTACAGTAAAATAATAGATAACAAAGAAACAAAAGAAAGTAGCAAGTCATTAAACCTCAATACTAGTCCTTTTTAGAAAGCCACCATGATCTACACTCACGTGCTATGTTATTCGGACTCGGTGTTAGCGTCGGATACGGGTATATTTAATTTTTGTAAGTTTTTCCATGTAATTGTAAGATCCTTAGAGGATTATATTCCCATACCCATGTCTGGATAGACGTCTGACACTAGTGTCGGATACAGGTACTTCAAAAAAAATGAAGAGTCGGAATAACATAGCTCACGTGATCTCAGCAAATTCTTATGCAAATCAATGCTTGACAATGAAAATTGCAAGCATAAAAAATGAACTACATTAGCTTACACTTCATAATTTTTAAAACTTAGTTATCCAAAACAAGTTTCAAGAAGATATAGATGTTAAAGAAAATATTACTTTAGCAACATATCGGCCAGTCTCATATTAGACAATTCCCAAAATTCTTCACTTTTCCACTATCCATATGCATAATAACTTATGCTCTATTGGAACTTGATACTCTTTCAAAAGACCAAACTGGACATTTTTACAGACCATTATCATTCCACTAAAATAAGGCAAAACATTTTATTTTAAAGAAGTGGATTGAAAGCATGCAATATAATACTCAAAATATGAATAATAAGCTTTCTTTAATGCTATTACACTCCCACACGTGCAAAACACAAATGATACAAATAGAAAATCTGAAAGACGAACACTATATCAAATCAAATTAAGGCACATATAATGACCTTTATAACTTCTAAAAATACGTAATGAGTTTATATTTGATTCACTGACAATATATAAGTCTGATGCATTATCAGTGAACCACAACAAAACACCTCGTTAATAAGTAAAACAACAAATAATAAAAGGCTAATAAATAAATATTAATGAGATGTCTTGTTTCTTTCGATATCGATATTAATATTTATTTATAAGCCCTTCATTATTTTTTGTTTTACTTATTAATGAAGTATCTTGTTGTGATTCATTGAGCCTACATCTAATACAAACTCATATGTAATAAGCTGAAGCATATACTATTAGATTATTATGCTGTGATTACTAAGACACTGCTACACCAAAAAACCCTCCCTCCTAGATGGAAAAACATTTATTTTTTTTATTTTAAAAAAACCAACCTTAACAACAAGTAGATGTCATTCTGCCAAATTGCAACATATAAGAAATACTACACAATGGGCACAGCAATTACATACACATGAAGATGCTTATGGCAGTGATAAAATTTTAACTTATTCTTCTTGCGTTTAACCAGTATTCATTCTCTTCTTTATCCTTTTTAAATTCGGGTATCAATATGAAATTTTTAACCCAAAATATTAACTTAATTTATTGCTCAAAACTCAACAATCATAAGATCAATCCTAACAAAAATCACAACTAACACATATACCACCCTATACATTAAGTAGTGCTCGTCTAAATTACATGAACTCTTCACTATACCCTAATGTATCCATGTAAAACACTTCTTGGACACTTCACTATCTGTACGTGTATGACATTTGGATCCTCAAAGTAAATGCATAAAATTGTCAAAAACATAACATATCCGTATTCGACACTCTATCATGAGTCCATGCAACAATGGTCCCCCTTACTTCCACAACTACTTTCATATTAATACAAATTAACAAGAGACCAGAAAACCCAATAGTCAACATCCCCTAGTATAAAGAAATATATGATGAGGATCTGATAGCTTTTTTATTCCAGACATGATCGGTTGGTTTGACTTGCATGTAAACTGATAAAAAAAGATTGGAACTCTTGTGTTGACAACAGATAAAGTACTGCACCAGGACCACAGTACGGTATATGATTTTAAAACACAGCAGAATACATAAACTAAGTGATTCTCATAATCAATTCTGTACTTAGGGAAATAAGGTTTTTTTTTTTTTTGAGCCAACAAACTTAGGGAAATAAGTAAACTTCTTTTAAATAGGATCTTTTGGTTAAGCACACTGCTTTCATCAATTTTCAAAAGGGTTAACATTAGTGGTCAATCTTGTGGTCTTTAGTTCTCAACCAAACCAGACATGCATTTCCAAAAGGAATATGATACTTAAGTTGTTCTGACTCTTCGTTTTTCTTCAAATACCCATATCTGACACTCGTGTTCGATGTATATCTGGACATAAGTATAGGGATATGATCTTCCAAGGACCTTTCAAATACATGAAAACCTTAAAAGAAATTGAACATATCCGTGTAGGACACAAACCCATATCCTACACTCGCACCCGAGTCCGAGTAACATAGTATGATACTATAATTAGCCGGCAGATGGAGATAATGTCAATGGACCGAAACCTCATGTATCATGCCAGACCTATGCAGCATTACTTTTAGGACCAAAACAACAAGGTTAATGAGGACAATATACTTCCATAACTGGAGAGTACGACTTTTAGGACCAAAACAACAAGGTTAATGAGGACAATATACTTCCATAACTGGAGAGTACGAAAAAGAACAATCCTTCAGTAAAGATGACATAAGGTAGTCCAAACGTTCAATCAACTCAAACAATTGGCCCTAGGCTTTTGTACTCTAAGAGGCTCTAAGTAGGTTTTTGCATCATCTAAGGCATTGCAAAAAGAAACAACTGAGGCAACATCATTACTTCCAGACTATCAAGCAAACTATTTGGCATGGCATCACTGAACTCTGAAACGTCATTTCAGAATCTAAAAACACAAAAGGTGTTACTTTCAGGCTTTATTTTTCTATGACACACAGCAAAACGAAGATAACAATAGCAATAGCAAATTATCCACACAAAAGAAAAGAAGATAACAACAGCAATAAAAAGAAACAAGAAAAGAAATGATAAAAAAAAGATGAGCGGGCAAATGCAAGCCCCGGCTAACACTGACTGAATTGGAGAAAGAGGGTTAATCCGTATTCCACTACTGCTGAACACTTGTCATATTTACGATCAATCTTTCAGGACAATACAAATCAAAATAGAAGAAATATGAAGTCATAGCCACCATAACTATGTTGGAAAAGAAAAAATTTCAGATTACAAACCCAACAAGGGGAAGTTAAGATAGGAAAGTGACGAACCAAAGACACGGGTCTATTTCATCTCTAGGGTTTTTTGTTGTCTGTTAGTGGTTAGTATTATTATTGACATACTCGAAACGTTGGATTATTCTTGGAGTACTGTTGTTGGCCTCCATTAGTGGGTTCTTTTGTGCATAAAAGGATAGATGATCAGATCTATGATTATGACTAGGAAAGGAATGGTTGTCGCCCTCTTGTGGGGTTCGATGACCCATATTATCATGCACCGGGAACCTACATACCCCAAGCTTTGCCTGCTAGTCGCAGGGATGATTCGTTGGAAATTTATAGATTGATTTTAGCTTCTTTAGCTCTTACTGGTAAAATTTCTTCGGTAAGTGGAGCAGATAATGCGGGTATGGAAAGAGAGACACAAATTTTGGGATAGCACAAAAACCAAGAATCCAAAAAAATTAAACAAAGAATAAATTAATTCAAAAGAAATGGTATTACTGGGATATTGTAATACTCAGACTTGTGGAAGATAGAGATAGAGAGAGAGAGAGGCGACTGACCTGAAGGACCTCTAATGGAGGCACCCGTGCAGAGATTTCGAAGCTGCATTTCAATCTTGTTTACAAAGGTGGTCGCTTCCTCAAAAGGCCTTGAAAGATCAGATTTGAATTTCACCAACATATCGCAGTAAGTTTCCTGAATAAACACAGAAAGGAAAGACAACCATCATATCACATATATCTAATGAAAATAGAAAAGCAAAGAGAGAAGCTAGAAAAGAGAGCAAGAGAGAAAGGTAGATCACCATGAACTCGTCGAGCTCAGGATCGGCTCCCAAGCGGGTTGGCACGCTATCCCACTTGTGAACATCGTTCTCTCTCAGAATTTCATCTAATATACTCGCTATCTCCGGAGGCGCCCCAACCTAGAGCAGAAAAAGAATAAACATTAGAATAAGCCACAAATAACTAAAATTCTTTCCCAAGAAAATTCCAACAAACCCCATACACACTTTACATATTTCATGAATTCCATCAGATATTTCCCATAAAATCATGGGATCTAATTGATCGATCAAGAAAGTTTTTTTTTAAGAAGAGTAAGAAAAAGGGTTGGATCTTGAAAATGAAAAGGAAAGCAGTACAAACTTTCTCCATAAGATACGCAGTATAGTAAAGAAAAAGCTTCAAGCTCCCAAAGCAGGATTAGTTCGAGCTAAAAACCTTTGCGTCAACCTTTCGAAAAAACCAAAGTAAACCCTCATTTAAGGCGGAAATTTTAAACACAACTAACTAACAAAAGCAACTGTAGCGAAAGCTTTCGCCATTTTTTTAAATCTTATCTTGAAGTGTTCCTGCACATGTCATCTACACCGTTATATAACATCATATTTAAGGAAGCTAAAGAGAAAAGGAAAAAAAAAAACTCCTAAAATTCTGTAAAAGCCACATCTTTTCAGTGGTTTGTTTGCACCATAAATAGAAAAGAGAAAGCCTTTAATTGGTCTTTATTTTCACCTTCTGGCAATCAATATAAGCTTGAAGCAAACGAGGATAAGAAGGGTGCGAAGCGATTTTGGCTTTGACGACGCATGACATGTCCTCTTCTCGTTGAATTTCAGGGGTGATGGAAGCAGCTTCGGATATGGCAGAGGCAGCAGAGATTAACTCGTCGGATCCAAACATGGGAACCCGACCCGAAGTGCAAAGCCAAGCATGGTAATCTGAAGGAAGGATCAGGTTTTCCGGTGACATCAAGGCCTTGTCAGCGTACTCTCCAGTCGCGTTGAAACCGTACATTTCATCCATGAAAGTAAGAGTCTTTGAAGGCCAAAAAGAAAACTAATAAAGCAAGAAAATAAACTGAGAAAAACTTGAGAAAATTAATGATTAATGGGACGAGAGAAGTAAAACAGCTTGGTATCAGAAAGAAGAAATAATATGAATTTTTGGGTAAGAATAATAATTACTAGTAAGGAGTATTTTATTGTTATTAACTTTTTTTTTTTTTAACTTTAAAAATAAAAACTGAAAGATTGGATTTGCTGAAACTGGAAAGGCAGAGAAGAACTAATAGTGGTGTTGGGGAATGTATTTTTAGGTAAAAAATAATTAAAAAAAAATCAAGGAAAGATGCTGTGAGGCTCAAGCTAAAAGCTAATAAGCTTAAGCTGACGGACGGGCTGTCTTTGATTTTTCTTCTTTTTTATATACTTTTTGATTTCTTGTTTTATATTTTACATTTTTTTTTAATTTTTTACAGCACTAATTTAGAAAAGGTGTATATGCATTGTATATGTAAGAAAAATACAGAAGAGTTGGTAATATATTGGCTATTCTTCCTGAAACTATATGGAGAATATTTATTAATATAAATATTAATTTTTTTATTGAAAATTATATAATAATATAATTAAGGTTCAAATTCTTTTTTTAGTAATTGATTAATATAAAAACAAAAATCAAATATCAATCCATTGAGTGAAATGTTAAGATGTAAAATTTTCATTATATTTAATATTTCACAATAAAAAGGTATTTGTTTATAATTTAAACCTATAATTATTTTTTTAATTAATTTAATTAAAAATACAAAACATGTTATGTACTTCATGCAAACCTCCGTAGTAAAATTCTCACCCAAAGAAAAAAGAAAGAAATAAAAGCAGAGAAAGGGCATTGTCTCCTCCTTGAAAACAAAAATAGGGACAGAAGTGAAGATTAGGAGCATAATAATCCATGTGTTTACCTTGAAGAAATAACATAGTAAAGTAATTATCTTTATATGAAAAAACCAAAACGTAGTACAATTGTAAAATATATGGATAAATATGAATACCTATATAGTCTAGTTTGAAGGCTATGAATTATATGATTACATTAGGATATAATTGGTAACTACGATAAAGTTCACCATAAGAAATTAAACCAAAAGCTGTTAATTCCCCCCTCCCCCACCCCACAAAGTAGGATGTCGAAATTTTCAATAATACAACTATACTACTAGTACAAAGTATGCACCACTTTTTTAGGGGGTCTTAATTATAGGAGTACATTAAAAAAAGAAAAAGAAAAATACTCCTACTAGCTACCACTATTTCAACAATAATGGTACTTTTTTTTTTTTACTTTTTTCTAATTTGTTTATTCTTTTTTGATAAATTTTACTTTTGTCTAATACTCCCGTTGCTCTTACAAATAAAATTTAACTTTTTATCCCATTTTTTATTAGATCTATTTAAAAAATTAAGTTATTCATTCGATTTAATTTAAATCATATCGAACTTTGGATATAATATTTTAAGTTTGAATCCAATTCGGCTTGACCTAAATTATAATTTAAAGCATAAAAAATATTTTAATATATTTTAAATAATGAAATGAGTATTTCGGATATGACGAATCAGATTTTGGACAAATAATTTTGTTTTATTCAACTACTATTCTTCTTACAATGATTATTATAAAATTAAAAAGCAGACGCTGCAACAGATACCATATTTAATTATAACAAAATTTTATATTCTTTGTAATAATTTCTATGCATATTTATTTGTACATATGGTTGTTATAAAATGTAACATATACTACCAATATTTGATTGGTTGGAGTGATAAATAACTCCAACTCTCAAGATGAAAATTAATGATGATTTTGGTTCTCATATTGGGAATTACCAATATTGTAAGGGTTTTACCATTATATTCCCAGTGATTAGTTTTTCATCAATCATAAAATGAGAATGAAAAACACCTTGAATTTAGAAAAAAAATAAAAATAAAGTAACATATACTAACCTATTAATAACATAACATTATTTATAATGTGGAAAAATATTTTATAATTTTTATATAAATTATTTTATAAAAAATTGTTATTAAAGATAAAATTTTGTTGCTAGAGAAATTTAATAGTAGTATAGTTGAAGAATGAATTCCGCTTGCCAGTGTACGGAACCGGGTCATATGGGAAAAAAAAATGCTCCCTTTTTTCAATAATCAACAAGGACGAGGCAGATTATAAGCAAGGCCCAAGATTTCCTAGGAGATATTATGCCTGCTTTTTCCCTCCTTCCATCCTGGTTTTTTCCTAACACCAGACCAGGACAGACAAATCTCTTTAATCTTTGTTTTACTTTCTAAAGACTAAATTTCATCGAATCCCTCTTCTTGTTCGGATTTTCGGTAATCCAAACTCTGGCATTACTCTCAATGCCGCAAGCCTCAAAGACATCATACTAACAACTTGGTAAAACAAATAGTTTGATATGTACTTTGGTCAGGTTTATTTTCTTGGACACCCCTCTTCCCCGGGCTAGAGCTGAGACGAAGGTGCTAAAAACCCAGAAAGCTGGAGTTGTGAACACAAAATTCTAAAGTGCGGCCGTTATGCAACGAAACCACGACGTAACGAAAATTAAAAATTTTGCATTGCATTTTATTGTTAAATAACGCCTACGACATTATCAGATTTTTTAAAATATTATTAAATTCACGTTCGCAATAACTACATAACATTCGCAACACCCACAGTCACGATATCATATTGGGTCTCCAACAAAATTCGCGATCGTGATTTAAAATTATGTGAACGTGAATTTATGAAAAAGGACGAGAAAGAAACAGGAAGAAACAAGAAGAATAGTGTAGAAAAAGGACCCATACAAGCAATAACAAGAGTAGGCAGTAGGGACTGATCTGATCCACAAACATGCAATTAACACTTCAGTTATGATGTTGTACCCAAGAATTTTGTTTATGCATGTTTTCCTTTATTCAAAGAGTTAGAGTTCGAATATATTTCCTTATAATATATATATATATATATATATATATAAGTTATAAACTTCATAGACATCAAATAGTCAAATAATTATAGTTGGAATATTAAAGGAAAAAAGAATTGAATTTGTATTTATTTAGAATGCATGATGGTTAGGAGGAAGAAGTTTTTTTTTTCTTGCCAAGTGGGAATACATAGTTGTTTAATATTTTTGGTAGAAGTAAATTTGTATATAAGTTAGATAATGAATTAAAATCCTTTTCCGCTATCTTTTCTTTTATTATAATTTCTATGAAACAAAAATAGAACCAATTGATATAATTATTTATCCTCCAAAAACATATCAAAATTATAAAATCTATACAGTATATTAATTAAATACATTGTACTTGAACATTTGGTTCAAAGATTTGTATTATACCATGTTTTCCCGCTATAAAACAAATAATTAATTTAACACATTTTCTAAAGTTTTGTCTATGTTCTTGTGGCCTAACCACACCTTTATCCTAAATATAATGTAAAGCAAGATTAAAAGAATCTATTCTACTCCAAGCCAATAGATTGGTAAAACAAAAATCTAATCCGTTGTAAGCAAATAGACGTGAAGATTCATTAATCCACAAAAAAAAAAAAAAAAAAAAAAAAATCATATATATATAATGCTAACTTAAATGAGACAAAGATTTATTTATATAGACTTAGGTTTCTCACCCTTTTCGTTTTTTTATTGGAAAAAAATTGAGCTTGAAATTTTGAACAGAGATTCATTCATTTTTCATTAAATTAAATGTTCTAATATTTCATTACTATTTTTTAACCTCTCTCTTCATATTTGAGGGAAAAACGAAAAATTGAATTTGAAAATTTAATAAAAGAAAGATATTATTAATGAATATCCTAAAAACATTCTTTAATGTTACAATATATAATAATATTTTCATTCAATCAATTAAAAATGATAAATAAAATTATTAATTATTGTATTTAATATAATATTATTATTATAAATAATATATCAATTAATCTTAAAAAATACTATAAACAACCGTTAGCAAAATTCATAAAAAATATATATATATATATATATTTTACTATCTTATTAACTTCATTAAAACGCATTAGTTATATTCAAATACTATAAAGAAAAGAATTTAACATTTTATTAAATTTGCCAGAAATGAGAATATTCTAAATAATTGCAATTATGTACTTGAGATTTGAGAACACCAACTTAGAAAAGATTACTATCTTTTGAAAGTAGTAAGTAAAATTTTGCTTGAGGGGAATTGTTCTTTGTTTGGCAACTAAGAAAAAAAAAAGAAAAGAAAATTTGGTCCAAATATTCCAAGGGTGACGGCAGTTTGTACAATACCTTATGCCTTTAAAACGGTGGCCGACATGATTCTGGATGTCTGATCCGATCGACAACCTTGATCTATAGCATATTCATTTATTAATCCCAATACTATGCTGCATCGCTACCCACTTTAACTATTTTAGATCTCCAAATTTAGAACGTTCGATCTCCAAAGTTTGGGCCCTACAACATTTGTTTGTCCATAATTTTTTGGTGGCTTTCTTACAAGTGCGGGGAGTACTTCATTTTTTTTTTTCTTTAATTTTCATTTTTATCTTAAATCTTTTAAAATTTAATTTTTAAATCACAATATTTTAAACTCATTTATTAATTGTCATTAAAAAAATATGATCGCACGACGAAAACGATATGCATGTTTTACTTTTTGAATTAAGATTTATGTTTTCATGGATGTGGGCATCCATGTAACAATTTTTAATGGCAATTAATTGATAGATTTAAAATATTTTTAAAATGTTATAAATTTAATAATTAAATTTTAAAAATATAAATATAAATAAATATTATACAAAATTTACCTCTTATCATTATGTCAAGAGGTAGTGTTGTGAAAGATTTTTGAGGTATGTGACACGAATAAATATTGTTGACGCAGAGTTTTGCGAAAAATGAGATGAAATTATCATTGGTATTGGATTGTTATTAAAAGTATTTGATTTGTGCCCGCTGACAAAGGACTGTATCTCCTTTGGCTGGGATCTAACCAAATCCATAAATATGGTTCAACTTAAGATGGTGAAAAGTGACCAAAAAATATTGAGCCTTCTTAGCAGCAACTCGGTTTGAAACTAGAAAAGCTAGTGGCAAGTATCGGCAATAAGAAGTGAGATATGAAAAAAGAACTAAGGAAATCTCATTTCCAGCAAAACTCTACGTCAATAGCATTTATTCGTGTCACATAGGCCGAAATCCTCTCTCAATACTACCTCTTGACTTAATAATAAGATGATTTGTTCTTAACAAAAAATAAGAAATAAGACATGGCCCAAAGGTCTTTGTGACCAAGTAATTGTAGTTTTTAGTGGGGAATGAAACTTGACTAAAATAAACTATGCTCTGTTTAACTCTTGTTTTGGAACTTGAAAATAGAGAAATAAAAGAAAGAAATAAATATTAAATATTTAAGGTTGGTAATGAAATTAACAAAAAGAAACCATATAAAAAGATCGCCAATGATTATGGGTTGGTTTCCTCTAGTGAAGGACTGATTTGCGCCTCCTATATCTGGGTTTTAAACCAACCCACAATAAATCTCAACACCCTAAACGAAGAAAGGAACAAAAAATATTGAGCTTCTTGCAGCGGCGGCTTGATAAAAAGTTGGTGTTGGCATCTAATCAATGAATTTCAAATCTCGAAAATTGAATTTTAAACCGGCTTGATGAAATTTGAATAAACCCAAAAGGCCAATTTTAGGTTTAGACCCTAAATAAAAAACCAACTCGAACAAAACTCGAAAACGCATGAAAGAGTTGGATTGTGACTCCATTTCGATGATAGTAAAATTGATTTTGATAAAATTAAAAATAACGGTAAAAATGATATTGATTATCATGTGTGTTTGGATGCAATTGTAAAAGTGACGGTAAGATAAATTATAATGACAAAAAAAATGACAATTAGAAACATTAAATTAAAATATGTATATATAATGAAAATAATAAATAATTAAAATTTATTATATTATATTATATTATATTTTTTTAAAATAATTATTTTATTAATAAATAAATAAAATTTAATTATATATAGATAATATTTTATATTTATTTTATTATTTATGTATTTTTAATTAATTTTTATTATTATATAATAAATTTATTAATTTATTATAATAATTAAAAAAAAAAAAAACCACATGGACCTTGAAGCTCCAGCCTCCGGGTGGTTTAAATGTAAAAGACCCTCCCACTGGAGGGTCTTTTGGACACGGCCTTGCTATCCAAATGATAGCAACGACTTAATTGAGGGCTAATTTAGCATTGTTGTTGGAAAAAGCTTGGGTTGAAAAAAGCTCGAGTTGGAAAAAGTGTGTTTATAAAGTGTGGTGAAAAAGTGTGGTTTAAAAACTTTTAAGTGTTTAGCATTGCTGTGAAAAAGTGTTGTAGAAAATTGAAATGTCAAAAAAAGATATGTTTAAAATAAAAGTGTAGAGATGTGAGGATAATAAAGTCATTTTATCCAAAAGCCAGCTTTTAAAGCCCAAAAGCTATATTTTTTTGGCTTTTTGGTTTGGCTTTTTAAACCATGGTTTCAACAGCAGAAGCTAAAATTTTTTATCTGTTTAGCATTGCGTTTGCGGTGAAAAGCAGCTTTTGACCTCAAAAGCTATGCCAGAAACAATGCTAAACGATGTCTGAGACCAAAAAATGCATCAACAGACCGCACTGAGACTCTATTTGTTTTTAAAAAAAAACTTGCGATGGAATCACTTCAAATGACAAAAAAATAAAGTGTCTACAATAATTCTTTTTATAATTTTATGAATAATTGACGAATAAAATAAGAATATAAAAAAAAATAAAAAACCTCATTAAATATTTGTTATTATACAATACTATTTTTTTAATAATTTTAATTTATAATTTCTTCCAAAAACTTAAATTAACCTTTTCTAAGTTAAAACTTTTAAAATTTTAAGTGCCAAATACCATGATTCTATTTCTTTAAAAAAAAAAAAACTCTTTCATAAAATGGATGAACACCTACTTACTATTACTGACACTTTTTTCTTGTTGTAAATACATGGAGGATCTAAATATGATATAGGTTAGACAATCTCAAGCATTGATCAACTGAAGTGATCCCAACATCAACGGATGAAAAAGGCTAATGTTTTTGTGGGCCACCACTTTGTGCAAATTATTCTTGGGATTAAATTTAAAACTACCATTGGCAGGCGGGAACTGATGGGAGATGCCCACAAAAGGATTAGAATAATGCCCCGCCCCCTACATAATTTGTGACTAAAGCTTGTTTATATCATATTTTATTACTCTAATAAATGCAAGGAATATAATCTAATGCGCTTCTTAATCAAATAAGAATGCATTTCCTGCTCAAAAAGTTGAATTTAAATACTTTTAAAATTAATTTTACAAAAATTGGGATGAGTCTTAACATTTATGACATCAAACAATTGTTTTTGAGAAAAGTTAATATTCATATAATCCGACTTAATTAAATTTAATCATGTAATCATTTTTAATAAGTGACATTTAGACTTGTTCATGGTCAAATATCCCGCCCGGCCCGGTTGGCCCGACTCGTATTGGTCGGGCCTGGACATGATTTTTTATGATCCGGGCCGGCCCGAATAACTATTTAAGTATTAAAATATTATTATTTTATTTAAATTTAATTATATAAATATTAATAAAAAATATTTTTTTAATTTTTTATTAATAAATGAATAGTGATTCGAGCTCGCGGGTCGGCCTTGGGCAAGAGTTTGAAATTTTTCTCGGATTGCAACCCGTCCCATGGACAGGTCTAGTGACATCTAGCAAGTTCAGAATTTAAATCCTAGCATTTACAATCTATTTTCTTATCTCCAAGCTATGACTTCTTATCTCTAGGTTACGACTTCTTTTGTAAAAAAAAAAAAAATTAATATTCATAAGTTTAGTATTTCTCTTTAATCTATTTTTTGTTTATTATTTTTTTAATATCTCAAAATTATATTATCTTTTTTTTAATACTTAAAACTCCTACATTTTTTGTATTCTAAATTTATTTTTCGTACATTTTTTAATTTTCAGCATTAAGAATTATGAACATCAATTTTATAAGCAATTTTAAAATTTTAATATAAAATATATTAAAGTTAAATACTTTTTAAACTCCATAAATTTAAAAATAAAAATGAGATGCAAATAGTATTAAAAGTCCAAACACTTAATTTTAAAGTGTATAAATGGATTTTTAGGATATTGTTTAGATGGATATCGGTACTAACCGACCCTTTTAAGATACTCTATAAATGGGTTCGGATATGATTCAAGTAGTAGGCGTAGAGTATCCCTTATCCAACTCAATTATAAATAATGAAAATTTTAATATTTATATTTATATTTTATATTTAATATAATATATTACTTATAATTGAAAAATTATTTACTAAACTTACATATTATTTAAATAAAAAATTTATTTTTAAATTTGTTGATTTAATTTTAATTAATAAATATATAAAATAATTAAATTTTATTATTAAATTTGAATCAATTTGAATATAAATTAATAAACAAATATTCTAATTATTATTTTAAGTTTCAATGAGTTCGTTTTATTTGTTAGTTTTTTATTTTTTTCTTACTGGAAATAATATTATATGATAAAAAAATAAATTATGTTTAATTAAGTCGTTAAAACGAAACTCCAATTTGTTGTACATAAAAATTAAATATTTAAAATTTTAATAATTACTACAAGATATTGTTTGCTTCTATAATCTATATGCAACATATATATATATATATATTTGGTTAAAAAACTATGATAAAAAAAATCTTACAATTTTGATTAATTCAGTTCTAATTATTTAGTTTAATAAAGGAAATTAATGAAATCTGAAATTTTCTATTATTAGTTTCACCTAGATTTGTTCATGGGTCGGACCGGACCAAGCCGAGCCGCGATCCGGATTTTTTTTCTTTTCTTATCTAAGCTTGGTCCGGGCTAGATTCGGGTCGACCCTAAACCCATTTTATTGTTCATAAATATTAAAATATTAAAAAAATCATTGTTTATATTAATATTTATATATTTTATAATTAAATTTAAATAAAAAATAATTTTTTATTGAATAAACAGTAATTCGAACAGAGCTGGTCTAAATTGAAAAAAAATCATATTCAAATCCGATTCAATTTGGACCGAATCTGTCGGATCGAACAGATAATTCGACCCTTCAATAAGTCTAGCTTCATCAATCGTCGATCAAGTTAGATACGTGTGATTTATTCTTGGCCAAATTTTACAACATGATGATTGATGAAGGTTTACATGTACTTTTTCCTCCCTTTTGCTTTTTTGCTCTTTCTATTCTATTTCTTCCCTTTCAACACCAATCCCGCAGGGGTATTGGTCATAGAACTAAGGACCCTGAGCCAAAACAGAGGCAGGGGGCCAAGGGCAAGTTGCCCCTCGCTCGCCCCACTCGTAGTCGTAGCCTCGTAGGTTAGATCAACATGGCAAAGACTAAACTAAGCTCTTTGCAACAATAGATGCCAAAATAGTCTTTCTATTTCATGTTAGTTCAGCACTAGCAAGTGGCAAGGATCAAATCTAGTCCCTGCGTTTGATCGATGATGGTAGGCCACGATCTGGCCTTGCCAAAACAACGCAAGACGAGGCTTAGACTAGACTAGCTTCCCTACTCTAGGTGGAAGTGTAGGCTCTGAATTAGTCCCTTTACTTAGGTAATTGAAAGAAGAAATAAAAAATGAAAACCAATATGAGTTAGCTAACTGCTGTAGAAAATGGAAGTTTACCCCATGGCAATTATAAATAGTATAAAGTTCCTCAGCAAATGCTAAAATTACCCGTAAAATGATTAAAATCCTCCGATCAAGTGCCACACTTAATTATAGATTTGACAATCCTTATATTAGTATTATGTCTTATATTAAACATAAAAATAATATAAATTATTAAATGTATCAAAATTTTAAATATAATTAGGATACGTATTTTTAACGTGTAGTATTAATCGTACTTAAACATATTGTATGTCATTTTTATTACACTATTTTTATATTCATGTCGTGTTTTCATATCGTATTGAAAATTATATCTACTTAACTATGCTTGTAATTTAGTTTCATTTTATGGTAGATTTGAGTAAAGATTTGATCAAACTCTGTTTATTAGTTGATAAAAACTTATTACTAAGTTTATAACTTATAAGTTTACAATTTTTCTTTGAAAGAAAATTTTGAATTCGACTATTTGAAGAACTAAAATACATAAATGTATCCCCCACAAAAAAACTACATAAATGTATCATTGAATCAAATGCTTAGATGACAAAGTTAAGTATATTATACAAAGTTTACTCCAAATGCATTAGATAAGAAACAAGTATCATTCTTCTAGTCCTTTAAGTTATTGTCTCATATCCTCTTTGAAGTTTTAAAATTTCAATTTAATGCTCAACATGTCTTATACATCCTCTTTGAAGTAGATTGTATAGATCTATCAATGGCCAGGCGAAACCTAATTCGAGTTGGATCAAACATGATATTAATATTTTTTATGGTTGTACAAATTTTATCTGACTCGAAATATAGATCTCATTCCGTCCGTACATGTAAAAAAATTATCAAGATTCGTACAAATTTTTTCACAACAAAATCGATATTTTTTAGAGAAGATCGATCCAAAAGTTGTCAGCTAAAAAGTATCGATTTTTTAAATATTAATATTATTAATAGTAAAACGAATCAAATTGAATCAAGTTTTGGACAAAAATATTATGTTCAAAGTTTGATGCGTTTTTTAAACGAGTTTTTTTTTTTTTTTTTGAAGTTTAATATTTTTGTTTAAATTTTTTTTAAATATCAGATGAATTTTTGAATATAAACAGATAATCAGACCCAATGGCGGATCATACAAGGAGCCAGAGGAGCCTTGGCTCCCTAAATTTTTTTGAAATCTCTTAGTATAAATATAAATTTATATTAAATACATTTAAATTGGTCTTTCCAAATTAAAATTATTATTTTTAATTTTATTTTAATTTTATGCATTGACAAAATGAGTTAAAATAATATTATTGTCTATCTATTTATTTAATCCACCAATCATTATTTACAAAGACTTAAAATTAATAAGCTTGTCACAAGTATTAAGTCACAATCATATAAGTTTAAGAAAAACTAAATTGACCTTCTAACTTTCTCGACATAACTTTTTTTTTTATATATATTTCAATCTATTCTATATCTTTGTCACCATTTTCATTTTGCTTAATCATTAGAGTTATCACTTGTCAACTGTTTTTACAAAGCTAAAATTGTTGTTAAGAGTTCTTAAAAATATATATATATATATTATTGTCTTCATATGAATAATCTTAAACTTTTTGTGATTGATCAAAAAATCGAGACAATTTTTTCTTAAATTATGTTATAATACTATATAAATTTACTTGTCTTAGTCGTATATGATTTTTTTTTTCTTACAAATCTTGATACTTTCGCTTATTGAGATTTTATTATAAAAATTAAATTGATAATAAATTTGTAAATTTATAAATCACTAAATTTTATATATTTTATTAATATATTGTTTGCATATATCAAATTCAAAAAATATATCAAATAAAAATAAAAAAATATAATTTTAATTAATTTTTTAAAAATTAAATATTAAAATCCGTCTTTATCAGATCAATAAACTGATATAATTATGAAATTATATAGGACGAAAAAAAAAAGGAATCGGGTCAAGTATGAGTCAGGTTAGGACTTAGGACTCAGTGATGTTGCTCTAGGCTATTTTCGTTTTATTTTGAAATATAGACCAACTTGTTGTATCTCTTGCTTGTAAGTTGTAACTTGTGACTGGTAATGAGGTGTGACTGTGCACTGGGAAGCAGCTTGGGTCCATGTTGATTGATTGATTGATTGATTGATACACCATTCAATTTTTTGGTCATTTTTGTGGGGTAAATAAAAATACTGACAAAGGAGCCATACGGCAGACTAAAAAGCATACAGTAGAACTGTACTATCGATCATCGACACTAATCCGAAAGCTAAATGAACATCTCGGCCCAATGCAATGGTCATTAATTTCGCCGACAAGCTCCTAGCCGAGTGGTCAAAGACTTGGAGGCATGATATCTTGGGTTCAAATCCAAGCAACCCCTCCCCTTACCCAATTATCAAAAAAAAATGATCATTAATTTCCATCCTTAAGCACTTCTTAATTAGTAACTTCTTATTATTACATAATAATAATAATAATGTAGTTTTTTAAATATATGACTAACAAACACGCCCTTAGCAGACATTAGTGACCAATGCATGCAAAAATAATACTGTAGTACTATGTAAGTCTGGAATTAGAAAACAGAGAAAAGAAGTGTTGGTAAATACCTTGGAAGCTTAAACTCTGCTAAGATCTTTCTATCTCCAAGCTTAAACTAGCTGCATGATCGGTTTGGTAATAATAGCATTTAGTTTTGGTTACTTCTGAAATTGATCAGAGTAAAAATGGGAGATGAAGGAGGAGAAGGTGTAAATGATCAGAAAGTGAAAACTAAAGGGCATGAATGACTGTTAATTTGGTTCTCAAAAGAAATTGAAAGACGTTTGGTTCTTCATTTCAGATTTCTTACTTTTGGTTCTAGTTATATAGGCAGAGAAAAGCAGTCACCAGTCAGTCCCACCCGTTCTTTGGAAAAGTTTCCATGATTAGCTGGGATCAAATTGGCCTTGAATGTTTGGAAAGAAAAACCTTTACAAAGAGATCACCTCGATTCGTCACTTTTATTAAAATCAAAATATTTGAGTTTAGGTGAGGGAGGTTGTTCTCGTTGAAGATCAGAGCATCTCATAAGTTTCCAAGAAAATTAATAATATTATCATCGATTAAATGAAACTGTTATTAAGAATCAAATTTTAATATTTATCAAAACATTGATAAATACTCAATTAACTGAAAAATCTCACGTTGACACTTTTATTAAATTATAATTGTTGCAGTAGAAGATTTAAAGCACTAGGATTCACCTTGTTGTATGGACCAAAATATCTTAGATTTTCAGCTTCTGTTGGAAAAGTTGTTCTATGTACTAATTACTAATTAATTTTATTTAATTTAATTAATTCATACAATCACTTATAAAAATATTAATACTTATAATTATTTTCTCTTTCATATTACGACTTTTTTACAATAAATAAATAAAAAAAACTAATAATTTGATTCCAAATTCCATTACCAGGGTCAAGCAAACGAAAGGGCCATGTGAACTTTTATTTCTTGGTTAAAAAGGGAGGGTCCACTTTTCTTATCTGGGATAAGCCATAAATAAATACTAATAAACAATAATCATATTAAATACTCCATAAATACGCACGTGTGGTTCCCAGGTAAACTTTCGTTTTGCTAACAAAATCATGCTCTCTGCTTTTGTTGTCTTGTGTTATGAACAAGATTGGCAAGGGATTGATTTGGAAATTAATGGCGTCTCTCCTAAACAATTAATTAAAACTACTAATGCAGAAACAGTTTAGCCCTTTCCCCCAACCCATTGTCTTGAGTGTTCAAATTTGGTAAGTACTTCGTCATGCTTGACTTGACCGCCCACGGACGGACACCCTGAGACAGAGCTTGCCAGCCCAGCCCCAAGACTCTCTTTTCTTTCCTAAGTTTTACCCTCCATGGAGTACTTCAGAGGAAGAGAAATGGCCAAATGGGTCCGAGCCTTGGAATAGGAATTCAGATGTTTTTACTGCCATGCCGATTACCATGAAACTACCTTTCCCTTTTTTTGGTATAGAGAAAGCAAAGACTAGCAGCTACTTCCTTTACTTGTATTTTTATATCATAAAAACAAATAAGACTTTCTCACCTTTCTTTCTTCCTATTGTTTCTCTTATCATTATTATGCTTTCCAAGTTCCAA
This sequence comes from Fremontodendron californicum, assembly GCA_030761205.1. NCBI lineage: Eukaryota > Viridiplantae > Streptophyta > Magnoliopsida > Malvales > Malvaceae > Fremontodendron > Fremontodendron californicum. The sequence continues at coordinate 8,405,692 of JAULJL010000007.1, read as the reverse complement.
AACAGTCGTTTGACTCATTTCTTTTGATTTAAAATTGAAAATTGAAAAGAGAGGTGAACATGATAAAGATATTCGTTTAGGATTTTGATTTAATTATGTCAGCAACATTAGGCTCTAGCATTGGTTAATTAGGTCTTTATGAATACTCAAAAATTCGAAAGAGGAATCCCCCAAAGCCCCAAACTAAAGAAAATGGTTTTTGTTAGATATCTTTTGAAGATGAAATTGAGTAGATTTTTGAAGGTTATCATATCAAAGTTACGAGAAGTCTTCAGAGAATGTTTTGATGCCTAAGTCAGTAATTATTTCAAAGAATATTGGAGAGTTAGAAAGAATAAGCATAAAGATAACATAAAGTTTCAGTATTTTTTTTTTATCTCTGTCAAGCGTTTACTTATTTATACATACCTTTCATTTAAGTGTTTGTGAGCTTAACAAATATAAATTAATTTAAGTGTCGTTTCTATTTAGAATAGTTGAACAACTCATATATTTATATGTAATGGTCCAGCCTCACGAAATGAAGGTGAGTCCACCAACTTATTAACTTAATTAATTATGATCACATAAACTAAAAGAAGAAACTAGAGATGAATTCTTAAGAAGAGTAAGTTATTTGTCGACACCTGTTGGCAAGAACACCCTGATTATTGGGAGGAACAAATAGCATCTTATCGCCATTAGTCAAAAACAAAGCACTAAAAATTCCAATTAGTCAGTCAACAAAAGCTTCATTGTCATGACACCACAACCTTAAATGGTGCCATTTTTTTAGAAAGTTGTTATCATCTCGAACAATGCAAGATCAAGCAGATGTGGCAAAAAATCACAGCTCCAAATAAACCCATGTCGTTTTCAAGAGATACCCATGTAAATTATATATAATAAATAAATTAAGCCCTCTTAACAATTGGAGACCAAAATTTTATAGTATTTGACTTTTAATTAAGCACAAATCGCGATTAACATTAAGCCACGTTCCGAAAGTGCTACATCCTGAAAAGGTTAAAAGTTAAAATTTGGCCACTTAATAAACCATGTTTATGCTCGCATTTAAACCTTTTTTTAAAAATCATTTTCATGTTAGCTAACGATTGGGTAAAAAATGAATATATTAACGCCGACAATCATCATGATAATAATCATAGATAAATGCAATTAAAAATATAAACCATTTAATTTGCTTGATTTTGGAGGGATAATTTTTTAAGTGCTGTCTTTTTAAAGCTTTAAGCTTTTGGAGAATTTGTCTAATTAAAGCACGACAAAAATGTTGATATCTCTTCCTTGTTCCTTGACTTTGGAATTTAAGTCACAGTATTACTCAAAACTCCAAAAGGATTATAGGTTAATGGCTTAAGTAGATTGGATGACATGAGTTGACTATGGAAGGGGAATAGCCAAAAGCCTCAAAGGAACAAAATTATTTTTAAATTTTCTATTTATGTTTTTGAATAATTTTTTTGTTCTTTTTGATCTTGGGTTCTGTCTTTTGCATTATTGTCTTCTTTTTTTGTATTTGAAAAAAAAAAACTATATTTTTTTGGCATTATTGTCGCTTTAAACTACTATATTTTTGTAGTAATACTTTTTACATTTGTTAATTTATCTCAAATCTCAATGCAACGTGCAACATGATATTAAACGGTCAACAAAGATAACGCATTGCCCAAACAAATTATGAGAGTATAGATGCTTTAAACATCTTATGGAACTCAAACGGCTACAAAGCAAAACAAAGTTAATTAACATATAGTTAAAGGAGGGTAAAAGTTTTTGTTAGTAATGGCTTCATGCTTAAAAGTAAAGGAGTTCTTCATTCACTAGATTGAAAAAAAAATGTATAAGAGAGTCTTATACATACATAAAAAAACTCTCACTTGTAGACACTTAATTTTGTTCGGACCACTAAACAGGTATGTTTTCTTTCCATATTGATGTTTCCGAGTATAAAAAGACTGTTTTCATCCTCCAGGTGGTACTCCGAGACTTAGTTTAAGAGGGCGAGCACAAAAAGTCAAACTTGAAAAAAGTCAATCCCGAAAAAGTCAACCCCGAAAAGTCAACCCCAGAAAGTCAACTACTAAAAAAGTCAACCCACTTTCAAAATCAAGATTTTAAGTTCAATTGAAAAATGGAGAAAGAATTTTGATAATCCGAGGTCTACATTGAAAGATATGGAGTTTGGAAGTTGGGATTTGGAGATTCAGTAGAAAAGAAACCCTAATCCGAGAAATTTGGGGAAAAGTGCTTAAACGATCAAACTGGTCGAAATTGAAGGTTCCAAATGAAAGATAAGCACTGACTACGGGTAATGGAGAAGTCACTTGCAAGAAAAACCGAAAGAAAAGTCAATCCGGGAGAAAACCGAGAATTAGGGTTTTTAGTGGATTTCGGTGAAATCGGGAAGAATCACAGAAATGGCCCGACTTGGTAATACCAATGCCCCCAATGGATGAGGAATGATTAAAAAGGATGGCCCAAGGCTCAGATTGAAGAAAATCTGAAAATCGGACTTGTTTTGAGCAAAACCGGGTTTCGGAGGTTAAAGGGCAAAATTGGAAAAATTTGGGAAAAATAGCAAATGGACTCCGAAAATTATGGAAAATTTGTCAATCTCATTCTTAAATCATTTGAAAGAGATTGGCGAAAGAAAATCTTGATTCCGAGTTCGTTTGCAAAATGGCCAAATCTCGGGCTTCTTATGTAGTAATTCAAAAAGCTAAATCCCGGAAAAATAGCAAATGGACTCCAAAAATTCTGAAATTTGGCAAATCTAATTTTTAAATTATTTGGAAGAGATTGGCGAAAGAAAATCTTGATTCCGAGTTCGTTTGCAAAATGGCCAAATCCCGAGCCTCCTATGCAGTAATTCAAGCCGATAAATCCCGAAAAAATACCAAATGAGCTCCAAAAATTATGAAAAATTCCAGATCACACTTTTTAATTATTTTGAAGAGATTGGTGAAGAAAAATATTGATTTGGAGCTCGTTTAAAAAATGGTAAAAAGTATGGGCATAAAAGGACATTTTGGGAAGAAAAAATCCAAATAAATAGCAAACGGACTCAGATAATTTTGAAAACTTCCAGAACTCAATATTTTATTATTTTGGAAGTATTAAAAAAAGAAAAATTGAATTTGGAGTCCGTTTGATATTTATTTGCATCCGGGGGGCAAAATGGTCATTTCACCCAAGCAACCGAAAAGGGCTTCTTTGGGCCTTTCAAAAATCAGAGCTGGGCTGGAAAAGAGAAGTGCTGGCCTGCCCAAGCCCAAAGGAAGGAGGAAGCTTATGTTTTTTTTAATCAAGTGGTTAAAAATCAAGAGTTAAGTTAGAGATTTTCTTTGATCAAGCCATGGTGATTAAGCCACATAGGCTAAGAAAGATGTCAACATTTTTCTTGGACAGCTGTAATTTGAGAGGGCTGAGATGCTAATCTAAAGGTGGTAATTTCATGACTTTTCATCTTGAATTATTGGCCATTTGATGGAAATTAGGTTACACAAAAATGACAACATCTTGGAGTCCATATATACCACATTTTCTGCCCAATCCCTAGAGGGGAGGCAGATTTTGTTTTTTCTTTTCCATTTTGGCTGATTTCTCTTAGTTTTTCTTAGTTTTTATCTTCTTGGTTGAGAGCAAAAAAGGAAAAGTTTAGAAAAAAAGGAAAGTTTGAAGAGAAAAGCTTGAAATATTAGCTTCTTGAGGTTGCTCTTGAGCACCAACTCTTGCACTTTCATTTTCTATTCTTATTTTTTGCCTACTTGGTGAATTTTCATTTTAAAATAATGTTTCTTGTTCTTCCTTCATTTCCTTTCTTAAGTATATTTTTTTTACATTTTGTTTTTACAATAAACTCACAATGGCCAAATGGCCTACATTATTTATTTTAAGTTGCTGTTTTTGATTCATTTTACCATATTGTTTGTGCTATTTTCTTTCTTTTTGATGTTTTAAATGTTATGTTATTTCATGTTCTTAAGTTATATTTAATTTGGTTGCTTTGTTTGTTGCCATTTATGTCTTAGATATCATGTTTTTTGCATTTTTAATTTTCTGTTTTCATGTTGTTTAAATTTGAGCATGTTTTAGAGTTAGCATATTAAGTGTTTGTGAAAATGCTTGTGTGATTCTTTGCATGATTCTTGTTTTATATCTTAGTGAGCATGTTTTAGATTTAGTATATTAGGTGTTTGTGAAAATGCTTGTGTGATTTTTGTGTTATGACTTAGTTTTTCATGCTAGTATGCCAAGTGTTTGAGAAAATGCCATGCTTGTTGGAGCTTGAGGTCATTTGGCTACTCCATGTGTTTTGCATTGTGTGTTGCATTTTTTTGTCATGCTAGTTGTTAGGTTTTTGCATTTGCATGATATTTGGTTGGATTTTTGAATTAAACATGCCTTGTGTTTGTAAAAATGCCATGCATGTTTTAGGTCTAAGTTACATTAAATGTCATGCAAGTTCATGTTAGGTCTAGGCCATATTATTTATGTCATGCATTTTCCTTACATTTAGGTTTAGATCCATGCATTTCATGCATTATGTTTGCTGCATTGTTTCATGCATTTCATGTTCATGCCACTTGAATAATGACTTGAGCCAATTAATGGTTCAAGGTCATGCTCTCTTGAGCACACTTGTGGAAAATTAAGTTTGTCAAATTGATTATTCTACCTTTGTGATTTTTTTTACTTAGCCAATTTTTATCTAACTTTCAAAAAGTCCTAACTACTGCTTTCAAGTCATTTTATGAGTTTCAAATATTTTTACTTTGTTTTTTAAATGATTTTATCAAAGGCAAAAATGTGTTGGCAAAGCATTTTTTTTTCTCCTCCAAAAACTTGTTAATCTCTGATTTTTCTGGGAATTCATCTTTGATCAGAAAATTAAGAAAAAATTTTCTCGTGTAGTTTTACATGTCCTGAGTCTCCAGTATTTTTTTCAGAAGTTTTGGAATTTTTAAAAATAGGGTAAAAAATCGTGGATTAAAACTGGACAGTGGAGTCAGAATTGAATTTAAAGAAGAACAAAGCAATTTTTTCTCCTCTAAAAACTCGTACATCTATGATTTTTCTGGGAATTCATCTTTGATCAGAAAATTAAGCTGATTTTTTCTCGTGTAGTTTTACATGTCCAGAGTCTCCAGTATTTGTTTTAGAATTTTTGGAATTTTTAAAAATAGGGTAAAAAATCGTGGATTAAAACTGGACAGTGGAGTCAGAATTGAATTTAAAGAAAAACCAATTTTCTGTTTTGGTTAATTTACTTAGAGTGGGCTGATTAGGAGGGTTAGCTACTGACTTAGGGTGATTTCTAAGCCTTTTAAACTCTAAAAATGGTTTTTCAAGTCCCGGGTTAAGGGTAGTCAAGTCCGGATTTTTTAAACTTAGGAAATTAGAGCCATTTAAAAATTTTTAGCCCAGTTTTTATTGTTAATTCAAGCTTTTCAAAATTGTTTTCAAACAATCACAAAGTATTTTGGTTTTAGAATATTTAATTTGACATATTTTCCTAAGGTAGCCGGATATCTTTTTAGATATACGGATTTCCTTAATTAAAGAAAAAAAATACATTTCGCGCATTGCATTTTTATTTTCATGCATATTATATGATAGCATTATTTTATTCCATGTCATTTAAATTATATGCCATACCATTCATATTTGTCATATCATTTAGGTTGCATTATATTATTTAGACTTTACTATGTCATTTTATTTATGTCATGCATATATATATTCATTTATTTTAAATGTTTGCAAAAGATAATGGTTTTCAATAAAATAGAGATATTCCCGAGTTAAAATAATTCATGAGTTCTCTACCGGGTTTGCTGGAGGGAATATCATCAATTATCATTAATAAAGGAATATCTTTCTTTCAAAAGGAGAATGATTCGGAAAGTTTTCCAAAACTAATAAAAGTTTCTATATTTTGCCACGTTTGTTGGGGAATATAGGAAAATTTTGAATTTATATATTCCGGATCATTTTTAATAGAAAGGGAATTATTTTTTTCTTTAAATTGGAATTAACTTGAAATACTAAATTTAAAACCAATTTTTACCGAGACTTGAGATAACACACGATTAATAAGGTACCGATTTATACGGGCGTTGTGGGGGTGCTAATCCTTCCCCACACGTAACCGACTCCCGAACCCGCTTCTTTGATTTCTCTGGTTTAAAACGCAGACTTGAAATTGGTTTTTAAAATGTTTTAATTAATTTTTAAAATATTTTATAAAATCGGTTTTAATAGGTGGCCGATCACACCTAGCTAAAAAAGATTGGTGGCGACTCCATGTCTTTTTTTTAAGGTCATTTTCAAAACCTTCATTTTTCTAGAGGAATTAAGTCGACTTTTCCTCGATTTTTTTTTTAATGTCACGCTTAACGAATAATAAAGTCTTGCGATGAGACTCGTTATTTTTTTTAGGTTGCGACAGCTTGGCGACTCCACTGGGGACATATTAGAGAGTCAGGCCTAGAATTAGTCGTGTGTTATCAAAGTCTCGGTTTTGTTGGTTTAATTGGTATTTAATTTTAATTCCCACATTTTTTTAATAAGGAGAATTTTGAAAATAATAAAATGTTTTTAAATATGTTCATTCTCATGTGCATGCATTTTATTGTTGTTCTCTAGTTATTTAGGCAGTATATTATAATTGCTTGTTGGTTAATGCGTTACACTATTCTTGAATGTTTTAATTGCTAGGGCATTTAGAATAAGGGGTGTAGAATAGGTGGTGACAGGTTTGTTTTGTTTCTCCACACACACTACACGTGCATTTGCATAACATGAATCCTTTACCCGGGTTCCGTCCTTTTAAGTGGGAGTAAAGTAACTAAGCCTTCGTGATTCATCCTCCGTATGGGCTAGTGAAACACTTTCGGAGTATAAAGTACCTAATGCCTTCGTGATGATCCTCCGCATGGGCATAGGAAAATATACTCTAACGAATTGAACCCGCTTTTATCGGGGTGCCTTACTAGCCTTCACCGGCGACAGTGAGGAACAATTCGGGGCCTTAGAACCGATTCACCCTCATATAGTGAACCTAGGCGAAGCCATGCCGGATTTCCGTTAGATGTACCGAAAATAGGAACACATGGAGGGACATTTCTAAACTTTTTGTTACCTATTTTACACTCCGAATAAGTGTGGTAGATCGGGCAACGATGTACGTACATCGCCCGTAATAAATGTGATACTCCGCCTCGATGGCATCGTGATGCCTAAATAAGCAGATATTGCTGGGGCAGATGTTCATTAGCTGTTTAAAAAAAAAAAATCCTTTTTCAAGCATTTTTGCATGTTGCACATTTCATGCATGTGTGAATGGAGCATGTACATTTTTTGTTGTATTATTAATCTCATTCTTTGCAATAAACAGTTGGTAATTTTATTTGATGGTTTTTTATAAACCGGTAGTGTTGCATGAACATTTGGATATTGTATCATAGTAAGATCCACTATCCCGAATTTCTTTTGAAAATAATATGATTGGTTTTTCATTGAAAAAAAAACATGTTTCAAAAAAAAAAAATCATAAATTTAGAGGCAAATCTTGCATAATGAGATTTTTGAATAATTAAAATTTAGGTCCCACCAATTTCGTGTAATCATTGATTTTTTTGTATATACCTTTGTGTTAATTCATTTATTTTTTTGCATGTATCATTTTGACATCATGTTATAGTCATAGCATGCATGGTCATTCATTGTAAGATACGTTTATGACATGCATGGTCATTATTTGTATATACTTATGTATCAATTTATTCTTTCTTGACATGCATCATGTTAGCGTCAAGTTGCATTCATGCATTCATAGTCAGCATGATTTTTCTGTATATATCCATATATCAATTTATTCTTTCTCTATATGCATCATGGTAGCATCAAGTTGCATTCATGCATTCATAGTCAGTATAATTTTTTTTGTATATATCCATGCATTAATTTGCTTATTCTTTACATGCATCATGTTGACATCAGGCTCATGCATTAATTTGTCATATTGGCTCATGCATCAGGCTCATGCATTAATTTTTAAAAATAATAAAATAAAATTATTAATTATATAAATAAAAAACAAAATAATAATAATAATATTATTAAATTATAAACGAGCTTTACACTAACATAAACGATCTTTAAACGAATCATAAACGAGCTTGTTCGTAAATGTAAACGAACCGAACACACATCTGTTCGAATTCGATTTGCTTAATAAACAAACATTAAAATTGTATTCATAATCGTTTATTTAGCTTAATAAACAAATATAAACGAACAGAAATCGAACTATTCAAAAAAATTTCGTCGAACGCTCTGTTCATTTAGCCCTAATAAAATGTGAGAAAATTACATGTTGTGTAATTAAAAAAATTAAATGTTATCTATAGTCAATTGGAATTACTTTATAATTGGTTTTTATTTTAAATAATTTGTTGATTGTTGCTTTAATATTGCATGTAACTTAGACATGTGAATGTAACTCTCATTTCAACCCATATTGTTGAACTATTACTAGACCTCCTCATGGGCCGGGCAGCCAGTCCGGCTCAGCAGGCTCGGCCCGTATTGAGTCGAGTCTGGGCAGAATTTTTTTGTTTCGGGTCGGTCTTGTCAGGAACAGTATTTTTTTATTATAATAATAATATTTTATTTTATTTTAATTATAAAAATATAAAATATATATATATTTTTTAATCCGATGAAACAGTAAATTCGGACCTATCGGGCCTGGACAAAGAAATTGAAAAAAAACCGGGCCGCGGCCCGGCCATGAGCAGGTCTAACTATTACCTTTCTTTCTTTCAAAATTTTCTCAATTTTTTTTTATTTCATAAAATTACAATCATAATAAAAAATTACATTTATATAAAAAAAATCAAAGAATTAAACTAAACAAACAAACCAATGAATGAACAAGCATATATAATTGGACAAATCCAATATAAAATTGGATCAAACCCATATACAATAAGACTTAAATTTAGGATTTCAAAACTTTCACCTTACCAATAAAACAAACACTCAAAAACATGGATGACAATTACGGTGCAAACCATGCGGACCTTTTAAAATTTAGCCCTTAGATTTAAGAATATCAATTACAACCACACAAATTTTTTATCAGATAGATTTTTTCAGCTTATCACATGAAAATAAAAGAAAACTATAAAAAAAAGTTAATAAATAAAAACTATTTACTAATTATATATCATGAAAAAAAATTATTAAAAGGTAATGAAACTTTGATATTTTAAAAATAATTTAAATTATATTAAAATCATCTTAAAAAGTGGATCTATTATTAATAATGAGATTTACTCAAATATTAGTATAATATTTACAATAAAATATTAACTTTTTTTTAATAATAGTATCATTTAAAATATCGTGTAACTAAATATTTTTAATATTTCAAAAGTATTATTTAAAATATAAAACTAGTTGAATATTAATATTTTAATATTTTTAAATATACCTTTTTAATAAAATTAACTAAAATAATTATATATCACGTTGAGTCAAAACTTAAAAATTTTGTCCAAGACTTGTCTTGTGGGCAAGTCTAGTTTGGGAGAGTTTATTTTGTGCTTGAATGAGTTTAGAAATTGCCTTCTCCTTTTTGTAAAAAATCAATTTCTAAGTTTTTAATTCATTTTTTTAGACTTTAAGTGATTTTCATTGTTATTTAATTTTTTACAGCTTTATATAAAAGCTGTAAAAGTCAATATTTATGAAACAAATAAAATCTAAGAGAGATGTACAAAAAACTCTAGACCCTCTCAGAGTTTTAATGAATTTTCGAGCATATAAGAAAAGAAAAAAAATATAGTGAACAATATATTTGTATTAACTTTTAACGAAAATAAAAAATGAAAAGAAAAACATTTTGATCTATGCATCAATAGTCTAGAAATGTCAACGGGTAGAATTGCGCTAGACTCGATTAATACTTTTCAAATATAGATTTGAAATTAAGTTCAATTCGATCCATTATTTAAAAGTTTATATTTAAAAATATTTTAATATTAATATTTTATATTTAAAAATTAAATTAAAATTAAACCTAAAAAGTTTACAACTAATCTGACTCATGAACATACCTAATCTCAAATATAGTTATTATTTAATATTTCAAGTTGCTTTTTAATTTTTTTTATCATAATTCATATTTTATAATATAATAATTATATAAAAAAAATTATGACCAGAACAATATATAAATATTTCTCTTTATTACCTTTCTATGTAATTATCTTAAACGGACAACTTTTGTTGCATTTAATTCTTACTGTTTGAGTTCGTATGGGTTTGCACGGTAAGAGTTTGTATTATAATTGTCACAGGAGCAATTCACTTACAATTTTTTTTACTATAATCCTGAAGTTATTCAATCACAATATAAAATTATATAAGGATTCAACACTTAAAAGCATGAGTTTCACATAATATTTATATGAGTCATATACAATTAAAATTTTTGATTGATTAATTGCATTATAATAATAGTAGACATGCTCTCGATTATCAACCCTCATGGTATTCATATTTTTCCCCACTAATTTTTTAAAACAAAATTGTAGATTACATATAATTACAAGAATTGAAGAAAACAGTAGTGCTACAAACATTGAAAGTTTTGTACAAAATCATGAAATGAAAGATTGCCTAACACACAAAAACAGTAAAGAGGAGGAAAAAGTTGAAAGCAAAATAGTGAAACCCGGCAGCCCTATTTCTGTATATTACAATACTGCTAGTACTATATCTATTCAGCTGAGAGCCCAAAGACAACCTCGAAAAGGACTGTTTCCGGTCAAAAGTGGAAAAGATTTTGTATATGTCTTAGCCATTTTGGGGAGAAAAGTTGTCTTTTTTCCACAGCATAATTCCGGGAGACAAAAGGGGAACTGCTGCAATAACTTGGAAATTGGAAAGTGTGTGGGCCCAACCCAAAATTCCCATTACCTTTAGACCTAACCAAGGATATGATTAAATAATTAGTAGGAGTATAATTCGTATTTTAAATGGGGGATGAAATTGTAATTAGATCTGTTCATAGGTCATGTTACTATTTTAAAAAAATTTGTTCAAATTCGTTTCGGATTGGATCGATTTAGGGATAACAATGGGGTTGGGCGGGGCTGAGATTGTTTTATCTACCTCCACCCTACTTTTACATGGATGTTGAAAACATCTGTCTTCATAGATATCGATTACATCCATAACCGTTCCACGATATTCCACTCCACTTTTTTATTGATTATTTTTAATTTAATATTATAAAAAATATATTTTAATTTATTTATGAACCAAATTTTAATATATAATTCTTTAGTTTATGTATAATATACATATATATAGTATATTTATATAATATTAGTATATATATCTAATATTTATACTAAAAACATAAAAGAGATATATAGAATATTTTAAAAGATAAAATAGTAATTTTAAAAGACGGGGCGGGACGAAGCGGAGCAAGCATTTATCAAAATCGTCCCGTTTGCCCCCACTTAAAAAAAAAAAAAAAACCTCTCCATTTGGAACGGATCGGTGCGAAATTCGTGAAGTGGATTGATTTTGCCATCCCTAGGTCGGTCCCTAAATCCATTTTACTGTTTATAAATTATTAAATTATTAAAAAATTATTTTTATATTAATATATATTTTATAATTAAATGTAATTATTTATTTATTTATTTAATAAATAATAGTTCGAGCCGAGCCTATTGAACCGAATAGGTTATCCAACTCTTGAACAAATTTAGTTGTGATTTGTACTTCATTATCCATAATAGTTGTCAAATTAAAATGAAAATTATAAATTAAGGTTCAACCAAATTTGGTTCACAACAACTTGAAGTTTGGATTGCTTATTTTAACCAACAATTTTGAACTCAAACTTGGGAGTTACATCATTAACTGGCATTAAATATAGTTCTTACATCTTTTAACAACAAATTCATAAAAATATTTCTATAAAGTTGTTCTTGATAGATACACAAATCAAGATATTTATGATTATGTATTAGGTATCTATCCATCTATACTAATAGTAAAATTAATGTTGACTAAATTTGATGTCATTAAATCAAGTGACACTAATTTAGTTAAAAAATTAAAAGAAATAATCTAAGGGTCTGTTTGTTTCACTGAAAATGATTTACGAAAAATAATTTCTGCATTTTCTGATTTTTGATTGATGAAAAATTGATTGGTCAATGGAAAATGACTTACTGATCAACGGAAAATAAAGAGGGTAAGATAGTTTCCAGAAAAAACTGTCATGAGTAGAGCTACTCGAATCGGAATTTGAACATAATATTTTAGATTGAAACTTAACTTGACTCAAGCCAAATATTATTATATTAATAAAAATATATAAACATATTAATATAAACATATTTTAATTTTAATATTTTATTTAAATATTATTAAACCTACATATTTATATTTATATTTTAATAATAAATTATTAATATAATGACTATCATTTATTATTTTAATAAAAATATTATTTCCTATAGCAATATCATTAATTTAATAATAAATTGTAACACTATGAATATTTAAAATTTTAAATAATATTTTTAATATTTTATTGATTTTTTTATATTACTATTTTAATAATAAATATATATATATTATACTTTATAAATATTTAATAATAAATGTTTTTTAGTATAAAAAGATTATTATTTTAATAGTATAAATATTAATTAATAGAAATAATATTTTAATAATTATTAGAACACTTTAAATATATTAAAATATTAATATAACTAATGTTTTAATAATAATAAATAATAATAGAAATAGAAATAATAATATTATTTTTAAATATTTTAATAATAAATATTTTAATATTTATGCCATATTACTATATGAAAAAAGTAGAAGTAATTTTTAATAATAATTATATTAATATAAATAATATTTTAATATTTATATCAATATTACTATTTAAAAATTTAGAAATAATATTTTATAATAATTATATTAATATAAATAAAATTTAATAATTATTATATTAATCAAAATAATATTTTAATAATAATCATATTAATAGGAATATTATTTTAATAATAATTATATTAATAGAAATAATAATATTAATATTTTAAATATTAATATAATTAATGTTAATATTTTAATAATTATTATAATATTTTAAATATTAATATAATTAATGTTTTAATAATAAATAGTATTATTTTAAGTATTAAATATTAATATAATATTTTAGTATTAAATATTAATATTTTAATAATAAATCAGTTTTAATATTTTAATAATTAATATTTATGTCAATATCGATATTTGAAAAAAGTAGATTTTTCAAAAAATAACCAAACAATAGAAAATATTTTCCAGTAAGTCATCCAAACATCATAAAATCTTTATTTTTTCGAAAAATCATCACATTTTTCAAAAAATATTTTATGGAAGTCAATTTCTGCGAAACAAACGGACCCTAAATTACATCATAACGAATATATAAAATAAAGAATACACGTGACATTTAATATTAATATTTTAATATTTTAATTCATTTCATTTTTTAAAATACTCACACATTCAATTGTAAAAACTATCCAACATTTTTATAGTTATGTAATTTTTTTCCTTTCACCTATTCTTTTTCACATTTTTTTTTCCTTTCACCTACATGGTAAGCGTGTCACAATCTAATTATTTAATACTATATTATATATATAAAATCTTTGATTGAGTTGGTCATGAATAAAATGACACAAACTTAATTAAAAAAAAACTACATAAAATTCAAATTATAAAATCAACAGTATATTAATAAGATTATATTAGTAATTTAAATTTTTTGAATTTTTTTTTGAAAAACACACATTTGTCTACTTTTTTTTCCCTTTTTAAAAACCAGTACATATAATTATTCTATATTTTTCTCTCTTCTACATTTCAGGATAACTTTGTAATATTTTTTCATTATTTTACTAATATTTATCTTAAAATTATCTATTATATATATATATATTTCATCAACATAGTAGGTGTGCAAAAGCGAAGTAAAATAAAAGGTAAAAGAGCGTGGGCCTTGGCTTCCCTTCTTAGGCTTCCAGTAGCAATAGGCTTCTCCAATTCGTCCCATATGAGTTCGATGATTGGATTAAGATTAAACACACAATTCGGCCCAACAATAGTCTAGCAGTGCACTATGCGGTCCTTTTTCTTTTATGGAAAAAGAAAGTGCACTAAATCCTCAAAGACTAATGGCCAACAAAAAGGAAAAAGGAAAAAGGAAAATCCTCAGACTTGAACCAAGAATCCACCTGATGTGAAATCCCAACAGTTTTACAGGGCAAAAACCCTGTATTAAGGTGACAAAGCGTTGAGTCAGAATAGGAAAACTTGCTCTTAAAAACAATCAAAGCAAACATTTATCTTTTGATTTACTTTGGCTTTTATATGACCGATTTGATGGTAAAAGTAAGATTATGATGACAAGTTACAAGTACAGGATTTTATGAATCCATCTTAGCATAAAATTAAAATCCTTTTCTGCTACCCACCAACATGTTACCCCCTGGTGGAAGAAAGAAAATTTCGAAAGGAATATTTGTTTATGAAGAGGCTGTTAACTTTTCGTTGGCTGTGAAGATCCAGGGGCCCCAGATTTTGATTTTGATTTGAAACTAATTTCAAAGTGGCGATTAAGTTTTCGACAGGTTTCCCTTGACCAATAGAAAGTGGATGATGATAACCCCGAAGACCAAATTCAAGAATAATTACCCTAAAAATTGAATCAAATTATACTAAACTGAAAAGTCTTTTGTGCAAAACTAGAGTCATTAGCCAATGAGTCTGATTGATTATGCCCCCCCTTTAGTCATTTGAGAGCATTAGTTTGAGGTCCTCCTCATTCCAACTTTTGGCCCCAACTTACCCAAAGGGTGTTGTTCCTTGAAAATAATGGATCCCAACTATTGTTCAAAAGCCATCTGAATACTGCAAATGTGTATAATTTTAATGGGTTTATAGCTAGGGTGATGTTAGAATCAACTATTGCAAGATCAAACAAGAGAATTCTTTTTTTTTTTTAATTTTAAAAGATCAATATACTGGCAAAGTTGATACTTTAAAAGAAATAAACACAAAAGTTAAGGTTAGTTGTTTGTTAGTATTAAAGAAAAAGGTGTCAAATAAAATTAAAGCTTGAGTGGATGGTCTAATCGCTATCAGTGGGTGCATTTCTGAGAGGGAGATCACTGTCCTTTTGCATAAAATCTATAAGGGAAAGTTGGAAGACACAATGAAAAAGAGAAAACCACAGTGTATCGTAGGTTCAAGCCATGAACTGCACTTTTCCACTTCAAAACAGATAACCACATCAGCAATGACACGACTCCGTAGCTTCTAGTTAATGGGAACAGTGTGGAAATCCCCATAAGATTATAGAGAAAGCTCTGGAAAAGATTGTTAGCTTCAGCTGAACCAGCTTGGAACTGTTTCAGCTACGAGTTGATGGCGTAGGGTGCAAGTAATTAGGTTTATAGTCCACTGTCTATATGCACAAGGAGATCCCTTAATTTAATCCAAAAATCATTGCTGTTATCAATTAAAATAGTTAAACCACTCTTGGTTTACCACAAAAAAAAAAAAAGTTTTAATTTGGTTTTTTCAGCTTATAAGATCACAATTATTTCATTGTTGGATTAAACCAAATTGGATGGTTTAGTATTATTCTATGTGAGTTAAGAATTAGATGTCAATGGCTCACAAAAGCAAATGGATCGACTGCCACAAAAAATGGGATTAGTGGGCAATTAGGAGGGATACGGATGGAGTTGAAAAATTTGTAGATGAGCATGAGTTAGTGGAGATACTGAGCAACCCAAAAGAAAGACGACTCCAATAATCAAAGTAATGCACCAAGGAAAAGCAGTCTCTCACTCTATGTTACTCGAATTCGGGTGTGAGTGTCGAATACGGGTATGTTCAATTTTTTTCAAGATTTTCATGTATTTGAAAAGTTCTTGGAGAATCATATCGCCATACCCATATCTAGATATGCGCTGGACACGGATACTTCAAGAAAAATAAAAATTTCGGAGCAACATAGGTCTCACTATTCATCATTTATCATACATGTTTACCTCAATAACCTTGATATATGGCCACAAGATTTTCAAGAGAACCTATGTTAATATAAAAGCAATGTGAATTATCATTAAGATTGTTTAACTAATGAATCCCTTATCAGTTGGATAGTTTTAGAATCTAATATGGAAGCCTCTTGGAGACCAGAAAAGGTTCAAAATTGCTGATTCAAATCGAGTTATTGGACACAATTTGCTCAGAATTTTGCAATAGGTAGGTGAAGGTTAAGATACTCATCCAATAAGAGCTAGGCACAAATAATGGGAAAGCTTTATCCAACCTCAGCAACTTTTCATTCTGAAATACTTAAGAAAAAGGTAAGGGCTGCTTTGGGTAATGAACAGATGACTTTATCAGCTTCTACTTTCGAATTCCGGTCACCACTTCTCAAATCATCAGCTATTTAAAGCCCACTAGCAAGAGGCAAACTCCCCACCAGCTTTGGAGACAGCCCAATGGATATCATCAATTTCTTGAAACTGATAGGTATGGTATTATTTTGGCAAGAAAAGAATCCATCCATGGGGTTTTCACAAAGCATGGGGGGCTTGGAGTTTGGGATTCTTTACCTTCCTCCAAGAATTAAAACTCTTTGCCTGTGCTTAGCCAATGGCTCGGCTAAACAGTAAACACTGCACGCATGGAGCAGGAAACTATAGAGTAGCTAGCTAGCAGAGGCTTTTGGCTAATGCACTGGCAAACCGGCAAGTCACAGAACGGCAGTGGACTCAATCATAAGTCTTTTTCTGGCTATATATCTATCTTGTTTTCTCGTATTGTATTGTTTTTATGGTTGTTGAAATGTAATAAAAACATGTGTGGCTTAGAGCAGAGAACCTCACCCTCACCCTTAGCTATGTGAGTGTGTTTGTTTTGCAATTTGCAGTCAGGTGCTGCTGCTAAGTGCTAATGAATCGAATAATAATTTGATCATCTCTCTCTCTTTCAGTCTCTTTTAATGCAAGAAATTCTTTGTATCATCATTTAATCGTTTTTAGTTCCGACTTTTCTTCCTTAAAATGTTTAGTATAAAACGACCCGTAGACAATGAAACTAAGATGTATTCTATGCCATCTAAGCAAAGGGATGATCTATATCAAACTATAAAACTTTCAAAACGACCCTGCTGCATGACCAAGTTCTAAACATCTATAAAAATGTACTTGTCACCCGAAAAACCTTCTAATTAACTTGAGGTTGAAATCTTGCTTTCAGCTGCAGTCTGTTAGAATTCAAGGTTTTTCTCAAAACCTGCAAGGAGTGGTTATGTGAATGCAATAGGTACTTTCATATCAAGACACAAAAGAACTAAAGAAGTTCACTGTTTAAAACTTGAAATTCAATGTCGAACTCGATTAAGGAGACTACGTATTCCTTCTTCACACCAACTCAATATGCTATTTTTAACATGCTAAACCCTAGAATACTATGTTGCTCCTGCTCTTCATTTATCTTGAAGTACCGTGTCCGACATATATCCAGATATGGGTATGAGGATATGACTCTCCAAGGACCCTTCAAATACATGGAAAAACTTTAAAAAATTAAACATACTCATGTCGGACACATACTCTTATCCAACACTCACAACCGAATCCGATTAACATAGTTAGAATACATCCAAATTACAAGATATTTCTAAAAGAATAACAAATTGGGTCCTTTAGTTTTGTATATAAAAATTTCTCAGTTTCTCTAAATTCCCCTTCCAGACTTCAGCAGTGAAGCATATAGCAACTCATTCCAAGTGTCAGGTACTCCAGGCAAGCACCAATGACTGCAATCTTGAACTCTCACTGCAGCATTCCTTTCTTCTTCGGTCTTATATTCTCTTCTGTAAATAGAAGGATGCCCGTCTTTCCTGTAATCTGTAAGCCTGCTTATGTTCAGATATATAACTGGAGTTTTGGTATTTTGGATAACATATTCTACAGCTCTCATTTTGGAAGGGTACTTTGTCAAGTAAGTTTCATTCGAGATGGGATCAGTTTCCTGGTGGCATTTTCCTCCAGAGTTCCACTGGCCTCCCCTGCAACCACATTTAAACTCTTTAGATATTTCTTCTTTATGGCACATAGGATGTCCCTACATGAAATGAAGGTAAAGTTTTGGCATGCTCCATTTCTGGTTTTAGACTCGAAAGGTTGGTTCATTTGAAAGTACTGGGTTACTTGACAAGTGGCTTTGAGAAGCTGCATGGAGGTTTATAATTACTAATCAAATAAATTGGCATGACTTAGGCTATTTTAACAACTGATTTACAGAATCATCTCATAAATTTATGCCTGGTGGAAGGACCTACTCCTGGTAACTGTTTTCATACTAGCTTGATTGGAGTCTGCTGTTTTTCTTCTTTTTGAACATAGTAAGAGCAGGAGAAGCAAGGTGGAAGGTCAGAATTCGCCGTATAAGGTCAATTTTGAGTTACTCCACTAGCAAAGTATATTTGTTTCATATATTTATTTTGTAATATTTGCCATATTTTTAGCAGTTTTCCAATATTTCAAGTTATCTTAACCAATGGATCTCATGATTCCATAGTGCAGCCCTAGCCATGTTTAACAATCAGCTTCTACAACTTAGGGCTTAATTCAAGGAAAAGGCTACAGCAAGGGCGGCAAAGGTTGGGTACAATTTTACAAGATCTAAGAATACATTAGCATCAGGTTTTCTCTGGCCTGAAATGTGCAAAATTTTAAGCAAATAATGTTGAATGCTTCACACTTGCTATATGGAAAAGCTAACCATCAGAGTCAAACCAAGAGTAACAGTGTGTTGTCACGAAGGTGTGAAGGCAAAGCAGAGTGATATTAAATAGATCGGCACACACACACACACACACACACACACACACACACATATATATATATATATATATATATATATATATATATATATATGAATTTACTTATTTAAAGAAAAGAAGTCCCTACCAGAAATGAGTAACTGAATATCCCCTGAAGAAAACCCGAGTTCGGCTGCTATCAACATTCTTGTCTACCCATCTGGACCAGGTTGTGAGTGCCTTCTGATAAGCTTTCAGGACTTTGAGTCGTGGGTAAACATAATCACCTTCTTGGTAATAGTCTTCTCTGTATGATCACAAGATGCAGAAAACTTTATAAACAATTTAAGCTATTTGTTGGCATTATAGCTCTTAACTTTGCTTTGCTTTGCTTTTATTTGTTTTGTTTACTTTTTTAAAGAATAATTTCATCGTACGAAGGAATTTTCAGTTACAGACGGACGAAAGAAGCTAATGGCCTCATAATAATCATTTAACATCAAAATACAAGGTGTTGAATGTTGCAAGTACTCAACAAATGATCACTGGTACTCACCCTTTGGAAGTTTTCTCATGGGTCCACCAATGACCTGTATTGAATACCATGAGATCAGCATCATGATACATTGAAGTTGCTGGATCCATCAAATCCAATCTTAGTGTCTCAATTGATCCATTTTCTTGCTTGAAAGATGATTCTTTCACAAGAAATGGAGCAGCAACAAAGTCCACTGAGCAATTATAATCCTACAAGGACATCAAATACATGTTCTATTGACAGATGCATTTCCAATAGGAACAACATTTATAACAACACAAGGATCTCCAGAAACTTGCCTCAAACCTGAAAGCATAAAAACCCTTCTTTTTAAAATCACTCCTTCCAGAAATTTCATAAACTCTTTTCTTCTTCTTGACGCTACGGCGGAGAATACACACCATAGACTCCCACATGTTCCTATTCAGGGAATCCCCAATAAAAACCAGCCTCTTTCCTCTCAGTCTCTCCAGAAAATCAGTTGCATTCAGCCTGGATGATATTGGTGACAAGAAAGAGTTAAAAGAGTTCAGTGGTATTCAAAGCTTTATAGTTGAACCATATCCCATGAAACACCCTTAATAAAATTATGGAACATTAGGTCATTTACCTTTTAATACCGTCCAGAAATACGATACATACATTTTCGATCAAGAACAGTTCAACTACTACAACTAATAGCCAGGAGAGCATATTTCACACTATTTGAGTAGCTTAACATTTGAAGTAGACTTTAATTCTTCAACAATGTGATCATTTTGTTATAATTACAAAATGCAACTAAAATGTAATCTTAATACCAAATTGAAATCAACCTTTGGTGATATAAACGTTACTTCTATATCACCCAAAAACAAACTTCACAGAAATTTATGTAACTCAGAACCCATCTTTAAGTCCCTTGCATCATGGGTGAAAAGAGGGGAGAAACCTATAATTAAAGATAAATCATAAATGCACATCAATATAGATCTTACCTTGGAATGTCACATCCATTTGGCTGCCATTTCCAATTAATGTAGCCATTATCAGGCCTTCCATTGCGCTGACAATCAAAATCTTTATCAATGTAAGGACAAGAACCTGGACGATAATATGGCTTTGAATGATCATCCTTCACCCACCTACCATCAAAGAAATCACAATTCTCAAAAGAAACATTAGGTCCTTTCACAGCTTGAGGATCATCACCAGGAGAGTTTATGGTTTTATTTTCCTCAACCAAATTTCCTTGCTCATTCAATTCCACAGCCTTCTCTTCTCCAACAGAAAGTCCAACAACTTCCCCATTATTTGACAAATTGCCCACATTGTTGTTTTCTGTGGTCACATTATTAGCATCACCAGGATTATCAACAAATTCACCTTCAATAACTTTATTAGCATTCACATTTTCACCAACCAAAGTTCCATTATTTAATGTCTCAGAGAAATTCCCTAAGTGGGTCTTCTCCAAAATCACCCCATCTCCAATTGAGCCTAGAAGAAGGTTACCACTTTTAGGAACAACTGAACCATTTGCATCTTGGGCAACCTGTTGAATCCTTCCTTCTACAACACCAAAGTTTCCAGTTTTAAACCCCTCATCAGAATTCTCCAACTGGGTTCCCTCTATATCAATATCTACCCCATCCTCTAAATCCACCTCATCACCCTCACTCTCCTCCAAAAAATCTTGCTTTTCAGCAACCTTTGACGCATTGTCAATTTCAAACGTTTTCGAAGAAGAAGAAGAAGAAGAGGAAGAAGAAGAAGAAAGGAGTGAAACGGTGGCATTGCTAACACTATAAGACCCTTGGAACAAAGACCCCACAACAGGACCCTTAAGGGAGTTGTTAAGCAGGAGTCCCGTAATTACAATAAGAGACGCTACCAACCCCCAGCCAAGCCTAGAAAAGACCTTTCCCCTGGGTGACAATTGCTCTGATAAAACATGTTTCTTTACATCCATCGAAGGAAGAAGATGAACAGAAAAATGCTTGCTTCCAGTTTCAGTTGAGAGAGACAAAAAGAGAAAGAAGAAAAAACAAGTGAACAAATTATGCGGTGATGTGATTCTGAGGTGCGAAAGAAGAGAGGATAGTGTGGTCCGGAAATAACAAAGAAAAAAATGGAAGAATAGGCATTATTAACATGTATGTATGTATGTATGTATGGGTCTAATATTAGGACAGGAAGTGACAATTCTCTTGTGTTGTTTCGAAAAAAAAAAACAAAAACAAAAAAATAAAACAAAACAAAACAAAAGGAAAGGAAACTGTGTAAAAGAGTTGTAGGCTAAACGGTGAAACAGAATTCAAAGTGTGGGGAAAAAGGTTTCTTACTTTGGTCTAGTCCCTACTCCCTATCATTGAGTTTGGCATTTACCTTTGCTGAAACACCAAGAAAGTGGTGGGGACTGGGGAAGGAACTGTAAGATTATGGGAGTTCATTTTTTGTGCCAATGGTGAATTGAGGAATTTACAGGCAGAGGCCATTTTTTAAGTTTGGAGTAAAAAGAAGGGAAAATGCCATTTTTCCCTGAGCAAAAAGGACATTTGATATCACTGTATCTGTATAAGAATCTTTTCCGAATGTAATGCAAATATCTTTATATTAAATCATTGCTAAAAGAAATGATAATTTTAGCAAGTAGCAAAGAGTATTTACTAATCCTAACACATTGTAAATGCATTCTAAGTCAATGAATTAACATTTTCATAGTAATTAATTTGTCCACGAAATTTCATCAAGAAGATCTCACCATCATTACTAGCAAAATCTATCAAAGGCTAAAAAGTAGCTATAGGTACTTAGTAACCAAAAAAAAAAAGTTATGGGCACTAATTGTGGTTGAGAAATTATCTCATTTATGATTGGTAAAACTTTTCAATTTTTATAAGAAGAGTTAACATAGTGACACATAATCTTAAAATATATTTAAAAAAAATAGACATATGACAGTCTCTTAATCTCGTTTATAAAATTTAAAAACTCAATTGTCAGTGTATAAAAAACAAACTCATTAAAATTAATTAAAATGATTCAATGCATAACCATACTAATTAAGGTAGTTAAGAAAATAAATGTTAATAAGTATTAGACGATATTTAAGAAAATAAATTTGAAATTATTGCATTACCTTATTTTGAATTTAATAAAAATAATGCATTAAATATAAAAAAACTTCTAAAATGGAAATATTATATACACATAATAACTATACAAATTTCATATTCATATAACAATATAATGATTAAATTTAAAATAAATTAATGTATTATTTTCCTCAAATTCAAGAATTGATAATACATTAATTATAAATTTTGTTCTTTAAATATCATTTTATTCTATTTAAAGTTACTATATTAAGTAATGTATTTTCAATGCTTTGAAATTTATCAAATTAATTATCAACTACTACGTTTAATATAAAAAAAATTATAAATAAAATTTCAATAATTTTAAAAAATACTCTAAGAGCATTCATTAGTAAAATTCTTTAGTTAATACAACTTGACACTAGTTTAACATTTCTTAAATTAAAATACAGTTTTAAAAACATATTTTTTTCATCTAATAAATTATTCTCATTATTTTATTTTTTTTAAAACAAGGGATTAATTTAATAAACACCAATTAAGATTTTTAAAATTTATTGATGCTGCTCAACTCATTATTGAAAAAAGATGAAATACTAATAGTGCTGGATATATAAAAGAATAAAAGAAAATGTTAAAAAGTGATGATGACAACGAAAAAAAAAAAAAACAAGAATGGAAAGAAATGAAGTCTAGCGGTACAAATTTGTTCCAATGGGTTTTGTAAGTATTGAAACTTTGAAGTTTAAAGTCTCACAATAAGTGGATTTAGTACAATTTTACTTGGCTTGTTTAGTTAAGTAATTTGTTTATTAATTTTTCTACGAATGTAATATTTAGTATATATATATATATATATATAAATTTATTCTATTATAATGAAATTTTTTATTTATAATTAGACTTGTTCAAAAATCGAATATTAAATAAAAAAATTTGAAATCTGAATTTGATGCAATCTAAAATATTTAAAAAATTAATAAATATTTTTATTTAATTTTAAAATATATATTTTTAAAAAAATTCAGATTTATTGGGTTGACAGATCAGATTAATTTTTAAATAAAAATTTTAAAAGATCAATCTGATCACAAGAGAAGTCTATTTGTAATTATACCCAATAAAAAATAGTACAAGTTTGCTGTATGAATCAATCACTGCATTAATTTTAATGCAGTGAAGATAAGGGTAGTTTTGCCAAAACATTTCTTAATAGTATTAGGGAAATATTAGTCGTTTAGTTACATTGGTTAAAATAATATTTATAAAATATATATATAATAAATGCATAATTTTTTAATTTAATAAAAATAATATATTAAATATAAAAAATTAAAATGGTAATAAAATAATTTTAAATGGTGTCTATAGATACTCGTTAAATGTTAATCAGTGTCACTAGAAATCGACTAAAGTGATATATTGAAGAAAAAAAATTATAATTAATGTATTACTTTTTCTTGAATTCAATAATATATATTTTTAAAAGTTTTGCTAACGAATGTTCTTAGGATACTTTTTAAGGTTAGTTAATATATTATTTATAATAATAACATCATATCAAATGCATAGTTGATAACTTTATTCATCATTTTTAATGCATTAAATGAAAATATTACTATATATGATAACTTTAAAGAAATTATATTAGGACACTAGTTAGCAAATTTTTTTAAATAATAATTAAATAAAAGATTTTACTAACAAATATCATTAGGTACTTTTTAAAGTTAGTTAATATACTATTTGTAATAATAACATTGTATTAAATAAAAAAATTAATAATTTTATTAATCATTTTTAATGTATTAAATGAATATATTAATATGGGCCCGTTTAAGGTACCGGTTAAAGATTATTTAATTACCAATTTAAGAAAATATTTTGCATTTAAACATTATTTTTATTGAATTTAAAAAAAAAAGCATTAATTATACTTTTATTTTATATATATATCATCTTAAGGCACTTGTTAACAAAATTTTTATTATATATGATAATTTTAAAATACTCCTTAACAAAATCTCTAAATAATTTTAAGTGATGTTTATAGACAATAATTTAGCTGACCCTATTATTATTAAGAGAAAGTATTATCATATATAATAAGTTTAAAGAATGTTTTTAGAAGATTTATTAACAAAATTCTTATTATATTATAATTTTAAAATACTCCTTAAAAAAACCTCTAAATAATTTTAAGTGATGTTTATAGACAATAATTTATTATTAACTGTCAAAAGACCGAAAAACGGAGTACATTTCCCGCCGATACTGAAATAAAGACACGTGGCAATAGCTACAGTTACAAAAAAGTGTTTGATCGTTATAAGGATGGTTAGCAATAGCATGCCGCACATGCTGATGTTCAGGGCGTGAACAAAAGATTCGGGCACCGCCAACCGCATACCTTTCAAATTACCACACGTGTCACAATCTAGGACGGGTACGCATTTGTGAAACATTGATCATTCCGGTTGCAGCCTTGCAGCTACACACCCAAACTTTTCTCTGTTTTACATCTCCTTTTTTGCCCTTTTCTCTTTACTTTACTTTTTACTTGAGTACTTGCAGAATTTTTTTTTTTTTTTTTATTTTTTATAAAAGAATCAATCAAAATATTTTAAAATTAAAATTAAGAGGTTAAGGTTGTAATGAAATTTTATTAAAAATTTAGAGATCAACAATGTATATGTTATTCTAAGGCTCCGTCTGGATGGATGTGAGATTAGTTCCGATAAAATTAAAAAAATGATTGAGGTGAGATTGAATACTGTAACGGTGAGACTAAAATCAACGGTGAAATATGTGTTTGGATTCAAACGCAGTGGTGGCGGTGAGATGAATTATACTGAGAAAGAATAATGGCTATTAAGGGCATTAGATTAATATATATATAATAAATAATTAAAATTAATTAAATATATATTTATATTAAATAATAAAATATATATTTATATTATATTTATATTAAATAATAATTAAAAAAATTTAAAATTAGATTTATGTTAAAAAGTAAATTATCATTAAAGATATTAAATTAAAATATGTATATATATAATAAATAATTAAAATTTTATTTATATTAAATAATAAAATATATACTAAAATTATATTTATATTAAATTAAAAATTATATTTATATTAAATAATAATTTAAAAAAATAAAAAAAATAGTAAAAAGAGGGTAAAAGAGAAATTACCATCCAATCCATGACTGGACCCTTGGAGGTCCAGCCATGGACTGGACTCCTAGTCCATTTGCACCTCCATTTGATAAATTCCTCCCAAAAAAATTTTGGATTTCACTACACCGAAAATGCGATGGAATCCAAATGCACCATAAATCTTTTATATCTATACCTACAGGTAAACCTATCCCTACTCAATGTAATGCTTCCATTTGATAAATTAGGTATAATTTTTCGACAACTAAAATATGTCATAAATCATATTTTTGGGGTTAACTGAGACATGCAATTAAAAAATTAGGGTTGAATTAGACTTTAGACTTTTTGATTTTGGGTTAACTTCATCATTTTAGATATAATTTTAGGGTTGGTTTTGTCGTTCGACTAACACTATTTCGATATTTAGGATCTTAAAATTTTTTGTTGAGGCTAATATATAACATTCATTTATAATGTTTTTAGGGTTAAATCAATTTTTTATCCAATTTTTAAGAGATTGGGGGGATTTTAATATATTTAGAAAGCTTGATCATTTATCAATGCCTATATTAAAGTAAAAACTCATTACATTATTATAAGAGTTAAAGGATAAATTTGTCATTGTACTATAGTTGGATATTGAAATTTATCATTATATTTTATTTTGATTGATATTTGTCATTACACTTTTGAGATTAAGGGTAAATTTATCACTATATTTTAACTCAATATTAAATTTTGTCACTTTACTTTTGTTTGATTGAATTTTACTACTAAATTTTGTTTTTTGATTAAATTTTGCCATTCAACTTTAATTTTGCACTAGAAAAAAGACCTCGCTTCGTCGGGATATTTTTAATTTTTTATATAAAATTTTTAATTAATTAATAATAATAAATTATTTTATTAAATAATAATAATTTATTTAATTTTTAATTGTAATAATATTAATATAATAATATTTTGTTAATTATGAAAATTAAATTTATGAAAATTATTTATTTATAAATTACATAATATAAATGCATTTTCAAATGTTATTTATATATGTTTTAAAATATTTAGATTTTATTGTATGTTGTATATTTTTATTTATAGGAGGTAAAAAATAAAAAATAAAAAATAAAATTGTGGTTTTTATTTTATTTTCTCGTAGGATTCATTTTCTCATAGAGGTTAGCAGCAATTTCATTTTTTTTCCCGAGCGAATTGGGTACAGATCCTAAATCGACCCGCGACTCAACGTGCGGACCTACTCTTTTAAATACATCATTTAAAATTAAAATAATTAATAAAATAAATTATTTTTAACTTTTTTTCTGAGCCGTTCGGATACGGATCCTAAATTGACCCGCAAGTCAACGTGCGGATCAACTATTTTAAATATATCATTTAAAATTAAAATAAATAATAAAATATATTTTTTTAACTTTTTCTCTGAACTGATCGAATACGGATCTTAAATTGATGCATAAGTCGACGTGCAGACTAACCTAGATACAATTTTGTTCCAATGGGTTTTGTAAGTACTGAAACTTTCAAGTTTAAGTCTCACAATAAGCGGATTTAATACTATTTTACTTGGTTTAATTGTTTAGTTAAGTAATTTGTTTATTAATTTTTTCTACGAATTTAATATTTAGTAAATATATATAAATTTATTTCATTATAATAAAAAAAATTATTTGTAATTAGATCAGATTTATTAGGCTGACGGACAGGATGAATTTTTAAATAAAAATTTTAAAAGATCAATCGAACTACCCGATCACAGGAGAAGTCTATTTATAATTATATCCCAAAAAAAATTAGTACAAGTTTGTGGTATGAATCAATGACTGCATGTAATTAATGCAGTGAAGATAAAGGTAGTTTTGCCAAAAAAAAGTATCCTAATAGTATAATAGTATAAGGGAAATGTTAATATGACATCGATATTTATAAAAAAATATATAAAAAATAATATTTTTAAAATTTAATAAATAATTTAAATAATTTTTAAGTAAAGTTTAGCGGACCCTATTATTATTAACTGTCAAAAGACCGAAAACCAGGAGTACATTTCCCGCCGACGCTGAAATGTAGACACGTAGCAATAGCTAAAGTTACAAAAAAGAAGTTTGATCGTCATAACTTATAAGGATGGTTAGCACACCGCACGTGCTGAAGTTCAGGGCGTGAGCAAAGGATTCGGGCACCGCCAACCGCATACCTTTCAAATTACCACACGTGTCACAATCTAGGATGGTTTGTACGCATTTGTGAAACATTAATCATACCGGTTGCAGCCTTGCAGCTTCACACCCAAACTTTTCTCTGTTTTACATTTTTTTTTTCTTTTCTTTTCTCTTTACTTTACTTTCTACTTGAGTACTTGCAGAATTATTTTTTTTATCATTGAATCAATGAAAATATTTCAAAATTTTAAAAAAAAATAAAAATAAAACAGTTAAGAGGTTAAGGTTGTTCTGAAATTTTATTAAAAATTTAGAGACCAACAATGCATATGTTATTCTAAATCTTTTATATCTATAATCAATAATTTATAATTGTAATTAAAGTTATCTTTAATTAATGTAATGCTTCCATTAGGCAAATTGGACATAATTCGACAACTAACCTATGTCATAAATCATAATTTTAAGATTAATTGGGACAAGCAATTAAATAATTAGTGTTAAATTAAACTTTAGACTTTTGATTTTGGATTAATTGCATCATTTTACATATATTTTTAGGATTGGTTTTGTCTTTTAATTAACACTATTTCGATATTTAGGATCTTAAAAAAAATTTGTTGAGGCTAATTTAAAACATTCACTTATGTTTTTAGGGTTAAATCAATCTTTTTATCCAATTTTAAGAGATTGTGGGGATTTTGATAAATTTAGAAAGAACATAATTGGAATTTTTAAATTAAAAATATGAGAAAAAGAGAGAGTCTACAAAGGATAGAAGGGGCGTGGGATTCTTACCACTTTGATGAAATTATTGTTATTTCCTTATCTTGACCATTTATATTGGCCTATACTAATTATCTATGATTCTTATCACTGTCTATACTAAATTAGAAACTCATTACATTATTATAATATGTTATCTACGATTCTTATCTTTTCTTTATTTTTTAATAGCTTTTAGTTTATGTGGCATTGACTCAAAATTTTGAGTCTTTAAGGCAGTGTAGGAGAAGATCGGTGAAACCATGATGATGATATTTCTTCCAAAAGTTTATGATAGTTTTCTATTTTGATTCATTGGATCATTTAATTTAATCTAAAGCCTTTGATATAATAAAACACAAATAGTATACTTATATACAATTCTAATCTTGAGGACGGTCAACAGAAGAAGATACATTCTAAACCTGTCTAAGGATGGGACAACCCACTCGATTGTCATGGATTTTTGATAATCCGATTTAGTTCAGTCCGAATTACTATTTAAATAATAAAAATATTTTTATTTAAGTTTAATTATAAAAATATATAAATGATCCTTAACCATAAAATGAATTTAGTTACATATTCTTGATGTATTCAATCTCTTTCTCTTCCTCTTACTCTCCTCTTTGCTGCTAAGGTTTAGTCTCTATTTATAGTGGCCGAAGAAGAATCCTAGATATTTTTAAATATAACAACTCCAAATAGGATCAGGAAAGACTAAAGAAGAATCCTAGTTAAAGTAGGATTTTTGGCATTCCACTTTGTAGCAGATTTAGATGACCAAATCTTATACTTTTTGGACAAGTAATATATGGTTGGAAAGGTTTAAGGCTTTGCTTTGTAGGGTAGAAAAAAATTGAAAAGATGAAAAATTGGAGGAGGAGAAAGTGAAAAGATGGAAAACATATTTTTTTTCTTTCAATTGGTGTGCTTGGTAGGAAAGATGAAAAAGTGAAAAGAAAATGTAATTTTCTTTTCATCCATTACTTGGTAGAGTTGAAAAATAAAAGGAAAGAAAATGAAAAGTATATTGTTTTAGCATTATACTCATTGTAAGTTAAGATGACTCACACCACTTTCATTTTCTTTCCTCTTTTCTTTCCAATTTGAAGTGATTTGTTTTTGTTAATAGGTGTGAAAAATGATAATCTTTCTTATTTTCTTTTCTCTCACTTTTCTTTCCTACCAAGCACACTCAAAATTTATTTTCTTTTCACTTTTCCACACTCCTCTTTCCATCCTTTCACTTTTCTCACTCTACCAAGCACAACCTAAGAGTCAGTTTCAAAAGTCAATAAAGAAGTTTCATTGAATAAAGATTTTAAAATCATGTTTTCCTAGCAACAAGTTTAAGAGTTCAAATCTGTATGTTTCTTGAACTTCAAGAATCAAACTTTTTACCTCCAACATCTTCTTCCATCTTGAGATTGTAATTTTATAAAGTCTTGAACATCCTCATTGACACATTTTGTTTCATTATTTTAAATAACTTTAAAATTGAAAAATATAACATAAATAACTAAAATAAAGATAAAAAAACATAACGAAAATTATTAAGAATAAAAAAAATATAAAATATGTAATTTATGAATTTATCACCAAAGCATGATTGATCAAGTTAACATCTTAATTTAAAGACCGGAGTCCATATGTTAAGGTGGTAAGCCCCCTTAAGAGGTTGTGGTTAACAAAGCCTACTCACAAAATAATGCAACGCAAAAAACAAAAAATTAATTAATTTCACATATTTTATATGCTATTAATATTTTAATAAATTCATCAAATTAGTAATATAACCGTACACGTAAAATTTTAAATTAATCCGATATCTTTATCATATTTATGAAAAATACTATTTTTTATATATATTTAATTGAAATTTTTTAAATCAAACTATATATATATATATATTAGAATGAAGATTATAACATAAACCTGCCGACTTGGCTATTTGTGGAGAGGCCGATGGAATCAATCCATCACCTAAAGAGAGGTGAGGGACAATAATAGTAATAATCAAGACGTATAAGTGTGTGGAGTTGCTTAAAGCCCCCCCCTCCCTTTTTTTTTTTTTTTTTAATTTTCCATTGGCAATTGGCAATAAATTCCAACGGAGACCTCGAAAATGACATAAAGATTTTTGGTCTATTATTTTGTGATGCATATTTTGAAGTATAAAATGCCCATACTTCTTCTTCTACTTCTTCATAGCTGCCTTGCTTTACATTACAGTAATAGTCGTACCAACATATTTTTGCTGTTGAAAATCGAACCTTTGGCTTCTGGATATTGTACTAAAGGCATACCATTGATGACTATTGTTTTGTTCAAGCTGATTAAAGAGGTTCTTTTATACCAAAGAAAGGATGACCCAGTTCTTAGTTTTCATTTGGGCTGCTCTGCTCTGCTACTGGAACATTTTTGTTAATCACACTACTTTGGTTGCTTGCTTTGGCATGCCTCCCAATCCCATACTCAATGTTTTAATAATTGAACCTACTATTGAATCACTAAAGTTTCGTTTAGAAAAAAATAAATAAATTAATCTAATGGTTGAGTACATGCGCTTGTGAAGTTTAACCATTAGAGTATTTTTTTTTTATTTTTTATTTTATATATCTTTAATGGTCTACACGGATATGTGTCATTCTACTTATAAAATTTTAAAAATAATGAATTGATATTTTAAAAAAAATGCATTTAACTTAAGCCAATTGAGTTTAAACTCAGTGTCTGAGTGTTGAAGACGGTGTTTGGAGGTTGGACGTTCGAGATTAATATCCTCCTCACCTTAGCCAAGTACTATCGATCGTCATGCCTAGACTTCTAATGGATCGGATAGCTCATTCGACCCGACAAATTCGATTCGTATTGGATTGGGTCTGGATAGGTATTTTTATGATTTGAACCGATCCAATTTGCCTAAATCATTGTTCCCATAATAAAAAAAAATATATTTTTTTTCAATTGAATTTAATTATAAAAATATATATATATATTTTTTTAATTTTTGAACAATAATACGAGCCGACGGGTTGGCCCAGGCAAGAGAATTAAAAAAAATTCGGATTATAATTTGATCTGATCCATAAACAGATCTAGTCATGCCATTAAGCCAAAGCTCGGTTGGTTGAGTTAAATGCATTTTATTTTTGCTATTAAATGTTAAAACATATTTCCACGGATGATGCATAAAAAACATACTCGTCCAACATAATGTCCTCTTCAATCATGTAAGTTAAAGATAAATTTGATGGGATATGAATATGAGGGTCAAAGGAAGATTATAAATTAAAAAAGAAAAAAGAAAAAGCATTTAACTTAAAACACTAATTATCAGTTGACATTCTACCACTTTCATACATTTCTTTTAATATATTAAATAGTAATTAAATTTACTAAAGTCAGTTCATTGAATTAAAATGACCGGTTTAACCATCTTTTAACTCATCTACCACTCTTGGACCAAACCGCCCCGACTGGTCCGATTCTTAATCCCTATAAAGAAAAGATCACTCAAAGATTTTATCTATATTACTCGGATTCAAAAATGAGTATTCAATACAAGTATGCTAAATTTTTTAAATTTTTTTTTCTTATATTTAGAAGATCATATCCATGTCCGAATGAATATCCAAATATATATCAGACATATATTAAAAAAAATAAAAAATACGAGTAAACTTTATACAAATTAATATTGTTAAACTGCATGGTACCAGAGACGAAGACTAACTGCATGAGTAGATGAAGAAACTACATACTATATATTTCAAACATATTTTCCAAAATTTCTTGACAGAAGTCGGAAGCTCAACCGGTTCAACTCTTTTTCTAGTGAAGAACAAGAAGCTTATACATGACTTACATTCTTTTCTTGTTTTTTTCTTTTTACAGATGAATACAAGCATTCAACAACTATATATCAACACCAATCACATATTTTTTGCAATTCAGAGTTCTGCAATTGAGTAGGCACCAAAGTTTAAGGCAAACATTTGTCACCTAGGACCAGAAAGCTCCATGGCTTCTATCACGAGGGAAGATTCTTCTATAAAATCGGAGTATCTTTGAGGAGGAGGGTTATCACATGATCGGAACCTTGGTGTCTCAACCTTTTGAGACGCCTCCCATTTCTCGGCCAAACCATCACCTTCTAGCATCCTTAATACTTCAGACATCCTTGGACGGTGTAGAGGATTAAATTGAGTGCATAAAAGGGCAACTTGAACCATTTCTTCTAACTCAATTCTGTCAAAATTGCCTTTTAGGTCCTTATCCACCAGCAGGCTTAGTTTACCTTCCTGATGTAGCTTCTTTACCTGCAAGACAAGTCAACCAATTAAGAGAACATTTCACCCAAAGAAGAAAAATATACAGAAGGTGGCGGAGCGAAACAAATGTGAAAAGTATAGTCCTCTTAGTTTTAGGTGCTAATTAAACAACAGACTGTTTCAGTAAGGTTGTAAGGATGGAATCTTATCTAAAGACTGAGGCTAACAATCACATTAATCAGATGTCTTCCAATGCTATGTTACTCGGACTCGAGTGTTATGTGTTTGATATGGGTATGTTCATTTTTTTTTTAAAAAGTTTTTCCATGTATTTGGAGGGTTTTTGGAAGGTCATATCTTCATACCCATATCTGAAAATGCGTCGGACACGGGTGTCAGAGAGAGGTACTTCAAGAAAAATGAAGAGTAGGAGCAACATAGTTCCAATGTTTTGAGGAACAAAATATACATTTTGTGAACAAAAAAGAAGATAGAGAAAGACGCATATTATTCATGCAGTTAAATGCATCATCTGCAACATTCTTAAATGCCAAGAAATCGATCTACTAGTTAAGATTTATTCCTCATCAATTTATATTTTAACCATGTATTCCTCCGTGCACCTAAATGTACATTAAAATAGAGAGAAAGAGAGAGTACCCAATCAAGCATTACGTGCTTCTGGTTTGCTGCTCGTCCAAAATCCAAGGCCTTCTGACCTGTGATTAGCTCAAGGAGCAGGATCCCAAACCCAAAAACATCCGTCTTCTCTGATGACTGACCTGTTGATAAATACTCAGGAGCAATGTGACCGACAGTACCACGAACTGCTGTAGTAACATGAGAATCTCGGTGATCTAAAAGCTTTGCCAACCCAAAATCTCCAACAACTGCCTCAAAGTCTTCATCCAACAAAATGTTGGCAGCTTTGACATCACGATGAATAATTTTTGGGTCACACTGTTCATGCAAATATACAAGCCCCCTAGCTGTACCTAAGGCTATCCCCTTCCGCCTTGCCCAGTCTAAAGCTGCCTGACCATGAACATGATCTAATAGGAAACCCCAAATTAAAAAAAAAAAAAATTATTATGGTTTAGATGCCAAATTCTAGCAAGATTTATCGCTTCAAATAGTAATTAAAGATAAATAGGAGGATTCGGATCTTTATTCAATTTCCAAATTGAATAACTCTCAGAAAATATAAATGAGGAAAGAAAATTTAATATGGTTCAAACTGTTAACAAGTACCAGAAGGGTACAAGGTTGGTTTTTAAATTCTATTCCCTGAAATTTACTTGAGTTCAAAGTTTATCCATAGGATGATCATGTTGTTTACTACAGACCTCTTTAAGGAGACATTTTTGGTTGTCTAGGGATTGACTACAATGGTGACAAATACCAGTCTATAAGATCCACATAAGTTAAAAATTATTTCCCTGTGAAGATCATACCAAGCTCTTTATGGCAGAGTTAAAATGAAGATGGGCAAATTATCACCCAAATTTATATGCTGCCCAAAGCCGGACACAGCATAAGTACAGTTTCAAGAAGTAGCATAGAGGTGCAATAATGCACCTGTGGCTGTTACAGTGACTCGAAAACTAGCAATTCTGCAGGTGGCAGCGACGCCATGATGCTGCCAGCCATAGCTTTCGATGAACCTAGTAGGCTAGTAGCATATCTGAAGGTCCTGAATAAAAATAAGAATGGTAACTACTATTGAACTTCAGTAAACTAACCTCTTAGTCTAGACGCTACACTGCCGTTTGGCATATAGGGGTAAACCAGGAGCCTTTCATTCTCAGTCGTGCAGAATCCAGAAAGCCTGAGAAGATTCCGATGGACAGCTAAACTGATTGTCTCTACTTCTGTCTGAAATTGGATTTCACCACCAGCTATGTTATAGTCCTTCAGTCTTTTAACAGCCACCAAAGTCCCATCATTCAAGCATCCCTTGTACACTATCCCAAATCCACCTCTCCCAAGAATATTCTTTGAGTTGAAATGGTCAGTAGCTGCCCTAAGCTCCCTAAAAGTATACCTTTTCAAATGTCCCAAGCATACTTCCGGGTCATATTGTTCTGCCATGCAACATGTAAGGGCTAGTAATTAGAGGATAACAGAGAAAGAAAAGAAAGGAAAAAATTATTCAATATGCTCTTGTGTGCTTCTAGAATTCATTTCTACCTCTTTCAAGGCATTTAACTTATCTTTCTTTCATCTTACCAAGTAAATTTATCGAAATTACAATGATGAAGCTTTAACTTCATATATCTGCAAATAACGCTTCTAGGACACACTGTACATCAAAAGCTTTAAAATAAAAGCAATTACAGGAACTTGTATAACAACATATATCAAAAACCATAGCTTCATCTAAAAACATGTTTCATTTTAAATGTTGCAAAGAATATCATCTATATGACTACATAATTTATTGCTTTTGGTGAGCTTTCAGAGAAAACATGAAAACATGAACAATGTATGGGAACATTTAAGCAAAAGTTTTCCCCTAATATAAAACTTTTCTAAAGAAAGACAATGCAATCTGCAAAGAAACTTTTGTGCCTCTGCATACAGAGATCCTAAAAATTGATGCCATAATGATAGCATAGCTGCACTGACAATTTCCTGGCAGCAGCATATAAAGGTGAATTAGGCGCCCTTGCTGATGATGAATGTTAATATATTATTGTAGGTACCACAATTTCCCATATTTATATAGATGCATAAAACTTATACAATAGTACTGCATCACTGACAAGAATACAAAATTAAAATAAATAATAATAATAATAATAAGATCAGGGAATTTTAAGAAGCGAACCATTGACATCAAAGAAAATCTGCTGGTTGTTTCTATATCGCCACCAAACAAGTAATCCTATAAACAGTATGATGAAAAAAGCAGCACCAAAGCTAGCACCAAAAGCAACAGCTACACGATGGACTTTTGATCCAGAGTCTGATTGAGCTAATAAATCACAGATCCAGATATTCAAACATGAAATTAAACTGTAATGCAGAAGAGAAATGTCAAAATATTGAAAAGAAACTGCATCTCTAACACAGTGATAGTCACCTTTTAGACCATCTGGTGGGAGAGAAAGAGGCTCTGGAAAGACAGCGGAACAGTTGTTGCCCGCTTTAGGCCCACAAATTAAAGGGTTGCCAATAACTCTGAAAGTAAAAAGGAAACTATAACTAATAAACCATAATAGCATGCATTATAAGCACTTATAGAACAAGGGAAAGAAATAGCTCACTTGAAAGTCCTTGCTGATATTTTTGGCAGGGAACCACTCAGATTATTATAAGACAGGTCCCTATAACAGGTTTTATACACAACGGATGAGTGAAATACATGCAGAATAGTAACAATATATCATCTAGATTTAAGGCTTTACAAATAGCCTTTCCAAGATATCAAAATATGAGGTAAACAAGTCCAGATACATACACAAGAGTGAGACCTCCAATGTTTGACAAAGAACGTGGACAGGCTCCAGTAAGGCTATTGTTGTTTAACCGCCTGACATGTCCAGCAAGCATAAAAATAAAAACATGTAAGAAATAGAGCCACTAGAAAGAAACTCAACAGGCAGCTCCAAGATGCAAAAGCAGTAAAAATTTTGATACTTACAAATAGTTTAGGTTTTCCAGGTCTCCCAAGGAAGTGGGTATTCCACCACTGAAAGTATTGTTGGAGAGATCAAGAGTCTGCAGCTTCTCTAACTTCCCAATGGTAGCTGGAATTGGACCTGAAATAGCATTATTCTGAAGCAACCTACACAAGAAAAGGAACAAACATGTAATAACTTAACAAAAATGCAGGAAATTTGGGTCTCAAAATGAGGAAAACCCAACAATACATGGAAAAAATTACTTAAATTTATTGCAACTTAGTTACACAGAGGCAATAACTTACACTGATTGCAAGTCGCTAAGGTTCCCAATCAATGGAGATAAAGTCCCAGACAAGCTCTGACTAGGAAGTCCCCTGTTCAAAGGGAAAAAAAGAGTTTACACTAATATTAAGCACCAAAAATAAAATAAACGGCCTATGGTAGATACTCGGTTTATTTTCCTATACCAGTGTCTGTTAGAACTAGGCAATATATGAAGGGAAGAAGAAAACTTACAAAGCAGAAACATAGCCATCTGGAGAGCAAGTAACCATCCTCCAACTACATGGATCAACAGAATTCGAGTCCCAATTCTCCAGAACATTATACGGGTCGTGTAGATTAGATTTAATGGCCATTAAAGCAACCACTGCTCAAAAATTCATCATAAATGAAGAGGGAAAAATAAGTGAATTAAACCTCCTTTCTTATTAAAGCGAGATGTGGTAAAACTTTGGAAAACAAGGATTTCGAAGCCAAAGCTGTCCAATTAGAAAATATTTGAAAAAAGCAAATGTGTCACTATGTAGTTATACTGGTATGTCGGCACAGGGCCGTTCAGACAGACATTCTTGCAGCCCATCAAAAGCATTTACTCTTAAAAAACAAAAGAATCCATGAAAATTGAAACTATCAATCATTTTAAGAAACACTACAAAAAGTACAAAGGTGATTGACGAATTTCACAACACTACTTAAGAAATAACAAAAAGAAGCCTCGAATTTCAAGTTTACAGGCAGATGAGAAAACGATATTTTTTTGCTGGTAAATTGGACACAGAGAGAAAGAGAGAGGGAGAAAGGGAAATTTTTGAAAAGAAACTAACCTTCATAGTTTATACCAGTAGGAGAAAGAGTAGCAGAGGAAATCCCCATCAATGCCAAAACCAGTAAGCCCAGTCTAAACAGCATCAAACTCTTCATTTCCGTACTGTTAAAACTCTACAGTCTCTCAGCTCATTCAAACTCTACTTTCTCTGAAAAACTAATATCCTCTGATCAACACAACCATGAACAGCCATCACTCACATGAAGCTGAAGTCTCTATCCTTGCCTTATCCAAGCACAAGCTGTCATGTCCTTTTCGGAACCAGAACCACATAAGCTGAACCCACCATTATCCTTTAAAGGAACTTCCCTTTTTTAACCTTTTCACTTCAAAAACAAAACCAAAACTGGTCCCATTTTTAATACCCAGATGCTAAAAACACTTTTATCTAGCAAATGAGTGAAGCCCAGATGGAGACACTATGAATCAAAAGGTAAGTAGTAGAATGAGCACCAACTGAGCTAAGACAAAGAGCTAAAAAAAGAGAATTTTCTCGAGAAACAAGCAGCCATCTTTTTCCTGAAATTATGAGATCCTAGAGATCTGAGAATGCTGGTTTTTTATTTCTATATGTTTTGGTTGATCCCCCATAAATTCCATGTGGTTTTGCTCTTGGGTTCTAACTCTCCCTTGCTCTTCACTATCGGTTCCACCACGGCACCGCCATTATCTTTTAGCAACCCTTTTTTCTTTTGCTTTCACCTTTTTAATTTCCCTTTAAAACACAAAGCAAAAAAGATCAATGAAAGAGAGAACCAAACAAGCAGAGGCCAAAACAAAAGGCCAAAGTCGACATAGATACAGAATACAGATGCAGACACCGTAACAAAAAACACTGTTTCTTTCCAGTGTTGTTTTTTTTTTTAATCTTTTTAAAACAGTGAAAATGAAAATTATATTTGAATTACACTAAAAGTTTATGAATTTTGGTTTTTTTAAAGAGGGATTGTTGAAAGTTCGGTGATTGGACTGAAGAGATGCGTGGGATTTTGATCAGAAAGAGAAATGGCATGTCTATGGGCAAAAGCAAAGAAAAAAAAAGTTTTTTTAAAAAAAAAAATTGCTTTTGTTTTGCAGGTAAGTTTTTTGACAGGTCACGTGCTTGGATTGTCCTGCCTTTGTTGGTTTTCGGCTTAAATTCCGTTTTCTTATTTAAATTAAAATAATTGTATTCTGTTAAAAAAATTTGCAGATTTGGCCCACCTTGCTAAAATGCGCAGGATGTTTTAAAATTTAAACCTTGCTAAAATCACTTAAATTCCGTTTTCTTATTTAAAGTCAATAAAATAAAACTTTGGTGGTTTGAAAGTTATTTTTTAAATAAAATAATTTTATTATTTTAAATAAATATTTTTTTATATTTTAATTTTTCATAATATTTTTTCACAATAATATCAAACATTTAAAAAGTTTTAACTCAAATTTTTTTAATCAATTTATTTTTTTTAACAATAATACTAAATTAGCCTTACCTAATAGAGCATGGTTGTTAGAATAAAATATACTTTAATTAAACTCCAAATTCTAGGGGCAAAAAAAAACTACAAATTCCAAAATATTCTTGGACATTATTATCCACTTGAAGACATACAAATCAGTAGGATTAGAAGGATAATAGCGGCATATAGCCATGGAAATTTATTGTAATTGTTAGATTATTTGTATTTGATGTAAAAATTGTTGAATTGTGTTTGTTTAAGATATTGTCATATTTTGGAGTCAGAATTATTCTTACAATTTTATCTTTTAAAAAAAAAATGTCTTGATAAAAAAAATTATTTTATAAAATCATAATTTAATCTTAAATTATTATCGAATCATATTTTCAAAAGATAAAACTATGAGAATAACTCCAGTTTTAAAATGGCAATTCAACAATTTTAATTATTATTATAATAAAGATAATAATAATAATAATTAATAATGCCTCGATGTCCATTAAGGTAAAGGTAAGGTAGAACCCAAAACCCAAAAGCATTTTTGTCGCATTGGGAAAACTGAATATCCTCTTCAAATTCATTTTAATAAATTTAGTAAACTGAGAGTATGTTCACTGGAGCTGTCATTTTCTTTCTTTCTTTTTCTTCATTGGATTAAGTGGCGGATGTTGATCTTGAATTTTAGAGGAATCAAATTAATTTTATTTTATTATTTTTATTAAATAAACTCTATATTTTTATTAATATAAAAAATAAATTTTTAGGTATAAGTAAATACTAAAATAAAATGATAAATTTACACAATTTTAGCTTTAAATTAATGAGCTAATTAAGAAAAAAATTAAACATGATATGAATTCATATTATGTATAACATAGAACATATAAATTATAAAATTAACAATATTATTATATCAAAAATATATATAGAAAATTTTATTTAGATTCGGTTCGACATGTAAAAATGTTACTCAAGCCCACATAAACTTTTATATATAAGGATCGATCTCTCTAGAGATTGATCATTTTTTTTATAAAAAGAACCGATTCTTATTAAAAATTTATATTACTAATAGTATTACGGGCTGAGCCAAGCCAAGCTTAGAGAGATTTACTTGTAACTAACATACTCATTTAAAAATATGTGACTGATCATTAGTGATTAGTGAAGTCCAATAAGTAAATAATAAATAATGAGAAAAATTGAATAAATTTATATTCGGGTTTTGAGACCAATTTAAAGTTAATTAACATTTTATATATATATATATATATATATATATATATATATATATATATATATATATATATATATATATATGCATGAGGGTTTCAAAATTTTGGGGGGCCATGGCCCCCTCATACTCTTCAAAGGATCCGCCATTCATTGGATTGGACGAGCTTACTTTATTTACTTTATTTATAGGACAAATCATGTATTAGGGTAAATTTTGATTTTTTTTTTTTATATTATGTAATTTGTTTCATATTTATATATAATTTTTTTTATATAAATAAATGATAATTTTCAATTTACATATATATATATATTATATATTATATTTATCATGTTTATATATAATTTGTCATATTTATATGTAATTTTTTTTATATATAAATACATAACAACTTTATGTAATTTTCATATTTATATGTAATAGAACCTATTTTAAACTCACCATAAAAAACTTATCCTATAACTTCCCATGCATGTATTAGTAGTTTTATTTTTATTTAGTTAACAGCCAATTCGTGTTAGATTATTATGAATAACAATATATGTTTTTCATCCACAATGATTAGTACAGTTGGTAAAAGAAAAGATTTTTTTTTATATTAATTAAGTTTGATTTTGTCAAAAACATTTTAAAAATAAAAATTTTAATATATCAGATCTGAAAGAGCATTTTTAAAATCACTCAAAAAAATTAAATATAAATTTTTTTTGACAATAGAGTCTTATTCGTATTATATATATATATATATATAAATAATATACGTGGTTTTCATCTCCTTTCTTCCTTTCTCAATTTTTTTTTCTTCACAAATATAGAATTTAATCACAAATCTTCAAAATAATTACTTAAAAAAAAAACATCCAATCTAATACTATATAATATATGCAAGTATTTATTATTAAGTCAAATGCTTGAAAAACAATTTTGAAATAATTTGACTCTATTATTTTTAAATAGTTTAATGAAAAAAAAAAACACTATTATTCTCAAATACAGTTTAATAAAAAAAAAAAATCTCAAATCTATATGCACAATATCCATATTTAACCATCATTAAGAAAAAATCAAGAGAATATTTCTTTGTTTCTTTTCGTTGGTAATAAAGATTTGGGAGGCAGATTTGTTCTTCCAACCTTTAAGTTAGAACATATAAGTTATGATTTTATGAATTCAATTTCGTAAGAATTATTATGAAATCTTGATTTGGTTTAATAATAATTATAATTTTAAAATTTAAATTAGATTTATTAGTAAAAATAAATTTATTTAATTGAAATATTTAAAATAAAATTTATATATTTATTATGAGTTAAGATTTTATGATTTATTATATCAAAATCCATGATAACTCTTGTGAAATCGAGTCCATAAAATCAAAATTCAAAACAAAGAGGTAAATATTAATAACTACTTGCTTTAAAGGATAATATAAAGAGACATTTTATTGATTTTTTCCCTCTTTTGTAATAATTTTCTTATTAAATCTAAACTTGAAATGTAATTAACAATATAGACAAAAAAATTGAGTTTAAGTGAGCAAAATGTTGGTTAAGAAAAAAGCAGCCATAATTAAAGGGAAATGATATGAAACCCTTTTATAATTATAATATATTTTTAATGATAAATTTTAAAGATTATTGCTTGCAAGAGAGATAGAAGCAAGAATTCCTTCTTCATAGGTTGATATAATATTTAGATCAACCTTCACAATTTATTCTCTCCAACAACTACCCCAATTATTCCCACTGTAATCATTGAAATGAGGCAGGGCCCCTCCTTCCAACTCTGTGGTTCTATGGATTTCTTTTTTGCTTTTCTTTTCTTTCTTTTTTTTTTTTTTTCTAAACAAAACGATTAAGGTTCATTTGGATTTTAGGAAGAGACATTTTTACAGTATCAAACGTTGTGTTTTATGATTGAATCCGAAGTATAAATGAATGCTAAGGTATGATAAAAGCTACTTTCCCTTTTTTAATTAAGTATATAATAACAGACTTGAAATTTGGCAACTGCTGAGAATTCTTCCCAAACCAAACCAACTAACCTTAAGCAGTAAGCAATGGGGAAAAAAATTAAGACAAAATCAAAATCCCTCCATCATCCCTTATTTGTGTGCTTGGGGTTGGGGGGGACTTTCTGACCAAAATTGGGTTTTGGTCTTTAGTCTTTCACCCACTCGACAGAATTTAGAGTTTACAGAACAAAGATCTTTGACGTCTATGCTTTCATCAACTCAACAAAAAAAAAAAAAAAAACCCAAAAGGCAAAAAGTGATCAAAAGACAGAAAGTGACATGGCCCCGACCAAACACCAAAGCCAAGAAGATTAGAGTGAAATTGACGTTGATAAAAATTGTAATGTACTCTATTGTCTATCTGTCAATTTCAGAAGATGTTGCCCTAGCAATAACCATGATTCTTTTCTAACGTTTTCTTATTTATTATATTTAAAAAAACGTAGAGAAAAATTAGGAAAAAACAATTCAATTTCAAAGTAGAGAAGGGGGTTGAAAAATAATCTAAAAGCAACTGTATTTTGTTCACAATTAAAAAAATAAAAAAGAAAATTTAAAATATAATAAATAACAGTTTTTTAAACTTTCTTCTTTATTTTCTTAGTTGTGGACTTGTGAAGGATGATTTCATATGGGTGGGCCCAATTTAAGTGACATTGGTTTTATTTATTTAATTCAATTTTACAAGTC
Organism: Fremontodendron californicum; assembly: GCA_030761205.1. Taxonomy (NCBI): domain Eukaryota; kingdom Viridiplantae; phylum Streptophyta; class Magnoliopsida; order Malvales; family Malvaceae; genus Fremontodendron; species Fremontodendron californicum. The sequence continues at coordinate 8,362,613 of JAULJL010000007.1, read as the reverse complement.
ATGATTTCCTTGGTTGTGGAGACCAACAACTCGAACCAACTAAAGCTATAGATATTGTATTTAAAATTTCATGGAAGTTTATTTTGTTACATGATTTTTCCCGAATAAAATATTTTTTATTATACCCTATAAAAATACATGTCATCCTGCTAAATTTATTAATAAAATTTAAAATTTTCATTTATATATATTTATAAAATATAATTTAAATAGCACAGATAGTGGTGGACGAAAAAAGCCCAAGCATTTTTTTTCTTTTTTCTTTTTTGAGAAAAACAATTCCAAGCTTATGGAGTATGAGCGTATGAAAATTGAAATCTTTTTGAGATAGACCCATTAGGTTATTTTAGATTTGGGGCTTTGGGCAAAGGCCTAATTACCAACTTAAGAAAAACATGATTTGGAGTTTGGACTAATCTGTAGCCATAGATGATTGGATTGGAGTTGCACTTTTTCCCACACTCAGATCTACGCACACTCAGATCTACGCATGAGAAAAGAAAAGCTTTTTACAACTTTCTTTCTAGATTTTGGTAGACATTGTTGGTAAGCAAGGGATTTAACTCATTTGAGTGATGCAAAGGAAGATAAAACCCCTTCATCTCATAACCCCTTCTGTTAACCAATGGGGACTTAGATATAATAAGGTTCCGTTTAGTATTATTGTTGACATAGTTTTTAAGGCTAAAAATTGTGTTTCATCGCAAACGTAATATTAAATAGGTAAATTTTTTTTGCTTTTGAAATTAAAATCATAGTTTGATAACCCAAATCAAAAAGTCAAAAAAATGAAAATTTTAAGTTTTAGAAGCTGGCTTTTAGATAAAATAACTTTATTATTCTCACAATTATAATTTTTATTATTTTAAATATATATTTTTTAATATTTCAATTTCTCACTATATTTTTTAATAGTAATGCCAAAAGCAAAAATTTTTAAATCCCATTTTTACATCATACTTTTAAATACACTTTTTTTAATCCAATTTTTTTTTTTTTCAAAAGCAATGCTAAACTAGCCTAAATCTCAATCAATTTTAGCAATACATTGTGAAAAAGAACATAAATCACATGAAGAAGGCAAATTGGTATTGTCCTCTAGTCTACCACCACTCCACCGTTCAGCCAACAAATACAGTAGACAATGGAAAACATGTTATACATGCATGTTATTAATGAATGTATGTGGATGACTAGATTAGGATGAATTAGTGAATGAATTATATTAATTACTATGTACATAATAAATATGGTGCATTGTATTCTCCTCCCCCTATTCATTTTTGGAACCCTATATAAGGGTGGTTTGCATCCAAGAAGTGATATAGAAAAGCTTAATGATATAGCTAGTTCCTGAAGAATTAGATTTTAGAAGTTCATATTTTTTCTGTCTCGATCTTTCTTTACTTCCTATATTTATTTATAATACGTTATCAGCACGATCAAGTCTCTAACAGTAGTAAAGTCCCTCAAATTTTCTTTTCATTATATTAAGATAAGAATTTTGCTTTCTCTAACACGTGTTATTCAGAAATCTAGTAAATCTTCTTATTTGCAAAAATATATATCTTTATATGTTTTATTATATGATATATGTGAGATGAGTATTTTTATTGTTTAGTTTCTTAATTTCTACCTGACTCTGGACTTTTTATTTATTCTTTCAAGTATCTTTATAATGACAATCTCACGAAACTTGAATTCGTTGCTCTTGATATTTCTATAAAAAATTATTTCTCATGGGTACTTGATGCTGAGATTCATCTTGATGCTATGAATCCTGGAAATACTATTGAAGAAGAAAATTAAGCATCCCTGCAGGATCGCGCAAAAGCAATGATTTTTCTTCGACACCATTTGCACGAAGAATTGAAAACTGAGTACCTTACTATTAAAGATCCATTAGCCCTTTGGAATAACTTAAAGGACATATATGAACACCAAAAGACGATGATTCTTCCAAAAGCTCGATATGAGTGGATACACTTACGGCTACAAGATTTCAAAATCGTAAGTGAATATAATTCAGCCTTGTTTAAGATTAGCTCTCAATTGAAATTATGTGGAGAGAATATTACTGATGAGGATATGTTGGAAAAAACATATTCAAATTTTCATGCCTCGAATGTGCTCCTGCAACAACAATATCGAGAGCGTAGATTCACAAAATATTATGAGCTAATTTCTTGTTTACTTGTGGCTGAATAAAACAATGAGCGGCTGAACAAAACAATGAGCTTTAGATGAAAAACCATCAATCTCGTCCTACTGGCTCAACACCATTCTCTGAAGTGAATGTGGCATTTTCTTAAGGTAGTGGACGAGGCCGTGGTGGTAAAAGGGGCCGCGGTAGAAAAAATGATTGGACCCATGATAATCATCATTCAAGTCTTGAAATCAAATGTGCTAAATGGAATCAAAAGAAATGGGTCAAAAATGAGGAAACTCCTGAAAAGAGTAATAAAATGCAAAACAATGACAATATTTGCTATAGGTGTGGAACTAAAGGTCATTGGTCTCGAATATGTCGTACTCCAAAACATCTAATTGATCTTTACAAAGCATCACTAAAGGAAAAAGGAAAAAATGCTGAAGTAAACTTATGAACCGGTTGATCTTACTTATAATAATGAATATTCTTTAAATGTTGATTTTGATGTTTCTGATTTTTTTGAAGACACTAATGGAAAAATTGATCATTTGATTGGGGATGGAAATGTCTAGGAATAAGATATATTTATGTTATTTTAAGGATTAACATATGTAAATTTTACTTATAATATAAGTTATAATATCTTGCATATTTTATTTTATTATCTCTTTCCAATTCCTTAAAACATGTTTTTTTTTAATAGATAATGCAATATAAACTTGATAACATGGAGGATGAGATATGTTTAGTGGATAGTGGTACAATTCACATAATTCTTCGTGATAGAAAATATTTCTTACAATTAACATTAGCTGAAATTAATGTTAATACAATATTTGGTCCTGCAAATGTAATTGATGGCTCTAGAAGAGTCCACATTATGTTCTCAAATGGAATAAAATTATATATTGATGATGCGTTATATTCTAGTAGATATCGAAGAAATCTACTAAGTTTCAAAGATATATGTCGCAATGGGTATCATGTTGAAACAAAAAATGAGAAAGATGTGGAATATCTTTATATTACTTCTACAATTTTGCACCAGAACTTCATATTAGAGAAACTTCCGAGTTTCTCATCTGGCTTATATTTCATAAAAATAAGGATGGTTGAATCAAATTTTATGCACCGGAAGTGCCCAGATCCTAAAACTTTTATACTTTGGCATGATCACCTTGGTCATCCAGGTTCAACCATGATACGACGTATCATTGAAAATACACATAGACACCCATTAAAGGATCATAAAATCATTTTGTCTGATGATTATTTTTGTTCTTCTTGTGCTCAAGGAAAATTAATTATTAGACATTCTTCATCTAAATTATCTTCTGAGTCTCCTACTTTTCTACAAAGAATACAAGGAGATATTTGTGGTCCAATTCATCCATCGTGTGGACCATTCCGGTATTTCATGATTTTAATTGATGCTTCCACACGATGGTCACATGTTTGTTTGCTTTCAACTCGTAATACTGCTTTTGCTAAATTTCTTGCTCAAATTATAAGGTTAAGATCAAGTTTTCCTGACCATTCTATTAAGACAGTCTGTTTAGATAATGCAAGTGAGTTCACTTCAAAAGCATTTTATGATTATTGCATGTCTATTGGAATTAATGTTGAACATTCCATTGCACATGTTCATACTCAAAATGGTTTAGCAGAATCTTTCATTAAACATTTACAATTGATAGCTAGACCTATGCTTATGAGATCAAAACTTCCTGTATCTGCATGGGGACATGCTATAGTACATGCTGCGTCCTTAGTTCGTACCCGACCGTCTGCATATCACAAATTTTCACCTTTACAACTTGTGTTTGGTCAACAACCAAATATCTCTCATCTTAGAATTTTTGGTTGTGTTGTATATGTCCCTATTGCACCCACTCAACGAACTAAGATGGCCCCCCAACGACGTCTTGGAATTTATGTTGGTTTTGAATCTCCATCTATCATTAGATATCTTGAACCTTTAATAGGTGATCTTTTTAGAGCAAGATTTTTAGATTGTCAATTTAATGAATCAGTTTTCCCATCATTAAGGGAAGAAAAAAGTAAAGAATCTAAAGCACAAGAAATTTGTTGGAATACACCAACATTGTCCAATCTTGATACACGCACAAATCAATGTGAACTTGAAGTTCAAAAGATAATTCATTTGCAGAGTACTGCAAATCAATTGCCAGATATTTTTACAGACACCCAAAAGGTTACTAAGTCACATATACCGGATGCGAATATTCCTGCTCGTTTAATTGTCCCTGCAGGACATCCTGTGGGTATGGCAGCTAATGAATCTAAAATACACCAGAAACGTGGTAGACCTTTTGGTGCAAAAAATTATATTCCTTGAAAGAAAAGGGAAATAAAATCACTTGAAAATGACACTCCATAAGAGGTCAAAGATAATATAGATCAACAACATCATATTTCCAGACAAGCAACCCCATAAGTGGTTCCGGTACCGGTAAATTATGAGATCTCATTAGAATATGGAAATATGAGGGGAAGAAATGAAGTTGTTGTTGATAATGTGTTTGCATATACAATTGCTTCGAATATTGTCAATGATAATGAGGCTGAACCTCAAATTGTAGAAGAATATCGACATAGAAATGATTGGCCTAAATGGAAAGAAGCAATAAAGGTTGAGCTAGACTTATTAGCCAAACGTAAAGTATTTGGACCAGTAGTCAAGACACCTGAAGATGTCAAACCCGTTGGGTATAAATGGGTTTTTGTACGTAAAAGAAATGAGTTAAATGAAATTGTGAGATATAAGACACGACTTGTAGCACAAGATTTTTCACAAAAACCTAGTATAGATTATGAAGAGACATATTCTCCTGTTATGGATGCAATTACTTTTAGATTTTTGATTAATTTGGTATGTCGCAACCTAAAAAAAATAACGAAGTCTCATCGCAAGACTTTATTATTCGTTAAGCGTGACATTAAAACTGAGGAAAAGTCAACTTAATTCCTCTAGAGAAATGAAGGTTTTGAAAATGACCTTAAAAAAGACATGGAGTCGCCACCAATCTTTTTTAGCTAGGTGTGATCGGCCACCTATTAAAACCGGTTTTATAAAATATTTTAAAAATTAATTAAAACATTTTAAAAACCAATTTCAAGTCTGCGTTTTAAACCAGAGAAATCAAAGAAGCGGGTTCGGGAGTCGATTACGTGTGGGGAAGGATTAGCACCCCCACAACGCCCGTATAAATCGGTACCTTATTAATCGTGTGTTATCTCAAGTCTCGGTAAAAGTTGGTTTTAAATTTAGTATTTCAAATTAATTCCCAATTTAACGAAAAATAATTTTATTTTTTTTTGAAAATGATCCGGAATTTATAAATTCAAAATTTTCCTATATTCCCCAACAAACGTGGCAAAATATAGAAATTTTTATTAGTTTTGAAAAAACTTTCCGAATCATTCTCTTTTTTGAAAGAAAGATATTCCTTTATTAACGATAATTGATGAAATTCCCTCCAGCAAACCCGGTAGAGAACTCATGAATTATTTTAACTCGAGAATATCTTTATTTTTATTGAAAACCATTATCTTTTTGAAAATATTTAAAATAAATGAATATGTATATGCATGATATAAATAAAATGACATAGCAAAATCTAAATAATATAATGCAACCTAAATGACATGACAAATATGAATGGTATGACATATAATTTAAATGACATGGAATAAAATAATGCTATCATATAATATGTATGAAATAAAAATGCAATGCATGAAATGTATTTTTTCCTTTAATTAAGGAAATCCGTATATCTAAAAAGATATCCGGCTACCTTAGGAAAATATGTCAAATTAAATATTCTAAAACCAAAATACTTTGTGATTGTTTGAAAACAATTTTGAAAAGCTTGAATTAACAATAAAAACTGGGCTAAAAATTTTTAAATGGCTTTAATTTCCTAAGTTTAAAAAATCCGAACTTGACTACCCTTAACCCGGGATTTGAAAAACCATTTTTAGAGTTTAAAAGGCTTAGAAATCACCCTAAGTCAGTAGCTAACTCTCCTAATCAGCCCACTCTAAGTAAATTAACCAAATCAGAAAAATGGTTTTTCTTTAAATTCAATTCTGACACCACTGTCCAGTTTTAATCCACGATTTTTTACCCTATTTTTAAAAATTCCAAAAATTCTAAAAAAAAATACTGGAGACTCAGGACATGTAAAACTACACGAGAAAAAATCGGCTTAATTTTTTTGATCAAAGATGAATTCCCAGAAAAATCAGAGATGTACGAGTTTATTGAAAAAAACTGCTTTGCCAACACATTTTTTTTTTGTCATTGATAAAATCATTTAAAAATCAAAATAAAAATATTTGAAACTCATAAAATGACTTGAAAGCAGTAGCTAGGACTTTTTGAAAGTTAGATAAAAAATGGCTAAGTAAAAAAATCACAAAGGTAGAATAATCAACTTGACAAACTTAATTTTCCACAAGTGTGCTCAAGAGAGCATGACTTTGAACCATCAATTGGCTCAAGTCATTATTCAAGTGGTATGATATGAAATGCATGAACTAAATGACATAGAATATGCATGACCTAGTGTCTGAAATGACATGGCAAAATGAATGACACGGCATAGTCAACAAAATGGCACCATCACAAAATATTCATAATCACATCATGATCACATTCACACATCATTATTTGAAATGAATTATTCATGTGAGGAATCACATAAATAGCATATGTCAAAAAATATTATCTTGCTTCCCGGCAAACCCGACAAAGCTTGAAGAATAATTCTTTTATATGATATTTACATGATTCCGAGTAAAATGAAAACCATACGTTTCGATTCTATAAACACGTGCGTTGAACAATTTCCTAACCTCCCCGGCAAACCCGGCAAAGATCGGGAACTAATTCTCGCCAAATGTTTAATAAAACGAAAAGTACGCTTTTATGACAAATTAAGTAAAAACATTTTGAAAATGCAATGCATGGAGATGTATTTCTTCCTTAAAGTAAGGACATCCGTATACCTAAAAAGGTATCCGACTACCTTAGAAAGATACTTAAATCGGATTTAGCAAAAACGGACCCGAAGGTTTTTTTAAAAAAACACAATGCCAAAAGGATTTGAAGAATTGTAACCCGGAGGTTTTGAAAACAAATGCCCGAAGGTCTTAAAAAAAAGTTTTTACTTCAAAAAAATAGCCTTGAAAAATTGTTTTTGGATTTTTAAAATATTTTCGGAAAATAAAGAGAATTTTGAGTCCGTAATCACATAATCCGAAAAATTGATATGCCCCGGATATCATGAGAATAAAAGCAAACTTGGTTACGGACTATTAATTAATCCGAACCAAGAATCCCCGGGGGGCTTGTAAAAGAAACTGTTTTCAAGAAATGATAACATAGACATCAATAGACCATATCCAAGGCAAACAACATTAGACATTTCATCAAACACTAAATATGCATATCACAATAAATCACATCTAAGGCAAGCACAATAAATATAAGAGAAATGAAAGAAAGATTACCTCAAATGACTCCTTAAATTACCACCACCGTATATTTGATGCCTTGATACTTGGATCGAGGATAATATATATCTTCACATTTTGGACAGTAGATTTTTACAGTACTTGAACGAGGAATATCTGACTGACCAACTGGAAGACAAGGTTGTCCACAGCAACAAACTTTACATATGTTACTTTGAGAATGCATTGCACAGACTGGATAATGCATTGCACGGGTGGCCGAGTGAGTCAGGACCCCATCAGCATTCTTCTAACTCTATCTACAATCTGATTTCTAGCTACCATACTTGATAATTGGAATCTGCAGTTCTCATCCAAAAGAAATCTAAACTTGAATGTCTTCCAATTTCAGCCGAGAATATGCAAATTCCAAGATCCTTTAGTGCAAGTGTAACATCATAGAAAACACGTGGTCTTCCCTTCCCAGATAACTAAACTGGATTAAATGAAACCCGACGGTATTCCCAAGCCTCTCTATCTCTCCTTGCTCAGCAAAATGCTTATGCAAATGTTCAGCTTCTAAACAACCCCTTTGCTGTGCTCTCAAAAGTCAGAACACTCATCCCACGATGCCCCTACGGACCATATGAGTGGCGAGCCTTCACAGCAACATATGAGCTGAAATAGTCAAGAAGCTCTGATCATTCTCATCTTGTTCAAGCCTTGTGTTCATTATTTTGACCATAGGTGGCCAGGATATTTCATAATATTTTTCTTCATCTTTTAAACCCCTCCATTTCCCAAAAGCCTTACCTGCAGGAATAACTGAAGTACCCCTTCTACGCAACTCCTCATCCAAGAGCTCAGAAAATAACTGATTGTTAGAACTGTACTCAAGTCACACCTCCTAAGCACTAAGCATTGACAGGAATAAGTATTGAAGGTTTCACCTGAACAAATTTTCCAAAACCACGGCCCAAAGGAGATCCATGATAGAGAGCAAGGGTTGCACCAGTTAGAAAACATGAGAAGAGTAAAATCGGTTCCATCACCCATCCTAGATTCGTAGGCCAGCAGTAAACATCTCCAACTCCAATATTAATGTGAGCCCATGCATCAGAAGAACAGCGAATAGGTGAAAGTTGTGGATTTGAACCACGTGATGTAGCTACAAGATTATCTGACTTCCCAACGAATGATAGGGTCACAATTGGCGTGAGAGTTTCTCCAAGTACAGCCAAGAGGACATTCTTGTATGGGTTCCATAATGTAATAAAGGTTTCTGCTGCAACCGCAAGAAAAGAACCATCAGCAGAAAATGTAGCAGCAGTCATTGGCTTTTTTTATAAGAACCAACAGCATGGCAAGTCCAGCTAGAATTCTGACGAATCTGATCATTCTGTATACTGTCATTGTTGCATTTCCAAACCTTGAAGTCACCACCAAAAGATGAACTAACCACCATATTACCAGAAGGATGTAATGTAACATCAGAAATGCCCGCATCCCTGTGTGGTTCATAAACAATGGTTGACAAGCTAAACTCTTTGTTTCGAGACCCTGATGCCCAAAACTTGAGGCAAACTAGACCACCTATGCCCTCTTCAGCAAGCTTCACTTCAGAAGTGCTCATCACAGAGCCATCAAGGGAGAGAGCCATTGCAGTCACTATTACCGTGACATCATCGCCTGGTTGATGGTTTCTCTCACAAACTTGAACCTCAGAAATTCCACGATCATTAAATAGGCTGTAAAATTGGACGCAATAATTCTCTGTGCGTAAGGCAACCAACCCAGTAGTTTGATCAAAAGCAATCCCATTACCCAAGCCTTTGTACATCTCAGGATAACAACATGGGGCCTTTATCCCCGAAATAGTCTTCAAAATTCTCATTGAAGGCATTTTCAGTAGATGAATTTGATTATCTGCACAAGAGATAGAAGAAAGGGTGGGATCAGGAGAATCTATAAAATGCAGCAGAGGAGATCCAATTCGTGGTAGAAATTTCTTCTTCCCGGTGTCTAGTTGCCAAACTACAAGCACTCCTTCCTTTCCACCTGAATACAAATACGCACTATCTGAAGAGAAAGAGAGGACATTGACTTCAGAAGGGTGCCAATGCCATGTAGAGCAGGAATCAGCATCATCATTATCCTTCACCCCAGGTTTGTCCTCTTGAACATCTATCAACTTTTGGTTCACTACTCCATTGCCTGCAGCAAAGGCTCTATTACCAAATCCCCTCCAAGTTAAAATTCTCCTAGTCACATCCCCTGCAGCTATAATTCTCTGAGTTGGATGGAATGCAATGACAGTAATCTTCTTTGTATGATGTAGTATTATCTTCCTAACTGCTGCATGCTCAGACCCCAGATCAGGAACCTTCCATATATGAAGCTTGCACTTATTTCGAATGCCAAAGAATTTCCCTGAAGGACTAACAGTTAAAACCTCTGGCTTTTTTGTCTCTCCCAAAATTAATCTACCAACTAAACGAGACTTGCTTAAGTTACACTTCCGGATCTGTCTTCGCAAGGCTTTGGTCTTCTCTTGTGTTTCCTTCGTATCTTGAGTAGACACATATGCAAGAAGGTCCTGATGCTTTCCATTATCCTCAGCATCAAGCGAGGCAGTCCAACAATAACACAAAGCCTTTGCAGCTGGATTCGACGCTGTTACCACTATGACCGAGGTGACGAGCGCCGTGTGACCCTCAAGTGAGGTTGTCTGGAATCCGGTGGCGGTGCTGAAGACGGAGACGGTGTTGGCGGTGCAGACGAGGAGTTTCTTGGCGTCGTTAGAGAAGGCAGGAGGTGAGGACACGAAGCTTCGACCATCTCTCATCTCGACCATTTAGCCGCCAGCTCCCTTTCTTTTAAATCATCCAGAATCATTGGCCCCCTAAGATTCCGTTTTCCTGTTGTTTCTTATATATATATATATATAAGAATATATAGCAATAACAAATTCAATAGAAATTTGAAGTTCAAAATTTGGCAGATAACCAAAGCAAACCCTAAAAAAGAATAATCAAATGCTGAAATTAATGGAAGATGAAGTTGCAGAATGAGTAGTGGAGATATAAAATAAGGGAGAAGATGGATTGCGATGAAGGGAAAACAGAGATGAAATGAAAAAAACTAAAAAATGTGTGTGTGTGAGAGAGAGAACCATTGTTATCAACTTATTGGTTTAGAGGTTAAAAATAAAATAAAAATAAAATGAAACCAAAGGAAACGAATGAACTCAGCTTTTAAGGTTTGCAACAACTCTATGGTAGCTGAATACTGAACCCAAACTCGAAAACCCCAGCTTTATAAACCACCGTGGTAGGCCAAAACTTTTGTAACTGGACTTTTTAGCTTTCTTTCAGCTCTTAGCCCCCCATGAAAAAACAAAGCTTTTTCTTCTTTTTTTGGTAGCCGCCGTTCTCTATTTTTCTAAAATAATCCGGCCCCCTTTCTTTTCTTACAAAATGATCCATTTTATATCTCAACTTCTAACCTAAAAAAATGAGTAATGTCTAAGTTACCCCTTTTTTATTTTTTTCAAGTCTTTTTTTTTTATTCTTTTTTTTATTTATTATTATTTACTTTTTTTTTTTTTTATTTTTTTCAAATATTTTCAATTAAAAATTTATTTTAAAAATCTAATAAAACTCAAGATTAAACTTTTCACTTCGGGTTTAAATTGAATCTTAAAATTGGTAATTTTACGGTCCGGTTTTATTTGAACAATTAAAACTAAAAAGGATATATATAATTTAGAACATTTTAAAAATATAAAATCGCGACCGTGACTTTTACAAAAATATTAAACCCGAGAGATGGACAATCAAAATTGGTTTTAAAAGGCCCGGACAAAATTAGGTGTCTACAGCTGCCCCTCTTTGGCTATTGCTGAGAATCAGGAATCAGACAAAGATATAATAGACAAAAATTTTGTCCGGTCTGTGAAATCACATGTGAAGGAAAGGAAAGGGGTTTTCTTTTTCATTTCTTCATTCATTTTTGCATTTTTCATTTTCTTCTTTTTTTTTCTTTTTTCTTTTTTCTTTTTTTCCTTTTTTTTCTATTTTTTTCTTTTTTTTATAAATAAAACAATAAATTGAAGATTTTGTCCTTAAATTGAATTCCCTGCCTAAACAAGGCTCGATTCGTCTTAAGGAAACGAATTCGATTTTCAAAAAAAAAAAAATCTATGCCCGAAGGTCTTTAAAATTGGTGCCCGGATGTCCGGAAGTCTTTAAAATGGTGCCTGGGGGTCTTTAAAATTGAAAATTGTGCCCGGAGGTCTTTTTAAAAAAACTGGTGCCCGAAGGTCTTTAAAATGGTGCCCGGAGGTCTTTAAAATTGGTGTACGGAGGTTTTTTAAACTGGTGCATGAAGGTCTTTAAAACTGGTGCCTGAAGGTCTTTAAAACTGGTTTGAAAATACCTTGACGACGGTCTCAAGGTTCGACTCATTTGATAATACAGAATGAATTCGATTTAAAACAAAAAGGAATACCTCGACGGAGGTCTCAAGGCTCGACTCATTTGATAAAACAGAATGAATTCGATTTAAAACAAAAGGAAATACCTCGACGGTGGTCTCAAGGCTCGACTCATTTGATAAAACAGAATGAATTCGATTTAAAACAAAAGGAAATACCTCGACGGTGGTCTCGAGGCTCGACTCATTTGATAAAACAGAATGAATTCGATTTAAAACAAAAGGAAATACTTCGACAGTGGTCTCGAGGCTCGACTCATTTGATAAAACAGAATGAATTCGATTTAAAACAAAAGGAAATACCTCGACGGTGGTCTCGAGGCTCGACTCATTTGATAAAACAGAATGAATTCGATTTAAAACAATAGGAAATACTTCGACAGTGGTCTCGAGGCTCGACTCATTTGATAAAACAGAATGAATTCGATTTAAAACAAAAGGAAATACCTCGACGGTGGTCTCGAGGCTCGACTCATTTGATAAAACAGAATGAATTCGATTTAAAACAATAGGAAATACCTTGACGGCGGTCTCAAGGCTCGACTCATTTGATAAAACAGAATGAATTCGATTTAAAACAAAAGGAAATACCTCGACGGTGGTCTCGAGGCTCGACTCATTTGATAAAACAGAATGAATTCGATTTAAAACAAAAGGAAATACCTTGACGGCGGTCTCAAGGCTCGACTCATTTGATAAAACAGAATGAATTCGATTTAAAACAAAAGGAAATACCTCGACGGTGGTCTCGAGGCTCGACTCATTTGATAAAACAGAATGAATTCGATTTAAAACAAAAGGAAATACCTTGACGGCGGTCTCAAGGCTCGACTCATTTGATAAAACAGAATGAATTCGATTTAAAACAAAAGGAAATACCTTGACGGCGGTCTCAAGGCTCGACTCATTTGATAAAACAGAATGAATTCGATTTAAAACAAAAGGAAATACCTCGACGGTGGTCTCGAGGCTCGACTCATTTGATAAAACAGAATGAATTCGATTTAAAACAAAAGGAAATACCTCGACGGTGGTCTCGAGGCTCGACTCATTTGATAAAACAGAATGAATTCGATTTAAAACAATAGGAAATACCTCGACGGTGGTCTCGAGGCTCGACTCATTTGATAAAACAGAATGAATTCGATTTAAAACAAAAGGAAATACCTCGACGGTGGTCTCGAGGCTCGACTCATTTGATAAAACAGAATGAATTCGATTTAAAACAAAAGGAAATACCTCGACGGTGGTCTCCAGGCTCGACTCATTTGATAAAACAGAATGAATTCGATTTAAAACAAAAGGAAATACCTTGACGGTGGTCTCAAGGCTCGACTCATTTGATAAAACAGAATGAATTCGATTTAAAACAAAAGGAAATACCTGGACGATGGTCTCAAGGTTCGACTCATTTGATAAAACAGAATGAATTCGATTTAAAACAAAAGGAAATACCTCGACGGTGGTCTCAAGGCTCGACTCATTTGATAAAACAGAATGAATTCGATTTAAAACAAAAGGAAATACCTCGACGGTGGTCTCGAGGCTCGACTCATTTGATAAAACAGAATGAATTCGATTTAAAACAAAAGGAAATACTTCGACAGTGGTCTCGAGGCTCGACTCATTTGATAAAACAGAATGAATTCGATTTAAAACAAAAGGAAATACCTCGACGGTGGTCTCGAGGCTCGACTCATTTGATAAAACAGAATGAATTCGATTTAAAATAATAGGAAATACCTTGACGGCGGTCTCAAGGCTCGACTCATTTGATAAAACAGAATGAATTCGATTTAAAACAAAAGGAAATACCTCGACGGTGGTCTCGAGGCTCGACTCATTTGATAAAACAGAATGAATTCGATTTAAAACAAAAGGAAATACCTCGACGGTGGTCTCGAGGCTCGACTCATTTGATAAAACAGAATGAATTCGATTTAAAACAAAAGGAAATACCTTGACGGCGGTCTCAAGGCTCGACTCATTTGATAAAACAGAATGAATTCGATTTAAAACAAAAGGAAATACCTCGACGGTGGTCTCGAGGCTCGACTCATTTGATAAAACAGAATGAATTCGATTTAAAACAAAAGGAAATACCTTGACGGCGGTCTCAAGGCTCGACTCATTTGATAAAACAGAATGAATTCGATTTCAAACAAAAGGAAATACCTTGACGGCGGTCTCAAGGCTCGACTCATTTTGATAAAACAGAATGAATTCGATTTAAAACAAAAGAAAATACCTTGACGGCGGTCTCAAGGCTCGACTCATTTGATAAAACAGAATGAATTCGATTTAAAACAAAAGGAAATACCTCGACGGTGGTCTCGAGGCTCGACTCATTTGATAAAACAGAATGAATTCGATTTAAAACAAAAGGAAATACCTCGACGGTGGTCTCGAGGCTCGACTCATTTGATAAAACAGAATGAATTCGATTTAAAACAATAGGAAATACCTCGACGGTGGTCTCGAGGCTCGACTCATTTGATAAAACAGAATGAATTCGATTTAAAACAAAAGGAAATACCTCGACGGTGGTCTCGAGGCTCGACTCATTTGATAAAACAGAATGAATTCGATTTAAAACAAAAGGAAATACCTCGACGGTGGTCTCCAAGCTCGACTCATTTGATAAAACAGAATGAATTCGATTTAAAACAAAAGGAAATACCTCGACGGTGGTCTCAAGGCTCGACTCATTTGATAAAACAGAATGAATTCGATTTAAAACAAAAGGAAATACCTGGACGATGGTCTCAAGGTTCGACTCATTTGATAAAACAGAATGAATTCGATTTAAAACAAAAGGAAATACCTCGACGGTGGTCTCAAGGCTCGACTCATTTGATAAAACAGAATGAATTCGATTTAAAACAAAAGGAAATACCTCGACGGTGGTCTCGAGGCTCGACTCATTTGATAAAACAGAATGAATTCGATTTAAAACAAAAGGAAATACCTTGACGGCGGTCTCAAGGCTCGACTCATTTGATAAAACAGAATGAATTCGATTTAAAACAAAAGGAAATACCTCGACGGTGGTCTCGAGGCTCGACTCATTTGATAAAACAGAATGAATTCGATTTAAAACAAAAGGAAATACCTCGACGATGGTCTCAAGGCTCGACTCATTTGAGAAGCAAAACGAGTTCGATTATACCTGACAGCTTTAAAAGATGATGCAAATGCTTCATGATGCAAATGCAAATGTCTTTAGTTGATGCAAACACTTCTTGATGTAAATGCAAATGACTTAGATCGGTGCAAATGTCTTTGATGCAAATGTAAATGACTTGATTTGATGCAAACTTTCTTGATGCAGATTCAACTAACTTAGATTGATGCAAATGCTTCTTGATGTAGATGCACATGTTGAATAACATTCTGGGTAACTCCTCCAAAAGAAGATTTCTCATTTTCAAAATTATAAAACCCTGGATATCTCCACCAGAGGCTTCAGCTATCACCACCGAAGACTTCTTCACTTTTAAAACTGTAAAATTCTGGATATCCCCACCAGAAGCTTTGGCTATCACCACCAAAGACTTGCTCATTGTAAAATTCTGGGTAACTCCTCCAGAAGAAGATTTCTCATTTTTCAAAATTATAAAACCCTGGATATCTCTACCAGAGGCTTCAGCTATCACCGCCGAAGACTTGTTCTTTTAAAACTGTAAAATTCTGGATATCCACACCAGAAGCTTTGAGAAATGATGCAGATGCACATGTCTTTTAACAAGGTGCTCATGCTTCATGGTGCAAATGCAAAATATTTCTTAATGCAAATGCAAATGGCCTGGATTGATGCCCATGTTTCATGATGCAGATGCCCCTACTAATTGTGTTCTTGTAGCTGGTTTATGAATGGTGTAACTATAATTACCACACAATAATGAAAATGCAATGATTCTAGAAATGATGCAATTGCTTGAGATGACACAAATGCGCATTTCATGAAGAATTTAAATGTAAAGGTAAAATGCAGATGCTTATGGAATAATGCCAATGCAAATACCCCTGAATGATACAAATGCTTGTCGACATTGTGCAGATGCAAAAGCTCGATAAAGAGATGAGTGCTCATGAGTGATGCAAATGCCCCCGGTTGTTTTTCTAGACTTTGGCTTAGCCTTTCAAATTCATTTTTCCTCTTCAAATCAGAGTATATCTTCAATTCATTTTGGCTATTCTCTTTGCCCCAACAGTTTTCAAACTTTCATCAACAGAGATCTGCACTGGGTTCGATTTCTTCTCCTCATATCTAGAAGTCAGAACCTATTCTGGCAATTCTACACCTTTGGGTTAGAAAAAATCTTTGTCTCATGTCAACATCAAAATGGGTATTTCAAAAATCTCTTTATTTGTTTTCGCATTTTGAAAACTTCTGAACAAAAAATATTAACCACACAATGTGTGATGTACAAATCTTTTGAAGACTGATGATCATTGTTAGAAATTTCTCTAAGTGTCAATCTGGTTTTTTTAACTGGGATTGGGAAGGCTTGGTATAACAAGATTCTGGCTTTTCCAGGAAAACTTCATGACAAAAATGTATATCCCTTCTAGGCTCACAAATGGAACAGGTTTTATAAATCATGAATTCATTGAGAACCAAACAAATTCAACATTCTTTTAGTTTCCATATCGAGGCATTTTGACAAGCATCAAGATTGGCTGGGATGTTTAAACCGGAAAGTTTAATCTTGGGAACAAAGTTTCAGTTTTTGAAGACAATCCTCCGAATGAGAGCGGACAATTTGGGGTTCAGGAATTCCTAGATGTTCCTCGATGACCACTCCTTTAATAAGATCTTTTCTTTTGGGGTATCGGCACTATCATCGATGGCATCGAAAATTCCCATTCTACTCTAGACTGCCCATTTTTGGGTTTTCGCCCTAAAGTCTCATTCTTTTCAATTTTTCTTCTTTTTTTTTTGTTTTTTTTTTTTTTGTTTTTTTTTTTTTGTTTTTTTGTTTTTGTTTTTTTTTGTTTTTGTTCTACCATACACTTGAGAATTATAAATTCTTCCTTAGTGAAATGATAATTCGATGAAATGAGATAAAATCTGAGGAAAAACCTTTCAGATTAAATATTCATGCTTGATCAAAATGGACTTTTAAAGCATATAATGTAGGCCATGGCTCAGGGTTCAAAAAGAAAGGATAAATAGGCCCAAAATATGTGTTTGAGGGTAATCAGATCAAGGATCATTTCTTGAGGAGGATTCTCTTTGAAGCATTTGTCCCTTCTTGGACATTTCTTTCCTTTTGACTTTGCTCTTTTTCTTCCTTGCTTTTGGCCTTCAATTTGTTATGTCTTTCACACATTCTTTTGCTTTCATTTTTTGGCTGTTTTTTTTTCTTGGCTTTCATCTCACCATCTTTTCCTCTTTTTTCTTTGACAGAGTGAGCCCGTATTTATTCGGGGCTCCATTTGCTTTGTGTCTGTTCTTGAGCTGTTACTCATTTCTCAGTGATCTTTAAAAAGATCTTTCCTCGCATTTGCCCCCCAGTGTAGAGGGTGATCCTTGATCAGGGTTTAAAGAAAAAAGAATTCTTTCGGCTCAAAAGGGGTGACTATGGATAATTTCTTTTTGTGCGAAAGGGATATGAAAGATGGCCATTTCTCATGTCAAGCACAAATATTCACATTGAAAAGCAATCCCCAGGGAAAATAGATATTCAGAATTTCATTTTGCACTTTGGAATCATCCGAATTCTCATATGCATGATATCACAAAATTTTTTTTTTTTTTTGTCTTTCTTTTTTTTTTTTTTTTTTTTGTCGCATGCCCCAATGATTCATGTATTTAGTCCATCCTTCTTCACTATGTATCCATCATTTCCACATATGATGCCCCAATTTGATTAACCATGCGAATTTGTATGAACGAGGAACATGGCAAGTCTAGGTCTGTTTTGAAAAGGTTGAGTTTCCAATCTGAGTTCTTTGAAGAGACAAGGAAAATATGACCCAAAAATAGATTTTCTCTGGGACAAGGGATAATCTAGTTTAATCATTGTGCCCCAGGGTGTCAATCATGAAGTGATATCTGGGTAATTATTGTTTTGTGGTCATTGGGAAAGGTCATGAATGGTTTTAGCACAATCTTGACACACACCAAATTATCAAAATCTGGATTCTTGAAAGAATGTCTCATTTGTTTAATTTTCAAGGAATTTGAAAATTTTCAAAAAGTTCGTTCCTTTGTTCATAGCCTAGACTAAGATCTACGTCTTTGCTTATTTTGTGATGACAATGGTTTTATGAAGTCAAATCATTCATATTCCTTGAAGCATTAGGTCTTTCAAGTGGTCTCGGTTCAAAAGATTTAGGCTTAGGAAAGCCTAAAAGAGAGAGCTGAAGGTATTAGGTCATTTCTAACAATGATCATCAATATTCTCAAGATTGTTCATTATTTCATGTGAAAACCACTTATTTATTGTTTACCACAAGTTTTCTCAAAGTTTCATTTGTTTTTTGCAAATTCAAATTTATTGCTAAAGTAAAATGAACCCAAAATATTTAAATTCAAAATTTATTTCATGTAGATGTCAACATGAGACAAGCGTTTCCATCATCAAAGTGTATAGAAATATATGCATCAGAATGTTCCTATTGACATGCTTTCAAAGATAACAATTCTTCTCCTCAAAATTCTTCAAGAGAAAATCAATCTATGGTAAAACAGATTTCCAATGTTCGATAAGCTCTGGAATCAAAATGCCATCATAGACAAGACCTTCAATTCTTTCCTTCATTTGTCTGCATTTTTAGTCGAATGCCCAATTGCCCCAATATGATACTCGCACTTGCTGTTGGGGTCATAGCTTTTAGCTGACGAAGAAAACTCTTCAAAGCTAAGCCAATTTCTATTTCATCTTATTAATGTGTTTCATGATGGATGAGCTATAAATGTCATGAGTGCAATTTGATGCATGTGAAGGATAAACAAAGTTATGTTTGGTCATATACAGTGGAAACATGTTGACTATGTATGTTATAAATGCAACACGATGCCAACATGATGCATTTAAAGAATAAGAAAAATCAATGCATTGATATATGCAATGAATGATCATGTATGTTCCAAATGCATTTCCCAATAAATGATCATATACACTATGAATGCCACACAATGTCAATTATGATGCATGTGAAGAATAAATGACTGACACAGATTATATACAAAGAAAATCATGCTGACCGTGTATGTCATGAATGCAACCTGATGCCAATATGACAAATTAATGTATGAGCATATCATGATGACTGTGTATGCCATGAATGCACCCTGATGCCAACATGATGCATGTAAAAAAATAAGCAAATTAATGCATGGATATATACAATGAAAAATTATACTGACTATGAATGCATGAATGCAACTTGACGCCAACATGATGCATATAGAGAAAGAATAAATTGATATATGGATATATACAGAAAAATCATGTTGACTATGAATGCATGAATGCAACTTGATGCCAACATGATGCATGTAAAAAATAAGCAAATTAATGCATGGATATATACAATGAATGACCATGTATGTTCCAAATGCATTTCTCAATGAATGATCATATACACTATGAATGCCATACAATGTCAATTATGATGCATGTGAAGAATAAATGATTGACACAAAGTATATACAAAGAAATCATGCTGACCGTGTATGTCATGAGTGCAACTTGATGCCAATATGACAAATTAATTATGAGCATATCACGATGACTATGTATGCCGTGAACGCAACCTAATGCCGACATGATGCATGTAAAAAATAAGCAAATTAATGCTTGAATATATACAGAAAAATTATACTGACTATGAATGCATGAATGCAATTTGACGTTAACATGATGCATATAAAGAAAGAATAAATTGATATATGGATATATACAAAAAAAATCATGCTGACTATGAATGCATGAATACAACTTGATGCCAACATGATGCATGTAAAGAAAGAATAAATTGATATATGGATATATACAGAAAAATCATGCTGACTATGAATGCATGAATGCAACTTGATGCCAACATGATGCATGTAAAGAAAGAATAAATTGATACATATGTATATACAAATAATGACCATGCATGTCATAAACGTATCTTACAATGAATGACCATGCATGCTATGACTATAACATGATGTCAAAATGATATATGCAAAAAAATAAATAAATGAATTAACACAAAGGTATATACAAAGAAATCAATGATTACACGAAATTGGTGGGACCTAAATCTTGATTATTCAAAAATCTCACTATGCAAGATTTGCCTCCAAATTTATGATTTTTTTTTTTTTAACATGCTTTTTTTTGTGTTTTTTTTTTTTTTATGAAAAACCAATCACATTATTTTCAAAAGAATTTCAGGGTGGATCCCACTATGGTACCATATGCAAATGTTCATGTGACACTACCGGTTTTATGAAATCATCAAATGAAATTACCAACTGTTTATTGCAAAGAATGAGATTAATAATACAACCAAAAATGTACATGCTCCATTCACACATGCATGAAATGTGCAACATGCAAAAATGCTTGAAAAATGATTTTTTTATTTAAAAACAGCTAATGAACATCTGCCCCAGCAATATCTGCTTATTTAGGCATCACGATGCCTTCGAGGCGGAGTATCACATTTATTACGAGCGATGTACGTACATCGTTGTCCGATCTACCACACTTATTCGGAGTGTAAAATAGGTAACAAAAAGTTTAGAAATGTCCCTCCATGTGTTCCTATTTTCGATATGTCTAACGGAAATTCGGCATGGCTTCGCCTAGGTTCACTATATGAGGGTGAATCGGTTCTAAGGCCCCGAATTGTTCCTCACTGTCGCCGGTGAAGGCTAGTAAGGCACCCCGATAAAAGCGGGTTCAATTCGTTAGAGTATATTTTCCTATGCCCATGCGGAGGATCATCACGAAGGCATTAGGTACTTTATACTCCGAAAGTGTTTCACTAGCCCATACGGAGGATCAATCACGAAGGCTTAGTTACTTTACTTCCACTTAAAAGGACGGAACCCGGGTAGAGGATTCATGTTATGCAAATGCACGTGTAGTGTGTGTGGAGGAATAACAAACCTTTCACTACCTATTCTACAAACCTTATTCTAAATGCCCTAGCAATTAAAACATTCCAGAATAGTGTAACGCATTAACCGACAAGCAATTATAATATACAACCTTAAATAACTAGAGAGCAAAAATAAATGCATGCATATGAGTATGAACATATTTAAAAACATTTTATTATTTTCAAAATTCTCCTTATTAAAAAATGTGGGAATTAAAATTAAATACCAATTAAACCAACAAAACCGAGACTTTGATAACACACGACTAATTCTAGGCCTGACTCTCTAATATATCCCCAGCGGAGTCGCCAAGCTGTCGCAACCTAAAAAAAATAACGAAGTCTCATCGCAAGACTTTATTATTCGTTAAGCGTGACATTAAAACTGAGGAAAAGTCAACTTAATTCCTCTAGAGAAATGAAGGTTTTGAAAATGACCTTAAAAAAGACATGGAGTCGCCACCAATCTTTTTTAGCTAGGTGTGATCGGCCACCTATTAAAACCGGTTTTATAAAATATTTTAAAAATTAATTAAAACATTTTAAAAACCAATTTCAAGTCTGCGTTTTAAACCAGAGAAATCAAAGAAGCGGGTTCGGGAGTCGATTACGTGTGGGGAAGGATTAGCACCCCCACAACGCCCGTATAAATCGGTACCTTATTAATCGTGTGTTATCTCAAGTCTCGGTAAAAGTTGGTTTTAAATTTAGTATTTCAAATTAATTCCCAATTTAACGAAAAATAATTTTATTTTTTTTTGAAAATGATCCGGAATTTATAAATTCAAAATTTTCCTATATTCCCCAACAAACGTGGCAAAATATAGAAATTTTTATTAGTTTTGAAAAAACTTTCCGAATCATTCTCTTTTTTGAAAGAAAGATATTCCTTTATTAACGATAATTGATGAAATTCCCTCCAGCAAACCCGGTAGAGAACTCATGAATTATTTTAACTCGAGAATATCTTTATTTTTATTGAAAACCATTATCTTTTTGAAAATATTTAAAATAAATGAATATGTATATGCATGATATAAATAAAATGACATAGCAAAATCTAAATAATATAATGCAACCTAAATGACATGACAAATATGAATGGTATGACATATAATTTAAATGACATGGAATAAAATAATGCTATCATATAATATGTATGAAATAAAAATGCAATGCATGAAATGTATTTTTTCCTTTAATTAAGGAAATCCGTATATCTAAAAAGATATCCGGCTACCTTAGGAAAATATGTCAAATTAAATATTCTAAAACCAAAATACTTTGTGATTGTTTGAAAACAATTTTGAAAAGCTTGAATTAACAATAAAAACTGGGCTAAAAATTTTTAAATGGCTTTAATTTCCTAAGTTTAAAAAATCCGAACTTGACTACCCTTAACCCGGGATTTGAAAAACCATTTTTAGAGTTTAAAAGGCTTAGAAATCACCCTAAGTCAGTAGCTAACTCTCCTAATCAGCCCACTCTAAGTAAATTAACCAAATCAGAAAAATGGTTTTTCTTTAAATTCAATTCTGACACCACTGTCCAGTTTTAATCCACGATTTTTTACCCTATTTTTAAAAATTCCAAAAATTCTAAAAAAAAATACTGGAGACTCAGGACATGTAAAACTACACGAGAAAAAATCGGCTTAATTTTTTTGATCAAAGATGAATTCCCAGAAAAATCAGAGATGTACGAGTTTATTGAAAAAAACTGCTTTGCCAACACATTTTTTTTTTGTCATTGATAAAATCATTTAAAAATCAAAATAAAAATATTTGAAACTCATAAAATGACTTGAAAGCAGTAGCTAGGACTTTTTGAAAGTTAGATAAAAAATGGCTAAGTAAAAAAATCACAAAGGTAGAATAATCAACTTGACAAACTTAATTTTCCACAAGTGTGCTCAAGAGAGCATGACTTTGAACCATCAATTGGCTCAAGTCATTATTCAAGTGGTATGATATGAAATGCATGAACTAAATGACATAGAATATGCATGACCTAGTGTCTGAAATGACATGGCAAAATGAATGACACGGCATAGTCAACAAAATGGCACCATCACAAAATATTCATAATCACATCATGATCACATTCACACATCATTATTTGAAATGAATTATTCATGTGAGGAATCACATAAATAGCATATGTCAAAAAATATTATCTTGCTTCCCGGCAAACCCGACAAAGCTTGAAGAATAATTCTTTTATATGATATTTACATGATTCCGAGTAAAATGAAAACCATACGTTTCGATTCTATAAACACGTGCGTTGAACAATTTCCTAACCTCCCCGGCAAACCCGGCAAAGATCGGGAACTAATTCTCGCCAAATGTTTAATAAAACGAAAAGTACGCTTTTATGACAAATTAAGTAAAAACATTTTGAAAATGCAATGCATGGAGATGTATTTCTTCCTTAAAGTAAGGACATCCGTATACCTAAAAAGGTATCCGACTACCTTAGAAAGATACTTAAATCGGATTTAGCAAAAACGGACCCGAAGGTTTTTTTAAAAAAACACAATGCCAAAAGGATTTGAAGAATTGTAACCCGGAGGTTTTGAAAACAAATGCCCGAAGGTCTTAAAAAAAAGTTTTTACTTCAAAAAAATAGCCTTGAAAAATTGTTTTTGGATTTTTAAAATATTTTCGGAAAATAAAGAGAATTTTGAGTCCGTAATCACATAATCCGAAAAATTGATATGCCCCGGATATCATGAGAATAAAAGCAAACTTGGTTACGGACTATTAATTAATCCGAACCAAGAATCCCCGGGGGGCTTGTAAAAGAAACTGTTTTCAAGAAATGATAACATAGACATCAATAGACCATATCCAAGGCAAACAACATTAGACATTTCATCAAACACTAAATATGCATATCACAATAAATCACATCTAAGGCAAGCACAATAAATATAAGAGAAATGAAAGAAAGATTACCTCAAATGACTCCTTAAATTACCACCACCGTATATTTGATGCCTTGATACTTGGATCGAGGATAATATATATCTTCACATTTTGGACAGTAGATTTTTACAGTACTTGAACGAGGAATATCTGACTGACCAACTGGAAGACAAGGTTGTCCACAGCAACAAACTTTACATATGTTACTTTGAGAATGCATTGCACAGACTGGATAATGCATTGCACGGGTGGCCGAGTGAGTCAGGACCCCATCAGCATTCTTCTAACTCTATCTACAATCTGATTTCTAGCTACCATACTTGATAATTGGAATCTGCAGTTCTCATCCAAAAGAAATCTAAACTTGAATGTCTTCCAATTTCAGCCGAGAATATGCAAATTCCAAGATCCTTTAGTGCAAGTGTAACATCATAGAAAACACGTGGTCTTCCCTTCCCAGATAACTAAACTGGATTAAATGAAACCCGACGGTATTCCCAAGCCTCTCTATCTCTCCTTGCTCAGCAAAATGCTTATGCAAATGTTCAGCTTCTAAACAACCCCTTTGCTGTGCTCTCAAAAGTCAGAACACTCATCCCACGATGCCCCTACGGACCATATGAGTGGCGAGCCT
Source organism: Fremontodendron californicum (assembly GCA_030761205.1). Lineage (NCBI taxonomy): Eukaryota > Viridiplantae > Streptophyta > Magnoliopsida > Malvales > Malvaceae > Fremontodendron > Fremontodendron californicum. Next base: position 8,337,808 of record JAULJL010000007.1, on the reverse strand, counting down.
TCACAGCAACATATGAGCTGAAATAGTCAAGAAGCTCTGATCATTCTCATCTTGTTCAAGCCTTGTGTTCATTATTTTGACCATAGGTGGCCAGGATATTTCATAATATTTTTCTTCATCTTTTAAACCCCTCCATTTCCCAAAAGCCTTACCTGCAGGAATAACTGAAGTACCCCTTCTACGCAACTCCTCATCCAAGAGCTCAGAAAATAACTGATTGTTAGAACTGTACTCAAGTCACACCTCCTAAGCACTAAGCATTGACAGGAATAAGTATTGAAGGTTTCACCTGAACAAATTTTCCAAAACCACGGCCCAAAGGAGATCCATGATAGAGAGCAAGGGTTGCACCAGTTAGAAAACATGAGAAGAGTAAAATCGGTTCCATCACCCATCCTAGATTCGTAGGCCAGCAGTAAACATCTCCAACTCCAATATTAATGTGAGCCCATGCATCAGAAGAACAGCGAATAGGTGAAAGTTGTGGATTTGAACCACGTGATGTAGCTACAAGATTATCTGACTTCCCAACGAATGATAGGGTCACAATTGGCGTGAGAGTTTCTCCAAGTACAGCCAAGAGGACATTCTTGTATGGGTTCCATAATGTAATAAAGGTTTCTGCTGCAACCGCAAGAAAAGAACCATCAGCAGAAAATGTAGCAGCAGTCATTGGCTTTTTTTATAAGAACCAACAGCATGGCAAGTCCAGCTAGAATTCTGACGAATCTGATCATTCTGTATACTGTCATTGTTGCATTTCCAAACCTTGAAGTCACCACCAAAAGATGAACTAACCACCATATTACCAGAAGGATGTAATGTAACATCAGAAATGCCCGCATCCCTGTGTGGTTCATAAACAATGGTTGACAAGCTAAACTCTTTGTTTCGAGACCCTGATGCCCAAAACTTGAGGCAAACTAGACCACCTATGCCCTCTTCAGCAAGCTTCACTTCAGAAGTGCTCATCACAGAGCCATCAAGGGAGAGAGCCATTGCAGTCACTATTACCGTGACATCATCGCCTGGTTGATGGTTTCTCTCACAAACTTGAACCTCAGAAATTCCACGATCATTAAATAGGCTGTAAAATTGGACGCAATAATTCTCTGTGCGTAAGGCAACCAACCCAGTAGTTTGATCAAAAGCAATCCCATTACCCAAGCCTTTGTACATCTCAGGATAACAACATGGGGCCTTTATCCCCGAAATAGTCTTCAAAATTCTCATTGAAGGCATTTTCAGTAGATGAATTTGATTATCTGCACAAGAGATAGAAGAAAGGGTGGGATCAGGAGAATCTATAAAATGCAGCAGAGGAGATCCAATTCGTGGTAGAAATTTCTTCTTCCCGGTGTCTAGTTGCCAAACTACAAGCACTCCTTCCTTTCCACCTGAATACAAATACGCACTATCTGAAGAGAAAGAGAGGACATTGACTTCAGAAGGGTGCCAATGCCATGTAGAGCAGGAATCAGCATCATCATTATCCTTCACCCCAGGTTTGTCCTCTTGAACATCTATCAACTTTTGGTTCACTACTCCATTGCCTGCAGCAAAGGCTCTATTACCAAATCCCCTCCAAGTTAAAATTCTCCTAGTCACATCCCCTGCAGCTATAATTCTCTGAGTTGGATGGAATGCAATGACAGTAATCTTCTTTGTATGATGTAGTATTATCTTCCTAACTGCTGCATGCTCAGACCCCAGATCAGGAACCTTCCATATATGAAGCTTGCACTTATTTCGAATGCCAAAGAATTTCCCTGAAGGACTAACAGTTAAAACCTCTGGCTTTTTTGTCTCTCCCAAAATTAATCTACCAACTAAACGAGACTTGCTTAAGTTACACTTCCGGATCTGTCTTCGCAAGGCTTTGGTCTTCTCTTGTGTTTCCTTCGTATCTTGAGTAGACACATATGCAAGAAGGTCCTGATGCTTTCCATTATCCTCAGCATCAAGCGAGGCAGTCCAACAATAACACAAAGCCTTTGCAGCTGGATTCGACGCTGTTACCACTATGACCGAGGTGACGAGCGCCGTGTGACCCTCAAGTGAGGTTGTCTGGAATCCGGTGGCGGTGCTGAAGACGGAGACGGTGTTGGCGGTGCAGACGAGGAGTTTCTTGGCGTCGTTAGAGAAGGCAGGAGGTGAGGACACGAAGCTTCGACCATCTCTCATCTCGACCATTTAGCCGCCAGCTCCCTTTCTTTTAAATCATCCAGAATCATTGGCCCCCTAAGATTCCGTTTTCCTGTTGTTTCTTATATATATATATATATATAAGAATATATAGCAATAACAAATTCAATAGAAATTTGAAGTTCAAAATTTGGCAGATAACCAAAGCAAACCCTAAAAAAGAATAATCAAATGCTGAAATTAATGGAAGATGAAGTTGCAGAATGAGTAGTGGAGATATAAAATAAGGGAGAAGATGGATTGCGATGAAGGGAAAACAGAGATGAAATGAAAAAAACTAAAAAATGTGTGTGTGTGAGAGAGAGAACCATTGTTATCAACTTATTGGTTTAGAGGTTAAAAATAAAATAAAAATAAAATGAAACCAAAGGAAACGAATGAACTCAGCTTTTAAGGTTTGCAACAACTCTATGGTAGCTGAATACTGAACCCAAACTCGAAAACCCCAGCTTTATAAACCACCGTGGTAGGCCAAAACTTTTGTAACTGGACTTTTTAGCTTTCTTTCAGCTCTTAGCCCCCCATGAAAAAACAAAGCTTTTTCTTCTTTTTTTGGTAGCCGCCGTTCTCTATTTTTCTAAAATAATCCGGCCCCCTTTCTTTTCTTACAAAATGATCCATTTTATATCTCAACTTCTAACCTAAAAAAATGAGTAATGTCTAAGTTACCCCTTTTTTATTTTTTTCAAGTCTTTTTTTTTTTATTCTTTTTTTTTTATTTATTATTATTTACTTTTTTTTTTTTTTTTTTTTCAAATATTTTCAATTAAAAATTTATTTTAAAAATCTAATAAAACTCAAGATTAAACTTTTCACTTCGGGTTTAAATTGAATCTTAAAATTGGTAATTTTACGGTCCGGTTTTATTTGAACAATTAAAACTAAAAAGGATATATATAATTTAGAACATTTTAAAAATATAAAATCGCGACCGTGACTTTTACAAAAATATTAAACCCGAGAGATGGACAATCAAAATTGGTTTTAAAAGGCCCGGACAAAATTAGGTGTCTACATGGTAGACTCTGAAGGACTTGACATAAGTCTAATGGACGTAGTGACAGCTTACTTATATGGGTCATTGGATAATGACATATACATGAAAATCCCTGAAGGATTTAAGATGCCTGAAGCATATAATTCAAAACCTTGACAAATGTACTCTGTTAAACTACAAAGATCCTTGTGTGGATTAAAGCAGTCTGGACGCATGTGGTACAATCGTCTAAGTGAATATCTGTTGAAAAATGGCTATGAAAGTAATGCCATTTGTCCTTGTGTTTTCATCAAGAAAATAAATTCTGAATTTGCTATAGTCGCAGTGTATGTTGATGACTTAAACATAGTAGGGACTCCAGAAGAGATCTCTATGACTGCTTACTACCTAAAGAAGGAATTTGAAATGAAAGATCTTGGGAAGACAAATTTTGTCTTGGATTTCAAGTTGAGCATTTGACAAGTGGGATCCTTATTCATCAATCATCTTATATAGAAAAGATTTTGAAACAATTTAATATGGATAAATCTTATCCATTAAGCTCTCCAATGGTTGTTCGCTTACTTGATGTAAAAAGAGATCTTTTCCATCCTCGAGAAGAGGATGAAGAAATTCTTGGTCCTGAAGTACCATATCTTAGTGCAATAGGAGCACTTTTGTATCTGGCAAATTGCACTAGACCAGACATAGCTTTTGCAGTCAATTTACTTGCAAGGTTTAGTTCTACACCAACACGAAGACATCGGAACGGAGTGAAACATGTTTTTCGTTATCTTCGTGGCACGACTAACATGGGTTTGTTTTACCCGAATGGATTGAAATCAAAATTAGTAGGATATGCTAATGCTGGATATCTTTATGATCCTCACAAAGATCGATAACAAACAGATTATGTCTTCACATGTGGTGATACTGCTATCTCAGGGCAGTCTGTAAAACAAACAATCACCGCTACCTCATCAAACCATTCAGAAATATTGCTTATTCATGAAGCAAGTCGTTAGTGCGTGTGGTTAAGAACTATGATTCAACATATTAGAAGAGCATATGGATTGTTCGTGGAAAATGATAAGCCAACAATATTGCATGAGGATAATGCAACATGCATTACACAAATCCAAGGTGGCTACATAAAGGGTGATAGAACAAAACAAATTTCACCAAAGTTCTTTTACACACATGAACTCTTGAAGAAAGATGATGTTGATATTTGTAAAATTCGCTCAAGTGACAACCCAGCAGATCTATTCACAAAAGTATTGCCAACTTCAATTTTCAAGAAGCACGTCCATAACATTGGAATGCGTCGACTTAAGGACATTAAATAATTGGTGTTATTTTGAGGGGAAGTAAGTTTCCTATGAATATTGTACTCTTTTTCCTTCGCTAAGTTTTCTCCCACTGGGTTTTTCTTAGCAAGGTTTTAACGATGCATATTCATAGTGAATAGTCATCCAAGGGGAAGTGTTATACATGCATGTTATTAATGAATGCATGTGGATGACTAGATTAGGATGAATATAGTGAATGAATTATATTAATTACTATGTACATAATAGATATGGTGCATTGTATTCTCCTCCCCCTATTCATTTTTGGAACCCTATATAAGGGTGGTTTGCATCCAAGAAATAATATAGAAAAGCTTAGTGATTTAGCTAGTTCCTGAAGAACTAGACTTTAGAAGTTCATATTTTCTCTGTCTCGATCTTTCTTTACTTTCTCTATTTATTTATAATAAAGCACAATTAATTATCTATAATAGAAAATATTAAGTACACCTAAAGCATATATAGTAATAAATCATTGATTTTAACTTTGAGTAAATAAATAAAGAGTTAAATTCGTGATTTAACTTAGTTAGTTCATGCAACCACTTTTAAAAAGTGGCATCCAGTAGGTTTAGGTCTCAAATCCCGACATCTACAACCTCTTCTCATATCCCAAGGTTACAGCCTTCTTTGTACCAAAACAAAAAAATAAAGAGTTCATTTTTGATATAATGATAATGAAATTTTTTAACTCCACAAGCAGAGTTAAAAAACTGTCACATGTATCATTTCTTCTTTATTTTATAATATACCTTAAAAAATATGTGTCATCTTGCTAATGCGCTTGTAGAGTCTAAAACCTACACTTATGTTATAAGATAATCATAAATAAATAATAAATATTTAAGAATGTGTATTTGATGCATTGTCAGTGTATAGATTTATACAGTGTCAGTAAATAATACGATAGCACCTCATTAATAAACAAATATAAATTTTAAAAGTCCTTAAAAATAAATGCAAATAACTATAAATTTTAACATATGGTATTATGTGGTTCACTGTCAGTATATAAATCTATACACTAATAATGTATCAAATATAAATTCAATATTTAATGTATATAGGAAGAGGCCTAGGTTTGGAGTAGGACTATGTATGCATGCTTGTGCCATACCTTAATTATGTAGGCTGAAAGAACAATAGCCCATGTTGCACATCAAGGTTATTTTACTTATTCAAGTCCGCCAAAATTAGCCCAAAAACTTAAGCTCCGGCCTCTTAAGAACTTGGCCCATTATTATTTTATTTTTGATGGAAAAACTTGGATCATTATTACCTATACCTGCAATCTGAGAATAGGAAATGTTTGGTAGAAAGGATAAGAACACCATGTCCTCATTTTTGATAAGTTATGCAATTAAAAAAGGACAAAAAGACGATGTTAAATCTTGGTTTATTTTTTTTTAGGATAAATAAATTTTTTATTTGTCTTTTGTTCTTTATACCAAACACATTACAAATATAGATGCATTTTCAATTGGATCGTATCTCTTTTGACTAACTTTCGGACAAACAATCTCTTCTTTACTTACGTGGACCATGTGTTTCTATTAGAATGGATAAGGCCTAACTTCAAAATATAGCTCCTAGTTAAGATATGGACAACTTGCTCTTGCTTTTAGAAGGAATTTGGGTTTAATTAAATTTATTGGTATTTAATAAATTTGAAATGTTAATCTCAACATATGCCATTTTTTTTTTTAATTTTAGACTACAATCTTCTTTATACAAAAAAATTAATTAATTAATTATGTTAGCATTTAGTTTAGTAGTTGACGTATGCTTTTTTATTTAAAAATGGGTTCAAATCCTTTTTTCTCAACAAAAAAGAGAGAGTTAATTATATCATGTTTGGACTGTCAATTACTTTGAGGAAGATTAGCTATCTGTAATCATATGTTAAAGAAAAAAGAGAATTAAACTCTCACTCCTTTGTAGTTTCCTTCTCTGCCTAAAATGGGTTTTGTAAATTGGAAAAGTTGTTCCGTGACTGAAAATGTTGGGGCAACAACCAAGTATAGTTTTGAAGCAAATGCAATATGAGTGGGGGCAATAAGAAGGAAGAAATTACCATTACATTGCGTGGAAGTTGGAATATGGGAGATGGAATTTAGGTTCAGTTTGCAGCATAGTGAAAAGTAGGTCATCACTCATCACCGTCTAACCCTGGTGGCAGGCTAGACAGGAAATCCTGTTTCCTTAGCAGTTCAAACTTCAAAGTCACCATACCAAAGTTCTTTGGATATTCAACATATAAAGCAGCAATATCCTCCTCGAAATTAAGGTTGATCTACTTTTGACTGCATTGGTCTTAATTTTTCTTGTCCTATTTAAGTCAAATACGTAATAATTACAACAAGATTCCCGAGTCCCGACCCTACCTACCAAATTATGCCTATATATTCGGAATAACCGTGCTTTCATTCTTAACCAAGATTTTTTTTTTTTTTTAATTTATAAATAATTTATCTTGATAGTGGTAGAACTAGAAATGATGCAAGATCATAACGGTCGATTTTTTTAGATGAGAGCGTCGCTACCAAAGAATGTTTTTTTTTTTCCTTTCTGCAATTCAATGGGATTTTAAGCATGGATTAAAAAATCAGATTAGATCAATCAGTTGAACTGATTGAATCAAAAATCGATAAGTTATTCGATCCGATACAATATGTAAAATCAGATGATAATCGAACTGGTAGAAAATCAATTTAATCAGTAAAAAATCGACAAAAAATCGAAAAAATCGGTTTGATATACATATATTTTAATTTTTTTTAAAGATAATGTCATGAATGGCCCCTGAAGTTTATCAAATTTGTCAATATAGTATCTGTACTTTAAAAATGTCTATTTTGGTACTTAAAGTTTACACTTCGTGTGCTATTATATTACCTATCAGTAACACCGTTAAAAATTAATGACGTGACTTTTGTATCTAATGAAAACTTGATACGTGGCATATAATGGTGACACGTGTACTAACTAAAAATTATTATTTTAAGTTTAAAATAAAAATAATATTATTTTAAAAATAAAATGATGACACGTGACACCATATAATAATATCACGTGTATTAACTTAAAAAAATTAATAAATATTTTTCAAAAAATTAAAAAAATTAAAAAAATTAAAAAATTAAAAAATTAAAAAAATTAATTTCATATTTAATTTTTGTAATTTTTTAAAAAATATTTTTTTAAATAATTAAAATAATTTCATAATTTAATTTTTGTAATTTTCAAAAATAACTTTTTAAAAAAAATATTTTAAATTTTTTTTAGATATTATAAATGATTTAATATTTATTTTTAAAATATTTTTTTTTTTTTACAAAAATTCAGATATTAATTTTTAAAAAATCAAGTGCTGCCACGTGTCAACACTTGATTGATCAATGTCACATCATCATCTATATTTAACGCTGTTAAGTCAAAGTACCACATTGATACACAGTTTGATAGTACAGGTATCACATTGAACATTTTTAAAATACAAGTATCACATTGACAAACTTAATAAACTTCAGGGGCTATTCATGACATTATCCCATTTTTTTTATAATTAATGAGATTTGAATCTTTAATCTTTTAATTAATTATATATTAAAAATCATATCATTAAATCAAATACATATTTTTACTAATTATTTACTATATTTATTTAACATTAATATTAATTCATAAATATTTAAATTTTTATTTAAGTGAATCAACCGATTCAATCATTTGAATTAAAAATTAAAAATCTAATCGATTTGATCTTCTATCCAATTTTATTAAGATTGATTTTAAGTAATAATAATAATACTGACTCCATGACCATGACCATGTGATTCATTTAAAGTATGTGCAACAAAATTTGTCATTTTCAATATTAGATACTAGGAAGTAATTTTGTGCAACATGTTCTAGATGGATTGGCTATCTCGCTCAACTTTATTATCATTTTCATTTCCAGTCTCTTCAATTGTTCAATCCATTGGGAAGTAGGAAAGTTGAATGAACGCAGGTAGGGAATTAGCCTTTTTTTTTTTTTTTGGTTTTCCCCAATTAGAAAGATGAATTTAGTATTCAACTATCATTATTATGCTAATGGAAAAAGACTATATGTAATACTATACACAAATTATATTTATTTATGCTCTCAAAGATTTCTATAACTTAGAGTTTATTTGTTTCGCGAAAAATGAATCTCGTTAAAAATAATTTTTATAATTTTCGATATTTATTTCTCGAAAAATAATTTATCAACAAAAATAAATTTTGGATAAATAGAAATTTAACTTTTTTTTCTAAAACCTGAAAGAAGCTTGGCAATTGAATGCCCACATATTTTGAATGTTATTATTATTATTTTAGATAAATGTAATAATATTTATTTCTAATATTTTGAGAAATAATATTATTTTCATAACAATGCAAATTTTCTAAAAAAGTAATTAAATAATAAAAAATTATTTTTCAGAAAATTATCCAAACAACAAAAAAATAAATCTATTTTTCAAAAGTTATTTTTCCTAAAATAAGATGAACTAATATTCGGGTGTTCAGTGAAAAATTAATAAGACTTTGAAGTTGGGATAATATCATGAATACCCCTGAACTTTATCAAATTTGTCAATTTGATATCCGTAAAAATGTTCAATGTGGTACCTGTACTATCAAACCTTGTATCAATGTAGTACTTTGATTTAACACCATTAAATATAGATGATGATATGGCATTGACCAATCATGTGATAACACGTGGCAACACTTGATTTTTTAGAAATGAATATCTGATTTTTTTTTAAAAAATAAAAAATATTTTTAAAAAATAAAAAAATATTTTAAAAATTAATATCTAATTTTTTAAAAAACTTAAAAAATTATATTAAAATAATAATAAATTTTAAAATTATATTTTTTAAAATTAAATTCTATTTTTTAAATTCAAATTTTTTAAAAATAACAAAATTAAAATTTTTAACTAAAATTATTTTTTAAATATAAATATTTTAAAATTAAATATTAAATCATTTATAATATCTAAAATTTTTAAAAATATATATTTTTTAAAAAAAATTTATTTTTGAAAATTACAAAAATTAAACTATGAAATTATTTTAATTCTTTTAAAAAATATTTATTAAAAAATTACAAAAATTAAATATGAAATTAATTTTTTTTAATTTTTTAAATTTTTAAAAAAATATTCATTAAAATTTTTAAAGTTAATACACATGACATCATTATATATGGTGCCACGTGTCATCATTATATTTTTAAAATAATATTATTTTTATTTTTAAAATTAAAATAATATTTTTTAGTTAGTACACGTAACATCGTTATATGATGGCACGTGTCAAGTTTTTATTGGATACAAAAATCACGTAATCAATTTTTAACCGTGTTACTGACAGGTACTATCATACGGAGTATAAACTTTAAGTACAAAAATAAATATTTTTAAAATATAAATATTATATTAACAAATTTAATAAATTTTAAAAATTAATCAGGACATTGTCCTTTTGAAATTTTCTAGAGCGATAAATTACAGCCAATATTTAACGACAACACCACCAACAACTAATTATGATGTGGATTGGATTGACTATTATTATGTAGAATTTGAGTAGACGTAAACACACATCAGCATTGGTTTAATACTGCTTACCGGTTACCAACCACCGAATATGAAAGAAACTAGAAGCCAAGCCAGCCAATGCTTTCCAAAAAATGGGCCTGAAAAGCAAAGAGTTAAAAATGGACCAACCAACCAACTTGGATAAAATTCAATGCTTCGATTATAAATTGTGTTGAACATTAAGCCAGATATTAAGATGGTCATATTATATATATATTAAAATAAAAATATTTATACAATATATGATTGAGGTTAAGAAGATATTGTTAGAGTCTAAAAAACGTGTAAAAGTAAATCAAATATCGATTAGAGATTCAATATTCGATTCGAATTTTTTCGTATTCGATTCAAATCATAAAAAAATTTATTTGATTCGGTTTCATTATTTTCCATTATATATTTTTTTATACATTTTATAAAATAAAAACAAGTTATAAATTTAGAATAATATTTAAAAAATGAAGAATTTTAAATTTTAAAAATTAATGTCGAATCGATTTGAATTTTTAAAATTTCGTTAGAGGTCGATTAAATTTCTATATTAATTAGGTTCGATTTTAAAAAAATCAATTCATTAATCTAATTTTGTTTTTTGAAATCAAATTGAGCCCAATTAAACAATTATCTATTATCATTCAATATTTTAATTTTTACCGATAATTTATCAATACAATAATTTTTTATTCAATAATATAAAAATAAAATAAAAATAATATGATTTTATTTATTAAAAAAAAAACAATCATTATACGACACGTGACACAAAATTAAGAGTTATTTTGTATAATGTCACACACAAACATGACATGAAAAAATAACTAAAATACGACATGACACGAAAAAATAACATGAGCACGACATGAATACACAAACGTGTCAAAATTTATATAAAACGAATTTGACACAAAATCGAAAATTATTTGAATAGTGCCAATTAGACTTGACAATTTCGGACACGAAACGAACATGAAAAAATAACTAAAACACAATACAACACGAAAATATAACACTAACACAACACGAATGCACAAATGTGTCAAAGTCTATCAACACGATACAAATTTTGGAGTATTTGTATAGTGCCATTAAACCTGGCAATTTCGGACCCGACACGAACACAAAAAAAATAACTAAAATACAATACAACACGAAAAAATAATATTAATCCAGCACGAATACGTCAAAACCTATACATAACATATCAAAATTTTTATATATGTAATATCCTTAATACAATTATAACACAAAAAGTAATATAAATATAACACAAAAAATTAAAGCTACTTGCCACGTGGCAAGCAGCCGGCCCTCAATTGAGGGATCAATGGATCCCTCAATTGAGGGATTACTTTAATGTATTTACTAGATAATGCTCGCGTTTCGTTGCGAAATGTTATCGGATTTGAATTAATATTTTTTAATAAATTTAAAAGATAAAAAAACAAGAGTAGTAAATATAATAATTTAGAAAAATAATAATTCCTATTCTTATAAGACACCTGGTATAAAATTGAGAGTTATTTGAATATGGTTAATTACATCCGGCAATTTCAAACACAACATAATTATACGATACAAACATAACATGAAAAAAAATTAAAACACGACATGACACAAAAATAACATGAACACGACACAAATACACGAACGTGTCAAAATCTATATAAAACGAATTATTAACGTATCAAAATTTATATAAATATATAATACCCTGAATACGATTATAACAGAGAAAACAACACGAACATGACGACGCGCGACATAAATTTGGGAGTTATTTGAATAATATCAATTAGACTTGGCAATTTCTTATACAATATGATTATACGACACGAACACAACATGAAAAAATAATTAAAATATGACACGAAAAATAACATGAACACGATAAAAATACATGAACGTGTCAAAATCTACATAAAACTAATTATTAACGTGTAAAAATTTATATAAATTTATAATACTTTAAACACACAATAAAATAACACGAACATGTTACGAACATACAAATTTTTCTCTAAATTAAATCATTATAACAAATTATGCAAAATATGGGATGAATTGAGACACGATATGAACACACAATTTTTTCTAAATTGAACCACCATGACAAATTATGCAAAATATTTGGATGAATTGAAACATGACACGAACATATGAAAAAAATAATTAAAATACGACATGACACGAAAATAATATGAACACAACACAAATACATGAACGTGTCAAAATCCACATAAAATAAATTATTAATATGTAAAATTTATATAAATTTATAATATTTTGAACATACGAAAAAATAACACGAACAGGACACAAAAATAATATGAACACCAATGAATATCCGAATGTGTCAAAATCTACATAAAATAAATTATTAACGTGTAAAATTTGTATAAATTAATAATATTTTAAACACACAAAAAATGACAGAAACACACAATTTTTTTTTCTTTTTTTTCTTTCTTCCCTTCTTAATAATAAATTTTTCTTTTTAAAAATACCTAAACTAATCCCCAAATTTTCTTAATACCCATACTTAATTATTAATTAAGCATGAATTTAAAATCTTTAATTCTCATCTCTGATGCATTTAGGGGATTATAGTAGGTAAATAGATCAGCTCACCGTTTTTTTCCCCATTGTCTCTCTTCTATCGCCATAACCGTCTACGTTCATTTTTTTACTTTCATTTTTCACTTTTTAAAATCATATCAAATATCAAAGGCCAATACTATAATTGACCCTCAAATTATAATGTATTACTAAGCTGAGTTGTTCCCTAATCTAAGCTTCTAAAATTCAAATTAAGCAACCTGGTTAATTGTTGGGATAATTTTTAGTGTTTGTTATAGATTAAGTTTGTGGGTTGCTTGAATGAAGGACATTATGTTACAACTTAAATATAAGTAACAGTAATAAAATTTAGTCTGATTCGAAATATTAGATAACATTTCAAACATCTTGTCTAGATTAATAATACAATTTCAAACATAGCAGCAGGCAGGCGTGCCAAACATGTCTTAAAACTGGTCAACTTTTGATAAAGCTAGAAAAAGCCTTAATGACTTTTTATTTATTTATTTATGACTTGGCTTGATTTGGCTACATCAAATAAGAAAATTACTAGTAATAACAACAACTGAAGAATCCCAAGCCAATCAACTATATAGTTCTATTAATGTTAATGAAGGTGGCGGTCGGCACTTCTACTTTTACCATAATTCCATATTTGCATTTTGCAATAAATCTTTCTTTATTTTGATTAGATCAGATAATTTATATATTTGTATGGTATTTTTGTTATTTTTTTTATCATAATCGTTATATATTATATAAATTTTGACACGTTAATAATTTAATTTAAAATATCTAGGTAATCCTTGTACTATAGTCAAAAGTGTATTTTAATCTTTATACTATAGAAATGAGTAATTTAATTTTTTTACGTTTGAAATTGATGCAAAGAAGTAAAATTAGTAACAGTGTTAATAGAAAACAGTCTAAATGCTGACATGGACATGTGAAACTAAAAAAATAGATGATTTGAAAAAAAATGATGATGTGTTAAATTTTTTTCTCAGGTGAAATTTAAAAACTGACAGAATAGATGACTTAAAAAAAATGATGATATGTTTTTATGGGTAAGGGAGGGATTTGGATAAAAAAAATTATGTTTTTCTAAATTTCACTTAAGTAAAAAAATTTGATAGATCATCATTTTTTTTCAAGTCATCTTTGTTGTCAATTTCATATGTTCATGTCAACATTTAGATGAATTTCTATTAACAATATTATCAATTTTACTTCTTTGCACCAATTTCAAATATACAAAGATTAAATTACTCATTTTTTTAGTATAAAAACTAAAATATACTTTAGATTATAGTACAAAAACTATTAAAATACTTTAACCTGATAATTTATGTTAAATAAATTTTAATATATTTATTTATTCATCTCGTATTCATGTCTTATTCAAAAATTAATATGTATAATTTTGATGACTATAACTGGTATACAATTACTTAGTTCAATAGCCAAAAAACTGTAGAACTGGTAAAATAATAAGAGATAAGCAAACAAATCATGAGTCAAACTATTCAAATCCATGAATAAATTTTACAATCAAAATCACTGTAAAATCACATTATTAACAATATTGAAGCGCCCTTTCCCGGACCCCACCGCTTTACTTAAATCACCCAGCCCCACATCGGCGCACGTAAGCACCATCTTCTCCGCCACCCTACTCCAATCGCTCACCGCCGCGTTCCTCAAACTTCCCCACCGGCGAAGCCGTTCGCAGCTAATCTCACACACCACCAATTCCTCAGGTTCTTGGGGATTGTATATATACAAAAAATCACCCATCAAACTTATTTTTATTGAAGTTAAACTTGTATGTTCCCCTTTCAGCTTTTTCACCAACTCTTTTGGCATCACCCCCATTTCTTTACAACTCTCAAAGGATTCCCCCTTTAGTTCCCACACTTTGACATCTTTAACATTTTCGGAGTTTCCAAGTAACCCCACCATTGTCAAGTTGTCCCCGAAAATTCCAATCACCGAAAAGAAAATGTTCTGATCATGACGCAAATTGAGCGGTCCAGACCAAATCCTGGAGCTGGGATCAAAAGAATACGTAACGCCAGAAACTTGCTCCATGGCGTACATTTTTTTTGGATTGGCTGCGACAGAGAGCCACGTGGAAGCTGCAGAGTCTTTGAGGATTGCTGGCATGGACTCACAGGTGTCCCACCTGCGAGTATCGAGGTCGTAGGTTTCAACCGAGAGTGGATTATCCTCGAAATCGCATGTGCCACCGGCGACGATGACGTGGCGGCCCACCATGGCAACCATAGGGTCGGTGCGCCAAACGAGGGGTGGGTCCACGTGGTGCCACGTCAAGTGGAGGGGGTCGAAAGAGAAGGAGAATTTAGAGAGGGATAGCATGTAGAGGAGGGTGGAGTCGGAGGAGCGGAGAGCTGAGACGTAGTCGATGGGTGGGTTTTGGTTGTTGATACGGAGCCAGAGGTTGGAACGTGGGTCGTAAGCGAGGGCGGTGGTGGCGTAGGGAAGGCGTGAGGTCTGAGCGTGGACAATGAGCCAAGGTTTGGGCTTGTTCAAGTGGCGAAGAGAGGAGAAGACGGCGTGGTTCCATGATTTGGACACGTGGCTGGCTGGGAGGAGATGGATGAGAGGAACATGACAGAGGATGGATTCTAAGACATCTCCTCGAATATCAGCAGCTTCTTCTTCTACTTCTACTTCTTCTTCTTCTTCTTTTCTCAGCTTTTGTTGTTTGGTCATCGTAATTCGTGAAAGCGAGCTATTTTGTTGATTTTAGAGGGTAGGGAAAGGCTGGGCAATTTATAAAGGCAATAGGATAGGATAGTATAGGACTTAGGAGCCTGTTGTCTGTCTCTGTTTGAGGGTTGGAAGAAAATAATGGCGTGCTTATTCAACTCAACGATCATCATTCGTGTCTTTATAATTTATTCGTAAACCATATTATTATTGATAAAGTCGTTATCTTTACTAATTCAATATTTTAATGAAATTTCAAGACAATGAGGTTTTTAGTTTACTAATAATTAATCAGTGTCAGAGAGCCAATGGTAAGTTCTGTTTGTAAGATATTTTGAGATATTTCTTTCCATTTTTTATAGTCAAATTTAGGGAATTAGTCATGTAATTTATATTTTTTGTCCGTTTGATATTTGAAGAAATTGTTTTGTCATTTTGGTATTCGAACTTTCATGCCGTCATTTAAATTGGCATTTTGTTTTAACACCGTTAGTTAATGGCTGACTAGGCAAAAAAAATTCAATCAAAATCTGACACGTGGCAAAACTGCTTCATCATTAGTGCCACTTCATCATGAAAGAAAAAAAATTCAAAAAAAATATAAAAATAAAAAGATAAAAAACTGAAATTTTTAATTTTTTTTTAAAAAAATTAAAAATTATAAAAATGACCAAAAAAATAAAAAATCAAAGGATAAATCTGAAAATTTCAAAATAAAAAAGAAAAATAAAAAATAAAATATAAAAATATAAAAATTTCAAATTAAAAAAATATATGGAAATTCGAAATTAAAAAAGAAAGAAAGAGAAATAGATGAAAAATCGGGAGAGAGAAGGGGAAGGGGAAGGGGAAGGGGAAGGGGAAGAGGGAGGACGGGGGAGGGGTGGCCGGTCCAGGCGCCACCTGCGCCGATCCGCCTGGGTTCAGGCGGATCGACGCTGGGCGCCGCACCTCTCCCTCTCCCTTTCTTTTCTCTCTCCCCATTTCCTTTCTCTCTCTTTTTTTTTAAATTTTTTCTTTTTATTAAAAATATTTAGATTTCTTTTTCTTTTTCTTTATTTTTTTTTTTACAAATTTTTAAATATATATATATATATAAAGTTTTCAATTTTTTATAATTTATTTTGAATTTTAGTTTTTTATTTTTATAATTTTTTTTAAAAAATAAGATTTTTAAATTTTGATTTAAAAAAAGTTTTTATTTTGATTTTTTGATTTTTTTGAATTTTTCTTTCATGATGAAGTGACACTAATGATGTGACAGTTCTGTCACGTGTTGATACACCCAAAAGAGTATATCTTTATTAAATCTTACAATTAATATAATCAATTATAGTAAAGTAGCATGTAAGGGTCGAATCCACATGAATTGGTGTTTAGTTTAATAATTATTAATTTGTACTTAAATTCAAAGAAAACAAAATAAAAGGGGAGGTTTTTAACATTAGTTTAAACTAAAAACTTATTATCAAAGAAGAAAGCGAGTAAATAAGAAGTAATCAAATATGAGAAATATGGCTAAAGGTTCATTCTCCACCACTAGACATCATTAAGAATCAAATTCAGATCTATCAATATCAATTATCTATCAAAGTTAACAATCGTAGATAACAATATCCTGTGTTACCCCAATCATTCCTTAGTTCATCGTTAAGCAGGAAGAACGTCACTACTTAATCTCTAACTATCAAATAACCTAAGATAAACATCATTAAGTTCAAAGTGATAGCAGCTTTATGATGAGAAAGATAAGTTGATCTAAGCAACAAACACATAAACATGGATTCATTCAACTTATGTTATGTTCCACTTCGTAATTCCTGAAAACCCAACATAATCATAAATTACAAATTGCTACTATTGAATAAGAAATCAAGACAATTACACAAATCAAGATTCCTAAACTAGCATTAGATAATTATCAAGATTTATCTAGTTTGCAACCTAAACAAATCAAGACAATATCATGAACAATTTTTGTAGAAGAATATAAACAACTTTGATAGAAAACTAATATATAATAGAATCTGAAAATTAATTACAAAACATGTCTAGGGATTTGAAATCACAATTAACCAAAGAGAAGTTTAGCCTAGCATTGGCATAGATGATATATACATAAAACTAAAAAGAAAATAAAAGAATGGAAGAGAAAAAGAAGAAGAATGATGATCCTTGAGTTTTCTCAAAAGATGTCTAGTTTGTGACTTAAAAGATGGTATTTATAGAGTTTTAAAACCTTAGGAACAAGTCATTGCCGCACAAGTAAAGTTGGGGGGTTGAAAAATCACTTTTTCTTAGTTTTTTCCCGTGTTTTTGCGGTTTTTGGGCGCCGTGGCGCCGAGCTTCTGTCTACCATTTTTCTGACGCATCTTCCTTCACTTTGTCGGCTGATTTGGATGCCCATTTCTTATCTGATTTTGATGTGTGACCTATCTTTGGAAAGGTATTCAAGTCAGCTTCAAAAGTAAAGAAAGAAGTTTCTTCAAATAAGGAATTTGACATCATGTTTTCCTTACAATAATCTCCGGAGGTCAAATCTGCTTTCTTGATTTGCAACCAGAAATTGATCTTTTTGACTCTCGAGTCTTTCTTCCATCTTGTGATTATGATTTTGTAAGTTATTTACCATCATTATTGACATCTTTTGACTTCATTCTCTTTATTGTACCTAAAATTCAAAAACATAATATAAGTAAACAAGATAAAGATTGTAAATATAACAAAAACTAAAGGTAGAAATGCATAAAATGTATATTTTATGAGCTTATCAAATACCCCTATACTTAGCTTTTTGCTAGTCTTCGAGCAAAAAAAATAAATAAGAAAATCTAATCTAATCCACTTTCGTAGAAAATTACGGTGGCACTTAGCATGTGACACAAGCCTTTAAACCCCTAGGTGTCCCTAGTGGAAGAGTTTAGTCTCGTGAGGGTTTATTAAGACGATACCCACAAACATTAAAAACATAAGAAAAAATAATAATTAAAACTAATCCTTTCAATATAAATTAGAGAAAATCATTGGACAAGTCTTATAAACTAATCAATAGCTTAAAAAATTTCACACAAAAAATCATACTTGAATGTAAATAGTTTGAGTTAAGCTAATATTAACATAACATATCTCAATCAAAATAGTGCATATTCAAACTTAATCTCAACTTCTCACATGGGATACTCTCATGATTTTCACTTTTTAAAGTAGTGGTAAAGTGTTTACACTCAATCAATCTCATAAAAACAGTTCTACCATATGCTTGCTTGTCCACCTATATTCCACTATTTAGATTATGCAACATCATAAATCAAGAGGTCTTTAATCAATATTGTAATGGGGCCAAGGGGTAATAATGTGATTAAAGAATAAAAAGGAAAAGATTTCACAAATGTTTCAAAGACTTCACAGAATTTAGAGACAAAATAAGATTTTGCAAATAGAACTTTCTCAATATTCCTTGGAAGCACGTAATCACATAGGCTGAATATTTCATGTTGAGCCTTTGTTTCATTCTAACCAACCTTGTAACATTTTTTTTCTTTAACCAAAAGTTCAAGAGATGATTCAAATCTTTTTATTTATTTATGGGAAAGTATTTTTTTTACAATGTTCCTTTCTTTTTCTCTTGACTTTTGTCTTTCTCCTTCCCCACACTTATTTCTTGTTTCCAACCTAAATTTTCAATAGATTTCCTTGTTTTTACAATATGTTAAAATATTCATTCCATCTTTAGAACAAGGGTAAAGATATAAGTGTATTTAGGCTAGGGAAAAGATGTGGTTACCAAAGAAATATCTTATTCAATGTAGACTCAAATTGGCTCACTAGGGGGATGTTCTATTTGAACATCAATAGAGATTGGCTTATTTGGCCTTGGTAAAAATCCTAATGCCTCAATCATATTCATGTTGTTACATGCATCAATATAGTCTCAAAATGGTTTAAAGCAAGTTCTAGAGAATCATGTAATCATAAGAGCACTCAAGAAAGAAATTAGATTGATATGTTTAATGCATCAATCTTATAGGCTCAGAAACTCACAAGGATGATTATACAAGTCAATATCAAGCCTAAATATGCTTCTTTCTCAATCAACATATCATATCAATGTTGGCTCATAAAAAATAGTATCAAGCTCAATTCTCATGAAAATCTTCTCACTAATAATCAGTTTTAGACCTATACAATTCATATCTCATCATTGTATTAAAAAAGAAACTAAAACACACTAAAAATAATAATAATAATATTAAAGATTCATAAAAAAAAATAATAGCCAAAAATAAAAGAAATCCTAAATCCTTCCCTCCACACTTAATTTTTACATTGTTCTCAATGTAATGCTATTAACCTAAATGAAAGATCATGTGTAAGAGAAAAGAACTAATAACATAAGAATAGAAATGACTAAGACTCAAAACAAAACAAACTCATGCAACCTAAATAATCCTAAAATACTAAACAAACAATTAACAAATAAACATAAAAAAAAAAATAAATAAAAACAATAAAAAGAAAAAAAGGAAAAAAAAGCAAATCTGAGTATAGAAGGTTGGTAATTTCTTTATTAATTGGGCTGCCTCCCAATTAGTACTTGAGTTAAGTTGTCCAACCTAACCAACACCTTTCTTGGCTTTTTTGGATTTGCAGGATCATACAAGAAATTTTTCGAATTTGTGCGTTTTGTAGGGCGGTTTCTTTGCACAATAGTGGATGCATTTTTCATTACAAGTATTATTCCATCATCCTTTGTGGTGCATAGCTTGTCAAGGAATGGTGCATATTTTGATACTTTTTGAATGGCATCCACAAACAAACTGTTTAAGGTTTCCAGCATGTCTTTGAACTTTGAACTTTGAAAATCTACTAGGAAAAGGTGGAGAAGAAACATCAGTAAAAATTGGAATCTTAAACGTTACCTCAAGTGACGAAGTACTCTTATTTGGAATTTAAGCTTCATTATCTTCAAGAAGTAAATCTATCTCTAGCTCTTTCTCATCCTCGAGTTCTCTTGGATTTTTTGATTCATCCTCAAGTTGTGTGGCATTAACATTCTCCTTTGGATCAATCATGGTTTGGGAAGGGAGTTGTTCATGTAGTTCCTCAGATCCTTCTTCTATCCATCGTGCCACACTACTAGCCATTTGGCTTATTTGAGTCTCTAATTGACTCATCCTTGTTGTCATTTGCCTGTTTGTTTCCCTTTATGTCCTATTGCATTTGCAATTGGTTAGTAGTAAGGGAATTGACAAGATCTTCTAACGAAGTACCTGAGTTTTGAGTTACATGTGGTAGCTCAAGAAGATCTTGTTGTTTTTTCCATAATTGATTGAAACTCGATGGATGATTATAGTTGGCATAAGGATCTATTTCTTGCTGATTTCCCGAGTAGCCATAATTAGTATGATCCCACCATCTCTCATGGTAAGTGTTTGAGTAATGATCATATTGTTGGTCTTGGAATCCTTGATGGCCTTGACATCCTTCCACATCATAGGCTGGTTCAAAATTATCTTTTCGGTAGTATGGGCACCAATTAGTTGGATGATCCATCATGAAGCACACTTCACACTACCTTGATTGTTGAACATTACCCATGGCCAATTGTTGAAATGGGGGGGGGGGTGAGATTGGCTCATTGGTTCTCCATTTTCATGTATGCCACCAACTCTTCAAGTTTTAGATTGCTCAATTCCTTCGTGTTTTGCTTAAAAATTGAAAAGAAAAACCTCTATGTACAAGAAAAATAAAATTAATTACAACTAAAAATAAGAATAAACCAAATAACAAATAAACTAAAAGAAGCAATCCCCGGCAACGGCGCCAAAAACTTGATGCACCCAAAAGAATGTATCTTTATTAAACCTTGCAATTAATATGATCAATTATAGTAAAGTAGCATGCAAGGGTCGAATCCACAATGATTGGTGTTTAGTTCAACAATTATTAATTTATACTTAAATTCAAAGAAAACAAAATAAAAGGGGAGGTTTTAACATCAGTTTAAACTAAAAACTTATAATCAAAGAAGAAAGTGAATAAATAAGAAGTAATCAAATATGAGAAATATGGCTAAAGGTTTATTCTCCACCACTAGACATCATTAAGAATCAAATTCAGATCTATCAATATCAATTATCTATCAAAGTTAACAACCGTAGATAACAACATCCTGTGTTTCCCCATTCCTTCCTTAGTTCGTCATTAAGTAAGGCGAACGCCACTACTTAATCTCTACCTATCAAATAACCTAAGATAAAGATTATTAGATTCAAAGTGATAGCAGCTTTATGATGAGAAAGATAGGTTGATCTAAGCAACAAACACATAAACATGGATTCATTCAACTTATGTTCCACTTTATAATTCCTGAAAACCCAACATAATCATGAATTACAAATTGCTACTATTGAATAAGAAATCAAGACAATTACACGAATCAAGATTCCTAAACTAGCATTAGATAATTATCAAGATCTATCTAGTTTGCAACCTAAACAAATCAAGACAATATCATGAACAATTCTTGTAGAAGAACATAAACAACTTTGATAGAAAACTAATATATGATAGAATCTAAAAATTAATTACAAAACATGTCTAGGGCTTTGAAATCACCCTTAACCAAAGAGAAGTTTAGCCTAGCATTGGCATAGATAATATATACATAAAACTAAAAAGAAAATAAAAAAATGGAGGAGAAAAAGAAGAAAAAGAAGAAGAATGATGATCCTTGAGTTTCCTCAAAAGATGTCTAGTTTGTGGCTTAAAAGACGATATTTATAGAGTTTTAAAACCCTAGGAACAAGTCCTTCCAGCATAAGTAAAGTTGGGGGTTGAAAAATCACGTTTTTCTTAGTTTTTCCCGAGTTTTTGAGGTTTTTGGGCGCAGCGGCGTCGAATTTTTGTCAACCATTTTTTTGACGCAGATTCCTTCACTTCGTCGGCTGATTTGGATGCCCATTTCTTGTCCGATTTTGATGTGTGACCTATCGTTGGAAATGTATTAAAGTCAGGTTCAAAAGTCAAGAAAAAAGTTTCTTCAAATAAGGACTTTAACATCCTGTTTTCCTTGCAACAAGCTCTAGAGGTCAAATCGGCCTTCTTGCTTTGCAACCAAAAATTGATTTTTTTGACTCCCGAGTCTTCTTCCATCTTGTGATTATGATTTTGTAAGTTTTTTACCATCATTATTGACATCTTTTGACTTCATTCTCCTTATTGTACCTAAAATTCAAAAACATAATATAAGTAAACAAGATAAAAATCGAAAACATAACAAAAACTAAAGGTAGAAAGACATAAAATGTATATTTTATGAGCTTATCAAATACCCTCACACTTAGCTTTTTGCTAGTCCTCGAGCAAAACAAAATAAAAATAAAATAAAATAAGAAAATCTAATCTAATCCATTCTCGCAGGAAATCACGATCCCTAGTGGACGAGTTTAGTCTCGTGAGGGTTTACTAGGACCATACCCACAAACGTTGAAAACATAAGAAAATAAAAATAAATAAAAATAAAACTAAAAATAATAATTACAATTAATCCTTTCAATATAAATTAGAGAAAATCATTGGACAAATCTTATAAACTAATCAATAGCTTAAAGAATTTCATAAAAAAATCATACTTGAATGTAAATAATTTGAGTTAAGCCAATATTAACATAACATATCTCAATCAAAATAGTGCATATTCAAACTTAATCTCAACTTCTCAGATGGGATACTCTCATGATTTTCACTTTTTAAAGTAGTGGTAAAGTGTTTACACTCAATCAATCTCATGAAAACAATTCTACCATATGCTTGCTTGTCCACTTATTCTCCACTATTTAGATCATGCAACTTCATAAATCAAGAGGTCTTTAATCAAGGTTGTAATGGGGCCAAGGGGTAATAATGTGGTTAAAGAATAAAAAGGAAAAGATTTCACAAATGGTCCAAAGATTTCATAGAATTTAAAGACAAAATAAGATTTTGCAAATAGAACTTTCTCAATATTCCTTGGAAGTACATAATCACATAGGCTGAATATTTCATGTTGAGCCTTTGCTTTATTCTAACCAACCTTATAACATTCTTTTTTTTAACCTAAAGTTAAAGAGATGATTCAAATTGTAGTATTTTTTTGCCTAGTCAACTATAACTAATGGTGTTAGGACAAAGGACCAATATGAATGACGGCATGAAAGTTTGAATACCAAAATAATCTATTTTTTTTTTTCAAATATCAAAAGGACAAAAACCTAAAATACAAGACTAATTTATATATTAACTCTTAAAATTAATACAATTTAATCTTACGACTAGGGAAAGTCTTAGAGCGGGTGCAGTTGCTCCTCAAATTCTAGAATGTTTATTACATTTTTTTAATTTGATATTAATTGTCTAATTTATTTTCTTTTTGAAAAATGTTATTTTTGTATTTTAAGTTGTGCATACTTATTGTTTTATCAAGTAGATAAAACATATTTTTTTTTCATACATTTATTTAATTTTTTAGTACAAAAGAGATTTTTATTTGGAGATAAAAGAAAAAATGATGTTGAGATTTGAATTCAAATTTATTGAATGTCATCTTTTGAAGGTGATTACATAAATCAATTGGCTTAAATCTTAGATTTAATGTACTTTTATTTCACATCTTCCGGATTAGATATATTGATTAATCATCCTTAAAATTATGATAAATTACAAATCTATCATGAATAGAATAATTTTAACTTGACTTAAGCTGGCAGGTAGTTTATACTTTATAGTGCTAACACTTGGGTTTTTTTTTTTTTTGGGTTGGGGTTTGTTTATTTTTTATGTTAGAGTTTTCTTGGGCCATAGTGTTTTTGGTGCTAAAATAGGTTCTTTATTTTACGTGGGCTAGGTTTTGTTTGTTTTTCAGTTAGATTTTCTTGGGCTTTTGTTGTTTTATTTATAAAGGAACGGGTTTTGATTTAATTTGTTTTCATTTATTGGTTAAAAATATCTTTCTTCTATTACTTGCTTTTTTTTTCTATTTGCTTGCGTAATTTTATTTTGATTTTATTATTTTTGTTATTTTTATTGGTATTATTATTTATAATATATTTCAATTTAAATTTTTTATAAATAATTAAAAAAAACCTCACGTAAAACTTGAATTAGTTGTCAGTTGATTTGATGATTTTTTTTAGAGAAAGAGAAGAGGATTATGAAAAAAAAAAAATTACATATTTTATATATAAAATATTTGGAAAAATTTTCATTTGCTTGTTTTACAGCAAAAATTTTAAACAGATTTTTTTTAAAACTTTTTTTTATCCGACTCAATCAAATTGGTTTATGCAATTCTTTTAAAATGTGACTTTGAGCTGATCTAAAATCCAAATTACAATTCCTTCCTCCTATCTCAAATTGCAATCTCTTTTATATCAAAATAAAATTAAAAGTCATTTTTTGTACTGTTTAGAGTGACATTTTTGAACTTTTTTTTATATAATTAAACCCTTAAATGGCTGAGTTAATATTAGCATATTTGGGATCATAGTAAGACGCTTGTTTATATATTTGTACAGCAAAAATTTTAACCAAAAGGGTTTAATAGGATGTTACTTTACATGACGCATATCTCCATAAGGTCTAATTCAACAAATTTTGTTAAGAATAATGTAAAAAAAAAAATAATAATAAATTTGCTAAGAATATTCAAGATATTTTTCAATTGGTGCATGCCTTAGTACTTTTTTAATACCATTTGCGGTAAGCTGTGAATTGAAAGTAGTAATTTTGGACAGACAACATGAAACGAAAACCATATATTTAATAAATTCAAAAGCGATATAACAAACACAACAGATACGTTTAAATATTATCATTACAATTAAAACACTTATTACACGTATCGTTAATAATTTGATTTATTTATGTTTATATTAACATTATTAAAACAAAAAAAAAACATGAGATACGATATGCATGAGCGGATTTACCTACTGCAAATGCTTGTATCAAATCTTTACCGATTTAATTTCATGGAAAACTTCTTGCCTTTAGGATTTGATTTCCCATTGGAAGTGCTGAGGGAAAAACATACATGTCTCATGCAGCAATGTTTCCAGTAAGGATAACAGCAAAGAACCTCCAATGTCTTTATGAATGAAAAAGATTTACTCCGGGGAAGGAATTCTAACCCTAGTATATATATATATATATATATATATATATATATATATATAACTCGGACAGTCTAGGGTGTTTGAATTTCTATATATACTATGCAAGTCGGACAATCTTGGATGTTTAAATTAAAAAATCTTATGTATTTACCATGTCGACAATAGTTTCTATACAAATTCAATCATATATATTTTATATAGCTGCCTACCATGGAATCTATAGCTTGAACTTTCAAGAATAATTAGTAACCCAACAAAATAAAAGACACTAGATTTTCGTAATCTTCCTGCTAGCTGATCGCATGCAGTAGCGGCTGGTTTTAACCCCGAATATCTAACACCAGCAATCTCTCTCTTTTAACGTCCTTTTTCGGAACGACTCGGGGAATGACCTTGACAAAGAAAGGTCCTTGAGTTTAATTATTAAAGCAAAGATGCCATAGCATGGGATGTGCATCAGTCCTACTCCCAAGTACCTGATTTCAGTCCAAGATAGCAACAGAGATGGCAGCACGTTAGCAGGACATACTAGTGACGATCACCACAAGTTGCTCAGAGGAAATAGCCAAACAAATAAATAAACAGGTGTTGCCATCCAACAACCTCGACAGATATAAACAGCACAATGAACTAAAAGTTGCATTTGCTTTAGGATGAGACAAGGTATTACACACATGGTGGTCGATACCGTACCGGTGGTATCAGCTGGTACGTCCCAGTTTTTAACTAAATCGGTACAGACAACCTTTAGTTCCATTCCGGTTTTGATATCAGCCCGTACCGATCGTACCGGCCTATACCGGTCAATATCAGTACGTATTGATTGGTACAAGATTTTGATTTTTAATTTTTTTATATATAAAAAAAAAAATTCACTTATTTGATTTTTTTAAATCAGTTTCAATATTTTTTCTGTCATGATCATTTTTATTTTTTTTCATAATTACATTTAAAAATAAAATATGTTCATTAAATTAGGTTATTGAACATAATTAATAATAATTTACAATATTTTTTAACATTTTAATATTTATTTTACCTATTTGATGTTAAAAAATTTTAGATATTAAATATTTAAAATTTATATTTGCATTAAAACATATATATGCATGTAATGGATGTATATTTGCATGTGTATATAATATATATTTTATTAAGAAACTTGAAAATATGTTATACATATAGATATATGAAAAGATATTTGAAAAATACCGGTAAATCCGAAACGGTACGTCGAAACAAACCAACATCGGTACGTATCAGTATCAGAACAAAAACGGTACGCCCATCGGTACGGTACTGACTACCTTGATTACACCTCTATTTCATTTTATCCAGACATACTATATTGCTCTGACTCTTCATTTTTCTTAAAGTATCCGTGTCCGACACTCGTGTCTAATGAATATTCGAACATGGGTACGGGAATATAACCCTCCAAATACATAGAAAAACTTAAAAAAAATTGAACATACCAATATCCGATACTCACACCCGAGTCTGAGTAACATAGGACATATATTAACAACAAATTGGTAACTGCAATAACTTTAGGATGACACAAGCTGCACACGCCTCAAATGAAGCCTTTAGGTAATGCCCCGTTTGGAAGCTCAAGCCTGTGCACAGGGAAGGGCTCCCCACCGCACTGGCCGCCATTTTTTCACTGGACCCACGACTCCTAAGAACCTAACAACTTCAGAAACAAACTGATGCCTACTAAATCATTCTGAAATATCTAGAGCCCCAATTTCTAAATGCAAGTAAATTCAGCCATTCGAAGAATTGCCACTTCATTTGGTTTCTTAAATACATAAAAAAGAAAAGAAAACGTACATAGAGTATGTATTGTATTGTATGAGTGTGTGTATATATATGCTTTGTACCAAAACATAACCGCAATGATATTTAATAAAAAGATTAAATGTGTACCATAACGGAGCATATGACGATGACAAGTCAAGGAAGGGATATGGCCACCTGCAAAGAGACGGTCGCCACACTATGAGAATAAAGCCTTTCATAAAAGAGAGAGATAAAACAGTAAAATGGAAATATAACTTTACCAAAGGTTAACACAAGCATGGATGATCCATTGGAAAACAACAAATGTGACCGTCCATAAAATAAAATATGCAATTCGATACAATGGGAACCGCTGCAAGGAAAAGGTAAAATTAGCTTTGTAATTGATCAAAAGATAAAAAGAAATGAGATGCCACAAAGACTATAAAAAAAAAAAAAAAACCGTAAACTTACCATGCAATTCAAAATTGAGTCACAAAGTAGGAAAACAGCATTGATCGAGTGCATACAGACAATCAGCTGCAGTTGAAAGTGTGGACATAAATCCCAGATAAAAGATGGCTTACAAATAAAAGAAGAGCAATTCAACTCTTCTTAGAAAAGCTAAATGGCAACAGGTGAAAACACAGCGAAGTGTTTCCATCTTTTATAGTCTAAGTTACTTAATAGTAAAACCAACAGATTGAGGCACCTCCAAAATTGTACACTTACTACATAAGTCGTGTGATGATAGTTGCTAATAAGTGGAGGAATCTAATGACATCTAACCAAACATTTTGACAAAATTTAGAAGTTACACTCTCATAAGAGTTCGAGACAGTCAACAACTTTCACGAAGTTCTGTTCTCATATTGAGAACACAAACAAAGGTTGCATGCATATGGTTTCATTGTAGGTTATCTTGCGCACTATGCGCATGTAAATGAAAGAAAGAAGTTAACAGCACTAGCCACAAAGCTTTTTCATCACCTTCCCAAGTTCACACTGCAGTGGTGCAGATATTTAGGCAAAATGGTCAACTTCAGAATTCAATGCACTGTTAAGCCAATCTGTGTTTCAAATTATTTTTCAACTTAAAGGCAAAATAAGACAGATAAACCCTTCTCAAATTACGCTACCTCCTATATTCAATTAGCTTAGCTAAGATCTCTCCTTCATCTTGACACGCGCTACATTTTAGCCAATAGGGGGGGTTTAATCATATGCACAGCAACATAAGTTCCGACTAAAGAAGCAGAAAAATCTCAAGGAAAATTAGAGTTCGCAGCCTCCTACTTACAAAATTCAGACCATAATCTTTGGATGTTAGGAATGGAAAAAGAATGAGCCAAAATACTGAATCGGTGAGCATTACTGCACCTGCACAAGTCTATTCGGAGACACCAAAATAATAAAAAATCAGGTGAAAAGGCAGTTAAAAAATGTTCATCAGAATAATTAGGATATAATCAAGAGCAGATAGCACTAGAATCACAGAAGAGCAACTTTCAAGGTAAAACAAAAACCATACAGTCAATTCACCCAGAATTTTTAAACTATGCACGACCATGGCAACATAATCATTAGGCCCATCACAATAACTCCATCTATGCATCTAGGATTTTAATCACACTTCTGTCAACTACAATATATAATAACTACTTAATGTTCCCTTCAACAGAGTTCACAAGACTTTCTGTTCCAGCAGTTATAGTCAGCTTTCTTTCTTCAAGATATGTTGTACTAATTAAATCCAAGATTTTGCTAAAGAAACAGAAGTACACAAAATATAATCAAGTTATGGCTACCAGTGGAAGACAGAAGGGAAACCAGGAGTCAGATAAGTAAAAATCTATAAGTTCAATTTTGCACAACTGTGGAAGCTGATTAGGAGAAAACTCACCTGATAAATAATTTGAAAGGCATAAGTCCATGCACCTGCTCTGGGAGGATGATAAGGTGCTTTGTGGCCATCAAAATGTTTGGACTGGTTGGACACATCTGCAGTTTCTCCAAGAGTGGGAGGTATGTAGGTGCCTTGCTCAGAATCTAAACTTACACAATCAGCTTTGTCATCACCAACATTTCCCCAGTGTTTTCGACATCCATATATGGAGATTGCAGATCCAAACTACAATTGTAGTAGAGGATATCAACAAGTTATGCAATAGGATATCCTAGTAATCTGAAACTGAGGGAGCACCATACTTCAAAACGAACACATAGAGATGACAACAATGGTACAAGAGACATACCCCAAAGTAGATTGTGACCAAAGTAAATGTCCACCTGTTCAGGAACAAAAACAAATCCGTTATGATAAAATACAAAACAAAAATTCAGCAACAATAAAGATCAAAGGGAAAGCTGGTCATGCTGATAGCATCTTGATTCACAATAAATCACATTAACCTATTTTTAACCCTTTCTTTTTTACTCTTTCTCATACTTAGGAAACTTGAAACCTTCATTCAATCAAGCAGTTCAAATGATTAAAGGCTGTCTCAACCTCTACACGGAACACTCTCATTACAAAAATAGACAACATAGCATTGTTATATATAGGTTAAAGTTAAAACCATGCTCACTGATTATATAGGGAACTACATTGTTAGCTATTTAAGCATGCTCAAACCACTTTGGTTTTTGAAACAAAACCTATTCCAGAAAGAAAATTAATTAACAGGAATCATTTTTAGACAATTATCATCTGGTACATCCACAATGGTAGAACTAGAATCAATGCAGAATATGTAAAGCAGGAACAATATATAATGCACCATCATCAAGTTGTAGAAACGCTGTTCAAATTCATTATTCAAGTAAATCATCTTAAATATAACCAAGTTTACTTCCTATTGACATATATGTACGTATAAAGTAAAAGAATAGGTAAGTGTTGGAATATGACTTGAATATGGCTTAAATTCACCATAGGTGGCTTAGCACCAATAATGGAGCTACCACTTGCACCACCAATAATGGAAGCTACCACTTGCAAATGGATGGTGGCTATGGTGGCTACCACTTGCAATGTGTTCACACCAAGATAGGTGGTGGATGGTGGCTGCCACTTGATGTATGTTCACACCTTGATATTATGGCTATAAATAGCCATGTAGAGTTGAGTGAGTAGAGTTGAGTTGAGTAAGTTAGAGCTAAATTGTTGAAGCAAATACTCTGTGTTTATAGAGTAATTCGGTATTGTGTTGAGTTGTGAGTTCAGTGCTTGTGTAGCACCTTGAATTCTGTATTTGTTTGTACTCCATCTCCATTAATACAAAGCTTCAAGCTCCTCCTCCCGTGGACGTAGGCACAGTTGCCGAACCACGTAAATATCGGTGTTTTTTCAGTGTGTTTAAATCGGTTTTAGTAATATCAATTCGCTTCCGCACAACAAATTGGTATCAGAGCCAATTTTTACGTAAAACCGAGTTTGTTCGATTCTGTCCGTTTTTCAAAAGTGCTCCAATTTGTGTTTTGAAAATACCAGGTTGAAGAGGTCGTCGAGAGGAGTGCAGCAGAATCAACCGGAGCGCCAGAAGCCGCCGCACGCGCCGCCACGCGCCGCCAGAAGAGGAGCTCACGCGCCCCACGCGCCCACGCGCCTCTGGAGGTTGAAGGCGCGTGAAACCCACGCGCCACACGCGCCGCACGAGCCAGCCAGAGGTTGAAGACGAGTGGGCCTCACGCGCCCCACGCGCCGGTGAGCCAGTAGCCTCCACGCGCCCACGCGCCGCCGCACGCGCCGCCGCACGCGCCGCCGCACGCGCCGCCGCACGCGCCGCCGCACGCGCCGCCGCACGCGCCGCCGCACGCGCCGCCGCACGCGCCGCCGCACGCGCCGCCGCACGCGCCGCCGCACGCGCCCCACGCGCCGCCGTAGCTCCGACCAACTTTTTCAGGCCATTTTTTGAGCCGTTTCAGAACACTATTCCGAGACTTTTCCGAGCCGGTTGAGCTAAACCGAGTCCATTTCGAGCCACTTGTAGCAGAATATTCGCAGAATATTCACCGTGTGTCCAAAATTTACACAGTTGGACCCGTTCCTGGCTATTTCGACTATTCCGGACTCAACCGCGGCATCCGTTTTTCCATACAGGTAACGGAAAAACTCTGAGTTGGTAATTTTGTTTTATTACCATGACAGAATCATTAGAGACAACTGAAACAACTAGCAACGCACCATCAAGTTCTACATCAGAAAGAACTCGATGACCACTGCAAAGTTCGAGGTGGAGAAATTTGATGGCACCACGTAACTTTGGCATGTGGCAGTGCGAAGTACTGGACCTGTGAGTCCGCGAAGGACCAGTAGACAGTGAAGATCCCGTCCAGTAGGAGGTGAAGACCCCGTCCAGTAGACGGTGGAGATCCCGTCCAGTAGGAGGTGAAGATCCTGTCCAGTCCAGTCTAGTAGACGGTGAAGATCATGTCCAGATCCCGTCCAGTAGGCGGTGGATATCCTATCCAGGAGAAGAATCCTGTTAATCCGCGAAGGACCGATAGATGGATGAAGATTCCGTCTAAGAAAAGTATCATCGACAATCTGCAAGGGACGAGTGTGCCCAGTGTTGGACACTGGAAGAAAGACTGTCCAGACAGAGAGGTCGATTGAGATCCCGCTCAAAGAGGGGATCATCAAGAACACGACTCTCGAGGGACGAGTGTGCCTTTTGCCATGAGAAAGGGCATTGGAGGAATAACTGTCCTAACATGGAGAAGTCGACTGTGAATGTAGCTCAAGAATCTGAGGGAGAGGAAGACTCTGCATTTACGATTTCCACAACAACACACTCTTCAGATCAATGGATTCTGGATTCCGGATGTTCCTACCACATGTGTCCGAACCGGAAGTGGTTCTCAAACTTCAAGGAGTTTGATGGAGGGATTGTCCATATGGGCAATGACAATATTTGTCACACTAGAGGCATCGGAACGATCCGACTGAAAATGCATGACGGTACAATCAGACAATTTACAGACGTAAGGTATGTCCCTGATCTCAAGAAGAACCTCATATCACTAGGGGTCTTAGACTCAAATGGTTACAAGGTGACCATTCAGAATGGAGTCCTGAGAGTTGTACGCGGAGCATTCTTAGCATTGAAGGGTTATATGAAGGGAAATCTGTATCTCCTTGACAGAGAAACCGTGACAGGCAGAGCAGCAGCCTCTCACAGAATGATGGGATAATTCGACACTTCACTGTTCCTGGCACTCCCCAGCAGAATGGAGTTGCAGAAAGGATGAACCAAACTTTGGTTGATAAAGTTCGCTGCATGTTATCCCAGTCGGGCTTGAGCAAAGCATTTTGGGTGGAGGCTTTATTGTTCGCCTCCCACATTATCAACTGACTACCCTCCACCGCAATTGATGGGAAAACTCCCATAGAGGTGTGGTCCGGATATTCTGCCATTGAATATGATCGGCTTCGTAATTTCGGATGCCCAGCGTATTTTCACGTTAGTGAATCAAAACTGGATCCTAAAGCCAAGAAAGCTGTCTTCTTTGGGCTTTAGTGAAGGAGTAAAGGCATTCCGACTGTGGAACCTTGAGTCAAAGAGAGTCATCGTAAGCCGAGATGTTGCCTTTGACGAATCTGTAATGCTGAAACTGTCAACTCCAGAGAATGTGAACCAAGATTCTCTAAAGCAGGTGGAGTTTGAATCAGAAGATGCTGGTCAAAATTCAGATGAATCTGAACCAGAATCTGATGACACCTTAACTGAAGTGGAGGAGTCATCACCGGAAATCTTTCAGCAACTTGAATCAGTTGTCACCAGTAGACCGAATAGACATATTCGGAAACCTGCTCGATACACAGACATGGTGGCATACGCCCTTCCAGTAATTGATGATGATGTTCCGATCAATTACAAAGAAGCTGTAAACAGCCCTGTGCATGCCCAGTGGAAGGAGGCGATCAGACTTGGAAGTTGGTTTCACTTCAACACTCAATTGGGTGCAAATGGGTCTTTGCCAAAAAGGAGAGTGCTACCGGCAAAGACAGCATCAGATACAAAGCCAGATTGGTAGCCAAAGGTTAGGCTCAAAAAGAAGGAATAGACTATAATGAGGTATTTTCACCTGTTGTTAAGCATGCATCTATTCGGATCTTATTGGCTTTAGTAGCACTGTATAACCTAGAGATAGTTCAACTTGATGTAAAAACTGCATTCCTCCATGGTTCCGTAGAGGAGGAAATTTGTATGACTCAACCAGATAGTTTTGGAGTCCCCGGTCGCAAAGATTACAAAAGCAAGTTGAACCGATCACTGTATGGTCTGAAACAATCCCGTGACAGCTGTACAAACGGTTGGACTGTTTCATGACATGATGAAAAGTACACACACAGTCAATTTGATCACTGTGTTTATTTCCGGAAACTTCAAGATGGATCATTTGTCTATCTGCTGAAAAAGGCAAGGTGGAGATCGACAGGCTGAAGGCTCAACTGAGCTCAGAGTTCGAGATGATCTTGGAGAAGCTAAGAAAATTCTTGGGAAGTAAACAGAAAAATTGACTCAGGCTCAGTGCATTGATGAATCATGCCAATGCAGTAGGTGCCCTGATATGTGAGTAATGATGTGTACATTTGAAGGAGAAAGGAGGAAGCTCTGATCTGTGAATTCTCTCTGTGGATTCTCGCCAAGGTGGAGATTGTTGGAATATGACTTGAATATGGCTTAAATTCACCATAGGTGGCTTAGCACCAATAATGGAGCTACCACTTGCACCACCAATAATGGAAGCTACCACTTGCAAATGGATGGTGGCTATGGTGGCTACCACTTGCAATGTGTTCACACCAAGATAGGTGGTGGATGGTGGCTGCCACTTGATGTATGTTCACACCTTGATATTATGGCTATAAATAGCCATGTAGAGTTGAGTGAGTAGAGTTGAGTTGAGTAAGTTAGAGCTAAATTGTTGAAGCAAATACTCTGTGTTTATAGAGTAATTCGGTATTGTGTTGAGTTGTGAGTTCAGTGCTTGTGTAGCACCTTAAATTCTGTATTTGTTTGTACTCCATCTCCATTAATACAAAGCTTCAAGCTCCTCCTCCCGTGGACGTAGGCACAGTTGCCGAACCACGTAAATGTCGGTGTTTTTTCAGTGTGTTTAAATCGGTTTTAGTAATATCAATTCGCTTCCGCACAACAGTAAGCTGTAGAGATAAATTACTCACTGAGTATAAAAGTAAAATATGCCACCTCCATCAATGACTACATTGGCCAGAAGCAATGCCAAAAGCATGATGAAAGCAAACACTCTAAAACTAAGAAGCCAAGCAGGGTGAATGCTTTTGAGACATGTATTCCAAGCTTCATCCTCGTATAAAAGCCCTGGAGCTTCCTTCTTATTTTCTCTCTCCTGATGTTCTGATTTTTTCTGACCTTCAAATTTCCAAATTATAATTGCTGCCACAACCATAGAGGTTAAGATGAATAGTGCACAAAGTGGGAACCTCCAATTCAACCAGTAAGTTAAAGTGGTGGTATCGGCAGTCATAATGGGCTGCCAAGTATGTGTTGAGGATCCTGTTAAGAAACTCAAGAAATTACTCCTACTAGCTCCACTGTTTATCATAATTTCTTTATTAATATTCTAATGCACAATGTCCAGAGAACAAATGAATGCCTCTCTACCCAAAAATCTAACTTAACTAACTACAACATGAAAGTTCAAAAAGGGTAATTCTTAAAATCAAATAAAAATTGAAAACCAAACAGCTGAAAGCATTGGAATAATATTCAGCTGCCAAAAGAATAATTTCTTTAAGAAGAAAAACAAACAAAGAAACTCGTTTTGTTTAAAAGAAAATGGGGTATACTATTTGATTGCTAAAACACTTCTTCCATGTAATCAAAATCGGAAAAAGAAAAAAAGAAGAAGAAGAAGAAGAAAATTTTGAACCGGAATCCTCAAAGTCAGTCACATATATGATCAAAATTCAGGCTAATGTTATGGAATTTTGCAAGGAACACTGGTATGCAGAGGAAGGAATACTAGAAATATAAACAACATGAGTACATGACTAAACATAAATTTAGAATGAAAAAAAGAAAAACAGAGATTCCTTACTTTAGATGGGTTCTTACCATAAAGCTATGATCACATTAAAAATGGAAGAAAGAAGGTCCATATCAATGAAAAAGAAAGATGGGTTTTAAGGCGCTTACAGTTTACGAATAAGAATGGTGAGGATTTTATTGAACAGGTGACTCCACGTTGAAAATGGAATATGCTTTGCTTCTTCTTTGTATCGTAGTTTAAGAGAGGGGAAAAAAAGAAAGAAGGAAAGCAAAGCAAAATACAGTACAATTTACGTTTGTCTAGAGGGAATTAGTTAATGAGGCTAGGGTAGAGGGCAGGTGGGTATGGGACTTTGTTGTCTTTATCTTCTGATTTCTTCAAGTTTCAGAGAATGGCAATGGCGTGGCTCTTAACGTTTTTTTATTCATTAGTTAGTTGGTTGTATATTTTAAGTACTTTTTTAATTTATATTTAGGAAAATATGAGATGGATTTGCTGGGATTGGG
Source organism: Fremontodendron californicum (assembly GCA_030761205.1). NCBI lineage: Eukaryota > Viridiplantae > Streptophyta > Magnoliopsida > Malvales > Malvaceae > Fremontodendron > Fremontodendron californicum. The sequence goes on along the minus strand of JAULJL010000007.1, from coordinate 8,301,845 downwards.
GAAAAGGAGGTAATTTCTAGAAGAAAAAGACCACATTATTCGTTAGGGAGTTTGAAGACGAAAAATGAAACACCAGGACTTCCTTGTCGACTACAAAGATATCTAAAAAAACGACACGTTTCCCTACTAGTAGACCTCCTCGTGGGCTAGCCCGGACCGTAACTTTTTTTTCTTAAAATTTTTATTCAGGTTCGGTTATGGGTCGGATCGGTTCGATATGTTCGAATTCACTGTTTATATATTAAAAAAATATTTTTTTATAATTAAAATTAAATAAAATAATATTATTATAATTTCAAAACATTGTTCCAGATCGAATCGGACCGATCCGAATTAAAAATATCTTTTTCATATTTAATCTAATACGAATCAAACTTATCGAATCAAGTGAACTGTCCGGCCATGAGCAAATCTACCTACTATTCAACTCCCAAATAGAAATAATAGTAGAAAGTTTTAATTCTTCTACCTAATTATTATTGAGCTTTTAATAGAATTATTATTAAACTTCTATTAGTAGAATGATATATATTTTAGAATATAATAAAAAATAAATTAACTTTTTTTATCGCTAATATAACAAAAAGCGAACTCATTATTATTTTTAATAGAGTTTTTATTTTTAAAACTACTCAAGTACTTTTTTATTTTTATTTGTTAAAATATGTAGTTTATTTATTTATTTATATTTTAGTATATCTAATATTAATAGTCATATAATTAAATATATTAAAAGTAATTTTTTGAATTTTATTTAAAATAATTATTCATAAATTTTATTATATAATATAAATGTATTTAGAAGTGCCATTGACAAATTTTTTTCGAAAAAAATATTTATTTTTTAAAAGAATTTTTTGATATTTTTTGGGTTACTTGATTTCGTTTAGGATACTTTTTAATTGATTTTTATTTTAATTGTATTTTTTATGTCTTGATTATGTCATTGTGGTTTGATACGTGGTTTTTTTTTTTTATCTAAATATAGCTAAAAAAAATTATATATTAAAATACCGTTCTTTTTAGATTAATTCTCAAAATCTTTTTTTTTTCTAACTGGGAAATCGCCATCCCCATGAGGATTTTCCAGCGTAAAATTTGCAACAAAAAAAAAAAAAACCAAGGGAAATCATGGGGGGTGGCGATTTTTCTTGGTGTTTTTTGCAAAATTTGCAAATTATACCAAGGGAAATCACCATGGGGGTGGCGATTTCCCTTAGTATATTATTATTATTATTTTTTACTTAAATTAAAAAAAATTGTAAATTTATTTTTAAAATTTGTATTTTAATTTTAAAAATTATAAATTAAATAAAAAAATTATAATAAAAATTTATAAAAAAAAATTAAAAGTCTAACAGTATATTTTTCTTATTTAAAATTTATGAATTTTTTTAAAAAAATTTTTAGTTGATTTTTACTATATAAACTTTAAAAACAAAGAAATTAAAAAAAAATCAATTTTTTTTAAGGCAACGGTCACTTCAAAATCCCCTCCCCCCACACACACCACTTTTTTATAAATACCCTCTCATTTTCTACAACTTATTTTTATTTTCTTTCTTCTTTCTACAATCAAATTATTTTCTACCAACAATTTTTTTTCTACAACAATAATTTTTTTCTACAACAATATTTAAAAATGGCTTCATCATCACTATTGAGGTTGCAAGAAAATCACATATCGGAGGTTATATTTAAAGAGGTAAGTAAATTGTTGTAATATTATTTGTATTACATTATCAATTTTTAGTTATTTTTTAATTATTATTATTTTTTAAATTTATAGTTTTATTGTTTTATAATTTTTAATATTATAGTGCTTATTATAGTTTTATCATTTATTAATTAGTATTGTTTTAACATTTTATAGTTTTATAATTTTTTATTTTTTATATTGTTTAATTTTTTTATTATTATAGTTATTTAATTATTATTGTTTTTTCATTTTATAGTTTTATATAATTTTAATTTTTATATTATATTGTTTTTTTTATTATTATATACAACATTAATTTTTTAATTATTACTGTTTTTTCATTTTATAGTTTTATATAATTTTAATTTTTATATTATATTATTTTTTATTATTATAGTTTTATAATTTTATAATAATTATTGTTTTTTCATTTTATAGTTTTATATTTTTTTATATTATTTAATTATTTAATAATTATATAAAAAAATTAAATTTTTTATTATTATTGTTTTGTTATTTTATAGTTTTAGAGTTTTTTTAATTTTTATATTGTATAGTATTTTTAATTGTTATACTTTTATAATATATTAATTTTTATTATTATTTGATTTAATTTAACTAATTATCAACAGGAAACTCGTTGCGTGTTACGTTCGAGAAAATTTACATTGGAGGACCCGCATCCATCTATTATCGACCACTTAAGAAGAGCCGGATTTTATCACGCAACTCAAATTCGACGATTTTTGATACAACCCGACTTAATCAGTGTGTTGATCGAATGATGGAGACGAATTCCGACAGGTTATCCAATTATTGGTAATAATTTCAACCCATCTGATGATTACATAGGATGGTATAAAAATGAAGGTCGGCCTTTTGTTTGTCCACCGTCGGTGTATGAGGATGTTAGGAGTATGCCATTTACCAGACGAACTTCAGCTCCAGTCCCTCCTACATAGGATATGAAAGCTCCTAGACCTAGCCAACAACGTGGGCGAACGCGTCAACCGGCCTCATCGGAGTTCACAGCACCAAGGATGTCATTTAGTCATCCTGAACCTGAACGGGATCATGGAGTACCATCCAATCATCGTTATTCCGTCAGTTACCCCGGATATGACGTTGATGAGTGTTACTTACCATCACCGCCAATGACGAGGTTAGATGACCAGCTCCCCATCCTAAGTCCAAGTTCAACATATCTAACATCAATGTATCAGTTTGGAACCCCTACGTCAGCATTTGATGGTACATCATTTCTGGGTCCATCTAGTAGTCAGGTTCCCGTTATGGGTGAACTAGGTGTTGGCTCCTCCAACAGTGGGTTTCAAATTTTTGATACGAAAGCAATGACTGATGACATACAACCGGAACCAGTGGCGGTTATAGCAGGAGGTCGTGGTCGACCGCGAATACGTGCCACTGACGAGGTTGAACGACGGGTCCAATCACCACGCACTAGAAGAGCTCGACACTGTTGCTCTACACCATGTAATAATTAGAATAAATGTACTTTTATCAATATAACGAGAATAATGTATTTTAAATTTGTAATATATAAATTTATATGTTTTGCGTTTCATGTTATTTATTTTAAATTTGTTGGAAAATTAATTGTTATTTTTATTTTTTTTATATTTAGCATATGTAACTAAAATCTTAATGTTGTTATTTAATTTATAAAAATGTAAAAAAATATATTATTGAATATATTTTTATATATTTTTTAAATTTTATATAAAATAATAATCCAAATTACATGATAAGTAGAAAAAAACTTGCATAACATTTTCCCATAATGGCAAAATATGTAAATATTACAGGTTATGAAAACATGTAATTCCTTTATTGTTGATGCGAACTCTCCCCCAATGTGCCAGATTGATGCGGACATTTTCGACGGTTATGACCTTCATTTCTGCATAATCCACAACGTTTTGGTTGGCCTTTCTCCCTGAGGTTCATTTCATTACGAATACGACTTGATTTTGGCCGACCATGTGGATTTCTCCGCATTTCTTGATTGGGACACACTTCTGGACCATCATATTAAGGCCAGTAACCTTCATTTCCAACTGCTTCGAACTCATGTCTATAAACATTCAATATAATTTTCAGTCTATAGACTTTGTCCACATATTGCATGCAATCTACATGGACACGTGCACAAGCAGCAACTACATGTGAACAAGGAAACCTTTGTGCTTGAAACTTCCCACAGTCACACCATATGTCACTAAGCTTGACTTTGTACTTCATTGCAGAAACACCCTCTTGTGGATCAACTAACTCTTCAACCAGAAAAGATTGATTTGCTAGCGTAAAATTACAAACAAAGTGGGAGTTAGCTTTCCTGCGATTTTCTTGCATAGCCTGTGTGACTGTTTCATAGTATGTGTGCCCTCCCTGCATCATTGCAATTTTCTTATTCCCCATCTTAACAAAAAGTGCAACCAACCTATAATATGTTGATTGCACTAGAGCAGTAATGGGAAGATGACGCGTTCCCTTCAACATCGAATTGATAGATTCAACTAGGTTGGTTGTCATATGGCCATAACGTCTTCCTTGATCATATGATTGGGCCCACTTCTCCTTGGGGATCCTATCAAGACAATTAGCCGCATCTGCATTTTCTACACGAAGATTCTCATACATGAAATGAAAATTCGGTCGCCTCAACTCGTATCCTAATAAAATTAAAAACAAAAGACTTGTGAATTTCAATATTTTTTTATATACTAAACGAAATATAAGAGATAAAATAACTATGATTCGATTCCATACCCATGTTAACAATGTGTCGACGCAATTCCTTATTATTAAACTTTTTCATAAAGTTAGCTGCAATGTGTCGAATGCAGTACACTGAATATGCATGTGGAGGATTCCATCCACTACCATCGCGTCTAATCGCAGCTTTGATGGCTTCATGTCGATCAGACATCAAGCATATGCCATGCTATTTTGTCACATGTCTAAGCAAATTAGTGAGAAAGAATGACCAAGCCTCTGTTGTCTCACCCTCCACAATGGCAAAGGCAATTGGCAGTATGTTTCAGTTGCCATCTTGTGCAATAGCTAACAATAATGTTCCTTTGTATTTTCCATATAAGAAAGTACCGTCTATTTGCACAATAGGTTTACAATACGGATACCCTTCAATGCATGACTTAAATGTTCAAAATAGTCGATGGAATATTCTCTTACCCTGGACCAGTCGATCACCGTGATATGCAGGTACCGTTTGCAATTCCACAATTGTACCAGGCACGAAACATTGCATTGCACCTAACCATTTAGGTAGCTCATTGTACGATCTTTCCCAATCTCCAAAAACTCGAACAATTGCCTTTTGCTTTGCTTTCCACGTTTTCTTATAGGAGGTGATGTATCCATACCGGATTCGCATCTCAGCGATCAAAACTGAAACGGAGATCTCCGGATTTGCTTGGACCAATGACAGAATGCATGAATAGATCATGTTATAATCTAACTTGCAATGATCTTGTGAAATCCTCCCCGATGTGCAAGTATGAGGCCCTTCATATTTTCTAATCTCCCATGCCTGTTTCTTCTTCATAAAAGTTGCCATTATTCTCCAATTACACCATTTTCCATACATTAGACACTTGGCATAATATTTGGTCTGCTCAGATTAAATTACTCTATAATTTATAGAGTTTTTGATGTTATAGTGCTTAATAGCTAAAAGCACAGCCTTTTTCGTTGGAAATTGTAACCCAACACACAGATCAACTGCAGATGGATCAAATGTCAGAGGCGTAGCTAATGTATGAGCATACTCAGGAAATTCTGGCACTTGCATTGCCTCCAGATCCAGGGTATGCATATGGGATGCAGCCTCATATGTGGGAAGATCTCCATGGGTGTTGATCTCAGCAGGGACGACGTCTGGGTCAGAATCACTGTTGTCATCACTTGCGAATTCAGCATCCTCTTCTTGCTCACTAAAGTTACCAACATATTCACCATGGACTCCACGTGGCAGAACAGGATCAACACCAGCTGGCTCATCTTCGAGTGTAGTAGGAATTGTTTGTGAGACTAATGAATTATGAAACGTTGTAGCTTGAGATAACGGAACGACTTCTTCTTTGGGAATGTCGTATGTAGTGTGAACATAGAACGGCCCAAAATCATCATCTTCTATGGGAAAGTTTTCTGTTGTGCGAACATTTGAAGGCCCACAATCATCGTCAGCATCCTCTATGTCAGCATATAACTCAAGTACACCAACATTTGCAAATATCTCATGAGCATAAAACACGCATCTGACATCATCATTATCTTCAAGTGGAAATGTTCTATATAGGACACATCCTTCACCAATAGAAAGATGATGCCTATAATTAACCTTTGAAACTCTTTTTCTATTTTCAGCTTTAATTTTTGTATGAATTTGCAGCTTCAGTTCCTCTAATGTGAAGTCTTCTTCAACACAAAAACTTTTAGGACGTTCACAATCAAAGGTAACACCTTCGCCAATATTATGAATTTGGCCATTATAGTAGACCAATACAATCACACTATTGCTCATGTTGTGTAGTAATGAAACTAAGAAGGATGAGAATGGAGGTATTATCACTCGGCAAAAGAAAGAAGAAATATAGAAGGATGAGAATGAGGAGGTTTTAACACTTAAAAAAAATCTGATTGAAAAACTGCTGTAGGGGGTATTGTAAACCTTCATCAGTATTATGAATTTATAATGGTTCATGATGTTGTACCAGATGACAAATCCCATCCTTTGTATAGGATGGAATCTGATTCTCATTTTCTGGCTAGGGTTATTTGACTGAAAAATTGATAACTCATTCAATGCAAAAACTGATGATACATCCCATCCTTTGTACCAGACTGTCCAATAATCTCATCCATTGCAGAAGGAATCTAATTCCAATATTTTTAGTAGCATTTGATTGACTGAAAAATAGCTGAAACTTATCCCTAACCCTAAATCATTAGTCCCATCCATTGCAGAAGGAATCCAATTCCAATATTTTTTGCAGCATTTGATTGACTGGAAAATAGCTGAAACCTATCCCTAACCCTAAATCATTTGTCTCATCCATTGCAGAAGGAATCCAATTCCAATATTTTCTGCAGCATTTGATTTACTGGAAAATAGCTGAAACCTATCCCTAACCCTAAACCATTAATCCCATCCATTGCAGAAAGAATCCAATTCCAATATTTTATGCAGCATTTGATTGATTGGAAAATAGCTGAAACCTATCCCTAACCCTAAATAATTAGTCAAATCCATTGCAGAAGGAATCCAATTCCAATATTTTCTGCAGCATTTGATTGACTGAAAAATAGCTGAAATCTGTGCCTAATCCTAAATCATTAGTCCCATCCATTGCAGAAGGAATCTAATTCCAATATTTTCTACAACATAAAATTAAAATAATAAAAAAAAAATTTAATAAAAAATTTAAGTATATATATTTTAAAAAAATTAAAACAATCGAAGATAAAATTTTTTTATACCTGTTTGTTACAGATCTCACATATAAAATTTAAATAAGAAATCAAAATTTGTATTTATATAAAATTTAAATAAGAAATAAAAACTTTTATATAAAAATTTAATAAGAAATATTATTTTATTTTTTAAATTTTAATAAGAAATAAAATTTTAATAATAAATAAAATTTTATTTTTTATAAAATTAAAAAATTATAAGAAATATAATTTTTTATATAAAAATTTAATAAGAAATATAATTTTCTTTTTTAAATTTTAATAAAAAATATAATTTTATTTTTTATAAAATTTTAATAATAAATTAAATTAATTTTTTTATAAAATTAAAAAATTATAAATTTTTAATATATATTTAAAAAAATAAATAAACAAACCTATATAATTTTTTTATTTAATTTACAATTTTTAAAATTAAAATACAAATTTTAAAAATAAATTTACAATTTTTTTTTTAATTTAAGTAAAAAAAAAATACACCAAGTGAAATCGTCACCCCCATGGCGATTTTCCTTATTGTTTTTTTGCAAATTTTGCAATTTTTACGCTGAGAAATCGTCATGGGGGTGTCGATTTCCCAACTAGAAAAAAGAAGAAGCAGATTTTGAAAATTAATCTGAAAAGAACTGTATTTTGGTATATAATTTTTTTTAGCTATATTTGGATAAAAAATCCTTGATATGTTGGTTAATCTTAAGGTGAACCAAAATGTAGCTTCTTTAACATATTGTTATTATAAATTTCTCTAAATTGTATTTAACACAGATATTTTAAACATATATAAACATGATAAAAAAAAAAACATTAATATCATAGTATGCTTGAGAAAAAAGAAACAAAAGCAGTGATGAAGAGAGACCATATCTGCAATTATGAGGGTAGAATTGCACATTTCTACGGAGATATGTATTATGTTACTCGGATTCGTATGTGAACGTTGAATATAGGTATGTTTTCAATACAGATATATTTAATTTTTTTAAAAATATTTTTTCATGTATTTGAAAGGTGCTTGAATGATCATATCTCCATACCCATATCTAAATATGTGTCGAACACGAATACTTAAAAAAAAATAAAGAGTTAGAGCGTACATTTTCCTCATGAGGGAAAACATGTAAAAATCAAATATATAGTAGTATTAGATATATGCTTCAAACAATAAATTAGGATTTATAAGAAATTGAAGGACCCAGGCAGATGGTATATACATTTAAGTCTACAGCTGTACAATAGGAGAAGCTTAAGAGCAAGTGAAGAGGATGACACAGACATTTGCCATTTAGAGACTTGTTTATAATCATACATCTCATTCTACCCAGCTTGTGATGGTGAAAATAAATTCAGTAGATAACTACGTACAGAAATTGCAGCTCAGCAAACTGACCTTTTAACTAAATGATCTTCCCTTATCAAACTTCATTTCGATTCCCTTCGGAGCCTTTCTGCTATCCTGTCGACAGGTAATGACCCTCGCGGGATCGATGAATCCGCCTCTTCAAACGATTCGACATCATTAATGGTGTCATCATTGCTATAAATATCATTTTCACCACCAAAATCCTCACTGTAAGAACCATCTTCCAACTCTGCCAATGAACTACCAGAACCATCTTCACTGGACAACACTACTGCTTCGCAGGAATGCTCTGTCGCCAGAGACATCATGCCTTCAAATTCCTCCACCTTCTCCAGAAGAGCAATCTCTTCCAACAATAACGCCTTGTTTGACTCGGTTGCACGCCTCCAGAGCGACATCATTTTTGGGCTAGATACAACCCTTTTGGCATCAGGTGTAGTAGACTTGGCTGCAATGCATCAACAAACCTCATTAAAAGTCAAATCTGCATTGTTCCAAAAAATTTAAAGCTGCAATACAATGGAACATAACAATCAAGCAAGTTATCAAGGGAAACTTAAAAATGGTGGCCACCAGATACAACCACCATAATCTATGCAATAGTATTAAACTTCTCCACATGGTAAAAGATAACTCTGTCTACATCAATCTCAAAATTTTAAAAGAAGATAATTGAGGGAAAAAGAAGGAAAGTAAAGAATGCACTTTCTAGGAAAATGCTGCTATTGCCATATCTAATATGGACCATTGCAGCTTTTCCTAAATCTTGGACTATATACTCCTACTTTTCAGCCTTTTCCCAGCAAGTGTGTTGTCAAGGGTGCAAGGCGCACTCTAGCCTTTTCCCAGCAGTATTGTCTGGTACTAAGGCACATGCCTTAACAACACTGTTACCCAGAATCCAAACAAACTGTCTGGTTATCTGGTCAAGTAACTGTCTACTTAACTTGAATGCTACTAGAGTTATGCTGCCCTGGCTCCTAATGCCCAACAGAAACTTCCTTGAATTTGTTTGAAATACATAAATCATAAAATAGCTTGAAATGAGTGGCATCGAATATTCTTTACAAACTGCAGATTGTCCATGCCACTGTTTGTGATAGGTCCTGCATGTAAACCTATGATGTATCCGACCTCAGCATTATGTAGAAGCCACAATTACAAAATTTCATCCCAATATCTTTGATTCTTGCACAAAATAACCAATAGAATCCCTTAGGAACTTGTAACAGTCACAAAAATTATCTGAGTCAAAATCCTCATGGCCTCCATCTCAATTATGCTTTTGAAAGAAAAACAAGAAAAAATGTACCCTAATACTCTCTGTAATGCATACCTGAATCATCTATACCACTTGAAATGTCAGCTTTAGCAGGAAGTAAAGTTGAAGGAGTGTCCACATACATGGATTTCCAATCCCGGTCCCTCCACATCAAAATTTGTTCATCGTCAAAAGATAATAGAACACAAGGAACCAATTCCTGCCAAATAAGAAGAAGAAAGGTTATAGGACAAAGAGATGGGTCACAATTATTAGGCAACTCATAAAGAAATTAGTAGAATGACCAAAAAACATGTTTAACAGATATTATTCTGGACTCATATCTAGTCTGTACATTTCGCGTTCAACTAAGCACCAGATACATGGGAATTAAACATCTTTTTTTGAAAGCTCTGAAAATCGGTGGCACCTGATCTAAAGACTCTTCGAGGGCTCCACTACTTGTAGCTTGGCTCACTTATAGGAGCATATATATTCAGTAAAACTCAACCAAAAGAAAAGAGATCTCAAATCTTTAATGCCTTGAACCTCTAACTCTTTTAAGCAAACTTTCAGTTCAAAAGCTTTCTGCCTTATATCAAGAGATATGTAAAAAAAAAACTTTGCATCCATTAAGCAATCCTCTCAAAAGAGCCAATCAAGACATTATAAGGAGAAATTTATTCATACTAAAATCAGGCATTCAACTATTCTGCGAAGGGAGGCTGATGGAGAACGGGGATATGCTAATTAAGAGATTGAGTTATTTAGGACTTTATTATATATTTTATGGTTTTGATTGTAATCTTTATAATTATCTAGGCTATTTTAGAACATTTAGGCTATTTAATATAGACTAGTATTTTACTTATTTTCTTAATATTAGGGCTTTCAGTTATAATTGGTGCTTTACTTTTTTATTAGGGCTTAGGTTCAGTTATAAATACCTAATTGTAATAGTTTTAGGAGACTTTGATTATTGAGATTTCTCAATATTTGAGTGGTGGGTTACTTGTCCTACATCAGAGACAAATAGTTATAATTTTCATAAGTGTGGGAAATTGAGCATTCTGAGAGCTCATCCCCTCAAGTTTCTAACGAATCTCTGGATCTATACCAATTGAACACTATATCAAGTAGCTCCCTTATTCATGCATGTTGGTAAAGAAACCACAAAACTGTATATCTAGTTCCAAGTTGTGTTCTTGTCCAATTCAGAACTAATATAAATCGCATTCAAAGATCATATCTTAATAATAAGTAGAGAAAGAGTCCATGACAAACAATAAATTCATCTTTTAATACTAGAGTTGATGAAAGAATTGAACTTTATTAAGCTAAAATACTAAAAAAGCCCTTGTACTTTCCCATATTTCCTAGATAAATCTCTATCCTTCAATTGTACCCTATTGAACCTGATTGAGCCCTTAAAGTACTTTTGTTTAATTTAGCCTTTATTTTATTTTGCATAAAAACCACTAAAATTCATTATTTTCTATCACGTTAGTGTCTATTTAGTCATTATCTTTGTCAAATCAACGTCCACGTGACAAAATATAAAAATTCATGCTAAGTTGGCATTTTCATGACAAATATCATATGCTTACATAGTGTGCCATATCAACACCTATAGAGCATTTTTTTGCCACATATACGCCATGTTGATGTTGACGTGGCAAAGATAACTAACTTTAACAATTTTCATCCAAATAAGGGCTCAATTAAACAAATATAATACTTTCAAGGCTCAATTTACTACAATAGAATGATAAAGGCTTATTTCGGAAAATAAAAAGGGTTTTTTTTTTTTATTTTTAGTATTTTAGCATAAAAAATATTTAATTCAAACAAGTACTTAGTATAAATCTATATTTTTATTTCGTGAGTCCCTTTACTAGCATTATCATTATATATAGTCTTTTATCAGAAGCTCAAACCCCCAAAGAACCAACTCAAGATCCTAGTTATCGCACATTTTTGCATGAAACCAATGTTAAACTAGTGCCAGATTAACCTTTCTTCAAGTTTTTGGTATTGTCTTGGTTTTGGTTGATGAATCTTGCTCAAGTCTCCAATAATTTGAAACCGGTTTAGGCATTGAAATCAAGACAAAATATAAAGCCCAAGAACTAGCAAAAAGAATGTTACAGACCTTGAGCTTAGCACCTATCTTCTTGTAGTCACTTGCATGCATCCCTTTGCAGTCAATCTTCACCAAAAGGCTTCCTTCAAAAGCATCTCTAACATCTTTCACTAGGGAAGCATACACAGTTACACACCATATTTTGCTGCAACAAGAACAAAAAAAAAAGGTTACTACTTCTGAAAAAGGCAAATGCATTTTAGTAAAATCTCCCTAAAAACCAAGTAATAAAAGCACAAGATTGCCAGTAATGCAACCCATGAATTAGTAATTGTTGATTTACCTAGTTTACATATGGGCAGAAGAGATTTCCCTTTCTTCTGCAACTCATCTGCTTCAAGCTTTTGTCAATCCTTCTGGAGCTTCTTGGATAAGTTTTGGATAGACTGGAGTAGCTGGTTTCGAAAGCATCACAGGGTACTGTGGACGAGTACGATAGTTGTAGTTTCGTCCCCGGAAAAGATAAACAACATCACCAGTTTTATTCTGACATTAAGAATACACTTGAGAGAGAAGGAAATAAGAGGTTTGTATATTTTCCGGAGTAAGACATGTCCATTCAAAATACAAAAAGCATATATAATTTATTTTATTTTTTATTTTTACAAAAAAGGATGCTAGAAAAGGTTGAATAAATCTTGCACTTAAAAGCTATGGTCATATACACACATCTCTTAACAAACATTGGATGTCAACTTACTTCCAGAAGAACTCTGTTTGTTGGAGTGGATACCAAATCTAGGATAGGAAACAAAAAGAAACAGTAACCATTTTAACTGGTTACCAGAACATGATTCTCCTTACACAGCACATATCAGTCAAAAGATATTGTATCTACATTCTCAAAGGAGAGAGAGTGGAGAGTGCATCCTCTAAAATCACAGAGAAAGAGATAAATTCAACTTCCAAACCAATTCTTAATGGGTCTTACACTTTGCACAACTAATGTTTTCTAACCAAGTAAGCAAGAAATAATATTTCCATCTGATTCAGAACCTGAAAGGAAATGGTTTGAGATTCAAGAAGAAGAAGAAAAAAAGAATAAAGGACGTTTACTTACTTATTACTACTTCATAATGCTAAAACATGATTACTACAAAAGTACACTAACATTGTGCATGTAGATTATATAAAGAGACCAGGCAGACGTGACACGTGAGTAATTGCAGAAGAAAATTTTGCTCCAACAACCCCATCATGGAAATATGGAAACTGGCTTAGTTCCCATCATCATTACCAAAATTAAGCCAACTAGACATATAATCCCAAAGGCAATGCTAGGTGGCAATTGGACGGGTTCGGGCGGGTTCAGATTGGGTTCATTCGGGTTCGGGCTCATTCGGGTTCGGGTCCATCCGGATTCGGGCTCATTCGAGTTCGGACCCATTCGGGTTCGGGCCCATTCGGGTTCGGTCTGGGTTCGGGTATGTTTTACATCATTTTATTTTATATTAGATGCAATCATTTTTACGTAATTTAAATATTTATATCTAAAAACAAATTATTAATTTATTATTATTTTTTATACTTTTGCTATTATATGATATTTTTAATTATATTTATTTTTTAAAATTAATATTTGTTAGTACCAAAAGAATAAGATATGATGGTAAGATTTTTTTTTTGTTGCTAAACTTTTCTTAAATAATATTTTTTTTTGAATGATTTAGTATATATATTTTTTGTTTTAGATGAGGAAAACAATGCAATCACATTTGGAAGGGAGATTGTCCACCTTTAATTATCTTTTGGAGGATGTGTTTATAATTTATAATATTTTCCTTTTTAATATCAGTTTTGCAAACATTTAATAAAAATTTCATTTATAATAATATTTTTTTATCTTAATTTGTAGGTTTGACTTTTTGAACATTGGGGTGATACTGACAAGTGACAAATGAATTAAATGTTTATGTATTGATCAAGATTCGTAATTTTCATTGGTCGGTTAGTGTTCTTATATTCGTAATATTTGCAAACATGTAGTTTTTGACAATGTTTTTTGCATTTAAACCATTGTCAAATTTTTATTTTTGGCATTTGGTAAGACATAAAACTGTCAAGGGCTGCTTTCTTGAAACGTGATGGTGACTTGTCTATTTGTCACTCTTCCTTCTCGCAAAACAAAGGTTTGCCCCTAATGCCTGTGAAGATTTTCAGTTTTCCTCTGTCCTTAAGTTTTTGGATTAATAATTTTCCCACTTTAACTAAACATGATCTTCAAGCAAAACAGGTTGAGAATATTCATATTTCCTCATGTCATTAAATTTTTGGATTAAATAATTTTATCATTGTAAGCAAACTTGATGTTCAAGTAAGAGAGAATTGGGTTATTATGTAGACTTGTTGAAAATAGCAAAATTGGAATTTCTCCTTTAACTAAAAGAATTAAAAGGAAAAAAGAGAATGTATGAATCTCGGCAATGAACAAATTAAAGAAAGGATAGGCTTAAGAGATCTTATAAGCGTTCATTTTCACTTAGGCAATTGGTCCAAAAATCTAAAACATGTGGCTTAAAGAATTGGAATATTTAATTGAATAGCAAAATTGCCACCTCTACTTAGCAGTAACAAAAAAATTCAAAATAAATCAATTTTTAAAAAAAGTTACACCAGCTCTTGTTTTCAAATAAGATATGAATTTAATTGAATACGAATTTATCAATTAAATTAATCTCTTTACCCTTAAAGAATAATTGAATTATTGTCAAATTTAGATTATAAATTCATCTTGATATGAGACGTTAAAGTTATAACTTATAAGTACAAAATATAATTTACTTTTTGATAAAATTATTATTTCATCATCATATATATATAATATATAATATATTAAATTTTAAATTTTAATTAAAATTATTAAAAAAAATAGAATAAAATTAATAATTAAAGTTATTGCTTTGTAAAAAAAAAATATTTAATTACAATTTGATTAGTTTTATTTTTAATATTAAATTCGGATTCGGATTCGGGCCGGTCTCGGGTTCGGGTCCATTCGAGTTCGGGCTCATTCGGGTTCGGGCCCATTCGGGTTCGGGTTTTTGAATTTTTGGTCAAATCGGGTTTGAGCGGGTTCGGGTTTGGATTTTTCTAGACGGGTTTTCGAGTTCGGTTCATTTTGCCACCTCTAACTACACTGTTAACAAAAATACAAGGGGAAACATGGTTCTGCTGGAACACAAACAATTCAAAAGATTCAAAGTAAAGAAAAAGTGTTAAAAGACAATTACTTCAATATGACGACAAACATTATCCATGTCCACGGTGGGAACTCCTTTGCACTAAATTTTGCAAACACGACGCCGTTTTAAATGCGTGTGTATCAAATCCAACATGAGCGTCAATCCATCCCTCCCTAAGGCCACCAAATCCAAATTAATTAAAACACTAATACCCAAATCAAAACCCCTTTTTAACACGTTTACTATTAAAAACTCACTGAGATTAACCTGAAGATAATCAGATAATAGAGGTTTAACCAGCATCTTAATCTCCCACTTCTTCAACGGCTCCCATAATATTTTTCTCTCATTTTCCCTTCCATTGGATATTTCCCGAACCATAACGGTCTTGGCATTTCCACGAGTTTCACTCATTTTTTATTTGGGGAAGGAGGGTTAAACGAATCGCGAAAAGTGGAATCTTCTTCTTTGACTTTTTCAATGGAGCCTTCCTGTCCAAGGTCGCGGCATCGTCGGCGGCGCGAAGGGAAAATAAGCCGGCTCTCGAATAGCTATCGGCTCGGCGTTGGGCTGTTACGGGCCAAATGTGTGTAGTTGACTCTTAGGGGCAGTCTTTTTAATACTTGTTTAAGTTTGTTAATTATGGCATTGTGGCAGTAACTTTACGGATATGAAGAAAACGAATTGAAAATGATTCTCTCATCTCTTACTCTAAAACTCCTATCTCTTTCTCTTTTCTTCTACTTCTTCTATAGATTCTTCTTCTTTCTTCTTATTTCTGTGAAGTGAAGTTTAGCTTGCATCATTGGTATCAGAGCCATCGATTCTGGCTATGGCAGAACAGTGGTCGACGGAATGGCGCGAAGAACTGCACAAAGATTTGGAGGAAATGCACGCAAAAATAGAGCAATTGTTTGAGCGCACACTCTAACGGTTTGATGAGGTTATTTTTAGAGAGACATTGTCGGTCCAAGCTAATTCCTTTGCGGACCAATCTCAGAGTTTAACCAAACACATGGTCTTGGAGATGGAAGGTTCATCCCAAAGGGGTGAAGTTAGCGACTCTGTTTCGACAGATCTTTTTGAGCCGAAACAAGAATTGAAGTTGGGAGCCTTTTATGAGACCAAGTTGCTAGGAGCATCTTATGAAACCAAGATGTTAGATTAAATGCTCAATAGAATGACAAGTGAAACTAGTCTATTTCGAGTAAAAGCACTAATCTAATTCCTAGTTCATTGAGTGATTTTGGTAATTTGTTTATGAATGGGAATGAGCTTGTGGATGTCGAAGACCCTTATGGGTTTAGGCTTTTGGTAACGGGTGAGCACTTGAAATTGGAGTTAGGAATGAATTTTCTTACAGCAGATGACATGAGTGCGATATCAACTTGCTTTAATTTCAATGTTGTAATGTTTGTAAATGCTGGAGAAGGAACTGTACAGAAAGAAAGAACGAGCACAATCGGTGTTTATGACTATAGCTTTGTCGAATGAGGGGATGTCTTAAGAACCATTGAAAGCATCAATGATGGTGGTGATATGCCATCTGTTTATCAATCAGCTCGCTTTGGAAACTTCAGTTATAGATTTAATGATTTTTCCTCGGGGAACTATTTGGTTGATATTCATTTTGCAAAAATTGTGAACACCGATGGCCTTAAAGGAATGAGAGTTTTTGAAGTCTTCGTTCAAGAAGACAAGGTACTGTCTGCACTAGATATATACTCTATTGTTGGAGCAAACAAGCCATTACAAGTGGTGGATATTAAAATTTCCGTGGGGAAGGGCAGGGCGATTGTTATAAGGTTTGAAAGTGTTTGTGGAAGCCTAATAGTTAATGGAATTTGCATAAAACGGGCAACAAAATTACTTGATAAAGCATCTCAAGTGAAATGCGATTATCTTGTATGCAACAATCATGCACAGGTTGTTCATGCTTCAGCTATTCTTATTATAAATAACCAAAATGAGCTCTACAAGATGGTATGTAAGCCTGATAAAACCGATCTAGATATACACATACCTACTGTCATGCTTATACAAGATGCTGGTGCAATTGTTAGTCTTAATGACATGCGTATTATTAATGAACCCATGGCTGTAGTCATTGTTTATGGTCTTGACAAGAAGGCTACTAGTGTTGGCGAAAAGAATGTCTTGATCTTTGATCCTGGTGGTGGTACTTTTGATGTCTCTCTTCTTACCATTGAAGAGGATATCTTTGAGGTGAAATTACCATTGATACCTTCATTTGCAGAATGTTTAACCCCTGAACGCCGAGTAAGGAAATTAACTCGCTTGGAAGATATTTATTCTATACTTATGCAATGTCCTCCGAGAAAACCAGTTCTTATTGGACCTAATTACCAAGCAAATATTCCAAAATGGGACTCACAGATTGCTAGGAACGCTTTTAATGATACAGATGTATCAGAAACTGCTGCTGGCAAAAATGAGAATGAACTGATGGGAACTTGTATCATTCCAATGCCAGCTTTGGAGTCTTCTGCAGATGATAACAAAGTTGGAAGTGGCGGAACTAATTGCAGTTGTGAGGACAAGGACTCTGTCATATGTGTCAGACAACAATTTTGGAAGCAAAAAGAGGAACTTAGGAAATCTCTTGGAAATGAGAGATTTGTGGAGCTTGGTTTCTGTGACATAGGTGAGCTAGTGGCAAAGAAATGGAGTGAGGAGGAGGAACAACTATTCCACAAAGTTGTATCCTTTAATCTGACATCTTTGGGGAAGAATTTCTGGGACAGCCTTGCTTCTGTTTTCTTTTATCGAACCAAAGAGGATATTGTCACTTATTACTTCAATGTATTTATGCTACAGAAGAGGTCTGAGCATAACAGATATGAATCAATGAGTATCGATAGTGATAATGATGAGTGGCAGGGGACTGATGATTCTGGCAACAATGAAGCTGAGATCTCAGATGAAGATGACTCTGTTGTTGAATCACATGTATGTCAAGAAGCTTTTGCTCATCATCAGAGCAAGGGAAATGGATTGTGTGTTTTTGATAAGGATGCTACAAATGAAACTTTTGATAATAACATTATAGGTTTTGCTACTGGTGCAGATGCTATCAAAATTTCATAAACATATTCTGGAAAGTTGTTTAGCAATTGTGATTCTGATCTCATAGCTCAGGTGCATGGGAAAACTCTCAAAGATGCACGAGGAGAACAAAAAGAACGAGAGGTCCAAGATGACTCATGCACATCTTCTGATACAGGGGCTGCATCACAAGAAACACATTTGAATGCTGACAGTGGTGATCAGTGGCAAGGAAGCTACAATGAGTTAAAGAATGGTGGTAGTCATAGATCTGGTTTGGAATCCATGACCACTAATCCAATGGCTTGGGGAGGATCAGTTAACCCAAGGGGGAAGCAGATGGAGCAAGCTTAGATTTGTCTCCTTTTGGGGGTTACCTCGGAGAATGTTGCTCATCACTTTGGTGTGACAAGGCCGGAGCAAGATCAGGCTGCAGTTGAATCTCATAGGAAAGCAGCGACTGCTACAGCTTCCATCCTTGAGGACATGGATGTTTTGAAGAGTGGGGTATTATTACGGGCCATATGTGTATAGTTGACTCTTATGGGCAGTCTTGTTAATACTTGTTTAAGTTTGTTATATTATGACATTGTGGCAGTAACTTTAGGGATATGAAGAAAAATGAATTGAAAATGATTCTCTCATCTCTTACTCTAAAACTCCTTTCTTTTATCTTCTACTTCTTCTACAAATTCTTCTTCTTTCTTACCTGTTTCTTTCGACTATCCTTCTTATTTCTGTGAAGTGAAGTTTTGGCTTGCATCATTGGCGTCTTGGAGTAACTGAACTGGAATTCGAAAGAGCGTCAGGGACCTGATAGGATACGCCGTTTTCGCCGATGATGACGCATCGATCACCTTCCGATGAGATGACTCCCTTTTTAACTGGCTTGCGGTAGTTGGACCGGCGGTGAGGGAGGGAGAGGGCGGGGTTGGAACAGGGCAGGTTAGTTTGGGTATTTGGGAATGGGGATGCGATGGGAGGGGAGGGGAAGGAGAAGGAGAAGTGGTGTCGTTTTGGGTTGGTTTTGATGGAAGGAAAGATAAGAGGTTGAGGCTTGGGAGTGAGGCCAGACTTGGCATTGAAAAGATGTTGAATTTGGATTGGTTTCTACTTTGTTTCAGTTCCAAATTCAAGAGAGAAGAGTGAAGTGGATAATTTCTTCCAGTTTTTCAGTTTCAACATGTTGGAAGGAGCGTGACCGAGCGAGCGAGCCAGAAGATTGCATGAGATATTTTTCTGAGCTTATTAAATAAAACGACTTCGTTATAGTGGCGGTTTAAATTGGTTTCGTTTTGCTTTCTGCATTAATTTTCAATTTCATAACTGTTTATATTTGATGCATGCTTACATAATAGTGAATCATATGATATTATTTAATTAATAAGTAAATTAAAATTTTTATAATTTTTTAAAAATAAATATAAATAATTTTTTTTTATTAATCAAAGAAATAATATCATGTGATTTATTGACAATGTATAAAATTTATATATTGATAATGTATCAAATATAAATTTATTTCATAAATTAATATGTATTTTTTATTTTCTATTTTTGAAAATAAGTAAGCAATAAGTATGACGAGTGGATTCGAGGTTTGCTCCTCAATATTTGAAAATTCTCTTTTCTTAATTTTCTTTAGGTCTCGACAGTCTTTGTATCAAAAATATATATATTTGAATATAAAAGATTTTTTTTTTTAAAGTGTCAAGTCAAAAAAATAATTCTAAAAAGGATAATGTCATGAATGATCCCTGAAGTTTATCAAATTTGTCAATGTAGTACCTCTACTTTAAAAATGTCTATTTTGATACTTAAAGTTTATACTCCGTGTGCTATTGTAGTACCTGTCAGTAACACCGTTAAAAATTGATGACGTGGCTTTTGTATACAATGAAAGCTTGACACGTGGTACCATATAAAGATGTCACGTGTACTAACTAAAAAATTATTATTTTAATTTTAAAAATAAAAATAATATTATTTTAAAAATATAATGATGACACGTGGCACCATATAATGATGCCACGTGTATTAACTTAAAAAAATTTAATAAATATTTTAAAAAAATTTAAAAAAATTTAAAAAAATTTAAAAAATTAAAATAATTTCATATTTAATTTTTATAATTTTTTAATAAATATTTTTTAAAAGAATTAAAATGATTTCATAATTTAATTTTTGTAATTTTCAAAAATAATTTTTTAAAAAAAATATATTTTTAAAAATTTTAGATATTATAAATTATTTAATATTTAATTTTAAAATATTTTATATTTTAAAAATAATTTTAGTTAAATATTTTAATTTTGTTATTTTTTAAAATTTTGAATTTAAAAAATAAAATTTAATTTTAAAAAATATTATTTAAATATAATTTTTAAGTTTTTTAAAAAGTTAGATATTAATTTTTAAAATAACTTTTATTTTTAATTTTTTTTAAATATATATTTTTATTTTTTATAAAAATTCAGATATTAATTTCTAAAAAATCAGGTACTGCCACGTGTCATCACCTGATTGGTCAATGTCACATCATCATCTATATTTAACGGTGTTAAGTCAAAGTACTATATTGATACATGGTTTGATAGTACAGGTACCACATTGAACATTTTTAAAGTACAGGTACCACATTGACAAATTTGATAAATTTCAGGAGCTATTCATGACATTATCTCTTCTAAAAAATTAGGTTAACCATTCAACACAAATGATTAATATTAATTGGGTTGAAATTAGTTAATTACTTATTAATTGATCAATTAAAAAAATGGGTCATGATAAACCGTTAGATTAATAAATGATGATTGTATGAGAGAAAGAGTTTATAATAACATGAACTGAACTCAAAGTAAGAAAACTTATAGAATCAAATTCGGATAGGACTTTAGAAACTAAAGAGACATTAAAAATATAGTTTGTGGTATGCTTCTGAGTTGCTGATTTATTTTTCCTTTCCGTTTGTAATCTGGATCCAGAGTTTTACAAGCCAAGTGATTGAATGATTAATGAAGTTGGTTATTTTCAAGTTTTGTCAAGTCTTTTTGCTGTAGCGAAGCACTTGGGTCAACGTTGTGGCATATATCCTGAATTGCATTCAAATCTTCCCTTTCTCAATAACTTAAAAAAAAAAAAAATTACAAACAAATATTATCAGGATATTTTTTAAAATTAATATATTATTTATACTAATAATATTTATATTAAATATAACAATTGATAATTTTATTTATTATTTTTAATACATTTGATGAATATATTATTATATATAATAATTTTAAAAAAGTCAAAAAAAGAAAAAGAAAAAAAAAACAATTAGCTACGCATTGACATTCGTATCTACGTACATAGATGAAGCAAAATACTTCCTTGATGTTTTTATTTGTCACCTTGGCAAGGCAAAAATAGCAAAATACAATGCGATACAATATAATACATGCCTAAACAAAGCTCTTCAGGGTAAGGCAAAAACAAATAGACTTAAATTTATCACTTCCCAAGTGCCAAAAATATATATTTTTTTTTATCACTTCCCAGGAGCGATTGTCGTACTTGGACAATTCCCAGGTGAAAAAGGAAAATATAGAGGTAAATGAGAAAAACATCACAGTCGTTCCATCCAACCATAAATTCCTTGATGCTTTTTGATTCCTACCAACCCATCACTAGTAATTTCTTCCCATCATAAATTTTGGATGTTTACCCTAACTGGTCCTTTATGTTAATGGTAAGAATTGGCCCTCAGTGACTCAATCTGAGTTTTACAATAAGGTTAATTAATACCTTATTTGACCTTTGAATTATAATAAATTATCTAATGTGATATTTGTACTATGATTTTGTTAATTTATGTGATACTTATTTTTAACATCATTAATTATTAACGATAATTTGGATATTGACCATTGAAATAATAACCATGGATAATTTTTGACCACATCATTAACATAAATATTTTTGAAGTACATGTGGCACCACACATTGATTGTCACGTGTATTATCAATAAAAAAATAAAAATAATAAGTTTTTGAAAAATAAAAAAACCATTTTTTTCCCTTTTTTCCTCTCCCCCCCTTGATTGTCCTTATTCATGCTGAATCCGGTTAATCATAGGATAGATTTGGTCAAAGGAAGTCGGATCCAAAGCTGGTAAGTCGGATCAACCTGAAACCAGGTCGGAACGCTCTGCGAATCTGACTTGTTTCAAGTCGATCTGCCTCATTAGCATCGGGTCCGGCCTCCTCTGGTAAGACTCGGCTAGTGATTGGTTGAATTTAGCTTGAAAGATGAGAGGGGAGGAAAGAGAGAAAGAAAAAAAAGAAATATGTATTCAAATTTTTATTTTTAAAATGACACCTAAAAAGATGATGTGGTAAATAATTTGATAAAATATATCACGTGTTATTATGTGATTGAATGACATTCATGATTTATTTTATTTAACGATAATTTTAAGTAACACATTAATAAACGGAATGATGATACAAGTGCGACATTATATACTTTTAAAGTAAAATATCATATTAGACAATTTACGAGAGACCACACAAATATTAACCCTTTACAATATTTCAAAAACCTTGTTTTGCATTAGTACATTCAGCTTTTTCCCAATTGTCTCCGTCATTTTAAGATGAAACCATCAAATATAGGCTGTCCTGACATTTTCCAATTTTGAAGGTTGTGGGGGGACATCACGTGAGAGCACATGGGGTGAGAGAGTCAGTCAACAAAAGAGAGTGAAGTGAAAGTAAGGAAGGAGAGGTGAAATGGAAATGGAAAAATGAGTAAGTAAATGTTAGCATTTATTTTTTTTTGGTTTCTTAAGGTATTTTCAGGTTTCGTCTAGGACTAATTCTCCGAAGTACTGTCGGACGCCAAGGCGGGAACATCCACAAAGGCTCAAAATCGAGACCTCATACTTACGCGACCAGAACCCATTCCACTCAATTCAACCTTCGTTGGTAAGCATTAATGAAGGATGATGTTAGTACTACCAGCAAAATAAAAGGGTTGATTGTAAACACCGAATTTTATCCGGATTTTAATTTGAATTTTATTTTTTTTAATTAAATAATAAAAAAAACCAAAAAAAAAAAAAAAGAGGATAAATTCAAAATTAAAAAAAAAAAACCAGGTTTGATTGAACTAAACTTATTCTTTAGATCAGGATCAGTCTTTAGAAATGAAAAAAACTCTTTATCAGATTAGATTTCTAAACCCAAGTAAACTAAAACTCTCTTGTGATTTTTCCCTATTTAAAGAACCCAAGCCTCAACCACAAAAAAACACATCAGAAAAAAGATACAATTTTCGGAATACAAGATCAAGATTAGTAGAGAAAAAAAAACATTTTTTTTGTGAATTTCGAAATTGTGGGTATTAGTGCTAGGATCAGTTTTGAAAGGTGTTTGATAAAGAAAAATCTAGGTTTTAAATAGACGAAGCATAGGCTAGAAGGTGGTGACCATTCGGCGGTCAACGGAGTAGATCGGAGGAGGTAAAGTTTCGAGTTTTGATTTCAGATCTAGGAAATTCTAGAGAGATTTGGGTGAAACTAATTTAGTTTTTGAGTTGAGGAGATCGAAAAGAATTTTTTGAGATTTGTTTTGGATTTTTTCGACCACCGGAGATCGACGGCAGCGGCGACACCCACCGGAATCTGGGTTTTGAAGAACACTCATCAGTGTTCTTGAGGAAAAAAAATTCAGAGGAAAAAAGGATTTTTTTTTAAAAAAAAAAAACTGGTACAGAAATGAACAAAAAAAATTGATTTTAAAGTGACAGGCGGGTTGGGCCAGGCGACCCGCGCGCCGGCCCGACCCGTATGTCCTGATTGTTTTTTTTGTTGTTGTTGTTTTTGTTGTTTATGTGTTGTTTATTTTTTGTTTGTTTGTTTATTTATTTTCTTTATTATTACTAATAGTATTTTAAGGTTTTTTTTTTTTGTTTTGTTTTTGTAGGATTATTGTTTACTAATTATTTATTATTAAATATTTATTAACAATTAGTTTCTATATATATATAAAAACTATTATTTATTTTAGTTGCTACTATTATATTATTAACTATTATTTTATTATATTATTAATTGATATTATATATTATATTGTTAATTACTATATTTATTTAGTATTATTAACCATTGATTTATTAATAAAATAATTTTTTTGATGATTAGTTATTTTAAAATTAATAAATGGAGATCTTTTCCAATGATGAAATTCAAAAAATTACGAACGGTTGATTTCTGAGAAATTTCTAGGTGAGAGAATTCTCTTAAAAATTCTCCAGAATGAATGAAAGGATTTTTTTAAGGGATTATTTTCGATATCAATAAAGGTCAAAATTTATTTTTTAAAATAATTAATTTTCAATGTCTCTTTTTCAAGATAATTTTCCATAATAGATGCCTAATTAAAATTGAATGATAAATTAAGATTTTTTCCGATGATGAAATTCGAGAGAGTCACGAATGGTTGACTTTTAAGAAATTTCTAGGTGAGAAAAATTCTCTTAAAAATTTTCCAGAATGAGTGAAAGAATATTTTAAGGGATAATTTTAGATATTAAGATCAGAATTTCTTTTTCAAACAAACATTAATAAAATGCGGATTAATTTTGGAAGATTAATTTAAGAGAAATAATTTTGTTAAATAATTTAACTTTTCCGATGAAGGGGCCTCTTCAATAGAACGAATGGTTTCTTTTGAATATTCTCAAGGTGAGTAGACGTTTTTTAGTAATTTCTCCAGAATGAATGGAAGGAAGACCTAAAAAATGATTTTCAAAATTTCTAACAACTAAAATGAAAATAGGATAGACAAGATTATTTAATTAAGACTTTTTAAGTATCACAAGACTAATTAGGTACTATCTCTTAGATATATGTTGTGAGGGTGCTAATCCTTCCTCACACGTAACCGTACTCCCGAACCTAGTTCTGATAAGTAGACCAGAACCTATTCTTTTTAAGGTGCCTTAGTTAAGCTTAGGATTACTTTAAATAGGATATATTCATATAGGTGACTAATCACACCTAGATTAGATGATTAATGGCGACTCCATTGATTTGCGTCTAGCATGCTGAATTCGCATTTGACACGTTATGACAGTTTGGCGACTCCATTGGGGACATTAGAGAGTCGAGCCATAGATTAGTCTTGTGATACTTTAGGTTTGAAATATTGGTCTTAAAAAGTGTTTAATTTTTGTTCTTATCTTCTTTTTAATTTTTATTTTATTATTTGTGATAATTCTTGTTTCTTATACATTGGTGGGAAAGAGAAGGTTTGAATGTCCCTTCACACACACGACACACAGCATATCATAAAGCCCTATACCCGGGCTCGTCCCTTTTAGGAGGGGGTAAAGTACCTACGCCTTCGTGGGGTGATAACCTCCGCAACGGCTAACGAAACACCTTCAGAGAGTAAAGTACCAAAGTTTTCGAGAGGTGATAACCTCCGCAGCAACTTTAGAAAATACTCTCACCCAAATTGAACCCTTCTAGTTGGAGCCTATAATGGGTGAGGAATGGGGTGCCTTACTTATCCTACATGGATGATGTTAAGGAGCAATTCGGGGACCTGTTAGATGTCTAATATCCCGAAGCCCAGCATATAGATAACACATAAGAGCCCATCCTAAGTTAGAGCCTTGTCCACCTTTTTCATAGATAATAACCCGAAATAGGACATATGAAGGAATGTCCTTGTATTTTATTTTATTTTTCTTTATTTTCACATTTTCTTGTTAAAATTGTTGTGAATAACATTTCATTTGTGTCCAGCTTCGTATAGTCATTGCGTATGTCATAAACTTCATCATTTAGATATTTTCATCATGCATTTACCATGTACATTTTTTAACCATGCTAATGCATTTACCATGTACATTTTAACCATGCTCATGCATTTACCATCATTTTTTAATAATGCTCATGCATTTACCATGTATATTTTTCATAATGCTTATACATTCACCATGTATATTTTCATAATAGTCATACACTCATCATGTACATTTTTCGTAATGTTACTGTTAAGCTTTGTGAATATTTTTGATATTGTCATGTAAATTAATTTTTTTCTTTCATTTATTTGCATCCATGTGCATTTCATAAA
This sequence comes from Fremontodendron californicum, assembly GCA_030761205.1. Lineage (NCBI taxonomy): Eukaryota > Viridiplantae > Streptophyta > Magnoliopsida > Malvales > Malvaceae > Fremontodendron > Fremontodendron californicum. Next base: position 8,275,487 of record JAULJL010000007.1, on the reverse strand, counting down.
GACATGAGACCTGAATTTTAAAATTGTGGTAATGAAAGGTTCAAGGATGGCTCAAAAAGATCTTGGGGGCATTCCTACAACATTCGTTCATGGGTTAAAGCAATGACAGAGGAACAGGTTGCTAGGATGAACAAAATAGAAAAAACCCAGGGTGAGATTAGAGAGCAATTAAACTCGTTGTTGAAAATGATGAAGAGTCTGAAAGGGAAAGATAAGACAGATGAATCCGACTCTGAGGGAAAGAATCAGAATGTGGGTGAATCTTCGTATCCACCAGGTCTCCAATCTCAAGTTCAAATACCTCAACAAGTGCAGTCGCTACAAGCACCATTCGTAGGAGGATTTAACTATCTGGGATATAAAATTTCTGCCCCAGGGGCAAAGATAGATCCTGTCCGAATTCTAGATTTAGATGATGAAGAAAGGCTGAAGGAAGTTGAAGAGATGGACTCTCGTAAGATGAAATTGAATGAAGAAAGACTCCGGGCTGTTGAGGGTTTGGATTTCTATGGTTCTATGGATGCTGAAGGGCTTTGTTTGGTTCCAGATGTGGTTATCCCGCCCAAGTTCAAGACTCCTGATTTCGAGAAGTGTGATGGGTCCAAGTGCCCCATATCTCATATCACCATGTTTTGCCAGAAGATGGCTGCTTTTGTGAAAGATGATAAGTTGCTCATCCATGTCTTCCAGGACAGCCTTACAGGTTCTGTTGCCAGGTGGTATGTTCAGCTAGATAAGAACCGCATCCGTACTTGGAAGGAATTAACAAAGACGTTCATTAGTCAGTACAAGCACATTGTTGACATGGCCCCAGACCGTTTAACCTTATAGAATATGGAGAAGAAAGCTACTGAAAGCTTCAAAGAGTATGCTCAGAGATGGAGGGATATTGCTGTCGAAGTTCAACCACCTCTTACTGAAAAAGAAACTACAGTCTTGTTTGTTAGTACCCTTAAAGAACCATATTATGAAAAGATGATTGGGAATGCCACCAAGAATTTTGCAGACATGGTAATCTCCAGGGAGATAATTGAGAATGCTATAAAGAGTGAGAAGCTTGAAACTAGAGAGACATCCGATGCAAAGAATGAGGCATCTAAAAAGAAAGAAGAAGATGTTAAAACTGTGACTTATGGAGGACAACAAACAAAAGATCTTCCCCCATACCATCCATATCCCATGTACCAACATTATTATCCCATTGTAAATAATGTTGCACCACAACCAACTTTTCGGCCAAACTTTTACTCACAACCACCTACTTTCATGATTGGTCCATCTACACCTGCAGCTAGGCCTGTTCCCCAAAGAAGACCAAGAAACAGTCAGGAGAAAATTCCGATCCCAATTTTTGATCTTTTGCCTTTGTTGATAAAAAACCAGTACCTTACTCCTGTGTCTTTAAAGATAATTCCAAATCCATCAGCAAGGAATTATAATCCTAACAGCAAGTGCGATTATCATATAAGAGCAATTGGGCATTCAATGAAAAAATGCAGACAGTTGAAAGAAAAGATTGAAGATCATCAATGACGGTACTTTAACTTTGGATGTTTTGGAATAATGGAGATCTGGAGTTTGAATATGGGGAATGTCACCTCAAATACTTCGTCTGAATAATTTCAAATTTGTGATGTTTTCATTTTTCTCCTAGGCATGGCGTTTTTAACATTGATTAGGTGTTTGATAGTTTTGTTGGAAATTGTTTATGTTTGCATGACTTATTTTGGAAAATGTTTTGGATCTAAATAAAATGGTGATTATTGTTAATAAATGAACTTTGCAACCTATTCCCATGACCAGTTAGTTGTAAAAGCTTGATTTCTTTGATTGCCTAAATTTGAAGTGTCGTGAACCTTACCTTTCTTTTGACCAGGAAATGAATCCCAAAAGGTCAATGATCTTCGTCTAAGCAATGAGCAATGAAATGATCATTTGATTTGCAAAACATTTTTTGGAGAACCAATTCATGAGGCACTCTCTTGAAAGAATCTAGATTTTGGTAATTTGATAAGTGTCAAGGCTATCTAGAGCTTTAAACACATCACTCCTAAGTTTCTCAACCATGCCCGAACTTTTCTTTTCCTGAATGGTGTCCTTTACTCACATATTTGGGGCAAAATTACCTTAAAAGCCATATTTTTCCAGTATCCTTGAATGCTTTGATTTGAGTAACACCCATTTTCACCCAGTTATCCTTTGCCATATCTTGGGGGAGGATTACCAAAGAGCCAAATGACCTGATGTTTTTCTTTGCACACCATTACTGACTCGTGCAAACTTTGTTTTCCTCTATGATCGAATGAAATTGCATGGACACTTTGAAAAAGCCGGAATAAGGAGGATTGTCGAGTTGGGCCTTCATTTGGATAGGCACATTGAGAGGATGCATGAGTTGCACAAAAAACAAAAACTGCGATATCATGCATATGAGATATTCAAATGATTTTAATGGCAATTCTTATTATCTACTTCTCCTGGGGTTTGCTCCTCAACGGAAATATTCATACTAGACATGAGAAATGGCCATCTTTCGTATTTCTTTCACAAAATGAGAAATTATCCTTTGCTACCCCCTTTGAGCCTATTGGATTCTTGTTTTATGAATAAACCTTGACCAAGGATCACCCTCCACATTGGGGGCAAGTATGAAGAATTATCTTTCTATGGAGGATCATACATTTGGATCATATTTTTACACCACGAAAAGAATGCCTTATGTCAGGGGGGCAAATATTGAAATGGATTGAGTTTCAAATTTTCAAACTCACTTTATGATAGGAAAGTCTGTGAAAGGAAAGAAGAAAAAAAAGAAAAGAAAAGTTCACAAGATGAAATCCTCATGAAGAGAAATGATCCATGGTTCGATTACCTTCAAAATAATAAAAAAAAGATATGAGATATTTTGAGATGAAGAAATGATCCTTGGTTTAATTACCTTTAAACACACTTTTGGGCCTGATTATCTTTTTTTTCATAACCCCAAACCTTAGCCTACATTACAAGCTTTGAAAAGTCCATTTTGATCAAGTATGAATATTTAAGTTTAAGAGTTTTTCCTCTGATTTTATCTCATCCTTTTGAATTGTCATTGAAGAAATTTGAATTCTCAAATGCATGGTAGAGCAAAAAAAAAAAAGCTCTAGGGTTAAAACCCAAAAACGGGCAGTCTAGAGCAAAAAATTTGAAAGCAACTCTGCATAACTGTGCCAAGGCCTAACAAGAAGTACAAAAGAAATGATATTTTGAACCCACCAGGAAACACCGAACACTTTTGAGAAACTTAAGAAGGTCAACATTATTTTGATGACTTTGCCCGAAATTGGAAATCCTTTTTCCTTTCTTGTCCAAATTTTGAACCCATCATGACATTTGTTGAATTGCTATTCATCAAGAAACTTAGAAAGTGTGCCAAAATGGATTGTGTTTTCAAAATAATTTTTTTTGTGAAAACCTGATTGTTGAAGGAAATTCATTGTGAGTTTAGATGAAGAAACATTGATTTTTCCCTTATGTGATGAAACCTCCCTTGATAACCAAAACCTTGACAAATTGGAATACTCAATGAACCAAATTGTGATTCACCTTATCCATTCTTGCAGTAATCACCTGTTTTTAGGAGATCCAAAGTTGCATTTTTTGTTTAGAAAATAGAAACTTGATTTTCGAACATGGAAACTCGAACATGGAAACTTGATATGGGGCAATTTTCATGGGGGCGTGATTGAAAAATGATTTTTGGGCATATTCTTTCTTTTCAAAGAATTTTCAAAAAGATTAGAACATGAAAACATTCAAGTTTGGAATGATATATATTTGAGTTTTGAACCAGTATGATGAGAGTGACGGCAAAAATGAGAAGGTTTTTTACCATAATGAGAGGACTGGTTTCTAGAATGGGATCTATTGAGTCGGCAAATTGCAGAGTAGGCTCTTTTGCATCATTTCATTGAAGATTTTTCAGTTTGAAATTTGAATATGCTTGAAGATGACATTCTGGGAAGAAAGGAGAATATGATGAGAATAATAAAAGAGTCTGAAAATACATCTGTTTAAAACCTTGGGACTAAACGAGATGTCTTTTTGAGAAAGAAAAGGGTATTGTGATCAGCTGATGAAATTAGAGGAGATCAGCCTGGTCCTAAGTCCAAGCGTTTGGAAATTGAAAAATGACGAAACGATGAGCTTGAGTATCCTTTTGTCATAGTTAAAGATTCATGATATTAGTTTGCATTCCATCACGTGACATTTATTTTATATAATTGCATTTCATGGCATTCATGTCATTCATCGCATGGATTTAACATATAAGAAAGATTTTAGTTTTTGAATTTTGAAATTAAACTCTTTTTAAGGATGGTTATTTTCAAGGTGAAGTATTGAATCTCGGTTGAGGAAGATCTTCAAGGTAAGAGTTTTGAGCATTCAGTTGAGGAAACCATAAAAAGTGGTATCTTTTCAAAGCCTCTGGGATCTTTTCAAAACCTCTGGGTAATTTTTCGAAGGCTCCGGGTAATTTTTCAAAGCCTCCGGGTAATTTTTCAAGACCTTCGGATATCTTTTCAAAGCCTCCGGGTAATTTTTCAAAAACCTTCGGGTAATTTTTCAAAGCCTCCGGATATCTTTTCAAATCCTCCGGGTATCTTTTCAAAGCCTCCGGTTAATTTTTCAAAAACCTCTAGGTAATTTTTCAAAGCCTCCGGGTATCTTTTCAAAACCTTCGGATAACTTTTTTAAAAAACCTCCGGGTATCTTTTCAAAGCGGAGGCAATTTTCTTTAAAACCTCCGATATTTTTCAAAGTCTCTGGTATCTTGTCAAAGTCTCCGTATAATTTTTCAAAGCCTCCGGGTAATTTTTTACAACCTCCGGGTATCTTTTCAAAGCTTTCGGGCATCTTTTCAAAACCACCGGTTAATTTTTCAAAGCCTCTGGGTATCTTTTCAAAACCTCTGGGAATCATTTTACAAGAACCTCCAAGTATCAATTCAGAACTTTTGGATAAAAATTTTCAAATATCTCAGGAGTCTTCTTTTTAATTTTGGTATTTAAAGTTGAAGCCTCGGTGGAGGAGTATGTTTTCATGTTAGGTTTATTTAAAGTTGAAGCCTCGGTGGAGGAGTATGTTTTCGTATCAGGTTTATTTAAAGTTGAAGCCTCGGTGGAGGAGCATATTTTCACGTTGAGTTTATTTAAAGTTTACGCCTCGCTTAGAGGAGCTTTTCTATGATGGAATTTTCTTTACGTACATAGATCTTTTTAATGTTTGAGAACTTAGTAGGGTGTCTACGTCTTTGCACATCCCCTGTTTCTCAGGGAGTGCACAAAGAGGGGCAACTGTAGACACCGGATTTTATCCGGGTTTTAATTTGAATTTTATTTATTTTCGAATTAAATAATATAAAAAAATCAAAAAAAAAAGAAAATCAAAAAAGAGAGGATAAATTCAAAATTAAAAAAAAAATCAGGTTGGATTGAACTAAACTTGTTCTTTAGATCAGGATCAGTCTTTGGAAATAAAAAAAAAAAACTCTTTATCAGATTAGATTTCTAAACCCAAGTAAACTAAAACTCTCTTGTGATTTTTCCCTATTTAAAGAACCCAAGCCTCAACCACAAAAAAAAATCAGAAAAAAGATACAACTTTCAGAATACAAGAACAAGATTAGTAGAGAAAAAAAAAATTTGTGAATTTCGAAATTTTGGGTATTAGTGCTAGGATCAGTTTTGAAAGGTGTTTGGTAAGGAAAAATCTAGGTTTTAAATAGACGAAACATAGGCTAGAAGGTGGTGACCATTCGGCGGTCAATGAAGTAGATCGGAGGAGGTAAAGTTTCGAGTTTTAATTTCAGATCTAGGAAATTCTAGAGAGATTCGGGTGAAACTAATTTGATTTTTGAGTTGATGAGATCGAAAGGAATTTTTTGAGATTTTTTTTGACCACCGGGGATCGACGATAGCGGCGACGATCGACGGCGAGCGACGGTGACACCCACCGAAATCTGGGTTTTGAAGAACACTATCAGTGTTCTTGAGGAAAAAAAATTAGAGGAAAAAAGGATTTTTTTTTTATTTTTAAAATAGGTATAGAAATGAACAAACTTTTTTTTTATTTTATTTTTAAGTGATAGGCGGGTCGAGCCAGGCGATCCACGCGCCAGCTCGACCAGTATGTCCTGATTCCTTTTTTTTGCTTTTTTTTTTTTGTTGCTGTTTATTTTGTTTTTTTTGTTTGTTTGTTTATTTATTTATTTATTTGTTTGTTTGTTTGTTTTTTATTTATTTATTTTTTATTTATTGTTTTTTTTATCTATTTTCTTTATTATTACTAATAGTATTTTAAGTTTTTTTTTTGTTTTTTTGTTTGTTTTTGCAGGATTATTGTTTACTAATGATTTATTATTAAATATTTATTAACCATTAGTTTCTATATATATAAAAAAAACTATTATTTATTTTAGTTGCTACTATTATATTATTAAGTATTATTTTATTATATTATTAATTGATATTATATATTATATTCATTTAGTATTATTAACCATTGATTTATTAAAAAATAAGTTTTTTGATGATTAGTTATTTAAAATTAATAAATGGAGATCTTTTCCAATAATGAAATTCAAAGAAATTACGAACGGTTGATTTCTGAGAAATTTATAGGTGAGAGAATTCTCTTAAAAATTCTCCAGAATGAATGGAACGATTTTTTTAAGGGATTATTTTCGATATCAATAAAGGTCAAAATTTATTTTTTAAAATAATTAATTTTCAATGTCTCTTTTTCAAGATAATATTCCATAATAGATGCCTAATTAAAATTGAATGATAAATTAAGATTTTTTTTATGATGAAATTCAAAAGAGTTGCGAATGATTGACTTTTAAGAAATTTCTAGGTGAGAAAAATACTCTTAAAAATTCTCGAGAATGAGTGAAAGAATATTTTAAGGGATAATTTTCGATATTAAGATCGAAGTTTATTTTTCGAACAAACATTAATAAAATGTGAATTAATTTTGAAAGATTAATTTAAGAGAAATAATTTTGTTAAATAATCTAACTTTTCCGACGACAGAGCCTCTTCAATAGAACGAATGGTTTCTTTTGAATACTCTCAAGGTGAGGAGACGTTTTTTAGTAATTTCTTCAGAATGAATGGAAGGAAGACTTAAAAAATGATTTTCAAAATTTCTAACAACTAAAATGAAAATAGGATAAACAAGACTATTTAATTAAGACTTTTTAAGTATCACAAGACTAATTAGGTACTATCTCTTAGATAGGCGTTGTGAGGGTGCTAATCCTTCCTCACACGTAACCGTACTCGCGAACCTAGTTCTGATAAGTAGATCGGAACTTATTCTTTTAAAGTGCCTTAGTCAAGCTTAGGTTTACTTTAAATAGGATAGATTCATATAGGGTACTAATCACACCTAGATTAGATGATTAGTGACGACTTCATTGATTTACGTCTAGCATGCTGAATTCGCATTTGACACGTTATGACATTGACAAGTAACAGGAACAAAGACAGCAGGCATTGCTTATTGTGAATCAAACATAATTACCATCTTTGAGGAAATTAGACAAATCCTAAGATGCCTATTTTCCTTCTCTATACACTCTTCTAGAAACTTCCCCCTCCTCCTCTCCAAAATGGTAATACTCTCTGTTCTCTACGCTTTCACTTTCGTGGGGGAGGAATTGATACACTATTGAGCGTTAGCATAAAGAGATCAAGAGTAAATAATACAGATTTGATTCAATACGAATTAATCTAAATTATAAAAAAATTTACTCAGATCGATTCAATACAAATCAAATCAGATGAGTTACACAACCTCAGACGAATCTAATCAATACCACCCAAGTTGAAGTTTTCTATTGTTTTTAGCAATTTAATTAAAACAGTGTGAATCACAACGTTGACAAGCTAGAAAGGAGTACTTTTGTCAGAATATGAACTGGCAAGACAATAAAATTTCTTCATTTGTTTTTCTTTTCCTTTTCTTTTAATTTCTAAGAGAGAATTGGGGAGTTTTTTTTTTTTTTCCGATAAAGGGGTAATTTAAAACTTTTATTACTTAACAGAGGTAGTTTTAAACTTATTTCCCTTAATGAGGTACTTTATGCCAGATCATTGCCATGTCATATATTTTTTCTAATATGACAGGGAGTAAGGTCATGATTAGGCTTTTTTTTTTCTCTTTCCCTCTCTTCCACGGTTTCAGCAATGGATACAGAGATCTAGATTAAACATCAAAATCCATTATTCTTGTAGAACCTAGATTAATCTTGTAGAAGTTGTAGAACCTAGATTAAATACCAAAATCCATTAATGTTGTAGAACCCAGCTTAAACACCAAAATTCATTACTCTTGTAAAACTTGAAATTTTCAAATCTAAATTTTCTCACTTTCTCAGAAACCAAACAACTTAAACATCAAAACCCATTAAAATTTTCTAAAAAAAAACCATTTTAATAAACTCCAAACAGCAAAAAAAATCTTTAACTTGGCCAATCCCACCTATAATAAATGCAAAAATCTAATTCACATTCTATTCTTTCAAAACCCATACATCCATGCCAACACTGTTATTGTTTTTTTTTTTGCAAATACTTTTTGGAGAATTTGAGGGTTGTGAGAGGTGAGATTTGTGAAATAGATAAAAGGGTAAGGAGAGATCTATTGACGGTGAAAGAAGTCTACCAACGTTAGAAAACCAAGGAAGGGAGATCGGGAGGTCGAGAAAGAAAAAACAAAGAAGAAGGACGAAGATGGAGCAGTGGAGTAGTTATTGCCGGATCTGATCTTCGATTGTCAAATTTGCAGCCAACTTGGTCGATGGTGATGGCTAAAGAGGGCAAAGGAAAGAAGAAGCAAGAAAGAGAGAAAGAAAGAGAGAGAGACAAAGAGATAAGAGAAAAAAAGAAAAGAAAAAATAAATAAATAAATTGAATTGAATTATTTTTTGGTCATGATAAATTTTAAAAATGTAAAAAGTTAGCAGAGATCTCAACATTTTCTCCATAGCTGAAAGCCTGAAACCTTAGGTGGTATAAGGAGCGTGCAAAAGAGGGAGAGAAAAAAAAAAAAAAAAAACTTAAGCACGACCTTACTCCCCTGTCATATTTAAAAAATATGACATGACAATGATATAGAATGTTGGAAAAATCTTAAGCACTTAGTTATTATTTCATTACTTGTTAAATATATATATATATATATATAAAAGAACACAATATATATATATATATTCAAATATACGAATATACGGACATTAAAGAAAATAACATATACTCACAGTTTTCGGTAGAACCAAAAATAGAATATTGAGTCAATGTAAAACCTCTGACCTTAAAACGATTATTGCTTGTCTATCAGGTGCTTACAGTATATTGCAACTCGTCTCCCAGGCCTCCTCGATAACGCTACTGTCGAGAGCACAGTCGAAACAACACAGCGAACCGAAAAGATGATACAATCTCTCTCGAAGAATAGAAAAAATCAATGTATAAAACAGGCGGAAGCCTTGGCTATTTACATAAAACTATAAGTTTGTTAGAATAGACACACCAAATGACAAGAACCGGTTCGATCAAAAAACAATAGAAAAAAACCGAACCGTCATGTCTAATCTTAACAGACAAACCATTTAAAAAGGAAACGGTTCGGTCAAGGATCGAACCAACATGTTTTATTCAGATAGGTTGGTCGATCGGTTGGGAGATATCGGTTCGGTTTGGACCGAAAAAATAAGTCGGTTGGGCAGTAAAAAATTAATTACTAACCCAAACCCGACCCGACCCAACCTTGGCTATTTAGAGAAAACCATAAATTTGTTCAAATAGGCATACCAAATGACAAGAACCGGTTATGTCAAAAAACCAATAGAAATAAACCGAAATGACATGTCTAATCCGAACAGACAAGCCATTTAAAAAAGAAACGGTTCGGTCAAGGATCGAACCAACATGTTTTACTCAGACAGGTTGGTCAGTATCAATTCGGTTTGGACCGAAAAAATAAGTCGGTTGGGCAGTACTGATTTTGTTTGGACCAAAAAAATAAGTCGGTTTGGACCGCAAAAATTAATTATTGAGCCAAACCCAAACCCAAACCCGACCCAACCCAGCCTTGGCTATTTATAGAAAACTATAAGTCTATTCGAACAGACACACCAAATGACAAGAACTGGTTCGGCCAAAAAACCAATAGAAAGAAACCAAACATGCATGTCTAATCCGAATAGATAAGCCATTTAAAAAGGAAACGGTTCGGTCAAGGATCGAACCAACATGTTTTATTCAGACAAGTTGGTCGGTTGGTTGGGCAGTATCGGTTTGGTTTGGACCGAAAAAATAAGTCGGTTGGATAGTAAAAAATTAATTACTGACCCAAACCCAACCCGACCCAACCTTGGCTATTTACAGAAAACCATAAGTCTGTTCGAACAGACACACCAAATGACAAGAACCGATTCGATCAAAAAACCAATAGAAAAAAATCGAACCGACATGTCTAATCCGAAGAGACAAGCCATTTAAAAAGGAAACGGTTCGGTCAAGGATTGAACCAACATGTTTTATTCAGACAGGTTGGTCGATTGGTTAGGCAGTATCGGTTCGGTTTGGATCGAGAAAACAAGTCGGTTGGGTAGTAAAAAATTAATTACTGCCCAAACTCGACCCGACCTAGCCTTGGCTATTTATACAAAACCATAAGTCTGTTCGACAGACCAAATGACAAGAACTGGTTCGGTCAAAAAATTAATAGAAAAAAACCAAACTGGCATGTCTAATCCGAACAGACAAGCCATTAAAAAGGAAATGGTTTGGTCAAGGATCGAACCAACATGTTTTATTCAGACAGGTTGGTCGGTCGATTGGGCAGTATCGGTTCGGTTTGAACCGAAAAAAAGTCGGTTAGGCAGTAAAAAATTAATTACTGACCTAAACCCAAACCCGACACGACCCAGCCTTGGCTATTATAGGAAATCATAAGCCTGTTCGAACAGACACACCAAATGACAAGAACCGGTTCGGTCAAAATACTAAAAGAAAGAAACCGAACCTGTATATCTAATCCAAACAGATAAGCCATTTAAAAAGGAAACGGTTAGGTCAAGGATCGAACCAACATGTTTTATTCAGACATGTTGGTCGGCCGGCTGGGCAATATCGGTTCGGTTTGGACCAAAAATAAGTCGGTTGGGTAGTACAAAATTAATTACTGACCCAAACCCGACCCGACCCAGCCTTGGCTATTTATAGAAAACCATAAGTCTGTTCGAACAGACACACCAAATGACAAGAACCGGTTCGGTCAGAAAACCAATAGAAAGAAACCGAATCGGCATGTCTAATCCAAATAGACAAGCCATTTAAAAAAGAAACAGTTTGGTCAAGGATTGAACCAACATGTTTTATTCAGACAAGTTGGTCTATCGGTTGGGCAGTAACGTTTCGGTTTGGACCGGGAAAAAAAATCGGTTGGACAATAAAAAATTATTATTAACCTGAACCCAAACTCAACACGACCCAGCCTTGGCTATTTATAGAAACCATAAGTCTGTTCTAACAGACACACTAAATGACAAGAAACGGTTCGGTCAAAAAACCAAAAGAAAGAAACCGAACCGGCATGTCTAATCCAAACAGACAAGCCAATTAAAAAGGAAATGGTTCGGTCAAGGATCGAACCAATATGTTTTATTCAAACAGGTTGGTCGGTCGACTGGGCTGTATCGGTACGGTTTGGAATGAAAAAACAAATCGGTTGGGCAGTAAAAAATAAATTACTGACCCAAACCCAACCCAGCCTTGGCTATTTATAGAAAACCATAAGTCTGTTCGAACAGACACACCAAATGACAAGAATCGGTTCAGTCAAAAAACCAATAGAAAAAAAAATGAACCGGCATGTCTAATCCGAACATACGAGCCATTTAAAAAGAAAACGACTCGGTCAAAGATCGAACCAACATGTTTTATTCAGACAGGTTGGTCGGTCGGTTGGGCAGTATCGGTTCGGTTTGGACCGAAAAAATAAGTCAGTTAGACAGTAAAAAATTTATTACTGACCCAATCCCAAACTCGACCCAGCCTTGGCTATTTATAGAAAACCATAAGTCTGTTCGAACATACACACATAATGACAAGAAACGGTTCGGTCAAAATACCAAAAGAAAAAAATCGAACCGGCATGTCTAATCCGAACAGACAAGCCATTTAAAAAGGAAATGGTTCGGTCAAGGATCGAACCAACATGTTTTATTCAAACAGGTTGGTCGGTCGACTGGGCAGTATCGGTTCGTTTTAGACCGAAAAAATAAATCGGTTGGGCAGTAAAAAATAAATTACTAATCCAAACCCAAACCCGACCCAGCCTTGGCTATTTATAGAAAACCATAAGTATGTTCGAACAGACACACCAAATGACAAGAATCGGTTCGGTAAAAAAACTAATAGAAAAAAACTAAACTGGCATGTCTAATCCGAACAGACAAGCCATTTAAAAAGGAAATGACTCGGTCAAGGATCGAACCAACATGTTTTATTCAGACAAGTTGGTCGGTCGTTTGGGCAGTATCGGTTTGGTTTGGATTAAAAAAATAAGTTTGTTGGGCAGTAAAAAAATTAATTACTGACCCAAACCCGACCCAGCCCAAGCCCGGCTCAGTGGCTGCACGCGTGTGGTCTAAGCCAGTTTTGTGTAGGTCCTCACCCACCACAAAACTTGGGTAACCCAACATTAATACTAGCTTATATATACAACAAGCTAAAGCCATTCTTTGTTCTATGTGGGATTGATTACCATACACAACATCAACCAACTTTTTCTTCTTCAAGTGGGTACCATGAGATTAATTTCCCATTCAAACATGATATCAATTGTGTACATAAATTATAAACCGTGTATCTACTTACGACAACCTACGTATTGATATACATATTTTATATTTATACACTTAAATTAATCATTGATATCCAACATAAAATACCTCATTAAGGTAAATAAATTTAGATCTACCCTTATTAAGTAATAAAGGTTTTAAATCACCTCTTTATTGGAAAAAACTTAGAATTGGGGGCAATAGATTTTGAAGAAAAGTGCTCATAGTTTTTCATAACAAAAGCGGTGTTACCGTTGCTTGATATATGTCATTTATTGTTCCATGAATGAAAGTACTTATTTTTTGGTTAAAAAAAATAATACAGCACAGTGTTTAAGGAATTAAGAATAAGATATCAATAAAAAAAATGAATTTTGCTAACTAATGTATTAAAAATATCATGTATTGAAATTCATCAAAATAATTATTAATTATTGTATTCAGTATAAAATATTTTTATAAAAAATAACTTAATTAACTTTAACAAATATCCTAAAATTACTAGCTAATTCCATAAAAAATCATTGTAATTATTAGTGTGTTCTACAATCTATAAATCACACCTTCCTTAGATCAGAAACCCACATCATCCTTGTAAATGTAATCATCCAAATCCTTCTTTTCTCTCTCTCCCTCACTTTCTCACACAAACTGTTGACAATCTTGTAAGCATTTAGCAACTATTTCATTACTTGTTAAACATATAAATATAAGAAGAACATGAACAAAATATTTAAAATATTCAAATATGAATATACTCACAGTTTCGGTAGAACCAAAAAATAAGATATCGAGTCAAGGTTGGACCTCTGACCTTAAGACGATTATTGCTTGTCCTTACGGTGCTTACAGTATATTGCAATTCGTCTCCCAGGTCTCCTCAATAACGTTGCAGATTGGCAGCACAACCACTACAACACAGCGAACCAAAAATATGCAACGTCTTTCTCACAAGACAGTTGAAAGAACCGAGAGCAGAAGAGTAAAAAATAAGACTAATTTTTGGTATATTTAAAACAGGACCAGCCCTCGGGTTTATATAGGAAATGAGAAACCTGTTCGGACAAGACACAATTGTTCAAAAACAGACATAACCTTCAGACACATCTTTTGGACTAAAACCAGTCCGAACAGACATGTAATGATCAGACACATCTCTTGGTTGATGGAGGATCAAATTTTCATTCATTATTGATATCAATTGTGTACATAAATTATACACCGTGTATCTACTTAAGACTACATATTAGTATACGTATTTCGTATTTATACACATAAATTATACATTGATATCCAACAATCCCCCACATGAATGAAAATTGTTTGATTAAAATGACTAACTGACTCGGAATATGAGAGAGAATAACTTTGAAGAGTTATTGCATCAGGATAGATAGCTTTTGGCTTTGAACCTTCCATAGTGATAACTATTGAATTTACTCGGGTAACTAGTGAACATGATGTCTTGAACTATTCAATCTTTCGTGTAAACCAAGACAATAGGTATCACACAATTCCTCTTGGAACATCTTTGGTTCTCACGGTTGTGCTCTTTTTGGCCCCGAACACTACCTGGTTTCTTATGAGTAGTCGAGAGAATTTAGCCTGATCAATTCTCATAGAAATAGCCACGTTTCTTACTCATAATAGGTGATTGCTTATTAAGAGTATCCTGCAATACCCCACTTGACTTTATCAAGCTATAAGAATCATTAAAAGCATAGCTTATCCTAACTCCTTTGCAGGCAGTACTAATTCATCATAGTAATGGATAAGAGTGTTTAACTCTTCTAGTGCTCATACTAAGTTAGCATAATTCAGTTGTCCCTTTGAACCCAGATCTTGGGATCTCCAGTCAGCTAGGTTGGGTTGCCATTATGTAACTTTAATTTATAAGCTTAAGACCTATTCCCCTCGATGATTGCTCTATTGTTAAGCATTTCATAAGTGCGCACTATTATCCTTTGATTTTACATAATCAAAAGAGATAATTCCATTTGAGAGCAACTATAGAACGGTAATATGTTTTCGACGAGTTTGTCTAGATTTACCATTATACAAACTACTCTGTGCCATACCAATTGCAAATTGGCTATTGCAATTTATACAAATTGCAGGCACAAGTTTCGGCCAACATGGAATATCAAATCTTTAGTATCGGATATCCAATATCCATTTCTATACCTTTCAAGTACAGCTTGATATCTTGTATAGTGCAGTCCATAATTTGAGGTGTATCTCAAATATTTTAGTGCCCTTACTATGGCCTTCCAGTGATCCTTTCCAGGATTACTTGTAAATCTACTCATTTTGCTAACTGAGTATGCTATGTCTGGTTTTGTGCAGTTCATGAGATACATGAGAGTACCAATTATCCGCGAATATTCTATTTGAGATATTGCATCACCAGTATTTTCCTTGCATTTAACACACCCCTCGGGTTGTTACATACAAACCTTTTCTTCAAGGTCACCATATAGGAAAGTTGTCTTTACAAGCATTTACAATCTAATCGTTTGCTTTCAGGGCCCGTGCCACTCTTGGCACAATCAGGGATCACTGATCCCGTGGACAAGGTCTCATCCTCTACTTCACAATAGGGTAGTCATGGTAGCACCAAGACATGCTGATACCATACCATGGCACTCTTCCCCACTAACTATGTCGATACCATCATCGATGCCAAGATCACGCCCGAGTACCTTGTTGCACAAAGTTGACATTTTCTCAAATGTGCTTCTCTTGTCCTCAAGGATTGGGTCATGATTCCATCAAATGAGGCACCGAACACAGTTTTACGTCCTATCATCACCTTTTTAGGCGGAGGAACTGATACCTTAACAAGATACCCCCACACTTTCGTGTATTTGTAGGATGGTCTTTGACCCTTCCATAATACATATGGTGTCTTGTCTGATTTCTTGTGATGTATTTTATTTAAAAAAAAATAACTGTTAAATAGCTTACCCCTACAAGTTCTAAGATAATCCTGAATTTATCAACAAACCATTCATTATTTCTTTCAACGTTTGGTTCTTGCGTTCAGCAATACCATCTTGTTGAGGTGAATAAGGAGCAGTGGTTTAATGGATGATACCATATTCTGAACAGAATTCATTAAACAATGAATCATATTCACCACCTCTATCACTTCTTATTATCTTAATTATCTTGTTTAGTTGATTTTCGACCTCAATATTAAAGAGCTTAAAAGCTTCCAAGGCCTCGTCTTTGCTTCTTAGCAAATTGACATAACTTCTTGTGCAATCATCAATAAAAGTAATCATATACTTTTTACTGCCTCTAGTTTGCACAAATTTTTAATCACAGATATTAGTGTGAATTAAATTCAGAGGTTCACTACATCTTTCTACTGAATAGAAAGGAGCCTTAGCCAATTTGGATTTCACACAAAATTTCTCATTTGTGATTTTTATCAATAACAATTTGCGGAAGCAAATCCAAATTGCTGATTCTTTGCAAGGTCTTGTAAAACACATGACCTAATCTACCATGCCATAATTTAGAGGACACCACCAAATAAACAGAAGAAATAATTTAATTATTATTCTTTGTTCTTTGGCACAACAACCATTACATTGAGCTTAAAAAGCTCATCACATAAATATCATCTACCCACAAACATGCAATATTTAGTGAGTATAAATTTATCAGACTCAAATATCAGTCTAAACCCGTTCTTGCTCAACAAAAAGCCGGAAGCCAAATTCTTTCAAATTTCAGGAGCATTTCACCACATAGTTCAAAGTTAGTTCTTTCTTGGATGTCATCTTGAGCACTACATTTCTATGGCCTCGTATCTTGCAGACCGAAGAGTTCCCCATAAATAGTTTCTCACTCAGCTTTTTGCTAGTCCTCGAGCAAAACAAAATAAAAATAAAAATAAAATTTAAGAAAATCTTATCTAATCCACTTTCATAGGAAATCACGATGGCACTTAGCATGTGACACAAGCCTTTAAACCCCTAGGTGTCCCTAGTGGACGAGTTCAGTCTCGTGAGGATTTACTAGGACGATACCCACAAACATTGAAAACATAAGAAAAATAAATAAAACTAAAAATAATAATTACAACTAATCTTTTCAATATAAATTAGAGAAACTCATTAGACAAGTCTTATAAACTAATCAATAGCTTAAAGAATTTCACAAATATCATGCTTGAATGTAAATAGTCTAAGTTAAGCCAATATTAACATAACATATCTCAATCAAAATAGTGCATATTCAAACTTAATCTCAATTTCTCACATGGGATACTCTCATGATTTTCGCTCTTTAAAGTAGTGCTAAAGTGTTTACATTCAATCAATCTCATGAAAACAGTTATACCATATGCTTGCTTGTCCACCTATTCTCCACTATTTAGATAATGCAACTTCATAAATCAAGAGGTCTTTATTTAAGGTTGTAATGGGACCAAGGGGTTGTAATGTGGTTAAAGAATAAAATGATAAAGATATCACAAAGGTTCCAAGATTTCATCGAATTTAGAGACAAATTAAGATTTTTGCAAAATAAAACTTTCTCAATATTCCTTGGAAGTATATAATCACATAGGTTGAATATTTCATGTTAAGCATTTGCTTCATTCTAACAAACCTTGTAACATTCTTTTTCTTTTCTTTAACTAGAAGTTCAAGAGATGATTCAATTTTTTTTCTTCTTCATGGGAATGTATTTTTACAATGTTCCCTTTTCTTTTTCTCTTGACTTTTACCTTTCTCCTCCCCCACACTTATCTTTTGTTCTAACCTAAATTTTCAAAAAGTATCCCTTGTTTTTGCAATATGTCTCAAAACATTCAATCCATCTTTAGAACAAGGGTAAAGATATAAGTGTACTTAGGCTAGGGAAAAGATGTCGTTACCAAAGAAATAGCTTATTCAATGTAGGCTTAAATTGGCTCACTAGGGGGATGTTCTCTTGGAACATTAATATAGAAGGCTGTTTGGCCCTGGTTATAATCCTATTGCCTCAATCATATTCATGTTGTTACATGCATCAATATAGTCTCAAAAAAGTTTAAAGCAAGTTCTAGAGAATCATGTAATCATAAGAGCACATAAGAAAGAAATTAGATTGATATGTATAATGCATCAATCATATAGGCTCAAAACTCACAAGGATAATTATACAAGTCAATATTAAGTCTAAACATGCTTGTTTCTCAATCAACATATCATATTAACATTGGCTGATGAAAAATAGTGTTCAAGCTCAATTCTCAAGAAAATCTTCTCTCTAATAACCAGTTTTAGACCTATGCAATTCATATCTCATCAATATATTAAAAAGAACTAAAAACGCACTAAAAAAATAATAATAAATAAAGACTCAAAACAAAACAAAAAAAATGACAACCTACACTAAGAAATCCTAAATTCTTCCCCCTACACTTAATTCTTACATTGTCCTCAATGTAATGCTATCACCCCATATGCAAGAATTAAGTGTAAGAGAAAAGAAAAAAATAAATATAAAGATAGAATGATGGAGAGTAAGAAATAACAAATCTAATTAAAATGTGTGCTCAGCTCGACTTACTAAAGCACACAAACAAATAAAAATATTAAAAACTCAAAACAAAACAATACTAATGAAACATAAATAATCCTAAAAAAAATTAATAACAAAACAAAGAGAGAAAATAAGAGAAGGCAAATCTGATATGGCAAGTTGGCTAATCTTTCATTATTAATTGGGCTGCCTTCCCGATTAGCACTTGATTTAGTGTTTTCAACCTAACCAACACCCCCTTCTTGGCTTTTTAGGATCTTTTGTTCTAGGCATGAGACTTTCAGGATTTATGCGTTTTGTTGAAAATTGTCTGTGCACAACAGTGGATGCATTCTCCATCACAATTATTATTCCATCATCCTTTGTGGTGCATAGCTTATCGAGGAATTATGCATATTTTGGTATTTGTTTAATGGCATCCATAAATAAGTTGTTTAAGGTTTCCGGCATGTGTTGTTCATGTTCCTCCTCCTTGAACTTTTCGAATCTACTAGGAAAAGATGGAAAGAAACATTAGTAAAAATTGGAATCTTAAACGTTACCTCAGGTGCCGAAGTACTCTCCTTTAGAATTGAAGCTTCATTATCTTCAAGAAGTAAATCCATCTCAAGTTCTTTCTCATCCTCAGGTTCCATTGGATTTTCTGATTCATCCTCAAGTTGTGTGGCACTAATATTCTCCTTTGGATTAATCATGTTTGGGAAGGGAGTTGTTCATGTAGTTCCTCATATCCTTCTTCTACCCATCGTGTCACACTACTAGCCAATTGGCTCATTTGCCTTTCCAAATTCTGGATACTTACTTGAAGACTTGTCCTTGTTTCCTGAATGTTTGCCTCTATTTTCTGTTGAAATTGAAAATTATTAGCAGCAAAAGTATTGACAAGGTCTTCTAAAGAAGTAACTGAACTTTGAGGTGGGGGCTGCAAAAGATCTGGTTCTTGAGACCATGATTGATTGAAGCTCGATAGATAATTGTAGTTGGCATAATGATCTATTTCTTGATAATTTCCCGAGTAGCCATAATTAGAATGATCCCACCATCCCTCATTGTTAGTGTTTGGGAAAGGATCACACTGTTGTTGGTGGAACCTTTGTTGGCTTTGGTATCCTTTTACATCATAGGCTGGTTCAAAATTATCTTTTTCGGTAGTTTGGGCACCAGTTGGTTGGATGATCCATCATGAAGCACACTCCACACTGCCTTGATTGTTGAATCTTACTTATGGCCTCTTGTTGAACTATGGAGATGAGATTGTCTAGTTGGTTCTGAAGGTTCTGAAGTCTTGATGTAGCACCTGCCATCTCTTCTTGCTTGAAATTTGAAAACAAAAACCTGTATGTACAAGAAAAATAAAATTAATTACAACTGAAAATAAGAATAAACCAAGTAGCGAATAAACTAAATAAAGCAATCCCCGGCAACGGCGCCAAAAATTTGATGCATCCAAAAGAGTGTATCTTTATTAAACCTTGCAATTAATATGATCAATTATAGTAAAGTAGCATGCAAGGGTCGAATCCACAGAAATTGGTTTTTAGTTTATAAATTACTAGTTTAAAACTTAAATTCAAGAACAATAAAAGAAGAGGGGGTTTTGAAATAATTAAAAGTAAAGAAAACAAGATAAAAGCAAATAAATAAGAAGTAATCAAATATGAGAAAGGTATGGTTAAGGTTTCATTCTCCACCACTAGACAATATTAAAAATCAAATTCAGATCTATCAACATCAATTAGCTATCAAAGTTAACAACCGTAGATAACAACATCCTGTGTTACCCCAATCCTTCCTTAGTTCGTCGTTAAGCAGGACGAACGCCGCTACTTAATCTCTAACTATCAAATAACCTAAGATAAACATCATTAGATTCAAAGTGATAGCAGCTTTATGATAAAAAAGATAGGTTGATCTAAGCAACAAACACATAAACATGGATTCATTCAACTTATGTTATGTTCCACTTCATAATTCCTGAAAAACCCAATATAATCATGAATTACAAATTACCACTATTGAATAGAAATCAAGACAATTACACGGATCAAGATTCCTAAACTAGCATTAGATAATTATCAAATCAAGACAATATCATGAACAATTCTTGTAGAAGAACATAAACAACTTTGATAGAAAATTAATATATAATAGAATCTGAAAATTAATTACATAACATGTCTAGGGCTTTGAAATCACCTTTAACCAAATAGAAGTTTAGCCTAACATAAGCATAAACAAATATATACATAAAACTAAAAAGAAAACAAAATAATGGAGAAGAAAAAGAAAATTGATGATCCCTTGAGTCTCCTCCCAAAGATTATGATAGTGTATGGCTCAAAAATGGTATTTATAGAGCTTTTTGACCTTGGAAACTTTTTCTTGGTGATCAAGGAAGCTAGGAGTCAAAGGAGTGCAAAATAGGCAAGATTTTTGAGTTTTACGGTTTTTCCCGATTTTTAGGACAGTAGGGCCGGCGCCGCGGCACCAAGTACACTGATTTGCACGTTTTTGCTCGCTAACGTCTGTTTCATGACTGCTGCACTATCTCTCACTTCGTTGGCTGATTTGAATGACCATATGTTGTCCGATTTAGGCGTGTAAATTATCATTGGAAAGGTATTCAAGTCAGTTTAAAAAATTCAAGAATAAAGTTTCTTCAAATAATGTATTTAACATAATGATTTCCTTGCAACAAGCTCTGGAGGTTAGATCTGCCTGATCATCTAGCACTAAGAATTTGATCTTTTTGACTCCAAAATCTTTTCCCATCTTATGATTGTGACTTTATAAGCTCTTTATCATCATTATTAACATCTTTTGACTTTATTCTCTTTATTGTACCTAAAATTCAAAAACATAATATAAGTATACAAGATAAAGATCGAAAACATAACAAAAACTAAAGGTAGAAAGGCATAAAATGTATATTTTATGAGCTTATCAGCACCACATTTTCATGGCCTCGTATCTTGCAGACCGAAGAGTTCCCTGTAGACACCTAATTTTGTCCGGGCCACTAAACAGGTATGTTTTCTTCCTATATTGATGTTTTCGAGTATAAAAAGACTGTTTTCATCCTGCAGGTGGTACTCCGAGACTTAGTTTAAGAGGGCGAGCACAAAAAGTCAAACTTGAAAAAAAGTCAACCTCGAAAAAGTCAACCCGGAAAGTCAACTACTGAAAAAGTCAACCCACTTTCAAAATCAAGATTTTAAGTTCAATTGAAAAATGGAGAAAGAATTTTGATAATCCGAGGTCTACATTGAAAGATATGGAGTTCGGAAGTTGGGATTTGGAGATTCAGTAGAAAAGAAACCCTAATCCGAGAAATTTGGGGAAAAGTGCTTAAACGATCAAACTGGTCGAAATTGAAGGTTCCAAATGAAAGATAAGCACTGAATATGGGTAATGGAGAAGTCACTTGCAAGAAAAATCAAAAGAAAAGTCAATCCGGGAGAAAACCGAGAATTAGGGTTTTTAGTGGATTTCGGTGAAATCGGGAAGAATCACAGAAATGGCCCGACTTGGTAAGACCAAAGCCCCCAATGGATGAGGAATGATTAAAAAGGATGGCCCAAGGCTCAGATTGAAGAAAATCTGAAAATCGGACTTGTTTTGAGCAAAACCGGGTTTTGGAGGTTAAAGGGCAAAATTGGAAAATTTTGGGAAAAATGGCAAATGGACTCCGAAAATTCTGAAAAATTTGTCAATCTCATTCTTAAATCATTTGAAGGAGATTGGCGAAAGAAAATCTTGATTACGAGTTCGTTTGCAAAATGGCCAAATCCCGGGCTTCTAATGCAGTAATTCAAAAAGATAAATCCCGGAAAAATAGCAAATGGACTCCAAAAATTCTGAAATTTGGCAAATCTCATTTTTAAATTATTTGGAAGAGATTGGCGAAAGAAAATCTTGATTCCGAGTTCGTTTGCAAAATGGCCAAATCCCGGGCCTCCTATGTAGTAATTCAAGCCGATAAATCCCGAAAAAATACCAAATGAGCTCCAAAAATTATGAAAACTTCCAGATCACACTTTTTAATTATTTTGAAGAGATTTGTGAAGAAAAATCTTGATTTGGAGCTCGTTTAAAAAATGGTAAAAAGTAGGGGCATAAAAGGACATTTTGGGAAGAAAAAATCCAAATAAATAGCAAACGGACTCGGATAATTTTGAAAACTTCCAGAACTCAATATTTTATTATTTTGGAAGTATTAAAAAAAGAAAAATTGAATTTGGAGCCCGTTTGATATTTATTTTGCATCCGGGGGGCAAAATGGTTTCACCCAAGCAACCGAAAAGGGCTTCTTTGGGCCTTTCAAAAATCAGAGCTGGGCTGGAAAAGAGAAGTGCTGGCCTGCCCAAGCCCAAAGGAAGGAGGAAGCTTAGGATTTTTTCAATCAAGTGATTAAAAATCAAGAGTTAAGTTAGAGATTTTCATTTTTGAGCCTAAGTCCCAATCCCACATCCCTTTGTAATGTCAAGCCAAGGAGGTGCTCACCTTATAAATAAGGGGTCTTGGCCTTTGGTTGAGATCACCCACTACCCCTTGTGAGATAGTCTATACACTTGTATTAGGATTATCCGGGTGGTGAGTCATAGTATTTTTTTTGAGAGGGTTTGTAGCTTAATCTGTTCAAAAGCTACTCTGAGGGTTTATAGCTTAATCCGTTCAAAAGCTACTTGTGAGAGGGTTTGTGGCTTAATCCGTTCAAAAGCTACTCTGAGGGTTTGTAGCTTAATCCGTTCAAAAGCTACTCTGAGGGTTTATAGCTTAATCCGTTCAAAAGCTACTTGTGAGAGGGTTTGTGGCTTAATCCGTTCAAAAGCTACTCTGAGGGTTTATAGCTTAATCCGTTCAAAAGCTACTTGGTGAGTTTTAATTTTAAAATAATGTTTCTTGTTCTTCCTTCATTTCCTTTCTTAAGTATATTTTTCTTACATTTTGTTTTTACAATAAACTCACCATGGCCAAATGGCCTACATTATTTATTTTAAGTTGTTATTTTTTATTCATTTTACCATATTGTTTATGCTATTTTCTTTATTTTTGATGTTTTAAATATTATGTTATTTCATGTTCTTAAGTTATATTTAATTTGGTTGCTTTGTTTGTTGCCATTTATGTCTTAGATATCATGTTTTTACATTTTTAATTTTCTGTTTTCATGTTGTTTAAATTTGAGCATGTTTTAGAGTTAGCATATTAAGTGTTTGTGAAAATGCTTGTGTGATTCTTTGCATGATTCTTGTTTTATATCTTAGTGAACATGTTTTAGATTTAGTATATTAGGTGTTTGTGAAAATGCTTGTGTGATTTTTGTGTTATGACTTAGTTTTTTCATGCTAGCATACCAAGTGTTTGTGAAAATGCCATGCTTGTTGGAGCTTGGGGCCATTTGGCTACTCCATGTGTTTTGCATTGTGTGTTGCACTTTTTTTGTCATGCTAGTTGTTAGGTTTTTGCATTTGCATGATATTTGGTTGGATTTTTGAATTAAGCATGCCTTGTGTTTGTAAAAATGCCATGCAAGTTCATGTTAGGTCTAGGCCATATTATTTATGTCATGCATTTTCCTTACATTTAGGTTTAGATCCATGCATTTCATGCATTATGTTTGTTGCATTATTTCATGCATTTCATGTTCATGCCACTTGAATAATGACTTGAGCCAATTAATGGTTCAAAGTCATGCTCTCTTGAGCACACTTGTGGAAAATTAAGTTTGTCAAATTGATTATTCTACCTTTGTGATTTTTTTACTTAAGCCAATTTTTATCTAACTTTCAAAAAATCCTAGCTACTGTTTTCAAGTCATTTTATGAGTTTCAAATATTTTACTTTGGTTTTTAAATGATTTTATCAAAGACAAAAATGTGTTGGCAAAGCAGTTTTTTTTTCTCCTCCAAAAACTCGTACATCTCTGATTTTTCTGGGAATTCATCTTTGATCAGAAAATTAAGCCAATTTTTTCTCATGTAGTTTTATATGTCCTGAGTCTCCAATAATTTTTTCAGAATTTTTGGAATTTTTAAAAATAGGGTAAACAATCGTGGATTAAAAATGGACAGTGGAGTCAGAATTGAATTTAAAGAAAAACCAATTTTCTGTTTTGGTTAATTTACTTAGAGTGGGCTGATTAGGAGGGTTAGCTACTGACTTAGGGTAATTTCTAAGCCTTTTTCAACTCTAAAAATGGTTTTTCAAGTCCCGGGTTAAGGGTAGCCAAGTCCGGATTTTTTTAAACTTAGGAAATTAGAGTCATTTTAAAAATTTTAGCCCAGTTTTTATTTTTAATTCAAGCTTTTCAAAATTATTTTCAAACAATCACAAAGTATTTTGGTTTTAGAATATTTAATTTGACATATTTTCCTAAGGTAGCCGGATATCTTTTTAGATATACGGATTTCCTTAATTAAAGGAAAAAATACATTTCATGCATTGCATTTTTATATTCATGCATTTTATATAATATGTGATTCTTGCCATAATAATTTCTAAGTGTCATGACATTTAGGTTGCATTATATTATTTAGATTTTGCTATGTTATTTTATTTATGGCATGCCTATACATATTCATTTCTTTTAAATGATTTCAAAAAAAGATAATGGTTTTCAATAAAAATAAAGATATTCCCGAGTTAAAATAATTCATGAGTTCTCTACCGGGTTTGTTGGAGGGAATATCATCAATTATTATTAATAAAGGAATATATTTCTTTAAAAAAAAGAGAATGATTCGGAAAGTTTTCCAAAACTAATAAATATTTCTATATTTTGCCACGTTTGTTGGGGAATATAGGAAAATTTTGAATTTATAAATTTCGGATCATTTTCAATAAAAAATGGAATTATTTTTAAATTGGGAATTAACTTGAAATACTAAAACCAACTTTTTACCGAGACTTGAGATAACACACGATTAATAAGGTACCGATTTATACGGGCATTGTGGGGGTGCTAATCCTTCCCCACACGTAACCGACTCCCGAACCCGCTTCTTTGATTTCTCTGGTTTAAAACGCAGACTTGAAATTGGTTTTTAAAATGTTTTAATTAATTTTTAAAATATTTTATAAAACCGGTTTTAATAGGTGGCCGATCACACCTAGCTAAAAAAAGATTGGTGGCGACTCCATGTCTTTTTTAAGGTCATTTTCAAAACCTTCATTTTTAGAGGAATTAAGTCGACTTTTCCTCAGTTTTTTTTAATGTCACGCTTAACGAATAATAAAGTCTTGCGATGAGACGTCGTTATTTTTTTTAGGTTGCGACAGCTTGGCGACTCCGCTGGGGACATATTAGAGAGTCAGGCCTAGAATTAGTCATGTATTATCAAAGTCTCGGTTTTTGTTGGTTTAATTGGTATTTGATTTTAATTCCCACATTTTTTTAATAAGGAGAATTTTGAAAATAATAAATTGTTTTTAAATATGTTCATACTCATGTGCATGCATTTTATTTTTGTTCTCTAGTTATTTAAGGTTGTATATTATAATTGCTTGTTGGTTAATGCGTTACACTATTCTTGAATGTTTTAATTGCTAGGGCATTTAGAATAGGTTTGTAGAATAGGTGGTGAAAGGTTTATTATTCCTCTACACACACTACACGTGCATTTGCATAACATGAATCCTATACCCGGGTTCCGTCCTTTTAAGTGGGAGTAAAGTAACTACGCCTTCGTGATTGATCCTCCGTATGGGCTAGTGAAACACTTTCGGAGTATAAAGTACCTAATGCCTTCGTGATGATCCTCCGCATGGGCATAGGAAAATATACTCTAACGAATTGAACCCGCTTTTATCGGGGTGCCTTACTAGCCTTCACCGGCGACAGTGAGGAACAATTCGGAGCCTTAGAACCGATTCACCCTCATATAGTGAACCTAGGCGAAGCCATGCCGGATTTCCGTTAGATATACCGAAAATAGGAACACATAGAGGGACAGTTCTAAACCTTTTGTTACCTATTTTACACTCCGAATAAGTGTGGTAGATCGGGCAACAATGTACGTACATCGCCCGTAATAAATGTGATACTCCGCCTCGAAGGCATCGTGATGCCTAAATAAGCAGATATTGCTAGGGCAGATGTTCATTAGCTGTTTTAAAAAAAAAAAAAAAAAAATCCTTTTTCAAGCATTTTTGCATGTTGCACATTTCATGCATGTGTGAATGGAGCATGTACATTTTTGGTTGTATTATTGATCTCATTCTTTGCAATAAACAGTTGGTAATTTCATTTGATGATTTCATAAAACCGGTAGTGTCACATGAACATTTGCATATTGTACCATAGTAGGATCCACCTTGAAATTCTTTTGAAAATGATGTGATTGGTTTATCACCAAAAAAAATCATAAATTTGGAGGCAAATCTTGCATAATGAGATGTTTGAATAATCAAGATTTAAGTCCCACCAATTTCGTGTAATCATTGATTTCTTTGTAAATACCTTTGTGTTAATTCATTTATTTTTTGCATGTATCATTTTGACATCATGTTATAGTCGTAGCATGCATGGTCATTCATTGTAAGATACGTTTATGACATGCATGGTCATTATTTGTATATACTTATGTATCAATTTATTCTTTCTTTACATGCATCATGTTAGCATCAGGGTGCATTCATGGCATACATAGTCGTCATGTTATGCTCATGCATTAATTTTTCATATTGGCATCAGGTTGCATTCATGACATACACGGCCAGCATGACTTTCTTTGTATATACTCTGTGTCAATCATTTATTCTTCACATGCATCATAATTGACATTGTGTGGCATTCATAGTGTATATGATCATTCATTGGGAAATACATTTGGAACATACATGGTCATTCATTGTATATATCCATGCATTAATCTGCTTATTCTTTACATGCATCATGTTGACTTTGGGTTGCATTCATAACAAACATAGTCAGCATAATTTCTTTGTATATGTTCATGCATTAATTTGCTTATTACATACATCATGTTAGCATTAGGTCGCATTCATGACACACATGGTTAGCATGATTTTCTTTGTATATACTCTATATCAATCATTCATTGTTTGCATGTATCATAATTGACACCGTGTTGCATTCATAGGATATATGATCATTCATCGGGAAACATGCTAAAATGCACATGATCAGTCATTGCATATATCCATGTGTTGATTTGTTTATTCTTTGTTTGCAACATGTTGGCATTGTGATTGCATTTATCACATATATGGTCAGCATGTTTCCATTGTACATATCCATACATCATATTGTTTAGGCTTCACATGCATCAAATTGCATTCATGGCTCATTCATCATGACATACATTTGGGGGAAATAAAATAGAAGTTGGCTTGGCTTTAGGAGTCTTTGAAAGAATTTCCATTTCAAATCAGAAGAAGTACTGAGTACACTTTTAATACAGGCTGGTGCTATGGAGGATGAACAAGTTGCCCGAATGGAAAAAATGGAAAGGGAACAGAGAGAATTGCGAGAACAGCTAGCAAAATCTCAAACAGAATCTAAGGATCAGATGACTAAACTGATGGAGCTAATGTTTGCTGTAATCAAGGGAAAAGGATACACCAAAAACTTTGTCGCCGGAGAAGGGTTAGAGGTACAAAAGGGCCAAGATGAGGTCGCAATAAGTGATGCCCAGAACACTGTTAACCCCGTCAATGTCCTAAACTTAGATGATCCAGCTGAACAGGCAAAGTTGAAAAGGGTTGCAGTAAATGAGGTTGAGTTGACAGATTCCCAAGGGAAATATCAGTTGCTAGATGAAAGGCTCCGGGCAGTAGAAAATGCAAACGTATTAGGGAGTGTGGAGGCGAAAGAACGATGCTTGGTCTTCGATTTAGTCATTCCTCCTAAGTTCAAGATCCCTGACTTTGTGAAATATGACGGGACGACTGATCCATCAGCCCACATCACTATGTTCTGCCGGAAGATGACAAGTCATATAGATAATGATAAGCTTTTGATTCACTGCTTTCAAGATAGCCTCAGCAAATCCGCAATTAGGTGGTATAGTCAGTTGAGTAAGGATCAGATTCACTCTTGGAATGACCTGGCTAGGGCTTTTCTAAACCAGTACAAGCATATGACCGACATGGCGCCTGACCGTTTCACCTTGCAAAATATGAAGAAAAGAGCTACTGAGAGCTTCAAAGAATATGCGCAACGGTGGATGAGCCTGGTCGTCCAAGTACAACCGCCTTTAACTCAGAAGGAAACCACTGTCCTTTTTGTGAATACACTACAGGCCCCATACTACGATAGACTTGTCGGCAACACCGTGAAGAATTTTTCGGACATGGTAATTTCAGGGGAGATGATTGAGAATGCTATCAAGGATGGGAAAATTGAAGGAGAAAGAACATCCAATACCAAGAACAAGGGGGCATCTGAAAAGAAAAAGGAAGATACCCAAGTCGTGGAAGACTTTGCCCCATCTCCCCAATTCTCCTCATATCAGCCATTTTACTCTACCCTGAATAATGTCTCTCATGGTTTTTATCCCTACCAACCAATGACTGCAACTACACCAGAATTTACATCTGTCTATCAATCGAACACCCTTGGGAATAATCGAAGGGGGCATAAAAAGCGAAGAAGAAATCAGGTTGACCCGATTCCTATGACATACAGTGAGATACTACCTCAACTCATCCAGAATCACCTTGTGACACCCATGCAAATAGCGCCTCTGAAGCCCCCTTATCCGAGCTGGTATGATGCTAATGAGTGTTGTGGGTACCATTCTGGCAATCAAGGTCACTCAACAGAGAACTGCACCGTTTTGAAGTACAAGGTCAGAGATCTCATCAAGGCTGGTTCGATAAGTTTTGAAGATGGGGAAGCCAAGTGTCATAAGAAATATTGTGCATGATCATATTAGGTTTTTGACACATGTAGTTCTATACACGGTGATGATGAAAGCACTTGTCTCATGTTAACATCTACATGAATTAAATGAATTTTGAATTTTAAATGCTTTGTGTTTGTTGTGTTTCAACAATAACTTGAATTTGCAAAAACAAGCATTAAGGAATTTTTAGTGATGGATAGTCTCAAGAAGATTGATGATCAGTGTTACAAATGACCCAATACCTTCTCCATTCTCTTTAGGTTTTCCTAAGCCTAAATCTCTTAAACCAAGAGCACTTGAAAGACCTAATGCTTCAAGGAAAAATGAATGAAAAAAGAGAAGCATTGTCATTGCAAAATAAGCAAGGATGTAAATCCTAGTCTAGGCTATGAACAAATGAACGAACTTTTTGAAATTTTTCGAATTCCTTGAAAATCAAACAACTGAGACATTTTTTCAAGAGTCTAGATTTTGATAATTTGGTGTGTGTCAAGATTGTGCTAAAACCCTTCATGACCTTTCCCAATAACCACAAAACACTAATTGCCCAAACATTACCTCATGATTGACATCCTGGGGCACAATGATTAAACTAGATTATCCCTTGTCCCAGAGAAAACCTGCTTTTGGGTCATGTTTTCCTTGTCTCTTCAAAGAACTCAGATTGGAAACTCAGCCTTTTCAAAACAGACCTAGACTTGCCATGTTCCTCGTTGATACAAATTCGCATGGTTAATCAAATTGGGGCATCATATGTGGAAATGATGGATACATAGTGAAGAAGGATGGGCTAATGCATGAATTATTGGGGGCATGCAACGAAAAAAAAACAAAAAAAAATTGTGATATCATGCATATGAGAATTCGGATGATTTCAAAGTGCAAAATGAAATTCTGAATATCTATTTCCCCTAGGGATTGCTTTTCAATGTGAATATTTGTGCTTGACATGAGAAATGGCCATCTTTCATATCCCTTTCACACAAAAAGAAATTATCCATAGTCACCCCTTTTGAGCCAAAAGAATTCTTTCTTCTTTGAACCCTGATCAAGGATTACCCTCTACACTGGGGGAAAATGCGAGGAAAGATCTTTTCAAAGATCATTGAGAAATGAGTGATAGCTCAAGGACAGACACAAAGCAAATGGAGCCCCGAATAAATACGGGCTCACTCTGTCAAAGAAAAAGAAGAGAAAAAGATGGTGAAATGAAAGCCAAGAAAAACAAAAGAAAAACACAATGAAAAAGAAAATGTGTGTGAAAGACATGGCAAATTGAAAGCCAAGAGCAAGGAAGAAAAAGAGCAAAGTCAAAAGGAAAGAAATGTCCAATAAGGGACAAATGCTTCAAAGGGAATCCTCCTCAAGAAATAATCCTTGATCTGATTACCCTCAAACACATATTTTGGGCCTATTTATCCTTTCTTTCTGAACCCTGAGCCATGGCCTACATTATATGCTTTAAAAGTCCATTTTGATCAAGCATGAATATTTAATTTGAAGGGTTTTTCCTCGGATTTTATCCCATCTCATCGAATTATCATTTCACTAAGGAAGAATTTAGAATTCTCAAGTGTGTGGTAAAAAAAAAAGGAAAGAATGGGACTCTAGGGCGAAAACCCAAAAATGGGCGGTCTAGAGTAAATTTGGAAATTTTCAATGCCATCCGTGCCGATACCCAAAAAAAAAAAAAAAAAAAAAGGTCATTTTAAAAAAAGTGGTCATCGAGGAACATCTAGGAATTCCTGAACCCCCCAAATTGTCAGCTCTCATTCGGAGGATTGTCTTCAAAAATTGAATATTTTTTTCCTCCAAGATCAAACTTTCCGATTTAAATATCCCGGCCAATCTTGACGCTTGTCAAAAAGCCTTGATATGGAAACTAAAAGAATGTTGAATTTGCTTGGTTCTCAATGAATTCATGATTTATAAAACCTGTTCCATTTGTGAGCCTAGAAGGGACATACATTTTTGTTGTGAAGTTTTCCTGAAAAAACCAAAATCTTGTTGTATCAAGCCTTGTCAATTCAAATTGAAAAACCCAAATTAATACTTAGGGGATTTTCTAACAGTGATCATCAGTCATCAAAAGATTTGTACATCATACACTGTGGAGTTAAAATTTTTGGCTTAGAAGTTTTCCTTAAATAAGCAAAATTGTTTTTCAAAAAGGGAAAATAAAAATATTTTTGAAATACCCATTTTTGATGTTGACATGAGACAAGGGTTTTTCTAACCCAAAAGTATAGAACTGCCAGGATAGGTCCCGACTTCCAGATATGAGAAGAAGAAATCAAACTCAGTTCAGATCTCTATTGATGAAAGTTTGAAAACTTTTGGGGCAAAGAGAATAGCCAAAATGAATTGAAGATATACTCTGATTTGAAGAGGAAAAATGAATTTGAAAGGCTAAGCCAAAGTCTAGAAAAACAATCGGGGGCATTTGCATCACTCATGAGCACTCATCTCTTTATCGAGCTTTTGCATCTGCACAGTGTCAGCAAGCATTTGCATCATTCATGGGTATTTGCATTGGCACTATTCCATAAGCATCTGCATTTTACCTTTACATTTACATTCTTCATGGAATTCGCATTTGTGTCATCTCAAGCAATTGCATCATTTCTAGAACCATTGCATTTTCATTATTGTGTGGTAATTGTAGTTACACCATTCATAAACCAGTTACATGAACACAATTAGTAGGGGCATCTGCATCACGAAACATGGGCATCAATCCAGGCCATTTGCATTTGCACTAAGAAATATTTTACATTTGCACCATGAAGCATGAGCACCTTGTTAAAAGACATGTGCATCTGCATCATTTCTCAAAGCTTCTGGTGGGGATATCCAGAATTTTACAGTTTTTAAAAAGTGAACAAGTCTTCGGTGGTGATAGCTGAAGCCTCTGGTGGAGATATCCAGAGTTTTATAATTTTGAAAAATGAGAAATTTTATTCTGAAGGAGTTACCCAGAATTTTACAACGAGCAAGTCTTCTGGTGGTGATATCCAGAATTTTGCAGTTTTAAAAGTGAACAAGTCTTCGGTGGTGATAGCTGAAGCCTCTGGTGGAGATATCCAGGGTTTTATAATTTTGAAAACATGAAAAATTTTATTCTGAAGGAGTTACCCAGAATTTTACAATGAGCAAGTCTTTGGTGGTGATAGCCAAAGCTTCTGGTGGTGATATCCAGAATTTTGCAGTTTTAAAAGTGAACAAGTCTTCAGTGGTGATAGCTGAAGCCTCTGGTGGAGATATCCAGGGTTTTATAATTTTGAAAAATGAGAAATTTTATTCTGAAGGAGCTACCCAGAATTTTACAATGAGCAAGTCTTTGGTGGTGATAGCCAAACCTTCTGGTGGGGATATCCAGAATTTTACAGTTTTAAAAGTGAACAAGTCTTCGGTGGTGATAGCTGAAGCCTCTGGTGGAGATATCCAGGGTTTTATAATTTTGAAAAATGAGAAATTTTATTCTGAAGGAGTTACCCAGAATTTTACAATGAGCAAGTCTTTGGTGGTGATAGCCAAAGCTTCTGGTGGAGATATCCAGAATTTTACAGTTTTTAAAAGTGAATAAGTCTTCGGTGGTGATAGCTGAAGCCTCTGGTGGAGATATCCAGGGTTTTATAATTTTGAAACATGAGAAATATTCTTCTAGATGAGTTATCTAGAATTTTATATTGAGCAAGTTTTTGGTGGTGATAGCCAAAGCTTCTGGTGGGGATATTCAGAATTTTACAGTTTTAAAAGTGAGCAAGACTTCGGTGGTGATAGATGTAGCCTCTGGTGGAGATATCCAGGGTTTTAGAATTTTGAAAAATGAGAAATCTTCTTTTGGAGGAGTTATCCAAAATTTTATTCAACATGTGCATCTACATCAAGAAGCATTTGCATCAATCTAAGTTAGTTGAATCTGCATCAAGAAAGTTTGCATCAAATCAAGTCATTTACATTTGCATCAAAGACATTTGCACCAATCTAAGTCATTTGCATCTACATCAAGAAGCGTTTGCATCAACAAAAGACATTTGCATTTGCATCATGAAGCATTTGCATCATCTCTTAAAGCTTTCAGGTATAATCGATTTCGTTTCCTTAAGGCGAGTCGAGCCCCGAAATCATCGTCGAAGTACTTTTTTTATTTATGAACAAGTCTTCGGTGGTGATAGCTGAAGCCTCTGGTGGAGATATCCAGAGTTTTTTTTTAAAGTCCTTTGAAAAGGTAGAGAGTCTTCGGTGGTGATAGCTGAAGCTTCTGGAGATGATACCCAGAATTTTACAGTTTTAAAAATGAGCAAGACTTCGGTGGTGATAGCTGAAGCCTCTGGTGGAGATATCCAGAGTTTTAAAATCCTTTGAAAAGGTAAAAAGTCTTCGGTGGTGATAGCTGAAGTTTCTGGAGGTGATACCCAGAATTTTTACATTTTAAAAAAATGAGCAAGACTTTGGTGGTGATAGCCGAAGCTTCTGGAGGAGATATCCAGAATTTTAAACACAGCTGAGAACAAGAAAGGTTAAGGCCCCGAGAACATCGTCGAGGTCGTTTCCTTTCTTGCAAATCGAATTCGTTTCCTTAAGACGAATCGAGCCTTGATTAGTCAGGGAATTCAATTTAAGGACAAATCTTCAATTTAGTGTTTTCAAAAAAAAAACAAAACAAAAAAAACAAAAAAAATAAAAAAAAAAAAAAAGAGAAAGAGAAAAAAAGAGAAAATAGAAAAAATAGAAAATAAAAAAAGAAAATAAAAAATGGAAAATGCAAAAATGAATGAAGAAATGAAAAAGAAAGCCCCTTTCCTTTCCATGTGATTTCACTGACCGTACAAAATTAGTGTTGGTTTATCTTTGCCTGATTCCTGATTCTCAGCAATAGCCAAAGAGGGGCAGCTGTAGACACCTAATTTTGTCCGGGCCACTAAACAGGTATGTTTTCTTCCTATATTGATGTTTTCGAGTATAAAAAGACTGTTTTCATCCTGCAGGTGGTACTCCGAGACTTAGTTTAAGAGGGCGAGCACAAAAAGTCAAACTTGAAAAAAAGTCAACCTCGAAAAAGTCAACCCGGAAAGTCAACTACTGAAAAAGTCAACCCACTTTCAAAATCAATATTTTAAGTTCAATTGAAAAATGGAGAAAGAATTTTGATAATCCGAGGTCTACATTGAAAGATATGGAGTTCGGAAGTTGGGATTTGGAGATTCAGTAGAAAAGAAACCCTAATCCGAGAAATTTGGGAAAAGTGCTTAAACGATCAAACTGGTCGAAATTGAAGGTTCCAAATGAAAGATAAGCACTGAATATGGGTAATGGAGAAGTCACTTGCAAGAAAAATCAAAAGAAAAGTCAATCCGGGAGAAAACCGAGAATTAGGGTTTTTAGTGGATTTCGGTGAAATCGGGAAGAATCACAGAAATGGCCCGACTTGGTAAGACCAAAGCCCCCAATGGATGAGGAATGATTAAAAAGGATGGCCCAAGGCTCAGATTGAAGAAAATCTGAAAATCGGACTTGTTTTGAGCAAAACCGGGTTTTGGAGGTTAAAGGGCAAAATTGGAAAATTTTGGGAAAAATGGCAAATGGACTCCGAAAATTCTGAAAAATTTGTCAATCTCATTCTTAAATCATTTGAAGGAGATTGGCGAAAGAAAATCTTGATTACGAGTTCGTTTGCAAAATGGCCAAATCCCGGGCTTCTAATGCAGTAATTCAAAAAGATAAATCCCGGAAAAATAGCAAATGGACTCCAAAAATTCTGAAATTTGGCAAATCTCATTTTTAAATTATTTGGAAGAGATTGGCGAAAGAAAATATTGATTCCGAGTTCGTTTGCAAAATGGCCAAATCCCGGGCCTCCTATGTAGTAATTCAAGCCGATAAATCCCGAAAAAATACCAAATGAGCTCCAAAAATTATGAAAACTTCCAGATCACACTTTTTAATTATTTTGAAGAGATTTGTGAAGAAAAATCTTGATTTGGAGCTCGTTTAAAAAATGGTAAAAAGTAGGGGCATAAAAGGACATTTTGGGAAGAAAAAATCCAAATAAATAGCAAACGGACTCGGATAATTTTGAAAATTTCCAGAACTCAATATTTTATTATTTTGGAAGTATTAAAAAAAGAAAAATTGAATTTGGAGCCCGTTTGATATTTATTTTGCATCCGGGGGGCAAAATGGTCGTTTCACCCAAGCAACCGAAAAGGGCTTCTTTGGGCCTTTCAAAAATCAGAGCTGGGCTGGAAAAGAGAAGTGCTGGCCTGACCAAGCCCAAAGGAAGGAGGAAGCTTAGGATTTTTTCAATCAAGTGATTAAAAATCAAGAGTTAAGTTAGAGATTTTCATTTTTGAGCCTAAGTCCCAATCCCACATCCCTTTGTAATGTCAAGCCAAGGAGGTGCTCACCTTATAAATAAGGGGTCTTGGCCTTTGGTTGAGATCACCCACTACCCCTTGTGAGATAGTCTATACACTTGTATTAGGATTATCCGGGTGGTGAGTCATAGTGTTTTTTTTTTGAGAGGGTTTGTAGCTTAATCCGTTCAAAAGCTACTCTGAGGGTTTATAGCTTAATCCGTTCAAAAGCTACTTGTGAGAGGGTTTGTGGCTTAATCCGTTCAAAAGCTACTCTGAGGGTTTGTAGCTTAATCCGTTCAAAAGCTACTCTGAAGGTTTATAGCTTAATCCGTTCAAAAGCTACTTGTGAGAGGGTTTGTGTCTTAATCCGTTCAAAAGCTACTCTGAGGGTTTATAGCTTAATCCGTTCAAAAGCTACTTGGTGAGTTTTAATTTTAAAATAATGTTTCTTGTTCTTCCTTCATTTCCTTTCTTAAGTATATTTTTCTTACATTTTGTTTTTACAATAAACTCACCATGGCCAAATGGCCTACATTATTTATTTTAAGTTGTTATTTTTTATTCATTTTACCATATTGTTTATGCTATTTTCTTTATTTTTGATGTTTTAAATATTATGTTATTTCATGTTCTTAAGTTATATTTAATTTGGTTGCTTTGTTTGTTGCCATTTATGTCTTAGATATCATGTTTTTACATTTTTAATTTTCTGTTTTCATGTTGTTTAAATTTGAGCATGTTTTAGAGTTAGCATATTAAGTGTTTGTGAAAATGCTTGTGTGATTCTTTGCATGATTCTTGTTTTATATCTTAGTGAACATGTTTTAGATTTAGTATATTAGGTGTTTGTGAAAATGCTTGTGTGATTTTTGTGTTATGACTTAGTTTTTTCATGCTAGCATACCAAGTGTTTGTGAAAATGCCATGCTTGTTGGAGCTTGGGGCCATTTGGCTACTCCATGTGTTTTGCATTGTGTGTTGCACTTTTTTTGTCATGCTAGTTGTTAGGTTTTTGCATTTGCATGATATTTGGTTGGATTTTTGAATTAAGCATGCCTTGTGTTTGTAAAAATGCCATGCAAGTTCATGTTAGGTCTAGGCCATATTATTTATGTCATGCATTTTCCTTACATTTAGGTTTAGATCCATGCATTTCATGCATTATGTTTGTTGCATTATTTCATGCATTTCATGTTCATGCCACTTGAATAATGACTTGAGCCAATTAATGGTTCAAAGTCATGCTCTCTTGAGCACACTTGTGGAAAATTAAGTTTGTCAAATTGATTATTCTACCTTTGTGATTTTTTTACTTAAGCCAATTTTTATCTAACTTTCAAAAAATCCTAGCTACTATTTTCAAGTCATTTTATGAGTTTCAAATATTTTACTTTGGTTTTTAAATGATTTTATCAAAGACAAAAATGTGTTGGCAAAGCAGTTTTTTTTTCTCCTCCAAAAACTCGTACATCTCTGATTTTTCTGGGAATTCATCTTTGATCAGAAAATTAAGCCAATTTTTTCTCATGTAGTTTTATATGTCCTGAGTCTCCAATAATTTTTTCAGAATTTTTGGAATTTTTAAAAATAAGGTAAAAAATCGTGGATTAAAACTGGACAGTGGAGTCAGAATTGATTTTAAAGAAAAACAAAGCAGTTTTTTCTCCTCCAAAAACTCGTACATCTCCGGTTTTTCTGGGAATTAATCTTTGATCAGAAAATTAAGTTGATTTTTTTCCGTGTATTTTTACATGTCCTGA
Source organism: Fremontodendron californicum (assembly GCA_030761205.1). Classification (NCBI taxonomy): domain Eukaryota; kingdom Viridiplantae; phylum Streptophyta; class Magnoliopsida; order Malvales; family Malvaceae; genus Fremontodendron; species Fremontodendron californicum. The sequence continues at coordinate 8,238,055 of JAULJL010000007.1, read as the reverse complement.
GTCTCCAATAATTTTTTCAGAATTTTTGGAATTTTTAAAAATAGGGTAAAAAATCATGGATTAAAACTGGACAGTGGAGTCAGAATTGATTTTAAAGAAAAACAAAGCAGTTTTTTCTCCTCCAAAAACTCGTACATCTCCGGTTTTTTTGGGAATTCATATTTGATCAGAAAATTAAGTCGATTTTTTTCCGTGTATTTTTACATGTCCTGAGCCTCCAATAATTTTTTCAGAATTTTTGGAATTTTTAAAAATAGGGTAAAAAATCGTGGATTAAAAATGGACAGTGGAGTCAGAATTGAATTTAAAGAAAAACCAATTTTCTGTTTTGGTTAATTTACTTAGAGTGGGCTGATTAGGAGGGTTAGCTACTGACTTAGGGTAATTTCTAAGCCTTTTTAAACTCTAAAAATGGTTTTTCAAGTCCCGGGTTAAGGGTAGCCAAGTCCGGATTTTTTTAAACTTAGGAAATTAGAGTCATTTTAAAAATTTTAGCCCAGTTTTTATTTTTAATTCAAGCTTTTCAAAATTGTTTTCAAACAATCACAAAGTATTTTGGTTTTAGAATATTTAATTTGACATATTTTCCTAAGGTAGCCGGATATCTTTTTAGATATACGGATTTCCTTAATTAAAGGAAAAAATACATTTCATGCATTGCATTTTTATATTCATGCATTTTATATAATATGTGATTCTTGCCATAATAATTTCTAAGTGTCATGACATTTAGGTTGCATTATATTATTTAGATTTTGCTATGTTATTTTATTTATGTCATGCCTATACATATTCATTTCTTTTAAATGTTTTCAAAAAAAGATAATGGTTTTCAATAAAAATAAAGATATTCCCGAGTTAAAATAATTCATGAGTTCTCTACCGGGTTTGCTGGAGGGAATATCATCAATTATTATTAATAAAGGAATATCTTTCTTTAAAAAAAAGAGAATGATTCGGAAAGTTTTCCAAAACTAATAAAAATTTCTATATTTTGCCACGTTTGTTGGGGAATATAGGAAAATTTTGAATTTATAAATTTCGGATCATTTTCAATAAAAAATGGAATTATTTTTAAATTGGGAATTAACTTGAAATACTAAAACCAACTTTTTACCGAGACTTGAGATAACACACGATTAATAAGGTACCGATTTATACGGGCGTTGTGGGGGTGCTAATCCTTCCCCACACGTAACCGACTCCCGAACCCGCTTCTTTGATTTCTCTGGTTTAAAACGCAGACTTGAAATTGGTTTTTAAAATGTTTTAATTAATTTTTAAAATATTTTATAAAACCGGTTTTAATAGGTGGCCGATCACACCTAGCTAAAAAAAGATTGGTGGCGACTCCATGTCTTTTTTAAGGTCATTTTCAAAACCTTCATTTTTAGAGGAATTAAGTCGACTTTTCCTCAGTTTTTTTTTAATGTCACGCTTAACGAATAATAAAGTCTTGCGATGAGACGTCGTTATTTTTTTTAGGTTGCGACATTCCCCATAAATAGTTTTTCATCAATAGCAGCTTCTTTATACTCAGAGAAACTCTTTCTATCAGAACAAACGTGACAACTGACACCGGTATCAACCCACCATGTCTTAGGGTTTTCTACCATGTTCACTTGTGACACTATAGCAGCGAGCTCAATATCATTATCATTAACTAAGTTGGCTTGAGCTCTTTTCTTGTTCTGACGGCAGTCCTTTGCTCGATGATCGGGCTTGTTATATACGAAACAAGTTCCCGTGAACTTATTGACCTTTATTAGTTTGGGAAGAACTAGAACCAACAAATTTCCTCTTATTGGTCTTTATTTGCCTTGGCTTCCATGGTCTGAGTTTTAACCCTCTTTTCTGAACCACTGTTATCCTCTTCAATTCTTAACCGGATAATCAAGTCCTCTAAGCTCATCTCCTTTCTCTTGTGCTTTAGACAATTCTTGAAATCCTTCCACGAAAGTGGTAATTTCTCTATCAAAGCCGTCATTTCAAATGATTCACTAAGAATCATTCCTTTAGCAGTAATCTCATGGAGGATCAACTGATACTCTTGGACTTGACTAATCACGGTTTTTGAGTCCACTATTTTGAAATTCAGAAACTGGCCAACCACAAATTTCTTCGTGCCGGCAACCTCCGTTATGTATTTTCTCTCTAAAGACTCCCACAGATCTCTCACTGTCTTGATAGGGCTATACACGTTGTATAACGTGTTGTCCAATCCGTTGAGGATATAGTTCTTGCATAAGAAGTCGGAATGCTTCCACGCTTCCACCGAGGCTACAATCATAGTATTGTTCTCTCCCTCTTTAGGAACCGGGGCCTCCTCCCGTAAGAACCGGTCTAGGTTCAGAGTGGTCAGATAAAACAGCATCTCATGCTACCATCGTTTGAAGTCCAGACCCCTGAACTTCTCGGGTCTCTCACCATGTGTAACATGTGGTGGCATTGGCGCTACAGACGCACTCGCATTTACGGTAAATCGTTCTGCCATCTATTATTAAAAATAACAGGATCAACTTGATGCAATTTAAAAAATTGACAACCAATTTGTTCACAATATATATTACAAATATATATTTGTTCTGAATATATATTACCAATATATATGTGCACTATAAATATATATTACAACAAAGTAATAATATATTATAACAATATATATATATATTGCAAACAATCGCTTATAAATAAAACATATATATATATATATATTACTAACAAAATTATATATATATATATATACACTACCAAATTCAATTCTTAAAAAATAAAGAATCCTTTATCAATACTTTTAAGAGTGGCCCACTATATATAATACCAAATTTCAAAGCAAAAATAACAAAACTATTCACCCTTGCATTGCATGAAGCGGCAGCTCTCTTATATATATATATATAAGAGAAACCAGTTTAACAAAACCTCACTATTGGCATTACAACCTTAACAAAGTCATACCCTTTTGTAAGGGTTTCGGGTATATATATATATATATATATATATATATATATATATTCCAAAGCTGTAGCAATATTATAAATAATATAACTCCATTATATATATTTATATATATAACCCCACTAAAAAATATATGTATATCATACGGTATATACAATCGAAAAAGACCAATATTATAACACTTATAATATGAAGTCAGTAAGGTTTATATATATATATATATATAAACCACGTAAATATATATTCTAACAAAAACAAAACCTCACAACCATCATGAAGCGGCGGCTCTTTCTATGGTTTATAACCGAAACAAAGTCATAACCGAATCAAAGTCAATATGAATTGAATGCCAATAATATAACAAATATTGAGTTGTCAGTAAGAATATTACCTATCCCAATTTGGAAATACGAACTGGGATCAATCCCAAGAAAATTCTCATTGACACGATGAACAACAATTCACAGTTATGACTTTTAAACAATTCACGATGAACAACAATTCACATATATATGTAATATATATAAATTAACAAGCGAAAATGAAACAAAACCGGGAAACAAAATAATCGTCTTAAGATTGTTGACAATTTTGTAAGCATTTAGCAATTATTTTATTACTTGTTAAAATATAAATATAAGAAGAACATGAAGAGAATATTTAAAATATTCAAATATGAATATACTCACAGTTTTGGTAGAAAAAAAAATATCGAATTAAGGTTGGATCTCTGACCTTAAGACGATTATTGTTTGCCCTTACAGTGCTTACAATATATTGCAATTCGTCTCCCAAACCTCTTCGATAACGTTGTAGATTGACAGCACAACCACTGCAACACAACGAACCAAAAAGATGCAGCGTCTCTCTCACAAGACAGTTGAAAGAACTGAGAGCAGAAGAGTAAAAAATAAGACTAATTTTTGGTATATTTAAACAGGACCAGCCCTCAGGTTTATATAGAAAACGAGAAACCCGTTTGAATAAGACACAATTGTTCGAAAAAAGACATAACCTTCAGACACATCTTTTGGACTAAAACTGGTCCGAACAGATGATAAATGTTTAATTTCATATATTTTTCATATATTATTTCCTTATACTTTGTGCTTTAATTCTTAAGTTCCTTGACATTTTACTATAGTTTTGTGAATTATAGGTATTTTGGAAGAGATGAAGTCAAAAGATGTCAATAATGATGGTAAAGAGTTTACAAAATCATAATCACAAGATGGAAGAAGACTTGGGAGTCAAAAAAATCAATTTCTGGTTGCAAAGCAAGAAGGCAGATTTGACCTCCGGAGCTTATTTCAAGGAAAATATGATGTTAATTTCCTTATTTAAAGAAACTTCCTGCTTGACTTTTGAATCTGACTTGAATACCTTTCCAACAGTAGTTTACACGTCCAAATCGGACAAGGAATGGTCACCCAAATCAGCCGAAGAAATGCAAGAATATGTAGCAGCCAAGAAAAAAGCAGACAGAGAGTCGGCGTCGCGACGCCCCACAAGTCAGTAACTCGGCACTGCAGCGTTGGAAGTTGGCGCTGCGACGCCGGCCGAGCTGCACTAAAATCAAAAAAACCGCAAAAATTTGGATTTTGTTTTCCCAAATTTGCACTATTCTGCCTCCTAGCTTCCTTGATTAGCAAGAAAGGGTTTTCAAGATTTTAAAGCTCTATAAATACCATCTTTTGAGCTACAAACTAGGACATGTTTTGATTATTTATCAATATTCTTCTTCTTCTCTATTCTCTTAGTTTTATTTTAGTTTTCTTCTTAATTTCTTTTTAATATTCATGTTTTTGTTAACTATGCCTATGCAAGGCTAAACTTCTCTTTGGTTAAGGGTGATTTCAAAGCCCTAGACATGTTTTGTAATTGATTTTCAAATTTTATCTATCATTAGTTTTCTATCAAAGTTGCTTATGTTCTTCTATAAGAATTGTTCATGATGTTGTCTTGATTTGTTTAGGTGCGTAACTAGATAGATCTTGATAATTATCTAATGCTAATTTAGGAGTCTTGATCCGTGTAATTGTCTTAATTTCTTATTCAATAGTAGCAATTTGTAATTCATGATTATGTTGGGTTTTCGAGAATTGCAATGTGGAACATAACCTAAGTTGAACAATCCGAGCTTACGTGCTTGTTGCTTAGATCAACCTATCTTTCTCATCATAAAGCTGTTATCAAATTGAATTTAGAGAGTTTATTCTAGATTGTTTAATAATTAGAGATTAAATAGAGAGCTTATTCTATTTAACGACAAACTAAGGAAAGATTGGGGTAGCAGAGCTTGTTGTTATCTACAGTTGTTAATTTTGATAGTTAATTGATGTTGATAGATCTGAAATTGATTCTCAATGATATCTAGTGATGGAGAATGAAACCTTAACCATACCTTTCTCATATCTGATTACTTCTTATTTACTTGCTTTCTTAATTTTATTGTTTGCTTTAGTTGAAACTGGTTTCAAAAACCTCCCTTTTATTTTGTTTTCCTTGAATTTAAGTATAAACTAATAATTCTTAAACTAAACACCAATCCCTGTGGACTCGACCCTTGCTAATCACTATACTCTACAATTGACATCTTTTAAGTGCAAGATTAAATTAGATACACTCTTTTCGGTGCATCAAGTTTTCGGCGTCAATGCTGGGGATTGCTTTATTTAGTTTATTAGTTATTTGGTTTATTCTTATTTCTGTTTTAATTAGTTTATTTTCTTATTTTCTTTTTCAATGAATGTCCCAATTTCCCAAAAAAGAATAACCTCACTTAGGACTTAGGAGAATTCGTGAATTCATAGCTTCAACCCATAGAACAAACGAAGAGTTGATCCAAACCATCCAAGAGGAACAAGGAGAGATGGCTGCTGACAACCGAACTCTCAAGGAGCTAGCCGCTCCGAACTTGGGTCAACAACCATTATGCATTGAATATGCTAATCTTGAGGTAGCTTTTGAATTAAAATCTTGTTTGATTCATCTTCTCCCAACTTTTCATGGTTTTGCAGGAGAGCAAATAAGCATCTCAAGAAATTCCATGTAGTTTGCTCAAGAATAAGGCCAACCGGGGTCACGAAAGAGCAAATTAAGTAGAGAGCCTTCCCATTCTCTCTAGCTAATTCGGCAAAGGAATGGCTCTACTATCTACCATCCGGGACCATAACTACATGAAATAGTATGAAGAAAGCATTCTTGGAAAGGTATTCCCAGCATCTAAGGCTACCAACATTAGAAAAGAGATATGTGGGATTCGACAATACAACGGAGAGTTCTTATATGAATATTGGGAGAGGTTCAAGAAACTTTGTGCATCATGTCCACACCATCAGATAAGTGAACAACTTCTCATCCAATATTTCTATGAAAGACTCATGCCCATGGAGAGAAGTATGATAGATGCAGCAAGTGGGGGAGCTCTAGTTGATAAAACTCCCAGAGCTGCTAGATCTTTCATCTCCAGCATGGCAGCCAACTCCCAACAATTCTCAATGAGAAAAGATCCACCACCACAACCCAAGAAAGTCAATGAGGTAAGTACATCATCCCTTGAACAAACAATTTCTCAACTGACTTCTCTTGTGCAACAATTGGTTGTAGGTAATATACAACAAATTAAGGCTTGTAGCATATGTTCTACCATGGGGCATCAAACTGATATGTGCCCAACACTACAAGAGGATACCAATGAACATGTGAATGCCATGGGTGAATTTCAGAACCAACCAAGGAAGTATGATCCTTACTCTAACACTTACAATCCAGGATGGAGGGATCATCCAAACTTCAATTATGGAGGAAACCAATCACAATCTACTCCTCCACCATTTGACAATAGACCACTGGGTTTTCAACAAAGGGTTCAACAACCATATCAAACTCGACAACAAGTGCCACCCACTCAAAATTCAGGTACTTCTCTTGAAAATCTTATTAAAACCCTTTCTACTAATACAAGTCAATTTCAACAGGAAACAAAGGCATTGCAACAGGAAACAAGGGAAACAAACAGACAAATGGCAACAAGAATGAGTCAATTGGAGATTCAAATGGGGCAAATGGCAACAATAATAAGTCAAATGCAAGCAAGGGATTCCGGGAAATTACCTTCCCAAACTATAGTGAATCCTAGAGAACATGTGAATGCCATAACTTTAAGAAGTGGAAAACAGCTTGAGACACCACAAAAGATAGTGCTCAAAGGGAGGACAACACCAATGCATCATCTTCACAATCCAATGAGCCACTTGTTAAGGTAACTCCTAAACCATCTTTTCCTTCTTATATAACTCCTCCACCTTTTTCAAGTAGGTTAGCATAGTCCAAAAAGAAGGAACAAAAGAAGGAAAATTTGGAGACCTTTCGAAAAGTTAAGGTAAACATTCCTTTACTAGATGCCATAAAGCAAGTTCCTCGTTATACAAAGTTCTTGAAAGAATTGTGCACATCTAAACAGAAGCTCAAAGGTAATAAGAAGGTAAGTATGGGAGAGAATGTCTCGGCTGTTCTTCAAAAAAAACTCCCATCTAAGTGTAAGGATCCAGGTATGTTCACCATTCCTTGTAAAATAGGCAACACCAAGTTTGCACATGCTATGCTAGACTTAAGAGCATCTATCAATGTTATGCCCTACTCAATTTATGCTTCTTTGAAACTAGGACCATTAAAAGAAACCGGTGTTATTTTACAACTCGTTGATCGTTCTATTACTTATCTAAAAGGAGTCATTGATATCTAGTGGTGGAGAATGAAACATTAACCATACCTTTCTAATATCTGATTACTTCTTATTTACTTTTTTTCTTGCTTTTATTGTTTGCTTTAGTTTAAACTAATTTCAAAAACTCCCTTTTATTTTGTTTTTCTTGAATTTAAGTATAAACTAATAATTCTTAAACTAAACACCAATCTATGTGGACTCGACCCTTGCTAATCACTATACTCTACAATTGACATCTTTTAAGTGTAAGGTTAAATTAGATACATTCTTTTGGGTGCATCAACAGACATGTAATGATCAGATACATTTCTTGCTTGATGGAGGATCAAATTTTCATTCATTATTGATATCAATTGTGTACAAAATTATACATCGTGTATCTATTTACAACAACCTATGTATTAATATACATATTTCGTATTTGTACACACAAATTATACATTGATATCCATCACAAACTCTTTGAAACAGACAAACCAACAAAAAAAAATGTCCACACTAAATCATCTCTTTGATCTCCCTGAGCAAATTTGCTATGTTCAATGTGGTTTTTGCACTACCATTTTACTGGTAACCCCTTGTATATAATTTTTTCCCCCTCTATATATGTATGTCTTTGGCTCTTTGCACTCTGCTCATAATTATTAGCCTTTGAAAAGTGCAGGTAAGTGTCCCATATAGCTGCTTGTCCATGGTGGTGGCAGTGAGATGTGGGCACTGCACAAGCCTTTTCTCAGTCAATATGATGAAAGCCTCATTTAGTCCCACTCCAGCTTCTAGCTTCCCTTGGTCATGATGACGAGGTATAAGTCTATATATGCTTTGCAGGTTTTTTGGCAATTAGGTTCCCCCATTGCTCTCGATCGGCAGCTAAGTTGACTAAATTTCTTTTGTTCTACTATTACTTGATCAAGTTGCAAACAGATGTCTATGTACAATTATAAACTTACTGTTACCGGAATAATGGCAGAAAATAATACTAATCAATATTTAAACATTTTACCTTGTATGTCAATAAGGTGTGCCTTCGAAATACGCTTATTATGCTGTTGATCTATGAAGAACGGATATTTTTATTAGGAGAGTATAAGTGTCGAGTAAGTGTTTGACATTGACACGACGGAATATGTGTCGTATATGCGAAGACAAGTCAGAATAAAATAATCGACCACGGTCAAAACATAATCAAGACACGGTTAGACACGCAATAAAAGTTTTTTTTTTTTTGTTGGTATTTTTCTCCTAAATATGGAATCAACAATGAAGAATTCGGTTCTAATGGATTTTTTAATGTTCAAATTTTTAAATTAAAAAAATATATATATGTTAATATTTAATTGAAAAGTATCAATTTTATATTTTTATTGTATACTATTATATATAAAATATTTTTTATTATCGTGTCTTGTTGTACCATGGCTTAATTTAATTTTTAAAAAATTTCATATCATCGTGTCAATATCGTATCATACTTGTATTTTATGTCCGTATTCGTATTTCCTAGCTCTTGATCAGGTCAAATAATTAGAGATGATTATCAATTTCGTGAATGTTTTATAGATGCTCTCTCTCAAGCAGCCAAAAGGAGCACTTTCCGAAGAAATGGCTGCCCCCAGGAAGACCTCAGACAGGCGCAGCCCATCATTGATGACCTCTTCCGACAATGAAGAAGAAGAAGATATAGTCCTTGTGAATCCCACAGCCAACGAGCGTGCGTTTTTTTTTTTTTTTTTTTTTTTTTTTTTTTTTTTGAACTTTAATTTATAGCTGAAACTGGAGTAACATAACGGAGAACTTATTATCATTCTAATACTATTTAGTCAAATTTTACGGCCTCAGAGAAGAGGCAAAGAGCTCCATCAGCTTATAATCGCTTCATCAAGTAAAAAGAATCTATTTCTCTATTTTCTTTGACTTAGGACAATATTATCATATATAGATTCATTCTTGGTGGCAGAGAAGAGATCAGGAGACTAAAAGCTCAAAATCCCAACATTCCACACAAAGAAGCCTTCAGCACTGCTGCAAAAAATGCAAGTTTCAGAACCAAAAGGGATCAACAAACCAAAAAAGAGGCCGCAACCAAAAAAAAAAAAAAATTCACAGATGTTAAAATTCAAATTTTAGACTTGCTAAATGTCACCTCTTAAGGGTTACTGCATGAATCAACTGAGTTAAACTCTGGATTCAGACAAACTAATTCTTTCCTGTACATGTTTCTGATCTACTACTATATATATATATATATATATATATATATATATATATATATATATATATATATATATATATATATGAGGAGGGATCCACTTACACTAGTGTAAAATTAAATTAACTTTACACACTTTCGTAACTCTTTATACGATTTATATTTGTTTAAACCGATCGTTGAATTTAACAATATAATTGTATTAGTCATGCACGTAAAGTTTCGAATCGATTCGATATCTCTATCATATCATATCGATCAAGAACACTATCTTTTTCAATATATATTTAACGATTGAAAATTTTTTACATCGAGCAAATAGTTAAACATTTTTAATTTACTGAAACTCGACATTCATGATCTACATGAATAGAACATGAAATACGACGATCGGATTAAACAAATATAAATCGTATAAAGAGTTACAGTAATATGTAAAACTAATTTAGTTTTACACTAGTGTAAGTGAATCCTTCCAATATATATATATATATATATATATATATATGAATGTCATCTGATTCCTAATTAAACATGTCCTAATATTTTCAGTGGGCCCACTTTCCTCTCATGCACAACAAAGGAGACGGGAGAGATCAGCTTCAGCTGCGGCCAGGATGCGGGAGATTTGGTGCGTCATGGAACTCAGATGCTACTGAGTTAGCTTTTTCTCTGATGCTATATGTTCCTACTAAACATTTCTGATAATGTTACTATTAACATAAATTACCCAGCATTTTACTTGAAGCACATGTCAAACTATAGCAGAGCCGTAGAGGTTAATCAATTTCATAATTAGGGATGCAGTACTAGCTATAAATTTATTGAAACCCTTGTCAATGAAGAACTACGTGAAAAAAAAAGGTCGCCTAATCTCGAACAGAAATGGACAAAAAAAAAAAAGAGAACACCAAAAGAAGCAAATAACAAAGAACAGAAAATAGACTAGAGATCGAGAGCCCAAAGAAAAAAAAATGAAGTGTAGAAAAAGCTAACAAAGGGAAGAAGAGAGATATTTAGAAAATTTATAGTACTAGTAAAATAGAGCAACCAAATTTAGGGAGAGCGACTGTTATCGACATATATCTGAGTGAAGGGCCAAAAGAGCACAAGAAATCCAAACGATAGATTCACTTCACCTCATCTTCAGGAGATAAGGAAAAAGATTGAATACTTGTTTTGATATTGAAAATGTGTGTTTTGATGATGACAACTACCGTGGCCAAAGCGCTTTGAAAACCATCAGCTAACCATGACCGATCGCTGCATTTTTTTGATCAAATATTGACCATTATGCATAATATCCTTATGATCTCGTGTTTGTTGTTGAATATTCAAATATGCATAATTTCTTTGATCAAATGTGCCTCGGCCCATGTAGGTTCATACATAGAGGATCCAACATAGAACTAAAGAAAACAAGTAGTACTATTTAAGTCCTTTCATTTGTCTGGCTTCAGACCATGTTCCACATTACACAAAACTGAGAATCACAGACAAGGCACTCACACAACTGAAACAGAGCATGCAGGGGTAAGTTCCTACATGTTTCCTTAACTGGTCTCTGACTTCTCCAATGCTGCAAAAAAAATATGCAGAGTCAGCGAAAGGCGATACCAAACAAATCCAGCACTAAAATGCAGGTAAACATGAGGAACAGAGAGAGTCAAAACAAATTAAGGGCAGGGAAAGGAGACAGAGAGATTACTGTTGTAGTTCAGAAGCTTCTCAATGAGGTCAACATGAGTCATAAGCATTCTCCTACAGCAATAACGAACCAAGCCCAAAGCATCAAGAGCATCTCTGCATGCCAAACAGATCACAATTAATTCTCTGCAATACCAATCTGAGTGTTGAAGCTTGACTGACTACCATTGATGAAGACTGTGATTCATAGATCAGCAATAATGCATAAATTGGATTGTGGTTCACATCAACTTGCAACACAATATTATCAAATACATGTTTCGTTGCTTCGATACATTTCCTTGTGTCCATATGGGTGCACGAACTTGCACATTTCCACAAATCAATAACACTAACCAATGGGGATACTTTTGCATTCAGAGGGAACAGTAAAAGCATGCAAAACATGTTTTCTAAACCAGTGTTGTCAAGGCATGCCTTCGCCTTAACGTTAGATAACAAAAGCGCCTCAGACCCTTTCGGGAGAGGCCAATTTGATCAGGCGCACGCTTGGTGCATCTAGGCACGCTTTTTTGTAAGGCGATGGGCGTAAAAAAAACCAGCCTGATTGAAGTTCTCTTTAATTCTTTAATTTTTTTCATTAGATGTACCTTTAATAATAAGAAATGGGATTGTATCAAACTCTCTACTTCTCAATATTTGAATATTGAACAACAGACATGGAACTATAAGTAAATCATGCATATAGGGAAACAAAAAAAAATTGCATGTTTTGTAGATAAACTGGACCACTCTTTTAGAGTTTATTATCATAATTATATATCTTGGCTTATTATATATATATATATATATATATATATATATATATATAAAATAAGCCAAGATATATAACACACACAAAAAAAAACACATATACATTTTCTGCCTTACTTCACTCAGGCGAGTGCTTTTTTTGCGCCTTGCGCTTGAGGCAATATAAAGGGTTCTAGCGCCTAGGCCAAGATGCGCCTTGTGCCCTTGACAACACTGTTCTAAACAGGAAAACTCCAGCAGCAGTTCCTAAACTTAGCTTTCGGAGGACAAAACTTGTAATGACTCTTGAAGTTTCAATGTTTACATTTAGACCTCAAAATTTTCAGTCATGAGTGCTTACAGATTATTGGTGTTCAATTCAGCAAATGGAACTAGTTTAAATAAGTCAATGGGCGTGAATAACTGAACCATGTGATTGTGGTCTGAATGACATCAGATTTCAAAAGGTTGCAAATAACTAGATAAAATCAATAGAAGGAAAAAAAAAAGCAATTAGGATCTAATTTGCATTTAGCTAAAGTATTTCTTGCTTTACCAATATATCTCTCAACCTCCAGAACTTTCACCTTCTCTCTATCAATCAAGCAACCTATTTTCCTCTATACTTCCTGCTTTATTCATCTGATTCCCTATCATATCCTCCCTTGATTTTCCTATAGTGTTGATTTCCCAAGGAATATTTCAAGCAACTCTTCTTTTTTTTTTTATGACCACAATCTTGCTTCACAAAGTTTCTAATTTTGGGTGTTTTGGACCACACAAATAACTAAGACATCAAAATCAGCCACAAATAAAAAAGGAAAAGGACCAAAATTTTAAAGTCTAGTACTTAGACGACATTTATGCAACAAAAATGTGGTCATATAGAAGGCTTCTTTATCACATCTACCTAGACTTCCAATGCCTACAAGCTTCAAATCAATTTCAAGGTAGATATGAAATCATAGGCCCATGCTTATTCCAGCCTTATCGGTCGGCATAACCAGGCAAAATGTGAAAAACAAAAAAAAGCAAAGGTTAGCAGTTGAAAGAAAACTTAGAGAAAATTTTCCAGTTTAGCCCAAAGGCTACTCTCTAGCACATGAATCTTTTGAGTAAGATAAGTAGCTCGTAATTGGAAATACGTGATGAGAGTTTTACTATTTGTTGGCTATTTTTCCTAGACTGATTTGAACAGGATAGGTAGTTGCTACTCAAACAAGCAGGAGGCTTTTCGACTATTTCACCAAAAAGATTATCACGCAATGGATATATGACCAATTTCCATTCAATAGAATGAACATCAATTAACACCACGTATCACATTGTACACAACTGAAAGTTTGAGGAAACAATTCTTGACTAAAAAGGCAAGGATGTTTCCCTATTTTGGTTAAGCAGATGCAGAGTAATCCTAAACACCTCAAGCACCCAAATTAAGATTCCTTAAGTTCTCTTAAAGATATCCATCATGCAAACACAGCAAAAAATTTAGACCCAGGCAATAACATATACAAGTTACAAACCAAGGAAATCATCCCAAGCACCAATCATATCGCCCCCCCCCCCCACCCCCCAATAAAAAAAATACCAGTTTTGGACGATTTGCGCAACAGATTCATCGCAACAATGCAGTCACTTAATTTCTTAAAAACTACTAAATAAGAAAGAGAGAGAGAGAGAGAGATTGTTACAAACCCTTCAGTATAGTCGGCCTGAAGAAGATCAAGGTAGGTGTCCCATTTGTTACCAATAACCTACAAATACCGAATCCAAATATGCACGTTAAGAGCAACAAAGTAACCAAAACTCTAAATCCAGTTCAAAGGGAGAAAAATAACAAAATCAAAAATCTAATGAGAAACAAAATAAGAGTATATTATTGTTTAGAGTGTTTTTGGGGGATAATCAAAAAGAAAAAGAAAGAGAAAACACCTTCCCGCATGTGAAGCAACGAACTGGGATTATCATCTTGTTCGGCTACTTCTTCTTCTTGGTCTTGGTTTTGCGCTTTGCCCTAGTTAGCTAGCTAGCTCCCTCCCTCCTCTCTCCCAGGTTTTTCTTTCGTTTGGCTCTCGCGCCCTAGATGGTTCCAACGGGGATTTTAAGTTGTTTAAAGGCTGTGCCGTTTGACCAAAACACTGTTGCTCTAAAACGACGTGGATTTAAAGTTTCTTTTTTAGGGTTTTGACGAAGTTGACTGTAAAGTATACTAGAATTTTTCCCACGTTTCGTTAGAAATTTTTTTAATATTAATGAATTTTTAATTAAATTAACAATCATAAATAAATTTAAATTGAATTATATTAAATAATTATCATTTAATATTTTATAATATCTTAAGTAAATAAATTTAGAATTAAAATCGAATCACTATGATAAATTATGCAAAATATGGGATAAATAGAGACACGATACAACACTATATGAGAAAATAATTAAAACACGACACAAAAAATAATATGAACACAACACGAATACGCAAACATGTTAAAATCTATATAAAACGAAGTACTAACACGTAAAGATTTATATAAATTTATAATATTTTGAAAAGAAAAAAAAAACGTAAATAACACATAATTTTTCTCTAAATTGAATCACTATGACAAATTATTCAAAATATATTATGAATTGAGACACGACAAACACGAACACGTCACAAGCACACAAATTTTTTTCTAAATTGAATCACAATGACAAACTATGCAAAATATAAAATGAATTGAGACATGACATGAACACGGTATAGGAAAAATAATTAAAACACAACACGAAAAATAACATGTACACTACTCGAATACACGAACATGTCAAAATATACATAAAACGAATTATTAACATATAAAAATTTATATTTATAATACTTTAAACACACACAAAAATAACACAAACACAAACACATAATTTTTTTATCTTTCCTTTCTTCCCTAATTCTTTTATTTTTATTTTATTTTTTTTCCTTTCCTTTCCTTTCCTTTCATTTTCTTTTTCTTTTTTTTCTTCTTTTCTTTCCTTTCTTTTCTTTTCTTTCTTTCCTACTAAAAAATTAAAATAAAAAAAGCCATGTGTCAAGACCATATAGTTTCATGTAGCCCATTTTATATTATAGTTAGATATCTGGGAATTTTTTATACTATATAAAAATATGGCAGTTTAATAAACATGAAAATATTATAATAGATATGATACATTTAAAAACGATTAATACAACAGAAACGTATTTATATTTAAAATTTTGATATATTTAATAATTTATGTTTACATGATTAACATAAAAAAAATATAAAATATGATACACATATGCAAATTGTCAATTTCATATAAAATATAGACAAATCTCCCAACTTCACCAAAAATTTATAGTTAAAAAAGTAAGTACTACTAATATCCCAAAAAAAAAGTAAATACTACTAATATATATAAATAAATAAATAAAAGTAAATATTAGTAGAAGATAAGAAAAATTATAATTTGTATTACAAATATATTACTTATGGTGGGGATTGAATATTAATTGATAACTAGTGTTTGAATTCTCGCGTTACTTTGATTTTATTGTCATTGATAATACATTGAATACGATTATGACATAAAAAAATAATGTAAATTTAGAGTTCAAATTAAATTACTATGATAAATTGTGCAAAATATCTCAACTTGATGACAACTTTTAAAACAAGGTATATATATAAAATAATACAAATACAATACGAATCTAATTCATTATATGTAAAAAAAATAAAATTAAGATGGATATCAAATTTTAGTTCATTTAGATTATATTGATATCCATAATTTCTATTCATATTAAGAAATTAAAAAATAATAAAATATAAATCTAACAACTATCATACAATAACTCATAACTTATAACATCATTTACCATAATTTTTTTTTTTACTATTTAATTATCATAATATTTTTTCTTTTGAATCAACACTAAAAGTTTTAAAAAAAGTACTTACATCAACCCATCTCATAATTATTCAACATTTTAATTTTTATCAATACAATATTTTTTTATTTAATAATATAAAAATAAAAAGAATTAATATGATTTCATTTTTCAAAAAAAAAAATAAAGAAACCAATCATTCTAAACACGTGACACAAAATTAGGAGTTATTTGAATAGTGTCACACACAAACATGACATTGAAAAATAACTAAAATACGATACGACATGAAAAAATAACAAGACCACGACATGAATATACGAACGTGTCGAAATTTATATAAAACAAACTTGACACAAAATTGAGAATTATTTGAATAATACCACTTAGACCTAACAATTTCGGACACGAGCCGAACATGAAAAAATAACTAAAACACAATATATACAACACAAAAAAATGACACTAACTCAACACGAATGTGTCAAAACTATCAACACGACACAAAAAAATAATGTGACACAAAATTGCAAGTTATTTGAATAGTCCTAATTAGATCTGACAATTTTTGACATGACATGAACACGAAAAATAACTAAAATACAATATAACACGAAAAATAATACTAACACAACATGAATGCACTAATGTGTCAAAATCTATACATAATTTGTCAAAATTTATATATATAATACCCTTAATACAATAATAATACAAAAAAATAACATAAATACAACACGTGATAATTATTTTAAAAAAAATAAAATAAAATTATCCTTCAATTTAAAAAAAAAAAATTACAAAATTATCCTCAGTTGAAGGATTACTTTAATTTAAACTAGACAGATGCTCGCGCTTTGTTGCGGGTATGTTATCGGATTTGAATTGATACTTTATAATTAATTTCAAAGATAAAAAAGCAAGAAGAGTAAAGATAATTTAAAAAAAAAATAATAACTCTTATCCTTATATGACACCTGGTATAAAATTGAAAGTTATTTGAATATGATCAATTATATCCGGTAATTTCAGATACAACATAATTATACGATACAAACATAACATGAAAAAAATAATTAAAACACGACATGACACGAAAAATGACATGAACACGACACAAATACACGAACATGTCAAAATCTACATAAAACGAATTATTAACATAAAAAATATATATATAATACTTTGAATACAATTATGACAGAAAAAATAACACGAACATGATGACACGCGACACAAAATTGGGAGTTATTTGAATAGTGTCAATTAGACTTGACAATTTCGGACACAACATGATTATACGATAACATGAAAAAAATAATTAAAATACGACACGAAAAATAACATGAACACGACACAAATATACGAACGTGTCAAAATGTACATAAAATAAATTATTAACGTGTAAAAATTTATATAAATTTATAATACTTTAAACACACGATAAAATAACACGAATATGTTACGAACATACAATTTTTTTCTAAATTGAATCAGTATGACAAATTATAAAAAATATGAGATGAATTGAGACACGACACGAATACACAAAATTTTCTCTAAATTGAATCACCATGACAAACTACGCAAAATATTTGGATGAATTGAAACACGACACGAACACATGAAAAAGATAATTAAAATACAACACGACACTAAAATAACATGAACACAACACAAATACACGAACATATCAAAATTTACATAAAATGAATTATTAACATGTAAAAATTTATATAAATTTATAATACTTTGAACACGCGAAAAAATAACACAAACACAAAAATGACACAAAAAAAAAACATGAATACGATACGAAAAACGAACGTGTCAAAATCTACATAAACCCAAAATCATTTAAAAATCAACCCTAAATCAGTCCAATAAAATGACCTAACTAACCCTAAAAACATTAATTAAGTTATTACTTAGTTGGCTATTAAAATGACCTAATTAATCCTAAAAATATTGATTAATGCCATTGCTTAGTTCGCTATTTATCATGTTTTCAATTTTTCTATTTCTTGCCTCTCATTAATTTAAGGAATTGCTTTTAAAATTTGTTATAGATAGGTACATATATAATGATAAAAATTGGTGGGCGTAGACGAGCAAAATATATAAAGCAAAATATTACATGTTTTCAATTTTTTTTATTTATTGTCTCTCATCAAGTTGGGATATTTTGTATAATTTGTAGCAATAATTTATCAATTAAAGTTACTTTTAATATTTTAATAATAAAAATCCAAACGAGCTTGAAATTAACTTTCCAAAATTTAAGTATGACATGAATATGCCAAAAAACTTATATTATGAACATTTCTAAAAGGGATAATTATATTTTTAATCCTAAACATTTACGTATTTTTTGTTTTCAATCTTATACGTTTGAAAATTGTTATTTCAATATCAAATAATTATAGCATTAATCCTAATGTTAATTATCAAACGGATTTGTTAACAAAATGTACATGTGAAAATAACGGTGACTAAATGACATTACGTGGCATGTTACATATATAAAGATAACTACACTTTTTAATCCTAAACGTTTGTGTATTTTTAATTGTTAGTCTTAAACGTCTAAACATTATTATTTTAGTCATATCAAATGATTATATTATTAGTTTTAACGTTAATTGCCAAATAAATTTGCTAACATATTAATGCAAGCATGAAAATAACGGTAATTAAGTCACATTACGTGATATATCACCGGTTGAGTTAGAATTTTTACTTAAAAGTTAAAATTAATAAATTAAAAAAATAATAATAATCTGTTTAATGAGTATTTATAGGCATCAATTAAATATTATTTAATTATCTTTTTTTTAAAAAAAATTATATTTAATATATTATTTTTATTGGGTTAAAAAAAATTAATGCATTAATTACTTTTTTTTTATTTTTAAATATCACATTAACCCGTGTCACTAGACACTTCTTAACATTTTTCAAAAATAAAAAAAAATATTATTTTACTTTTAAATTTAGAAAAAGAAAAAAAAAAGGAGAGAAATGGACCAATAAAAAATTCATTTTCATTCCTGGTGTTGTTGCTGAAATCAATTTTGAAATTTTTAAACAAAATTCGATACCTGTTTAATGAAATGGTTAGCCAATTTTTCATTGTAATTTGAAATCACTCATCAAAACAACGTTATTTCCACCTACAAAAATGTTGGGAGTAAGACTTTTTCGATGGTAACAACAAGAGAAGTAAAAGGCAAACTATGGGTTGATACTTTATAATGTAGTTTTTAGGTATGTAAGAAAAATTAAGTTAAAGATAACAAATTCTTTTAAAAAATGCGAAGAGATATGAAAGTAAATGCACTAGACTTTAATGATCATATTAATTGAATTGAAGCTGAATTAAAGAGTTTATAAGCCAAAGTTATTTATAGAAAAGAAAGAACAAAATAATGTTACATTGTCACACATGTTTTCACATGTTCATTTCGTTTAAGACTAACATTAGAACTAATGGTAGAACCAACTGATAACGTTTAGGATTGAAATAACAAATTTCAACATGTAATTAGGGATGCTACTGATAGATGGCAGACCGGATTCGGATCTAATTCCTTGGCAACTTTGGACACAATATAATTACACGACACAAAAAAAATAACTAAAATACGACGCGAAAAAATAACACGACCACGAACGTATGAAAATCTATATAATATGTATTATTAACGTATCAAAATTTATATAAATAATATATAATACCTTAAACACGATTATGACACGTAAAAATATACGAGCACGACACGAATATCCTCCGTATTGGTACTTGCAGCATCGACCTTGCAGAGCTATGGGCTTTTGTATCAAGGTCTGGTTTGTGCTTGGGTGGGGGGGGGGAAGGTTTTGAACTTCTGGAAATCGAGTCGGATTCTGTGAACACTGTCAACATGATCAAACAGGGAGTTGATGATAATCATGCCCACTTCAATCTTGTCTGTGCTATTAACGATCTTCTCAAAAAGGATTGAATTTGGAAACTCACCCACATCCATTGACAAAGGAACAATGCTGGGCATTGGCTGGCTAAATGGAGCCTCTCACAACCTGCTGGTCTCATGGAATTGGATCCACTTACAGAACTTGGAACTTTTCTTATTAGCTGATTTTGTAGGGGTTGGCTACCCCCGTTGTGTTGCAACTTAATATACTGGCCATTGCCCCTTTTGCACCAAAAAAGAAAATAAAAATTATCACGTAAATAATCTATAACAAAAGCGGAATTAAATAACAAACTTCATAATCATTCGTTGCAGAATCAGTTTTGATTCACTGATCGAAGACAAGGGCACCAAGTTTTTCGAGAATGAAGAGAATTTTGAGTATTGCTTTTTTAATTTTAAAGAAAACTTGTTTTCTCTATTTTCTTCTTCTCGGCCTTAACCAAATGAAGAATGTTCATTCATCTTGGTTGAATGAAGCATTTCATTCTTCTTTTTGACTTTTCGTCTCTTGCCGAGAAAATGAATAACATTTCTTTTTCTTATTCTTAACTTCCTACATAGACCTGTTCAAGGGTCGGACTACCCGCCCAAACCCGAAAGCCTGTCCGATATTTGAAAGGGTTCGGACAAAAATATCATGTCCGAAAAATAGGCTTGGACAAAATTTAAAACCCATTTTCTAAACGAGCCAGGCCTTGGGTAGAGAATTTTAAGCCCGAGCCCGGCCTAACCCAGCCCAAATGAGCAAGATGAATTTTGGTTTTGAATTTTTTATATGGGCGACAAGATGAAAATGAAAGCCCGCCCAAACATGTGCAAGGATAGTCCAAAGTCCAAACATGTAAGACTCTCACTATCCGAAAAAAAGTAAACTACTAAACTCTCAATAAAAAAAAAAAGAAAAAAAAAAGAGACAAAGACAAAGACAAAGAACAAAGAACAAAGAACAACTGAAGAAGTAGTTAAGCACTCAGCATATAAGATAACCACCAACAAAAGTCCAACCATTCATCTCCCCACTTACTCACTCCGATTTCTCTCTCTCTCTCAACTCAGAGACCAGTAGCCCACAGAGAAAATCTAAAAACCTCATTATCTCAACTTTCACTCATCAAGCCACAGAGATTTGGAGTCAAAGAGATAGTTAGAGAGAAAGAAAGAGAGAAACATTAGCTTGCAAACATTATATTTCTTTGCTCATCATCACCATTAATACTTACAGCAACAAAGCGTGAATAGAGCTTGAAACAAACAAGCAATCAATCAATCAAACCAAAAGGAAAAAAATGGTCGGGTCGGGCCGAGCCTGGATATCCTTTTCACAATTAGGGTCGGGCTTGGTTACAAAGTTTTTCCTATATTTCGGGTCGGGCTTGGACAGACAGAATATGTATTAGTATCCTATCTAAGCCCGGCCCAAATTCGACGCGGTCCGCCCCATGAACAAGTCTATTCCTACATGGAAGTTTCCCATTTTTCTAATTAACAGCCTGACAGTTTGTATATTTATGTTTTCAAAGGTTTTAAACCTTTTTAATAACTTTCTTTGGGAAGTTATGTTGAAAACGATTACCCATTATGGGCGTCGTTTCCAACCAAAAAAAAAATTAGAAAATTACACAAATAAAAAAAAAGTTTATGTTGTACCTGTTGGGAATAGTGTGACAACCCAATAACAAGTACTTAAGAAGAAAGGAAATAAAAACACAATATTTAACGTGATTCAGCCCTTCTTGGCCTATATTCACGATCCCAAAGGGATAAAATACTCCACTACAACAAAAATATTAGAACTTGTAATTTTTGCACGGATAAAGCTACAAACCTTCTTACAAATATTTTAACTCACTACCCGGATAGTCCCAATACAATTTCTACTTAAGTGTATAGACTATCTCTCACAATGGGTGATTTTTTCTCAAAGGCCAAGATACCTATTTATAAGTAAGCAGTCACCTTGGCTTAACATAACTACGCAATGTGGAATTGGGACTAAGACTCAATTAACTCAACAACTTCTCCCTTGAGTCAAAGTCCCAATTACCCCAATCTTGTCTGAAAAATGAACTATTTTCTCAGTCTTTTTCTTCTTCTCTACTTTGTTATCTTCAAGCGCTCCCCTCATGGAGTGGCCTTCCAAATAACAAATATTCTTCTCGCTTTTTCTGCTTTGAAGAACCAAGCGATTTCCCTTATACACTTTGCACTTCTTCTCGATTCCCACATACTTGCACCCATGCGATATCAACTCTCCCAATGAGATAATATTGACATTGGCAGTAGGTACATACCTCACATTAGGAACATCTTAGATTTTACCATTGTGGAGCTTCAGGCGAACTTTTCCCATCCCTTCAACTTTCAGCTTCAGTTTCCTCCCTACATTGATGCAGCCAAATTCTCCATCCTTTTGAACATGGTTTGATCCTTACACACATGTATATCAGTAGCAGAATATAACACCCATTTAGAATGACTTTCAACAGAATCATTACCTTCCACATAAAACAAATCAGCATGATCATCGGTTTCAACTACATTAGTATCGGCCTTCACATTCCCTTTTTGCAGCATTAGACTCTTCAAGTCTTCTCGTATTTGTGGACATTGAGACTGAAGTGCCCATCTTATTTGCAATAGTAGTGATAACTCGTATAATTATATAGTTCTTAGTTATGTTTTATTATTGTTTTGTGTCAAATACGAGTTATTATTGCTTAGTCTAATTGTGTTTATGATATTTTATATTTTTATGTAATTTGGTGTTTTTCACGAGTTTCTTTGAGTGATTTCAGATTACTAGGTTAAATCAAGAATTAAGGGCAAATCCAATTCAGTTCCAGTTCCGACACCTTTTGCCATATCAGCTATATCTGGAGTTTCACTGAAGCATTAAGGCTGAAAGTTTTACAGTGCATAGTTAAGAGGCATATCTATCTTTTTCATGTTTTACACTTCTTGAAACGGAGTCGTTTTCCCTAGTGAAATCGACCATCAAGTTGGCTGATGTGCAATGACGTCTATGCTGACCTGTTTTGGTATTTTGACCATATCTTCCGATCCACATGAGCAAATGATCTGATTCCAATGGCTATGGATCCGTAACTGATAGGGGTATAGTTTTCTAGAAGACCATTTGATCAGATCGAGCCTCCAACATTGACAAAATCGACCATCAAGCTGGCTGATCAGAATTGTCATACAATATGACGAAAATTGTTAGAAAAATGCATCCACCTATTATACCTACCTTTGAAATTTATAAAGCTTGTCTCTTGTCATTTAGCTCTCCAAAATGTGTATAAATAGAGGGCCTTGGATGATTGTAAGAGTATCATTATACATTGGTAGGATATTAGCTATTGTAATAAAATTCTCTAAGTTTTCTTCTTCTTTCCTTTCTCTAGTTTTCTTTTTCTTTATTTACTTATGCTTCTTACATTTCTTTTCATTTTATTCATATCTAGTATGTGTTGCTAATCATATTGTTGAGGTGATGAGGTGAAGCTCTTGGTAAATGCTAAGGTTAGTCTCTCAAACATGAGCTAAAATGAATCATCATTTATAAACACTAGTATAGATAATATTTTCTTTTGGTTTAAAATCATACTTGCAAAGTAGGGATCTTAATTCATTATTGACAATGAAAATGGCACAGTAAATGCTTGGTTTCATAACCTTGATTTGTTGTAGACATATACCTTGGCATAAGGAATGCTTGGACTCTTTTTATGAGTTTTGAGGACACCAAATGAACATAATATCATATGCTATGGACGTTGGACAATTTGGACTGAATTGCTAAACCTTCCGATTGGAATCTCCCTTATGTGTGAATTTCAATTGTGTAATAAAACAAGATTAATCTTAGCATAACACCAAGAGTGGATTCTCTAACCTCAACATCTTTTCTTATTTTTTTTTTTTATATCTTGTTTAATTTCATTTATATTTTGTTTATTTTGTTCTCTAATATCTTGTTTATCTTATTTTGTTGTTGATTCCCTAATATCTTGTTTACTTTCTTTGTCTTATATATTTATAAACTTATACTTACTAATACGCTTCCCTGTGGTTCGACCTCGGACACCCGAGAATTTATTACTTGAACATAACCTGCACTTGGGTTTACAACTCTTAATTGAGTCTCCATCAAGTTTTTGGCGCCGTTGCCGGGGAGGCAATACTAAGTATATAAGTTTATAAGTATATTTATTTTTATTGGCTGGTTATACCGCCTAATTTTCTATATATTTTTATTTATATTGTATATTAACTTTGTTTTATTTCTATTGGCTGGTTATACCGCCTAATCTGTATATTAACTTTGTTTTATGCTTGTTTGGCGACGTGATTTTAGATCTCGTCGTTTAGTTAGATTTTATTGTGAAACTTTTTCAGGTAATCTTTCTAATACAACTCCTACCATGGCTGACAATGAAAGTGTTCATGCTGAAGATGAGAACAGACAAGTACGCACCATGCGTGACTACTTGCAACCAACTCGAAGCTCATCACCCTCTTGTTTTATTTTTCCTCTCAATGCAAACAACTTTCGTTTTAAACCAGGTATGATAGCTTTGCTTCCAAATTTCCATGGGTTAGAATCGGAAAGTGCTTACTCGTTTCTAAAAGACTTCGAAGATGTATGTGTCACCTTTAATGACCAACAATGTACAAATGAAATTGTCAAGCTAAAATTATTTCCTTTTTCTTTAAAAAATAAAGCAAAAATTTGGCTTCATAATTTAAAACCAAGGTCAATTGGCACATGGCATGAATTACAAACTGAGTTCCTAAAGAAATTTTTCCCAGCACATAAAACTACTGCTTTGAAAAGACAGATTCAAAATTTCAATCAAAATCAAAATGAAGCATTTTTTCAGTGCTGGGAGCGTTTTAAAGATTTGTTAAGTTCTTGTCCACATCATGGTTTTGAAAAATGACGTCTTATTAGTTTCTTTTATGAAAGTTTAACTCCCGAAACTAAATAATTTGTTGAAACAATGTGTAACGGTGAGTTTCTAGAAAAAGAACCTGAAGAAGCCTTTGACTACCTAGACCATTTGGCAGATAACTCTCAAGCCTGGCACACAGATAATTCATCTGAAAGTTCCAATAGATCTAATCTTGTTTCTAACAGAGGTAAATATCATTTTAGTCAAGAAGATGAGATAAAAGCTAAAGTAGCTAATTTGGCTAGAAAGATTGAAGCCATGGAACTTAGAGAAGTAAAAGAAGTCAAAACGGTTAAAAATGAAGAAAGTTGTGGAATTTGTGAAATCATGGGACACCCCACTTCTGAATGTCCAAACATTCCCATTCTTAAAGAAGCGTTGCATGATCAAGTAAATTCCATAAACACATTTAAAAAGCCTTTTCCTTCTCCTTACTCTGAAACGTATAACATTGAATGGAGAAATCATCCCAACTTCAGTTGGCGGAATAATAATCATGTTCAGGTACCACAATCTCAAAAGCCGGGCAACACTTTTTCCTATCAACCTTCACGTGTACAAACCTTGGAAGAGACATTGCAAGCATTCATGCAAACACAAGCAAATGTGAATAACCAAACTTCACAGGACATCAATGAGATCAAAAACACCTTGTCCACATTGACAGCTTCATTACGCACTCAAGAAAAAGGTAAGTTTCCTGCTCAACCTCAGCCTAACCCTTCTACTCAATGTTTTGTTTCTTGCTCCAATGAAACTTACCAGGAAAATGCCAGTTCTATCACAACTCTTCGAAGTGGAAAGACAATTGACAAAAACATTCCATCAAAAGACCAAGATCCTCCTTCCCCTCCGAAAAGTAACGGTAAGGATGATGGTAAGTCTGAACTTCTTGAAAATTTGGACAAAGAAAAATGTATGCATCCTGCTCCTTTTCCTCAAAGGTTGCAAACAATAAAGAATTTGAATCAAAATGCAGAAATTTATGAACTTTTCAAACAAGTTAAGATTAACATTCCTTTATTGGATGCAATCAAACAAGTTCCATCTTATGCTAAATTTTTGAAGGACATGTGCACATTTAAAAGGAAACATAATGTACAAAAGAAAGCATTTCTGACGGAAAGTGTGAGCTCAATCATTCAGAACCTTACTCCACCAAAATTCAAAGATCCTGGATGTCCAACAATCTCATGCATCATTGGAAACACTAGAATAGAACGTGCATTGCTTGATCTTGGTGCTAGTGTTAATCTTTTGCCTTTTTCTGTTTATCAACAGTTAGGTTTAGGTGAACTCAAGGAAACACCTGTTACACTTCAACTAGCTGATCCTTCTGTAAAAGTTCCTCGAGGGATAGTTGAAGATGTTTTGGTTCAAATTGAAAATTTTTACTTCCCTGTTGATTTTATTGTTTTGGACACACATCCTGTTTCAAATCCAAATGTTCAAATTCCTGTTATATTAGGCCGTCCATTTCTTGCAACTTCTAATGCTCTGATAAATTGCAGGAATGGTATTTTGAACATTTCTTTTGGAAATATGACTTTAGAATTAAATGTGTTCAACATTTGCAAGCAACCTGGTGATGATTCAGAAGTACATGAAGTGGATTTCATTGAAGAACTTGTTCATGAACATCTCACCACTACCACATTCCATGATCCTTTAGAAGCTTATTTAATTGAATGTGAGTTTGATAATGCTTCAGAAATTTCACACACTGATTCTTTGTTAAATTCTTTTCAGGATAAGCATCGTTGGAAACAAAAGTTTGAGGAACTCCCATCACTCACAAATGTCACTGTACCATCAACTATTGAACCGCCCAAGCTGGATTTAAAACCATTGCCATCCGAGCTAAAATATTCCTTTTTGGGAAAAATTCCTTCTCAATGGAGCCCCCAAGATAAAAGGAAGTTTCTGAATGAGGTAAAGAAGTTCTACTGGGATGACCCTTACTTGTTCAAATATTGTCCTGATCAAATTTTTCGAAGATGCATTCCCGACAATGAGGTAAGTAGTGTAATTAAGTTTTGTCATTCCGAGGCATGTGGTGGTCATTTTTCATCAAAGAAAACTGCTGCAAAAATTTTACAGTGTGGATTTTACTGGCCAACTTTATTCAAAGATGCATATGAGAATTCTAAAATTCATAAAGAAAGAACTAAAGCCTTTCATGACAAGTTAATTTCAAGAAAAATATTTGATGTTGGGCAAAAAGTTCTACTTTATAATTCTAGACTTCATATATTTCCTGGTAAGTTGAGATCAAGATGGACTGACCCATTTGTGGTTAAGCATGTGTATCATTATGGAGCAGTTGACATTGAGAATCCTCAAAATGGTAACGTATTCAAGGTAAATGGACAAAGACTCAAACTCTTTTTGGAAAATCATTTTACTCAAGAAGAGGTTGTTTTTCTTTCTGATCCTTGTTTTGAAAATAACTAGATGTAAATATAATTTTTACTAATCTTCAAAAAAAAAATACATTTTTTTAACCCCGGTTATATGGCGGATAACGGTACTCCGTGATTATTTAAGTCGGTTCCATCAGCTACCCACAAAACTGATATTGTATATAAATTTCTCTTTCAATTTCTCTTTCATTTTATTTTATTTTATTTTTTTTCAGGATGGATGATATTCTCACAAGATTGCAGAAACGATTTCCTCCTTTTCCTCGAAATATTTTACTGAAGCTTTACCAAGTTCGATTTGAAAGATTAAGAATGCTTATGCACAAAGGGATTCCTGAAGACATACGTTGGATAATTGAAGCCAAGGTACGTGAAGATGAATATCTTCCTGTTTTGCATTTACCAGGTACAGGTAGAAGCACTTTTGCAAAGAAGCGACGAGCAAAGCGCATGAGTTCAAATTGCCACAAATGTGCACGATGGACGTGTAACGGTAAATGTCGTTCTATTGGGATTCCGTCCTCTAATCGAGATGATAAAATTGAATTCATTAAGGATGGACTGAGTAAGGAGAATTTGGTAATATCCAACTTTCTCTTGAGACGCATCCTAGTGGAGACGTACAAAGAGAAATTCTTGATTTATGGCCGCAATTCCAAAGGGAATGGCAACATCTTGGGAATCTGATGTTAAAAGACCATGTTTGCCAGCTTGTAAGAAAACTGGATGGGAAGCATATCCTCGACTCATAGAAGGCGTTTAAGCCGTTTCTGGACGTAAAACCAGAGGAAAATGTGAGCCACAATCACAACTACAATAAATGACTTCTCAGCTTTTGGTTTGATTTGCAATAACTTCATTTCGGTTTAATTTACGTGTTGTTCGATTTGTGTAATTATTTTCATTTTTTTTGCATTGGTCTTTTACGGTTGATTTTTCTTCTCTTTTTGATTTTCTTCCTGAAATCACGCAAAAATCTTTTGTTAGGTTAACATTTTCTTTTGACAGGTCAAATACACTTTCGGCGACATTATTACTCTTGTCTGATTCACTACTCAGTCCTCTATATATTACACCATGTACTCATTCTCTTTCAGGCACTCAAAAAAAAATGGAAAGTACTTCGTCCCAGCGCATTGAAAAAATTTGTGTCTTTGGAGGTGCTTATCCAAGAAAAAATAAAATATTCGCTGATGAAGCCATAAGAGTTGGAGTAATACTTGCCCAACAAAAGATCCAGTTGATTTATGGAGGCGGTAGTACGGGTTTAATGGGAGCAGTCGCTACAGCAGCACACGCTAGAGGAAGTCAAGTTTTAGGAATCATGCCAAAACTATTCATAGTTTTTTGTGGACCTACCGTGGGTAAGGAAATACAAGTCTGGAGTATCCCTGAACGGATGACAATCATGTACCATTCTGCTGATGCATTCATTGCTTTACCAGGAGGTCTGGGTACATTGGAAGAAATAGCTTGCGTGGCTTCTTGGTCATCTTTGGTCACAAATAAGAAACCCATTGGTTTGCTTAATATTAATGGTTATTTTAGTAATTTGCTTTCATATTTAGATAATGCTGTGGATAATGGATTCATGTTTTCAGAGGCAAGGAGAACCATAATTTCTGCTACAACCATTGAAGATTTACTCAAAAAGCTCCAAGCTTATGAGTATTTATCTGCTACGGTTGTTTCGCAAACGCTCGGAAAAAAAAAAAGAGATATGGACGAGCAAGGAGTGGATTGCACTCTGTCTTTGTGACATTATCTAACATTTTGTTTGTTGTGTCTCAGTTATAATAAGTGGTTAGCAACCTCTGCAGGTAATATCTCCTAAATTCTACCTTTAGTAGGGGGTAAGGGACATATTTTGCTAATTTTAAAATTAAAAAAAAAAAGTTTGTTGTGTTTTAAGCAATTTAGAAGTATTCATTCTGAACAAGGTCTGAGTAAGGAGACTTGAGACATACCTTGTCAGTTTGATTTTAATCTTTTTATGTTTACTTGTTAATTTTTGTTTAGTATTTTAGGATTAATTAGGTTGCATGAGTTTGTTTTGTTTTGAGTCTTAGTTATTCCTATTCTTATGTTATTAGTTCTTTTCTCTTACACATGATTCTTTCATTTGGGTTAATAGACTTACATTGAGGACAATGTAAGAATTAAGTGTGGGGGGAACGATTTAGGATTTCTTTTATTTTTGACTACTATTTTTTTTATGAGTCTTTATTATTATTATTATTTTTTTAATGTGTTCTAGTTCCTTTTTAATACAATGATGAGATATGAATTGCATAAGTCTAAAACAGATTTATTAGTGAGAAGATTTTCATGAGAATTGAGCTTGATGTCAACCTTTTTATGAGCCAATGTTAATATGATATGTTGATTGAGAAAGAAGCATGTTTAGATTTAATCTGACTTGTATAATCATCCTTGTGAGTTTTTGAGCCTATAATGATTGATGCATTATACAAATCAATCTAATTTCTTTCTTGAGTGCTCTTATGATTACATGGTTCTCTAGAACTTGCTTTAAACCGTTTGAGACTATATTGATACATGTGACAACATGAATATGATAGAGGCATTAGGATTATAACCAGAGCCAAACAGCCATCCATTATTAATGTTCTAAGAGAACATCCCCACTAGTGAGCCAATTTGAGCCTACATTAAATATGCTATTTTATTGGTAACCAGAACTTACACCTAGCCTAAATATACTTATATCCTTACCCTTGTTCTAAAGATGGATTATATATTTTGAGACATATTGCAAAAACAAGAGATACTTTTTGAAAATTTGGGTTAGAACGAAAGATAAGTGTGGGGGAGGAGAGAGGCAAAAGTCAAGAGAAAAAGAAAGGGATCATTGTCAAATACATTCCCATATTAAAAAAAAAAAAAAAAAATCTTCTCTTGAACTTCTAGTTAAAGTAAAGAAAAATATGTTACAAAGTTGGTTAGAATGAAGCAAAGGCTCAACATGAATATTTAGCCTATGTTATTATGTGCTTGATAACTCGTATAATTATATAGTTTTTAGTTATGTTTTATTATTGTTTTGTGTCAAATACGAGTTATTATTGTTTAGTCTAATTGTGTTTATAATCTTTTATATTTTTATGTAATTTGGTGTTTTTCACAAGTTTCTTTGAGTGATTTCAGATTACTAGAATTAAGGGCAAATCGAGTTCAGTTCCAGTTCCGACACCTTTTGCCATATCAGCTATATCTGGCGTTTCACTGAAGCAATAAGGCTGAAATTTGTAGTCGTGCAAAGCTAAGAGGTATATCTATCTTTTTCATGTTTTACACTTCTTGAAACGGAGTCGTTTTCCCTAGCGAAATCGACCATCAAAGTAGCTGATGTGCAATGACGTCTGTGCTGACCTGTTTTCGTATTTTGCCCATATCTGCTTATCCACATTAGCAAATGAGCTGATTCCAATGGCTATGGATCCGTAACTGATACGGGAACCTTTGTCTAGAAGACCATATGATCAGATCAGGCCTCCAATATTGACGAAATCGACCATCAAGTTGGCTGATGTGCAATGATGTCTGTGCTGACCTGTTTTCGTATTTTGCCCATATCTTCTTATCCACATCAGAAAATGAGCTGATTCAAACGGATATGGATCCGTAACTGATAGAGGAACATTTTTCTAGAAGACCATGTGATCAGATCAGGCCTCCAAAATTGACAAAATCGACCATCAAGTTGGCTGATCAAAATTGTCATACAATATGACGAAAATTGTTAGAAAAATGCACCCACCTATTATACCTATCTTTGAAATTTGTAAAGCTTGTCTCTTGTCATTTAGCCCTCCAAAATGTGTATAAATAGAGGGCCTTGGATGATTGTAGAGGATCATATGGTACATTGGTAGGATATTTAGCCATTGTAATAAAATTCTCCAAGTTTTCTTCTTCTTTCTTTTCTCTAGTTTTCTTTTTCTTTATTTTCTTCTTCTTCTTTCTTTCTTTTATTTCCTTCTTAGATTCTCTTTAATTTTATGTTTATGTTTACAATGCCTATGCTAGGCTAAACTTTTATTTGGTTAAGGGTGATTTCAAAGCCCTAGACATGTTTTGTGATTGATTTTCAGATTCTATCTATCATTAATTTTCTATCAAAGTTGCTTATGTTCTTCTACAAGAATTGTTCATGATGTTGTCTTGATTTATTTAGGTGTACAACTAGATAGATCTTGATAATTATCTATTGCTAGTCTAGGAGTCTTGATCCGTGTAATTGTCTTGATTTCCTATTCATAAGTGGCAATTTGTGATTAATGATTATGGTCAAGTTTTCAATAATTGCAAAGTGGAACATAACCTAAGTTGAACAATCCGAGCTTATGTGTTTGTTGCTTAGATCAACCTATCTTTCTCATCATAAAGCTGCCATTAAATTGAATTTAGAGAGCTTATTCTAGGTTGTTTAATGGTTAGAGATTAAATAGAGAGCTTGTTCTATTTAACGACAAACTAAGGAAAGATTGGGATAACAGAGCTTGTTGTTATCTACGGTTGTTAACTTTGATAGTTGGTTGATATTGATAGATTTGAAATTGATTCTTAATGATGTCTAGTGGTGGAGAATGAAACCTTAACCATATTTTTCATATTTGATTCTTCTTACTTACTTGTTTTCTTACTTTTCTAGTTTGCTTATTTTTAAAAGTATATTTATTTTTATTGGCTGGTTATACCGCCTAATATGTATATTAACTTTGTTTTATTTTTATTGGCTGGTTATACCGCCTAATTTAGTATATATATTTTTATTGGCTGGTTATACCGCCTTGCATCTTATTCTTATTATTTACTTTAGTTTAAATCTGGCTTCAAAAACCCCTTTTCTTTTATTGTTCTTGAATTTAAGTTTTAAACTATTAACTTATAAACTAAAACCCAATCCCTGAGGACTCGACCCTTGCTAACTACTATACTTACAATTTATCTTTTTAGTGCAAGGTTAAATAAGATACACTCTTTTGGATGCATCAAATTTTTGGCGCCGTTGCCGGGGATTGCTTTCTTTAGTTTATTTGTTACTTGGTTTATTCTTATTTTCAGTTCTAATTAGTTTTATTTTCTTGTACATAGAAGTTTTTCTTATCAAATTTTCAAAAAAAATAAATAAATAAATAAAAAAACGATGGAATTGAGCAATCTAACACTTGAAGAGTTGGTGGCATACATGAACATGGAGAATCAACAAGCCAATCTCACTTCCTCAGTTCAACAATTGGCCATGGGAGGATGTCAAGGCCATCAATGGTTCCAAGACCAACCGCATGATCATTACTCCAACACTTACCATGAGGGATGGTGGGATCATACTAATTATGACTACTCGAAAAATTATCAAGAAGTAGATCCTTATGCCAATTACACTCATCCATCTAGCTTCAATCAATCATGGTCTCAAGAACCAGATCTTCTTCAACCACCACATATGACTCAAAACTCAGGTACTTCTTTAGAAGATCTTGTCGATTCTCTTGTTACTAATACTTTGCAATTTCAACAGGAAACAAGGGCAAGCATCCAGAGTTTGGAAAAGCAAATGAGCCAATTGGCTAGTAGTATGGTGGTATGGGTAGCACAAAGATCTGAAGAACTCTCTGCCCAAACAATGATTAACCCAAAGAAGAATACTACTATTGTGACCTTGAGGAATGAGGAACAAGATGAGGATGAGACAAAACCAAAGATGGATTCACTTCTTGAGGATAATGAAGCCACCATTCAAATTGAGAGTACTTTGACACCTCAGGTAGCTTTTAAGGTTCTTATTTCTACTAATGTTCCTTCTCCACTTTTTCCTAGCAGATTTGCAAAGTCCAAGAAGGAGGAACATGAACAACAATTTTTGGAAACCTTAAACAGCTTGCTTGTGGATGCCATTAGACAAGTACCAAGATATGCACAATTCCTCAAAGAGCTATATCCCACCAAGAATGATGAAATAATACGTGTGGGGGAGAATGCATTGGCTGTTTTGCAAAGAAAACTTCCTCCAAAACGCAAAAATCCGAGAAGTTTCATGTCTAAGCCAAAAGATCCTAAAAAGCCAAGAAGGGGAATTGGCTAGACTGGAAACAATCAATCAAGTGCTAATTGGGGGAGGTAGCCTAATTAGTGAAAGCATTGCCAAACTGCCATCCTCAGATTTGCTCTCTTTTTCTTTATCTTTTTCTTATGTTTCTTTGTTAATTGTGTTTAGTGTTTTTAAGTTCATTTAGGCTGCATAAGTTTATTTTGTTTAATAGTTCTTTTCACTTACACATGATTCTTTCATTTGGGTTAATAGCATTACATTAATGACAATGTAAGAATTATGTGTGGGGGGAAGAATTTAGGATTTTATTTAGAGTGTTTTGTTTTTGAGTTTTTTTTTTTTTTTTATGTTGTTTTTCTTTCTGATCCTTGTTTTGAAAATAACTAGATGTAAATATAATTTTTTTTAACCCCGGTTAAATGGCGGATAACGGTACTCCGTGATTATTTAAGTCGGTTCCATCAGCTACCCACAAAACTGATATTGTATATAAATTTCTCTTCCAATTTCTCTTTCATTTTTTTTCAGGATGGATGATATTCTCACAAGATTGCAGAAACGATTTCCTCCTTTTCCTCGAAATATTTTACTGAAGCTTTACCAAGTTCGATTTGAAAGATTAAGAATGCTTATGCACAAAGGGATTCCTGGAGACATACGTTGGATAATTGAAGCCAAGGTACGTGAAGATGAATATCTTCCTGTTTTGCATTTACCAGGTACAGGTAGAAGCACTTTTGCAAAGAAGCGACGAGCAAAGCGCATGAGTTCAAATTGCCACAAATATGCACGATGGACGTGTAACGGTAAATGTCGTTCAATTGGGATTCCGTCCTCTAATCGAGATGATAAAATTGAATTCATTAAGGATGGACTGAGTAAGGAGAATTTGGGTAATATCCAACTTTCTCTTGAGACGCATCCTAGTGGAGACGTACAAAGAGAAATTCTTGATTTATGGCCGCAATTCCAAAGGGAATGGCAACATCTTGGGAATCTGATGTTAAAAGACCCTGTTTGCCAGCTTGTAAGAAAACTGGATGGGAAGCATATCCTCGACTCATAAAAGGCGTTTAAGCCGTTTCTGGACGTAAAACCAGAGGAAGATGTGAGCCACAATCACAACTACAATAAATGACTTCTCAGCTTTTGGTTTGATTTGCAATAACTTCATTTTGGTTTAATTTACGTGTTGTTCGATTTGTGTAATTATTCTCTTTTTTTTATTTGTCTTTTACGGTTGATTTTTCTTCTCTTTTTGATTTTCTTCCTGAAATCACGCAAAAATCTTTTGTTAGGTTAACATTTTCTTCTGACAGGTCAAATACACTTTCGGCGACATTATTACTCTTGACTTTTACGGTTGATTTTTCTTCTCTTTTTGATTTTTTTCCTGAAATCACGCAAAAATCTTTTGTTAGGTTAACATTTTCTTCTGACAGGTCAGATACACTTTCGGCGACATTATTACTCTTGTCTGATTCACTACTCAGTCCTCTATATATTACACCATGTACTCATTCTCTTTCAGGCACTCGAAAAAAAAAAGAAAAAAAAATGGAAAGTACTTCGTCCCAACGCATTAAAAAAATTTGTGTCTTTGGAGGTGCTTATCCAGGGAAAAATAACATATTCGCTGATGAAGCCATAAGAGTTGGAGTAATACTTGCCCAACAAAAGATCCAGTTGATTTATGGAGGCGGTAGTACGGGTTTAATGGGAGCAGTCGCTACAGCAGCACACGCCGGAGGAAGTCCAGTTCTAGGAGTCGTGCCAAAACTATTCACAGATTTTTGTGGACCTACCGTGGGTAAGGAAATACAAGTCTGGAGTATCCCTGAACGGATAACAATCATGTACCATTCTGCAGATGCATTCATTGCTTTACCAGGAGGTCTGGGTACATTGGAAGAAATAGCTTGCGTGGCTTCTTGGTCATCTTTGGTCACAAATAAGAAACCCATTGGTTTGCTTAATATTAATGGTTATTTTAATAATTTGCTTTCATATTTAGATAATGCTGTGGATAATGGATTCATGTTTTCATAGGCAAGGAGAACCATAATTTCTGCTACAACCATTGAAGATTTACTCAAAAAGCTCCAAGCTTATGAGTGTTTATCTGCTACGGTTGTTTCGCAAACGCTCGGAAAAAGAAAAAGAGATATGGACGAGCAAGGAGTGGATTGCACTTTGTCTTTGTGACATTATCTAACATTTTACTTGTTGTGTCTCAGTTATAATAAGTGGTTAGCAACCTCTGCAGGTAATATCTCCTAAATTCTACCTTTAAAATTTGACATTGGGGACAATTTCATATTTTAGTAGGGTGTAAGGGACATATTTTGCTAATTTAAAAAAAAAAAAAATTAAAAAGTATTCATTCTGAACAAGGTCTGAGTAAGGGAGACTTGAGACATAACTTGTCAGTTTGATTTCTTCTTTTCAAAAAAAAAAAAAAAACAAAGTTTTTTGTGTTTTAAGCAATTTAGAAGTATTCATTCTGAACAAGGTCTGAGTAAGGGAGACTTGAGACATACCTTGTCAGTTTGATTTTAATCTTTTTATGTTTACTTGTTAATTTTTGTTTAGTATTTTAGGATTATTTAGGTTGCATGGTTTTGTTTTGTTTTGAGTCTTAGTTGTTCCTATTCTTATGTTATTAGTTCTTTTCTCTTACACATGATTCTTTCATTTGAGTTAATAGACTTACATTGAGGACAATGTAAGAATTAAGTGTGGGGGGGAATGATTTAGGATTTCTTTTATTTTTGTCTACTATTTTTTTTTCTTTATTATTATTATTATTATTTTTTTGTGAGTTTTAGTTCCTTTTTATTACAATGATGAGATATGAATTGCATAAGTCTAAAACAGATTTATTAGTGAGAAGATTTTCATGAGAATTGAGCTTGATGTCAACCTTTTTATGAGCCAATGTTAATATGATATGCTGATTGAGAAAGAAGCATGTTTAGACTTAATCTGACTTGTATAATCATCCTTGTGAGTTTTTGAGCCTATAATGATTGATGCATTATACAAATCAATCTAATTTCTTTCTTGAGTGCTCTTATGATTACATGATTCTCTAGAACTTGCTTTAAACCGTTTGAGACTATATTGATACATGTGACAACATGAATATGATAGAGGCATTAGGATTTTTAGCCAGGGCCAAACAGCCATCCCTTATTGATGTTCCAAGAGAACACACCCTTAGTGAACCAATTTGAGCCTACATTGAATAAGCTATCTCTTTGGTAACCATAACTTGTCCCTAACCTAAATATACTTATATCTTTACCTTTGTTACAAAGATGAATTAGCATGTTTTGAGACAAGTTGCAAAGACAAGGAAGATTTATTGAAAATTTGGGTTAGAAACAAGAAATAAGTGTGGGGGGAAAAGAAAGAAAAAAGTCAAGAGAAAAAGAAAGGGATCATTGTCAAATACATTCCCATATTAAAAAAAAAATCTTCTCTTGAACTTCTAGTTAAAGTAAAGAAAAAGATGTTACAAAGTTGGTTAGAATGATGCAAAGGCTCAACATGAATATTTAGCCTATGTTATTATGTGCTTTATAAGAGTTTTGAGAAGTTTTATTTGTATGATCTTATTATGTCTCTAAACTCTATGAACTCTTTGGAACCTTTGTGATATCTTTATCCTTTTGTTCTTTAACCACATTATAACCCTTTGGCCCCATTACAACCTTGAATAAAGACCTCTTGATTTATGAAGTTGTATGATCTAAATAGTGGATAATAGGTGGACAAGCAAGCATATGGTAGAAGTGTTTTCATGAGATTGATTGAGTGTAAACACTTTACCACTACTTTAAAAAGTGAAAATCAAGAGAGTATCCCATGTGAGAAGTTGAGATTAAGTTTGAATATGCACTATTTTGATTGAAATATGTTATGTTAATATTGGCTTAACTCAAACAATTTACATTCAAGCAAGATTTTTTTGTGGATTTCTTTAAGCTATTGATTAGTTTTTAAGACTTGTCCAATGATTATCTCTAATTTATATTGGAAGAATTAGTTATAATTATTATCTTTAGTTTTTCTTATGTCTTCAATGTTTGTGGGTATCGTCCTAGTAAACCCTCACGAGACTAAACTCGTCCACTAGGGACACCTAGGGGTTTAAAGGCTTGTGTCACATGCTAAGTGCCACCGTGATTTCCTACGAAAATGGATTAGATTAGATTTTCTTATTTTATTTTTATTGAGTCGTTGCTAGGGACTAGCAACAATCTAAGTGTGGGGGTGTGATAACTCGTATAATTATATAGTTTTTAGTTATGTTTTATTATTGTTTTGTGTCAAATACGAGTTATTATTGTTTAGTCTAATTGTGTTTATAATCTTTTATATTTTTATGTAATTTGGTGTTTTTCACAAGTTTCTTTGAGTGATTTCAGATTACTAGAATTAAGGGCAAATCGAGTTCAGTTCCAGTTCCGACACCTTTTGCCATATCAGCTATATCTGGAGTTTCACTGAAGCAATAAGGCTGAAATTTGTAGTCGTGCAAAGCTAAGAGGCATATCTATCTTTTTCATGTTTTACACTTCTTGAAACGGAGTCGTTTTCCCTAGCGAAATCGACCATCAAAGTAGCTGATGTGCAATGACGTCTGTGCTGACCTGTTTTCGTATTTTGCCCATATCTGCTTATCCACATTAGCAAATGAGCTGATTCCAATGGCTATGGATCCGTAACTGATACGGGAACCTTTGTCTAGAAGACCATATGATCAGATCAGGCCTCCAATATTGACGAAATCGACCATCAAGTTGGCTGATGTGCAATGACGTCTGTGCTGACCTGTTTTCGTATTTTGCCCATATCTTCTTATCCACATCAGCAAATGAGCTGATTCAAATGGCTATGGATCCGTAACTGATAGGGGAACATTTTTCTAGAAGACCATGTGATCAGATCAGGCCTCCAAAATTGACAAAATCGACCATCAAGTTGGCTGATCAAAATTGTCATACAATATGACGAAAATTGTTAGAAAAATGCACCCACCTATTATACCTATCTTTGAAATTTGTAAAGCTTGTCTCTTGTCATTTAGCCCTCCAAAATGTGTATA
Organism: Fremontodendron californicum; assembly: GCA_030761205.1. NCBI lineage: Eukaryota > Viridiplantae > Streptophyta > Magnoliopsida > Malvales > Malvaceae > Fremontodendron > Fremontodendron californicum. The sequence continues at coordinate 8,199,275 of JAULJL010000007.1, read as the reverse complement.
AATAGAGGGCCTTGGATGATTGTAGAGGATCATATGGTACATTGGTAGGATATTTAGCCATTGTAATAAAATTCTCCAAGTTTTCTTCTTCTTTCTTTTCTCTAGTTTTCTTTTTCTTTATTTTCTTCTTCTTCTTTCTTTCGTTTATTTCCTTCTTAGATTCTCTTTAATTTTATGTTTATGTTTACAATGCCTATGCTAGGCTAAACTTCTATTTGGTTAAGGGTGATTTCAAAGCCCTAGACATGTTTTGTGATTGATTTTCAGATTCTATCTATCATTAATTTTCTATCAAAGTTGCTTATGTTCTTCTACAAGAATTGTTCATGATGTTGTCTTGATTTATTTAGGTGTACAACTAGATAGATCTTGATAATTATCTATTGCTAGTCTAGGAGTCTTGATCCGTGTAATTGTCTTGATTTCCTATTCATAAGTGGCAATTTGTGATTAATGATTATGGTCAAGTTTTCAATAATTGCAAAGTGGAACATAACCTAAGTTGAACAATCCGAGCTTATGTGTTTGTTGCTTAGATCAACCTATCTTTCTCATCATAAAGTTGCCATTAAATTGAATTTAGAGAGCTTATTCTAGGTTGTTTAATGGTTAGAGATTAAATAGAGAGCTTGTTCTATTTAACGACAAACTAAGGAAAGATTGGGATAACAGAGCTTGTTGTTATCTACGGTTGTTAACTTTGATAGTTGGTTGATATTGATAGATTTGAAATTGATTCTTAATGATGTCTAGTGGTGGAGAATGAAACCTTAACCATATTTTTCATATTTGATTCTTCTTACTTACTTGTTTTCTTACTTTTCTTGTTTGCTTATTTTTAAAAATATATTTATTTTTATTGGCTGGTTATACCGCCTAATATGTATATTAACTTTGTTTTATTTTTATTGGCTGGTTATACCGCCTAATTTAGTATATATATTTTTATTGGCTGGTTATACCGCCTTGCATCTTATTCTTATTATTTACTTTAGTTTAAATCAGGCTTCAAAAACCCCTTTTCTTTTATTGTTCTTGAATTTAAGTTTTAAACTATTAACTTATAAACTAAAACCCAATCCCTGAGGACTCGACCCTTGCTAACTACTATACTTACAATTTATCTTTTTAGTGCAAGGTTAAATAAGATACACTCTTTTGGGTGCATCAGTGCTTTATAAGAGTTTTGAGAAGTTTTATTCGTATGATCTTATTATGTCTCTAAACTCTATGAACTCTTTGGAACCTTTGTGATATCTTTATCCTTTTGTTCTTTAACCACATTATAACCCTTTGGCCCCATTACAACCTTGAAAAAAGACCTCTTGATTTATGAAGTTGTATGATCTAAATAGTGGAGAATAGGTGGACAAGCAAACATATGGTAGAACTGTTTTCATGAGATTGATTGAGTGTAAACACTTTATCACTACTTTAAAGAGTGAAAATCATGAGAGTATAGTGAGAAGTTGAGATTAAGTTGAATATGCACTATTTTGATTGAAATATGTTATGTTAATATTGGCTTAACTCATTTATTTACATTCAAGCATGAATTTTTGTGAAATTCTTTGAGCTATTGATTAGTTTATAAGACTTGTTCAAACATTGTCTCTAATTTATATTGAAAGGATTAGGAGTAAATATTTTTAGTGTATGTAGTTTACTTATATTTTAGTTTTTCAATGTTTGTGGGTATCGTTCTAGCAAACCCTCACGAGACTAAACTCGTCCACTAGGGACACCTAGGGGTTTAAAGGCTTGTGTCACATGCTAAGTGCCACCGTGATTTCCAACGAAAATGGATTAGATTAGATTTTCTTATTTTATTTTTATTGAGTCGTTGCTAGGGACTAGCAACAATCTAAGTGTGGGGGTGTGATAACTCGTATAATTATATAGTTCTTAGTTATGTTTTATTATTGTTTTGTGTCAAATACGAGTTATTATTGCTTAGTCTAATTGTGTTTATGATATTTTATATTTTTATGTAATTTGGTGTTTTTCACGAGTTTCTTTGAGTGATTTCAGATTACTAGGTTAAATCAAGAATTAAGGGCAAATCCAATTCAGTTCCAGTTCCGACACCTTTTGCCATATCAGCTATATCTGGAGTTTCACTGAAGCATTAAGGCTGAAATTTTTACAGTGCATAGTTAAGAGGCATATCTATCTTTTTCATGTTTTACACTTCTTGAAACGGAGTCGTTTTCCCTAGCGAAATCGACCATCAAGTTGGCTGATGTGCAATGACGTCTATGCTGACCTGTTTTGGTATTTTGACCATATCTTCCGATCCACATGAGCAAATGATCTAATTCCAACGGCTATGGATCCGCAACTGATAGGGGTATATTTTTCTAGAAGAACATTTGATTAGATCGAGCCTCCAACATTGACAAAATTGACCATCAAGCTGGCTGATCAGAATTGTCATACAATATGACGAAAATTGTTAGAAAAATGCACCCACCTATTATACCTACCTTTGAAATTTATAAAGCTTGTCTCTTATCATTTAGCTCTCCAAAATGTGTATAAATAGAGGGCCTTGGATGGTTGTAAGAGTATCATTATACATTGGTAGGATATTAGCTATTGTAATAAAATTCTCTAAGTTTTCTTCTTCTTTCCTTTCTCTAGTTTTCTTTTTCTTTATTTACTTATGCTTCTTACATTTCTTTTCATTTTATTCATATCTAGTATGTGTTGCTAATCATATTGTTGAGGTGATGAGGTGAAGCTCTTGGTAAATGCTAAGGTTAGTCTCTCGAACATGAGCTAAAATGAATCATCATTTATAAACACTAGTATAGATAATATTTTCTTTTGGTTTAAAATCATACTTGCAAAGTAGGGATCTTGATTCATTATTGACAATGAAAATGGCACAGTAAATGCTTGGTTTCATAACCTTGATTTGTTGTAGACATATACCTTGGCATAAGGAATGCTTGGACTCTTTTTATGAGTTTTGAGGACACCAAATGAACATAATATCATATGCTATGGACGTTGGACAATTTGGACTGAATTGCTAAACCTTCCGATTGGAATCTCCCTTATGTGTGAATTTCAATTGTGTAATAAAACAAGATTAATCTTAGCATAACACCAAGAGTGGATTCTCTAACCTCAACATCTTTTCTTATTGTTTTTTTTTTTTTTTTATATCTTGTTTAATTTCATGTATATTTTGTTTATTTTGTTCTCTAATATCTTGTTTATCTTATTTTGTTGTTGATTCCCTAATATCTTGTTTACTTTCTTTGTCTTATATATTTATAAACTTATACTTACTAATACGCTTCCCTGTGGTTCGACCTCGGACACCCGAGAATTTATTACTTGAACATAACCTGCACTTGGGTTTACAACTCTTAATTGAGTCTCCATCAAGTAGCACTTCACATCACCATAATCTCTCCCTCTAGATTTTCCTTCTTGTCCACTTCTACCACAGGAAGTGTTTCTTCTTCTTTGAAATCTCTTCACAGCTAGTACACTTCCACTTCTACCATATGCTAAATAATATGACAAAAAAAATAACTAAATAAAAAGCATAGGATATCATGAAATAGTCCAAATCATATAATAAACAATATAACATAACTCAAAATCATAACAATATCATAGAAATTATCATGGCAAGAATCACATATTATATAAAATGCATGAATATGAAAAATGCAATGCATGAAATGTATTTTTTCCTTTAATTAAGGAAATCCGTATATCTAAAAAGGTATCCGGCTACCTTAGGAAAATATGTAAAATTAAATATTCTAAAACCAAAATACTTTGTGATTGTTTGAAAATAATTTTGAAAAGCTTGAATTAAAAATAAAAACTAGGCTAATTTCTTTAAAATGGCTCTAATTTTCCAAGTTTAAAAATCCGGACTTGACTACCCTTAACCCGAGACTTGAAAAAAAAAATTTAGAGTTTAAAAAGGCTTGGAAACTACCCTAAGTCAGTAGCTAACCCTCCTAATCAGCCCACTCTAAGTAACTTAACCAAAACAGAAAAATGATTTTTCTTTAAATTCAATTCTGACTCCACTGTCTAGTTTTAAGCCACGATTTTTTATCCTATTTTTAAAAATTCAAAAATTCTGAAAAAAATACTGGAGACTCAGGACATGTAAAACTACACGGGAAAAAATCGACTTAATTTTCTGATCAAAAATGAATTCCCAGAAAAATTGGAGATGTACGAGTTTTGGGTGAAAAAAAACTGCTTTGCCAAAACACATTTTTGTCTTTGATAAAATAATTTAAAAATCAAAGTAAAAATATTTGAAGCTCATAAAATAGCTCACAAACAGTAGCTAGGACTTTTTGAAAATTAGATAAAAATTGGCTAAGTAAAAAAAAAAGCACAAAGGTAGAATAATCAACTTGACAAACTTAATTTTCCACAAGTGTGCTCATGAGAGCATGACTTTGAACCATTAATTGACTCAAGTCATTATTCAAGTGGCATGAACATGAAATGCATGAAACAATACAGCAAACATAATGCATGAAATACATGGATTTAAACCTAAATGTCATAAAAAAATGCATGGCATTCATAAATGGACCTAGACCTAAATGAACTTGCATGGTATTTAATGTAACCTAGACCTAGAATGCATGAACATGCATGGCAAATAAACCTAACTTAATAACTAAAAGATGCATGGCATTTTCACAAACACAAAACATGCTTAAACCAAAAACTCAACCAAATATCATGCAAATGCTAACCTATCAACTAACATGGCAAGAATGCACATAAAATGCAAAAATTTCAAGAGGGCCGAATAACATAATGTAACTAGCAAACATGGCATTTTCACAAACACTTGGTATACTAGCATGCAAAACTAAATCAAATGTCATGTAAATGCAAAAACCTACCAACTAACATGGCAAAAAATGCAACACACAATGCAAAACACATGGAGTAGCCAAATGGCCTCAAGCTCCAACAAGCATGGCATTTTCACAAACACTTGGTATACTAACATGCTCAACTAAAATATAACACTCAAATCATGCAAAAACCACACAAGCATTTTCACAAACACTTAATATACTAAATCTAAAACATGCTCAACTAAGATATAAAACTCAAATCATGCAAAGACCACACAAGCATTTTCACAAGCACTTGATATACTAAATCTAAAACATGCTCAAATTTAAACATCATGAAAACAGAAAATTAAAAATGCAAAAACATGATATTTAAAACATAAATGGCAACAAACAAAGCAACCAAATTAAAATATAACTCAAGAATATGAAGTAACATAACATTTAAAACATCAAAATCAAAGAAAATAACATAAACAATATGGTAAAATAAATCAAAACAGCAACTTAAAATAAATGATGTAGGCCATTTGGCCATGGCGAGTTTATTATAAAAATAAAATGTAAAAAATATACTTAAGAAGGAGATGAAGGAATAACTTGAAAAGAACAATAAAAACATTTATTTAAAATGGAAACTCACCAAATAGAAATCAAAATAGCAAAAACAAGAATAGAAAATCAAAGTCTTCCACGAGGAGAATTGGGGAGGTGGGACAAAGTCTTCCACGACTTGGGTATCTTCATTTTTCTTTTCAGATGCCCCTTTTTTCTTGGTTTTGGATTTTTTTCTCCTTCAATTTTCCCATCCTTGATAGCATTCTCAATCATCTCCCCTGAAATTACCATGTTCGAAAAATTCTTCGTGATGTTGCCGACAAGTATATCATAGTATGGGGCCTGCAGTGTTTTCACAAAAATGACAGTGGTTTCCTTCTGAGTTAAGGACGGTTGTACTTGGACGGCCAGACTCATCCACTGTTGCGCATATTCTTTGAAGCTCTCAGTAGTTCTTTTCTTCATATTTTGCAAGCTGAGACGGTCAGGCGCCGTGTCGGTCATATGCTTGTACTGGTTTAGAAAAACCCTAGCCAGGTCATTCCAATAGCGAATCTGATCCTTGCTCAAATGACTATACCACCTAATTGCGGATCCACTGAGGCTATCCTAAAAGCAGTGAACCAAAATTATCATTATCTATATGACTTGTCATCTTCCGGCAGAACATAGTGATGTGGGCTGATGGATCAGTCGTCCCGTCATATTTCGCAAAGTCAGGGATTTTGAACTTAGGAGGAATGACTAAATCGAAGACCAAACATCGTTCTTTCGCATCTAAACTCCCAAATACATCTGTATTTTCTACTACCCGGAGCCTTTCATCTAGCAACTGATATTTCCCTTGAGAATCTGCCAACTCAACCTCATTTACTGCAACCCTTTTCAACTTTGCCTGTTCAGCTGGATCATCTGAGTTTAGGACATTGACTGTGTTCTGGGCATTAATCATTACGACCTCATTCTGACCCTTTTGTGCCTCTAACCCTTTCCTGGCAACAAAGTTTTCAGTGTATCCTTTTCCCTTGATTACGGCGGACATCAGCTCCATTAATTTAGTCATTTGATCCTAAGATTCTGCTTGAGACTTTGCTAGCTGTTCTCGCAATTCTCTCTGTTCCCTTTCCATTTTTTCCATTCGGGCAACTTGTTCATTCTCCATAGCACCAGCATGTATTAAAAATATACTCAGTACTTCTTCTGATTTGAAATGAAAATTCTTTCAAAGACTTCTAAAGCCAAGCCAACTTCTATTTTATTTCCCCCAAATGTATGTTATGATGAACGAGCTATGAATGCAATTTGATACATGTGTAGCCTAAACAATATGATGTATGGACATGTACAATGGAAACATATTGACCATATATGTAATAAATGCAATCACAATGCCAACATGTTGCAAGCAAAGAATAAACAAATCAACACATGGATATATGCAATAACTGATCATGTGCATTTTAGCATATTTCCTAATGAATGATCATATACCCTATGAATGCAACACGGTGTCAATTATGATAAATGCAAACAATGAATGATTGATACAAAATATATACAAAGAAAATCATGCTAACCATGTGTGTCATGAATGCGACTTAATGCCAACATGATGTATGTAATAAGCAAATTAATGCATGAACATATACAAAAAAAATCATGCTGATTATGAATGCACGAATGCAACCGGACAAATAATTGATCGGATGCAAAAGGGAAAATATCACGGAGGAAATAAGAATCGGAGGAACTTAATCATCAACATCTCATAAATTTAAAGCATAGTCAATTCATTCCCATATCAATGTTCACAATGGTATAAACCATGTTTTACAAAATTTGAGCAGTAGTTAAAACTGTCTTTTACAAGCACTTTATTCTTCCTAGCATCCTAAGGCTTTAAGAGCCGGCTACTGAAAAAGTGAAATCCTATTACATCATATAAGACCAAAGTCTTTCCATCTCAATGCTATAAATCTCCCAATCCTAATAGCTCTTTCCCAGTCCTTTATCAATCAGTGTCGTTGGATCTAACCACTTGGCATTTATAAGAGTTTACACTTTCTTTTTGAATGCTAGACAGTCTTCAATGTTATGGCCAATAATTCCACAGTGATAATCACATCTTGCTTTTGGATTATACCCATTTGGATATGGTGGTAACAGGGGTTTCAATGGGATACATGCAACCATGTGATTTTGGATCAGTATAGGGAGAAGCTCTCGGTAGCTAATTGGAAGGATATCGAAAGGCCTTTGTCGTTTTTTAGTCACACTGAACCTAGGAGTTGGGGCACTTGGTGGTGGCACTAAGGTCCGAATCGGAGTGTTTACATGGAGATGTGGCGGAACAGCATGGTAAGGGTATGGATTTGGACACGGGGCCTTTGGAGTTTGTACATAGTCGAGGTTCCTATCCTAGATACTGGATAAGGTGATTGATGAGGAAAATAGTTTGAACTGGCAGTTGGTGGTGATGGAGTGGGATTCAGGAATCCCGTAGTGGTCATCCCAATGGATGATTGGACCATAGTAGGGTGGGGATACTGGTTTGGACCTAGAACAGTTTGGAGGTATGGTACTGGATCCGAGGTTTCTATCTTTGGTATCAGGCTCTCAGGTTTAATCATTTTCACGATTTTGTCCACAATTTCATCAGGGTTACAACCTTTGTGGCATTGACAAGCACAGGATCCAGCAAGGATTGTATGTTCTGGACCTAATGGTTTTGGTTGATCCGAAGACGATACAGAGCCCTGAGAAAGTTCCTTTTTACTCTTACCCATATCCTCAACCATTTTCAGCAATTTGGCAAGTTGTTCTTTCACTTCCCGGATTTCATGTCCACATTCCTCTTGGTTACGTTCCAAAACACCCAATCGTTCCTCCGATTCATTCCTCATATCTCGAACCCCTTTCATGCAAATGAAAATGTCATAAGATTAAGAATACAATTATGAATGTACATACTCTATTCCTATGTGCATGACTATACTGATGATTAATGCATGAACATATACAGAGAAATTATGGTGACTATGTATGCTATGGATGCAATCCAATGCCAACATGATGGATTTAAAAAATGAATAAATTGATGCATGGGTATATACAAATAATGACCATGTATGTATTCTACAATGAATGACCATGCATGCTATGATGTCAAAATGATACATGCTAAGACTAAATGAATTAACACAAAGGTATACACAAAAAATGACCAAGTATATCACAAATGTATTCTACAATGAATAACCATGCATGTTAGGACTGTGACATGCTGTCAAAATGATACAAATAAAGATTAAATGAATTAACACCAAGGTATATACAAAGAAATCAATGATTACATGAAATTTGTGGGACCTAAATCTTGATTATTCAACAATCTCATTATGCAAGATTTGCCTCCAAATTTATGATTTTTTTTTTTAAACATGTTTTTTCTCTATGAAAAACCAATCATATTATTTTCAAAAGAAATTCGGGGTAGTGGATCCTACTATGGTACAATATGCAAATGTTCATACAACACTACCGGATTTATGAAATCATCAAATGAATTTACTAACTATTTATTGCAAAGAATGAGATCAATAACACAACCAAAAATGTACATGCTCTATTCACACATGTATGAAATGTGCAAAATGCAAAAATACTTGAAAAATTTTTTTTATTTTTTTTTTCAAATGATTAATGAATATTTGCCCCAACAATATCTGCTTATTTAGGCATCACGATGCCTTCGAGGCGGAGTATCACATTTATTACGGGCGATGTACGTACATCGTTGCCCGATCTATAAAACTTATCCAGGGTGTAAAATAGGTAACAAAAGGTTTAGAAATGTCCCTCCATGTGTTCCTATCTTCGGTATATCTTAACGGAAATCTGGCATGGCTTCGCCTAGGTTCACTATATGAAGGTGAATCAGTTCTAAGGCCCCGAATTGTTCCTCACTGTCGTCGGTGAAGGCTAGTAAGGCACCCCGATAAAAGCGGGTTCAATTCGTTAGAGTATATTTTCCTATGCCCGTAGGGAGGATTATCACGAAGGCATTAGGTACTTTATACTCCGGAAGTGTTTCACTAGCCTATACGGAGGATCATCACGAAGGCGTAGTTACTTAACTCCCACTTAAAAGGACAGAACCCGGATAGAGGATTCATGTTATGCAAATGCAAATACAGTGTGTGCGGAGGAATAACAAACCTTTCACCACCTATTCTACAAACCTTATTCTAAATGCCCTAGCAATTAAAACATTCAAAAATAGTGTAAAGCATTAACTAACAAGCAATTATAATATACAACCTTAAATAACTAGAGAACAATAATAAAATGCATGCACATGAGAATGAACATATTTAAAAACATTTTATTATTTTCAAAATTCTCCTTATTAAAAAAATGTGGGAATTAAAATTAAATACCAATTAAACCAACAAAACCGAGACTTTGATAACACACGACTAATTCTAGGCCTGACTCTCTAATAGTCCCTAGTGGAGTCGCCAAGCTGTCGCAACCTAAAAAATAATGAGTCTCATCGCAAGACTTTATTATTCATTAAGCGTGACATTAAAAAAAACCGAGGAAAAGCCGACTTAATTCCTCTAAAAAAAATTAAGGTTTTGAAAATGACCTTAAAAAAGACATGGAGTCACCACCAATCTTTTTTAGCTAGGTGTGATCGGCCACCTATTAAAACCGGTTTTATAAAATATTTTAAAAATTAATTAAAACATTTTAAAAACCAATTTCAAGTCTGCGTTTTAAACCAGAGAAATCAAAGAAGCGGGTTCGAGAGTCGGTTACGTGTGGGAAAGGATTAGCACCCCCACAACACCCGTACAAATCGGTACCTTATTAATCGTGTGTTATCTCAAATCTCGGTAAAAAAAAGTTGGTTTTAAATTTAGTATTTCAAGGTAATTCCCAATTTAAAGAAAAATATTTCATTTTTAATCAAAAATGATTCGAAATTTATAAATTCAAAATTTTCCTATATTCCCCAACAAACGTGGCAAAATATAGAAATTTTTATTAGTTTTGGAAAACTTTCCGAATCATTCTTTTTTTTTTTTTGAAAGAAAGATATTCCTTTATTAATAATAATTGATGATATTCCCTCCAGCAAACCCGTTAGAGAACTCATGAATTATTATAACTCGAGAATATCTTTATTTTTTCATTGAAAAATCATTATCCTTTTGAAAAATTTTTAAAAGATATGAATATGTATATGCATGACATAAATAAAATGACATAGCAAAATCTAAATAATATAATGCTTCCTAAATGATATGATATAATGTAAATGCCTTAGCATATTCTAAATGAAATGAAATAAATGCCTTAGCATATTCTAAATGAAATAAAATATCCTAAGTTATATGACATATTATAAATAAAATGAAATGACCTAGGTAACATAATATATTCTATATGAGATGCAATATCCTAAGTCTCATGATATTTTCTAAATGAAATAAAATAACCTAAGTAACATAACATATTCTATATGAAATGAAATAATTTAAATGACATGGCAAACATGAACGATATGGCATATAAATTAAATGAGATGGAATATGAAATAATGCTATCATATAATATGCATGAAAATAAAAATGAAAGTAATAATGCATGAACATAGCATATGCTAAATAATATGACAAAAAAAATAACTAAATAAAAAGCATAGGATATCATGAAATAGTCCAAATCATATAATAAACAATATAACATAACTCAAAATCATAACAATATCATAGAAATTATCATGGCAAGAATCACATATTATATAAAATGCATGAATATGGAAATTGCAATGCATGAAATGTATTTTTTCCTTTAATTAAGGAAATCCGTATATCTAAAAAGATATATGGCTACCTTAGTAAAATATGTCAAATTAAATATTCTAAAACCAAAATACTTTGTGATTGTTTGAAAATAATTTTGAAAAGCTTGAATTAAAAATAAAAACTAGGCTAATTTCTTTAAAATGGCTCTAATTTTCCAAGTTTAAAAATCCGGACTTGACTACCCTTAACCCGAGACTTGAAAAACCATTTTTAGAGTTTAAAAATGCTTGTAAACTACCCTAAGTCAGTAGCTAACCCTCCTAATCAGCCCACTCTAAGTAACTTAACCAAAACAGAAAAATGATTTTTCTTTAAATTCAATTCTGACTCTACTGTCCAGTTTTAAGCCACGATTTTTTATCCTATTTTTAAAAATTCAAAAAATTTCGAAAACAATGCTGGAGACTCGGGACATATAAAACTACACGACAAAAAATCGGCTTAATTTTCTAATCAAAGATGAATTCCCAAAAAAATTGGAGATGTACGAGTTTTGGGTGAAAAAAAACTGCTTTGCCAAAACACATTTTTGCCTTTGATAAAATCATTTAAAAATCAAACTAAAAATATTTGAAGCTCATAAAATAGCTCACAAACAGTAGCTAGGACTTTTTTAAAGTTAGATAAAATTGGCTAAGTAAAAAAAAAAGCACAAAGGTAGAATAATCAACTTGACAAACTTAATTTTCCACAAGTGTGCTCAAGAGAGCATGACTTTGAACCATTAATTGGCTCAAGTCATTATTCAAGTGGCATGAACATGAAATGCATGAAACAATACAGCAAACATAATGCATGAAATGCATGGATTTAAACCTAAATATCATAAAAAAATGCATGGCATTCATAAAGGGACCTAGACCTAAATGAACTTGCATGGTATTTAATGTAACCTAGACCTAGAATGCATGAACATGCATGGCAAATAAACCTAACTTAATAACTAAAAGATGCATGGCATTTTCACAAACACAAAGCATGCTTAAACTAAAAACTCAACCAAATATCATGCAAATGCTAACCTATCAACTAACATGGCAAGAATGCACATAAAATGCAAAAATTTCAAGAGGGCCGAATAGCATAATGTAACTAGCAAGCATGGCATTTTCACAAACACTTGGTGTACTAGCATGCAAAACTAAATCAAATGTCATGTAAATGCAAAAACCTACCAACTAACATGGCAAAAAATGCAACACACAATGCAAAACACATGGAGTAGCCAAATGGCCTCAATCTCCAACAAGCATGACATTTTCACAAACACTTGGTATACTAACATGCTCAACTAAAATATAACACTCAAATCATGCAAAAACCACACAAGCATTTTCACAAACACTTAATATACTAAATCTAAAACATGTTCAACTAAGATATAAAACTCAAATCATGCAAAGACCACACAAGCATTTTCACAAACACTTGATATACTAAATCTAAAACATGCTCAAATTTAAACATCATGAAAACAGAAAATTAAAAATGCAGAAACATGATATTTAAAACATAAATGGCAACAAACAAAGCAACCAAATTAAAATATAACTCAAGAATATGAAATAACATAGCATTTAAAACATCAAAATCAAAGATAATAACATAAACAATATGGTAAAATAAATCAAAACAGCAACTTAAAATAAATAATGTAGGCCATTTGGCAATGGTGAGTTTATTGTAAAAATAAAATGTAAAAAATATACTTAAGAAGGAGATGAAGGAATAACTTGAAAAGAACAATAAAAAACATTTATTTAAAATGGAAACTCACCAACTAGAAATCAAAATAGCAAAAACAAGAATAGAAAATCAAGAAAGTGCAAGAGTTGGTGCTCAAGAGCAACCTCAAGAAGCTATCTTTCAAGCTTTATCTCTTCAAACTTTCCTTTTTTTTCTAAACTTTTCTTTTTTGCTCTCAACCAAGAAGAGAAAAACTAAGTAAAAACTCTAAGAACTCAGCAAAATGAAGATGAAAAATGAATTTTCTGCCTCCCTCTATGTGATGGCAGAATTTTACCTCTCTCCTCGCCTAGGATGTTGTCATTTTGATTCCAACCAACTTCCATCCAAGGGCTAGTGATTCAAGGTGAAAAATTATGAAATTATCACCATTAAATTAGCATCTCAGCTCTCTCAAATTACAGCTGTTCAAGAATAATGTTGACATCTCTCTTGGCCTATGTGGCTTAATCACCATGGCTTGATCAAAGAGAATCTCTAACTAACTCTTGATTTTTAGCCATTTGATTGAAAAATCAGAAGCTTCCTCCTTCCTTTGGGCCTGGGCAGGCCAGCACTTCTCTTTTCCAGCCCAACTCTGATTTTTTTAAATGCCCAAAGAAGCCCTTTTCGGTTGCTTGGGTGAAATGACCGTTTTGCCCCCCGGATACAAATAAATATCAAACGGACTCCAAATTTAATTTTTCTTTTTTTAATACTTCCAAAATAATAAAATATTGAGTTCTGGAAGTTTTCAAAATTATCCGAGTCCTTTTGCTATTTATTTGGATTTTTTCTTCCAAAAATGCCCTTTTATGCCCCTACATTTTACCATTTTTTAAACGAGCTCCAAATCAAGATTTTTCTTCACCAATCTCTTCCAAATAATTTAAAAATGTGATCTGAAAGTTTTCATAATTTTTGGAGCTCATTTGCTATTTTTTCGGGATTTATCGGTTTGAATTACTGCATAAGAGGCTCAGGATTTGGCCATTTTGCAAACGAACTCCGAATCAAGATTTTCTTTCGCCAATCTCTTCCAAATAATTTAAAAATGGGATTTGCAAAATTTCAGAATTTTTTTAAGCTTATTTGCTATTTTTCTGGGATTTTCCTTTTTGAATTACTGCATAAAAAGCCCGGGATTTGGCCATTTTGCAAACGAACTCCGAATCAAGATTTTCTTTCACCAATCCATTTCAAATGATTTAAGAATGAGATTGAAAAATTTTCAGAATTTTCGAAGTCCATTTTTTATTTTTCCCAAATTTTCTAATTTTGCCCTTTTGCCTCCGAAACCCGGTTTTGCTTAAAACAAGTCCGATTTTCAGATTTTCTTCAATCTGAGCCTTGGGCTATCCTTTTTAATCATTCTCCATCCATTTGGGGCTTTGGTCTTACCAAGTCGGGCCATTTGATTTTTCCCGATTTCACCGAAATCCACTAAAACCCTAATTCTCGATTTTCTCTCGGATTGACTTTTTTTCGATTTTTCTTGCAAGTGACTTCTCCATTACCCGTAGTCAGTGCTTATCTTTCATTTGGAACCTTCAATTTCGACCAATTTGATCGTTTAAGCACTTTTCCCCAAATTTCTCAGATTAGGGTTTTCTTTTTACTGAATCTCCAAATGCCAACTTCCGAACTCCATATCTTTCAATGTAGACCTCGGATTATCAAAATTCTTTCGCCATTTTTCAATTGAACTAAAAATCTTGATTTTGAAAGTGGGTTGACTTTTTTAGTAGTTGACTTTTTTGGAGTTGACTTTTTTGGGATTAACTTTTTTCAGGGTTGACTTTTTTCAATTTGACTTTTTACGCTCACCCTCTTAAACTAAGTCTTGAAGTACCACCTGCAGGATGAAAAAAGTCTTTTTATACTTGGAAACATCAATTTGGAAAACATGTCTGTTTTAGTGGTCCGGACAAAATTAGGTGTCTACATATATGATAATGCAGATTACCTCTTTATTCCATTTTTAGGGTGTATAAGTCAATTTTCAAGCACAAGCGATTGGTTAGTACTTTGATGCATAAATCTCCTCCAACTTTTTCCAAATCCCAATAGGTGTTTGCTCATTTAACATATTGTACTTAATTGCAGGGGCAAGAGCTAACCTGATTGTGCTTGCAGCTTTCCTCTGCATTGACTTTCACTCGCTTTCTTTAATCTCGTCAGGTTTCTTTTCATCCAAGACAGCATCAAGCCAAAAGATTTTGTATAGTGCATTGTCACATAGTGAAATTGTCTTTCCCATCAAAGAGCGGGACTTCAAATTTCATCGTACCAGCCATGTTTTGATGAAACACTCCTTTTCTCTTGGCAGCAACTCTTCTCGCTTGAACCAAAGGCTTCTGAGCAACTTCTTCATCGAACCAATAGTTCTGATACCAGTTGTTGGGAATAGCGTGGCAACCCAATAACAAGTACTCAAGAAGAAAGAAAATAAAAACGCAATATTTAACGTGGTTCAGCCATTCTTGGCCTATATCCACAATCCCAAAAGAATAAAATACTCCACTACAACAAAAATATTACAACTTGTAACTTTTGCACGGACAAAGCTACAAACCTTTTTACAAATATTTTAACTTACTACCCGGATAGTCCCAATACAACTTCTACTTAAATGTATAGACTATCTCTCACAAGGGGTATTTTTTCTCAAAAATCAAGGTACCTATTTATAGGTAAGCACTCACATTGGCTTAGCATAACTAAGCAATGTGGGATTGGGACTAAGACTCAATAAACTCAACAGTACCAAGATTTACAATATATATGTGACGAGTAAATTATGGATATCATGGGGTGAAAGAAAAGTTGGGGAAAGATGAAAATAACATACTTTTCATATCCAGTCCCCCGACTCCATCCTAAGAATTTCATCAGATTCTTCTTCTATTGTCCACTCGTGTTTTCTTGGGTACAGGTCCAGCTTGTAGGTGCTCAGTGCTTGATTGAATCTAAAGCAATCAGGAACAAAAAGAAGAAGAAAAATATTACTAAAAAATAAGATAAATTATATCTCAAAAGGCAAGCATGCAATAGAGAGATTTTCAAGATTTTTATCACCTTATTGAGTTTGTCCCTGACCGTTTTAACTGTCTGATTCATTGACTAGGATGGGAAGTAATCCTGAAAAGCAATTCCAAGAGGAAAGATGAATATCAGCAAAGAGCAATTTTTTATCAGGCAACTAACAACTTATGTACAAAAGGTCAAAGTTTGGAATAAATAAATAAAGCCCAACAACATTAATAGAATATTGAATCTGTATATGCTGTCCAAAAGATTCCAGTAGAGTAACCACAAAAAAAAAAAATAGAAAAAATCTGACAAATCAAAATATTTAACACAAGGTAAAAACTCCAACCAGATAAAAAGTTTGGTGTTCAATCTAAATTGCATATTACCAAATGGCTGTAACGCAATACTATTAATTTATCAAAAGATGAGAAGAGTGAAAAGAAAAATAAAATCCCCACAGAATTAGAACGGATATTAGGCCTTACTATCAAGCAAATCACTCCAAGATAAAGAGAATTAAACAACTAGCATTCAGAATGCCTACAACTACAAAGTTTTAACGCAAGTGAGTCCGCAATTGTTGAATAGTTCACTTTAGGAAAATGTTTGAAGGGCAAATATGGGGGAAAAACATAATTTGTGACAAATCTCTTTCCACAAAGTAAAACGTTACACTACAGAAATGGCATGTGATTGAATAACTACAAGCAAAAGTAAAGCAAGCAAGGGTGAAAGTGAGAACAATGCAACAGCGACCAGAACAAATATCTATATTTAAAATTACACCAATCCCAAGAGACATGAATATTTTTTTCTAATGTATCAAATATACTAGGTTATCTTTTTCTTTATGCAGGTCAATAAGTATTATGCCAGAAGCATAATAGAAGACAATGTACATACATACTCAAGAAGGATATGTACGCAGCCCTAATTGAACCAATTGGACCTAACTAACTCAATCCAACATGGGTTTAGCAACTGAAAGCAAGGTAAGCTGCACCATATACTCAAGGATATGTACTGGCTTAGCCTTAGGACTTACCACCTACTGATTGTGACACTGCTAGTAAAAAGTAAATTTTCATTGGCCAAATTGTAATAAACAAAAAGAAAGAAAAAAGCGCTTATGGCTCATGGTACCTAGTGTAGACACCCAATTTTGTCCGGATGAAGCTTTGAATAAACCGAAATAAATGAGTTGTTAAGTAATTTTCGGTAATTATAACCTAGCTTTGATTTTTGTTGGATTTAGTTAGTTAAACAAAAAATTAAAAATTAAAAAAAAAAAAAGAAGAAGAAAAAAAGATGGGAGTAGAAGCAGCTTGGCAATCACATTGCCAACATCTCTCTACTCACCATCTTCCCCAAAGTTCTAATTTTTGTACCCATATCCCCACTTATCTTAATTCATTCACTACACCCACTACCACCAAGACCTCACCACTACTCACCAGCTCCCATTCCCCACTCAACCCACTACACCACCCACATGCTATCCACTTTACATACCATTCACCTCTCCACTCAACACCACTCATCACTTCACACCCCACCACTACTCTACCATCACCATTAAAACCACTATAAAACCAAGGCCATTCAGCCCCTATGAAAAAGGGGGCAAGAAAAAGAACGAAAAAAAAAGAGAGATCACAAAAAATTAATTTTTAGAGAAGGTTTTGATTCGATCTTTTAGGGATTTTTAAGTTAGAACCTTTATTTCGAGAAACTGAACGATCAAGATCTAGAGGAGGGTTTAGTCGAAGTTCGGAGGCAATTCGACGGTTAACGGAGGAGATCGAGAGGTTAGAACCCGCGGACTAAACTCTTAGATCTAGATTTTTTGGCTAGTTTTTTTGGGAAAACCAACCTCGAATTCGGAAATAGGAGACCAAAAACAAGGGTTAGGAGAAATTTAGAGTCAATCGGCCGCCGACGAGTGGAGGCCGACAGTGGAGTGCGACCCGACCCATATGTTTTTTTTTTAATTTTTTTTGCTATCTATTTATTTAATTATTTTTCTTTTATTTACATTGATTTTCCAGCTTTTATTAATTTTTTAATATATATATTTTTTATTTTGTTTGTTAATTAATCTCTATTTATGTGCAAGATATTTTATTAGTTGATTATTTTTTATTTATTTATTGCGTTTTGTTAATTAGAATAATTTAATTTAATTAGTTTTTATTTTTATTAATTCACATAATATGCTTCCTTTATAATTTCGAATCATTAATTAAATCAAGGAAATAAATCAAGATCTTCCAACGACGGGTCTTTATAAGAACAAATGGTTTCTATTAAAGATTTCTGAGGTGAGGAGAATTTTTAGGTGTCTAACCTAAATGGTAGAAAGTAACCTAAAAGCTTTTTCGATATTTTAAATTCTCAATTTTAATTTTGATCCTTAATCTTTTTAATATCAAATTTATATAATTCCGACGACGGATCTTCATAAGAACGAATTGTTTCTATTGGAGAATCCTGAGGAAAGACGGATTTCAAAAAATCAATCCCGAATGATGGAAAGAATTTTTGAAAATTTTTCAATATTTAAATATATAAGTTAAAACCTATCCAACGACGGATCTTCATAAGAACGAATGGTTTCTATTGGAGACTCCTGAAGAAAGACGGATTTCAAAAATCAAATCCCGAATGGTGAAAAGAATTTTTGAAAATTTTCCAATATTTAAATATTGAAGTTAAAACCTATCCGACATTGGAATTCTAAAGGAATTGCAAATAGTCGATCTACTAAAAAAATTTAGGTGAGAAAAGATTCTCCTAAGTTCCGCCAATGATGGAGAATTTAGGAGATGGTTTTCAATATTATTGGTTGAAATTTATTTTTTTAATTTAAATAATGAAAATAATTTACAATTGAAATTTAGGATTTACGATTATCCGTTTTTCCATAATATACTTAATAAATCTGACGACGGAGCCTCTTCATAAGAACAAATGGTTTCTATTGAAGACTCTTGAGGTGAGGTGGATTTCAAAAATCTGTCCCGAATGATGAAAAGTATTTTTGGAATCTTTCCAATATTTAAGATATCGAAATTAAAGACCATTTAATTAAGATCAAATCTAAGGTAATATTTCACTAATTCGATACCGTCCTTTTGGATGGAAGTTGTGGGGGTGCTAATCCTTCCCCACGCGTAACCGTACTCCCGAACTTAGTTCTGGTAATGTAGACTAGGATCTATCCTTTTTTATCAATTGTCAATTCTCATTCAGAGGATTGTCTTCAAAAACTGAAACTTTTTCTCCAAGATTAAACTTTCCGGTTTAAACATCTCGGCCAATCTTGACGCTTGTCAAAATGCCTTGATATGAAAACTAAAAGAATGTTGAATTTGCTTGGTTCTCAATGAATTCATGATTTATAAAACCTGTTCCATTTGTGAGCCTAGTAAGGATATACATTTTTGTCATGAAGTTTTCCTGGAAAAGCTAGAATCTGGTTATACCAAGCCTTGCCAATCCCAGTTGAAAAAAATCCAGATTGACACTTAGAGAAATTTCTAACAATGATCATCAGTCTTCAAAAGATTTGTACATCACACATTGTGGGGTTAATATTTTTTGTTCAGAAGTTTTCAAAATGAGAAAACAAATAAATATATATATTTTTTTGAAATACCCATTTTGATGTTGACATGAGACAAGGATTTTTTTAACCCAAATGTATAAAACTACCAAGATAGGTCCTGACTTCCAGATATGAGAAGAAGAAATAGAACCCGGTTCAGATCTCTATTGATGAAAGTTTGAAAACTGTTGGGGCAAAAAGAATAGCCAAAATGAATTGAAAATATACTCTGATTTGAAGAGGAAAATGAATTTGAAAGGCTAAGCCAAAGTCTAGAAAAACAACCGGGAGCATTTGCATCACTCATAAGCACTCATCTCTTTATCGAGCTTTTGCATCTGCACAGTGTCAGCAAGCATTTGCATCATTCATGGGTATTTGCATTGGCATTATTCCATAAGCATCTACATTTTACCTTTACATTTACATTCTTCATGTAATTCGCATTTACGTCATCTCAAGCAATTACATCATTTCTAGAATCATTGCATTTTCATTATTGTGTGGTAATTGTAGTTACATCATTCATAAACCAGTTACATGAACACAATTAGTAGGGTCATCTGCATCATGAAACATGGGCATCAATTCAGGCCATTTGCATTTGCACCAAAAAACATTTACATCAATCCAAGCCATTTACATTTCACCATGAAGCATGAGCACCTTGTTAAAGACATGTGCATCTGCATCATTTCTCAAAGCTTTTGGGTATAATTTTCAAAACGGATTTTATAATGAGCAAACCTTTGGTGATGATAGCCAAAGCTTCTGAAAAAGTTACCCAAAATTTTACAATGAGCAAACCTTTAGTGGTGATAGTCGAAGCGTCTGGAGGAGTTACCCAGAATTTTACAATGAGCAAACCTTTGGTGGTGATAGCCAAAGTTTCTGGAGGGGATATCCAGAATGTTACAAATTTTAAAAGTGAACAAGTCTTCGGTGGTGATAGCTGAAGCCTCTGGTGAAGAAATCCAGGGTTTTATAATTTTGAACAATGAGAAATCTTCTTCTGGAGGAGTTACCCAGAATTTTACAATAAGCAAACCTTTGGTGGTGATAGTCGAAGCGTCTGAAGGAGTTACCCAGAATTTTACAATGAGCAAATCTTTGGTGGTGATAGCCAAAGTTTCTGGAGGGGATATCCAGAATTTTACAAATTTTAAAAGTGAATAAGTCTTCGATTGTGATAGCTGAAGCCTCTGGTGGAGATATCCGGGGTTTTTGACCAATGATAAATCTTCCTCTGTAGAGATATCCAGGGTTTTACAGTTTTGAAAATGAGCAAGTCTTTGGTGGTGATAGCCGAAGCTTCTGGAGGAGATACCCAGAACTCTATTCAACATCTGCATCTACATCAAGAAGCATTTGCATCAATCTAAGTTATTTGAATCTGCATCAAGAAAATTTGCACCAGTCTAAGTCATTTGCATCTACATCAAGAAGCATTTGCATCAACTAAAGACATTTGCATTTGCATCATCTCTTTAAGCTTTCAGGTATAATCGAACTCGTTCTGCTTCTCAAACGAGTCGAGCCCCGAGACCACCGTCGAGGTACTTTCTTTTATTTTGAACTCGCCAAACCCAGAATTTTAACACGTTTTAAAAAATGAACAAGTTTTCGGTGGTGATAGTGATAACTCGTATAATTATATAGTTTTTAGTTATATTTTATTATTGTTTTGTGTCAAATACGAGTTATTATTGTTTAGTCTAATTGTGTTTATGATCTTTTATATTTTTATGTAATTTGGTGTTTTTCACAAGTTTCTTTGAGTGATTTCAGATTACTAGAATTAAGGGCAAATCCAGTTCAGTTCCAGTTCCGGCACCGTTTTCCATATCAGCTATATCTCGAGTTTCACTGAAGCAATAAGGCTGAAATTTGTAGCCCTGCAAAGATAAGAGGCATATCTATCTTTTTTATGTTTTACACTTCTTGAAACGGAGTCGTTTTCCCTAGCGAAATCGACCATCAAGTTGGCTGATGTGCAATGACGTCTGTGCTGACCTGTTTTCGTATTTTGCCCATATATTCTTATCCACATCAGCAAATGAGCTGATTCCAACGGCTATGGATCCGTAACGGATAGGGGTATATTTTTCTAGAAGACAATTTTATCAGATCGAGCCTCCAACATTGACAAAATCGACCATCAAGCTGGCTGATCAGAATTGTCATACAATATGACGAAAATTGTTAGAAAAATGCACTCACCTATTATACCTACCTTTGAAATTTGTAAAGCTTGTCTCTTGTCATTTAGCCCTCCAAAATGTGTATAAATAGAGGGCCTTGGATGAGTATTGTGATACATTGATACATTGGTAGGATATTAGCCATTGTAATAAAATTCTCTAAGTTTTCTTCTTTTTTCCTTTCTCTAGTTTTCTTTTTCTTTACTTATGTTTCTTACATTCCTTTTCATTTTATTCATATCTAGTATGTGTTGCTAATCATATTGTTGAGGTGATGAGGTGAAGCTTTTGGTAAATGCTAAGGTTAGTCTCTTAAACTTGAGCTAAAATGAATCATCATTTATAAACATTAGTATAGATAATATTTTCTTTTGGTTTAAAATCATACTTGCAAAGTAGAGATCTTGATTCGTTATTGACAAGGAAAATGGCACAGTAAATGCTTGGTTTCATAACCTTGATTTGTTGTAGACATATACCTTGGCATAAGGAATGCTTGGACTCTTTTTATGAGTTTTGAGGACACCAAATGAACATAATATCATATGCTATGGACGTTGGACTGAATTGCTAAACCTTCCGATTGGAACCTCCCTTATGTGTGGATTTCAATTGTGTAATAAAACAAGATTAATCTTAGCATATCACCAAGAGTGGATTCTCTAACCTCAACATCTTTTCTTATTGTTTTTTATATCTTGTTTAATTGCTGTTATGTTATTTTGTTTATTTTGTTCTCTAATATCTTGTTTACTTTCTTTGTTATTGATTCCCTAATATCTTGTTTATTTTCTTTTTCTTATATATTTATAAACTTATACTTACTAATACGCTTCCCTGTGGTTCGACCTCGGACACCCGAGAATTTATTACTTGAACATAACCTGCACTTGGGTTTACAACTCTTAATTGAGTCTCCATCAAGTTTTTGGCGCCGTTGCCGGGGAGGCAATACTAAGTATATAAGTTTATAAGTATATTTATTTTTATTGGCTGGTTATACCGCCTATATTTATTTTTATTGGCTGGTTATACCGCCTAATTTTCTATATATTTATATTTATATTGTATATTAACTTTGTTTTATTTTTATTGGCTGGTTATACCGCCTAATCTGTATATTAACTTTGTTTTATGCTTGTTTGGCGACGTGATTTTAGATCTCGTCGTTTAGTTAGATTTTATTGTGAAACTTTTTCAGGTAATCTTTCTAATACAACTCCTACCATGGCTGACAATGAAAGTGTTCATGCTGAAGATGAGAACAGACAAGTACGCACCATGCGTGACTACTTGCAACCAACTCGAAGCTCATCACCCTCTTGTTTTATTTTTCCTCTCAATGCAAACAACTTTCGTTTTAAACCAGGTATGATAGCTTTGCTTCCAAATTTTCATGGGTTAGAATCGGAAAGTGCTTACTCGTTTCTAAAAGACTTCGAAGATGTATGTGTCACCTTTAATGACCAACAATGTACAAATGAAATTGTCAAGCTAAAATTATTTCCTTTTTCTTTAAAAGATAAAGCAAAAATTTGGCTTCATAATTTAAAACCAAGGTCAATTGGCACATGGCAAGAATTAAAAACTGAGTTTCTAAAGAAATTTTTCCCAGCACATAAAACTACTGCTTTGAAAAGACAGATTCAAAATTTCAATCAAAATCAAAATGAAACATTTTTTCAGTGCTGGGAGCGTTTTGAAGATTTGTTAAGTTCTTGTCCACATCATGGTTTTGAAAAATGGCGTCTTATTAGTTTCTTTTATGAAAGTTTAACTCCCGAAACTAAACAATTTGTTGAAACAATGTGTAACGGTGAGTTTCTAGAAAAAGAACCTGAAGAAGCCTTTGACTACCTAAACCATTTGGCAGATAACTCTCAAGCCTGGCACACAGATAATTCCTCTGAAAGTTCCAATAGATCTAATCTTGTTTCTAACAGAGGTAAATATCATTTTAGTCAAGAAGATGAGATAAAAGCTAAAGTAGCTAATTTGGCTAGAAAGATTGAAGCCATGGAACTTAGAGAAGTAAAAGAAGTCAAAACGGTTAAAAATGAAGAAAGTTGTGGAATTTGTGAAATCATGGGACACCCCACTTCTGAATGTCCAAACATTCCCATTCTTAAAGAAGCGTTGCATGATCAAGTAAATTCCATAAACACATTTAAAAAGCCTTTTCCTTCTCCTTACTCTGAAACGTATAACCCTGAATGGAGAAATCATCCCAACTTCAGTTGGCGGAATAATAATCATGTTCAGGTACCACAATCTCAAAAGACGGGCAACACTTTTTCCTATCAACCTTCACGTGTACAAACCTTGGAAGAGACATTGCAAGCATTCATGCAAACACAAGCAAATGTGAATAACCAAACTTCACAGGACATCAATGAGATCAAAAACACTTTGTCCACATTGACAGCTTCATTACGCACTCAAGAAAAAGGTAAGTTTCCTGCTCAACCTCAGCCTAACCCTTCTACTCAATGTCTTGTTTCTTGCTCCAATGAAACTCAACAGGAAAATGCCAGTTCTATCACAACTCTTCGAAGTGGAAAGGCAATTGACAAAAACATTCCATCAAAAGACCAAGATCCTTCTTCCCCTCCGAAAAGTAAAGGTAAGGATGATGGTAAGTCTGAACTTCTTGAAAATTTGGACAAAGAAAAAGGTATGCATCCTGCTCCTTTTCCTCAAAGGTTGCAAACAATAAAGAATTTGAATCAAAATGCAGAAATATATGAACTTTTCAAACAAGTTAAGATTAACATTCCTTTATTGGATGCAATCAAACAAGTTCCATCTTATGCTAAATTTTTGAAGGACATGTGCACAGTTAAAAGGAAACATAATGTACAAAAGAAAGCATTTCTGACGGAAAGTGTGAGCTCAATCATTCAGCACCTTACTCCACCAAAATTCAAAGATCCTGGATGTCCAACAATCTCATGCATCATTGGAAACACTACAATAGAACGTGCATTGCTTGATCTTGGTGCTAGTGTTAATCTTTTGCCTTTTTCTGTTTATCAACAGTTAGGTTTAGGTGAACTCAAGGAAACACCTGTTACACTTCAACTAGCTGATCGTTCTGTAAAAATTCCTCGAGGGATAGTTGAAGATGTTTTGGTTCAAATTGAAAATTTTTACTTCCCTGTTGATTTTATTGTTTTGGACACACATCCTGTTTCAAATCCAAATGTTCAAATTCCTGTTATATTAGGCCGTCCATTTCTTGCAACTTCTAATGCTCTGATAAATTGCAGGAATGGTATTTTGAACATTTCTTTTGGAAATATGACTTTAGAATTAAATGTGTTCAACATTTGCAAGCAACCTGGTGAGGATTCAGAAGTACATGAAGTGGATTTCATTGAAGAACTTGTTCATGAACATCTCACCACTACCACATTCCATGATCCTTTAGAAGCTTATTTAATTGAATGTGAGTTTGATAATGCTTCAGAAATTTCACACACTGATTCTTTGTTAAATTCTTTTCAGGTTAAGCATTGTTGGAAACAAAAGTTTGAGGAACTTCCATCACTCACAAATGTCACTGTACCATCAACTATTGAACCACCCAAGCTGGATTTAAAACCATTGCCATCCGAGCTAAAATATTCCTTTTTGGGTGAGAATGAAACTTTTCCAGTCATAAATGAACTTGAGGAACTCAGAAATGATGCATATGAGAATTCTAAAATTCATAAAGAAAGAACTAAAGCCTTTCATGACAAGTTAATTTCAAGAAAAACATTTGATGTTGGGCAAAAAGTTCTACTTTATAATTCTAGACTTCACATATTTCCTGGTAAGTTGAGATCAAGATGGACTGGCCCATTTGTGGTTAAGCATGTGTATCATTATGGAGCAGTTGACATTGAGAATCCTCAAAATGGTAACGTATTCAAGGTAAATGGACAAAGACTCAAACTCTTTTTGGAAAATCATGTTACTCAAGAAGAGGTTGTTTTTCTTTCTGATCCTTGTTTTGAAAATAACTAGATGTAAATATAATTTTTACTAATCTTCAAAAAAAAAAATACACTTTTTTTACCCCGGTTAAATGGCGGATAACGGTACTCCGTGATTATTTAAGTCGGTCCCATCAGCTACCCACAAAACTGATATTGTATATAAATTTCTCTTTCAATTTCTTTTTCATTTTTTTCAGGATGGATGATATTCTCAAAAGATTGCAGAAACGATTTCCTCCTTTTCCTCGAAATATTTTACTGAAGCTTTACCAAGTTCGATTTGAAAGATTAAGAATGCTTATGCACAAAGGGATTCCTGAAGACATGCGTTGGATAATTGAAGCCAAGGTACGTGAAGATGAATATCTTCCTGTTTTGCATTTACCAGGTACAGGTAGAAGCACTTATGCAAAGAAGCGACGAGCAAAGCGCATGAGTTCAAATTGCCACAAGTGTGCACGATGGACGTGTAACGGTAAATGTCGTTCTATTGGGATTCCGTCCTCTAATCGAGATGATAAAATTGAATTCATTAAGGATGGACTGAGTAAGGAGAATTTGGGTAATATCCAACTTTCTCTTGAGACGCATCCTAATGGAGACGTACAAAGAGAAATTCTTGATTTATGGCCGCAATTCCAAAGGGAATGGCAACATCTTGGGAATCTGATGTTAAAAGACCCTGTTTGCCAGCTTGTAAGAAAACTGGATGGGAAGCATATCCTCGACTCATAGAAGGCGTTTAAGCCGTTTCTGGACGTAAAACCAGAGGAAGATGTGAGCCACAGTCACAACTACAATAAATGACTTCTCAGCTTTTGGTTTGATTTGCAATAACTTTATTTCGGTTTAATTTACGTGTTGTTAGATTTGTGTAATTATTCTCGTTTTTTTTTTTTGCATTGGTCTTTTACGGTTGATTTTTCTTCTCTTTTTGATTTTCTTCCTGAAATCACGCAAAAATCTTTTGTTAGGTTAACATTTTCTTCTGACAGGTCAAATACACTTTCGGCGACATTATTACTCTTGTCTGATTCACTACTCAGTCCTCTATATATTACACCATGTACTCATTCTCTTTCAGGCACTCGAAAGAAAAAAAAAATGGAAAGTACTTCGTCCCAGCGCATTGAAAAAATTTGTGTCTTTGGAGGTGCTTATCCAGGGAAAAATAAAATATTCGCTGATGAAGCCATAAGAGTTGGAGTAATACTTGCCCAACAAAAGATCCAGTTGATTTATGGAGGCGGTAGTACGGGTTTAATGGGAGCAGTCGCTACAGCAGCACACGCCGGAGGAAGTCCAGTTCTAGGGATCGTGCCAAAACTATTCACAGATTTTTGTGGACCTACCGTGGGTAAGGAATTACAAGTCTGGAGTATCCCTGAACGGATAACAATCATGTACCATTCTGCCGATGCATTCATTGCTTTACCAGGAGGTCTGGGTACATTGGAAGAAATAGCTTGCGTGGCTTCTTGGTCATCTTTGGTCACAAATAAGAAACCCATTGGTTTGCTTAATATTAATGGTTATTTTCGTAATTTGCTTTCATATTTAGATAATGCTGTAGATAATGGATTCATGTTTTCAGAGGCAAGGAGAACCATAATTTCTGCTACAACCATTGAAGATTTACTCAAAAAGCTCCAAGCTTATGAGTATTTATCTGCTACGGTTGTTTCGCAAACGCTCGGAAAAAGAAAAAGAGATATGGACGAGCAAGGAGTGGATTGCACTTTGTCTTTGTGACATTATCTAACATTTTGTTTGTTGTGTCTCAGTTATAATAAGTGGTTAGCAACCTCTGCAGGTAATATCTCCTAAATTCTACCTTTAAAATTTGACATTGGGGACAATGTCATATTTTAGTAGGGGGTAAGAGACATATTTTTGCTAATAAAATAAAAAATTGTTGTGTTTTAAGCAATTTAGAAGTATTCATTCTGAACAAGGTCTGAGTAAGGGAGACTTGAGACATACCTTGTCAGTTTGATTTAATCTTCTTCTTCTTCAAAAAAAAAAAAAACATGTTTAGGCTTAGTGTGTTTTTAGTGTGTTTTAGTTACTTTCAATACTATAATGAGATATGAATTGCATAAGTCTAAAACAGATTTATTAGTGAGAAGATTTTCATGAGAATTGAGCTTGATATCAACCTTTTTATGAGCCAATGTTAATATGATATGTTGATTGAGAAAGAAGCATGTTTAGACTTAATCTGACTTGTATAATCATCCTTGTGAGTTTTTGAGCCTATAATGATTGATGCATTATACAAATCAATCTAATTTCTTTCTTGAGTGCTCTTATGATTACATGATTCTCTAGAACTTGCTTTAAACCGTTTGAGACTATATTGATACATGTGACAACATGAATATGATAGAGGCATTAGGATTATAACCAGAGCCAAACAGCCATCCATTATTAATGTTCTAAGAGAACATCCCCACTAGTGAGCCAATTTGAGCCTACATTAAATATGCTATTTTATTGGTAACCAGAACTTACACCTAGCCTAAATATACTTATATCCTTACCCTTGTTCTAAAGATGGATTATATATTTTGAGACATATTGCAAAAACAAGGGATACTTTTTGAAAATTTGGGTTAGAACGAAAGATAAGTGTGGGGGAGGAGAGAGGCAAAAGTCAAGAGAAAAAGAAAGGGATCATTGTCAAATACATTCCCATATTAAAAAAAAAAAAAAATCTTCTCTTGAACTTCTAGTTAAAGTAAAGAAAAAGATGTTACAAAGTTGGTTAGAATGAAGCAAAGGCTCAACATGAATATTTAGCCTATGTTATTATGTGCTTTATAAGAGTTTTGAGAAGTTTTATTTGTATGATCTTATTATGTCTCTAAACTCTATGAACTCTTTGGAACCTTTGTGATATCTTTATCCTTTTGTTCTTTAACCACATTATAACCCTTTGGCCCCATTACAACCTTGAAAAAAGACCTCTTGATTTATGAAGTTGTATGATCTAAATAGTGGAGAATAGGTGGACAAGCAAGCATATGGTAGAACTGTTTTCATGAGATTGATTGAGTGTAAACACTTTACCACTACTTTAAAGAGTGAAAATCATGAGAGTATAGTGAGAAGTTGAGATTAAGTTGAATATGCACTATTTTGATTGAAATATGTTATGTTAATATTGGCTTAACTCATTTACTTACATTCAAGCATGAATTTTTGTGAAATTCTTTGAGCTATTGATTAGTTTATAAGACTTGTTCAAAGATTGTCTCTAATTTATATTGAAAGGATTAGGAGTAAATATTTTTAGTGTATGTAGTTTACTTATATTTTAGTTTTTCAATGTTTGTGGGTATCGTTCTAGCAAACCCTCACGAGACTAAACTCGTCCACTAGGGACACCTAGGGGTTTAAAGGCTTGTGTCACATGCTAAGTGCCACCGTGATTTTCTACGAAAATGGATTAGATTAGATTTTCTTATTTTATTTTTATTGAGTCGTTGCTAGGGACTAGCAACAATCTAAGTGTGGGGGTGTGATAACTCGTATAATTATCTCTTTTGCATTTGCATTTGCATTTGCATCATCTCTTTAAGCTTTCAGGTATAATCGAACTCGTATAACTAAAGACATTTGCATTTGCATCATCTCTTTAAGCTTTCAGGTATAATCGAACTCGTTCTGCTTCTCAAACGAGTCGAGCCCCGAGACCACCGTCGAGGTACTTTCTTTTATTTTGAACTCGCCAAACCCAGAATTTTAACACGTTTTAAAAAATGAACAAGTTTTCGGTGGTGATAGTGATAACTCGTATAATTATATAGTTTTTAGTTATATTTTATTATTGTTTTGTGTCAAATACGAGTTATTATTGTTTAGTCTAATTGTGTTTATGATCTTTTATATTTTTATGTAATTTGGTGTTTTTCACAAGTTTCTTTGAGTGATTTCAGATTACTAGAATTAAGGGCAAATCCAGTTCAGTTCCAGTTCCGGCACCGTTTTCCATATCAGCTATATCTCGAGTTTCACTGAAGCAATAAGGCTACAATTTGTAGCCCTGCAAAGATAAGAGGCATATCTATCTTTTTTATGTTTTACACTTCTTGAAACGGAGTCGTTTTCCCTAGCGAAATCGACCATCAAGTTGGCTGATGTGCAATGACGTCTGTGCTGACCTGTTTTCGTATTTTGCCCATATATTCTTATCCACATCAGCAAATGAGCTGATTCCAACGGCTATGGATCCGTAACTGATAGGGGTATATTTTTCTAGAAGACAATTTTATCAGATCGAGCCTCCAACATTGACAAAATCGACCATCAAGCTGGCTGATCAGAATTGTCATACAATATGACGAAAATTGTTAGAAAAATGCACTCACCTATTATACCTACCTTTGAAATTTGTAAAGCTTGTCTCTTGTCATTTAGCCCTCCAAAATGTGTATAAATAGAGGGCCTTGGATGAGTATTGTGATACATTGATACATTGGTAGGATATTAGCCATTGTAATAAAATTCTCTAAGTTTTCTTCTTCTTTCCTTTCTCTAGTTTTCTTTTTCTTTACTTATGTTTCTTACATTCCTTTTCATTTTATTCATATCTAGTATGTGTTGCTAATCATATTGTTGAGGTGATGAGGTGAAGCTTTTGGTAAATGCTAAGGTTAGTCTCTTAAACTTGAGCTAAAATGAATCATCATTTATAAACATTAGTATAGATAATATTTTCTTTTGGTTTAAAATCATACTTGCAAAGTAGAGATCTTGATTCGTTATTGACAAGGAAAATGGCACAGTAAATGCTTGGTTTCATAACCTTGATTTGTTGTAGACATATACCTTGGCATAAGGAATGCTTGGACTCTTTTTATGAGTTTTGAGGACACCAAATGAACATAATATCATATGCTATGGACGTTGGACTGAATTGCTAAACCTTCCGATTGGAACCTCCCTTATGTGTGGATTTTAATTGTGTAATAAAACAAGATTAATCTTAGCATATCACCAAGAGTGGATTCTCTAACCTCAACATCTTTTCTTATTGTTTTTTATATCTTGTTTAATTGCTGTTATGTTATTTTGTTTATTTTGTTCTCTAATATCTTGTTTACTTTCTTTGTTATTGATTCCCTAATATCTTGTTTATTTTCTTTTTCTTATATATTTATAAACTTATACTTACTAATACGCTTCTCTGTGGTTCGACCTCGGACACCCGAGAATTTATTACTTGAACATAACCTGCACTTGGGTTTACAACTCTTAATTGAGTCTCCATCAGATAGCTGAAGCTTCTGGAGGTGATACCCATAATTTTTACAAATTTTAAACAGTGAGAAAGTCTTCGGTAGTGATAGCTGAAGTTTCTGGAGGTGATACCCATAATTTTTACAAATTTTAAACAGTGAGAAAGTCTTCGGTGGTGATAGCTGAAGCTTCTGGAGGAGATATCCAAAATTTTACAGTGAGAAAGTCTTTGGTAGTGATAGCCGAAGCCTCTGTGGAGATATCGAGAGTTTAAAATTTTTTGAAAAGGGAGAAAGTCTTTGATAGTGATAGCCGAAGCCTCTGTGGAGATATCCAAAGTTTTAAAATTTTTGAAAAGGAAAGAAAGTCTTTGGTGGTGATAGCCGAAGCTTCTGGAGGAGATATCCAGAATTTTAAACACAGCTGAGAACAAGACAGGTTAAGACCCCGAGACCATCGTCAAGGTCATTTCCTTTCTTGCAAATCGAATTCGTTTCCTTAAGACGGGTCGAGCCTTGATTAGTCAGGGAATTTAATTTAAGGACAAAATCTTCAGTTTACAGCGTTTTCAAAACAAAAAAAAAGGAAAAAAATGAAAAAAGGAAAAAAATGAAAAATGAAAAAAAGAAAAATGAAAAAAAATGAAAAAAAATGAAAAAAATGAAAAAAAAATGAGAAAAATGAAAAAATGAAAAAATGAAAAAAGAAAAAAAGAAAAAAAGAAAACCCATTTCCTTTTCCTTCACATGTGACTTCATTAACCGTACAAAATTAGTGTCGGTTTATCTTTGCCTGATTCCTGATTCTCAGCAATAGCCAAAGAGAGGCAGCTGTAAACACCTACTTTTGTCCGGACCACTAAAACAGGTATGTTTTCTTCATAAATTGAGGTTTCAGAATGTAAAAAAAAAAACTTTTTCATCCTACAGGTGGTACTCCGAGACTTAGTTTAAGAGGGTGAGCATAAAAAGTCAAACTTGAAAAAAAATCAACTTCGAAAAAAAATCAATCCCGAAAAAAGTCAACCCTAGAAAGTCAACTACTGAAAAAAAATCAACCCACTTTCAAAATCAAGATTTGAAATTCAATTGAAAAATGGCGAAAGAATTTTGATAATCCGAGGTCTACATCGAAAGATATGGAGTTCGAAAGTTGGGATTTGGAGATTCAGTAAAAAGGAAACCCTAATCCGAGAAATTTGGAGAAAAGTGCTTAAACGATCGAATTGGTCGAAATTGAAGGTTCCAAATGAAAGATAAGCACTGACTACGGGTAATGGAGAAGCAACTTGAAAGAAAAACCGAAAGAAAAGTCAATCCGGGAGAAAACCGAGAATTAGGGTTTTTTGGTGGATTTCAGTGAAATCAGGAAGAATCACAGAAATGGCCTGACTTGGTGCGACCAAAGCCCCCAATGAATGAGGAATGATTAAAAAAGGATAGCCCAAGGCTCAGCTTGAAGAAAATCTGAAAAATCGGACTTGTTTTGAGCACAACCGGGTTTGGAGGCAAAAGGGCAAAATTGAAAATTTTGGGAAAAATAGCAAATGAACTCCGAAAATTTGCAAATCTCATTTTTAAATTATTTGAAAGAGATTGGCGAAATAAAATCTTGATTCGAAGTTCGTTTGCAAAATGGCCAAATCCCGAACTTCTTATGCAGTAATTCGAGAAGGAAAATCCCGAAAAAATAGCAAATGAGCTCCAAATCTTCTGAAAATTTGCAAATCTCATTTTTAAATCATTTGAAAGAGATTGGCGAAACAAAATCTTGATTCGGAGTTCGTTTGCAAAATGGCCAAATCCCGAGCTTCTTATGCAGTAATTCAATAAGGAAAATCCCGAAAAAATAGCAAATGAACTCCAAATCTTCTGAAATTTTGTAAATCTCATTTTTAAATTATTTGAAAGAGATTGGCGAAAGAAATCTTGATTAGGAGTTCGTTTGCAAAATGGCCAAATCCTGAGCCTCCTATACAATAATTCAAGAAGATAAATCCCGAAAAAATAGCAAATGGACTCTAAAAATTCTAAAATTTTGCAAATCTCATTTTTAAATTATTTGGAAGAGATTGGCGAAATAAAATCTTGATTCGGAGTTCGTTTGCAAAATGGCCAAATCTCGAGCTCCTATGCAGTAATTCAAGCAGATAAATCTCGAAAAAATACCAAATGAGCTCGAAAAATTATGAAAACTTTCAGATCACACTTTTAAATTATATGGAAAATATTGGTGAAGAAAAATCTTAATTTAGAGCTCGTTTAAAAAATGATAAAATGTGGAGGCATGAAAGGACATTTTTGGAAGAAAAAATCCAAATAAATAGCAAACGGACTCGAAAAATTTTGAAAACTTCCAAAATTTAATATTTTATTATTTTGAAAGTATTAAAAAAAGAAAAATTGAATTTGGAGTCCGTTTGATATTTATTTGCATCCGGGGGGCAAAACGGTCATTTCACCCATGCAACCGAAAAGGGCTTCTTTGGGCCTTTCAAAAAATCAGGCTTGGGCTAGAAAAGAGAAATGCTGGCCTGCCAAGGCCCAAAGGAAGGAAGAAGCTTCTGATTTTTCAATCAAATGGCCAAGAATTAAGAGTTAGTTAGAGATTCTCTTTGATCAAGCCATAGTGATTAAGCCATATAGGCCAAGGGAGAGTGTCAACATTATTCTTGAACAGCTGTAATTTGGGACAGCTGATATGCTAATCTAAGGGTGATAATTTCATGATTTGTTTCACCTTGAATTATTAGCCATTTGATGAAAAATTGGTTGAAAAAAAATGACAACACCCTTGCATGAGAGAGAGGGTCATTCGGCCAGCTTAAGAGGGGAGGGCATAATTCATTTTTTTCACACTTCATTTTTTCAGATTTCTTCTTGATTTTTCTTAGTTTTTCTCTCCTTGGTTGAAAGGAAAAAGAAAAAGTTTAGAAAAGAAAGAAAAGTTTGAAGAAATAAAACTTGAAATATAACTTCTTGAGGTTGCATTTAGCACCAACTCTTGCACTTTCTTGATTTTCCATTCTTATTTTTGCTATTTTTTATATTCCTTTTAAGTTCTTTCTTCATCTTTTTTTTAAACAATTTTTTTTTACATTTTTTTCTTACTTCCTCACCATGGTCGAATGGCCTATATTTTTTTTTTTAGTATTTGCTGTTTTGTTTGATTTCTCATGTTATTCATGTTATTTTCTTTAGTCTTGATGCTTTAAATATTTTCCTACTTCATATACTTGAAGCATGTTTTAATTTGGTTGCTTGTTTGTTGTCATTTATGAGTTTATTATCATATTCTTGCATTTTTAATTTTCTGTTTTCATAATGTTTAAATTTGTTGATGTTTTATATTTAGTATATCAAGTGTTTGTGAATATATCTACCTTGTGTTTGCATGATTTGAGTGTTATATTTTAGTTGAGCATGTTAGTATATCAAGTGTTTGAGAAAATGCTTGTTTGGTTTTAGTATTTCTACTTTGTGTTTGCATGATTTGAGTGTTATATTTTAGTTAAGCATGTTAGCATATCAAGTGTTTGTGAAAATGCCATGCTTGTTGAAGCTTGAGGCCATTCGGCTACTCCATGTGTTTTACATTGTATGTGCATTTTTCCCATGTTAGTTGGTAGGTTTTACATTTGCATGACATTTGATTGAGTATTTAGTTTAAGTATACCAAGTGTTTGTGAAAATGCCATGCTTGTTGGAGCTTGAGGCCATTCGACTACTCCATGTGTTTTGCATTGTGTGTTGCATTTTTGTTATGTTAATTGATAGGTTGACATTTGCATGATATTTGATTGAGTTTTTGGTTTAAGCATGCTTTGTGTTTGTGTTATTGCCATGCATATTTTAGATGTTAGGTTAGGTTTATTTTGTCATGCATGTTCATGCATTTTAGACCTAGGTAGCATTAAATGTCATGCAAGTTCATTTAGGTCTAGGTCACTATATGGATGCCATGCATTTTTTCATGACATTTAGGTGTAAACTCATGCATTTCATGCATCATATTTGCTGTAACTTTTCATGCATTTCATGTTCATGCCACTTGACTAATGACTTAGGCCAACTAATGGTTCAAAGTCATGCTCTCTTGAGCACACTTGTGAAAAATTAAAATTTGTCAAATTGATTATTCTACCTTTGTGATTTTTTTTTTTTTTACTTAGCCAATTTTTGTCTAACTTTTAAAAAGTCTTAGCTACTGTTTGTGAGTCATTTTGTGAGTTTTAAATATTTTTATTTTGATTTTTAAATGATTTTATCAAAGGCAAAATATATTTTGGCAAAACAGTTTTTTTCACCCAGTACTCGTACCTTCCCGATTTTTCTGGGCATTCATCTTTAATCAGAAAATTAAGCTGATTTTTTTCCCGTGTAGTTTTACATGTCCTAAGTCTCCAGTAATTTTTTTAGAGTTTTTTGAATTTTTAAAAATAGGGTAAAAAATCGTGGCTTAAAACTGGACAGTGGAGTCAGAATTGAATTTAAAAAAAAAAAATCATTTTTCTGTTTTGGTTAAGTTACTTAGAGGGGGCTGATTAAGAAGTTTAGCTACTGACTTTGGGTGCTTTCTAAGCCTTTTTAAACTCTAAAAATGATTTTTTAAGTCTCGGGTTAAAGGTAGTCAAGTCCGGGATTTTAAACTTAGGAAATTATAGCCAGTTTTTAAAAAACAAATTAGCCCAGTTTTTATTTTTAGTCTAAGCTTTTCAAAATTGTTTTCAAACAATCACAAAGTATTTTGGTTTTAGAATATTTAATTTGACATATTTTTCTAAGATAGCCGGATATCTTTTTAGATATACGAAT
Source organism: Fremontodendron californicum (assembly GCA_030761205.1). NCBI lineage: Eukaryota > Viridiplantae > Streptophyta > Magnoliopsida > Malvales > Malvaceae > Fremontodendron > Fremontodendron californicum. Next base: position 8,163,372 of record JAULJL010000007.1, on the reverse strand, counting down.
TTCCTCAATTAAATGAAAAAATACATTTTCATGCATTGCATTTTCCATATTCATGCATTTTATATAATATGTGATTTTTGCTATGATAATTTCTATGATATTGTTATGATTTTGAGTTATGTTATATTTTTTATTATATGATTTGGAATATTTCATGATATCCTATGCTTTTTATTTAGTTATTTTTTTTTGGCATATTATTTAGCATATACTATGTTCATGCATTATTATTTTCATTTTTATTTTGATGCATATTATATGATAACATTATTTTATATTTTATGTCATTTAAATTATATGCCATATCATTCATATTTGCTATGTCATTCAAATTATTTTATCTCATATAGAATATATTATGTTACCTAAGTCATTTCATGTAGAATATATTATATTACCTAGGTCATTCCATTTCATTTAGGATATATTATGTCATTTAGGATATTTTATTTCATTTAGAATATATCATATGACTTAGAATATTACATTTCATTTAGAATATATCATATGACTTAGAATATTACATTTCATATAGAATATATTATGTCACCTAGGTCATTTCATTTCATTTAGAATATGTCATGTAACTTAAGATATTTTATTTCATTTCATTTAGAACATGTTAAAACATTTAAATCATATCATTTAGGGTGCATTATATTATTTAGATTTTGCTATGTCATTTTATTTATGTCATGCATATACATATTCATTTCTTTTAAATGTTTTCAAAAAAAAAATAATGATTTTCAATAAAATAAAGATATTCCCAAGTTAAAATAATTCATGAGTTCTCTGTCGGGTTTGCTGGGGAGGATATCATCAATTATTATTAATAACGGAATAACTTCTTTAAAATGAGAATGATTCGGAAAGTTTTTCAAACTAATAAAAAATTTTATATTTTGCTACGTTTGTTGGGGAATATAGGGAAATTTTGAATTTATAAATTTCGGATCATTTTCAATTAAAAATGAAATTATTTTTTTTTAAATTGGAAATTAACTTGAAATACTAAATTTAAAACCGACTTTTTACCGAGACTTGAGATAACATATGATTAATAAGGTACCGTTTTATACGGGCGTTGTGGGGGTGTTAATCCTTCCCCGCGCGTAACCGAGTCCCGAACCCGTTTCTTTGATTTCTCTGGTTTAAAACGCAGACTTGAAATTGATTTTTAAAATGTTTTAATTAATTTTTAAAATATTTTTATAAAACCGATTTTAATAGGTGGCCGATCACACCTAGCTAAAAAAGATTGGTGGCGACTCCATGTCTTTTTCAAGGTCATTTTCAAAATCTTCATTTTTCTAGAAAAATTAAGTCGGCTTTTCCTCGATTTTTTTTTTATGTCACGCTTAATGAATAATAAAGTCTTGCGATGAGACTCGTTATTTTTTTTAGGTTGCGACACTATCCGACGATGGATCTTCATAAAAACGAATGGTTTTTGGTGGAGACTCTTGAAGAAAGACGAATTTCAAAAATCAATCCCGAATGGTGGAAAGAATTTTTGGAATTTTTTCGATATTTAAATATTTAAGTTAAAACCTATCCGACAATGGAATTCTAAGGGGATTGCAAACGATCGATCTACTAAAAATTTCTAGGTGAAAAAAGATTCTCCTAAGTTCCGCCAATGATGGAGAATTTAGGAGATGATTTTAATATTATTGGTTGAAATTTATTTTTTAATTTAAATAATGAAAATAATTTACAATTGAAATTTGGGATTTACGATTATCCATTTTTCCATAATATACTTAAAAAATCTGACGACGGAGCCTCTTCATAAAAACAAATGGTTTCTATTGAAGACTCTTGAGGTGATGTGGATTTCAAAAATCAGTCCCGAATGGTGGAAAGTATTTTTGAATTCTTTTCAATATTTAAGATATCGAAATTAAAAACCGTTTAATTAAGACCAAATCTAAGATAATATTTGACTAATTAGGTACCGTCCTTTTGGATGGGCGTTGTGGGGGTATTAATTCTTCCACTCACGTAATCGTACTCTCGAACTTAGTTCTGGTAATGTAGACTAGGACCTATCCTTTTTTATGTGCTTTCGCCGAGCTTAGGATTACTATAGGTGACTAATCACACCTAGCAAAGATGATTAGTGGCGACTCCACAATTTGCGTCTAGCATGCCGAATTCGCGTTTGACACGTTATGATACTTAAGAACCAGTTCGCTTCATTTTTATAATCTAATTTCAAACAGTAAACAAGTTAAAGGAGCAAAATCTAGGATGGTATTGGTAGAGAATATAGAGTAGTCCACAACTTGTCAGATGAAACTCTAGTTATTGGAGCATTATTAGTCTGAGACTCGTACTCTGAATCTTCAACATCCCTATAGAGAGGAAAAATCATAGTTTATATAGATAAAGAATACAAAAAGGCAACAATGATGAAGATAGCAGTGTGAATTTGAACAGAGTAGCACCTCAGCCTAGAATTTATCTGCTTGGGAATGCGATGAGATGAAGTAGCAAGCGATGAAGCCTCATTGGAAGTGAACAGGTGATGAACCAAATGCCCTTTAGATCTTTCAGCTGATATCACAATATAACAACATAATGTGTATGAGAATATACTTATCACAACTAGCAAGCAAGTTTTTTCCTATTATATGTAAAAGATAGATACATTAGAAAGCTTACGATTCAATCTTGTAAGGATTTCTTTCCTTCTGCCTTCTAACTTATTCTTAGTGTCATCAGGGCTCTCAAATTGAGGAGCATATGAGACCTGCAAACCGTTCCCCAAGAAAACAAACTCGTCCAATTTTCTCTTTGCAAACCTATTTGGGGAAATGATCATTTCAATAAAATAAATAAATTTTCAGTTTTTCATCAATTTGCATACTTACCATTTCACAAAATAGCTTCCAAACATGGGTATATTCTTGACTAAGTACATGATCGGAACTAGCAAGCAAGTTTTTTCCTATTATATGTAAAAGATAGATACATTAGAAAGCTTACGATTCAATCTTGTAAGGATTTCTTTCCTTCTGCCTTCTAACTTATTCTTAGTGTCATCAGGGCTCTCAAATTGAGGAGCATATGAGACCTGCAAACCGTTCCCCAAGAAAACAAACTCGTCCAATTTTCTCTTTGCAAACCTATTTGGAGAAATGATCATTTCAATAAAATAAATAAATTTTCAGTTTTTCATCAATTTGCATACTTACCTTTTCACAAAATAGCTTCCGAACATGGGTATATTCTTGACTAAGTACATGATCGGAAATGTTAGAAAATGATAAAAGTTTAATAACCTGGCATTGTTGATGAGTCGAAATTTGATCCAATATACATCGGTAAATTGCTCACAATCTTCTGCATCCTCGGTTTACATCTGAAAGGCAAAACAAAATTGGGCATAGGCATCATCAAAATTTCAAACTTAGTAGAATAAGGAAAAATGGAGAGGAAAAAAGAAAAGGAGACAGAACTTACTTACTCTTCAACGTCTCCATAAGTAGCGAAGAGTTTCAACAAATCATCGCCACATCCCAGCGCGGGAACGTTCCTTACTGCCCACCAATAATTCAAAAATTAATAAATAAATAAAATGGGATAAATTTGTGTTTCTGGGAGGCTAATTGTCTACTTCAACTCTTCAATTTTAGGGCATTTTGATGATTTGATAGTGCAACTAAAAGAACTGCAATTCTTCGAATAAATGAGTAAAAATGCCGACGAAAAAGTTGGTAATTAAACAACTGAGAGAATTCACCTGGATTCGTCGCATACTGTATAAACGCGAACCGCCGGGGGATCGTCTTTGTAACGAGGCATGTTGAAAATTGTTTGCTTTTTACCTCTAAAGCCACCACCGCCTACTGTTTTGATTCCTTTACCAAGCTTTTCTTTTGGGGGGTAGAGATGAGAATATTCCTTTACCAATCTGAATATCGTATTAAATTTTACACAATTCTTTTTTTTCCTCTTAGGCCGTTTTCCTAGACAATAAAAAAAAAAAAAAAAAGTTTATTTATATTATTGTTATTCGAACCTAGAGGTCAGGTCCATTCCAAGGTCCGAGACTACCCCACATTAGCCCGCCCAATTTTTAATTCAAGTGCGGTTATATAGACATGCTCATGATCAGATAGTCCGATCCATATTGAATCGGATTTAAATAAAAAATTTAAAGATTTTGTTTGATCCGATTTAAATTATTGTTCATTTATTAAAAAATATTTTAAATTTAAATTTAATTATAAAAATATATAAATATTAATATAATTTTTTTAAAATTTATTATTATTGTGAACAACAAACTAGGTTGGCCTAGGCTCATCTATGACCTGGCCTGGGTAAAGGAAAAAAAATTTTGGATTACGGTCCGGTTCATGAGCAAGTCTAGGGTTATGTGATATGCGACTAATCTTAAGAATTTCTTAATTTGTAATTTTTAATTGAATCTTTTATTTAGTTCAATTAAATTTAACATTTAACTTAATTTCAACTCAATTTAATTTTTTACGAGTCATATTTTATTGTGTGTAACCCATTAAATTCTTTAACATGTTGGCAATAAATATAAGCATTATAACCCTTTATTTAAATTGGATTAGATGAATCAAACTATTTGAGTTTATCATAAGTTTTCTAATTAAACAATCTTATATTTATAGATTATGGTTGTTATCTAGAATGAGTCATGACCCCCAATTGTTAAGGAAAGTTAATGTGGTTTGGCTAATACATCTATGCTTAGTTTTTCAGTATAATTGATATCTTTTCATCACTTAATATTTCGGTTTAACATTGAGTATGGATTATTGTCTATTTAATTTTTGTTCAACCTTGTTAAGTCTCAAATTTAACATTAACTCTCGAATCAGTTTTAGAGTTATTCCAAAATCTTATTCCATTTTGGCAAAGATTTCTTTAGTTAATTCTTTCAAGACTAATGAGATATTATCTCGATCATTTAAGGTAATGAATCCTAAATTGATTACTTATGCATCTTCATATGCCTCATGTTATACCCAAAAGAACCTGACTAAGGAATCCATGGTTAGGACCATAAGTAAGATAAAATCAAAGTATGACATTTCTCAAATAAGATCATTAATAATCTCAAGTCAAAATATCACTTATACAATCATCATATGAGAATATTGTTATAGACATTAAGTGATTTACCAAATATATAGCATTCTCATATCGAGTAATATTCAATGAACTTGTTCTTGTAGCAAGCACCCACGCGATAACTCAAGTTTATCCAAACTTCAATCTATGAGATCTATTGTTTGTTTCATTAACAAGAGCATAACCATGTGGCAATCTCAAAAGCATTGACTAGGAATATTTAACAAATATAACTTTGATATAATGATGATCTCATAATTATAACTCATTCAAATTTTCTTACAAAACATATATATTCCAAAGAATTTATCATTTAACTATTAACAAGAAAATAATTAAAAACTTATAAATAATTCAAGAGTTTTATTAGATAATAAAATAGACAATATAACAACGTATTTAGACAAAATCCGATTTGCCCCTAAGACATACACTAATACTAATGAGTTAAGAAAGAAATTGATTGGCAAGGCAAGTGAAAACAGTTAGGATGAAGGTTTGGTCACTCCGGGTAGATTCAAGTTAAGAGGTGATAATTCAAGCAATAATTGCTCGAGATCACAATTTAGAAAAAGAAGTATAATCTTTTTATTCTAAGAAATATGTGCACATAAAGAAAGATTATCCTAAGAAAAGGGAAATGTTGGTGAGAGATGAATTCTTGATACGACAACCACATTTCACATTAGTACCTCTAGGAATTTATTTGCCACGTATGAGAAGTGTGTTGGTTCAGCGCTAATGACAAATGATCACACTTGCAAAGCTGTGGATATTGTCATAGTCTGCATTAAGATGTTTGATGGTATTGTTAAAACCTTGACAGATGTTCGACACATCCCGAAATGAAGAACTTGATTTCTTTGGGTGCTTTGGACAAGGACTTTCAGTGTACTGGTGAAAGTGGAATACTAAGGATATTTTTTGGTGCCTTGACTGTGATGAGTGAACACTTAGAGCGAGGTCTGTACTTCTTGGAAGATACCATTATTATAAGTGTTGTGGCAGTTTCATTGTTAGTTGATCCAGATTCTGACACCATAGGCTATGGCATATGCGACATATTAGCGAGAGAGGTCTATCAATGTTGAGCAATCAAGGTTTGTTGTGTGCGCAGTTATTAGAAGTTTGACTTTGGTTAGCACTGTGTCTTTGGCAAGTAGTCTCGGGTAAAGTTCAACACTAGGATTCACAGAACTAAAGGTACAACTAATTATATTCATATGGTATTTGGGGTCTCTCTCTGATTATTTCTAAGGGTGGCTATAGATATTTGTTGACTTTTACCGATGACTACCCAAGAAAAGTTTGTGTATTTTTGAAGCACAAGGATAAAATGAATGTGCTCACATTTTTTGGATTTTAATTGTTGGGAAACAGATTCCATGTTTGGTATGACACATTCCTGGGAATGTAGCTTTTCCATGGGCATCACATTACCATGAATCATGGGAATGTCTTTCACTCCAAAAAGGTTGGTAAAGTTATTTTTTTATAGAGGTGCTCATGGGCCGCAGGTCGGGATTTTTTTTCCCTTGCCCAAGCCTGATTCAGGCCGTGTTCGGACCAGCCTGTAAGCCCATTTCACTATTCATATATTATTAAAAAATTATTTTTATTTTTATATTAATATTTATATATATTTTATAATTAAATTTAAATAAAAATTTATTTTTTAATTATGGAATAATAATTCGGGCGGGCTACCCGACCCTTAAGCATCTACTTTCTCATGTTGTGGGAAAGTTAAAATAAAATTTTGAGACAAAATTGCTCTTTCAATCTTATCAAGAGAATTATAAGTCATATTAATTAGCAATTAGTTAACAAATCTTGAATATTTAACGGAAGAAATGACAACATAATTAAATTTTGAATTTTTTAAATTTAATTACATAATTTTTTTTTTATTTTTTTTATTTTTAATTACATAAACTTTCGATTTCAATGATAAACGATGGTCGTATTGTCACGTAATATAATTTATTTTCCTCCACTACTCATAATAACGAGTTCATTATTTTGGCCAAAGTCAGAAAGATGACTTTGCAACTTTTTTGTTTTTTTTGGGTGAGAAACTCATTTCTATTTAGCTGTTTATATACTGATCACATCAATGAATCCAAAATAAAATAATCCATTCTTCAAATAAAGTTGTCACAATTGTTTTTTCTTCTTTTTCGATAAAATTATTTTGATTCTTTTAAAAAAAAAAAATTAAATACTTTATTAATTGAATTTTGAAAACAAAAATTACTTCATTCAAATTTTTTAGAAAGTCTTTTTTTTTTTAATCACTAATAAATTTAAAATAAAAAGATCTCAGTCAAAAATTGATTAAAAACTCAAATTATAATCATATAAGTGTGAAAAAAAATAATTAATATTTTTGTTTAAATCATGTACATAATTTACTAAAGAGAAGTTCTAATTCAAATGTAATCATTATAACATATATATATATATGTGTGTGAAAATAAAATTATAATATTATTTATAAAATCTAAAAAGTTGCTTGATAAGGGTAATTTTGAAAATTATCATCACATTCGCAAGTAAAATGGTTAGTGAACTAATCGTGTTGATGTAACTTTCTCAAGATTTTAATCAACATTTTTTCTTGTATACCAAACGCTATAATGTTATCTTCCTAGCAATTTAATTCCTAACTATCACGTTCTATTGAAATCATGAGATGGAAAGGCACCAAACGTCCCTAAAGTACTTGTCACCTTTAAGCAATTCAAAGCTTTGATTGAAAACCAAACAGGAAAGGAAATCAAGCGGTTTCAAATTGACAATGGTTTGGAGTATTGCTCAAGTGAGTTTGATGAGTCTTGGAAAAATGAAGGAATAGTAAAATACCACACTATTCAAGGCACACCACAACAAAATGAAGTTGCATACCGCATGAATAGAACTCTCTTAGAACGAGCTCGGTGTATGAGATCAAACACTAAGATTAGTAAAGACTTTTGGGCTGAAGCAATAGATATTGCATTGCTATTTGGTTAATAAATCTTCGTCTACAGCCATTGAGCTCAAGACTCTGGAGGAAGTATGGTATGGTTCTCCTACTAATTACTCCGGTTTGAAAGTGTTTGGTTGTCTTGTTTATGCTCATGTTAATTAAGGAAAATTGAAACCTACGAAAAAAATGTATATTTCTTAGATATGATCAAGGGGTGAAAAAGTATACGTTGTCGTGTCCTGATCTAGATTCGCCCAAGTTTATGTTCAATAGAGATGTGACTTTTAATAAATCGTCCATGCTTCGATCCATAGTAATTCCCAAGATAAGGAGGAGTCAAGTGAAAATAGAGATCACGATGTTGAGCAGTAGGTGGCATTTCAGGTAGAGGCTCTTAGTACTTCTATGGAAGGTACTTCACTCTAAGATGATCATGTATAAGAACTTTCCGCCATTATTCTTAATTAGCAAGTACTTAGTGACCAAAAAATCATAGCAAGTGGTTATCAAAAATGGATTACCAGATCCCTTTAATGAGTCTAATATTTAGAGTCGTTAATACGGTTGAGAAGAGAAACCTTCAGATGATGGGTTCGGGATAATTGGGTTACTTCATAGGCCCAACACGTTATTATTACTAAGCTCATTTATGTTGGTTATTTTCTTTACTGTTTTATTATTTACTATTTTTCATTTCTGTTATTTTTTTTTTTTGCTATAATCCCGAGATTCCTGGAATTGGTTGTAAGGGGGTCTTTATTAGGTTGAGCAATATGAGAAAAAGGCAATCTGGTATTTTCCAGTAACTGTTTCTCTCTCTCTATTCTCTAATACTCTCTGCTCTTTGTTCGTTTTCTGTGTGTTCTTCCTCTGTTCTTCTTCTCAGGTTCAGAAGAGTATCATCTCTAGTTACTGAAAAATCGAGTGGCATCATTGGTATCAGAGTCACGACCTGGCATCATGTCTGATGGTATCGTTTACAGAAGGAGCTTAGCCAGACTCAACAGGACCTCTCTAGGTCCTAATTAGATATTCGACAGTTGGATAAGAAGATTGATAAAAAGTTTGATGGCCTCAAGAGTGAGATGCAGATGAAATTCAATAAAATTTTTGAACTCCTAACCAGTAAAGGATTCCCAGGAGAAACCTCAGCTCAGCCTGATTCTACTTGCAGAGAGTCAGGGAAGAACGTTGCTGTTGAGCAAGGCCAGCTGTTCACTCCAGCGCGGTCTCTGTTTTATGAGCAGTCATATCACCGGCCTTACAAATGGGAATGTCCAAAGTTCAATGGAGATGACTTTAAGGGATGGCTGATGAAGATTGAGCAGTATTTTGAGGCCGAGAAGATCCCTGACAACTCTAAAGTTAGAATTGTAATGCTAAACTTGGAAGGGAAGGCCCTGCAATGGTATCAATACTATGCCAAAATCCAATGAGGGTTCAATAACCTAATTTGGGATGCCTACTCGGAAGAAACGAAGGGAAGGTTTACACCTGGAGAGTATGAGGACCCAATGGCTAAGTCGGTCTCTTTGAGGCAAACCAGATCTGTTGATCAGCTCCATGAGAATTTCTTAGGTATTCTCAACCTCCTGCAACTTTCTGATTCTTATGCACTTAGTGTTTTTCTGAGACTCAAGCATGATATTTCCAAATCCCTCAAAGTTTTTAGGCCTAACAATATGAATGAGGCACTGCATTTAGCTAAGCAGTTAGAGGCTATTCTCTATCCTAATCTTGCTAAACCATCGCCAACTTTTAAATCAAACCCTTCTGCTAGTTTTAATCCTCATAACACAAACACTTACCACAAACCAAACACTTTGCCACCATTGCTACCCACACCACGGATCCCACCAAACCCTCACCTACTTAACACTAACACTAACAGAAACTATTCCCTGAACAATTCGAAAGCACCTGTATCTACTTACCCTCGAAACCCATCCAAATGACTTACTAGTGTTGAGATGGAGGATAGGAGGAAATGAGGCCTTTGTTACTGGTGTGGCAACAAGTACACTGTTGGCCACAGATGCATGAAGTCTCAGTTCTACTAGATTATTACTGAGTCTGTTGAGGATGAGGTGGAACCAAAAATTTTCTTGGATTGTGTTGACAATCCTGAGCAGTTGTTGGCAGAGGAGAATCTCACAGAGCAACCTGTGTTATCTCTTAATGCTATGATTGGGACCAATGGTTTCCAAACAATGAGGATTCAAGGAGAAATTAGGAAGCATAACCTTAGCATTTTGGTGGACTCAGGTAGTACCCCTAATTTCATTGACAGCTCCATAGCTAAGAGATTGAACTTACCTGTGTGGCAAGGATACAGATTGAGAGTTACTATTGCTGATGGGGGTAGCCTCAACACTTCGAGGCTATGCAAAGGGATTCTTTGGTCTATGCAAGGTGCAACCTTTATTTCAGACCTCATGGTATTACTTTTAACAGGTTGTGCTATGGTACTGGGTGTTCAGTGGTTGGCCATATTAGGCCCTATACTGTGGATTTTACTGCCCTGATCATGTAGTTTCAGGTTGACTATAAGTGGAAAACCCTGCAGGGCATTGTTCCTAAAGACTTGCAGCTGGTGTCTCAGAGACAAGCAACAAGACTCTTACTGTCCTTAATGATTAGGAAGATGCCACAACCCTGTGCTTACTTCATAGCTCCTGTTTCACCTTCACAAGAACCTATTAATACATTGGGAGAAGAACAAGCAGTGGTATTGGAACATTTGCTGCAATAGTATGCAGATCTGTTTGCTACCCCGAGGGGTTTGCCTCCAAGCATATATCATGACCGCAAGATACCACTTAAGGATGAATCACAGATGGTGAGAAATTAGGCCCTATAAACACCCTGCTATCCCGAAGATGAAATCGAAAAACTGATCAAGGAGTTGCTAGACACTAGTTTCATCAAGGACAACAGCAACTCGTTTGCCTCCCCCATAGTAATAGTGAAAAAGAAAGATGGAAGTTAGAGGTTGTGTGTAGAATACAGGCAACTTAATCAGCTCACCATAAAAGATAAGTTTCTCATCCCTTTGATTGATGAATTATTGGATGAACTTGCACATGCCACCTACTTCTCTAAATTAGACTTAAGGTCTTGATATTATCAAATCAGAATGCAAGATGAAGACATACACAAAATGGCCTTTAAGACACATGAAGGGCATTATGAATTCTTAGTGATGCCCTTTGGGCTCACTAATGCCCCCTCCACATTTCAGAGTTTGATGAATTTTATTTTTAAGCCCTTCCTTAGGAAGTTTGTACTAGTATTTTTCGATGATATACTAGTTTACTCTGCTACTTGGGAGGCCCATATAGTGCACTCGAGGGAAGTCTTTGCAGTGCTTTAGGTACACCAGTTGTTTGTGAAGCAAACCAAATGTAGGTTTGCTGTTACTGAAATTGACTACTTGGGACACATTATTAGTGGCAGAGGGTTGTCCATGGATGGGAATAAGGTCATTTGTATGGTGGATTGGCCAATACCAAAATCTATCAAGGAGTTAAGAGGTTTTCTTGGACTTACTGGCTATTATAGAAGGTGTATTAAGAATTATGGTCTCATTGCTAGACCTTTAACTGATCTCTTGAAAAAGAAAGCTTGGAAATGGTCAGACTGTGCTACACAAGCTTTCGAAGCACTCAAGAAAGCAATGACTACAGCACCAGTTTTAGCACTACCTGACTTCTCATCAGAATTTTTAGTGGAGACAGATGCATCTAGGGTGGGAGTAGGGGTAGTATTAACCCAGAATGGGAGGCCCTTGGCTTACTTTAGCAAGGCTCTCTCTCTCTCAGACAACAAGCTCTTTTCGTCTATGACAAGGAAATGTTAGTTGTTCTCATGGCCGTAAAGAAGTGGAATGATTACCTCGTAGGGAGACACTTCAAAATTAGAACAGATCACCAAAGTTTGAAATTTCTACTGAACTAGCAAGCTATAACCCCAGCTCAGCAATTGTGGGTTGCTAAGATGATGGGGTTGATTACGAGGTTTGTTATAGAAAGGGATTCAGTAATACATTAGTTAATGTCCTCTCTAAGAAGCCTGAAGTGCAGCAACCACAGCTGATGGCACTCACTATCATGAACACTGATCTTTTGCAAAAGATTCAAGACTCTTGGGTGGGTGATAGCAAACTTCAAGAAAGAATTACACAGTTGTAAAAAAAAGCTAGGAAGCACTCTAAGTACATCTGGATGGGTAACCTGTTGAGAAGGAAAAGTAGGTTGGTATTATTAGGAAACAATCCAGGACTCAAGCAAGAGCTATTCAGCTATTTCCATAATAGCCCGACTGGGGGTCATTCTGGGGATAAGGCAACTATCAAAAGGTTGTCTACTGTGTTGTACTGGAAGGGAATAAACAAGGAAGTTAGAGGGTGGATCCGGGAATACCTGGTGTGTCAGAAGCAAAAGTATGATACTACTGCTAACCCAGGTCTTTTACAACCTCTCCCATTTCCTGATAAGGTGTAGGCTGATATCAGTTTAGATTTTATTGAAGGGCTTCCCAAATCATCTGGCCATGATGTGATTCTCGTGGTAGTGGACAAATTATCGAAGTATGCTTATTTTGTTCCATTGACACATCCCTTTTCAGCGCTGACAGTGGTCCAAACATTCTTGGATCAGATTGTGAGGCTCCATGGCATCCCCAACAGTATAGTGTCAGACAGGGATCGGATCTTCATGAGTCAATTCTGGCAAGAGTTGTTTAGGAAGTTTGGCACCACCTTGAAGTTTTCAACTTCATGCCATCCACAGACCGATGGCCAGACAGAAGTGGTCAACAGGGGTCTTGAAACTTACCTAAGGTGCATGACCGGAGAAAAGCCAAGGGAGTGAAGTCAGTGGCTTCCTATAGCAGAATGGTGGTACAACACCTCCTTCCATTCTGCCACTCAAACAACCCCATATGAGGCAGTTACGGGCAACAACCACCTGTGCACCTCCCTTACTTGCCAGGTGAATCTAAGATAGCCACTGTTGACAGAAGCTTGCAGGCCAGAGAAGTAGCTACCAAGATGCTCAAATTTTACCTGAACAAAGCTCAGAACAGGATGGAGGTGTTGGCTAAAAAAAAGAGATCAGAAAGACAGTTTCAGGTGGGTGAATGGGTTTATCTCAAGTTGCAACCATATAGGCAACAAACTATGGCTCATAGGGGGAACATGAAATTAGCAGCAAAGTATTTTGGTCATTTTCTTATCCTGGAGAAGATTGGTCAGGTAGCTTACAAATTGCAACTTCCATCTGGGTCTAGTGTACATCCCACTTTTCATGTTTCTCAGTTGAAGGAACATGTGGGAATCTTACCAACTCAGACTCATCTACCCATACTCTTTGATGATGTTACCATAGCCAAAGAACTAATACAGATTTTAGCCAGAAGAATAGCAAAGAAGGGAAACCGAGCAGTGACTTTGGTACTTGTCCAATGGTCGGTCCAACACATTTCCTGAAAATGCTTCTTGGGAGCTGTTGCATGATCTTCAACAACAATACCCTGGTTTTAATCCTTGAGGACAAGGATTTTTTTTTTTTTTTTTGCAGAGGAGTATTGATGCAGGTTTAATATTTAGAGTCGTTAATACGGTTAAGAAGAGAAACCTTCAGATGATGGGTTCGGGTTAATTGGGTTACTTCATAGGCCCAACACGTTATTATTACTAAGCCCATTTATGTTGGTTTTTTTCTTTACTGTTTTACTATTTACTATTTTTGATTTATGTTATTTCCTTTTTGCTATAATCCCGAGATTCCTGGAATCGATTGTAAGGGGGCCTTTATTAGGCTGAGCAATATGAGAAAAAGGCAACCTGGTATTTGCGAGTAATAGTTTCTCTCTCTATTCTCTAATACTCTTTTCTCTCTGCTCTCTTTCTGTGTGTTCTTTGACTTCTTTCTTTGTTCTTCTTCTCAGGTTCAGAAGAGCATCATCTCTGGTTACTGAAAAATCGAGTGGCATCAGCATATTATCAATATGGGTTTCCTCTAAATCCTCATGCCAGCGGCAGCATGAAGATTTAGAGAAAATCAAGCCTATCAAAAAATGGAGAAGAGGATGAAAGAAGAAAATAAAAAATGGCAGAAGTCTTCGGCAATGGATGAAGGCTAGATCTAAGCTTTATTTATTCGTATCTTGGAGGGTTTTGGTAAGAAAAAGAAGGCTTTTTAGGAATACCTAAATCGTTGGATGAGAGTTGAAGAAGAGCATTCAGGTAATTTTGGAGAAAAAAATCGACACTTGTTAGCGGCAGCCAACACTGATGGATGGTTGCTAGCACGGCGACCTGATGTCAAAATTTGGGTTTTAGGGTGGATGCCTGAAAAACTTAAGGTTAGAAAGAGAAAAGATAAAGAAACGAAGTACAAAAATAAATGAAAAGGTTTTTATATCAAACACAAACGCTATGTGGATAAAATAATTTTACAACGCCAATTGCCCAAATTAATTCAGCAAAGTCAATGCTACGCAAACAAGTTAATGTCTATATCAACAGATTTAATAAAGAAAAATTAATTCAAAATTAAATTTGTTATCAGTTAATCGAAATTTCAAATTACGAAAAATAATAATGTCAATATTGAAATCATTGCAATTGACTAAATTCACATTTTAATCTAAGTACAAGGAAGGACCGATAACATAATTTGAACTTTCTTTTAATAAAAAGTTAAGAAATTTCCTAAATATAAATTAGAAAAAGAAAAAAAAAAAAAAGGAAAAACAAAATCTAATGTATGATCCTGATATAACGGGCTGCTGGGCCTAATGGCATGGCCCGTCTCGGTCATCAAATGGGCTCATCGGAAAGGCAAGAAAATCTTACGCCGTGATTCAAACCAATAATTAACTGCCACGTACTAAAAAAAAATATCATGACACGTCGGTCTCTAAAGAAACACGAAAAAGAGTTGACTGATGACGTAGAAACACACTTTTCTGTGTTGTGTGACTGTCTGTATCCAGGTTTGTTCCAAACTTCTAATCTTAGGAATTAGGAACAGTCAAAACTCGTGGCACTTGCGTAATAAAGTTAATCAAACAAGGTCGTTTACTTTTTTGCAGCTGCCGATTAATCCAACGCCCGAGACAATTTCATTCAAATGAATAATTGTCGCTGCTGAGGCAAAAATCTTTTCTATTACCAGGTAATTTTGGAGCCTAGCCTGTCTCAGGTTTTTGTATGTTCGATTGCTTTCTACTTCTGCAGCTTTTGATCTTTTGATAATTATACAAAAAACCCAAGTCTTTCTAATCTGGGATTTTTTGTTTGTTTTAGTTATGTTGCTTTTCAACGACATGCTTTTGTTAATTCAATCTGGTTCTGGTTTTTGTTTTGGAAGGAAAAAAATTGTTCTTTTTCTTTTTAGTCTGTGACTATCAATCCTTTTATGTTTGTTTTGTGAACTTTATCTGATTGATTTAAACTAATGAAGCTTCATTTTGTTTTTGTTTCGCTCCACTTTTTCACTAGTGTTTTTCGTTTTTTTTAAGTCATATTGGGATAAAGAACAAGAATATTATTGCTCCTTTAAAGTCCTGGTTTGAATTGAACATTCTTGCAAGTGAACTACACACCAAGCATCAGATTACTTTCCCTTAAATATTATTGCTCCATTATTTTGTCTTTCTGTTTGATCAAAATGTCTTTGATTCTACTCTTGTAGCGCTTTCTGAGATGGGGTTTTGTTTTCTTGTTTAGTGGTTCGTGTTGCATACTTTAGGACCATATTTTTATAATTTCCTTTAAGACTTTTTTTAATGGGGCCAATGTTAGAAATGTGCATGAACATTTTTCTTGTTGCTCGTTGTTGGTTTTTTCCCCCCTTCCCTCCTAAAAATGTTACTATTGATGGAAGATTTTGCTATTGTATAAGGATGAATATCTGATTGTGCTGGTTTATTGCTTGTGTTTGGTGTTTCATGAAGGTAGGAATAAACAGGCATTACTAATAGTGTTCACTGAAAATTGGGAATTGCATCGGTGTCCAAGACAAGGAGATGGGGTCTGAAGGACCAAAGGCTGTAACTATTCATGTAACTGGATTTAAGAAGTTTCGAGGGGTTGCTGAAAATCCAACAGAAACTATAGTTAAAAACCTGATGAGTTTTGTTCAAAGGAAAGGATTGTTGCCTGCTGGTGTTACTCTAGGGAGTTGCACTATTCTTGAAACTGCAGGCAATGGTGCTCTTCCCATGCTTTACAAGGTCTTGGAATCAGGCCTCTCAGGAATTGACACAAAAAATGAACATGTTATATGGGTCAGTTTCTATTATTCAGCTTTATATATGTCTTTTAAGTCACTCCTGTCTTGCTGATTTTCCTGTCTAGAAATGGAAATATTTCAGAAATTTCACTTTTAAAAGTTAACTAATCCTACCTACTGTCATTGCCAGTTTTAGTTGTGTATAGTTGTTTAGTGATGTTGGTGCAACTGGCAACTAGTCAGTTTAATATAGTAACCAGAGGGGTCTTAAGATGCCTTCTCTAAAATAATTGTAAAGATGACCTGAACTTTTCAAACAGGAATTTCACTTACAGCCTATGTATAATTTAAAAAAAAATACATAACTTGCTTCCTAGTGTGTTCAATGTCAACTTAAACTATGACAGGATATGATTGGTTGTCTCCTTTACTCCTTTTCAACTTATTTTTCCTCATTTTTCCATTTTATTTTGCTTTGAATGCCCTTTGCAGTTAATTAAAATGGTTTGAGATCATCCATATTTACTATCCAGTGAACTCTGGGTGGGGAAAGATATTTATAGAGGATATATGCCGAGTACATGCTATTGATAGTGTCAACTGTCGAGTGTTTTCTGAAATGAGATTTGTTGATCTAATAGAACTCGATTTTATTGTTTCTTTAGCTTCACTTGGGGGTTAACAGTGGAGCACAAAAATTTGCCCTCGAACAGCAGGCTGTAAATGAAGCCACTTTCCTTTGTCCAGATGAGCTAGGATGGCAACCTCAGGTGGATGCACTTCTTTTAATCTTTAACAAATGTCCTCTGTTGTTCCCTTAATGTCTATATTCTTGTGTTTATTATTTCCTTAAACTTTTATACGCAAAGTCCTTCTATGCTCCTTTTTTTTTGTCTTGAAGTCTTTTATACGTAAATTTCCCTTTGATGTCTCCAGCGAATCCCAATTGTTGCCGAGGACGGAGGAACTTCTCAGAAAAGAGAGGTACTTTGTGATATTTCTCAATGTATTATTTAGGTTTGTTATGTTTTACGCACCACTATATCAAAGAAACCTATCTCGTGGCTACTGTCACCTGGTATTGCTTTTGATTGAGGAATTTAATGTTGTTAGTTTCAATTTCAGCTGAAACATTTAACATCATTCACAACTATCCGGAAGTAGTCATGCATCTCTACATGTCATTTAATTAGTTTGTTGCTTTTCTTTGTCATGTCTTAGATATAAGCTGTCCCTTCCTTCCCCCTTTTTCCCTTTCATCCAACAAAAGGAAACTGTGTTTAACATAGCAAATCTTTTGTTTCTTGAAGACGACTTGTTCCATTGAAGCGATCCTCGAGTTTTTAAAGAACAAGGGCTATGATGATGTGATGATATCCAATGATGCAGGCCGTTTCGTATGCAATTACGTCTACTATCACTCCCTCAGGTTTGCAGAACAGAAGGGTCACAAATCTCTATTTGTTCATGTTCCCCTCTTCACGAGAACTAATGAAGACACACAGATGCAATTTGTAGCTTCTCTTTTGGAGGCCATTGCATCAACCTGCTAATATTAAGTGATTTTGTGGTGTGTGCATGCATACCCCGATTTTCGACCCGAAGCTTTCTGCGAGGCAAATGATATGATTATGCTATATTTATGTATATATTTCTCTTTTATCTTATCTCAAATTATACAGATGATGAGACTTGGAATTTCCTTTGCCTCCCCACCACCCATTCTCCTCCTTTGCCATTACTTCACCTTTGTATTTCTTTCATGAATTGTATTTGTTAAGTGGGTTTTATGTAATGAAATATTTGCATTAAACTTTAAAGATTGGAAAAGTAAGAGGATGTTATATGCCATTTCTTCTTGACTCTTGTTATTGGGTCGGTCGTTTGATGCAATGTGTTTTTAGACGTTTACTACAAGCAAAGAACAAAACCCTCACGTTTATTTATCACTATCAGCCTGCTTAAGGTAAAGTTGCAATTCAATCCAACTATTGTATTCAACGTGAAATGGAGTACACGTTTTCTCGTCTTTGCAATTCAAATAAAAAATATATCTAGCAATGATATTTTCATTATTTACTATAAACTGTTATTTGCTAGCATTCTTTCTCTATTATTTACTATGTAATATAGTTTATTCTTTTAATCTTTTATTTACTTTGGCCTTTATGGAAAATTTTAATCTTATAATGATGAATATATATTTTCAATTGTAAAAAACAAAAATCAATCCAAAAGTACAAGATAAATGTAAAATATATAAAAAAAATTATATATGAAATAAATATTCATATAAAACAAAATTTAATAAAATATAAAAAAGTACCAAAAAAAGCAATTAAGAGAGTGAAGAAAAGAATTTTGATGACTAGGTTTGTAGGATAAAAAAAAAATAAGAAAGATAGAATCCTAATCCTTACTGTAAATATAGAAAATTTTGGTGCTTAGGGAGGGTGTCCACGTGGCACTTTCTTTTAAGAAGAAGAAAGAAGAAAAAAAATTATGTATTCGTATTATTTTTGTGTTTAATATATTATAAATTTATATAAATTTTTACACGTTAATAATTTATTTTACCTATATTTTTACACATTCGTATATTCATGTCGTGTTCATGTTATTTTTTGTGTTGTATTTTAATTATTTTTTCTATGTTGTATTTGTGTCGTGTCTCAATTCATCTCATATTTTACATAATTTTTTACTGTGATTTAATTTAGAAAAAAAAAATTATATGTTCGTGTTATGTCTCAATTCATAATATATTTTGCATAATTTGTCATAGTGATTCAATTTAGAGAAAAATTTATGTGTTCGTGTTATGTTTTTGTATTTTCAAAGTATTATAAATTTATATAAATTTTTACATATTAATAATTCATTTTATTTATATTTTTACACGTTCGTGTATTCGTGCCGTGTTCATGTTATTTTTCGTGTTATATTTTAATTATTTTTTTTATGTTGTGTTCGTGTCGTATCTCAATTTATCTCATATTTTACATAGTTTATTATTGTTATGTAAAGTTCGAATTAAATTACACGCTAGTAAATCTTTTTAAGTTCGAATTGAAATGGACAAACATATATTATGTATTCGAATTTTTACACGTTAATAATTAGTTTTACACTTTAATAATTTATATAAAATATTATAAATTTTTACACGTTAATAATTTGTTTTATGTATATTTTTATACGATTGTGTATTCGTGTCGTGTCATGTTATTTTTCGTATTGTGTTTTAATTATTTTTCCTATGTTGTATTCGTGCCGTGTCTCAATTCATCTCATATTCTACATAATTTGTCATTGTTATGTAAAGTTCGAATTAAATTATACGGTAGTAAATCTTTTTTAAGTTCAAATTGAAGTGGACAAACATATGTTATGTATTCAAGTAAGCAATATTCTTTCATAATTTGTTCGCAGTATAACGCAGATCTATTTCTAATTTATATAAAACATGAAGAGAATAAAAAAGATATTTTACATATTAAAATATATTTTACCTTTTCTTTCTTCTCCATTTTTCTTAAATTGAGATAAAAAAATGAATATTTAAAAAAAAAAACAAGAGATACTCAACTCCTTTCACTTTTTCTTATTTAATTTTTTTTATTCAAACAAAAAAAAATTCTTTTCTTTTTTACTTTCTTTTTCCTTACCCCAATTCAAACGCTAAATAAAATAAATAGGTAAAGGACATGTACATCCAAGAAAGTTGGTTCTAACATATAAGGTTGATTCAACTTTGAATAATAAGAATGTGATCTTAGAATGGAATTATCGTGATCTACCATGACTTTTCCATGATATTCTGATTTTTTTTTGTTAAATTAATTAGTCTTATTTCGCTAGTAGCTATTAAATCTTCTCTGTCGATGACAACTTGATCAAAATGCTACACTTTCAATGCGGAGAACTGGATATTTGTCCGTGGTCCGTACGTTGACAATCTTAGCACCACCAAATTATAAGACCTTTACATCATACTGTGATCTAAATCCTCATCTGGGTGTTTACTACAAAAACGAAACAATTAATGATTTAATTAAATCCGGGCGTATCAACGATGCCCAAAACCTTTTCAACCAAATGTCTACAAGAGATAGCATTACATATAACTTGCTAATGTCTGGGCACCGTCGATATGGGAATCCAAAGCAAGCTCTATATCTTTATGAAGAAATGGTTTCACAAGGAATCAAAGAAACTGGTACTACATTTTCTTCTGTGATTACTGTTTGTGGGAATGGAGGGTTTTATAGAGAAGGAATTCAAGTTCATTGCAGGGTGATTTCACTTGGGTTTGGATTGAGTTTGTTTATTGGAAGCTCACTTGTGAATCTTTATCTGCATATGGGACTTGATGATGTGGCTTTGAAGTTGTTTGATCAATTGCCTAAGCGGAATTTAGCCGTATGGAATTTGATTTTAAACGGGTTTTTGGAGCTTGGTAAAATAGAGGAATTATTTTGGTTGCACGGCCAAATGGAATGGGAGGGTGTCAAGCCAAATGGACTTAGTTTTTGTTATTTGATTCGTGCTTGTTGTAATGGGAGGTTTGTTGATGAAGGAAAGCAGCTGCATTGCCATGTGATCAAGGCTGGATGGGTGGAATGCAATGTTTTTGTTGCCAATGCTTTGGTGGACTTTTATTCTGCTTGTGGGAATTCCATTGATGCTAGGAAAGCGTTTTCGTTAATTCCGGTTGAAGATGTGATATCATGGAATTCAATCATTTCTGTATATGCCGAGAATGATTTGTTGTGTGATGCTATTGAATTATTTAGTAGGATGCATTTCTGGGAGAAAAAACCTTCAATCCGTTCCTTTTTGGGACTCTTGAATTTATCCAGTAGAAGAGGGGATATTCTATTTGGGAGGCAAATTCACTGTTTTATAACGAAAATAGGTTTTGATTCGGGGAGTATTCATATTCAGTCAGCTTTAATTGATATGTATGGGAAATGTGGTGACATTGAAAGTTCTCTGTCTGTGTATGAGAGTGCTTCTAAGAGAACTTTGGAGTGTTGTAACTCATTAATAACCTCCTTGTTGCACTGTGGTATCACTGAAGATGTGTTTGAGATGTTTGGTTTGATGGTTGATGAAGGAATTAGGATTGATATGGTTACTCTTTCTACAACGCTGAAAGCATTATCGCTGTCTACTTGGGCGAGTTTGGACAGCTGCAGACTGTTGCACTGTTGTGCTATAAAATCCAGTTTTGAATCTGATATTGCAGTTTCATGTTCTCTTATTGATGTGTATTCAAGATGTGGGCATTTTGAACTCTCTCGCCAGGTTTTTGAAACGCTTCCTTCACCGAATGTCTTCTGCTTTGCGTCTATAATCAATGGATATGCTCGAAATGGGATGGGCAGCGAAAGTGTCAGCCTGTTGGAAGCAATGATCCAGAAGGGCCTGATACCTGATAAAGTAACATTCTTATGTGTTTTAAGTGGGTGTAACCATGCAGGGTTGGTTGAAGAAGGAAAGTTCGTGTTTAACTTAATGAAATCTTTTTATGGCATTTGCCCAGAACGGCAGCATTTTTCGTGTATGATAGATCTTTTAGGCCGTGCAGGTCTGGTGGGTGAAGCTGAGGAGTTGCTGCAACAGGCACCAGGAGGGGGTGATTCTGTAATGTGGAGTTCATTGCTAAGGAGTTGTAGGATCCACAAGAATGAAATAGTGGGTAAAAGAGCGGCAAAAATCTTGATGGAGCTCGGGCAGGAGGATTTTGCCATTTATTTGCAGGTGTCAAATTTTTATTCTGAAGTTGGGGAATTTGAAGCCTCATTGCAAATTAGAGAGATTGCTATGGCTAGAAAAGTGATGAGGGAGATTGGTCACAGTTTAATTGAGGTGAAGACTTACAGTTGACATTCATTTCTTATACTGATAAAACTTTACCGTGCATAGTCATCCAATGGAGAACTTTGGAACAATGCTTGCTCGTCTATTCCAGCTTTATTTCCATGAAACTGAAACCTGTTTGTGAAGTCTGCATCTGCTGGTTAAATCTTCTAGAGAGCAGCTACTTTAGCTTGAAGCCCTTGGCTTGTAACAGGAAAAGGACCTGTTTCCCCCTGATTCGCTAATTCAAATTTCTTTTTTAGGTATTTATTGCCGTATTTCATGCTACAGATTATCCATGCATGCATGCATGGTGGTTTTTTATTTTTCAATTTATAAAATTGAGTTTACTGAATATATATATATATATATATATATATATGTACTTTCCTTTGTTGATTCATTTATCCACTTCCATGAGAGATAGAGAGAGATTATACAGAATCTATTACCATTTTGACTGGTGATTTTTTGCCTACTGGTTGAAGAGTAAAGCAAACAACTTAAAAATAAAATTGCCCTTGTACTTTAAGTGTGGGCATGTAGAAAATGTAGTACCTTCATCTACTTTTAAGCCAAGACATATAGCCCACAAAACCATTCATTTCCAAAACTAATCTGCACATATAAATTAAACCAGTGTCTTATTGGATTTATACAACTCAATCAATCTTCCAAACAGACGAAAAAGAACATTAATCATGGATAAATTGTTCCTGGTTTCCTTCCTTGGTTTGCTGATAGCAGCATATGGAGTTGCAGGAAACATGTTATATGACAAGTTTAACATACTCAGAGAGCTTGAAGATCTCGACATAGCAGAAAAAGATGCAGAATTTTTTGAGGTCCCATCTTGGACAAGTGAACGTGGTGGCAAGGTTCTTGTGAATGTGGATAGCTTTGGTGCAGTTGGAGATGGAGTTTCTGATGAAACCCAGGTATATGCTTGGTTTTTCTTTTTCTTTTTTAATCCCTTGTAAATTACCTTCATGGCTCTTTTAAGCACATTGAAATTACAAATTCTAGCAGATAAAGACTCTGCTAGGCAGTAATAGGCAGTCTCTGTTTCCATGGGTGTTCTGACACATGACCTTTCTCATGGATTAGGAAAATAGTTTGCTGTGAATATTATTTTTGACTAACTTAAGCATTTGATCTGATCTGGAAATTTAAACATTTTGTGTATTACTGTTTGACCAAATACGTTTTCATTGTCATCAAAATAAGCTAATTTCTCATTTGATACATTGACATTTTGTCTTTCTGCAATATTTTCATCATCAGGCTTTTAGAGAAGCATGGGACACAGCATGCTCTACTCCAAAATCAGTTTTCTTGGTTCCTCCTGGACGCCGTTATTTAGTTAATGCTACGAAGTTTAAGGGGCCATGTGCAGATAGGTTGGTTGTTCAGGTAAATATCAATGTACATCAAATTGAACTCATATGGACATAACATCTGATTATCTTATATCTATGTTACAGATTAAATGATTGCAAATATTAATTTTAACTTTATATCATAATTATTATTGTTATTATACAGATCGATGGAACAATAGTAGCACCAGATGAACCTAAGAACTGGGACCCAAATCTTCCACGACTCTGGCTTGATTTTTCTAAGCTGCAGGGAGTGGTGTTCCAAGGAAATGGAGTTATTGATGGCTCTGGCAGCAAATGGTGGGCATCTTCTTGCAAAAAGAACAAGTCAAATGTAATTCCTTAGGATTCTCTTTACAAATTCTTTCATGCTCAAGTTACAAGTCACATAAATAGAATGTAACATATATTTTTCTTTCTGTTTGCTTTTACTTTGGCAGCCTTGCAGAGAGGCACCAACTGTAAGGAACTTTCTCCACAATTATGCTAGCCATGCTTCCAATAAGCAGCATATGCCAAAACTGTACATGTGAGCTACCAAATGTATCTCAAATTAGATTTAACATATGAGTTCGTTGCAGGCACTGACTATAGATTCAAGCTCATCTATTAAGGTAAAGGGCCTTACTATTCAGAACAGCCAACAGATGAATTTTGTCATTTCCAAGTGTGAATCTGTTCGAGTATCTGAAGTACGAGTCTCATGTCCAGGAGACAGTCCAAACACTGATGGGATCCACATCACTAGGTCAACTAATGTTGTTCTTCAAGACTGCAAAATAGGAACAGGTTCTTAAACCTTGTCTTTCCTTGCATCTGTTTTGTTGTGTAGAAGATAAGAACACCCTAAATGTAGCTGAAAGAATACCTTATAGAAATGATACTACAAACTATTACATGTGTTCATACTGACTGGTTAATTATGGTGACTGTGCATATGAAATTCAGGGGATGATTGCATCTCAATTGTTAATGCTTCATCTGCTATAAAGATGAAGAGAATATATTGTGGACCAGGACATGGAGTCAGGTGTGTTCCAAACTTCCAGTTAGATTCTATAAACAACAGATTGTTTCCTAATTTACTCAAGAGAGACACTTGGTGCTTTGTTGACCATTCCATCCCCTACAGTGTCAACTGATTGTGATATGTTTTACTTCCTTTTTCTCTCTTTTATGCGAAATTTGGTTACATAGCATTGGAAGCCTTGGGAAGGATAACTCGACTGGCATTGTCACAAAGGTGGTCTTGGATACAGCATTCCTCAGGGAGACTACAAATGGTATCAGGATTAAAACTTGGCAGGTATTGTGATGACATATCTCGTAAGTCGTAAACCTAGCACCATGTATTAATAAGAATACGCATTTAACCAGTATCAGGAAAGTAGAAAGTAGAAAATAGAAAATAGAAGACTATACGGGGCTTCAGTTGTCAACATACCTGAAAAAACCAGATTATAGCATATTTAACATTTAGATGCTGTTTCTGAGTAAGATATGAAGCCTGATATTTTCTTCTTATTTTGGGAGGAACTGGGTTCTATAAATGACTTTTTTCTTTCTTTCTGAATATGTGTCAACACACAATTTGCATTTAGAGCCACTTCAGATTCATCTCTTTGAGAATGATATGTATCTTCTTGTGATTCTTTGATAAAGGGTGGTTCCGGTTATGTTCGTGGGGTGCGTTTTGAAAATGTGAGGATGGAAGATGTTGCCAACCCCATCATCATTGATCAATTCTACTGTGATTCGCCAAAAACCTGCCGAAACCAGGTGCATTATCCAAGTTCTTTTCTGTCATGTCTAAACTTCTCACCATCTGTCCTTTGATCACATTAGAGTCATGATTCTTGCAGGAGTCTCTCTCACCCAATGAGAACACTGATCACATAAATTCTTGTTCTTGTTTTTGTATTTGTTAGACATCAGCAGTGCAAATAAGCCAGATTATGTACCGAAACATTAGTGGGACAACAGAAAGCAAGGAAGCAATGAAGTTCGCCTGCAGTGATACTGCTCCCTGTAGCAATATAGTCCTGAGCAATATAAACTTAGAGAAGAAGGATGGAACAACGGAGACCTACTGCAACTCTGCCCAAGGCTTTGGCTATGGGGTCGTGCATCCTTCCGCGGACTGCCTAAGTTCCCACGACGACAAAGGCTATATTATCATTGATCAGAAAGAAAATGCTGAGCTTGCTGAACCCACTGGAGATCATATTGTTCACACTGAACTCTAAGCTCCCCTATAGGCTATAGGCATATCAATAACAATGTTATAGTATTACTGCACAAGAGTAACTTAACTAGAGCTGCAGAGGTCCGACGAGGTTTGAGGCACAAATTAAATTTTTATGGAAAATTGCGGATGTCATTGATATTATGCATCACAATAGCAAGGATATGTAAAATGCAGTTAATATACTTAGTAATATTATAGAAGAAAATCAATTTAATGAGATTATGTACTAAAGTTTTAAATTTTTTATACATCATTTACATTGGGGTGAGTGATGGATCGGATATATGTCTGATATGATATACTCAATTTTTTAAAGTTTTTTCATATGTTTGGAGGATCATACCTCCATACTAATATCTTAATATGTGTCGGATATGAACAATTTACAGAAAATGAAAGGGTAACATAACTTGCAACACAATTACACAATGCGAAACTCCAAAAACAATCCTTGCCTTGACATAAAAACAAAATGGCTAAAATCAAAATTGGTTAAAGGATAAACTTTTCAGTGTATTATAGGTGGATATTGAAATTTATCACTATATTTTATTTTGATTGATATTTGCCATTTTACTTTGAGATTAAGGACAAATTTGTCATTCTATTTTTATTTGATTGAATTTTGCACTAAACATTGATTTTTTATTGAATTTTGCCACTCTACTTTGATTTTGATTGAATTTTGTCACTCAATATTGATTTTGGATGATCTAAAGATAAAATTTAACAAAAAAAATTCCTTCAAAAATTGTATTTTAATAATTAACAACAATAAATTAATTTATAAAAAATATTAAAAAATTAACATAAATTTTTTATTTTATAAAAGAAATATTTGAATTTTTTTTTTAAAAAACCCCAAAAAAAAATTAAGTTTAGTTTTTTATAAAATAAAATTTCTATGTTAACTTTTTTAATAATTAATTAATTATTGTTAATTACTAAAATAAAATATTTGAAAAAAATTAATTAAATTTTATCTTCAAATCATTTAAAATTAAAATTAAGTGGTAAAATTCAATCAAAAAATCAAAATTTAGTGACAAAATTCTATCTAACAAAAGTAAAGTGACAAAATTCAATATTGAGTTAAAGTATAGTGGTAAATTTACCTTTAATCTCAAAAGTATAATGGCAAATATCAATTAAATTAAAGTATAGTGACAAATTTCAATATCCAACTATAATATAGTGACAAATTTACCCTTTAATCCGATCAAAATCCTATTCTTATGATATTTCACTGCATTATCCTTATGATATTTGACCTTATTTTTCATCCAGACTTATAACATTTTCAGCTGCTGCTAACATCATTTTCAGGTTTCTCATCTCCTTAGTCCTTACTAAAGGTATTTAATATTATATATGTATATATACGTGACCTTAAATGTTATAGCCAGACGACCATATGTTTTGATATGCCTATTTCGAGGTGGGAAAATACACCAGAAAAATGATGTGGCTCTCAAGAGATCGATTTGAGTGCTTGAATAATAGATGAAAATGCTAGGACAATCAGGGACCACTGAGATACAGATCGATTCATTGTTCATATATAAAGATTAACTCAGAATCAGAACCAATCAATTAAAGACAAAAATATATATTACTCTTTTTCGTGATGGATTAAATACAGGCATACACAAAAAAGGGATGAAAAAATGGAAAGTTGGTTGGCTTGAAGAACCACTAACTTATAAAAAAAAGATTGGGTTTCAGCTTTCTCTCTTTGGCTATGTGACAAGTGCGTGACTTTTCTGGTGTAATAAAACAAATGTGGTCCATGACTCCATGGGCACAGAAAAAGGAACAAAACTTATGTTTAAACAACATTGATTTTGATTTTTCAATAATGTTTGTGTGATGCTCAACTGTTTTCTTTGACCATCTATACTTACAAGACAAGAGAAAAACAGATAATAATCACATGAATTTGTTTTCTGAAGCTGTCACAATTTGAAAATTTATCAAACCCAATACTCCCTATTTTTATTTTACAAGGAAGTTGCAATACGGAGATAGAAGAAGGGGTTGCAGATACTGAAATTTAAATCTCATATTTGCTGGATACCACATTTTAAAAATAACTGTATGAACTAACAGAGTTAAGCCCCGGATTCAATACTCCCTATTTGTTAATTATCTATCAACTGATCCAATATTTTTGACATCCAACTGGAAATGTCCCGGTGGCCAGGAGGCCCAGCACAGATTTCTCAAATTCTTTTTCTTTTGGAGGAACATCTGGCAGCACTTGTCTTTGATCTGATCTTGTCTAATGAATTCAGGGTTATGAATTTATCTTGAATGCAAAAACAATGGTGGTTGGTTTCTGTCTAAGAGATTATAATATTCTCCAATAATTATGATCTCTGAACTGAGCAGCCAATTAAAAGTACTCCACTGGTTAGTCACGAGAGGCTGCTATTGAACACAAGTTATTATATGCTCCCACACTTTCCTCTTCCTTTCACCCTTACATTTAAGGTCACGCATGGAAGTTTGATGACTTATTTTAAGGTCACAATTACAACTCATGGTGATTCATGTGCATTTTTGCTTTATAAATTATCTTGGTGCATTTTTACCATAGGATATAGGTTATCTTATACCAAAATTGGCCATGAAAATGATTTCGGATGAACTATCATTTAAATACGGCCTCATAGTCATATTCATATTATACCAGTGTTGGGTGGTGGATATTGGTACAAAATGTACATGAAAGCAAAGCAAAAAAGGGGGATGAAGACTGAAGCAGGGGACCATATCTCGACAAGAGAGAACATTCCAACTTGCAAAATCAAATTTACATGTGTATGTACAGTTTAAAGACATGATAACAGAACATGTTTGGTACTCTCAGTTGTGTGATATCGTTGTACTCTGCTTGACTCATTGCTTGCATTTCAAGCCAAGTCACAGGTTCTGTTATCTGGATTCTTCATTTTTTTTTTTTTTTAAATATTCGTGTTCGATACCTGTGTACACATATTTGAACATGAGTATGAGATATAATCCACTAAATATATAAAATAACTTAGAAAAAATAAAGTATACTCGTATCGAACACATACCCATATTCGATACTCACTCGAATCCGAGTAACATAGGTCACATGAAAAAACCAAAGAATAACAGATCAGAAAAAGTCACTGAAATGTTATTTTATCAATCAAAAAGGAAGAAGAGAGAAGTGAAAGGAGAGGCATGGAAGAGCTTTTAGGGGCTCAGTATAATTAGATCCGTGACATTGGTAGGAATAGGATGGCTTTTTTTGTAGGCCATGAATTAAGGGTTTTGTAATACCAACAAAGTAGTGAAAGACAAAAATAGTTTTTGTCTTTCTAAATCTAAGAATCAGCAGAAGAGATCGGATCTTACACTTCCAGCAGCATAGAGGGGTCGGTCTGTTCCCAACAGAAATTTCACATGCACAACAACTCTCCACAACTATAACATTTTTGCATTAAGCATACATGCACCAACAACAATGAGAACTCTCTTTCCCAAAACAAAAAGCAAGAAATTAAATCTGATCTCTCTAGCTAGCTTATGATTATATTTGCAATGTTTAATGAATTTGAATATTGCTGATGTCTGTTGGTGACGAGTTGAGCGGGTAGTTGAAGTGGTTGGTAAAGGTTGAGAATCCTATTAAAACAGAAAAAAGGATGTAGAAGGCATCAGAGTTTAATATTCGGAGTGTGCTTCGATACTTAAATCAGTAAATTTCAGAAGAAAGCTGGTGAAAAAAGAATTTAACAGAGTTTCAGCAATATTTTTAATTTACTTACCTCGAATCGATCTTAACTGAGTTTATTTATACCTGTTTGTGTCTATGTTGGGGTTTTCAAAGCTTAATAGGTGTAAACCAGATGTCATTGGTCACTGGAGTTCGATGGAACTACTAAGAGATGGGAGCTCGTCAAGTATCCTCCACATATTTGCCATGCTAGTTGTGGACTGCTTACTCGACTTTTGGTCTTTTTCGGCCTAACAAATATCATTAGGATCAACAGCTTCAAATCCTAGAATGATATTTATTCCTGAACTCTAATTTATTTTTAACTTCTATTTTTTTTCTTCTAAAATTATTTTTGCAAAAGAAGAGTAAAGTGCAATAATCATCTATTTTTGGAATATTTCATTTTAATCGGTGTTTTTTAAAACTAATTTTTGGATCATAATCTTTTAAAAATATTTCAAATCCATCAATTACCGTTAAAAATTTAACAGAATATACCATATCAATGGCAAGTGGATGTACATACGACATAAATCAAAAGCTAACGGGGTTGATTGAGTTAGTAAGGTTAGAATATTTCACTTATAAGCATAGGTTCGGATTCCACTGTCAATAGTCTTCTTGATGATTGATCTGTAAATCCAATGTAAGTCCTCATTAAAACTGACATTGACTCTAAAATGGATAGCTATTCAACTAAATTTTTATGTACCAAAAAAATTCTATTTCAAAATGATTCGTCCTTTTTATCACGCGAACATCTTCATGAATGTACACATGACTCATATGAAATGACAAATTTTATTAGATTTTAATGATGAATGATAGAATAAATGAATTTCAAATCTTTTTAAAAGATCGAATGCAAAAATTGAATTTTAAAATATCATAAATAAAATAAAATATTATACAAAAATCATAAAAATGTTTTGCAATCTATTTGGAAAGAAATAATTGCCATCTTGATCAAGAATCAATTGCAATATGCACTTTTTTCACTTGGAAATAAATTGAATGGTAAAGACTAAGGGTTTATTAGGATGGACGGTGAGATTGGTTTCGGTGAGATTAAAAACAACGGTGGCGGTGAGATTAGTTATTATAGTTGTGAGATTAAAATCAATGGTGGGATATGTGTTTGGATTCAAACGCAGCGATGGAGGTGAGATAAATTATAATGAGAATGTAAAATGACTATTAAGAGCATTAGATTAAAATGTGTATATATATATAATTAAAAATTATTAAAATTATATTTATATTGAATAACAAAATATATATTAAAATAATATTTATGTTAAATAATAATAATTAAAAATTATTAAAATTATATTTATATTTATATTAAAAATGAATTAAAAATTAAAATAAAATAATTAAAAAACAATGGAGGGGAGTAAAAGGGGGATTTCAAATAATATATTTTTATTTATATAATTACTTTTTTAATTAACTTATATTAATTATATAATAATAAATTTTATATATTTATTAGTTAATTATATAATACAAATTATTTATTATATTAAATTTAAAAATTATATAATATTTTCTAAATCAAAAAACAAAATAAAAAAATTTACTAAAAGTTATTTTAGGAATCCCTCCCACCGGTGGGAGGGATTATTCTCAACTAGACCTAAAAAGGTCCAGTGGAGAAATCAGGTGCAGTGGGATTATTCTCCATTGCACCTGATATCCAAAGGGATATTTCTGTTAGGTACCAGAGTGACGGAATAGTGTCTCACAACTAAAATAAGAGATGAGAAAATAGGAACTGAACACACAAAATTTAACGTGGAAAACCCTCAATGAATAAAGGGAAAAACCACGGGGCAAGACTAGAAGAATTTCACTATGAGAAAATATTACAACACCTCTCTCTAAATACTAGGAGAGAACAACCTCACAAAGAATATAAGAAAGTATACAAGAGAGGAAGAGATAATTCTTGGGATGGTTTTAATACTTCTCCTTAAGGCTCTTTATATAGCCTTCAAGGAGGAACTCCTTCGTTGCTCCCACCGATGTGGGACTTTCTTATATAAGTTCTAACAATTCTCCCACTTGAAGATTTGATTAAACCAATCATATCTTCACACCACTCTTTCTGTCTTGCCATTCCATGTTGCTTACGTTTCTGATAGACCATAGGAGGATCGACACCAAATAAACTTGTCAGTGTTGATTGGCTTTGTCATAACATCTGCTAGGTTGTCTTTGGTGTGAATCTTTTGCATATCCACACTTCCTTCTTCTACTACTTCTCGAACAAAGTGATACTGTATACCTATATGCTTTGTCCTGGAATGAAAGGCTGGATTCCTTGCAATGTGCAAGGCACTCTGACTGTCACAATACACAATAATCTTCTGCTGCTTGTGCCCGAGTTCTTCCATTAACCTTTGTATCCATATTGCTTCCTTGCATGCTTGGGTAGCTGCCATGTACTCAGCTTCTGTAGTAGACAAAGCTACAACAGTCTGTAACTTAGATAACCAGCTTACCGCTCCTCCTGCAAGTGTGAACACATAGCCAGTAGTGGATTTCCTTTTATTAAGATCACCTGCAAAATCTGAATCAACATAACCCCTGACAACAAGTTCTGATCCTCCAAAACATAATGCAACATCTGAGGTTCCTTTAATGTATCTAAGGATCCTCTTAACAACATTCCAATGCTCTCTACCAGGATCTGCCATAAATCGACTGACCGCTCCCACTGCTTGTGCAATGTCTGGTCTTGTACATATCATAGCATACATAAGGCTTCCCACCGCTGATGCATACGGTACTCGAGACATTTCCATCCTCTCTGCTTCATTGCTAGGACTCATACCTGAGGATAATTTACAATTGACAGGAAGTGGGGTAGATATTGGCTTACAGTCTTGCATGTTGAAGCGTCGCAAGACCTTCCTCAGATAATTCTTTTGAGAAAGCCAAATTTTCCTGTCTTTTCTGTCTCGGTGAATTTGCATCCCTAAAATCTTGTTTGCGGGTCCCAAGTCCTTCATATCGAACTCCCTAGCCAACTGTGCCTTCAAATCTTGGATTCGATCTTTGTTGGGGCCTACCACCAACATGTCATCCACATACAACAGCAAAATAATGAAATCATTATCATCAAACCTCTTGTAGTACGTACAATGGTCTGAACTCAGTCTGTTGTATTCAAGGCTAATTATGAAAGAATCAAATCTCTTGTACCAACATCTGGGCGCCTGCTTTAGACCGTACAGAGATTTGGTCAACCTGCAAACCAAGTTCTCTTTGCCTGTTTCAACAAAACCTTCTGGTTGGAGCATATAAATTTCTTCTTCAAGCTCTCCATGTAGAAAAGCCGTCTTTACATCTAGTTGTTCAAGATGTAAATCAAATGCAGCACACATAGCCAACACTACTCTGATAGTAGTAAGTCTGACAACTGGAGAAAATATCTCGTTGAAGTCAATACCTTCTTTCTGAGCATATCCTTTTACAACCAATCTAGCACGATATCGTTCTACTTGATCATTGCTATCCCGCTTGATCTTGTAGACCCATTTGTTACCAATGGCTTTTCTGCCACGTGGTAATTCCACCAGTTCCCATGTCTCGTTCTTGTGAAGAGCTTCAATTTCTTCCTGCATTGCTGTCATCCACAGAGAAGCATCTGGGCTACTAGTAGCTTCATGAAAAGTTGATGGCTCTCCATCCTCTGTTAAAAGACAGTATGCAACATTGCTCTCCGTAACATACTCCGTGTGCCAATTTGGAGGCCTTCTCTCACGAGTTGACCGTCGAACTTCTACAGCCTCGGACTCAACTGGTTCTGGTACCTCATGCTCTGGTTCTGCTTCAGAAGAATCATCTTCTTGAGAATTTCTATCCATCTGCACTGTAGCAGTCTCTTTTGAAGTGTTGTCATTTGTTTGCTCACTTTGCAGTTCATTTTCTGCAAAAACTACATCTCTGCTGACAACAACCTTGCGGGCAGTGGGATCCCACAGGCGATACCCCTTAACACCGTCAGCATAACCCAAGAATATACATTTTCTGGATTTTGGATCCAGCTTTGTTCTTTCTTGGGAGTTGTACATCACGTACACAGGACATCCAAACACATGTAGAGAAGAATAATCAGCTGGCTTTCCTTTCCACATCTCCATAGGCGTCTTCAAACCAATCGCCGTTGATGGTGATCGATTTATCACATAACAGGTGGTTTTGACTGCTTCTGCCCAGAAAGATTTGGCCAATCCCGCTGTTCTCAGCATGGCTCTTGTTCTATCTAGGAGAGTTCTGTTCATCCGCTCTGCTACACCATTCTGTTGAGGCGTATGTGCAACCGTGAATTATCTCATAATACCCTCTTTCTTACAGAATGCTAGAAAGTTACCGTCTACATATTCTCCTCCATTGTCTGTCCTCAAGCACTTGATTCTTTTCCCAGTTTCAAGCTCTACTTGTGCTTTGAACTCCTTGAATACTGGAAACACATCTGACTTCTTCTTGATTGGGTACACCCATAATCTCCTGGAATAGTCATCAATGAATGATACAAAATACTTTGCTCCACCCAGGGATATTTCTGGTGACTCCCACACATCAGAATGGATTAAGTCCAGTATGTGTTTGCTTCTTGTAGTTACTTTAGCAAACTTCAATCTATGCTGCTTGCTTATCACACAGTGCTCACAGAAAGGTAAATTGACCATCTTGAGCCCGGGCAGGAGATTGCGTTCTGCAAGGACTTTCAAGCCTCGCTCTGACATATGGCCTAATCTGCGATGCCACATCATCGTCGTTTCTTCTTGGCTGGCTGCTGCAACTGATGCATCTGCCTCTTGCAACGTCTCTCCCAAAAGCATGTATAGATTGCTTGTGATCTTCTCTGCTTTCATCACCACAAGGTTTCCTTTCACTACTTTCAATATTCCACATTCAGTGTGGATCTTGCACCCGAGGTCATCCAATTGTCCAATTGACAATAAGTTCTTCTTTAAGCCCTTCACATGTCGTACCCCTTGAATTTTGCGAACAGTACCATCATGCATTTTTAATCTGACGGTACCGACTCCAGCAATATCTAAGGCGTGATCATTTCCCATGAACACAGATCCTTCCGAAATAGGTTCATAAGTGCAAAACCAATCTCGGTGTGGAGTCATGTGCCATGTCGCACCTGAATCCATTATCCAGACATCATTGAGTTTCTTTCCGCCTTTAGAACTAGTCGCTGCTTCACTATACAAGATTTCTCCATCATCTGAGGTACTTGCAACACAACCTTGGGAGGTTGATGTTTCAGAATTCTTTTCTCCACCCTTCTTATTATGCCAACACTCCTTCTTCGAGTGCCCTCTCATGCCACAATTGTAGCATTTAAGATTCTTCCTTCTTCGAGATTTTGATCTACCATGATTCTGACTCCCACTGGAGCCACGTTCTGTTGATCTGCCTCTCATCACCGTTAAAGCCTCTGCTTGCTTTGAATTTTCTGTCCTTTCCTCCTTATTCTTGCGCCTGGATTCTTCTTCAAGAATAGCACCGGCAACATCATCAAAGTGAAGAGAGTCACTAACATTGTTATTTGTGATGTTGATGATGAGTTGATCATACGAATCTGGTAAACTCTGAAGTAGAAGTTCCGCACGTTCATTTTCCGCTATTTTGAAATCTGATGCTGTGAGTTGAGCAAATAGCGTATTCAGAGTGTTGATGTGATCCGTTACCGACGTGGATTCACTCATTCGAAGAGTGTAGAGTTTCCTCTTCAAGAATATTCTGGTGTGAAGTGACTTCACCTCGTACAATTTGTTTAGAACATCCCAAATCTCCTTTGCAGTCTTCTTCTCTGCAACACTTGACAAAACTGAATCCGCCATTGCTAG
This sequence comes from Fremontodendron californicum, assembly GCA_030761205.1. Taxonomy (NCBI): domain Eukaryota; kingdom Viridiplantae; phylum Streptophyta; class Magnoliopsida; order Malvales; family Malvaceae; genus Fremontodendron; species Fremontodendron californicum. The sequence continues at coordinate 8,127,918 of JAULJL010000007.1, read as the reverse complement.
GTGCAGATTGGCAACAGCATTGTCATCCTTCTCTTTCCACTTTTCATCAGTCATTTCTGTGGGTCTACTTTCAATTGCTTCTAGACAATTATCCTTCCTCAAAATTGCTCTTATCTTCAATTTCCACAAGGAGAAATTTCTCCCACTGAACTTCTCTATCTCGAATTTTGCTGCCATGGTTGTACACGAACTGAAGCGAGTTACACTATTTCACCGTGAATAGTACCGTATACGTGAACAGTATTGTACGTATGTCGTACACTAGAACAAATCCAGTATACGTTAACAATTACTGCAAAAGTATACAACCACACATATGAATAATAACCGTATCTGTGAATAGTACATTACAATTGAATAGCCCGTATACTGGAACAGTGACCGTAGCCCGTGAATAGTGCACCAGGTAGGTTCCCAGGAAAGAGAGGTGGGTCACTGATAGACACACTTAAATACCAAGTCTTTCCTAGCCAGAACTTCCCTAGACACTTTCACACTACCACACTTTATTTCCAACAACAAGAATAATTCTTTTCTGATGTGGAAGATCAGACAATACTGCAACCACAGAGCATACTAAGAACCAACACTTTCACTGCAGCGGAATAAGGACCACGAACCAATGGCTCTGATACCACTGTTAGGTACCAGAGTGACGGAATAGTGTCTCACAACTAAAATAAGAGATGAGAAAATAGGAACTGAACACACAAAATTTAACGTGGAAAACCCTCAATGAATAAAGGGAAAAACCACGGGGCAAGACTAGAAGAATTTCACTATGAGAAAATATTACAACACCTCTCTCTAAATACTAGGAGAGAACAACCTCACAAAGAATATAAGAAAGTATACAAGAGAGGAAGAGATAATTCTTGGGATGGTTTTAATACTTCTCCTTAAGGCTCTTTATATAGCCTTCAAGGAGGAACTCCTTCGTTGCTCCCACCGATGTGGGACTTTCTTATATAAGTTCTAACAATTTCAACAGCCTAAGGAGAGGATAAACTAATAAATTTTATATATTTATTAGTTTATTGCTCAAAAAGCATCGAACTGGGGGTCCATTTGCTTCCAAACGGACCCTAAAGAGATGATCGGCAGCCTTCTCTTCTAGTGCTCTTTTCCTTTCTTTTTTTTTAATCGAATTTGTGGGTCACGGTTTTCTTTGCTTTTTCTTTTCTTTTGGTTGGGAGGAGAGGAACAAAATATAACTTTTTGAGAGAGTGTGTCGGAGAAGATTTTCTGAATTTAGACACAATTCGACTCTATTAAGTCCCACTGACCAAAAAAAATTTAACAACCGTATCAATTAAGTGGCTGCATATATCTTCATGGATCGGATCAAATTCAAATAAAAAAATTTGCTTATTCAAGTTTGATTTGATTCAAAAACTTATTTTATTGTTTAAAATAATTATATTTAAACAATAATTGAAGTCGAGCCAAACAAGTTCGGATTAGCAAAAATCTATCCTAAATCCGAGCATATAATTTGATTCGTGAACATATCTACCTAGTAGTAGCTAGTTGGGAAATATGTTAAAATGAATAATTTTCTTTCTCCATAATTAGGTAATTCTATAATTACATACTCTAACAAAATTATACATACAACTTTCTCACATACATTATACATATATGTAGTGAACACTACTTACTACTTAAGAGCATCCAAAACTTTGTCCCTTTTCTCCTAAACTTGCTTCTACATATCAAATTTTGTAACTACTAATTTGGAAAATTGAGGTTTTTAATAATTATTCTATACATATTTGTAGTAAAATGATGTACTATTCTTCAAATTTTGGATTGATCATTATACTTTATTTAGTTATTTTCTTGCAATTGGTAATTTAATTGTTGCTTTGATGGCAACAAAAATTCTTACATACCAAAAATGAAGAAGAAGAAGAAGAAGAATAGCTGGTCGAATTTGTAATATTCATATATAGATTTTGAATTATTTTATGTGTTAAATAATGGATATTATATAAATTATTATGAGATATTTGATTTATAATTTATAATTTTAAATTAATTTCTTTATTCAAAAAATAATTCTATAACATTACTACAAAGTAAATACTGCGCATTATATAAAACTTAAATTGCTGCGGGTAACCTTTTTTATATTTTTAAACGCAGGTTTTTCATTTAATTATTTTTGGTATATATATATATATATATGTTAAATAATATATTTTTATTTTAAAAATGATTTTAAAAGTTAAAATAAAATAAAATAATAATAATTATTATTATTATTAAAAATCATAATCAAATTTAAAATTTAAAATCTTTTTAAAAAGTGTAATATTCAAAATTTTAAACACGCTTACACTGCCTTTTGTTTATCTACAATCCAAACCGGTAACTCCTAATAACAGGTTCTCATTTCTCAAGTTTTTCTTTTATTTTATTTTTTTGTTGTCTTTCTTTTATTTTTCTATGTTCTCCCATCTTCTCTATTATAAGTTATGAACCGTGAAGAACTAAAAAGAGAGAGGAGAAACATAAAATGTTGGATTTAAGGAATGACCGATCGGCCATTAATGCAACTTTATTTACCTTCCTCCAAATTCTTTCTTAAAAAGTTTAAAACAAATGTGAAAGAATATATCATAATCAGTGGGTGATATAATAGAAGATAAATATATGCAAAGTGTCATATATATATATATATATTAAAATATAAAATAAGTACATTACATAATTATTTTACTTAATTTGATCTAATGAAGTGAAGATTTTGTCTTATTAACATCAATTAAAAAGGTTTAATCAATTAGATGTGTTAACTCCATGAAAAGAAAATTTATTACCGTTCACTGACATTTGTTTGCGCTAAGAATTTCCAAGAATTCTGTTGTGAAATAATACCTGCAGCATTCTAGGTAAGGTCACTACTGAACTTTAAATTCAATCGATAATTTTTTAGTAGGCTTGAAATAGATATTTTTTAAAAATAAATTCGGATCGATTTGGCTCGACTCAAATTATTATTTAATAAATAATAAATATTTATTTAAATTTAATTATAAAAATATTAATATTAATATAAAAATAAAAAATAATTTTTAATATTTTAATATTTTTTAAATAATAAAACACGTTTTTCAAATGTGTCGATGGGCCAGACTTTAAACAAACAATTTTTTTTAATTAACTTAACTTGACTTAACCCGATTCGATCCGACACAAACAAATTTATTCCACCCTCATAAATACGCAACCCAAAATCTGCAATGTCAATTCATTACAAAATAAATGATCAGAATCCTCCGATTTAAAACTTTTATCATCATAATAATAAATAGAGTTTGGAGTAAAAGAAATATAACTGTTAAATCAAAGTTTTGTTGATCATATAGGGATGAACATGATGGAACCCCTAATAATGATAATCCTCGACGGCTGGATCAGTTGTTCACGAGAGGAAGAAAGTTCACGAGCAATATTAATAGCATGCGTGCACAAAACGACGGCTTGGAAGGGCAAGGTCTTCTTTCCAAAAACTCATTATTTTTTGTGCCTGTCTTGTCTCAAAGCAATAACAAATTAAATCAGCCAGCCAATTTGGAATACAAATTACTATGATTAATCACACATGTTTTTGTTTATATGTGGCTAGCTAGTTATTATGCCCTCAGCTCCCGGAGATTATAGTTTTAATTCTAGCACATTAATTTATTTTGATTGTTTTTTTTATGAGGGTGGATATTATTTAAAATAGTGTGCATCTATAAAATAAAGATGGGATCAAGACAAAGTACATACATATGGCGGAAAATGTGAAAATTTTGACTATAACGGTTTCGTTAGGACAAATTAGAACTATTCATTAATTGGGTCGGGTCTGGGTCGGATCTAGATCTCATATTAACGAAAGTTATGTTTGTTTAAATTCGGTTCGACTCGAAATATGAATAAAAAATTTTGTCCAGGCACACCCAATATGTAAAAACACTATTCAGGTCCTTACAGACTCGTCCACATTTATACACAAAAGTATCGATTCCTCGATCATTGTTTTAATAAAAAAAAATCGATCTTTTAAAAAAAAATATATCGATCTATCTTAAAATATAATCGATAATTCTTAAAAAAAAATTATCAATTCCTCTTAAAAGGATCTATTTTTAAAAAGAAAAAAAAATTATATTACTTATAGTAAAATGAGTCGGATTAAGTCCGGGCAAAAAATGTTATACACAAAGCTCATTTCATTTTTTAAACGAACTTAATTTTTTTGTTCAAACTCGTTTTTCAGGTCCAATATTGTTGTTCAAATCCTCTCAAATATTAGACAAGTTTTTGAGTTTGTACGAATAATCCGACCTTCAAATAAGTTTAGAACAAATGGAGGTGTACGATCTACATAAGTTAAATTAAATGTCTTGTTTTATATTCTCAATTATGAAGTGTCAAACTGATGATAAATTAAATCCATATCAATTAAATTGGATATTCTGACTGAACATATAAATATAAGAAAAACATATTATTATATAACTATTATCAATTAATTTTTAATTAAGTTGGACGTCTGTCCTCATAAATTAAATCTATCGTGGAGCCTTCTAATTAAATAATAATGTTGCTAAAAAAGGAAGGCAAAGATAGAAACTTTTGAGGTAATATAATTTAACTAGTTTTGGGGCAATTGATAGATAATTAAGTTGATATATAGATGAATTATATTGTATTATAGTTGAAACAAAAATAAAAATATGGTTCACTAATTTATAAGGTAATATTCGCTTCAATCTATTGAACCTCACAAATTTATTTTTCGATATAAACATTTAAATATTCAATTAAGCTTTAATTAGATTATGACACATTTGTTATGTGACTGGATAAAAAAAAGTAAGTAAAAAATTTATGTTTAAGAAAAATGATTAGTGGGTAGGATTTTTTTTTTTTTTGAAAATAGAAAAACATATAATTATCTTTATGTTTATATCATTGTTAATATTTTTTTACATTTTTTAAGTAATTTTTTTGACTGAGTTAGTGTTCGATTAATTCGTGATACCAATTCAATCAATTTTTTTAATATAATATAGATAGACAATCAAAATGAAATTTAAGGGTCGCTTTTGGATATTTAAATGATCAAACCAAATCTATCAATTTGAGTTTCTTTTGTTTATTTGTTTATGCTATTTTTCTTAATTAAGGTAATCAAAAAATTTTAATTTAAAAATTAAGTTTAATGAGAATATAATTAGTATAATGTAATTTCAATTATCCTCTCTCATGTTTATATCATGCATGTTGATGATTAAATTTTATTATCTTAATATCATACACATTTCTACAACAAATTCATGTGATAATTAACAAGAATGACCCTTCAGTCCACATTAATTGTTAATAATAGATGATGGCAGCTTATGCAGTCCTAGACCTGTTTAAAGATCGGATTATCCTAGGACTTGTTTAAGGATCGGATTATCCGTCCAAACTCGAAGGCTCGTCCATATTTATGAGGGTTTGAACAAAAATATTAAGCTCGAAATATGGGCTTGAGCAAAAAAATGAGACCCGTTTAGAAAATGGCCTGGACCTTAACTCCAACAATTAAGGCCAGAGCCCGACTTGGCCTGACCCATTTTTTATTTATATAATATATTAATTTTATATATTATATAATTTATATCATATAATATATATATATGTGTATATATAGTATTATAGTGTAAACATTTAAAAATATGTTAAATTATTCATGTTTTAGAACTTAATAAAAGAAAAAAAAAGATACAATTACTAAAATTAAATAATAAAAAAATATTTGTTTAAATGTTTTTAGAAAAAAATAATATGGGCGGACCTAAACGGGTTTGAACTATTCATTTATAAATATGAGCAGATTTGGACAGAATTTGAGACTCATATTCTGGGTCAGGCTTGAGCAAGTATATGTGGTGTTAATACCATATTTAAACCTGATCCAAATCCGACCTGACCCGACCCATGAACACTTCTATACAGTCCTCTAATATAAGTTATATTTCCTAATTTACTGCTAGAAAAGAAAATATATTTAAATGAGAAAAAAAAATGTGCAATTCGCACATCTATAATTTTTGTATAATATATCATTTTATTCACAATTTTTAAAATTTAATTTTTGAATTTATAAATTCTTAAAAATAATTCAAAATCATTCATTTCAATCGCGAAATTTGTCACTGTAACATCATCTAAATATCCACAGAGATGTGCACATAATTAAAATAAAAAGTTGTATCCATTTGATTTTTGATTTTTGAGTTTTTGAATTTAAGTCACGTGATGTAACGTATTTCATTAAATTTTTAATTATAGTTGATGTATGAGTGAATATAAAATATTTTTGAAAAATATAATAATTCAAAAAATTCAGTTTTAAATAAAAATGAGTGCATTTTTACTCTATTCTTTCATGACTTCAAAAAATTGATCTTCCTTCTTAATTCCATTTTCTTTCCAAAATTTATCACTTCATATAATTAATCATGTGACTTATATAAAAAAACTTGCTTTTAAATTATTGGGTTAATTATCATAGCTAGCTAGCTAGTAGGACAATTGTACTATTTTTTTTTTTTTTAAGAGAATGTGATGGTATAAGCAAAACTATGGGCGCATGGGGTTTTCTTTCAATAGTTTCTGTCAAGTATTACTTCCAGCTCGGAGTTATATGCAGAATTGCAGATAATTTAATTTCTGTTTTTTAAAATTAAAATTAAAAAAAAAAAACAGAAACAGAAGCCTTAGAAAACAAAATTCGTCAGGTGAGACCATCAGTTTCTCTTGGGAGACAGTTAGATTCAGTTAAGAGTAAACTTTTTTTTCCTTTTCTCTGTTATGGTGGGGCCATTCGAAAAAATTAAAGCTATATTAAAGTCGAAGCTTTTAAAAAACGATATTAGTAACTTTGAATTTAAATTTAAAATTTAAAATTTTTTATTTTTAAATTACAATTTTTTTTTTTATAAAAAAATTAAAGTTAAATTACTCAATTTGAGATGTGATCGTATGAACATTGTATAAAAATATGTATTTGATATTAATACTATTAATTTTATTATATATTTAAAAAATAATAATTTTATATTTATATTTATTAAATTATGTTAAATACGAACATTCGGAAACATAAAAAGGCAGAGTAATATAGAATTGAAGAATTATCGTTTTAAAAGAAAGGTACAGAAAATATAGAAAAAAAAAATGAAAAAAGATTATGAAGACAAATGAGAAAAGTGAAGCCCGTGAACGTTGCATGTGACAATGGGGAGCTGTCATAATCAGTGGCCCTTCACAAACTAATAGACCCACTCGCGTCACGTGTCCCTTTTTGGGCTTTTTTTACATCTACCCATTAAATTATTAAGAATTTTGCTAATAATTATCTAGAATATTTTTTAAAATTAATTTATATATTAAATATAAAAATTGATAATTTTATTTATTATTTTTAATATATTAATTAAAAATATTATTATATTTAATAATTTTAAATAATATCTTTAAAAAATTTGTATAAAATAATAATAACACTAAAAAATATGACAATCGCGGGCCCGCGACCATAGCAACTAGAATTTAATAATTTTGAATGTCATATAATTATAAAATATGAACATGATATAATTTAATATAATATAAAAAATAATATAAACATGATATGAATATATTAAAATTTATAAAAATACATAATATGTTAAACACGATTATGATATAAAAAATAACACGAATACGATACTAGTACACAGATTGTTAAGTCTAATAATTTCAAATATAATATGATTACACGATATAAATATAATATAAAAATACGAATTAATATAATATAAATTATTAATATATCATATTTATATAAATATATAACTTTTAACATAATTATAACATAAAATTTAATATAACCACGATAGAATAATCAAATATTTAAACCAACCAATCACCATTTTGCGAATATAGCAGAAAGACTAAACAAAATAAGAAGAGATGAAACAGAATGGTACAAGGCATATTTCTGTTACTAGTCACATCACAGCTTTGTTTTAAACAGTATAAAATTGCTAAATTTAATTCTTCCCATAAATAATGTATTAATTAATTAAAAAAATAATTATAATTTTAGTCTTAAAACACAATTTTTTTTTTTTCATTTCAGTCTTAAAATTTTTAGATATAAACATTTAATCTTAAAAATTGTTAATATGTTAAAAATTAATCTTTCAATTATTATTCAAATGAAAACACCAACAGAAAGCTTAGTTGATATATAATGAACACATATAGATATCATTTCAATAATTTATAAAATATTAAAAAATTATTTTAAAAAAAATAACCTTCTTATAAAGATTAAAAAATTACTATTTTATTATTTTTTCTTTTTTCTTTTCTCATTAAACTAACAGTTTATTTCTCTTTCTCACTAAACCAACATTTTTTAATGAAATGAAGTAGAGTTTTTTTTTTTTATCTTTTATTTGGAACTGTTTTTTTCTTTTGGCAAATAATTTTTCTAATATTTTACAAATGAATGAAATGCTACGTAAGCTTCACATGTGATTCATTATATGCCACATAAGTTTTTTATATAAACTTTCAGTCAATTTTTTCTGTTCGGAGAGCAACTAAAAGACTTTCTTTTAACATATTGATAATTTTTAAGACTAAATATTTATAAATAAAATTTTTATGACTGATATGAAAAAAATATTTAAGTTTTTGGACTAAAATTATAATTACTTCTTAATTAAAAGAGATAAATAGTACTTCTGCTAATAGTCACGTCCCATATTTATTTTCAAAAAAAAAAAAATTCAAATATGCAATTTATTACATAAAAAAAGAATTGTAAAACTGTAAAAGCATTCCAATTATGAAGAAGCATGTGAAACCTGTGTTTTGAATTTTGCAAAAAATGGAGGAAAACCACATTGCTTTTCAATTTTGATTTTTTTACCTATAGTAGCTAGGACCTAGGAGGATAGGTGCATTTTGGCTGAGCTTGGGTGTTGGAATATATATTATACATATATATATATATATATATATTATGTATTGATAATTGTTATGGAAGTTGGATGAGTCACATGCAACAATATTTTTACATGTGGCGGGTAAATAGATTTGTCTATTTGTATACACGTATCGTATTTTTATTTTATATTTTTATATCAATCATATAAATAAAAAATATAATCAAATTATTAAATATATTAAAATTTTAAATATAAATACAATATATGTATTAATCATGTAATTATAATATGTTATTATATTAAATTTATTTTAATATTTTCGTATTTATTAAATATCATATTCTCATTTCGTGTTTATTACACGTGAACTGCTGGAAGAACTTGTTTCAGCTAAATCCATAAATAAATCCCAACCAAAATTCACACAACCGGGAATAAGATAATTAATAATACAGAGAAAAGAGAGAGGGAGAGGGGGAGAGAGAATGTATGAAACATAAAATACTCAGCATTATCAAAGCAATTTTTTTTATTTTTGCTTATGTCTGAATAGTCCTCTCCCTATTTAAACAGCAACCATCACTTATTATTTTGGCTCTCAAACTCAAAGCACAAGTTCTCTCTCTCTCTCTCTCTCTCTCTCTCTCTCTCTCTCTCTCCCAGTCTCTGTTTCTCAACTTGAGAAACTCCAAAATAATACATAAAAAATGGGTGGCATTAGCTTCAGAAGCCTCACATTTATGTTTTTGATTGCTTTTATTGTATGGTCTTTAAGTATTGAAACTTGCATTGCTAGAAGAGGCAAGCATTGGAGGCAGAGCAGGTATGCTGCAGCTTCACTATCTAAAAAGAAAGGAAAAGATCATCACAATTACCACAATGGAGGATCAAAGCCCAAAGCTCCTCCTCACAAAACTACTCCTTCATCTCCTAAGCTGAAAGCTCCTCCTGCCCCGGAGGAAAAAGCTGCTCCATCACCTCCTCCCAAAGAAGAAGTCCCTTCAACCCCTCCGCCCCAGAAAGGTTACAGCAATGGACAGCAGTCTAACGTCTTCGACGTGCTAGATTTTGGCGCCAAGGGTGATGGGAAAACTGATGATACCAAGGTGATGGTCAAACTTCTCATTTATGCTCAATACAATCTTCAATGTTGCTTAAGATTAAGAATTTGCCATCACTATAACAAGGCTTTAAATTTCACGAAAACTGTGGCCAAAAGAAGAAGAAAAAAATCTCAAATACTATAAACTTTTTATTTTTCCCTCTAAATCAAATGGTCAATGTTGCTTAAAAATTCACCATTGCTAAATGATGGGGAAGGCATTCAAAGTTCTCAAACTTCCATGCATTGTTTTGTTTCTTTTTGGCTAAATCAAACTTTCATAGCTGGCAGTTTGATTCAAGCCATTCTAGTTCAAAATGCACCTCATGCACTTACATATCAATAAATTTCTTATTCAACAATAACTAGGAGTATATAAACAAAGAAAAGCAAGTAAAATACATGGTAGAAAGAAGAGAGAGCACAACTAACCGAAGCCGGGAGGGTCCACTCCAAACTAAAGAAAAGATTCTCTTTAGGGTAGTTTAGTCGCGATTGGAGCAATAATTACCATAGCATACAGTTAACCAACATTCATACGTAATTCTATGCCTTTAGTTACTGTCACACACTCACACTCACACTCGCACAGTAGCCACAAAGCTGATTTGCTATGGTGCAACGCAGGCATTTCAAGCCACATGGACAGCTGCATGTAAGGTGGAGGCATCAACTGTTGTCGTTCCAGCTGAATTCGTGTTCCTTGTAGGACCCATTTCATTCTCTGGTCCATACTGTCAAGCAAACATTGTGTTTCAGGTAAAACCATGTGAGATCTAATTACTGCTGCTACGTTGAACAATGAGTCATTGACATCCAGAAAACTGTCAAATGAAAATGGAAAGATAAATAATAATAATAATAATAGCAGCTTGATGTCAAGTGAAAATGAAATACCTGCTGCACCTTGTGATTGTAATAGTAGTAAAGAATTGATGCTTGATCAAGGCTGATGAGGCTGAATTTTTTTCTCAGCTGGATGGTACAATTATTGCTCCGACTGACTCTCAACCCTGGGGTAAAGGTATTTTACAATGGCTTGAATTCACAAAGCTGAGAGGTATAACAGTTCAAGGAAAAGGTATCATTGATGGAAGAGGCTCAGGGTGGTGGCAAGATGCCCCATATGAAGATCCATATGATGATGAAAGAAAACTCATAATTCTATTCAACAGCACAGTTCAAGAAAGGCCACCAATGCCGGTAATTACCTACTTCAGTTTCCACTTGCCCCTGAAATTCTAGTGTTGATTGTTTGTAAACTAATCATGTTTCTCCTATAAATTGGGTGGTAGGTCAGAAATGAACTCAGTGGAAAAATGCCGAGCATCAAACCAACTGTAAGGACCACTTGAAACTATGAAAAACCAAATCATATTCCATGACTATGCAGTCCTATGACCATTTTCTTACTTTCTGTTGTACAGGCACTAAGGTTTTATGGGAGTTTTAACGTGACAGTCACGGGCATAACAATTCAAAACAGTCCTCAATGCCATCTCAAGTTTGATAATTGCATGGGAGTTGTGGTGCATGATCTGACCATCTCATCTCCTGGGGACAGTCCTAACACAGATGGAATCCACCTACAAAACTCCAAAGATGTGCTAATTCATGGCAGTAATCTTGCCTGCGGTAATTATTTAAATTATCTTGCTAGTAAATAAGTATTGTTGCCATACCACATTCGGTTAAACAATGGTGGGCCGCAGGTTGAGCTCCAGCCATGACAGAAAGGAGTAAGACCTGCGGGTCAACATTGAGGATACAGGGTTAAGATAAGACCTTGTGAACAACTGACAGCATCATAGAAAGGGTGCTGAATTGAGGTATCTCTGATAGGATCCTGAAAGAAACATATCACAATCTTATCCTGCTCATAATTTTATTCCACACATTCTCCATCACCACTAATAATTTGACAAGCGGATGCCAGCAATATCCAAAATTTCAAGGGTTACAGTCACTAGTCAGTTGACACGTGTCATATTCTAAAGAATGGTGTGGCATCAACCACCCAAAATAGGATTAGGATTGAATCACGGAGACAAAAATACATTTTTTGTTTTATTCATTCAAGTTTTCCTTTTGTCTCCACTAACAGCTGGAACTTTTTGTTTTGATCCCCTAGAGAGTCTACTTTTGCTTAGAAACAGGTTCTCATGATAACTTTTAGTAAGATAATCATAGGTCCTTAAAAATCTAATGCTTTAGATAAATGCTTAATTTGAATCAGCTCTGAGCGCAGAGTTAATTGACAAAGAACATAAAAGACATCTACTTTCGTGTTTACACTAACCTGAGCTCTTAAAAATCTAATAATTGGTGCAGGAGATGACTGCGTTTCCATACAAACAGGATGCTCAAATGTATACATTCACAATGTGAACTGTGGACCAGGGCATGGAATTAGCATTGGAAGCTTGGGAAAGGATAATACCAAAGCCTGTGTCTCAAACATCACTGTCCGGGATATCATTATGCATAACACGATGAATGGTGTCAGAATAAAGACATGGCAGGTAACTATACAATCTTCACTCCCACATGAGTAAATGTATTAAACTGACTTTTAATTAAATCCAAAACACACCCAAAACTTTGTACTTTAACCATAACTCATAACAAGACTGGCTTCAGATAATATATTACAAGCTACCTGCAAACTCACATTCATGTGTAGTAAAAAAAGAAACAAAAAAAGAAGACAGCTAAAAGCAAGAGGAAAGGGCAGAGAGGGAGAAAAATTAGAAGAAATTAGATAACTAGAGACCTTGTGTTTTTTTTTTTTTTTTAAATAAAGAGAAGTAGGAGAAGCAAGACTTGAGGTAAAGACATAATCCTAATATGAATAAAATGAGTAATAAGTCCCTATCTAATGTCATTTGTTATTACCTTATTCAAGGTTTTGGTAAATTTGCAAATCAGGTATCCATCTATTATAGTTGTAGTTGTACTGCCTGAGGTATGCCTCAACAAGGTCATATATTTAAGTCACTCAACACTGAGTTTAGCTCTATTTCATAGAATTCAAGAAAAATCCTCTTCCAAATGCAATATACAGGGTTTGACAGTTTTAAAGAAGTTTGATTTTTTGAATTGAGAAAGGTTATATGCACATAAAAACATACACATATGAAAAACATGTGTTCCTTTTGAAATATTACCTTCTCTAACCCAATAAAAAAAGCCATCTTATTCCTCTATATTTAAAAAATGTCATCCAAAAAAATTATGTTTTTTTTGTGTGTCTATTCTCAATACATTTCAGTTTTATTGTAAATTTTGAATACTAACATAATCTGAGTTTTCCTTATAGCTTTATATCTTATTTCATTCCTTTAATAGGTCCAAAAAATCTTATCTGATACCACTTACCAGTGATAGAAAAAAAGCCATCAGTGCGAGTTCCTAACATTCTAAGTTCTTTTACAACTCTAGGTTGCTAGTAACTTTTCTTACGTATAATCTCAAATCACATCTGCAGGGTGGATCGGGCTCTGTTCAGGGGGTTCTGTTCTCAAACATTCAAGTTTCTGAGGTCCAACTTCCAATTGTGATCGATCAATTCTACTGTGACAAAAGGGCATGTACGAATGAAACAGCTGCAGTCGCTCTATCAGGAATCACCTATGAAAAAATAAGAGGAACATACACAGTAAAACCTGTTCACTTCGCCTGCAGCGACAGCCTTCCATGTATAGGTGTAACTTTATCAGCCATTGAGCTAAAACCACTGCAGGAACGTTACAACCTATATGATCCATTCTGTTGGCAAACTTTTGGAGAGTTGACCACTCCAACTGTCCCTCCAATCGGTTGTTTACAGATTGGCAAGCCATCAAATAACAGAGTCCAATCTGATCATGATGTTTGTGAGCTTTAGTCTAGGTAATTCATGTGGTGTATTCGCTTGTGTGGTCGGCATGGTTATTCTGACCCCTTTCACACCTCTTCAAGTATAGAGTGTATATTTAGGCCTCATCCTAGTTTATAGGCATTCTTCTTTGATGGGATCACATATTGTTTTCAGTTCCCACGATGAGAGATTATACAGGCATGTTATCAGGTAGAGTCCAATACTGGAGTACAAGACTGTCTTTTGCTTGTTAAGGCAGATTATTTGATTGTGAGATATTATACAAATGCATTATCCACTAGATGTTCATCAATAAATCAATATATATATATAGCCGTTTCGTTCTTCGGATTTAACATTCACTTAAAAGACTACAAGGCACAAGCATAAGGTTAAACAAAATTGAACATGCACGAACCGTCTATCTTATAAAGCAAACAAGTTTGGTCAGGCATTGACAAAGAATTACACAAGAACCAAGTATGAAGATCAAATGAAAATATTATGTCCTCAGAAACAGATTATATATCGAAAGGCACAAGCTAAGACAAACAAAAAGTATCAATAAAAACCACCATGAACTACAATCGTAGATGAGGGGAGGGAGCGAAGGGGGATTGGGAATTGGGAATCAGTTCTTTCAGTAGATGACGTGATTTGTTTTCTGAATCTGATAATTAATGAATTATATGCACATTTTATACAAACAATTCAAGTATAATTCAAAGTTGCAGCGACAAGCCGACAACGTAAAAGAAAAAAAATCAATCAACAGGATAATCAAACAAGTAGAGTAAGTAAGGTACCTAACAGATGGATAGGTAAGAAGATCGGGCGTCGTCTCCCACCTTTTATCTCTCTGGATTTTCCTTCGAAGTCATCGATCCTTTCCCAATTCCGCAAACAAAAGCAGAGATCCAAGTAAAAGACTTGACCTTTTTACCCGCAGGTATTTATTATTTATATTATTTATAGTACTAGCAGAGAATTGAACGGTGCGTTTCAATAAACTCCCGCCAATGTTCAAAACGCACCGACTAGTATTGCAACGTCCGTAACCAACATCTTATCTTATCCGAATCCGATCTCTTTAACAGTTAACACTGACTACGAGACAGCGCGCGGAATCTCACCACGGCCACGGCAGCAGCAACGCCATCCCTCCTCTCAGTTCGGTCATGTCTCCACCAACCGCATAAATAAAATAAAATAAAAACTCTCCTCACTTCAATAATTTCCCTTTTTTAAATAATTACATCAAAACCAAATCTTCAAAATCCAAAGTCAAAGCTTACCATACCTCTCCTTTTCCAACATTTCCTAAGCTCCCTACAATGGCGCAGATTTCAGACAAGGAACTCAACGCCGTAACAAGGAGGATTGCAACCGTCTCCAACCATCTCTTGCCGGTCGGTTTGGGCTCGAATTCCGGTTCGAGCCGTGGTTCCATCGGGCTCTGTAATGCTTCCATGAATGATAGCTATCATCGAATCCATGGTAAAGTTCCAAGCCATGAGGTTGAGTGGAAAACTGCTTGTGATGAGTATGGCAAAGAGTTCATCGATATTATTTATGAAAAGGCAGTCGATGAAGGCATTGCAAAGGTCCATTAAACTTCATCTTCATTGAAAACTTAAAAGGGTATTGTTGACTTCGAAAAAATGCTTAATTTCTTTTTTTCTTTACTGTGGCTTTTTTTCTTTCTTTCTTTCAGATTACTATAAATAGGCCAGAGAGAAGAAATGCTTTCCGGCCGCAGACGATCAAGGAGCTTATACGTGCATTTAATGATGCCAGGGATGACAGTTCCATGGGAGTCATAATTCTCACTGGGAAGGTAATTTCCCAATTTTCAATTTTCGATCGTATCCATAAATTATTGACTTTTTTCTATGTTGATACTAGTTGATAATCTGATGCTGTAGGGAACCAAGGCATTTTGTAGCGGGGGTGACCAGGAATTGCGAAAAGTAGATGGTTATGCTGATTTTGAAAATTTTGGCCGCCTTAATGTTTTAGATCTTCAGGTACAAATTTCACATATATTTGTTGTAAACTTTCACTGAGCTGACTTTCAAGCTTGGTTCAACTCCTAAGGGCCAAGTCTTTGATGGGTTGCCCAGCCAGTTGAGGAAGCTCAGGTTTATTTAGTAGTATTTAAGTTTCTATGAATTTAAATAACATGTCTAATCTTCTGTCCTATGAATAAAACAGGCAACACCTTATATTTTTCCTCCATGCCTATAGCAATTAATCATCTTTGATTCTTTATTGTATTAGTTCCTTTATCTTTCTTGATATATATCCTATTGCAGGTGCAAATTAGGCGTCTTCCGAAACCAGTGATAGCAATGGTAATCTTTTTTTTTTTTTCCTAATTCTAATATAATGAAAATATTCATGCCTTCGTGGTTCTTTATCTTGGATTACATTACATCATGCTTTTCAATTTGGTTTTGGTCTTTAAATTGCTGTCAATCTTATAAACCAGGTTGCTGGTTATGCTGTTGGAGGAGGACATGTGTTACATATGGTTTGTGATCTGACCATTGCAGCGGATAATGCTGTTTTTGGTCAAACTGGTCCTAAGGTGCTTACATATCATATGTTCTGTTATTCCATGTAAAAAAGGCTCACAAGCAATACCCCCTTTTTTAGCCCCAGCTTGGTTGATTTTGTGATTTTCTTCTTGGATGGTGCTGCTGGTGCAATGCAAGCCTGCAAGGTGCTTATGTTTCTTTTGTTAATATTGTTATCCTGATTACATTTATCTGATTGCATGTGCCACAGGTGGGAAGTTTTGATGCTGGTTACGGAAGTTCCATTATGTCCCGTTTGGTAAGCACTAAGAAAGATGTCAGCTTCTATCTGGCATGATACTTGTTCTCTGTCTTATATGCAATCTCAACAGTGTGTTTGATCTGGATTTGATTAACAGGTTGGACCTAAAAAGGCACGTGAAATGTGGTTTCTTGCAAGATTTTACACAGCTTCTGAGGCAGAGAAAATGGGGCTTGTGAATGCTGTTGTGCCGGTGAGTTGTTCTTGTATGAAGTGTCACTCGGCCACTTCCATCTAAATCACCAAGTCCTCATTTTCTACATTGATCCATCATCATCCATTCCCTCAACCATTATGTTTGATAAAATAGTTAAAAAGGTTAATTGTTTTGGCGTTTGATCCAGCTAGAGAAATTAGAGCAAGAAACAATTAAATGGTGCAGAGAGATCCTAAGAAATAGTCCAACAGCAATTCGAGTGCTCAAATCAGCTCTTAATGCAGTTGATGATGGCCATGCTGGACTCCAGGTAGGTACCTACCTGCATTTCATTGTTGCAGTTTGTTTTGACCAAATGGCTAAACCAAATCGGATCATAAACAACTCCTCTTTTAAAAGCTAAATCTGTTCAGTCTGAAAATTCTATGGTTTCATTTCCTCTACTTTTTTCAGGAACTTGGTGGAAATGCCACACTCATTTTCTATGGCACTGAAGAAGGGAATGAGGGGAAGACAGCATATGTGCAGCGTAGACGCCCAGATTTCTCAAAATTTCCTAGGCGACCTTAAAAGTTATTATAACAGGAAATTGAGAGTTGGGTGGATTTGAATGGTTTGTAATTTGGAGTCTTATGATGGAGTCTTTTCCAAAAATATGCTTGCTCTGTTGATGTATTGCTTGTTTATTACTTATAAAACAATCTCATCAACTGCCTTCAATTTGCTTCAACAAATATAGGCTGATGACGTTAAGAATTAAGATGCACCTTGATTCAACTCAAAGATCCGAATTTCACACCTTAAACCTTATCTTCATGGGTTTAGAGTAGCAATGGCATTGACTTGTATCTACTGTATTACGTTTGGTGATATATTTTGTGATTTTTTTTTTGAAGGTACAAATTTACGTGTCTATTAATGTGTGTGATCTAAATTTATCATTAATCTTTCAATAATTGTAGTTTTGTCATTATATTTTTGGTTTTGGAGCAAATTTATCATCATCATACTTTAAATTTTGGAGCAATTAAAGAGTTTTCAGTAAAAAATTCTATTAAAAACTATAAAAAATCTGAAAAAAAAAATATGGTAGGAAAAAAAGACTAAGACTAATTGAAAAATATGATGTGATATTATATGTAGTAAAAAATTTCATGATGAAAAAAAAAAAAAAAGAGGAAAAATTCAGATTATGTGGCTCTATATTTAATAGAAAATACCATGATAAAAAAAAAATTAAAAAATTCATATTTTAGCTTCATGGTTGTTTTTTCTTATCATATCAATTTTCAAAATCTAACATATATATATATATATATATATATATATATATATATATTTGGTTACAAGACCCCTTAGTTTGGTGACATGTGTCCTTTTGAGGCAAGAAAGGAATTTTTTATTTGTTAAAGATGGTTTTGAAATTTCAATTTTGATTAGAAAACTCTTTAGTTGGGTGATATGTGTCCTTTTGAGGACAAAAAAGAAATTCTTTTATTTGTTAAAGATAGTTTTAAAATTTCATGTACAAAGAGCAAAATTAAAAAAAAAAAAAAAAAAAAAAAAAAAAAAAACTCAAGAGATGAGGGTAGATTTTAAGAGAGAAACGAAAAGAAAAAAAAAAAGATAGAAGGGATAGATGGCAAGTTTCTTATCTTACTATAATAGTGTGGTTGAAATTTTTTAAATTGTTCAAGATATTTATAATAAATCAAACAAAAATAAAATAATGTTTCAATTCAAAAACAAAAAAAAACAAAATAGAGGTTTTTCAAATTTTTCACGCACCGACTCGCGGTCTGCACGCTCGACTCCCGATGATTTTTTATTTATTTTTCAAACTTTTAATTATTTTAATATTTTTGGGGTTTTTTTATCTTTTATAATATTTTAGAAAATAATAAATTAATAAAATACAAATCATAATTTTATTTTGTTATTGTTCATTTATTATTTTTATATTAAAAAAAATTAAATAGACAAATTAAAAATATAAAAATAAGTTAATAGCTCATTAATTTAGCAAATATATTTTTCGCTACAAGATCCTTTAGTTGGGTGACATGTGTCCTTTTGAGGACAAGAAAGGAATTTTTTTTATTTGTTAAAGATGGTTTTGAAATTTCAATTTTGGTTAGAAGACTCTGTAGTTAGGTGACATGTGTCCTTTTCAGAACAAGAAAGAAAATTTTTTATTTGTTAAAGATAGTTTTAAAATTTCATGTACAAAGAGCAAAATTTAAAAAAAAAAAATAATAATAATAATAATAAAAAAAAACCTCAAGAGATTAGGGTAGATTTTAAGAGAGAAACGGAAAAATGAAAAAAAAAATGTAAGGGATAGATGACGAGTATCTTATCTTATTGTAATAGTATCATTGAAAATTTTTAAATTGTTCAAGATATTTATAATATATCAAAAAAAAAAAGTAATGTTTCAATTCAACCAAAAAAAACTAGAGGTTTTTTAAATTTTTCATACATCGACTCGAGGTCTGCACGCTCGACTCCCGATGATTTTTTATTTATTTTTCAAACTTTTAATTATTTTAATGTTTTTGGGGTTTCTTTTATCTTTTATAATATTTTAGAAAATAATAAATTAATAAAATACAAATCATAATTTTATTTTATTTCATTTTGTTATTGTTCATTTATTATTTTTATATTTAAAAAATTAAATAGACAAATTAAAAATATAAAAAATAGGTTAGTAGCTCATTGATTTAGCAAAAAAAGAAACAATTTCAATATTTTTTTAACTTAAATAAAAATTTATGAAATTTAAATTTATTAATAATAATTTAATCATAATAAAAATAAATTATTTTGAGATTGTATTTTAAAAAATGATTTTATTTCACAATTACATTGTCATCGTTAATAGAATTTGATAGCATGAAAATTAATATATTTTATATCATAAATAAAATATATGTTATACAATAAGTCATAAGATGTAAATATTTTTAGAAATAAATAACACTTACAAATACATTTGTATTATGTAATTTATGAATAAAATAATTTTCACATATTTAATTTTTATAATTAATAAAATATGATTATATTGATATTAATATATGTTAAAATATAGAACAAATGATTTAAATAAATAATAATTATTTAATATAATTTATTTTAAATTTTATTATAATTATTAATCTAATTAAAAAATTTATAAATATTAAAAAAACCTTCAAGCGGGAAGCGAAATTCTAGTTATCTTTTTAAACTGTATAACAATTTCTAATAGAATTTTGTACTGAATATTCATTAATGCTTCAAAAATTAAAATATAATAATAAATTTACTTCAAAATTAAAAATATAATAGTAGAATTATACTAATTAAAAAAATTGATGATAAATTTAAATCAACCACATAAATATAATAAATATAATGATAAATTTACCTGTTATTTCAAAAATTGGCAAGTCATATCATCATTGTCATTTTTGGTAAATGTAAAAAACACATTATTCATTTTTAAAATGGATTTGACACCTCTAATTCATGTAGAATTTTGACATAAACCAGAATGGGGCCCGCACTTTGCCGCCGATCATAAATTGGTGGGATCCAATTTTTTTTTTTGAGGGAATTTTTCTTTCATTATCATCTGAAGTGTATTTGGATGCATCTTTAATGGAGTGTTAAACAAATGGATCCAAACTGGAGGGGTGAAAGTTTAGTGGATAACTGAGTGAAAGGGATCCCTTTCATTATTTTTTAATTTTTTTTTAAAACTTTTAAATTTTTTTTTAACATAAATAGTTTTTTAATATTTTTTAATTATTATTTAATATAAATATAATTTTAATATATATTTTATTATTTAATATAAATATAAATTTTAATTATTTATTATATATATATATATTTTAATCTAATGTTCTTAATGGTCATTTTTCTTTCTCAATATAATTCATCTCACCGCCACCGTTGCTTTTGAATGTAAACACATATCTCACCACTGATTTTAATCTCACCGTTACAGTAACTAATCTCACCGCCATCGCTATTCTTAATCTCACCGGAGTTAATTTCACAGTCTATCCAAACGAAATCTTAAACATAAAATATAACGATGTTTAAATGGTTTATATTTAAAAAACCTGGTATTTGAAACACAATTTTTTATATGCCAGCAATTTCAATATGAGGAAAATAAACATTATTTTTCTCCAAGATAAATGATATATAAACTCAATTAGACATTAATACATGCTTTATTTATAATTATTATTATTTTTTATAAAGTTATGATATGTTGGCAATTAAAAAAATCCAATGAAAATTAATTTTACATTGATGGATGAATGTCCAAAAAAAATCAAAGAAATTCATCAATTGAACAACCAGGGGGAAAGTCAAAACTTTTTGAGTCCCACGGCGACCTAATTCTTGGCAATGCATTGTCACAGCTTAGTATAACACAAATTTTTCAAAATTTTATACATGCACAATTTGCTTGCATCAAATTCATGGAAAATGCATTGGTAAGTGGAACAGAATTTCTTCAAAAACTCGTACAGGCACAATCTGCTTGCAAATAAACAGCTAAAATTGTAGCATTATCACTTGAAAGAATTTTGAAGAACAAATAGACATATCTAATGGGTTTCAGAGGTCAAACCAAATCGACAGTTCATTTTTTAAATAATTCTCATTTTTTTGCTTAATTCACTTTTCAGATTTAATATTTTTGTCTAAATTTTTTCAAATATTGGACAAAACGTCAAATTTAAACGAGTAACTCAATCCATGGACAGATTCACAACTAAATACTATTTAATGCATGTTGGAAATTATTGAACCTACAACATTAGCAACACTTCCATGTTAAATCATTGCCAAATTTAGAGAGGCAACAAAGTTTTTCACTTGTAAAATCTAGTAGCATTCTTTACCCTAAAAGTATAACCTAAGAAGGGCAGGTGCCATTAAATTAACAATAAAAAAAAACTAATCAACTCAAGAAGCATCCCATAGCAAAAGAGTTATCAACGGGGGAATTTAACATAGTATAACATATAATTAAGATTCTAAAGACAACCTGTAACAGTATATTCATGTCGTGATAGAGATTATTTTTCCTCAAAAATCAAGTAATCTACTATAAAATGTTATGTGAAGCTTTAAGGTCAGATCAATAATTAGTCTATTAGTTTTGCATTTACATGCATCATTTGAGTTTCATACATAACCAATACATACATTGATTTTGTTTAAATGTCGTGATAGAGATTTTTTTTTTTTTTTGCTTAAATGTCTTCAAATACATTGGTAAGTCAATTGAGTTTCATACATAACCAATACATACATTGATTTTGTTATGAACAAAAAGAAGTATATGAAGAAGTCATTGAAATATAAGTTGGAGAAAATAAAAACATATTCATTTTGCAGGTATATTGTTCTCACTTCCTTTTGATCCAAACTCTTGTTTTGCTCCTTTCCTTTTAATGCTGGGTATATATTTATTACAGGACCGCTTGTGAATTGTAGTGTTAACATGGATTTTTAGGAATCAGTCAGTGTCTTTTGTTAAGGTGTACACCGTAGTTACTACGTATATGTTTTTGATGTTTCCTCTGGCAGCGATGAGATTGAATGAAGACCCAAAATTAGTTGATTTCTGCTAATCAAACAATGGACAAGAAACATTCTAAAGAAACTAAAGCCTGAAAGGCGGCAAATCAAAAAGGGTTGCCGTGTTGTTTAGCCACCATCAGCGACTCTTCAAAAATCGACGGTGGTGTTCTGCTGACTTTTCAATTCTGATTATCGCCCCCGATGGGTTGGGCCATTTATAATCAAATTTCTGCGGACAGGCCCGATTAAACCCCTTCCTTTCCTTCTCTTTTCTGCATATAGATTTGATAATTTTAAAATATGATATAATAAAATGAGTGAAAATATATTTAAAAAATATAAATAAATTATGTTTAAAAAATTAAATATAAAAAATTAAGTAATCTTTTTAAGTGAGTAGTTTTTTTTTAAAAAATGGATAACATACGGTAGTTTTTTTAAGTGGATAATTTTTAAGAAGATTAGATGGTTTTTAAAAAGTAACCAGATCACTTTTTTTATTAAAAATATTATATAAAATATTACACACATAATTATCCTTATTTAATTTTTTGATTTTTTAATTTTATTTGATTGTTTTGTATTTTCACCAACTGAGTTGGTTTTACTTGACTCGTAACATCAATTCAGTCACTCATTTTATAATAATATAGATTAAAAATACTATATAAAATATTAAAAGACATAATTATCTTTATTTAATTTTTTAATTTAATTTGATTATTTTATATTTTCACCAACTGAGTTGATATCACTTGGCTCATGACACCAATTCAATCACTCCTTTTATAATAATATAAATATATACAAATATGATACAAATATACAAATTATTAAATCTATTAGTATATCTTTAAAAACACGGATGTTTCACCAAAAAAATAGAAATATAGATATTGATGGCATGACAGCAATCCCACCAATCAAGGCTATTTTCGAGCATAAGAAATTACTAATAAATTAAATTATATGATAATTAATTATATATATTATATTACAAGATATATAATTACGTGATAAAATTTGATAAAATCTATTTATATTGACGTTTATTTGAACCTATTTTTGTAATGGCACATAAGATCAAACATAAATTTATGCTATTATCTATTATTTAAAATATTCAAATTTTAAAAAACTTTCAAATTAATTAAATATTGAATATTAAACATTCAAATCTATCTAAATTTGAATGACAAGATTAAGTTGCAATAATGAGTAAAAGAATTTGAAAATTTCTTTTTATTTGACAAAATCACATTTCACAAGATAAAGTGTTGGTTATAATTTGGTATACCTTTTTAAATGGTCATAACTGTTATTAACTCTCGTATATTAAAAGTTATTGGTACACCATTAAACCACATTTAAGTTAGGCTAATTTATAGTTGAATTGTTAATAAATAAAATTATTAGGGAGGGATCCACTTAAATTAATATAAAACGCATGAGTTTTACACTATTTTTTGATCATTAGATCAAAATTAAATATATAGCTTAGATTAAAACACACCTTTTTTTTTTTTTTTAAACCATTCTTTTACCCTTATTTTTTTTTTTATCAGTTCATCTCTTTTACATTTTCTCTATCACTGCATCTACTTCTTTCACGATTTCATACAATTTTATCTGCTTCTCTTTTTCCTTCTCTTTGCTTCCGAACAATGGTATGTGCAGCAATGGATAACATTTCAGTTCCAAGGTATTCATCCATTGATGGAAGAAATCCACCCTTGCTCCACTTTGCCTCCACAATCCACAAGATATGAAACAAATGTTTCATACCACTTCATAGTTTAAAAAAAAAAAATAATAATTATGTTTTCAGGGCAAAAGAAAATTAGTGAACCACATATTTGTTGTTAAACTTACTCTCTGTTGAAGAAAAATTGTTATACCAGTTCCTTGTTGTTGCAGAACTTTTGTTACAATTTCGCTAACGAAATCATCAAGGGCATCAAAGATAGTCTTACTGTGGCCACTCAATCCATTATCATCCCATCTATCATACCCATTATTCCAATTCCATCAGTGCATTGAAAAGGATCGAAAATCGATCCATTAAAATTAACCTTCCAGGTCTGTGATTAATTTACCTTCCAATTGCATCAGTGAGGTTGTTCAATTCATCTAAAGAAGCTTCCGTATCATAAAAATCATCAGCAACTGTTATGAAATCGTGAAAGAATGTATGAAATCGTGAAAGAAGTACATATTTAATTTTGATCTAATGGTCAAAAAATAGTGTAAAATATTAGTCAAAATCGACCCAATACAATTAATTTATTACAAATAAATGAATCGATAAATAGAAAACCCAAGGATTAGAATTACCTCCAGCCATTGATGCACAAACTCAATATCAGATTTTTGTCTCTCTATTTTGATGCTTCTAAACTCAAAACACACTTAGTTTGATGGTGAATTTATGATGGATGCAAGTGTGAGAGTCTAGGGACCAAAACCGTGTATTCATAACCGAGCCCCATTGAACTCAAAGTGGCTACGTGATTTTCTGTTACCACAAATCTAGGAAGATCATGGGTAACCGCAAAGTGATGAAGACCAGCTCAACATTGGACCAAACGTTGAAGTTTCAAAATTGACTACTGACTTTCGAATCCTTAGAGAGTCACAAACGGAAACTTCAACACAGTAGAGTAAATGAATCCTTCTCCAAAATTATTCATTTAAAATCAACATTAAATTGTAATATAAATTTGAAACTTAAAGATTTCAAAAAATATTTTTACCTTAATAAATTTCTTATAATCCCTTTGTTAACTTCGTTTACCAAATTAAAATATCCTTACCCTATTTTTTTCATATTTAAGTCTAAAATATCTAAAGAAATTCCCTTTCATTTTACCAATTAAGCAATCAAGTTTATGAAATGAATTTAATTAAAAAATTCAATGTCTTGAATACCTAATAATATACTTTCCAAAATTAAGATACGGGCTAAAATGTTAATATAAAATTTGTCCATTAACCATATTTTTTTCTTTTCTTTTTTTTTTTTCTGAAAATTTTATATTATAACTTACAAAATTAGAAGCCCAATCAAAGATTTTTAACATTAAATATATAAATTTAATAAACTGAAAAACAAAGAAAAAAGATACATATAATTAATGATAAAAAACAAAAATTTAAACAAATAAAATTCTACCAAAACAATTAATCAATTAAATAAAAAATTAGTGTAAATATAAAAAACTCGTGCATCTCACAGATAAAAAACTAGTTAATTATATAATAAAAAGACATTAATCGATGTTTAGTAATATTGATTAAAGTGATATTTATAGAAAAAAAAACATAATTAATGTATTACTTTTTGTTGAATTCAATAAAATTATTGTTTTAGATGTGATAAAATAATAATAAAATAAAATTTAATTAGCATATATAAACACCTATTAATCGGATCTTATAGTAAAATAAAATAAAAAAATTTAATCAGTATTTAAAGACATTGGTTAAGATAATATATATAGAAAAAATATAATTAATAACTTATTTTTTTTTGAATTCAGTAAAAGTAATTTGTTAAACATATAAAAAAAAATTCAAAACTGATAATTAAATAAAGATTTTACTAACAAGTGTCCTGAATATTTTTAAGGTTATTAATATAGCAATATCTTCATCTAATATTTTAAAAATAATGAATAAAATTATTAAATACTGTATTTAATATAATATTTTTTATAAATATTATATTAATTAATTTTAAAAAATATAAAAAAACATTCGTTAATAAAATTAATTAAATAATTTTTATTTGATGTTTATATACACCAATTAAGCAGACCCAATAAAATACGTTGAACGGGCATCTGGAAAAGTTGATATCGAACGCAAGGTAAACAAAAGTGACGTGTCGTTGATTGATTGGAACTAACAGGCGAAACATTATGCGGGGCAATTTGGTTATTTTCAGTAAAATAATCGGGAAAAGTATCTGGTGTGGTGCACGGTGCACCCCGCGGACCGGCTCTTGGCCTCCTTTTTCCTTTATAAATCATCCAAATTGGCATTTCTTACCCAAGCTCTCGTTTCTCAAAATTCTCTCCGACGCGCTTGCTTCCGTTTGGTTCAAATTCAAAATTCTCTCGCAGATCCCTCTGCGATTATCTCCAAAGGTAATAATAATTCAAATCTCTATTTCGATCTCGCAAGCGAAAAATGTAAAGAAACCAATTCACTGCGCTTTCCAGGATTCTCTCTCTTTGCTTTGGATGTGAGGCTTTGAAATCGTTTCTTTATCGGTTAAATTTCGTTTGGTTAAGAACGATTCGTGGCTTGATTTCCTTGGTTATTAGTTCATTTCATGGCTTCTGTGTCGAATTATGAGATTTTTTTTTGCTTTCCTTTCTGATCTGAAGATTTCTGTGATGGATTATTCTAGATCTGTTATTTATCTTTGCTTGTATATTTGATTTTTTTTTTTGAATTCTCGATGAGGTTTATGGAAATGACGTCATGGCATTGATTTTTCGCACCTCTACCTTCAGATCTATTTGATTTGTTGAAATTTGATTATTGATTGGGACATGGTATATTTCAGTTATTCTTTTTTGGGTTGTTCGAAAATAATATCTGTGAATTTTCATAATATTTAGGGATCAACAGGTAGATAAGAGAAATGGGGCTGACATTCACAAAGCTTTTCAGCCGGCTTTTTGCCAAGAAGGAGATGCGAATTTTGATGGTGGGCCTTGATGCAGCCGGTAAGACTACCATCTTGTACAAGCTCAAGCTTGGGGAGATTGTCACCACTATTCCCACCATCGGTAAGCGCTCTTATTCCAAATCCTTTTTCTTTTGTTAATCTCTGCTTTTGGTTATTATCTCTAAATGTATATTCGAAGTATGTTATTTCTTCTGTTCCTATGATTGCTTGCACTTCATTTAGAAAATATCTGTTGTCATGTACTCCATGGAAAAGATTAGCTAGCAAAGCGTGTAACCATTCTGTCTCTTCTTTTTAGAATATAACTTTCTTGGTCCTCTGGAACTTGTAGTTGCACCTCAGATCCTAGATTTTCATTCTAGGATTGGACCACTTGGCAAGTTGAGCTTGTGATTCCAATAAGATACATAACTTTTTTTTTAATCTATCATTATTTTTTTTTTTTGTATATTTGAGAAGTTGGAACTTGAAAGCCCTGTAAACGAAACATTTACTAACCAAAGCAACCAAATTAAGCCTATGATTTCAAGAGCCAAGGTGATGGACTAGCATGAAACATGTGACGTAGTAGTAAACTGCAAGGCCCAAGAAAAAATTGAAGAGTTTGGTCCTGGCTCAGAAAGAGGGCCCGGCTATATGCTTAACACAAACTTCTTGAAGGGCCCTAAGTAGTAGGCTTTTTTTCGGTTCAACTCCGATTTTTGGGAATAATTGTAAGAAACTCTGTTCACTGAATATCTATAGTTCCCCTTCTTGCTCTAAAAATAAAGGACTTGGCAGAAATCCTCGGCTGGGTTGGAAAAACCAGCAATTTCCTTAGGAAGTCTTCCTTTTTAGGGGGGAGGGGAGGGAGCAGAGCAAAAAAAGAATTAAGCAAACCAAATGATTGTCCTAGAATGGTTATAGTCACAGGACCATAATGCAAATATTTCATATGTGATTTTGTTGGGTACATTAACTTGTTCATGTTTGTGATGCATTGATCCATGCTCATGGTTTGTCATATGTGTTTTTTCTTTTCAGGATTTAATGTGGAGACCGTGGAATATAAGAACATCAGTTTCACCGTGTGGGATGTTGGTGGTCAGGACAAGGTATGAGCGTTTTACTTTGATGTTTAGCCTTGTTATTTCAGCAACGTTGGAAAGAACCATTTAATTTCTGACACTGTAATATTTAGGGGGTCTTTACATATTCTGATATCCAAGTAATGGCTAATCAATAACATCCTAGTTTTTCATTCTTAATCATGCAGATTCGTCCCTTGTGGAGGCATTACTTCCAGAATACACAGGGTCTCATCTTCGTGGTTGACAGCAATGACAGAGACCGTGTTGTTGAGGCTAGGGATGAATTGCACAGAATGTTGAATGAGGTATGGTAGTTACTTTTAAGTGGAACCACCTTTGTTTTTATGGTTATTGTTTATGCATGTATTTTATTGCTGTTATAAATGGCTTTTGGATGCTATCTTCTATGCCTTCATATAAAATTAGATTTAGTAGCCGTACACAAGCAAAAGAGCAGCCTAGTGCTCACGGCTCTTCTATGCTGCCTAGATGTCTAGGGATGGCAATGGAGCGGGGTGGGGGCGGATTTTGCAGTATCTGCCCCTGCCCCGCCATAGCACTGCTCCGCCCCCGCCTCGCTCGGCCGTGGATGTTAAAATTTCAATACGACTATCACTTCCATGGATGTCGGTTACATCCATAACCGCCCCGCTCCGCCCCATTCGATATTTATTAATTATTTTTATTTTTTTCAAATTATAAAGCATTGTAAAAAAATTTAAATATAAATTCAATATAAACATGTTTCTAATCTAGTAAGAAAAAAAATAAAGTATTAGGTTTAGGTTTTTAAAAAAAAATAAAAATAATAAGTTTAATTATATTATTTTATTATTATTTTAAAAGCTAAATATTTAAGGGTCAAATTGTAATTTCAGTATTTGGGGCGGGGCGGAGCATGCAATTACCATAACTGCTCCATCCCCGCCTTTCAAACAAAAAAAGCCGCATTGCCCCGCTCCGCCTCCATTGTTCCAAAAAAAAACCTCTCCATTCGGATCGGTTCGAAATCCATCGGTCGGATCAGGTTTTGCCATCCCTATAGGTGTCCACTGCCCTACCCTTACTAGTCAATGAGGTTCTTTCTGTAATTTGACCCATTAGCAGTTGTTTCAAAATACATCCGGCATAAATAGCATGATTCTTCCGTTTTACTTTATCTGTCAATTTCAAAGACCATTATCACAACTAAGTGCTATTGAGTGAATGCTGTGGATTCAAAGAAACAATATAGTGTTGAAACTACAATTTTAGAAGCTAATGATTAAGTTCAATGAAAATTGTTTACATAAACTATGATACTGGTTTTCTTCCAAACATTCATCAAAAGTAGTTTAATGTTCTTAAAGTTCTTGTTTGTTAAAATAATGATTTATGACATTTACATTGTCAATATGGATACCAAAATTATCAAATAAAATTGGATGGGTAGTTGGGTACTAAAATATTGAGGATAAACTTAGGAGCATGAGTTGAATCTTCTGCTCTTGGTTCGGTTTTGCTGGATTTTCATGGTTATCAAGTTTACTTTTACTCGTTTTCAGGATGAGCTGCGAGATGCAGTGTTGCTTGTATTTGCAAACAAGCAGGATCTTCCAAATGCAATGAATGCTGCTGAAATAACTGATAAGCTTGGCCTTCATTCCCTTCGACAGCGTCACTGGTAAGCTTTTTCATTGAGTTTTCATGTTGAACTTTGCAATCTTCTTATTCATTACCACTGATGTGCCTTGGTGCACTTTTCAGGTACATCCAGAGCACATGTGCAACCTCCGGTGAGGGGCTTTATGAGGGTCTGGAATGGCTTTCCAACAACATAGCTAGCAAAGTAAGAATGATACTAGCTCAATCATCTTTATGGATCATTTTACTTAACTATGCATCCTTCAGGGATAAGTACTTAATAATGGCAAAACCAATCGATGTTTGTTGTGTTGTAAATTCTATGTTTCTTTTTCTCATACTATAGATTGCTGCAAGATTCTAGAGTGAAATATGCATCTCTTGCATAAACTATATAGTATTAAATAGTTGAAAGTTCCGTTTTTCTGTTTTCTTATATTCACATACGTTTTTGCAGGCCTGAAGCTATAAAGAGGATTTTTTGCATTATATAGGAAATTCTGGAATCTGGATGCAGGGGTGAATATTATATAGTCTTTTTTTTTTTTTAATCATTCTCCTTTTCCCCTCATTTTTCATCTGAGACAGTTGGATTGTTGTTATGCCTTTTTTTTTATTATTTTGGCGATGAGCATTTTAGTTAGGACCTTATGGCTATATTGTAACTAAAAAAGTGGCTCTGGTTGGATATATATACCTTTTGGATTATTTATTTTTTGCGTCTTTGCAATTGTTTTAATTACATATTTGAATTTTTACCAATCAATTTTCATTTTCTATCTATGACTTTAATCGCCGTCGGAACCTTTTCCTAATTCAGCGGTTAAAGTACTTGTGCTTATTATGGCCGTTTAGCTTGAGAGCTTTCCAGTTTTAGTCTCCTATTGTCTTTTCGAGACTTGAGTAGTAGCTTTTCTTTTGAGGTCGTACCTTTCAGATTTGCATGGTGTTTTCAGCACTTATTTTGCAATTGAAAGAGGGGGGACAGTTAGAATTCATAGAACAATGCTAGGCTAGCTCAAGAGAACTGCATTAATGTATTCACAACTTTTACAGAAGCAAACAGTTACCCTCAACTAATCTCCAAAACTGCTTATCAACCCCGTGCTAAATTACCAGTTCAGAATCTGAACGGAATTAAGGCGTGGTGTGGGTGTTATTTGAAACTGAAAAAGGGGTAACTTTGGCATCTTTGAAATCCACTTGCATAGCTACGAAAGGAAGGCAGATCAGAAACATTAGTTTGTTGAATGGATCTCCTCGTTCCTCTTTTTATAGTGCTACTGTTTTGCAGAGGGAGGGCAGGCCCCTTTTTCTGAATAGCAGCTGTATCTTTAATACCCAACTTCCAGCATTAAACAAGTTTATGTTATTCCGATTTTTTATTTTTTTAAAATATCCATGTTCAGTTTTTATATCCAACATATATTCGGATATGATATGAGATTTGATATTTCAAATATATGAAAATTAAAAAAAAAAAAAAAGTATATCCATATCAGACATTTTGGCTACACAGGCAGTCACAAAGGTCTCAGAATTCTCTTCTAAATTTAATTAAAATTCCCTGATTTTCTTTTTTTTTTTTGTCTATTTCTTCTGTAGCAATGGGTAGGCCCAATTGACTTGCAAATTCTTTAACGTGGCCTGCAGTTCTGGGAGGATATATATATATATATATATATATATATAAATATATATATATATATATTGTAAAATTTGAATACACAAATCTAATTCATTTCATTACCTAAAAAGATATTCTTTGGTACTTATTCTTCCTAATTAATCTCGATAGCTCCCTGTTTCAATGTTTTGTTGCAATCTACCAATAATGGAGTACTTTGTACGGAAAAGAGCCTCATAAGCCTCATGTTTACCGCATAAGCAGAATCACACAAACTCTTTTTAACTCATTCAAACGAAAAGAGCTCACTACTGTAGTTGCACCAGATGGCAACGCCCCTGATCACAATCTGATCATATAGAGAGCTAACACTCAGTCAGAAGGTCATTGAAATTGCAGAATCAAAGCAAATCTGATGCAGAGACCACAAAATTTAGCCTCACAAACACTTGCAGACCGGCAAGCCGACAAATTTGTGAGAATGAGTCAGACAAACAGCCAAATCTTAAGTTAATTTGCCACCACCAAAATGTAAAATAGTTCAACATCAAGGAAGTCAATTTTTTTGTTTTAGCAAGTTGAGAACGAATATCCATCGTCCTGGAGGACCAAAAAGTTAAACTTTCTAAGTTATTTGGGAGGTCTAGTTTCCAAGCAGGAAGTACGTGATTGAGATCCTACGGCATTTCCCTCAGGATGAGAGGCTGAGCCTTTTTTTCTGGTTTCATACACACATCTCGAATTTTGTTCTCATCGTAAATTGCCAATCAATGCAACTAAAGGAGGTATCTTAACTTAATGCTAAGCCCATATTTCATAGTCGCTTTCTTTCTCACTTCCTCCATTTTCTATACTTTGGGACCCTCCAGAGTATGACCTGACAATCAAAACAGAACATTGTTTAGGTCCACATGAAGATAAGAGCAAGGGTTGCAACAAAATATCCATTTATGTGAACAAAATTAAACACTGTTTTTTCCTTCTTTTTTGCTATTGCATAGTTTCTCTGGTAGATACAGAATACTACAAAATCCACGGGCTTTCAGATTTCACATTATTCTGGGTTAATTAGTCATTATTCGTTGTGTTGAACTTGGAATATTAGAGATTCTGCATTATTTGAGACAATTACAGTGAAAAGGGAATGTCAAAATGTATATTTGGCTCCAGTGGCGGATGGCTTCAAGAGCCTGAGGGGGCCATGGCCCCCCCAAAATTTTAAGAACCCCATATATATATTACGTTAATTAATCTTAAATTGATCACAAAATTTGAATATAATTTTATTCATTTTATTCATAATTTATTATTTGTTTGTTGGATTTCACAAATCACTAATCATTAATTACAATTTTTGAAATTAGTATGTTAGTTACAAGTAGGTTTATCTAATAACCGGACTATTCGTCTAAGCTCGAAGGTCCATCAAATATTTAGGAGTGCTTAGATAGAAATATTGGATCCGAAAAACGAGCTTGGACAAAAAATGAAATCTGTTTAAAAACTAGCTGGACCTTGGACATGGTATTTTTTGCCCAAAGCTTGGCTTGGCTCGGCCTGTTTTACTATTAATACTATAATTTCTTAATAAGAACCGATTCTTTTTAAAAAATGATCAATTTCTAGAGATCGATCCTTCTAGATACAAATTTAAGTGCACTTACGTAGCATTTTTACATGTGGGGCCAAACCTAAATAAAATTTTCTATCCATATTTTTCGTGAATCGAGCCTAGACAAATATAAGCTTTGTTAATATGTAACCTAAACCCGACTCGGCTCGGGGACAAGTCTAGAACTATTTACTAATTTTTATTTCCTCTCATAAACACCTAATTCAAAGTTTTTATATTTTTTTGTATTCTTATATAAGCATTTAGTTTATCACTCGATTCAACTCTGTTCTCTGTAATTACTTTTACAAACAAAAGTAAAAGATCCAAAATTTTAGTAATTGATTTAGATTTTTTTTGTATTAATTATTGATTTAGATTAACTCTAGGATTTTAAGAACCCCATATATATATATATTACGTTAATTAATCTTAAATTGATCACAAAATCTGAATATAATTTTATTCATTTTATTCATTTTTTTCATAATTTATTATTTGTTTGTTGGATTTCACAAATCACTAATCATTAATTACAATTTTTGAAATTAGCATGTTAGTTACAAGTAGGTTTATCTAATAACCGGACTATTCGTCTAAGCTCGAAGGTCCATCAAATATTTAGGAGTGCTTAGATAGAAATATTGGATCCGAAAAACGAGCTTGGACAAAAAATGAAATCTGTTTAAAAACTAGCTGGACCTTGGACATGGTATTTTTTGCCCAAAGCTTGGCTTGGCTCGGCCTGTTTTACTATTAATACTATAATTTCTTGATAAGAACCGATTCTTTTTAAAAAATGATCAATTTCTAGAGATCGATCCTTCTAGATACAAATTTAAGTGCACTTAGGTAGCATTTTTACATGTGGGGCCAAACCTAAATAAAATTTTCTATCCATATTTTTCGTGAATCGAGCCTAGACAAATATAAGCTTTGTTAATATGTAACCTAAACCCGACTCGGCTCGGGGACAAGTCTAGAACTATTTACTAATTTTTATTTCCTCTCATAAACACCTAATTCAAAGTTTTTATATTTTTTTGTATTCTTATATAAGCATTTAGTTTATCACTCGATTCAACTCTGTTCTCTGTAATTACTTTTACAAACAAAAGTAAAAGATCCAAAATTTTAGTAATTGATTTAGATTTTTTTTTGTATTAATTATTGATTTAGATTAACTCTAGGATTTATGATCTCAAAACCTTAAATTAAAGCCTTTGCTTATTTCCCAGATATTTTTATTTTAATAGAAGTTATATTATTTATGAAATTAATTATTGATCATTACTTTTTTAATTATTGAATATGAGATATAATAATAGTGTGCAAAAAGAATTAAGAAATTTCTCTTAGTCCTTGAAAAATTCTGAAAGTGATAATAATTTGAAAGTCATTGTTAATTTTATAATTTATAAATTCTATGTTGTATATAATATGAATTCATATCATGTGTATTTTTTTTTTTATAATTAACTCATTAATTTAAACCTAAAGTTGTGTAAATTTATCTTTTTATTTTAGTATTTGCTTGTATCAAGAAATCTATTTTTTTATGTTAGTAAAAGTATAAAGTTTATTTAATGAAAAACAATAAAATAATTATAAATTTGGCCCCTCCAAGATTTAATGTCAAGATCCGTCACTGGTCACGGGTAACATAGTATACTAGTGTTTTAAAGCTTAGGTATAAATTAAACCGAAGGTTAATTGCTGTAGAAGCAACCTAAACAGCTCTAGTAATCTTCCCTGCAATCTTACATACAAGCACTTGCACTATCTTTAACTCTTGCTTCTGCAGAAAGACATTGATATTTACATAATTACATTCTTGTCTTGTAGTCATCCATATTCGCTCTACTTGGTAAATCTGTTGGCGATGTTGTTTAGGATTGAAGAGTAAGAATCGGTAGTAAAACTCGAAAAGGAAACAAATAATATCTTCAATAAAATCTTCTCTTTTAAATTTTTTTTTTTTGCTATTCATTGCAGATATGATAAGTGTATTTCACTCATCTAATAAAAACTTTGGTCCATGAACACACGCATCAAATGAGGATTGCATACACAATCAACAAGAAATTCTGTTGAAATGAACAAATCCCTTCTTTATGGTATCTAGTAATCATTGCATCGGCAGTTAGGGGAAAAGCCACGCATTGAAATTTCAGTCATGTTCCATGAGGTCTGGTTGAGGTTGGAGTTGACGGGTTCAGAAAAGCAATTGGAGGCGAGGAGAATTGGACCTGTTTATCACAACAAAAAAAAAAACAATAAGAGGGACTTGAAATTGAGATTGCGGGGCGTATTCCAATACTTAAATCAGTCCGAGTCAGGTATTGCAGAAATAAAAGAGATAAGCAAAAAAAATAAAATAAATTGAATTCAATACCAGGGAATCAGCTGCAAGCTCAACCAAACCTCAACATCCCACATATGTCCACATCAATGGGAGCAGGGCTCTATTATGTAAGAAACTATCTTAGTGGGTGCTCCTAGTAAAATATTCCTTGGCATTCACCAAAAAGAAAAGGAAAAAAAAAAAAAAAGTCCTCCTTGGTTCTTACCCATGAGCAGATTTTGGTGCAACAAGATTCATTATTTTTCAATAAATTTGCTGTTGAAGCCTTGTTGGAGACTTTGTTTGTTCGTCCAAAGCAAAGCATATGCCCTGAAAGCAGGAATTTTGGAGTGGAGTTCTAGTAATGTGTGGTACATTTGTTAGTGACTTGACAGCTTCAGTATTTGCCGACTATAACGGAAAGAGTTGAGACTTAATTATTTATGGGATTGATTTTCTTTATACGTCAAAATCGATCTAAGCTCTCAGCCATTGCCACCAATCCCTCTTTTTTTGCTTTCTTGTCTGAGTGTGAATGACCGCTACTTCAACTTAATGAAAATCTAAGATTTTTTTTTTTTAATTCAAAACTTGTTAATTTCTATAGTTGAACCCAAATCGGTTAAAGTATCTAAATAATCCTTATACTATAGTCAAAAGTGCATTTTAGTCCCTATGCTATAGAATTGAGTAATTTAATCATTGTACGTTTGAAATTGATGCAAATAAAAAAAAAATTGGTAACAGTGTTAATGAAAAACTTTCTAAATGCTAATGTAGACATATGAAACTGACAGAACATATGACTAAAAAAATGATGACATGTCAAATTATTTTGCTCGTGGAATTTAGAAACTGACAGAATTTCCCTCCCAGGGTCCATTGGAGATGGCTACAGAATTTTTTTTTTGAATCAAGGTGATGTTGTTGATGTTTATATTCCTAGGAAAAGAAACACAAGAGGAAGAAAATTCGGGTTCGTAAGGTTCGCCTGTCTGCAAGATGCAAATAGAGCGGTTAGTAATCTAAATGGAGCATGGATTTTTTTAATATAGACTAGCTGTGAACATGGCTAGATTTGGAGGCAGACAGGCATATTGGAGAAAGGTGTCACTTGCATCCTGTGAAGGCATTTTGCAGAGGCCGAGAGATGTTGTAGAGAACAGGGGGTGTGGTGATGCAAAAAGAAGGGATACTCAGTTGCCTGAATGTTCTTAAAAAAAAAATGGTCGTTCTGAATTCTCAAGATGTTCAAAATTTTCACATGGGGACTGGAGGGAAAACGTATATACAAGCGTTGTTGAATAGTGAAAAAGAGAGGGATGTTAATAAAATGGAGTATTGATAACTCGTATAATTATATAGTTCTTAGTTATGTTTTATTATTGTTTTGTGTCAAATACGAGTTATTATTGCTTAGTTTAATTGTGTTTATGATCTTTTATATTTTTATATAATTTTGTGTTTTTCACGAGTTTCTTTGAGTGATTTCAGATTACTAGGTTAAATCAAGAATTAAGGGCAAATCCAATTCAGTTCCAGTTCCGACACCTTTTGCCATATCAGCTATATCTGGAGTTTCACTGAAGCATTAAGGCTGAAATTTTAACAGTGCACAGTTAAGAGATATATCTATCTTTTTCATGTTTTACACTTCTTGAAACGGAGTCGTTTTCCCTAGCGAAATCAACCATCAAGTTGGTTGATGTGCAATGACGTCTGTGCTGACCAGTTTTGGTATTTTGACCATATCTTCTGATCCACATGAGCAAATGATCTGATTCCAACGGCTATGGATCAGTAACTGATAGGGGAATATTGTTCTAGAAGACCATTTGATCAGATCAAGCATCCAACATTGACAAAATCAACCATCAAGCTGGCTGATCAGAATTGTCATTCAATATGACGAAAATTGTTAGAAAAATGCACCCACCTATTATACCTACCTTTGAAATTTATAAAGCTTGTCTCTTGTCATTTAGCTCTCCAAAATGTGTATAAATAGAGGGCCTTGGAT
Source organism: Fremontodendron californicum (assembly GCA_030761205.1). NCBI lineage: Eukaryota > Viridiplantae > Streptophyta > Magnoliopsida > Malvales > Malvaceae > Fremontodendron > Fremontodendron californicum. The sequence goes on along the minus strand of JAULJL010000007.1, from coordinate 8,090,373 downwards.
GAGTACAATGGTACATTGGTAGGATATTAGCCATTGTAATAAAATTCTCTAAGTTTTCTTCTTCTTTCCTTTCTCTAGTTTTCTTTTTCTTTATTTACTTATGCTTCTTACATTTCTTTTCATTTTATTCATATATAGTATGTGTTGCTAATCATATTGTTGAGGTGATGAGGTGAAGCTTTTGGTAAATGCTAAGGTTAGTCTCTTAAACATGAGCTAAAATGAATCATCATTTATAAACACTAGTATAGATAATATTTTCTTTTGGTTTAAAATCATACTTGCAAAGTAGGGATCTTGATTCATTATTGACAATGAAAATGGCACAGTAAATACTTGGTTTCATTACCTTGATTTGTTGTAGACATATACCTTGGCATAAGGAATGCTTGGACTCTTTTTATGAGTTTTGAGGACACCAAATGAACATAATATCATATGCTATGGACGTTGGACAATTTGGACTGAATTGCTAAACCTTCCGATTGGAATCTCCCTTATGTGTGAATTTCAATTGTGTAATAAAACAAGATTAATCTTAGCATAACACCAAGAGTGGGTTCTCTAACCTCAACATCTTTTCTTATTGTTTTTATATCTTGTTTAATTTCTTTTATGTTATTTTGTTTATTTTGTTCTCTAATATCTTGTTTATCTTGTTTTGTTGTTGATTCCCTAATATCTTGTTTACTTTTTTTTTCTTATATATTTATAAACTTATACTTACTAATACGCTTCCCTGTGGTTCGACCTCGGACACCCGAGAATTTACTACTTGAACATAACCTGCACTTGGGTTTACAACTCTTAATTGAGTCTCCATCAAGTTTTTTGCGCCGTTGCCGGGGAGGCAATACTAAGTATATAAGTTTATAAGTATATTTATTTTTATTGGCTGGTTATACCGCCTAATTTATTTTTATTGGCTGGTTATACCGCCTAATTTATTTTTATTGGCTGGTTATACCGCCTAATTTTCTATATATTTATATTTATATTGTAAAGTTTATATTTATATAAATATATTATCTGTATATTAACTTTGTTTTATGCTTGTTTGGCGACGTGATTTTAGATCTCGTCGTTTAGATAGATTTTATTGTGAAACTTTTTCAGGTAATCTTTCTAATACAACTCCTACCATGGCTGACAATGAAAGTGTTCATGCTGAAGATGAGAACAGACAAGTACGCACCATGCGTGACTACTTGCAACCAACTCGAAGCTCATCACCCTCTTGTTTTATTTTTCCTCTCAATGCAAACAACTTTCGTTTTAAACCAGGTATGATAGCTTTGCTTCCAAATTTTCATGGGTTAGAATCGGAAAGTGCTTACTCGTTTCCAAAAGACTTCGAAAATGTATGTGTCACCTTTAATGACCAACAATGTACAAATGAAATTGTCAAGCTAAAATTATTTCCTTTTTCTTTAAAAGATAAAGCAAAAATTTGGCTTCATAATTTAAAACCAAGGTCAATTGGCACATGACAAGAATTACAAACTGAGTTTCTAAAGAAATTTTTCCCAGCACATAAAACTACTGCTTTGAAAAGACAGATTCAAAATTTCAATCAAAATCAAAATGAAGCATTTTTTCAGTGCTGGGAGCGTTTTAAAGATTTGTTAAGTTCTTGTCCACATCATGGTTTTGAAAAATGGCGTCTTATTAGTTTCTTTTATGAAAGTTTAACTCCCGAAACTAAACAATTTGTTGAAACAATATGTAACGGTGAGTTTCTAGAAAAAGAACCTGAAGAAGCCTTTGACTACCTAGACCATTTGGCAGATAACTCTCAAGCCTGGCACACAGATAATTCCTCTGAAAGTTCCAATAGATCTAATATTGTTTCTAACAGAGGAAAATATCATTTTAGTCAAGAAGATGAGATAAAAGCTAAAGTAGCTAATTTGGCTAGAAAGATTGAAGCCATGGAACTTAGAGAAGTAAAAGAAGTCAAAACGGTTAAAAATGAAGAAAGTTGTGGAATTTGTGAAATCATGGGACACCCCACTTCTGAATGTCCAAACATTCCCATTCTTAAAGAAGCGTTGCATGATCAAGTAAATTCCATAAACACATTTAAAAAGCCTTTTCCTTTTCCTTACTCTGAAACGTATAACCCTGAATGGAGAAATCATCCCAACTTCAGTTGGTGGAATAATAATCATGTTCAGGTACCACAATCTCAAAAGCCGGGCAACACTTTTTCCTATCAACCTTCACGTGTACAAACCTTGGAAGAGACATTGCAAGCATTCATGCAAACACAAGCAAATGTGAATAACCAAACTTCACAAGACATCAATGAGATCAAAAACACCTTGTCCACATTGACAGCTTCATTACGCACTCAAGAAAAAGGTAAGTTTCCTGCTCAACCTCAGCCTAACCCTTCTACTCAATGTCTTGTTTCTTGCTCCAATGAAACTCAACAGGAAAATGCCAGTTCTATCACAACTCTTCGAAGTGGAAAGGCAATTGACAAAAACATTCCATCAAAAGACCAAGATCCTCCTCCCCCTCCGAAAAGTAATGGTAAGGATGATGGTAAGTCTGAACTTCTTGAAAATTTGGACAAAGAAAAAGGTATGTATCCTGCTCCTTTTCCTCAAAGGTTGCAAACAATAAAGAATTTGAATCAAAATGCAGAAATTTATGAACTTTTCAAACAAGTTAAGATTAACATTCCTTTATTGGATGCAATCAAACAAGTTCCATCTTATGCTAAATTTTTGAAGGACATGTGCACAGTTAAAAGGAAACATAATGTACAAAAGAAAGTATTTCTGACGGAAAGTGTGAGCTCAATCATTCAGCACCTTACTCCACCAAAATTCAAAGATCCTGGATGTCCAACAATCTCATGCATCATTGGAAACACTAGAATAGAACGTGCATTGCTTGATCTTGGTGCTAGTGTTAATCTTTTGCCTTTTTCTGTTTATCAACAGTTAGGTTTAGGTGAACTCAAGGAAACACTTGTTACACTTCAACTAGCTGATCGTTCTGTAAAAATTCCTCGAAGGATAGTTGAAGATGTTTTGGTTCAAATTGATAATTTTTACTTCCCTGTTGATTTTATTGTTTTGGACACACATCCTGTTTCAAATCCAAATGTTCAAATTCCTGTTATATTAGGCCGTCCATTTCTTGCAACTTCTAATGCTCTGATAAATTGCAGGAATGGTAATTTGAGCATTTCTTTTGGAAATATGACTTTAGAATTTAATGTGTTCAACATTTGCAAGCAACCTGGTGATGATTCAGAAGTACATGAAGTGGATTTCATTGAAGAACTTGTTCATGAACATCTCACCACTACCACATTCCATGATCCTTTAGAAGCTTATTTAATTGAATGTGAGTTTGATAATGCTTCAGAAATTTCACACACTAATTCTTTGTTAAATTCTTTTCAGGATAAGCATTGTTGGAAACAAAAGTTTGAGGAACTTCCATCACTCACAAATGTCACTGTACCATCAACTATTGAACCACCCAAGCTGGATTTAAAACCATTGCCATCCGAGCTAAAATATTCCTTTTTGGGTGAGAATGAAACTTTTCCAGTCATAAATGAACTTGAGGAACTCAGAAATGATGCATATGAGAATTCTAAAATTCATAAAGAAAGAACTAAAGCCTTTCATGACAAGTTAATTTCAAGAAAAATATTTGATGTTGGGCAAAAAGTTATACTTTATAATTCTAGACTTCACATATTTCCTGGTAAATTGAGATCAAGATGGACTGGTCCATTTGTGGTTAAGCATGTGTATCATTATGGAGCAGTTGACATTGAGAATCCTAGAAATGGTAACGTATTCAAGGTAAATGGACAAAGACTCAAACTCTTTTTGGAAAATCATGTTACTCAAGAAGAGGTTGTTTTTCTTTCTGATCCTTGTTTTGAAAATAACTAGATGTAAATATTATTTTTACTAATCTTCAAAAAAAAAAAAAAATACATTTTTTTTAACCCCGATTAAATGGCGGATAACGGTACTCCGTGATTATTTAAGTCGGTCCCATCAGCTACCCACAAAACTGATATTGTATATAAATTTCTCTTTCAATTTCTTTTTCATTTTTTTTTCAAGATGGATGATATTCTCACAAGATTGCAGAAACGATTTCCTCCTTTTCCTCGGAATATTTTACTGAAGCTTTACCAAGTTCGATTTGAAAGATTAAGAATGCTTATGCACAAAGGGATTCCTGAAGACATACGTTGGATAATTGAAGCCAAGGTACGTGAAGATGAATATCTTCCTGTTTTACATTTACCAGGTACAGGTAGAAGCACTTTTGCAAAGAAGCGACGAGCAAAGCGCATGAGTTCAAATTGCCACAAATGTGCACGATGGACGTGTAACGGTAAATTTTGTTCTATTGGGATTCCGTCCTCTAATCGAGATGATAAAATTGAATTCATTAAGGATGGACTGAGTAAGGAGAATTTGGGTAATATCCAACTTTCTCTTGAGACGCATCTTAGTGGAGACGTACAAAGAGAAATTCTTGATTTATGGCCACAATTCCAAAGGGAATGGCAACATCTTGGGAATCTGATGTTAAAAGACCCTGTTTGCCAGCTTGTAAGAAAACTGGATGGGAAGCATATCCACGACTCATAGAAGGCGTTTAAGCCGTTTCTGGACGTAAAACCAGAGGATGATGTGAGCCACAATCACAACTACAATAAATGACTTCTCAGCTTTTGGTTTGATTTGCAATAACTTCATTTCGGTTTAATTTACGTGTTGTTCGATTTGTGCAATTATTCTCGTTTTTTTTTTGCATTGGTCTTTTACGGTTGATTTTTCTCCTCTTTTTGATTTTTTTTCTGAAATCACGCAAAAATCTTTTGTTAGGTTAACATTTTCTTCTGACAGGTCAAATACACTTTCGGCGACATTATCTAACATTTTGTTGGTTGTGTCTCAGTTATAATAAGTGGTTAGCAACCTCTGCAGGTAATATCTCCTAAATTCTACCTTTAAAATTTGACATTGGGGACAATGTCATATTTTAGTAGGGGGTAAGGGACATATTTTGCTAATTTAAAAAAAAAAAATTGTTGTGTTTTAAGCCATTTAGAAGTATTCATTCTGAACAAGGTCTGAGTAAGGGAGACTTGAGACATACCTTGTCAGTTTGATTTAATTTTTCAAAAAAAAAAAAAAAAAACACTATCTGGTCCGTTTATTATCTGCATGTGTTTTACTACTTTCGTGTATGTATTTTTTTTTTTTTGAGTATTAGTATAATCTTGGCAAGCATGTGGATAAAGCAATAGAGTTACAAAGGCTTTGATTAAGTTATCTAGGTTATTTTCAATTTGGTTTTCTGAAAATTGAATATTTTTGATGATCAAATGTCTTTGAGATTGTTTTTGGCAGATCGGTTCGATTTTTGTTGGAATGTGACTATCCAGAAAGCCCCTTATCTTTGCCCCCTTACATTAGGAGCCCATAGGTTGTAAACCTTCGGGTTGGATCCCTAGATATGAACTCCAAAAATTATGCCAAAGTGAACGGATACGATTCCGACCCCCATTCCCTCTTTATACTTTTATGATAATATTTGTGATCATTGGGTTTGGGATTGTGTGTTTCCTTCTTGTTTATTTTGTTATCTTTTGAAATCTGAAAAAAAAAATGGGAATAATGCAAAAGAGGGTAGTTAGAATGAGTGACTGTTTTTAGAGTCGTGAACTTCGAACTTATTGATGCCAAAACAATGTTGTGATGAGTTGAGAAAAAGATGCTAAAAAAAAAGAGCTGATGAAAATTTGTCTTGTTTGATCAATTGAATGAAAACAAAGAAAAAGAAAGTATGGAATCCAATGTGATTTCTAAAAAAAAAAAAAAAAAAAAAAAGAATGATGATTATGAATAGATGTGATTGTGCATAAAAGATGTCCCAATGAGGGCACAAATCAAAACAAAATCACTTGTGCTTAAAAAAAATCAGAATTCAAGATTCGAGGTTCTTCATTATAGAGAGGTTTTTACTTTTCTATTTTCTTTGGATCGAGTCTTTTCTTGCTTTTTGTTTTCTTTTCAAAATATTTATGTTGAACATAGGACTAAGGATGAGTGAGAATGGAAATATTTTGAGAGGATTGATCACATTATTATTATATTTCTTGAGCCTAACTTGTGATAAACCTCAAATTATGTTTGAACATCCCACCCCTCACTTGTCCATAAGCCTCAGATTCATCTCTGTACCGATCAGATTTGTCAAGTTCACTTGTGAACTGCGGTGACAAGAATCTTAGCATGTGTACTTATGAAGCTATAGTTTTCCTAGTCCTCCATGGCTAGCTAAAGTCTCGCCAAGAAGGAAGTTCCTCAATCGTACGGTAATGCCTTCAATTTTAATCTCATTGACCCTTTACTCGAACTTAATATGCCAATGATACTTAATTAGATGCCTTGCCAATTCTTACGCTTGATCTTGCTTGTTTGTTTGAGATCCCTTTAACTTGTTTCCTGTTTATTTTTTCTAGGATTGAGTCGTTGCTAGGGACTAGCAACAATCTAAGTGTGGGGGTGTGATAACTCGTATAATTATATAGTTTTTAGTTATGTTTTATTATTGTTTTGTGTCAAATACGAGTTATTATTGCTTAGTTTAATTGTGTTTATGATCTTTTATATTTTTATGTAATTTGGTGTTTTTCACGAGTTTCTTTGAGTGATTTCAGATTACTAGGTTAAATCAAGAATTAAGGGCAAATCCAATTCAGTTCCAGTTCCGACACCTTTTGCCATATCAGCTATATCTGGAGTTTCACTGAAGCATTAAGGCTGAAATTTTAACAGTGCACAGTTAAGAGGCATATCTTCATGTTTTACACTTCTTGAAACGGAGTCGTTTTCCCTAGCGAAATCAACCATCAAGTTGGCTGATGTGCAATGACGTCTGTGCTGACCAGTTTTGGTATTTTGACCATATCTTCTGATCCACATGAGCAAATGATCTGATTCCAACGGATATGGATCAGTAACTGATAGGGAAATATTTTTCTAGAAGACCATTTGATCAGATCAAGCATCCAACATTGACAAAATCAACCATCAAGCTGGCTAATCAGAATTGTCATACAATATGACGAAAATTGTTAGAAAAATGCACCCACCTATTATACCTACCTTTGAAATTTATAAAGCTTGTCTCTTGTCATTTAGCTCTCCAAAATGTGTATAAATAGAGGGCCTTGGATGAGTACAATGGTACATTGGTAGGATATTAGCCATTGTAATAAAATTCTCTAAGTTTTCTTCTTCTTTCCTTTCTCTAGTTTTCTTTTTCTTTATTTACTTGCTTCTTACATTTCTTTTCATTTTATTCATATCTAGTATGTGTTGCTAATCATATTGTTGAGGTGATGAGGTGAAGCTTTTGGTAAATGCTAAGGTTAGTCTCTTAAACATGAGCTAAAATGAATCATCATTTATAAACACTAGTATAGATAATATTTTCTTTTGGTTTAAAATCATACTTGCAAAGTAGGGATCTTGATTCATTATTGACAATGAAAATGGCACAGTAAATACTTGGTTTCATTACCTTGATTTGCTGTAGACATATACCTTGGCATAAGGAATGCTTGGACTCTTTTGATGAGTTTTGAGGACACCAAATGAACATAATATCATATGCTATGGACGTTGGACAATTTGGACTGAATTGCTAAACCTTCCGATTGGAATCTCCCTTATGTGTGAATTTCAATTGTGTAATAAAACAAGATTAATCTTAGCATAATGATGGTAACTCAATTAAGAGTTGTAAACCCAAGTGCAGGTTATGTTCAAGTAATAAATTCTCGGGTGTCCGAGGTCGAACCACAGGGAAGCGTATTAGTAAGTATAAGTTTATAAATATATAAGAAAAAGAAAAATAAACAAGATATTAGGGAATCAATAACAAAGAAAGTAAACAAGATATTAGAGAACAAAATAAACAAAATAACATAAAAGCAATTAAACAAGATATAAAAAACAATAAGAAAAGATGTTGAGGTTAGAGAATCCACTCTTGGTGTTATGCTAAGATTAATCTTGTTTTATTACACAATTGAAATCCACACATAAGGGAGGTTCCAATCAGAAGGTTTAGCAATTCAGTCCAAATTGTCCAACGTCCATAGCATATGATATTATGTTCATTTGGTGTCCTCAAAACTCATAAAAAGAGTCCAAGCATTCCTTATGCCAAGGTATATGTCTACAACAAATCAAGGTTATGAAACCAAGCATTTACTGTGCCATTTTCCTTGTCAATAACGAATCAAGATCTCTACTTTGCAAGTATGATTTTAAACCAAAAGAAAATATTATCTATACTAATGTTTATAAATGATCATTCATTTTAGCTCAAGTTTAAGAGACTAACCTTAGCATTTACCAAAAGCTTCACATCATCACCTCAACAATATGATTAGCAACACATACTAGATATGAATAAAATGAAAAGAAATGTAAGAAACATAAGTAAAGAAAAAGAAAACTAGAGAAAGGAAAGAAGAAGAAAACTTAGAGAATTTTATTACAATGGCTAATATCCTACCAATGTATCAATGTATCCCAATACTCATCCAAGGCCCTCTATTTATACACATTTTGGAGGGCTAAATGACAAGAGACAAGCTTTACAAATTTCAAAGGTAGGTATAATAGGTGGGTGCATTTTTCTAACAATTTTCGTCATATTGTATGACAATTCTGATCAGCCAGCTTGATGGTCGATTTTGTCAATGTTGGAGGCTCGATCTGATAAAATTGTCTTCTAGAAAAATATACCCCTATAGTTATGGATCCATAGCCGTTGGAATCAGCTCATTTGCTGATGTGGATAAGACGATATGGGCAAAATACGAAAACAGGTAAGCACAGACGTCATTGCACATCAGCCAACTTGATGGTCGATTTCGCTAGGGAAAACGACTCCGTTTCAAGAAGTGTAAAACATGAAAAAGATAGATATGCCTCTTAGCTTTGCACGGCTACAAATTTCAGCCTTATTGCTTCAGTGAAACTCGATATATAGCTGATATGGTAAACGGTGTCGGAACTGGAACTGAACTGGATTTGCCCTTAATTCTAGTAATCTGAAATCACTCAAAGAAACTTGTGAAAAACACCAAATTACATAAAAATATAAAAGATCATAAACACAATTAGACTAAACAATAATAACTCGTATTTGACACAAAACAATAATAAAACATAACTAAAAACTATATAATTATACGAGTTATCACCCCCCCACACTTAGATTGTTGCTAGTCCCTAGCAACGACTCAATAAAAATAAAATAAGAAAATCTAATCTAATCCATTTTCGTAGGAAATCACGGTGGTACTTAGCATGTGACACAAGCCTTTAAACCCCTAGGTGTCCCTAGTGGACGAGTTTAGTCTCGTGAGGGTTTACTAGGACGATACCCACAAACATTGAAGACATAAGAAAAACTAAAAATAATAATTATAACTAATCCTTTCAATATAAATGAGAGATAATCATTGGACAAGTCTTAAAAACTAATCAATAGCTTAAAGAAATTCACAAAAAATCTTGCTTGAATGTAAACAGTTTGAGTTAAGCCATTATTAACATAACATATTTCAATCAAAATAGTGTATATTCAAACTTAATCTCAACTTCTCACATGGGATACTCTCTTGATTTTCACTCTTTAAAGTAGTGGTAAAGTGTTTACACTCAATCAATCTCATGAAAACACTTCTACCATATGCTTGCTTGTCCACCTATTCTCCACTATTTAGATCATACAACTTCATAAATCAAGAGGTCTTTATTCAAGGTTGTAATGGGGCCAAAGGGTTATAATGTGGTTAAAGAACAAAAGGATAAAGATATCACAAAGGTTCCAAAGAGTTCATAGAGTTTAGAGACATAATAAGATCATACAAATAAAACTTCTCAAAACTCTTATAAAGCACATAATAACATAGGCTAAATATTCATGTTGAGCCTTTGCATCATTCTAACCAACTTTGTAACATCTTTTTCTAGAAGTTCAAGAGAAGATTTTTTTTTTTTTTTTTAATATGGGAATGTATTTGACAATGATCCCTTTCTTTTTCTCTTGACTTTTTCTTTTCTTCCCCCACACTTATCTTTTGTTTCTAACCCAAATTTTCAACTAAAAATATCCCTTGTTTTTTTTGCAATATGTCTCAAAATATAAAATCCATCTTTAGAACAAGGGTAAGGATATAAGTATATTTAGGCTAGGTGTAAGTTGTGGTTACCAATAAAACAGCATATTTAATGTAGGCTCAAATTGGCTCACTAGTGGGGATGTTCTCTTAGAACATTAATAATGGATGGCTGTTTGGCTCTGGTTATAATCCTAACGCCTCTATCATATTCATGTTGTCACATGTATCAATATAGTCTCAAACAGTTTAAAGCAAGTTCTGGAGAATCATGTAATCATAAGAGCACTCAAGAAAGAAATTAGATTGATTTGTATAATGCATCAATCATTATAGGCTCAAAAACTCACAAGGATGATTATACAAGTCAGATTAAGTCTAAACATGCTTCTTTCTCAATCAACATATCATATTAACATTGGCTCATAAAAAAGGTTGATATCAAGCTCAATTCTCATGAAAATCTTCTCACTAATAAATATGTTTTAGACTTATGCAATTCATATCTCATTATAGTATTGAAAGTAACTAAAACACACTAAAAACACACTAAGCCTAAACATGTTTTTTTTTTTTTTTTTTTTTTTTTTTTTTTGAAGATTAAATCAAACTGACAAGGTATGTCTCAAGTCTCCCTTACTCAGACTTTGTTCAGAATGAATACTTCTAAATTGCTTAAAACACAACAATTTTTTTTTTTAGCAAAATATGTCCCTTACCCCCTACTAAAATATGACATTGTCCCCAATGTCAAATTTTAAAGGTAGAATTTAGGAGATATTACCTGCAGAGGTTGCTAACCACTTATTATAACTGAGACACAACAAACAAAATGTTAGATAATGTCACAAAGACAAAGTGCAATCCACTCCTTGCTCGTCCATATCTCTTTTTCTTTTTCCGAGCGTTTGCGAAACAACCGTAGCAGATAAACACTCATAAGCTTGTAGCTTTTTGAGTAAATCTTCAATGGTTGTAGCAGAAATTATGGTTCTCCTTGCCTCTGAAAACATGAATCCATTATCCACAGCATTATCTAAATATGAAAGCAAATTACTAAAATAACCATTAATATTAAGCAAACCAATGGGTTTCTTATTTGTGACCAAAGATGACCAAGAAGCCACGCAAGCTATTTCTTCCAATGTACCCAGACCTCCTGGTAAAGCAATGAATGCATCGGCAGAATGGTACATGATTGTCATCCGTTCAGGGATACTCCAGACTTGTATTTCCTTACCCACGGTAGGTCCACAAAAATCTGTGAATAGTTTTGGCACGATTCCTAGAACTGGACTTCCTCCGGCGTGTGCTGCTGTAGCGACTGCTCCCATTAAACCCGTACTACCGCCTCCATAAATCAAGTGGATCTTTTGTTGGGCAAGTATTACTCCAACTCTTATGGCTTCATCAGCGAATATGTTATTTTTCCCTGGATAAGCACCTCCAAAGACACAAATTTTTTTAATGCGCTGGGACGAAGTGCTTTCCATTTTTTTTCTTTTTCGAGTGCCTGAAAGAGAATGAGTACATGGTGTAATATATAGAGGACTGAGTAGTGAATCAGACAAGAGTAATAATGTCGCCGAAAGTGTATCTGACCTGTCAGAAGAAAATGTTAACCTAACAAAAGATTTTTGCGTGATTTCAGGAAGAAAATCAAAAAGAGAAGAAAAATCAACCGTAAAAGTCAAAAGTAATAATGTCGCCGAAAGTGTATTTGGCATCTTCCTCTGGTTTTACGTCCAGAAACGGCTTAAACGCCTTCTATGAGTCGAGGATATGCTTCCTATCCAGTTTTCTTACAAGCTGGCAAACAGGGTCTTTTATCATCAGATTCCCAAGATGTTGCCATTCCCTTTGGAATTGCGGCCATAAATCAAGAATTTCTCTTTGTACGTCTCCACTAGGATGCGTCTCAAGAGAAAGTTGGATATTACCCAAATTCTCCTTACTCAGTCCATCCTTAATGAATTCAATTTTATCATCTCGATTAGAGGACGGAATCCCAATAGAACGACATTTACCGTTACACGTCCATCGTGCACACTTGTGGCAATTTGAACTCATGCGCTTTGCTCGTCGCTTCTTTGCAAAAGTGCTTCTACCTGTACCTGGTAAATGCAAAACAGGAATATATTCATCTTCACGTACCTTGGCTTCAATTATCCAACGTATGTCTTCAGGAATCCCTTTGTGCATAAGCATTCTTAATCTTTCAAATCGAACTTGGTAAAGCTTCAGTAAAATATTTCGAGGAAAAGGAGGAAATCGTTTCTACAATCTTTTGAGAATATCATCCATTCTGAAAAAAATGAAAAAGAAATTGAAAGAGAAATTTATATACAATATCAGTTTTGTGGGTAGCTGATAGGACCGACTTAAATAATCACGGAGTACCGTTATCCGCCATTTAACCAGGGTAAAAAAAATGTATATATTTTTTTTTGAAGATTAGTAAAAATTATATTTACATCTAGTTATTTTCAAAACAAGGATCAGAAAGAAAAACAACCTCTTCTTGAGTAACATGATTTTCCAAAAAGAGTTTGAGTCTTTGTCCATTTACCTTGAATACGTTACCATTTTGAGGATTCTCAATGTCAACTGCTCCATAATGATACACATGCTTAACCACAAATGGGCCAGTCCATCTTGATCTCAACTTACCAGGAAATATGTGAAGTCTAGAATTATAAAGTAGAACTTTTTGCCCAACATCAAATGTTTTTCTTGAAATTAACTTGTCATGAAAGGCTTTAGTTCTTTCTTTATGAATTTTAGAATTCTCATATGCATCATTTCTGAGTTCCTCAAGTTCATTTATTTGTAATTTTCGTAAATTAGAAGCGTCATCAAGGTTTGAGTTGAAAATTTTAATGGCCCAATATGCTTTATGCTCAAGTTCCACAGGTAAATGACAAGGTTTTCCATAAACTAGCCTATAAGGAGACATTCCCAATGCTGTTTTAAAAGCTGTTCGATAGGCCCATAATGCATCGTTAAGTCTAAGAGACCAATCTTTGCGATTTGGATTAACCGTCTTTTCCAAAATTTGTTTAATCTCCCTATTTGCTAATTCTACCTGTCCATTTGTCTGCGGGTGATAAGGGGTTGCAACTTTGTGTGTAATGGCATATTTCTTCATTAATGTTTCAAAAACCTTGTTGCAAAAATGTGTTCCCCCATCGCTTATGATAGATCGAGGAATTCCAAATCGACTCAAAATATTTTCTTTTAAAAATTTAATCACTGTTTTGTGATCATTATTTCGACATGGAATTGCCTCTATCCACTTTGAAACATAATCTATTGCAACTAAAATGTATAAGAAACCAAAAGATGGTGGAAATGGTCCCATGAAATCAATACCCCAACAGTCAAAAATTTCAATTACAAGAATTGGGTTCAAAGGCATCATGTTTCTTTTCGAAATGGAACCTAATTTTTGACAACTTTCACATGACTTGCAAAAATTATGTGCATCTTTGAATAAAGTTGGCCAGTAAAATCCACACTGTAAAATTTTTGCAGCAGTTTTCTTTGATGAAAAATGACCACCACATGCCTCAGAATGACAAAACTTAATTACACTACTTACCTCATTGTCGGGAATGCATCTTCGAAAAATCTGATCAGGACAATATTTGAACAAGTAAGGGTCATCCCAATAGAACTTCTTTACCTCATTCAGAAACTTTCTTTTATCTTGGGTGCTCCATTGAGAAGGAATTTTTCCTGTAGCAAGAAAATTAGCAATGTCAGCAAACCAAGGTGTCGTGGAGACAATTAGAAGTTGTTCATCAGGAAAAGTATCATTTATTGGTGAGGTTCCAAAAGATTCATCACAAACAAGTCTTGATAAATGATCAGCCACCACATTTTCTACTCCTTTTTTATCTCGAATGGTGATGTCAAATTCTTGCAGCAAAAGGATCCACCTCAGCAACCTAGGTTTTGCATCCTTCTTAGAGAGAAGATATTTTAAAGCTGCATGATCACTAAAGACAACAATTGATGATCCAACAAGGTAAGATCTGAATCTATCCAATGCAAAAACAACTGCAAGTAATTCCTTTTCTGTAGTGGAATAATTCATTTGGGCTCTATTTAAAGTTTTACTTGCATAGTAAATTACATGTGGTTTATTATCTTTCCTTTGTCCTAACACAGCACCAACAGCATAGTTACTAGCATCACACATTATTTCAAATGGTAAAGACCAATCAGGAGATCTCATAATAGGAGCAGTAGTGAGCATATTTTTGAGTTTTTCAAAAGCATCTTCACAATCTTTAGTCCATTCAAATGCAGTGTCTTTCATTAAAAGATTACATAGAGGTTTAGATATCGTGCTAAAATCTTTTATGAATCTTCTATAAAAACCTGCATGTCCCAAGAATGACCTAATGTCCTTTACTGTCTTTGGTGTGGGTAGATTAGCAATCAATTCAAGTTTTGACTTGTCTACCTCAATCCCTTTTGCAGAAACAATGTGACCTAGTACAATACCTTTAGTGACCATGAAATGACATTTTTCCCAATTAAGAACAAGATTTTTTTCTTCACACCTAATCAATACATTTTTCAAATTGGCTAAGCAATCATCAAATGAATCACCAGAAACAGAAAAATCATCCATGAAAATCTCAAGATTACGTTCAATCATGTCACTAAAAATACTAAGCATGCATCTTTGAAATGTGGCAGGGGCGTTACATAATCCAAATGGCATTCTACGATATGCAAAAGTACCAAAAGGACATGTAAAAGTGGTTTTCTCTTGGTCCTCAAGTGCAATCGCAATTTGATTATACCCAGAATATCCATCTAGAAAACAATAAAACTCATGCCCTGCAACTCTTTCTAAGATTTGATCCATGAAAGGCAAAGGGAAATGATCTTTCCTCGTTACTGAGTTAAGTTTCCTATAGTCAATGCACATGCGCCAACCAGTAACAGTCCTAGTTGGAATTAATTCATTGTTTTCATTTTTAACTACAGTAACTCCAGATTTCTTAGGTACGACTTGAGTAGGACTTACCCATTTGCTATCAGAGATAGGATAAATGATTCCATTATCTAGAAGTTTAATGACTTCATTTCTCACTACTTCTTTCATATTAGGATTAAGCCTTCGTTGCATTTGTCTAGAGGGTTTAGCATTTTCCTCTAAATAAATATTATGTGTGCAGATTAATGGGCTTATTCCCTTTATGTCAGCTAAGGTCCATCCTAATGCATTTTTGTGCATCTTCAAAAGTTGTAACAACTTACCTTCTTGTAGTTTATCAAGATGTGAAGAAATTCTGACTGGAAAAGTTTCATTCTCACCCAAAAAGGAATATTTTAGCTCGGATGGCAATGGTTTTAAATCCAGCTTGGGTGGTTCAATAGTTGATGGTACAGTGACATTTGTGAGTGATGGAAGTTCCTCAAACTTTTGTTTCCAACAATGCTTATCCTGAAAAGAATTTAACAAAGAATCAGTGTGTGAAATTTTTGAAGCATTATCAAACTCACATTCAATTAAATAAGCTTCTAAAGGATCATGGAATGTGGTAGTGGTGAGATGTTCATGAACAAGTTCTTCAATGAAATCCACTTCATGTACTTCTGAATTATCACCAGGTTGCTTACAAATGTTGAACACATTTAATTCTAAAGTCATATTTCCAAAAGAAATGTTCAACATACCATTCCTGCAATTTATCAGAGCATTAGAAGTTGCAAGAAATGGACGGCCTAATATAACAGGAATTTGAACATTTGGATTTGAAACAGGATGTGTGTCCAAAACAATAAAATCAATAGGGAAGTAAAAATTATCAATTTGAACCAAAACATCTTCAACTATCCCTCGAGGAAATTTTACAGAACGATCAGCTAGTTGAAGTGTAACAGGTGTTTCCTTGAGTTCACCTAAACCTAACTGTTGATAAACAGAAAAAGGCAAAAGATTAACACTAGCACCAAGATCAAGCAATGCACGTTCTATTCTAGTGTTTCCAATGATGCATGAGATTGTTGGACATCCAGGATCTTTGAATTTTGGTGGAGTAAGGTGCTGAATGATTGAGCTCACACTTTCCGTCAGAAATGCTTTCTTTTGTACATTATGTTTCCTTTTAACTGTGCACATGTCCTTCAAAAATTTAGCATAAGATGGAACTTGTTTGATTGCATCCAATAAAGGAATGTTAATCTTAACTTGTTTGAAAAGTTCATAAATTTCTGCATTTTGATTCAAATTCTTTATTGTTTGCAACCTTTGAGGAAAAGGAGCAGGATGCATACCTTTTTCTTTGTCCAAATTTTCAAGAAGTTCAGACTTACCATCATCCTTACCATTACTTTTCGGAGGGGAAGGAGGATCTTGGTCTTTTGATGGAATGTTTTTGTCAATTGCCTTTCCACTTCGAAGAGTTGTGATAGAACTGGCATTTTCCCGTTGAGTTTCATTGGAGCAAGAAACAAGACATTGAGTAGAAGGGTTAGGCTGAGGTTGAGCAGGAAACTTACCTTTTTCTTGAGTGCGTACTGAAGCTGTCAATGTGGACAAGGTGTTTTTGATCTCATTGATGTCATGTGAAGTCTGGTTATTCACATTTGCTTGTGTTTGCATGAATGCTTGCAATGTCTCTTCCAAGGTTTGTACACGTGAAGGTTGATAGGAAAAAGTGTTGCCCGACTTTTGAGATTGTGGTACCTGAACATGATTATTATTCCGCCAACTGAAGTTGGGATGATTTCTCCATTCAGGGTTATACGTTTCAGAGTAAGGAGAAGGAAAAGGCTTTTTAAATGTGTTTATGGAATTTACTTGATCATGCAACGCTTCTTTAAGAATGGGAATGTTTGGACATTCAGAAGTGGGGTGTCCCATGATTTCACAAATTCCACAACTTTATTCATTTTTAACCGTTTTGACTTCTTTTACTTCTCTAAGTTCCATGGCTTCAATCTTTCTAGCCAAATTAGCTACTTTAGCTTTTATCTCATCTTCTTGACTAAAATGATATTTACCTCTGTTAGAAACAAGATTAGATCTATTGGAACTTTCAGAGGAATTATCTGTGTGCCAGGCTTGAGAGTTATCTGCCAAATGGTCTAGGTAGTCAAAGGCTTCTTCAGGTTCTTTTTCTAGAAACTCACCGTTACACATTGTTTCAACAAATTGTTTAGTTTCGGGAGTTAAACTTTCATAAAAGAAACTAATAAGACGCCATTTTTCAAAACCATGATGTGGACAAGAACTTAACAAATCTTTAAAACGCTTCCAGCACTGAAAAAATGCTTCATTTTGATTTTGATTGAAATTTTGAATCTGTCTTTTCAAAGCAGTAGTTTTATGTGCTGGGAAAAATTTCTTTAGAAACTCAGTTTGTAATTCTTGCCATGTGCCAATTGACCTTGGTTTTAAATTATGAAGCCAAATTTTTGCTTTATCTTTTAAAGAAAAAGGAAATAATTTTAGCTTGACAATTTCATTTGTACATTGTTGGTCATTAAAGGTGACACATACATCTTCGAAGTCTTTTAGAAACGAGTAAGCACTTTCCGATTCTAACCCATGGAAATTTGGAAGCAAAGCTATCATACCTGGTTTAAAACAAAAGTTGTTTGCATTGAGAGGAAAAATAAAACAAGAGGGTGATGAGCTTCGAGTTGGTTGCAAGTAGTCACGCATGGTGCGTACTTGTCTGTTCTTATCTTCAGCATGAACACTTTCATTGTCAGCCATGGTAGGAGTTGTATTAGAAAGATTACCTGAAAAAGTTTCACAATAAAATCTAACTAAACGACGAGATCTAAAATCACGTCGCCAAACAAGCATAAAACAAAGTTAATATACAAATTAGGCGGTATAACCAGCCAAACAAAATAAATATACTAAATTAGGCGGTATAACCAGCCAATAAAAATAAATATATACAAAATTAGGCGGTATAACCAGCCAATAAAAATAAATATATACAAAATTAGGCGGTATAACCAGCCAATAAAAATAAATATACTTATAAACTTATATACTTAGTATTGCTTCCCCGGCAACGGCGCCAAAAACTTGATGGTAACTCAATTAAGAGTTGTAAACCCAAGTGTAGGTTATGTTCAAGTAATAAATTCTCGGGTGTCCGAGGTCGAACCACAGGGAAGCGTATTAGTAAGTATAAGTTTATAAATATATAAGAAAAAGAAAAATAAACAAGATATTAGGGAATCAATAACAAAGAAAGTAAACATGATATTAGAGAACAAAATAAACAAAATAACATAAAAGCAATTAAACAAGATATAAAAAACAATAAGAAAAGATGTTGAGGTTAGAGAATCCACTCTTGGTGTTATGCTAAGATTAATCTTGTTTTATTACACAATTGAAATCCACACATAAGGGAGGTTCCAATCGGAAGGTTTAGCAATTCAGTCCAAATTGTCCAACGTCCATAGCATATGATATTATGTTCATTTGGTGTCCTCAAAACTCATAAAAAGAGTCCAAGCATTCCTTATGCCAAGGTATATGTCTACAACAAATCAAGGTTATGAAACCAAGCATTTACTGTGCCATTTTCCTTGTCAATAACGAATCAAGATCTCTACTTTGCAAGTATGATTTTAAACCAAAAGAAAATATTATCTATACTAATGTTTATAAATGATCATTCATTTTAGCTCAAGTTTAAGAGACTAACCTTAGCATTTACCAAAAGCTTCACCTCATCACCTCAACAATATGATTAGCAACACATACTAGATATGAATAAAATGAAAAGAAATGTAAGAAACATAAGTAAAGAAAAAGAAAACTAGAGAAAGGAAAGAAGAAGAAAACTTAGAGAATTTTATTACAATGGCTAATATCCTACCAATGTATCAATGTATCCCAATACTCATCGAAGGCCCTCTATTTATACACATTTTGGAGGGCTAAATGACAAGAGACAAGCTTTACAAATTTCAAAGGTAGGTATAATAGGTGGGTGCATTTTTCTAACAATTTTCGTC
Source organism: Fremontodendron californicum (assembly GCA_030761205.1). Lineage (NCBI taxonomy): Eukaryota > Viridiplantae > Streptophyta > Magnoliopsida > Malvales > Malvaceae > Fremontodendron > Fremontodendron californicum. Next base: position 8,071,160 of record JAULJL010000007.1, on the reverse strand, counting down.
ATATTGTATGACAATTCTGATCAGCCAGCTTGATGGTCGATTTTGTCAATGTTGGAGGCTCGATCTGATAAAATTGTCTTCTAGAAAAATATACCCCTATTAGTTATGGATCCATAGCCGTTGGAATCAGCTCATTTGCTGATGTGGATAAGACGATATGGGCAAAATACGAAAACAGGTCAGCACAGACGTCATTGCACATCAGCCAACTTGATGGTCGATTTCGCTAGGGAAAACGACTCCGTTTCAAGAAGTGTAAAACATGAAAAAGATAGATATGCCTCTTAGCTTTGCACGGCTACAAATTTCAGCCTTATTGCTTCAGTGAAACTCGAGATATAGCTGATATGGTAAACGGTGTCGGAACTGGAACTGAACTAGATTTGCCCTTAATTCTAGTAATCTGAAATCACTCAAAGAAACTTGTGAAAAACACCAAATTACATAAAAATATAAAAGATCATAAACACAATTAGACTAAACAATAATAACTCGTATTTGACACAAAACAATAATAAAACATAACTAAAAACTATATAATTATACGAGTTATCACATAACACCAAGAGTGGATTCTCTAACCTCAACATCTTTTCTTATTGTTTTTATATCTTGTTTAATTTCTTTTATGTTATTTTGTTTATTTTGTTCTCTAATATCTTGTTTATCTTGTTTTGTTGTTGATTCCCTAATATCTTGTTTACTTTCTTTTTCTTATATAATTATAAACTTATACTTACTAATACGCTTCCATGTGGTTCGACCTCGGACACCCGAGAATTTTTTACTTGAACATAACCTGCACTTGGGTTTACAACTCTTAATTGAGTCTCCATCAAGTATGAAAATGAAGGAAGGATTTTTTATTCCAATCAAGGTGGTAAATCGAGTGAAGGTGTCATTGAGGAGGAAGCTTTACATGGACTTGAAAGGTGTGTAGTAGGCAAAGCAAAGGGAGTGTTCGATAGTGCCTGGTTATTAGAAAACTTCCATAGACTACCAGGAATATTTGGATTTTATGTTATGGAATTCCGATTCAAGCATGGAACTTATCTACTTTTCAGAATATAGAAAAAATTTGGGGCAAATTTTTACAGGTGGATTTTAAAACGCTAAGCTTGTCGAAATTCATTAGAGGAGCGATCAATATCAAACAAGTGAACAATACAGAATTGATGAGATTATTACTGTGAATTGCGGCGATAAGAAATTTTCAGTTAGAGTTTCAGAAATAGATTTTAATCCAGAGTATGCGGAGGCTCTGTTCCAGGAATGTTACGATCCACTGGCTAGCCCGTGGGGTGGCTGGTCAAATTGTCATGGTGGTTCTAATGATGGAGTTTCGATGGAGAAGGAGAATAGTTTAGAAGTGGAATAATCTTGTAGACCAAACGAGGGGAATATCACAGCCGGTGAAAGGATAAAGGTTGATAGTAGATGCAGGGTAATTGTTATCGAAGAGAGTAATGAGAGAGAGGTAGAAGCTGACATGGAGTCTTTATTGTCGGGTGATTTGTGCAGTTAGGAGAGAGAAGAGGCTCTTCCCATGGAGGGGGTTGATACTAATATTGTTGATACAAATAGGCCGATTTAGGAGATTAGGAGTGATAGAAATGGGGCCTCTGAAGATCTTGGTGTTTCGGCAAAATGTGGTAAGGGAAAGGCCCTAAATGTGAGTCCCTTTAAAGGCTAGCTTTTGAATCTGGTGATGACAGTTCTATTAAGTTGAGGGAGGAAAGGTGTGAGATTATTTTAAAGTCTGATCAGAGGAAAAAGGGAAATAGAGTGGTGGGTAGGAAAATAAAAATCTAGATGATTTGGAGGATGAATAGTTCTCCAAGCTTGATCGAAAGGCCAAATCAAGAAAAAAGAGGAGTAAATTTTCTATAAAGAAAAGGAGGTCAGCAGAAATGGAACAAAGTAAAGTGGTTAACGATTCACTATCTGAAGGTGATTTTAGAGATATGAGGAAAATTTCGAGGAGGATGCGACAACGATGTGGTCTTTGGGCAAAAGGTTGGGTTGTTATGTGAATTGTGAGGATGATATGGTGTAGAGAGACTCATAGAGCTGAACTCTCGTAGATAGGTTAGTGATCGACCAGGTGAATTTCACTTCCACGATATGATTTGTGTTATATTTTTATTATGGTGGTTTATTAGGGGTGGGAAGAATAGTTGTTAAATATGAAAATTCGTAGTTGGAATATTCGTGGATTGGGGAGTCTCTCTATATGTTCTATTATGAAGAAATTGATATTTGATTACAAGCTGGAATGTATTATGATTCAAGAGACAATGATAGAGATATTGGAAGAAGGAAAAATACTCAGTTTCTGAAACAATAGAAATTTTGGGTGAAATTTTGTTAATGCAAGGGAGGTCTGGAGGTTTAGTAATGGTGTGAATAAGAGTTATTCTGAGCATGTGAGTAGTTGCTGATACGAAGATTTCTGGTTGTTAAGGGAAGATGGGTTTATTAAAATTTTGAATGTATTATTTGTAATGTATATGTTCCATGTGATGTGATGGATAAGAGAGTGTTATGGGAAGAAATTTTGAAAGTTAAAACCGTGCTAGGGGTATTGGTGCATTTTGGGTGATTTTATACAGTTTGAATGGAGTCTGAAAAAAAGGGTGCTCAGTGGGGGGAGTGGAGAGATATGAGTTTAGACATTTTAAGGTGTTTGATGGTTGGTTAGATAATAAGAAGATTCTTAAAGTATATTTAGGAGGAATGGAAGGATATGGGTAAGTGTGGTCTTGCTGGGTTTAATCTAAAAATTTAACTTAGTAAGACAAACTCTGTTGAAAAAGTGGAATAGAGAAGAATAGAGAGGAATTTGGTAACATAGATTTAAAATTTTCAAATCTTGAGGAGCGGGTTGATTTCTTTGATAGGCTAGGAGATGGCAAAGATCTCGTTCCAGTAGAGAGTGAGGAAAAGAAGAAAGTGCAGCTGGAGATATGGGAGGCAGTTAAGATTTGAGAGGCTATGTCAATTTGTTTTAAAGAGGGTTGCTTCTGATAAAAAAAAAGGAAGGAACATGGTGAGGCAACCATGTTGACTATTTGTTTTTCGATGATTATAATGTTGGAAACATGATTGTTATAAATAGAATTAAGAGATTCAAGTTTGATATTGTGGGAGAATTAAGTTATAAAGTTAGAGTAGTTGGAAACGTGCTGAGGCAAGCATCCTGGAATTAAAATCTATAAAGAAAAGAGCATGGAGCCTTGACAAAGATAAGAAGTTGATTGTTATAATGAGATGTGGTATTTTTTCTGAGTATTGATTCGATAGATGTGGTGTCTTTTGGTAGAGTTGTATTGTTCTGCATTTCGTTCCTCACTTGAAGACTACCTTCACCTCCTGTAGTAATGAAACTCATTTTGCATAGAGGTTTCAGATTTTTGGATTATATTCTGAAGGTGATTGCTTGTGAATAGATGTTCTGCCATCATGTTCAAGTTATTTGGGTGTTGTCTCTTCTATGTTGTTTGCTTTTATTAGGGACCATTGTTGGTTTGTTGTCTGTAGTTGTTTGCTGCCAGTTGTGTTTAGTGATTATTTTCTTTGTTTTTTGGTTGCTTTTAAGATTTTTTGGATTTGAGATAGTGTAGGGTAATGTTTCGTTTTGGTGAGGTTTCTGATGGTTGTGCTAGTTAGTTCTAGCCTTGTAACCATTTGGTTGATTAATAAATTTTATTTGATTTAGCAAAAAAAAAAAAAGAAAAAGAAATGACAGTATCTATGACTTAGCAAAAAAATAATGACATATTTTTACGGGTAAGAAAAGGATTTGGATAAAAAAAATTATGTTTTTCTAAATTCCACTTGAGTAAAAAACTTTGACACGTCATCATTTTTTTTCTTCAAGTCATCTTTTTTTGTGAGTTTCACATGCCCATGTCAGCATTAAATGGTTTTACTTTAACACTGTTACCAATTTTACTTTTTTGCACCAATTTCAAACGTATAAGGATTAAATTACTCACTTCTATAATACAGGGACTAAAATGCACTATTGACTATAGCACAAGGACTGTTTGAGTACTTTAACCATCCAAATCAACTGTAATAGATTTGTTATAATGTTATAGAATGCATCAGAATTACAGTATATTTTTTTGAAGACTTTATTTTGTAGAGAATTTGATACCCTTAAAATTCACATTATATATATATACACGATCAACGTATACTGATATAAAATTAATTAATTTTACATGCTTTCATAATTTCGTGTGCAATTGATATTTTAATAAATCGACCGTTAAATTTAGAAATATAATTGCACTTGTCGTGTATGTAAAGTTTTGAATCGATCCGATATCTATAATATCATGTTGATAAAGAATACCACATTTATATATATATATATTAAATGGTTAAATTTTTTTTACATCAAATAAATAGTTAAATATTTTTAATTTATTTGAAATTTGACGTGTATGATTTACGTGAATAGAGTGATAAGTGCTTAATTTCATACATTTTCATATATTATTTCCTTATACTTTGTGCTTTAATTATTAAGTTCCTTGACATTTTTCTATAATTTTGTGAATTATAGGTATTTAGAAAGAGATGAAGTCAAAACATGTCAAATATGATGTTAAAGAGCTTATAAAGTCACGATCATAAGATGAAAAAAGACTTGGGAGTCAAAAAGATCAAATTCTTAGTGCAAAGCAATCAGGCAGATTTGACCTTCGGAGTTTGTTGCTAAGAAATCATGATGTTAAAGTTTTTATTTAAAGAAACTTCCTGCTTGACTTTGGAAGATGACTTGAATACCTTTCCAACGATAGTTTACACGCCCAAATCGGACACGAAATGGTCACCCAAATCAGTCAAAAAAGTGCGAGAAGATACAATAGCCAAAGAAACCGAAGACAGCAAGTCGGCGCCGCAGTGCCCCACAAATCAGTAAGTTGGCGCCGGCCGAGTTGCCCAAAGAACGAAAAAACAGCAAAAAATCAAAAAACTGCAAAATTTGCAATTTTCTACCTCCTAGCTTCATTGATCAGCAAGAAAGGGTTTTCAAGATTTTAAAACTCTATAAATACCATATTTTGAGCCACAAACTAGGGGATGTTTTTTATTATTATCAATATTCTTCTTCTTCTCTATTTTCTTAGTTTTATTTTAGTTTTCTTCTTAGTTTTTTTTTAATATTCATGTTTATGTTAACTATGCCTATGCAAGGCTAAACTTCTTTTTGGTTAAGGGTGATTTCAAAGCCCTAGACATGTTGTATAAGTGATTTTTAGATTTTATCTATCATTAATTTTCTATCAAAGTTGATTATGTTCTTCCATTCAAATTGTTCATGATGTTGTCTTGATTTGTTTAGGATGAAAACTAGATAGAAGTTGATAATTGTCTATTGCTAGTTTAGGAGTCTTGATCCGTGTAATTGTCTTGATTTCCTATTCATAAGTGGCAATTTGTGATTAATGATTATGGTCAAGTTTTCGATAATTGCAAAGTGGAACATAACATAGGTTAAACAATCCGAGCTTATGTGTTTGTTACCTAGATCAACCTATCTTTCTCATCATAAAGCTGCCATTACATTAAATCTAGGAGCTTATTCTAGGTTGTCTAGTGGTTAGAGATTAAATAGAGAGCTTGTTCTATTTAACGACGAACTAAGGAAAGATTGGGGTAACAGAGTTTGTTGTTATCTACGGTTGATAATTTTGATAGTTAATTGATGTTGATAGATCTGATTATTGATTCTCAATGATGTCTAGTGGTGGATAATGAAAACTTAACCATATTTCTCTTATCTTTGATTTCATCTTACTTATTTGCTTCTTACTTTTCTTGTTTGCTTTAGTTTTAAAACATCTCAAAATTTTCCTTTTTACTTTTGTTTTCTTTGAATCTAATTTCTAAGCCAATAATTTATAAATTGAAAACCAATCCCTGTGGACTCGACCCTTGTTGACTACTATACTTACAATTGATCTTTTTAGTGCAAGGTTAAATAAGATACACTCTATTGGGTGCATCAAGTTTTTTGCGCCGTTGCCGGGGATTGCTTTATCTAGTTTTTAGTTATTTGGTTTATTCTTATTTTATGTTTTAATTAGTTTATTCTCTTGTTTTCTTTTTCAGTGAATGTCCTAATCTCCCAAAAAAGAAGAACCTCACTTAGGACTTAGGAGAATTCGGGAATTCATAGCTTCCACCCATAGAACAAACGAAGAGTTGATCCAAACCATCCAAGAGGAACAAGGAGAGATGGCTGCTGACAACCGAACTCTCAAGGAGCTAGCTGCTCCGGACTTGGGTCAACAACCATTATGCATTGAATATGATAATATTGAGGTAGCTTTTGAATTAAAATCTGGTTTGATTCATCTTCTCCCAACTTTTCATGGTTTTGCAGGAGAGGATCCAAATAAGCATGCCGAGGAATTCCATGTAGTTTGCTCAAGTATGAGGCCAACTAGGGTCACGGAAGAGCAAATTAAGTTGAGAGCCTTCCCATTCTCTCCAGCTGATTCGGCAAAGGATTAGCTCTACTATCTATCATCCGGGACCATAACTACATGGAATGGTATGAAGAAAGCATTCTTGGAAAGGTATTTCCTAGCATCTAAGGCTGGCAACATTAGAAAAGAGATATGTGGGATTCGACAATACAACGGAGAGTCCTTATATGAATATTGGGAGAGGTTCAAGAAACTTTGTGCATCATGTCTACACCATCAGATAAGTGAACAACTTCTCATCCAATATTTCTACGAAAGACTCATACCCATGGAGAGAAGTATGATAGATGCAGCAAGTGGGGGAGCTCTAGTTGATAAAACTCCCAGAGCTGCTAGATCTCTCATCTCCAACATGGCAGCCAACTCCCAACAATTCTCAATGAGACAAGATCCACCACCACAACCCAAGAAAGTCAATGAGGTAAGTACATCATCCCTTGAACAAACAATTTCTCAACTGACTTCTCTTGTGCAACAATTGGTTGTAGGTAATATATAGCAAATTAAGACTTGTGGCATATGTTCTACCATGGGGCATCAAACTGATATGTGCCAAACACTACAAGAGGATACTAATGAACATGTGAATGCCATGGGTGGATTTTAGAACCAAACAAGGAAGTATGATCCCTACTCTAACACTTACAATACAAGATGGAGGGATCATTCAAACTTCAATTATGGAAGAAACCAATCACAAGCTGCTCCTCCACCATTTGACAATAGACCACCGGGTTTTCAACAAAGGGTTCAACAATCATATCAAACCCGACAACAAGTGCCACCCAATCAAAATTCAGGTGCTTCTCTTGAAGATCTTGTTAAAACCCTTTCTACTAATAAAATTCAATTTCAATAGAAAACAAAGGCATTGCAACAGGAAACAAACAGACAAATGGCAACAAGGATGAGTCAATTAGAGATTCGAATGGGGCAAATGGAAACAATAATAAGTCAAATGCAAGCAAGAGATTCCAGGAAATTACCTTCCCAAACTATAGTGAATCCTAGAGAACATGTGAATGCCATAACTCTAAGAAGTGGGAAACAGCTTGAGACACCACAAAAGGATAGTGCTCAAAGGGAGGACAACACCAATGCATCATCTTCACATCCCAATGAGCCACTAGAAAAGGTAACTCCTAAACCATCTTTTCCTTCTTATATAACTCCTCCACCTTTTCTTAGCAGGTTATCAAAGTCCAAGAAGGAGGAGCAAGAGAAGGAAATTTGGGAAACCTTCCGAAAATTAGAGGTGAACATTTCTTTACTAGATGTCATAAAGCAAGTGCCCTTTATGCAAAGTTCTTGAAAGAATTGTGCACATCTAAATGGAAGCTCAAAGGTAATGAGAATGCAAGTATGGGAGAGAATGTCTCGGCTGTTCTTTAAAAGAAACTCCCACCTAAATGCAAGGATCCAGGTATGTTCACCATTCCTTGTAAAATAGGCAACACCAGGTTTGCACAGCTATGCTGGACTTAGGAGTATCTATCAATGTTATGCCATATTCAATTTATGCTTATTTGAAACTAGGACCATTAAAAGAAACCGATGTTATTTTATAACTCGCTGATCGTTCTATTACTTATCCAACAGGAGTTGTAGAAAATGTTCTTGTGCAAGTTAATGAATTGGTCTTTCAAGATGACTTTTATGTGCTTGACATGGAATATGAAATGTCTTCCAACCCAACACCTATTTTATTAGGAAGACCATTTTTAAAAACAGCCAAGACAATAATTAATGTTAATGATGGCACACTCACTACAGAATTTGATGGTGATATAATTCGTTTCAATATCTTTGAAGCCATGAGATATCTTAGTGACATACATTCTGTTTATGCAATTGATCCATTTGACTCTTTAGTGCAGCCAACTTGAGTTAAGAGGCAACGATATAGCCATTGACAAACACCTTGGCATGGAGACCTTTAAAGATGAAACTGTGTTTAGTGAACATGTGGAGAAAGCATTGGCAACCTTGTAAGTGTTGCCATCTTGTAATAAAAGGTTTGACGTTTCAGCTATTAATCTTCATTTATCTAATGAAAAACGTCTACCTTTTCTTTTGTAGGATCCAACATTGGATTTAGAACCACCACCGGATCATTTTAAGTATTCAAGAATACGGTGTGGATGATGGCATGGGTCAAAGTCAAGCTGAGGACAATAAACCAAGCGTTTCTTGGGAGGCAACCCAAAAGGATGGAGAACATATATTATAATCAGATTTGCTATTCTTTACTCTCCATCATTCTATCCTTTATTGTTTTTCTTTAGTTTGTTTGTTTATTAGTTCTTTTCTTTTGCACATGATTCTTGCATTTGGGTTAATAGCATTACATTGAGGACAATGTAAGAATTAAGTATGGAGGAAAGAATTTAGGATTTCCTTTATTCAATTTATTTTGTTTTGTTTTGAGTCTTTATTTTTTTAGTGTGTTCTAGTTTCTTTCCATACTATGATGAGATATGAATTGAATAGGTTTGAACTGATCATTAGTGGTAAGATTTTCATGAGAATCACTATTTTTTCAAAGCAAATGTTAATATGATATTTTGATTGAGAAAGAAACATGTTTAGACTTAATATTGACTTGTATAATCATTCTTGTGAGTTTTAAGCCTATATGATTGATGCATTATACATATCAATCTAATTTCCTTCTTGAGTGCTTTTATGATTACATGATTCTCTAGAACTTGCTTTAAAACTTTTTGAGACTATATTGATGTATGTGACAACATGAATATGATAGAGGCATTAGGATTATAACCAGGGCCAAAACAGTCATCCATTATTGATGTTCCAAGAGAACAACCCCCTAGTGAGCCAATTTGAGCCTATATTGATTAAGTTATTTTATTGGTAACTACATCTTACACCTAGCCTAAACACATTTATATCTTTACCCTTGTTCTAAAGATGGACTAGAGTGTTTGAAACATATTGCAAAACAACGGATACTTTTTGAAAATTTGGGTTAGAACAAAAGATAAGTGTGGGGGAGGAGAAAAACAAAAGTCAAGAGAAAAAGAAAAGAGAACATTGTAAAAATACATTCCTATAAAAAATGATTTTTTTTTTTGAATCATCTCTTGAACTTCTAGTTAAAAAAAAAGAAAAGAATGTTACAAGGTTGGTTAGAATGAAGCAAAAGCTCAACATGAAATATTCAGCCTATGTGATTATGTACTTCCAAGGAATATTGAGAAAGTTCTATTTGCAAAATCTTATTTTGTCTCTAAATTCTATGAAGTATTTGGAACCTTTGAGATATCTTTTCCTTTTTATTCTTTAACCACATTATTATCCCTTGGCCCATTACAATTTTGATTAAAGACCTCTTGATTCATGAAGCTGCATGATCTAAATAGTACAAAATAAGTGGATAAGCAAGCATGTGGTAGGACTATTTTCATGAGATTGATTGAGTGTAAACACTTTACCACTACTTTAAAGAGTGAAAATCATGAGAGTATCCCATGTGAGAAGTTGAGATTAAGTTTGAATATGCACTATTTTGATTGAAATATGTTATATTAATACTGGCTTAACTCAAACTATTTACATTCAAGCATGATTTATTTGTGAAATTCTTTAAGCTGTTGATTAGTTATAAGACTTTTCCAATCATTGTCTCTCATTTTTATTGAAAGTTGACTAGATTAGGTTTTCTTATTTTATTTTTATTTGATTTTGCTCGAGGACCAGCAAAAGACTAAGTGTGGGAGAATTTGATAAGTGCTTAATTTCATATATTTTCATATATTATTTCCTTATACTTTGTGTTTTAATTCTTAAGTTCCTTGACATTTTACTATAGTTTTGTGAATTATAGGTATTTTGGAAGAGATATAGTCAAAAAATGTCAGATATGATGTTAAAGAGCTTATAAAGTCACAATCATAAGATGGAAAAAGACTTGTGAGTCAAAAAGATCAAATTCTTAGTGCAAAGCAATCAGGCCGATTTGACCTCCGGAGCTTGTTGCTAAGAAATCATGATTTTAAAGTCTTTATTTGAAGAAACTTCCTCTTGAATTTTAAGCTGACTTGAATACCTTTCCAACGGTAGTTTACACGCCCAAATTGGACACGAAATGGTCACCCAAATCAGTCGAAGAAGTGCGAGAAGATGCAGCAGCCAAAGAAACCAAAATCAGCAAGTCGGTGTCGCGGCGCCCCACAAGTCAGTAAGTTGGCTCCGCGGCACTGGCCGGGTTGTCCAAAAATCGAAAAAACCGCAAAAAATCGAAAAATTGCCAAATTTTCAATTTTCTACCTCCTAGCTTCCTTGATCAGCAAGAAAGGGTTTTCAAGGTTTTAAAACTCTATAAATACCATCTTTTGAGCCACAAACTAGGGGATTTTTTTATTATTATTATCAATATTCTTCTTCTTCTTCTCTATTATCTTAGTTTTATTTTAGTTTTCTTCTCAGTTTCTTTTTAATATTCATGTTTATGTTAACTATGCCTATGCAAGGCTAAACTTCTTTTTGGTTAAGGGTGATTTCAAAGCCCTAAACATGTTGTATAATTGATTTTCAGATTTTATCTATCATTAATTTTCTATCAAAGTTGATTATGTTCTTCCATTCAAATTGTTCATGATGTTGTCTTGATTTGTTTAGGTTGCAGACTAGATAGATCTTGATAATTGTCTATTGCTAGTTTAAGAGTCTTGATCCGTGTAATTGTCTTGATTTTCTATTCATAAGTGGCAATTTGTGATTAATGATTATGGTCAAATTTTCGATAATTGCAAAGTGGAACATAACATAGGTTAAACAATCCGAGCTTATGTGTTTGTTACCTAGATCAACCTATCTTTCTCATCATAAAGCTGCCATTACATTAAATCTAGAGAGCTTATTCTAGGTTGCCTAATGGTTAGAGATTAAATAAAGAGCTTGTTCTATTTAACGACGAACTAAGAAAAGATTGGGGTAACAGAGCTTGTTCTTATCAACTGTTGATAATTTTGATAGTTAATTGATGTTGATAGATCTGATTATTGATTCTTAATGATGTTTAGTGGTGGAGAATGAAACCTTAACTATATTTCTCTTATATTTGATTTCATCTTTACTTATTTGCTTCTTACTTTTCTTGTTTGATTTAGTTTTAAAATATCTCAAAATTCCTCTTTTTACTTTTGTTTTCTTTGAATCAAATTTCTAAGCCAATAATTTATAAATTGAAAATCAATCCCTATGGACTTTGACTCTTGCTGACTACTATACTTACAATTGATTTTTTTAGTGCAAGGTTAAATAAGATACACTCTTTTGAGTGCATCATAGAGCATGAAATACAATGATTGAATTAAACAAATATAAATCGTGTAAAATTGCAAAAGCGGTAAAAACAAATTAATTTTACACTAATGTAAGTATATCTTTCCTCTATATATATAATATAATAAGGTATTAATATGCTTATGCCAACGTCTATGTGGACAGATTATATATTTAACACGAAAGATAATATGTAAAATTATGCAACTTAACAAATTCAAATAAAATATCAAAATTTTGCTTTTGAAATTTAAAACGGTTTAAAATTATACAACTTTCAAAGTCAAAATAAATAGAAAGACCAAATCTTTTTAAATTATTATAATTTAAATTTTTTTTATCATTAAATTTTATTTGCTCTAGATCTTTTTAACTAATTCAAAATCATGCATATTATTTTTATCTTCATTAATTTAATTTTTTAATTTTTAATTTTTAAGATACTTCTAAAGTAAATAATAATTTTTTATCATTGCATTTTCATATATCTTTGGATTTTTTAGAATCAATTTTAACATTTAGTAAATAATAGAACCTTAATTAATTTCAATCAATATATTAAAGTTTATCAAGAGTCAAGATTGAACTATATTTGCTTTTTGATAATACCCACCATCATTAGCCCATGGTTTTAAAGACTATTCAATTAGAATTGTTAGAGAATTAAATTTTTAGTTTTTACTAAACTTTTTTATTTATTTATTATTTTAAAATAAGATCTCTTTCTTAATTCTAAAAAAATCAATTAATACAAGATTTAATTATGCTAATTTTATACTAAAAAAAATTAAGCTGATGCACTATAATAAATTTATTAAAGATTAAATTACTTAGAGAAATGAGTCTCAATGATTACTATGCATTGGTGGTTATCAAAATATTTATATCCAATTAAATACGTAACAATAATATTTTCTTACAAGAAATTCAAAAGATTACTTAATTAATTAATAACCTTAATTCCTTTAAAATGAAATTAATTAATCACATTAATAAACACTTTAACTCATTCCAATATGAAAGGTACAATATTAGATGAAATTATCATTTTTTGTGGTACAAAAATATTACAGTTACACCAAAATATAATATTTGAAAATTGTGACATGTTTAATTTATACAATTGTGTTATTAATTAATATTTTATCACATGTAAAATACTGTGCATTTAGTTATCATTTTTATACTGTTTAACTAAAGTGATGGTTATTCACTTAAAATATGAGGTATCTATTTTTATGCATGTTGTTAATTTTACCTTTTTTAAATAATATTAACCCCTTTTTTAAAAATTTTATTATACTTTCTAAGATAATAGATTTGTATTAGAATATAATGCAATATTAAGTTGAATAATATCCATACCGAATTATGTTCTTATATTAAAGAATTGAAAATAATTTATTATATATGTTAAATTATCTTTTAATTGTTATATTAAAATATTTTTTAAATTCGTTTCTAAATTTTCGTTATTCAATACATTTTTCAAATTCAAATATCAAATTAAATAATTAGATAATTTTTTTAGAAAAAAAAAACTTTAATTTATGGATATATAAAGGAAAGATATATATATATATATATATTGTTAAGCAATATACAAATCATATTAAGGATGTTAAATTTGAAGTTGAAATGCGATTTTTTTATAAATTTATTTTCTTTAATTTATGTATATAAAAATAAAATCATAATTTGTGCATCGCACGATATTAAAGCTAGTGAGTATACTATAACATGCATACACTTTCTATTAGTGTATTAGTGTTCAATTTTACATACGTGTATAATTTATGTGGGATTGTAAATGAACATGGCTTAAACGAATATATTATGTTCATTTATTTATGAGCAGATTTTATCCCATGCACGAGCACGACCTACATATAAAATGGATGCTATATTAATTTCGGAATCGGCTCCTCTCCAATCCAATGTTTGGATTGGAAAGGCCAGTCCATAATGTGATCTTTTCATGTGTATAAAAGATCAATTAATGTTCCAAATTAAATGCAGTTTATTGGTTTTTATTGATTTTTCGTTTCATTTTTCATCTTAGAAATTTTTTTTTTGAAAATAAAAAACACATTCCTTTGACTTTGCAAATTTGGGTGATTCAACCGTATTATATTTTGTTATTCTTTATATTTTAAAGGCTCAAGTCTAAATACCATTATTCCAGTAACCTCCTTCAAGTTTATTATTTAAATTCTCATATGATAATAAAATACAATAAAAAAATAGTGGGAAAATTAATTAAAATAAAATATTGATTTGTAGCAAGTAAAGATTCGAAAGACACAATGATGTAAAAAAGATATGTTTTATCATAAAATTATTTTTTATTTTGTGGTGCAATTGAAACCATTAATCTAAGCATTTACAAGTGACAAAATTATATCATGGACTGGCTTCTCATTGGACTGGAGAGGTCAGTCCATATTGTGATCTTGTCATGTGTATAAAAGATCAATCAATGCTTCAAATTAAATGCAGTTTATTGATTTTTCGTTTCATTTTTCATCTTAGATTTTTTTTTTTTGAAAATAAAAAACACATTCCTTTGACTTTGCAAATTTGGGTGGTTCAACGGCATTATTTTTTGTTATTCTTTAGATTTTGGAGACTCAAGTCTCAATAACATTATTTCAGTAATCCCCTTCAAGTTTATTATTTAAATTTTCATATGATAATGAAATACAATTAAAAAAAACAAAAAATAGTGGGAAATTAAGTAAAATAAAATAAAATATTGATTTGTAGCAAGTAAAGATTCGAAAGACACAAAGATGTAAAAAAAAGATATGTTTTACCGTAAAATTATTTTTTATTTTGTGGTGTAATTAAAACTATTAATCTAATTTTTTACAAGTGACAAAATCACATCATGGACTGATCTCTCTAGTCCAAACATTAGACTGGAGAGGAGTCGGATCCATTAATTTCTTTGCTTTATTATTATTATTTCCAAAAACTGAAAATGACTTCAATGCCTTTACATTAATTTCCTTCCTATATTGTAAAGTAAATGGAAAAATAAAATGAGCTTCGATCTTCAAACGATTATGACTTGGATTGGACCCGTAAAATGTCATCCGTCGACTATCTTGATGATAAGGCTAGGTGTATGGTAGGTTGAACAGTAAAGCACGTTCATTCGTTTTTTCCCTTTAATTTCTTTTTATATATACCTCCCTAGCTAGACTTTCAAAAGAAAATAGTAATAATATTTATAGTTAAAGAAAAGCATGAAAAAGACTATCAAAATGAAAATTTGAGTTTCATTTGGAGTTCATTTTGGCATGAATTTAGCCCACTTTTTACTTCTATATAAGGAGGCTAATGGTTCCATTGTACAACTCAGGAAGTAAAGGTTAGTAGGGTGGCATCTCCAAAAGCTGCTGGTTTACTTTCCCCACACTCCTCATAGCTAAATCCTCTTGACCCTTTTCATATTATAAAATGGCCCCGGGGGTGCCTGTAGACGTCTTTTCAACCTCGGTCAAGGTTAACGGAGGCTACTCATCAAAGAAAGCTTACGTAACATTTTTAGCTGGTAATGGTGATTATGTTAAAGGGGTGGTCGGATTAGCCAAGGGTTTGCGCAAGGTGAAGAGTGCGTACCCTCTTGTAGTTGCTATCTTGCCCGATGTACCTGAGGAGCACCGAGAGATTTTGAGGTCTCAAGGTTGCATTGTTCGGGAGATTGAGCCTATTTATCCACCGGAGAACCAGGTTCAGTTTGCCATGGCCCACTTCGTCATCAATTACTCCAAGCTTCGTATATGGAACGTAAGTAGAATATTCAAACATATATATATATATATATTAACCATTCAGGGTATCTATGCTTCAGATTATTGCCTTAATTATTTATTACTTTTAGAATAATATCTGTGAGTACAAACGAAAATTTTCATATCAAAAGTCGAAACAAAGGCAACAGCATCAAATAATCAATTTCAGAAGCATCTTTTTTTTTGTTACTTAAGTCTGTGTGGCTACCAATATTCAATCTTTAGTAATTACTTAAGAAAATCGGCTATATTTATATATACATATAAGCATCAAATTTTAATTGTATATATATCTTAGTTATGGTCAGATTAAAATCATGGGTTTCTTTCACAATCCCGTTAAGAATTTAAAATTTAGGGTTTTAAATGACAAGTGATGATGTTAATTATTACAGTTCGAGGAGTATAGCAAGATGATGTATTTGGATGCGGATATTCAAGTGTACGATAATATAGACCACCTTCTTGACACACCAAATGGCTACTTTTATGCTGTAATGGACTGCTTTTGTGAGAAGGTATGGAGCCACTCTCTCCAATACTCCATTGGTTACTGTCAGCAGTGCCCTGATAAGGTGAAATGGCCGGCTGAGATGGGATCTCCTCCTCCTTTGTACTTCAACGCTGGCATGTTCGTGTTTGAGCCTTGCCGTTTGACCTATGAAAAACTCCTTGACACTCTGCAACTCATCCCACCAACACCATTTGCCGAGCAAGTACTGAGTTATCTCTTCTTTTATTTCCTTTTCATATTCCATTTTGATAGCTAAGCCTTCAATTACGACCCCCTTTTATTTATTTTTACTTTTTTTGAGATTTTAAACGTAATACACGCATGGGAAAAAAAAATCATTAACCCATGCTTTTATTTCCTAATTAGACGGTGATGATTACAATTAGACCTGCTTAAGTATCGGATAACTTATTCGATTTGAATTGGATCGAATTTAAATAAGAATTTTTGTAATTCGGGCCGGTCCGATCCGAATTACTATTCATTCTTTTATTTAAATTTATTAATTATAATATATATATAAATATTAATATAAAAATAAAAATAAAAATAAAAATAACCTTTAAATATTTTAATAATTTATGAACAGTAAAACGGATTTACGGATCGACTCAAGCTCAACTCGAAACGGACTTAGACAAAAAAAAATTGAACCGAGACCCGACCCGACCCATGAACAGGTCTCATGACAACAATGATGTGATTTAGATATGCAAAAATTATCATAATTTGTAGGAATAATTAGCGGTTTATAGGATTATTTCTAGGATTTTACAATCAAGATAACATCATCCATCAACGAGGGTGGGGCGAGTGGAAAAGAAAAAAGTAGCTTAGAGGGGCGGGGTAATTAAGATGAAGGAAATTAAGGTACATATATCTTAATTGGTTTTTCTGGCTCCCATATTTTGTATATCAACAAAATCAATTAGTCTTTTTTGTTTTTTTGCTAATTATATATTGTTTTCTTCTTGATTGCAAATTGACAGGATTTCTTGAATATGTTTTTCCAAAATGTGTACAAACCCATCCCTGTCGTATACAACCTGGTTCTTGCAATGTTATGGCGCCACCCAGAGAATGTGGAGCTTGACAAAGTAAAGGTGGTCCACTATTGTGCAGCTGTAAGTATTCCTTAACTTTGCCCTCAAATTCATCACCTTTAACTAGACCTTACAAATCAGCTAGCTTTTAATTATTAGTGTGTTCCTTCAGCCAAAAAAAATAGACCTTACAATTCATGTATTCATATTGTGTTTGTATTATTTTTTCGTATCATAATCGTATTTAAGTTGTCATGTATATAAATTTTGATTCGTAAATAATTAATGTTATATATATTTTGATACGTTCGTATATAAGTATCGTATTTTTATTATTTTTTCCGTGTTATATATGTGTCTAATTATATCGTGTCTACAATTATGAGATTTATTTTTTTAACTTATAATAGGGGTTAGCTTGATAAAAATTAAAACTTATAATAATGGAATTTCAACTTTATTTATTTTATAATTTATTTATAACCTACCTATTTAAATTTAGTCATCTTCTGATCTTAATTAGCCTTATCTTTTTTTTGGTTTCGTTTTCTTATGGAAAACAATAAATAGGGATCAAAACCCTGGAGGTATACAGGAAAGGAGGATAACATGCAGAGA
The DNA here is from genome assembly GCA_030761205.1 of Fremontodendron californicum. Lineage (NCBI taxonomy): Eukaryota > Viridiplantae > Streptophyta > Magnoliopsida > Malvales > Malvaceae > Fremontodendron > Fremontodendron californicum. The sequence goes on along the minus strand of JAULJL010000007.1, from coordinate 8,053,369 downwards.
GAGGACATCAAGATGCTAGTGGCCAAATGGTGGGACATTTATAACGATGAGTCTCTGGATTTCAAGGCTGAAAACCCTGTTTCAGATGCAGACCAAACAACGTTTTCAAAGCCATCCATCAGGGTTTCAATGGCGCCTGATCAGCCTGCCATTTCCTATATTCCTGCTCCCTCTGCTGCTTAGAACTTAAAACTGGAGCGTTTAAACTAATGTTAGTGTAATATCCCATCTTTTTTTTCTTCTTCTTACTACTCTTTTTGGTTTGCCTGGATAATTGTTATAAAAGTTTTTATTTAATTATTGGCTTGTTACTGTATTATATGAGTTTACAAATAATATACAATAGTATATACTAAAAGAATTTATAAATGTATTTGGTCTTACTTATATAAACTTTAATCACAAAAGTATGCAAGATACGTGAATATTCTTCTGAAGTGATTAAAATTGCTTGGAAATCCACTGGGCTGATCATTTAAGTTAATTTCTTTGTTAATGATATAGGAGACTGAACTTGATTCTCAAGTTTATTTAATTTAATAAACAAGTCACCTTGAGTATAAATTAAGGTATCGATTTGTTGTATTAAACTTCAACTTATGAACAATGAATTAAAAAGTTTTTGAATTAGCTATGTAAAACTTGTTAGTTTCTTGATCTCATTTCATTTACAATTTATTTATTTATTTTTTGACTAAAATATTAAAAAAATCCCTAAACTATATTACTTTACTCAAGTAAAATCTTATATTTTTATTGTCCCTAAATAAATTTTACTTAACTAGAAATAATTCATGGGAGTTGCAAACCAAAAGTTTTTTATTAAAAAAGTCCTTTTATCCAATAAAGTGTGTTTCTCTAAATAATAATATTTTATGAATTTCAAGTTTAATCCAATTGCTTCATACAATCCTTTTAAAAAGTGATTGTTTATAAGTTTAAAATTCAAATTTTAACATCTACTATTATTTTTATTGTTCTCAAGTCATGATCTCCCTTATATAAAAAAAATCATGTTTTATAAGATGGAGGGTGAAATCAACTCCTTGGGTAGGGATGGGATATGTTCTCGCCCCGCCCTAGCTTTATATAATAAACTATTAAATATATTTTTTTATAAAATTATAACTTATAAATTATATGTTTTAATAATTGGTCAATGACTTGATTTTATTCTAATTTTAAATTTTATTAATGAACATTTTCATTGTTTTAGATTTATATGTTTTTACTTGTGTTTGTACTTTTATATAGAAACTTTTGATAGTTTTTTTGTTGTTATTTTAATTTTTATTTGAAATTGTCAAAAAAAAATTATAATTGTGTACATTATTGAATTTAATTTATATTACCTTCAATTAATTATATTAGTTAAATGTAATAAACTAACAAAAATTATTTAAATATTAAAATTTCAAAAAGATAAATGGAGAATAGAGATTCATCGTTCCTGCTAATTTACCTTGATGATGTAAAGGAATTAATAATTTTCATTTAAATAAAGATTCAGTTAAATAAAAATAATACTTTAAAATTTTAATTGAGTATTATAAAAAGATAAAAATTTATTTAAATTTTTTGAAAAATATTAGTTTTTTAATATTTTAACCAAAAATAGAAATAAAAAAAAAGAGCTAATTTTCGTGAGATTTCGTATGACAACTTAAATTTCAAAAGATGAATTTAGATTTTAAAAATAATATAAATTATATAATAAAATACATATAAAAATGATACGTCCTCCGGTACTGTACGGACTACCGTATTATAAATATAAAATTCATAATTATTTTTCAAATTATTAATTTATTGACTGTTTATTTAGTAGTAAATTTAAAAATATCTATAACTATTTGTGAATTTAAAATTTATATTTTATATTTTTTAAATATATAATCATATTGAATTTCAATCAATTTATATATGCTATATACATTTTATTTTTATAATTTATATAACAAATAAAATTCAAATTCAAAATTTTAAATTCATGTAGCATTCAAGAATTTGGATGTCATGGTGGCATGGGCTTATGGGTAGGGGTGTAAATGAGACACTTGTGCTGGCAAGTTATTCGAGTTCGGCTCGAAAAAAACTCGAATTCGATTCGGTCATTCTCGAGCCGAGCTCGAGCAGCTCGAGCTATCGAGCGAGCCGAGTATCTCAATACTCGATTCGAATGGCTCGCGAGCCTAGTCGAGCTTTTTATTATAATATATATTTTTAATAATAATTTACTATTTTACCCTTAATATATATATATCTCCTTAAAACCCTAAAACCTAATTTTTTTTCCTCATTCTCATCTTAGCCGCCTCACATTTTTTTCCCCTCATTCTCATCTCAGCCGACACACTCTCTCCTTCTACCCTCACAAAATTCTTTTACTCTCATCTTCGGATCGGACTTGTGTTTGTGATTGCTCTTCCGAGACAACCTCTCTTTTACCACCAGGTTAGTTAATCATATTTTGTCTTTTTATTGACTGTATGAAAAGTTGAAATATCCGTGATAATGGGTTTGATAGAACAATTCTGAAATTTGTGAGGTTATGGTTTAATTCAAACCTTAATTGCCTTGCAATTTTGGGCTACCCCATCACAAATTTTAGGATTTGCCCAGGTTATAATAGTTTCTCACTTGTAAATTAATTTTTACATTTGAATTTATTAGTTATTTGAATTTATCAATCTAACCATTCTCCATTATGCTTTGAATTTATTTTCATGTGTTTGTCCCCATATCACAAGCCTTTGGTTGGCAGTTTAACTTACATGATATTACGTCCAAAATCCAAATAATATTAAGCCTCTGCTTCCCTTATTGAAAGCAGCCTTTGAATTTTCTCTTTTATCATATCATCCACTCTTTGAAAGTTGATTACATCAACCAAATTGGTAATATTCTTTCATATGGCTCTGGAAAGACCATCCTCATTGCCAAGTATATCACAAACACTGCTATTTATATAGCCTATATTGGACAGCCATTGTCAGCCAGCATTTTAAGTGAAAAATAACTTCCTTAGGGCAAAGCACCAAGAAATCTGTTGGACATCAGAGCATCTTGTGAATTTCAACAGCTTTTATCAAGGAAATGTACTTTTCAACGTGTACCATTATGCTATTATCTCTGTTCCTGTATTGGATTAGGTCTGCCAATTCTTTGCATGAAACATGTCTGATGGAAATAGCTATGTCTCTCGCATGCTTATGCCTTGATATATTTATGCTCGATAGTTACATATCACTACGTATTACATATCATGCTTGTGAAATAAGGATTCAGATTAATTTGTCATGGATAATCAAAATTTTAGGTAACCCTTTGGAGCATATGATTTGGATTTAACAAAATGCAAAACAATACATAAGTAGGATGCTTTCCCTTGTGGCCATTTATATGTCTGTATTATATCCCTTTCCTCCTTTAAGGCAGGTTTTGTTATCTTAGTGTAGGACTAAACTTTCATGGCCTACTTGTGCTGGAAAGTTTGCCATTTATTTGCTTTTGATGAGTGCATATTGTTTGAACCAAAAGAAAGAGTGGACACTTGTTTTGGAGCATTTGGGATGTTGGGCTGCATTTTCTTCTAAGAAACTAACAATGAAGTAGAAATCATAGTATGAAAAAAGTAGGTCATTGGCTCCTACCTACGCATGTTTTGGCTATTTGTAAGGAGGCTCTATATATGCTTGCTATTGCTACCAAGTAAAGATTTTCCCTTCTTTGACAAAAGCTTGACCAAAGAAAGGCTACTGGCCAATGGCCATTTGGGGGAATCAATTTTTGTTTGGAGTTGAATTGAGCCCAAATTGTATTTGTTTGCTTGTAGTTGTAGCTTTGCCAAGATATGTTTGATCTTGGCTTTCTTCAAGGGTAATGCTATAGTAGTGCTGAAGTAAAAGAGTTGGTATAACAATAATAATAATAATAATAATAATAATAATAATAATACTAGTTTCTTTATGCTCGCACTCTACACGATTAATTTCATTATTAGGTTATATTGAAATTTATAAAATCTTGATAATTATATAATATTATATTATACCATTGTAATCTAATTTCATTATTCAGTTATATCCAAGCTTTTAGAAAGTATGTGAGAGTTGCAGGGTTAAGATACAAATATACATGTCATTACATTACATCATTATGGAAATAAGGCTGCATTTAGTGTATCCTTTTTCTGGCTTCACCTGCTATTAAAAGATGTGTTCATTTTTTTTTTTGTATATTTACTATCATTCGTGAACTTTACAGAATATGGGCACTAAGAGATGTTATTTTCTAATGTATATTGTTGATTTGATCAGGTTGAACATGAAGAGGGTGGTCAAAGGCAGAAAACAAGCTTTTGAGTGTGGGTTGGTTTTGTATTGTTGATGAGAAGATGTTAGATTATGGATGTAACTTTTTTTCAATTATGTTAAATGGGACAAGGATTTTATTTTTTAAGTTTAATAATTTGAACTGATGTAATAATATTGTTATTTTGATTGATATTTTTACCTTTTTGGTTGTTGTGTAAGGTTCTTTTATCATTATATTATTTTTTAAAAATTTCATTATTTAAATGCAAAAATTTTGTATATGAAACGAGTTCGAGTGTGTAAATTGAGTAACCGAGCTTAATCGAGCCGAGCTTGAGCTTAGAAAATAGTATTCGATCGAGCTCGAGCCGAGTTTCGAGCAACGAATTTCGAGTCGAGCTCGAGCTCGAGCTTCTCAGTATTCGAGCTCGGCTCGGCTCGATTACAGCCCTACTTATGGGTGCAAGACTGAAGAAGGTGAAAGATAAACTATTTGACTGATAGAAATAATAATCACGTTTTTTTTATAAAAAAAAAAAAACTACTTGAACATCTTTGACTTTTTTTATAGTCAAAGTATTTGAAAAGTTTTTGTATTATATCATCTAATGTAAATTAGTATCTCTACTATAAAATTGAGTAATTTAGTCTATGTACTTTTAAAATTGAAGCAAAAAAATAAAATCACTAACTAGTGTAACAAAAACTGTTAAAAAAATTGTTGATTTGATCAGGTTGAACATGAAGAGGGTGGTCAAAGGCAGAAAACAAGCTTTTGAGTGTGGGTTGGTTTTGTATTGTTGATGAGAAGATGTTAGATTATGGATGTAACTTTTTTTCAATTATGTTAAATGGGACAAGGATTTTATTTTTTAAGTTTAATAATTTGAATTGATGTAATAATATTGTTATTTTGATTGATATTTTTACCTTTTTGGTTGTTGTGTAAGGTTCTTTTATCATTATATTATTTTTTAAAAATTTCATTATTTAAATGCAAAAATTTTGTATATGAAACGAGTTCGAGTGTGTAAATTGAGTAACCGAGCTTAATCGAGCCGAGCTTGAGCTTAGAAAATAGTATTCGATCGAGCTCGAGCTGAGTTTCGAGCAGCGAATTTCGAGTCGAGCTCGAGCTCGAGCTTCTCAGTATTCGAGCTCGGCTCGGCTCGATTACAGCCCTACTTATGGGTGCAAGACTGAAGAAGGTGAAAGATAAACTATTTGACTGATAGAAATAATAATCACGTTTTTTTTATAAAAAAAAAAACTACTTGAACATCTTTGACTTTTTTTATAGTCAAAGTATTTGAAAAGTTTTTGTATTATATCATCTAATGTAAATTAGTATCTCTACTATAAAATTGAGTAATTTAGTCTATGTACTTTTAAAATTGAAGCAAAAAAATAAAATCACTAACTAGTGTAACAAAAACTGTTAAAAAAATTGATGTGACATTTAACTTTGTGTTTATGTGATGATGTGGCATCAATAAAATATATTATTTTAAGTTGACGTGGACAAAATAACAAATTAAGTTGGCAAAAAATAATTTGATGTGGCATTTTTGCCAATTTAGTTTGTTATTTTATCCACGTCAGCTTAAAATAATATATTTTTGGTGCAACGTCAGCATTTGACATCCACGTCATCAAATAAATACAAGGTTAAATGTCACGTCAGTTTTTTTAACAGTTTTTGTTACACTAGTCAGTGATTTTATTTTTTTGCTTCAATTTAAAAGTTCAGGGACTAAATTACTCAGCTTATAATAGAGGGACTAATTTGCACTAGATGATATAGTACAAAGACTTCTTAGATACTTTGACCCTTTTTTATCTCAATATAGCTTTTTTCTTTTTTAATTCTCAAAATACCGATGTTTTAAAATTATTTATCGAATTTTTTTTTTAATTCGTTAAAAAATCGTAATGGCCCATGACGATTTTTCAACTAAAATTTAAAAAAATTAAAAATTTTCATATGAGAAATCGCCATCGCGAGTGACGATTTTTCTCTGTATAAAATTTTATTTTTTTTGTTTTACATGAAGGAAAATCGCAACCGCTGACGGTGATTTTCCTTCATGACTTCTTCTTCATGAAGAAGAAGTTTTTTTTTTTAATATTAAATAATAAATTTTAAATAAAAATTATATATTTTATAATTTTAAAAAATTAATAAAAATCATATAATTTATTTTGTAATTTAAATTTAATTATAAAATATATAAAAAATATTTTTTTAATATTTTTTGAATAGTAAAATGGATTTTCGGGCAAAATATGAATAACGGTATTATTGTTGATGCGAACTCTCTCCCAATGTACCAGATTGATAAGGACATTTTCAACGGCTTTGACTAGAGGTGTCCATGGGCCGAGCCAGGGCTCGAAAATTTATTATTTCCCTTGCCCAAGCTCATTTCAGGTCAGGCTCGGTCCGGCCTGAAAGCCCGTTTCACTATTCCAAAAATATTTTTAAATTGATATTTATATATATTGGGTATGGCTGGGATAAGTGTTTTTGTAATTCGGGCTAGTCCGGCCTAGCTCGAATTATTATTTATTAAATAAAAAATATTTTTTTATTTAACTTTAATTATAAAATACGACTATTTACAAAATTATATAATTATATAATTATATAATTTATTTAAAAATTAACAAATTTTAAATAAAAATTTTAAATAATAACAATTTTTAAAATTATATAAATACGATTGAAGTTTATCGAGCCGGGCTTACCACCACGGGATAAAAATTATATATAAAAATTATATAAATTATTAAATTTTATTTTTAAAATTATAAATTATATAATTTTTATTTAAATTTTATTATTTAATTATTTAAAAAAATTAATTTAATTTAACCTATCCACGAGTTTTGTAGCCCGCCCGGCTCGGTAAGACCGGATCGTATTGGGCTGGGCTTGGACAAGTGTTTTTGTAATTTGAGCCTGCTGGCCTGGTCTGAATTATTATTTATTAAATAAAAATTATTTTTTATTTAAATTTAATTATAAAATATTTATAATTTATAATTTTAAAAAATAAAAATTAACAAATTGTAAAATTTAAATAATAACAATTTACAAAAAAAATTTAAAAATTATATAAATTTTTATATAAACATTAAAAATAAATTTTAAATTTTTATTAAATTAAATTAAATTAAATTTTTATTTTTTAAAATTATAAATTTATTATTTAAATTTTATTATTTAATAATTAAAAAAAATCATATGTTATGAAATTTGATGTTAGGTGACGATTTTTCAACCTAAAATACCAAAAAAAGATTATTATGATCAAGAAAAATGCTATGGCCCATGGCAATTTCTCTTGATCAATTTATAAATAAAAAAATCAAAACCTGTTGGAAAATCGTCATGACTCATGATGATTTTTCAATAAGTTAAAAAATAAAAAAAATAAAAAGGTTGAAAAATCGTTATGGATCATGTCGATTTTTCAACTAAAATTTTGTATTTTTTTAAAAATACAATTGAAAAATTGTCATGGGCCATGACGATTTTCTAACTGTTATTTAAAAAAAAAAATTATTAATTGAGAAATCGTCATGGCCCATTGTAATTTCACAATTGTATTTATAAAAAAAAAAATCAATTGAAAAATCGTTTAAAAAAAAAAAAAACAAACTTTAATATTTAATTTTAAAACGATGATATTTTGAAAATTAAAAAATAAATAAATAAAAAAACCGAACACCTCTACTGGAAAAATAATCGCGTTTCATTTTGACAAAAAGCAAAAAAAAAAAAAATTCTGTTATCATCTGACCCACCAAATCCCTTTTTTTTTTTTTTTTTTTTCTCTGTATTAGGTGCAGAAACCCAGAAACTAAAAACTTCCTATTTCTTTCAGACTTCTGGATATATGCTCAAAATTACAAAGGCGTCAAATAAAACGGATCTCCTCGCCAATGTTTCAAACCAACAAAATTCCGAACCCCAAAGTCAAATATCTCATTTGGCTCTCGACATTGGAGGTTTGTATTGTAGCCTTTGATCTTTGAATTTTCTCGAATTTCCCTTCTTTTTTTTTTTCGCTGTTTGTATTTTGTTTTAACGAGGTTTTTTGTTTTTTTTGCTGATTTAGGCTACTTTTTTTTTTTTGTTGCTGATTTAGGTTTTTTTTTTTTTTTTTGGGAGGTTCCTAATTCTTTCTTAGGATTTATAGTTGTTTTTTTTTAGTTAACTGACTGAAAAAAGAAATAAATTTATAGAACAATCCAGACTTGGCGAAGGGTTAAGGGTTACTAGAAGATTTTGAGGTCTAAGGTTCGAATCCGTTCTCAATGTAACGAAAAAAAGAGTGAAACATTTATAGTAATGTCTTTATTTCACATTCCGTTTTAGAGTATCAAACAGTTCAAAGTTCAGAGATAACACTTATTACAATCATCTATGATGGTTGACAGGTTCTTTGATCAAATTGGTATATTTCTTGAGAAATAATGATGGTCGTAGAGACGATGATGAACAAAGGTCTCAAAATAATAGTGATACCAGTCAACCTGTTCTCGAAGGAAGGCTTCATTTTGCAAAGTTTGAAACTAGCAAGATAAATGATTGCTTGGAGTTCATTCATTCTAAGAAACTTCGCCTTGGTGGTATGTTTGCTTTCGTTTGTTGTAATCATCATTCCTTAGACATAGTTCTCCTTGAATATCATTAATTTTTGGCTGTTTTGAGTGATATTCAACAATTGTGTTTTTAACTTCTAAGAGACAGTATGATTGCTCTGACATAGGGTGTAATTTAGCCACCTGAGCTGAATAATAAGGAAAGGATCTCTAGATCTTAATTGAGCTTAAGTTCAGTTTTTATTCAAGCTCATTTAGCACAGTAAAGGTTATTCCACTTGCTTGTTCATGAGCCTAGTCTCCTTAATTGGCTACTATGTGTAATTAACTACAAAATGCAAAAGTGGTTGGTGAATTAAATTCTCAACAGTCAACATCCACCCCTATCACGGGTCAGTCTCATTGTCTTGTTATGTGTTAACCACATTTAGTATGAGACTGGTAAGCGATTTGTTTTGCTTAAGGGTTCTTGGCTGTAGAGCATATTGACATGACAGGCAATATGTTACTCCAGAAAAAGAAAAGGTGCCCACAGCTTTTTTTTCTCTTAGTTCTGGGGGTGAATTTTAGAAATCATATTTTCTTTTCTTAGAAACACTATCTTATATTCAGTGATATTACTACTTGTGTGTTAGGATCATGTGATTTGGGCAAAAGACTCCTTATCTTTTTTTTTTTTTTTTTTTTTTTTTTTTGTTTAATAAATTATCTTATGTTATTGGAAATTATTTGTTCTTCAATGTTAGCACTTAGGAAAGACATCTTGCCTGATTAACCATGGGAGCAAGATTGTTGCAATTGCTCATTTGAGGTCCTTATTCTTGAAAATGCTTTAGAAGCATATTTATTCTGACAGTGCTTCTACTTATTTTCTTATTAACAAACATGAATTCAGGTTTCCATGACTGCACTGCTCCTTCCAGTGACAAGATCTCTATTAAGGTAAACTTTTGTTGATATTTCTATGATTTTTCAAGAAGTTCAAAATTTTCTAGATTCTGTCTTGTAATCTGTATAGGACCTAGCCGTTCTTATTAATTGATAAATTAATTAACTAATCATGTAATCAATGCTCTTTTCTTTCTTTTTCTCGTTTTATTTCTATGATTGCTTGTTTCAATGCCATAACTATTTACTGCTGTGAGCACTTGTTTCTCTCTAACTGCTTGTTTCAGTCATATTATGTAGGATGTTTTGCAGTATAAAGATATCTTACATGACTAATACCTATTTGCAGGCAACAGGTGGCGGTGCTTACAAATTTCCTGACCTTTTCAAAGAAAACCTTGGAATTAGTCTTGACAAGGAAGATGAAATGGACTGCCTTGTGACTGGCGCAAATTTTTTGCTTAAGGTGGGATTCAAATACTGAATAATGTATGTTGGTATGTACAAATTGGAGTCTTTCTTAATTCTTGTTAAAGTCCTCTTGTAAGATAATTAGTCTTTTAACCTCCAACTATCTTGAAGCCAATCTTTTCTGTTGTCCTCTGGAATATGTGTGTGCGCTCATGTTTATTCCCTTTTGACTTTTTGGAAATTTATGCATGTTTGTTACATATTTTTCAATTCATTTTATCTTTGTGTTATGACTATGATATATTCAACAAGGCAGCAGATCATATGATGTAAATGCAGAATTTGACTTAATGATCCTTTCCTTTAGCTAATCTATCATATTCATCAGTCTGTCTAACTGGTTAATTATTAGAATCTGATGGTATGGGCATCTTATGTGTGAGTGAGACAATAAAAGATAAAAGCACTTCTGCACCTGTAAGATGATAGGAACTGCATTCATTTAAAAAATTAGAAAAGTTAAATCCTAAACTAGAGAGAACAGGAACTGCAAATTATGCAATATAAATAACTGAGAACAAGCTTTAAATTTTGTTCCTTAGTGGAAATCCAATGGCTGTTTCCAGGAAATATTATGAAACATTGGGCATCAAAGTGGATATCTGAACTGAGTCTAAGAAATTAAGATACAAAATGAGCAGTGGTAGCTGTTAAAAATTTCACTTCCCGTCATACATTCCATTCAATTTTCAGTTCGAGATTGCTATTGCACATTTGGAGAAAGCATCAGGTGTTGCATTGTCTATTTGATGGCAGAGTTCTTTTATTATCTTCTTTTATGTTTAAATATATAGAGAGAGCTATGAGACTATTCTAGTTGGTTTTGTTATGAGGTCTGACTCCTTGTCGAGTGTTGGCAAGGTCTATCTGAAGTGATTTTTGAAGTTTCTTCTTCTCAAATCTCTAAATTTAAGAATGTACTTATGTCATTGTTTTTTCGAAAATGAAAGAGAGTATTGTTTATAGCTGGAAGTGTTTGGTATTTATTTCTTAGTCAAAGTCATGATATTCTCTGAAAGTTAGGGTGAACTTTCCTGTATTTTTTTTCCCTTTTGGTGAGGACGAATATATTTACCAATAAAATATATGCATGTCTGCCAAAATAGAAATTTAATTTCACAGATTTCTCACATGTTCTATAAGGGTTAGCACGTAGCTTCTGTGTGTTTTCTTTTACTTACTCAATATCTACCTGCATATTGTTCTTTGAGTAGGCAGTGCACCAAGAAGCTTTTACATACTTGGATGGTCAGAAGGAATTTGTTCAGATTGATCATAATAATTTGTATCCTTATCTTCTTGTTAACATCGGGTCTGGTGTTAGCATGATAAAGGTATTCTTGTCATCTTCATTACTTTGGTAATATCTGAGGCTTTTAATTATCCATAATTGATAGTCAGTCTTTTGGGTATATAGGTGGATGGAGATGGCAAGTTTGAGCGAGTTAGTGGAACTAATCTTGGAGGTGGCACATTTTGGGGTTTGGGAAGGCTTTTGACGAAGTGCAAGAAGTGATTATGTTCTAATTGTCTAGTCTAATCTTTAGTTTCCTATCAGATAGTGTTTCGCAACCAATATGTTTTCTGTCTCAGTTTTGATGAGTTGCTGGAACTAAGTCACCAGGGAAATAATAGAGTTGTAGATATGCTTGTTGGTGATATCTATGGTGGAACAGGTTATTCAAAGGTACAGAGATGTCTTTATCCTAACTTCAATTATGAGAACTTCCCTTTCTCCATATTGATGTACGTATGTTGGAGTTTTCATATAACAGGACCTTAATTTGATTCAACGTAACAAAAGTCTGTACATCTCCATATTTGATTTTCTGACATAAAACAATAAACTGCTTCACAACTGTTTCAGTAATGAAAGATTGGTCTCTCTGCAACAATCATTGCTTCCAGCTTTGGCAAGCCCATTTCTGATAATAAAGAGCTGGAAGATTACAAACCTGAAGACATCTCCCGCTCCCTTTTACGAATGATTTCAAATAATATTGGTCAGGTTAGTTGCTGATGGTTTTCTGGCATATGAAACATCAAATGTCTATCAGGAAATAGTGATAACCTTGAATCTTACTAAAATGGAAAATTTGGATCAACCTGGCATTTATAGGGCTTTTGGCCTCAATGTTGATAGATATTGCTTCTCAAGCCTGGTCAGTCAGTACCTTGTTTGGTTAGTAGCTCTCTTGGGACCAGAATTCTAGACTCTTGTTTTGCCTAATTGATTTATATGGTTATGTTTTGTCAATCCACTTTCTTTACCGGTGCAATTAATCTTTTAGGTATCCGATTACTATTTTGTCAGGACTAGTTTTTAGGTCTTCAGTATTTTGATTATATTTTTTGTTGGGTCAAAACTTTGTTTTCTTGATTAAAAAAAAAAAATCATTTCTTGATTTCTCTTATGTTAGTATCTTGTATGCATCATGCTTTAGTAAATTAAAGCAAAAGAGATTTAATACTAATAGTTGTTCTGTTGGCCTCATTTGCCTTTTTTTACCCCAGATCTCTTACTTGAATGCACTTCGATTTGGGCTTAAACGGATTTTTTTGCCGGATTTTTCATTCAGGGTCATGCCTATACTATGGACACTATTTCTTTTGCTGTTAATTTCTGGTAGCTATTAGGGTGTTAGTTCTTCTTTTGCACTCCTCATCATTATTGAATTTATATGTTTCCCATACATGAAACTCGAATGATATTTCTTCAACACTTGATGCTGATTGCTGAATGATTTCATTTTGTCAAGTTTTATTCATCCTTTAAGTGGAATCTTTTGGGAAAATTAAAACGCGAAAGCTTACCTTGGAAAATTAGTTGTTACAACTACAAAACTGCGAACTTGAATTCAAAATTGAGGAACAAAGAACTTCCTTGAGATCCCAACAATCCTCTACCTGCAAGAAAAAAAAAAAAACCCTTCAATATTTTGTGATAAAATGTAAAATAAGTTCATGAGCTGGCCATCTTATTTTTCTCCTGCTACATAATTCCAACCGTAGACTTCAGGTCTAGTTTCCTAGAAGCTGTCACATTCTTTCTTTCTTTTTTTTCCTTTTACCAATATCCATCTTCCATGACTTTCAATTAATTTAATCTTACTCTCTTTCCTGAAATGCATGTTACAGGTCCAAAGGTGAGGCTAAAGCAATGTTTTTGCGGCATGAAGGTTTTCTTGGGGCACTGGGTGCATTCATGAGCTATGAGAAGCAGTCTTGATGGCTTGATGGTCCATAAAATACTGCAAAGGTTTCCTATCAGCGTATCCTCTGCCGGAGATAAGATTTATTGCTTGCAAAACAGCGATTCAAACGAGAATGGAAGTATTGAGTGTACTGTTTACGGAGCGTAGCATCTACAGCCACTTGCTTCACACTTTAGATACAGCATACAAGGTGAGTGATTCTTATGGAAGACTCTAGGAATCCATGAAAGTCAAAAAATTTTAAACTTGAAGAACGTGTGTAACTTATAACTCTAGGAAATATAGTTATTTTGTCAATTTTTTATGCATTCAAATCGGCGAAGTCTTTGAGATTTTTATTTTTATTTGATTAGTTTTAGATGTTTTTAGATTAATTTTATTTATTCATTTCATGTTTAAAATAGTTATTTAGTTAATATTTATGTGTTTTTATAGGTCCAAAGTGAGAAGGACTTTCGCGGTGCGAAAAGACAAAAAATGGTGTAAAGCAACTAATAGGTAGGAGCTTGTTGCAAGAAAAATATGATTTTAAAGTCTTTATTCAAGAAAACTTCCTTCTTGACTTTTGAAGCTGATTTGGAGTTCTAAAAACCTAATTCTCTTGAGAGGAGAGTAGCCACTAAAAGCTTTCAAGGAGATAAGAAGATTTGTGAAGATTGAAGACTCAAGACTTGACACTTTTTAGTTTTCTTTTTTCTCTTCTTTATTTTTCTTGTATTGATGATGATGGTGAAACTTCTTGAATATTTGTTTTCTTTGATTATCATGAACTAAATTTATTTATTAGGATTGCAATGGAACTAAACATGTAGTTTGAATTTATTTTATCTCTCTAGCCTGATTTAATGGTTTTTGAGTTATTTGTTCAATTTTGTTCTTAATGCTTCTAGTTGACTGGCCACTAATTAGATTGATTTGGCAATCTAAAAACAATTTGGAAAAGGGAGTTTAGTGTTAGATATAGATTGAATGACACATGTTTCATATTCATTTATTAGGATGAATTGATCTGCATGTAGGTAGAAATACACTTACGTGTCATGTGTAACCATTGTTAGAGTCTAAGCTTAGTGAGTTTATTTTCGATTCAATTATCATAGATATATAGTTAATTGATTAAGAGAGATATTTTTATAAGACCATCGACAGATACTTATAAATAGATTAGAATTCTAGGTTAACAACTCAAGGTCATTAATCAAGTTAAAAGGGTGGAAGAGATTCAAGTAAAGTGTTGAGGGAAGTTATAATTCTAGGTTTTTATTAATTAGTTGAATTCATCTTTTTAATTTACTTGCTTTTATTATTAGTTTCTTTTAATTAGTTTGATTATCATCTTTAATTATTTGTTTAAATAATATTAAGTTGTTTTAATTTTAATACTTAGCAAATCTAGTGATAATTCCTCGTGGGTTCGACTTTTTACTTTAAACTATATTACTTGTTATGATACGTGCACTTGCATGGTGAAAATCGACAACAGTAACATAGCAGATACATTGCAGGACCAATAATTTAAATGGAAAGCGATATGGAGAACAATAAAGAAAGGGTTTTTTTATCACAATATAGCTAAAAAAATTATTTACCAAAATACCGTTGTTTTGAGATTAATTTTCAAAATTCGCTTGTTTTAAAGCCAGCTGAAAAATCGCCATCCCCCATGACGATTTTTCAGCGTAAAATTTTCAAAAAACACCAAGGGAAATCGTCATGGGGGATGGCGATTTTCTTTGGGGGTATATTTTTTTTTTCTTTTTTTTAATTAAAAGTCCAACGGTTAAAAAAAAATTTGCAAATTTATTTTTAAAATTTGTATTTTAATTTTAAATTTTGAAATTAAATAAAAAAATTAAATTGAAATTTTTTAAAGAAATTTAAAAGTCCAACGGTATATTTCTTATTTAAATTTTAAATTTTATGATTTTTTTTTTTAAATTTTTTAGTTAAATTTTATTATATAACCTTTTGAAACAAAAAAAAAATACAAAAAAAAAAATACAAAATTTTTAAAAAAAAAATCAAAACTTTTTGAAGGCAACGGTAACTTGACCGTTGCCTTCAAAATCCCCTCCCCTCCCCCCACACACACACCACTCTTCTATAAATAACCCCTCTCATTTTCTGCAACTTATTTTAATTTTCTTTCTTCCTTCTACAATCAATTTTTTTTTTCTACCAACAATTTTTTTTCCTACAACAATATTTAAAAATGGCTTCATCATCACTATTGAGGTTGCAAGAAAATCACATATCCTCGGTTATATTTAAAGAGGTAAGTAAATTGTTGTAATATTATTTGTATTACATTATCAATTTTTAGAAATTTTTTAATTATTATTATTTTGTAATTTTATAGTTTTATAATTTTTATATTTTTAATGTTTTAATTATTATAGTTTTATCATTTTTTAATTATTATTGTTTTTTTCATTTTATAGTTTTATAATTATTTATTTTTTATATTGTTTAATTTTTTATTATTATAGTTTTTTAATTTTTTAATTATTATTGTTTTTTAATTTTATAGTTTTATATAATTTTATTTTTTATTATTATAGTTTTATAATTTTATAATTATTATTATTTTTTCATTTTATAGTTATTTATTTTTTATATTATTTAATTATTTAATAATCATATAAATAATTTTAAATTTATATTATTATTGTTTTGTTATTTTATAGTTTTAGAATTTTTTTTAATTTTTATATTGTTTAATTTTTTAATTATTATAGTTTTATAATATATTAATTTTTATAATAATTTAATTTAATTTAATTAATTATCAACAGGATGCTTTTCGCGTGTTACGTTCGAGGAAATTTACATTTGAGGACTTGCATCCATCTATTATCGACCACTTAAGAAGAGTCGGATTTTATCACGCAACTCAAATTTGACGATTTTTGATACAACCCGACTTAATCAGTGCGTTGATCGAACGATGGAGACCCGAGACGCACACTTTTCATTTTTCATTTGGTGAATGCACCATAACTCTAGAAGATGTTGCGCTTCAACTTGGACTTCCGGTCCATGGCGATGCAGTTACAGGCGGAAGCTTGCTAGATTGTAATGAAGAGTGTCAAAATCTATTGGGCGTGGTACCTCCAGATAAGTATGTATCTGGCTCAACGGTGAGACTAAATTGGTTGAAATCCTTTCAAAATCTTCCATTACACACAACTGAAGAACAGATACAATATGCTGCTAGAGCATATATTTTACGTTTTATTGAAAGATTATTAATGCCTGACAAATCAAGCAGTCGGGTACATTTGATGTATCTTCCATTACTACTTGATTTAGAGCATGCGGCAAATTATAGTTGGGGTTCTGCGTGTTTGGCGGTTTTGTATAGAGAACTGTGCCTGGCTACAGTTTCAAAAAGCCATGACATAGGCGGATGTTTAGTGCTTCTACAATCATGGGCTTGGTATCTGCTGTCATTTCTTGCTCAGCACGTGGATGTTTCGGCTGTATACCCCCTTGCAAGCAGGTAATAATCTTTACTATTTTATTAATTTTGTATGAACTTGTATTTTTATAGGTCTATTAAGATTTTATATGCATTGTAACAGGTGGAGTAGGAGTAGGAGTAGAGATTTTACCGAGACTCCGACCGACCTTGCAAGTATAAGATTGTGACTAGATCGAGTAGGATATGATAAGGTAAATATTTCGATTGTTACATTCAAGTAATTTTGTATTTAATCCATATGAAACTAATAATTTGTAATAATTATTCGTAGTTTCTGTGGATGCCATATTCCTCAAGTGAAATTATGGCATGCCTCCCATCGGATGCCTACAATAATTGTAATATATGGAAAGCAAACACAGCATTTATATGCTTTTCATATGTAGAGTGACACCAAACTGATAGGGTGTTGCGACAATTTGGGATGCAACAACCAATTCCGCAAGCACCGGTGAACCTTGATAAGCTTCACAAGATCGACACGCGTGGCCGTCATGAGTAATTCTGGCCTGCGAAGCATGAACATTGGATCCATTAGTGGAATATACGTTGTCAACGAATTTCGACAGGTTATCCGATTGTTGGTAATAATTTCAACTCATCTGATGATTACATAGGATGGTATAAAAATGAAGGTTGGCCTTTTGTTTGTCCACCGTCGGTGTATGAGGATGTTAGGAGTATGCCATTTACCGGACAAACTTCAACTCCAGTCTCTCCTACACAGGATATGGAAGCTCTTAGACCTAGCCAACAACGTGGGCAGACGCATCAACCGGCCTTATCGGAGTTCACAGCACCGAGGATGTCATTTAGTCATCCTGAACTTGAACGGGATCATGGAGTACTATTCAGTCATCGTTATTCCGTCAGTCACCCCGGATATGACGTTGATGAGTGTTACTGACCATCACCGCCAATGACGAGGTTAGATGACCAGCTCCCTATCCTAAGTCCAAGTTCAGCATATCTAACATTAATGTATCAGTTTGGAACCCCTGCGTCAGCATTTGATGGTACATCATTTCTGGGTCCATCTAGTAGTCAGGTTCCCTTTATGGGTGAACTAGGTGTTGGCTCCTTCAGCAGTGAGTTTCAAATTTTTGATATAGAAGAAATGGCGGATGACATACAACCGGAACCAGTGGCGGTTACAGCAAGAGGTCGTGGTCGACCGCGAATACGTGCCACTGACGAGGTTGAACGACGGGTCCAACCACCACGCACTAGGAGAGCTCGACACTGTTGCTCTACACCATGCAATAATTAGAATAAATGTACTTTTATCAATATAATGAGAATAATGTATTTTAAATTTGTAATATATAAATTTATATGTTTTGCATTTCATGTTATTTATTTTAAATTTGTTGGGAAATTAATTGTTATTTTTAATTTTTTTATTCAGCATATCTAACTAAAATGTTAATGTTGTTATTTAATTTATAAAAATGTAATAAAATATATTATTCAATATATTTTTATAAATTTTTTTAATTTTATATAAAATAATAATCCAAATTACATGATAAGTAGAAAAAAACTTACATAACATTTTCCCTTAATGAAAAAATATTTAAATATTACAGATTATGAAAACATGTAATTTCTTTATTGTTGATGCGAACTCTCCTCCGATGTGCCAGATTGATGCAGAAATTTTCGACGCTATGACCTTTATTTCTGCATAATCCACAACGTTTTGGTTGGCCTTTCTCCCTGAGATCCATTTCATTACGAATACGACTTGATTTTGGTCGACCATGTGGATTTCTCCGCATTTCTTGATTGGGACACACTTCTGGACCATCATATTGAGGCCAATAACCTTTATTTTAAACTGCTTCGAACTCATGTCTATAAACATTCAATATAGTTTCCATTCTATAGACATTGTCCATATATTGCATGCAATCTACATGGACATGTGCACAAGCAGCAACTACATGTGAATAAGGGAACCTTTGTGCTTGAAACTTCCCACAGTCACACCACATGTCACTAAGCTTGACTCTGTACTTCATTGCAGAAACACCCTTTTGTGGATCAACTAACTCTTCAATCAGAAAAGATTGATTTGCTCGCGTAAAATTACGAACAAAGTGGGAGTTAGCTTTCCTGCGATTTTCTTGCATAGTCTGTGTGACTGTTTCACAGTATGTGTGCCCTCCCTCCATCATTGCAATTTGCTTGTTCCCCATATTAACAAAAAGTGCAGCCAACCTATAATATGTTGATTGCACTAAAGCAGTAATGGGAAGATGACGCGTTCCCTTCAACACCGAATTGATAGATTCAGCTAGGTTGGTTGTCATATGGCCATAACGTCTTCCTTGATCATATTATTGGGCCCACTTCTCCTTGGGGATCCTATCAAGCCAATTAGTCACCTCTGCATTTTCTCCACGAAGATTCTCATACATGAAATGAAAATTCGATTGTCTCAACTCGTATCCTAATAAAATTAAAAACAAAAGACTTGTAAATTTCAGTATTATTTTATATACTAAAGGAAATATAAGAGATAAAATAACTATGATTCGATTCCGTACCCATGTTAACAATGTGTCGACGCAATTCCTTATTGTTAAACTTCTTCATAAAGTTAGCAGCAATGTGTCGAATGCAGTACACTGAATATGCATGTGGAGGATTCCATCCACTACCATCGCGTCTAATCACAGCTTTGATGGCTTCATGTCGATTAGAGATCAAGCATATGCCAAGCTGTTTTGTCACATGTTTACGCAAATTAGTGAGAAAGAATGACCAAGCCTTTGTTGTCTCACCCTCCATAATGGCAAAGGCAATTGGCAGTATGTTTCGATTGCCATCTTGTGTAATAGCTAACAATAATGTTCATTTGTATTTTTCATATAAGAAAGTACCGTCTATTTGCACAATAGGTTTACAATACGGATACCCTTCAATGCATGACTTAAATGTCCAAAAGAGTCGATGAATATTCTCTTACCCTGGACCAGTAGATCACCGTGATATGCAGGCACCCGTTTGCAATTCTACAATTGTACCAGGCACGAAATGTTGCATTGCACCTAACCATTTAGGTAGCTCATTGTACGATCTATCCCAATCGCCAAAACCTCGAACAATTGTCTTTTGCTTTGCTTTCCACGCTTTCTTATAGGAAGTGATGTATCCATACCGGATTCGCATCTCAGCGATCAAAACTGAAACGGAGATCTCCGGATTTGCTTGGACCAATGACAGAATGCATAAACAAATCATGTTAGAATCTAACTTGTAATGATCTTGTGAAATCCTCCCCGGTGTGCAAGTATGAGGCCCTTTATATTTTCTAATCTCTCATGCCTGTTTCTTCTTCATAAAAGTTGCCCTTATTCTCCAATTGCACCCTTTCCCCTACATTAGACATTTGGCATAGTATTTGGTCCGCTCAGATTCAATTACTCTGTAATCTACGGAGTTTTTGATGTTATAGTGCTTAATAGCTGAAAACACAGCCTCTTTCGTTGGAAATTGTAACCCAACACACAGATCAACTGTAGATGGATCAAATGTCAGAGGCTTAGCTAATGTATGAGCATACTCAGGAAATTCTGGCACTTGCATTACCTCCAGATCTAGGGTATACATATGGGATGCAGCCTCATATGGGGG
Organism: Fremontodendron californicum; assembly: GCA_030761205.1. Lineage (NCBI taxonomy): Eukaryota > Viridiplantae > Streptophyta > Magnoliopsida > Malvales > Malvaceae > Fremontodendron > Fremontodendron californicum. Next base: position 8,032,742 of record JAULJL010000007.1, on the reverse strand, counting down.
AAGATCTCCATGAGTGTTGATCTCAGCAAGGACGACGTCTGGGTCAGAATCACTGTTGTCATCACTTGCGAATTCAGCATCCTCTTCCTGCTCACTAAAGTCACCAACATATTCACCATGGACTCCACATGGTGGAACAGGATCAACACCAGCTGGCTCATCTTCGAGAGTAGTAGGAATTATTTGTGAGACTAATGAATTATGAAACGTTGTAGCTTGAGATAGCGGAACGACTTCTTCTATGGAAATGTCGTATGTAGTGTGAACATAGAACGGCCCAGAATCATCATCTTCTGTGGGAAAGTTTTCTGTAGTGCGAACATTTGAAGGCCCACAATCATCGTGAACATCCTCTATGTCAGCATATAACTCAAGTACACCAACATTTGCAAATGCCTCATGAGCATAAAACATGCATCTAAAATCATCATCATCTTCAAGTGAAAATGTTTTATATCGGACACATCCTTCACCAATAGAAAGAGGATGCTTATACTTAATCTCTGAAACTCTTTTTCTATTTTCAGCTTTAATTTTTGTATGAATTTGCAGCTTTAGTTCCTCTAATGTGACGTCTTCATCAACACGAAAATTTTTAGGACGTTCATAATCAAAGGTAGCATCTTCGTCAGTATTACGAATTTGACCATTATAGTAGACCAATGCGATCACTCTGTTGCTCATATTGTGTAGTAATGAAACTAAGAAGGATGAGAATTGAGGTATTATCACTCGACAAAAGAAAGAAAAAATAAAGAAGGATGAGAATGAGGAGGTATTAGCACTAAAAAAAAAAATCTGATTGAAAAACTGCTGTAGGGGGTATTGTAAACCTTCATCAGTATTATGAATTTATAATGGTTCATTATGTTGTACCGGATGACAAATCCCATCCTTTGTACAGGATGGAATCTAATTCCCATTTTTTGGCTAGAGTTAATTGACTGAAAAACTGATAACTCATTCAATGCAAAAACTGATGATAAATCTCATCCTTTGTACCGGACTGTCCAATAGTCCCATCCATTGCAAAAGGAATCCAATTCCAATATTTTCTGCAGCATTTGATTGATTGGAAAATAGCTTAAACCTATCCCTAACCCTAAATCATTAGTCTCATCCATTGCAGAAGGAAACTAATTTCAATATTTTCTGCAGTATTTGATTGACTGAAAAATAGCTGAAACTTATCCCTAACCCTAAATTATTAGTTCCATCCATTACAGAAGGAATCCAATTCCAATATTTTCTTTAGCATTTTATTGACTGGAAAATAGTTGAAACCCTAACCCTAAATCTGGTCAATAGTTCCATCCATTGCAAAAGGAATCTAATTCCAATATTTTCTGTAGGATTTGATTCACTGAAAAATAGCTGAAACCCTAACCCTAACCCTAAATCATTAGTCTCATCCATTGCAGAAGGAATCCAATTCCAATATTTTATAGAGCATAAAATTAAAATAATAAATAAAATTTAATTTTATATAAAATTCAAATAAGAAATTAATTTAATTTTTATATAAAATTTAAATAAGAAATCAAATTTTAATTTATATAAAATTTAAATAAGAAATCAAATTTTAATTTATATAAAATTTAAATAAGAAATACATTTTTAAAAATAAAATTGTATTTTATATAAAATTTAAATAAGAAATAAATTTTTTTATATAAATTTTTAACAAGAATTTTTTTTTATAATTTTAATAAGAAATAAAATTTTACTTTTTATAAAATTAAAATAATATATTTTATTTTATTTTTTATAAAATTTCAATAAAAATTAAATTAAATTCTTTATAAAATTAAAAAAAAAAAAATTAGTATATATATTTTAAAAAAAATAAAAACAAACCAAGATAATTTTTTTATACCTGTTTGTTACAGATCTCACATATAAATTTTTAAAAAGGAAATCAAAATTTTTATTTATATAAAATTTAAATAATAAATAAAAAAAATTTACATAAAATTTAATAAGAAAAATAATTTTCTTTTTTAAATTTTAATAAGAAATAAAATTTTATTTTTTATAAAATTTTAATAATAAATTAAATTTTATTTTTTATAAAATTAAAAAATTAAGAAATTTTAATATATATTAAAAAAAAAAAACCAAGATAATTTTTTTTTATTTAATTTGCAATTTTTAAAATTAAAATACAAATTTTAAAAACAAATTTGTAATTTTTTTTTTAAATCATTGGACTTTTAAATTTAAGTAAAAAAAATTTTAAAAAAAAATATACCACCAAGGGAAATCGCCACCCCCCATGGCGATTTTCCTTGGTGTTTTTTGAAAATTTTACGCTGAAAAATTGTTAAGGGAGATGGCGATTTTTTAGCTAGTTTTAAAACAAGCGGATTTTGAAAATTAATCTGAAAATAACGATATTTTGATAAATAATTTTTTTTTTTTTTTGCTATATTGTGATAAAAAGACAATAATGAGAGTTATAAACTCACAATTAGACAAGATTGTGTTGCATCTCCCCATAGATTACATGTGCCATATATGTAGCTTTTTTTTTTTGGTCTAATGAAATCATTTACATTTTACTGCAAACTGTTTACTCTTCTGAATTTCTGGTGTACATTTTACCTGGATGTACACATTGCATTTCGTTTCTGGTGGATTTCCATTCTTCTATTATGGTCTTCCAGGGGTTTGTTTTGCTCAACAAAATTTACTGCTTGTGCCTTGTGCTTCGAGTTCAAATGGCTTGATAATATGGAAAATAGTTAATCAGTTTATCAGGAATGTGTGACTATGTAGGTTCCATTGGATTTGGATTGGTATGTCACGAGAATTCCTCAAGAGCAGCTATAGCCAAACTGTAAGGGGGTGGTTTTTTTATGTCATGATTTTAATGGAATGTGATTTTGAGGGTAATTGGTGTTTTTTCATGTCATGATTTTAATAGAATGTGATTTTTGAGAATGCGTTTACTAAAAAAATAACATTACTAACGTTTGGTATACATAAAAAAGTGTTATTAAAATCCTGAGAAAATTACATTGATAGGTTTGATTCCACTAAACACTTTATTTAAATGTGATGGTAATTTTCGAAATTATTTTTATAAAAAAAAATATAAATTTTATTATTTTTAATAATATTTATTATTAATAAATATTTGTATTAAATATTTAAAAATAATATTAGGATAAAAAAAAGTTAATATTCATGTAGTTGAAAAGTTAAATGAATGGATACAAAATAAATATTATTTAAATATTTTAATGATATTTATTATTAATAAATATTTGTATTAAATATTTAAAAATAGTATTTAAATTGACAATCTTAAATCAAATAAGAAAAAGGATAATTTTGTTTAACTTTCTAATTATATGAGAGTTATTTTCTCACTTTTTTCATAGGAATCACATTCAAATGCTTATGAAAGATAATTCTCAAAAGAAAGTTATATTGTCGAAAAAGTGAATATTTTTTAACATATCAAACAAAAAAAAATCAGATTTTTACTAATTAAATTTTTAAAAAAATAGCACTTTTTATTGTTTCAAATTTATTGTAACTTGCATAAGAAATTTACCGTGTAATTTATTGTAACTTGTACAAAAAAATTCCCGTAATTACACGCCGTAAAACGGCATTCCAGTTACAGCATTCCAGTGCGATGAGATGCCTGGACCCTAAGGCAATTGGTACTATCTTCTTTTAATCCAATTACTTCGGTATATTAATTTAAATCTCAGTAACTTATACAATTATTCCAGCACTAAACTTGGGCATATTTGGTAGTTGTTAGGATCAAAAGCCCTGATTAATACGATAAATCAGGGTTCAATTAACAAGAAAACAGGATTAAGCAAATCTTGATAACTATAAGTCTTTCCCCACTGTATTTCAAGACAATTGCTACAAGAGACAGAGTTTCAAAGTTTTTTATTATATAGCAAAGATACTATCATAGCTGCTGCATCAGCACTCAGCAGGAACAACTGGATATATATATATATATATATATATATATATATATATATAATACCAGAGTATTTCTAACTGCAAGCCCGTCGAGAAATAAAGCATAGCCTACCACTGCTGCTGCTAAACTTGGAAACATACATGAAATATTGAAAACAGCAGCACCATAATAAAGGACATATAATTTCATCAAACTCTAGTGCAGACCTCCCCATCACAGGCCCAACCTTCTTTTGGATTTCCTTCCTCTTTTTCATCATCAGCTTTGGTTTCTTTATCTTGTTCTAGCCCTAGGGCACACTTTGGATGCAGATCAAAGTCACATTCTTCACAGTTGAATGACCAGACTTGTCCTTCTTCTTTGCATCCATCACAAGTGTAAGAACTGCGACGAGTGAGCACCAGCTCGTGCTCCTCGTGCAGTTCATGTTTCAGTTTCTCAGGCCACCCCTTTGCCATCTCCTCATACTGTGCCTCAATCTCCTTCAAACGCTCCTCAGTGAAAGGATAAGCATCGGCCCCATGGGCCATGATCAGATTCCTGGTCTCATTTGTAACAGTTTTTCCAGTTGGTCCGATGGTTAAAAGCATAGGAATGCCTCGGACCTTGAATTTGCGACTTAACGATGCCTTCCTAGCATCACCAAATGGAAGTGCCAACCAGGGCATTCCTGAATAATATTCCTCAAAGGAGGCTTGATCTCTGTCACTAGAAATAAAAATCACTTCAAATGCTTCATCCTTTGCCTTGATCTTCTTGTATACTTCAACAAGTTTCGGGGTGAAGGCACGGCAGGGTGGGCACCAATGGGCTGAGAAGTACAAGAGAATGGTCTTTCCCACCAAGTCAGTCACCTGGACCTGAAATAGTAGATAAATTCATTACTCATCAGAAATATGGAGGGCAGGCTCAGTTGAGTAGTAGCATTTCTGCTAACCATTGCTTATACTCATGTGGAGCATGAAAGCTTTAAATAAATATTCAAATTTTAGGAGCCGTGAAAGAGTGACTAAACTGTGGTCTAATGCATGAGTCTAGTGACAACATACACCCAACAGTTCAAGTGAAGCCAAAAAATGCTGAAAAAACTCCAAATCAACATAAGGATAAATCATTTTGGTTAAAACATAATTTAAGCAGGATATTGAAGAATTGGCAGTCTCTAAGGAAACCAAACAATCATACCTTAGCCCCATCCTTCCCAAGGACAAAATCCAGATCCCCTAAAATCAGAATTGATTCCAGAGTTTGTGCTGCCTCTTTTGCTTTCGCTATTTCTGCAAGCTCCGCAAACTTTTCTGGGGTGAAGGGATAGGCCTGGATCCCATGTTCTTCAATAGCTTCAGCAGCATTAGAGTGGAGAGTTTTCCCATCTGGCCCAACAATAACAACAGTTGGAAGGGTCGAGAGCTCAAAGTACCTAGTCAATTTCTCACAGCTCTTGTCTTTGAAAGGCAATGCCAACCAAGGTGCCACAAAGCTTTCCTTGAAAGATTCCTCTTCATCATCAAGCGATATCGCAACAACCTCAAAATTCTCCCCCTTTTCTTTCAACTTCTTATAAACTTCAGCAAGTTTTGGAGTAAAATCAGCAGATGGCTTGAATGAAGACACTGAGAAATATAGAGCTACAGTCTTTCCCTCAAGTTCAGACACAGGCACCTAGTATTCAAATTAAGAACAAAGTACAGATTAGGATAGTAATGATGTATTTAACCATTTCAAAAAAGCTAGAAAAAATCTATGTTGTTCCGACTCTTAATTTTTCTTAAAATACCTGTGTTTGACGTCGGAGATGGGTATTGGGGATATAATCCTCCAAATACATGAAAATCATGAAAAAAATTGAACATACCCGTGTCGGCCTCACACCCGAGTCTGAGTAACATAAGAAAAAACTACAATAGCATTTTAAACAATCAGTCCAGTCATCAAAGTTACCTTATTTCCATCAGATGTAACTACAAAGTCACGTGAACGGGAAACCAAGATAGTTTTGATAGACTGTTCCGTCCTGGCCTTTTCTTCTAAATCTTTTAATTCTTGGATCTTTTCAGGGGTGAAAGGGTACCCTTCCTCTCCATACTCTCGAATAATCCCAACACCCTCAGCAGTCAAGACTTCACCATTTTCATCCAAGAGCACAAGATGAGGTATTCCCATCACCTTGAACAACTTGTCCAAGCGGCTGCGTGTCTCTGAATCAGAAAAAGGGATTGCAAGCCAAGGCATCTTAGAGAAGTAACCATTGAATGACTCTTCATCTTCATCTCCTGAGACAAAAATGATCTCAAAATTGCCTTTTGGAGAGAGTTCAGAGTACACCTCCACTAACTTGGGGGTGAATCTTCTACATGGACCACACCATGATGCTGAGAAATACAATCCAAGCTTCTTCCCCGTCAAGCTGTCGATTTTAACCTGTAAAATGGAAATTTCAGGCTTGATTCCCAAACATAATTATCAAACAGAAAATAAATAAGAACAAAAACAACCCTTCTAACAGTGACAGTACCCAAATCCCAATTAATTACAGGGAATATCCAACAAACTGCAAGTTCATATAACTTAAACTAACATTTGATGTCTTACTATTATTATAAGCTCCAAACCCAGTTCAAAAGACCTCCTAGTTGACTATATCTAATCTTATAATAGACAAAGAAACAAAATTTCATTCTCAAAAACTAGTAATTTTCCAGCTTTCCTTTCTAAAAGACTAAACTTCAGCAGAACAAAGTTAAAATAAAAATCCTAAACTCAACTATTTTCCTCTTTACATATATAAAAAAATCAGACAAGAAAGATTTTTTCTAGGGGAGTTAATTACCTGATCACCGTTGTTGCGTACGAGGAAATCCCTGTCTGAAGAAGAGAGAAGAGACTTAAAATCGTGAGAATCACCGTTGATCGTCTCGACAACGTTTCTTTCAGCCTCTGCCATTGTTGAAACTGCAAAGGTTTTTTTTCTTTTTTCTGTTTGTTTGATTTTTTGGATGAGAAAAAGTTAAGAGACTCTGCAGCTGATTTATAGCATAAGAGACGCTTCTGGAATTTTTCATTTTTTATTCATTTTTTCTTGACAAACGAAACAAGCTGATGGTAAATTTAAAAAATATATCATCAATAAAAAATATTTTTCTCCATTTTTCTTTTATTTTTTAATTTATTTTTTAATTAAAAAAAAATTTGAAAATAAAATTTTTAATTTAAAAAATAAATATTTAAATATTTTTATTTTTTATTTACTTTTTCTAATTAAAAAATTTTAAAAAAAATGATATTTCTAAAAATAATATTTTTAAATTTTAAAGAAATAAATATTTAAATATTTTATTTTTAAATTAATTTTTAATTAAAATTTTAAAAAAATAATATTTTTTTAATGAAAAAAAATATTAAAGATAATTTTATCTTTAAAATATTTATTTAATAATTTTTAATTTTTTTAAATAATTTTTATCTGTTAAATCATTGAATAAATATTTGATTATTAAGAATATGTTTTTCAGATTTACCCATAAGACAAAGGCAAGACTGACGTCCATGTCGTGGATCCTACGTGGAGCAATGGCGTCAACGGATGTCGCGTAGAAATAGTTTCATTGTTTCCTTTCCTGCTGACTCTCTCGCGTTTTCCTTTTCTTCATCTTCTAATCTTCTTTTCCCTTGTCCCTTTTTTTTATAAATAAAATAAAGCTTACAAACTTCTTGATTAAGGAAAGAACAAAAAGGGCATAAACAAAGGAGATTCTAAAAAAACATTCAATTCAGCGTGAGCTCATTTGTCATTTATATTGAATGGAATTTTAAAAGTGGTCGGCTTGATAGAATTTAAATGGAATAGTAAAAAAAAAAATTGAATTCGACGGGTTTTAACTAGATTTGTCCAAAGATCAAACTATTCATTCAAATTTGAAGATTCGTTTGATATTTGAGAGGATTTGGACAAAAATATTAGGTCCGAAAAATGAGTTCAGGTAAAAGAATGAGGCTCATTTAAAAAATAGGTCGAGTCTTGACTCTAATATTCAAAGTCCGAACCCAACCCGACCCGTCCCGTTTTTCAATTAAATAATATATTATTTTTATATATATTATATAATTTATGTCATATAAAAATTAAATATATATAATATTATAGTGTAAATATTAAAAAATTATGTTAGTTTGTCCATTTTAAGAACTTAAGAAAAGAAAATTAAATAAATTATTAAAAATTAAATAAAAGTAATGTATTTTTTTAGTTCTTTTTAGAAAAAAATATGGGTGGACTTAAAAGGGTTTGAACTATCCATTTAAAAATATGGACGAGTTTGAGCAAAATTTGGGACTCATATTTCGGACCAGGTCGAGTTTGGGCAAGCATAAATGGTATTATAGCATACATAGGCCGGCTCAAATCCAATCCAACCCGGCCCATGGACAATTCTAGTTCCAACTAAACCTGCTCATGGGCCGAACATGGGCCGCGGCTCGATTTTTTTTCAAATTCTTTGTCCAGGTCCAGCCCTGGGTCGGGCTGGGTCGGCCCGGTAGACCCGAATTCACTGTTCATCATATTAAAAAAATATATTTTTTAATTTTTTTTAATTAAAATTAAATAAAATAATATTATTATAATAAAAAAAACACGACCGGTTCGGATAAAAAATATCCTATTCAGGCCAGGCCCAATACGAGCCGGGTCGGGCGGTCTGCCCGGCCCATGAGTAGATCTAGTTCCAACCTATTCTGACTCGTTACAGACATCAGGGATCTAGTCGGATCAGGTTGATTTTGGTTGACATGTCTCGAGATATATAAAATTATTATTTATTTAATTATTTTAATAAATATAAGTATTATTTTTAAAATTTTATTATTCAATATTAATTAAAGATATTAATTTAATAATAAAATATACTTAAAATATAATTTATATTAAACAATAATTATTTCATGAAATATATATTAAAATAAATTATAAAAATAAATTTTTTGATCGAACCAGGTCGGATTCTGGTGATAAACATTTTTTTCAAGTTGGGGTCGGGTATTAAAATTTATAACCTGAAGTAAGGGCGAGCCGGGTTCAGGTGAAGTTATATGATATAGTCGGATCGGATCTAGGACGATCAAAAAATCGTTTCAACTCGTCTCGTTCTCGTCCTTATTGATGTTCTCGTAGGTAAGTTAAATAAATAGAGATTGAGAATTAAGGGTAAATTAAAATTTAAAAGAATAAAAAAAATTAAAAAAAAGGTAATAAACGAACGGAATATAGGTGGACAGAAATTTTAATAGTTTTTTTTTTTCTTATTGTTTGTTCATTTTGCTTTAGAAAGTTGAAAGTATAAAGTGAATTTAGAAAAAAATAAAATTAAAAGTGTCGCAATCTAAAAAATAACAAGTCTCATCTTAAAATTTTATTATTCGTTAAGCATGATATTAAAAAAAATCGAAAAAAATAGACTTAATTCTTCTAGAAAAATAAAAGCTTTGAAAAAGACATAGAGTCGCCATCAATTTTTTTTAGTTAGGTGTGATCGGCCACCTATTAAAATCGGTTTGGTAAAACATTTTAAAATTAATTAAAATATTTTTAAAACCAATTTCAAGTCTGCGTTATAAACCAGAGAAAATCAAAGAATCGGGTTCGGGACTCGGTTACGTGCGGGGAAGGATTAGCACCCCCACAACGCCCGTATAAAACGGTACTTTATTAATCGTGTGTTATCTTAAGTATCGGTAAAAAGTCAATTTTTAATTTGGTATTTCAAGTTAATTCTCAATTTAAAGAAAAATAATTTCATTTTTAATTGAAAATGATCAGAAATTTATTAATTCAAAATTTTTCTATATTCTCCAACAAACGTGGCAAAATATAGAAATTTTATTAGTTTGAAAAACTTTTCGAAACATTCTTATTTTAAAGAAGATATTCCGTTATTAATGATAATTGATGATATCCTCCCCAGCAAACCTGACAGAGAATTCATGAATTATTTTAACTCAGGAATATCTTTATTTTATTAAAAATCATTACCTTTTTTCAAAACATTTTGAAAAAAATATGAATATGAATATGTGTGACATAAATAAAATGACATAGCAAAGTCTAGATAATATAATGCAACCTAAATGGTATGATATAATTTAAATGTCTTAACATATTCTAAATGAAATGAAATATCCTACGTCATATGATATATTCTAAATGAAATGAAATGACCTAGATAACATGATATATTGTATATGAAATGAAATGACCTAAGTAACATAATATATTCTATGAAATGGAATGGAATGACCTAGGTAACATAATATATTCTATATGAAATGAAATATCCTAAGCCACATGATATATTCTAAATGAAATAAAATGATTTAAATGACATAACATATATAAATGATATGGCATATAATCTAAATGATATGAAATGACATTAAATTAAATTAAAATAATGCTAACATATAATATGCATGAAAATAAAAATAATAATGCATGAACATAGTATATGCTAAATAATATGACAAAAATAACTTAAAAAAAAGCATAGGATATCATGAAATATTCAAAACCGTATAACAATTAATATAATATCAAAAATTTAAATCAAAGACAATAACACCATCATGAAAATTAACATAGCAAAAATCACATATTATATATTATGCATGAATATGGAAAATGCAATGCATGAGAATGTAATTTTTCCTTTAATTAAGAAAATCCTTATATCTAAAAAGATATCCGGCTACCTTAGAAAAATATATCAAATTAAATATTCTAAAACCAAAATACTTTGTGATTGTTTGAAAACAATTTTGAAAGAAACTTGAATGAAGATTGAAACCCTAGCCAAACCTTTTTAAAAATGGCTCTAATTTCCTAAGTTTAAAATCTCGGACTTGACCACCCTTAATCCGAGATTTAAAAAATCATTTTTCGAGTTTAAAACAGCTTAAAAACTACCCTAAGTCAGTAGCTAAACTTCCTAGTCAGCCCCCTCTAAGTAACTTAACCAAAACAGAAAAATGATTTTCCTTCAAATTCAATTCTGCCTCTACTATCCAGTTTTAAAGCACGATTTTTTACCCTATTTTTAAAAATTCAAAAAAATCTAAAAGAAATACTGGAGACTCAGGACATACAAAACTACACGGAAAAAAATCGGCTTAATTTTCTGATTAAAGATGACTGCCTATAAAAAATGGGAAAGTACGAGTACTGGGTGAAAAAACTGTTTTGTCAAAACATATTTTTTTGCCTTTGATAAAATCATTTAAAAATCAAAGTACAAATGTTAGAGACTCTCCTAAGGACTCAAAAACAGTAGCTAGCACTTTTGAAAAGTTAGGCGAAAATTGGCTAAGTAAAAAAAATCACAAAGGTAGAATAATCAATTTGACAACTTTTTAATTTTCCACAAGTATGCTCAAAATGAGCATGACTTTGAACCATTGATTGGTCTAAGTCATAAATCAAGTGGCAAAGACATGAAATGCATGAAAATACAGCAAATATGATGCATGAAATGCATGATTTAAAACCTAAATGACATGAAAAATGCATGGCATCAATAAAATGACCTAGACCTAAATGAACTTGCATGGCATTTAATGCAACCTAGGTCTAAAATGAATGAATATACATGGCAAAGCAAACCAATCCTAAACCTAAAGAATGCATGACAATAACACAAAGATATAGCATGCTTAAATAAAATACATAACCAAATATCATGAAAATGTAAACCTATCAACTAACATAACAAAAATGCACACACATAGCTTAAAAGATATGGGTGGCCGAATAGTCCATATAAAAATGAGCATGACATTTTCACAAACACTTGATATACTAACATGCATAGCTAAAGAATAACACTCAAATCATGCAAATATAAAGTAAAGGCATGGAAACCAATAGGCATTTTCACAAACACATGGATTACAAAATGTAAAACATAAACAAACTTAAACATTTTGAAAACAGAAAATAAAAAATGCAAGACAAGTAAAATAAACATGATAACAAGATAATAGACTCAAAAATGGAAACAAGCAAGCAACCAAATTAAAACAAGCTTCATGTTTATGTATTAGAAGAAGATTTAAAGCATCAAAACTTGTTAAATATCAAGAATAACATGAAATAAAAATGCAAACAGCAACTACACTAAAACAATAGGCCATTCGGCCACTTAGAGAAAAATAGAAAAAAAAATTGATTTTCCATAGTTTTTCAAGAAAGCATAAAGGAAGAACTTGAAAAGAAAGCTTAAAAACACTTATTGTAAAATCAAAATCAAAAGAAACTCACCAAATATCAAATGAAAACAGCAAATCAAGAATGGAAAATCAAAGAAAGTGCAAGAGTATGGTGCTTAAAGTAACCTCTAGAAGCTATATTGTAAGCTTTTTCTCTTCTAACTTTCTTTTCTTTTCTAAACTTTTCTTTTTGCCTTTCAACAATGGAGAGAAAAATCAGCCAAAACAAGAGTGAAATAGAGAGTGAATAGCTGAAAAATGAAAAGAGAGTGACCCCCTCTAGTAGTGGCCAAATGGCCCTTCTCTTGCTAGGATGTTGTCATTTTTTCTTCAACCAATTTTGATCCAAAGGCTATTGATCCAAGATGTTTATAATGTGAAATTATCACCCTTAGATTAGGCAATCAGCTATCCACAATTACAGCTGTTCAAGAATCTTAAGTCATTATGTTGACACTCTCCCTCTTCATGCATTGGTCCATGTGGCTTAATTACAAAGGTTTGATCAAAAAATAACTATATTCCTCTTCATTGTTGGCCTTTTGATGAAAAATCAGAAAATATTTGCCATCCTTTGGGCCTTGGCCGGCTGACCCCTCTTCTTCCATCCCACGCTTCATTTTTTTAAAAGGCAAGAAAAGCTCTTTTCGGTTTCTTAGGTAAAATAACCTTTTTGCCCCTCGAACATAAATAAATAGCAAACGGACTCCAAATTCAAATTTTCTTTTTTCAATACTTCAAAATAATAAAAAAAATGAATTCTGGAGGTTTTCAAAAAAATTTTAGCCCATTTGATATTTATTTGGATTTTTTCTTCCAAAATTGCCCTTTTGTGCTCCCAAACTTTACCATTTTTTAAACGAGCTCCAAATCCATATTTTTCTTCACAAATCTCTTCCAAATAATTTAAAAGTATGATCTGAAAGTTTTCATAATTTTTGGAACTCATTTGGTATTTTTTCGGGATTTATCTGCTTGAATTACTGCATAGTGGGCCCGGGATTTGGCCATTTTTCAAACGAACTCCGAATCCAGATTTTCTTTCCCCAATCTCTTCCAATAATTTAAGAATGAGATCTGCAAATTTTCAAAATTTTTGGAGTTCATTTGCTATTTTTTCAGGATTTATCTTCTTGAATTTCTGCATAGGGGACCTGGGATTTGGCCATTTTGCAAACGAACTCCGAATCCGGATTTTCTTTCGCCAATATCTTTGAAATGATTTAAGAATGAGATCTGTAATTTTTCAGAATTTTTGGAGTTCATTTGCTATTTTTCTCAAATTTTCCAATTTTGCCTTTTTGCCTCCGAAACCCGATTTTGCTCAAAACAAGTCTGATTTTCAGATTTTCTTCACACTGAGCCTTGAGCTATCCTTGTTTAAACACTCTTCATCCATGAGGGGCTTTAGTCTTACCGAATCGGGCTATTTCTGTAATTCTTCCAAATTTTACCGAAATCCACCAAAAACCCTGATTCTCGATTTTCTTTCGGATTGACTTTTCTTTCAGTTTTTCTTCCAAGTAGCTTCTCCATTACCCGTAGTCAATGCTTATCCTTCATTTGGAACCTTCAATTTCGACCAATTTGATCGTTTAAGCACTTTTCCCCAAATTTCCCGTACTAGGGTTTCCTTTCTATTGAATCTCCGTAACCTAACTTCCGAACTCCATATCTTTCAATGTAGACCTCGGATTATCAAAATTATTTCATCATTTTTCAATTGAAATTCAAATCTTTATTTTGAAAGTGGGTTGTGTAGACACCTAATTTTGTCCGGGCCTTTTAAAACTAATTTTTATTTGTCTCCCTCTCGGGTTTAATATTTTTGTAAAAGTCACGGTCGTGATTTTAGATTTTTAAAATGTTCTAAATTATATATATCTTTTTTTAGCTTTAATTGTTCAAATAAAATCGGACCGTAAAATTACCAATTTTAAAATTCAATTTAAACCCGAGGTGAAAAAATTAATCTTGAGCTTTATTAGATTTTTAAAATAAATTTTTAAATTGAAAATATTTGAAAAAAAAAAGACTTGAAAAAATAAAGGAAGGGTAATTTGGACATTACACATTTTTAGGTTAAAAATTGGTTATAAAGGGCCCGGTTAAAGAAAATGAAAAGGGGGGGCCGATTATTAAAAAGGACTGGCGGCTAACAATGAAAAAGAAAAAATGGAAAGGGAGAGATACCAAAAAAATCATCATCATCTGAGATTCTGGGTTATGGCCACAGCTCTGCCATCAATGGCACTCACACACATTACGAGTTATCATCATAAAATTCCTCTCATTTCGCAAGGAAAAAGAAAAACCCAACTCTCCTTTTTAGCAATGGCTCATATTCTACAAACTTTTTTCATTCCCTCCACTTCCTCCCTTCGCTGGACCTCTATTTCGGTTTCTAAAAGTAAGTCTCAATCCCTTCAAGTTAAAGTGAAGATCCGAGAGATTTTCATGCCGGCATTGAGCTCGACAATGATGGAAGGTAAGTTCGTGTCGTGGATGAAGTCAGAAGGAGATAAGTTGTTGAAAGGAAAAAATGTTGTTGTTGTGGAATCGGACAAGGCGGACATGGATGTCGAGAGTTTTCCATGAGGGATTCCTGGCCCCATCATGGTGGAGGAAGGCGGCATCGCTCCCGTAGACTCTGCCATAGCCCTCCTGGCTGAGACCGAAGACGAGGTCGCTGAAGCCAAAGCCAAATCACAGTCTTCTTCTAGTAGCAGTGCTCAGGTAGTAGAAAAAAATAAAAAACCAAAGCGAAAGGAAGATGTGGCGCCCGCTGCTCCTGTTGCTCCTACAATTTCGACCACAAAGACCGTAGCTGTGGGGTCCGCGGTGCATCCAGCTTCAGAGGGAGAGAAGTGGATAGTGGCGTCGTCATATGCAAAGAAGTTGGCAAAGGAGTTCAAAGTGGATTTGGGAACAGTGGTGGCAAAATCTGATGGCGTGGAGTTCACTGTTAAGGATGGTTTCTTCTGTCTTGCTTTGGCAAGAGCTGTTAAGACAATGAAGAAGGGGGAGAAGGTACTTTTTACAGTGAAGCCACAATATGGCTTTGGTGAGAAGGGGAAGCCAGCCACTGGTGCTGAAGGTGCAGTGCCTCCAAATGCCACACTCCACATTACCTTGGAGTTAGTCTCGTGGAAAACTGTGACCGGGGTTACCGATGACAAGAAGGTTATAAAGAAGATCTTGAAGGAAGGGGGGCTGGCGGCTGAGGAAAGAAAGAGAAAAAAAAAAGCTTGATTTGGTTTATTTTGAGGGAGCAAAAAAGCGAAAAGAATAAGAAAAAAAAGAAAGAAAGGGAGTTGGGGGTTTCGCCACTGCCATGGACCAGCAATCCCAGCTCCCTTCCCCTCAATCCAAACATGTTAAAGTAAAACCTTTTTTCTTTTGTTTCCATTCATATTCATGTTCCTTTTTACAGCAAAGCAAACTCTCTTTTCTTCTTTGCCGTAGCCATTGACGAGCCCACTAAACAAAATTTTCCTTTGAATACACGTCATTCAAGAATGACCCACCTGGGTGAACCTTGTGATATATGTGGTGATGTTGGTTTTGAAGAGGATATTACAACTTGCTTTCAGTGCAAAATAGCTCGGGAACATTGCTATTGCATGCGAAAAGTGCATTTGGTGATTCCAGAATTTTGGTTTTGTGAAGAATGTCAATCTAGCAATGGCATAGCTTCATCAAAATCTGTTACAGCAGAACATATTCCTATGTCTTTGACATCAAATACCTCTGAGACTGAGAGTCCTAGTTGGTTTCTTAAGACTTCAAGGGGAGAATGTCATCTTGTTTCAACATCAAATGCCTTTGAGACTGTGAGTTCCAGCAGGTTTTTCAAGAATCAAGAGATTGCAGGTTGTGATGGTACGAAAATGGCTATTGAAACTGGGAAAGTGAAGTTCATTTCTACCGAAGAAGCTATTAAGATGCCATCTCGCACCCACAAATTGAAACATTCACCGAGGAATGCAGGTTCAAGCCTTGGTTGGTCAGCTACTATTGCAACAATGCCTATGAGGAGCCCGACGGGTATAGAGATGCTCATTTAGTATGTTCTGTAAAGAAAGTAAGAGCAGATCATGATCTTAGAACCATAGGGCATTCTAGACCACATGGATATCGCAGTTCAGGGTTCAGTTCAATTACTCAGCAAAATGCATTTCAAACATCAAGAGAATTTCAAGCTTCAGATAAGAAAACTTCTGCATGTATGAACGAGCAACAGATTGTCCTCATGCCTGTTGAAAGGATTGAAAACTCAAATTTACTGGTAGAGACTACTAAGTCCACGGACTCGAAGTCAGTTGATGCTCTACCTATTGTATGCTCAGTGGTAGCTTTGAGATTCTCAATTCAGTTTCTCGTAGTGAATTTTTTGATGGATTCCAGGCTCATTTTCCTGGTAAAGTCCATCGTAAGGTTTTAGAATTTTCAAAGCAAATGCCTGGAGTGCTGTTGTGTTCTCTGCTTCTGATGTTTGCATGGATGTTTTTCATGATGAATGTCCAAATATGGAGGATATTGCTTTGTATTTTTTCCCGAGCAGTTTCGAAAGGTTTAAGCAGCAGTATATTCGCCTATTGGGTCAGATGGAGGCTCAAGATCTTGTACTAAAGAGCTGCATCGATGGTGTAGAACTGCTGATTTTCTCATCTACAAGGTTGTATGTAGAATTATGTGGTCTTTGCAGTTCCTGTTGCTCTGGGAGATGTTATCATTGCTGACATGGATGGACTGTTTGATAACTTGTACAATCATCAAATATGCGGTGGTGGTAATTTAAGGAGTCATTTGAGGTAATCTTTCTTTCATTTCTCTTATATTTATTGTGCTTGCCTTAGATGTGATTTATTGTGATATTCATATTTAGTGTTTGATAAAATGCCTAATGTTGCTTGCTTTGGACATGGTCTATTGTGGTGCATGCCTTAATGTCATTTTGCATATTCATAACATTTTAGTAAATAAGGCAATATTCTCGAGTTCAATAATTCATTGTTTTCTCTGCCGGGTCTGCCGGAGAGGTTATCATTAATTATTAATGAAGGAATACCCTTTTCTAAAATAAAATGATTTGAATTTTTTTTTGAAATAAATAAAACTTTCTATGTTTTGTCGGGTCTGCCGAGGAACATGAAAAGATTTTGGTATTAATAAACTCCGAGTCATTTTAAGCCATTTCACATGCCATATCATCTTATGTCATCCATATGCCATGTCATCTTGCTTGTCATGTCGATTTCATTCACATGCCATGTCATCTTATGCCATGTCACTTGCCATGTCATTTTATGTCATCCATATGCCATGTCATCTTGCTTGTCATGTCGATTTCATTCACATGCCATGTCATCTTATGCCATGTCACATGCCATGTCATTTTATGTCATCCATTATGCCATGTCATCTTGTTTGCCATGTCGATTTCATTCACATGCCATGTCATCTTATGCCATGTCATTTAGGTTTAAATTCATGCATTTCATGCATTATGTTTGCTGCATTGTTTCATGCATTTCATGTTCATGCCACTTGAATAATGACTTGAGCCAATTAATGGTTCAAAGTCATGCTCTCTTGAGCACACTTGTGGAAAATTAAGTTTGTCAAGTTGATTATTCTACCTTTGTGATTTTTTTTTACTCAGCCAATTTTTATCTAACTTTCAAAAAGTCCTATCTACTGTTTTCAAGTCATTTTATGAGTTTCAAATATTTTTACTTTGATTTTTAAATGATTTTATCAAAGGCAAAAATGTGTTGGCAAAGCAGTTTTTTTCTCCTCCAAAAACTCGTACATCTCTGATTTTTCTGGGAATTCATCTTTAATCAGAAAATTAAGCCGATTTTTTCCCATGTATTTTTACATGTCTTGAGTCTCCAGTATTTTTTTCAGATTTTTTTGAATTCTTAAAAATAGGATAAAAAATCGTGGCTTAAAACTGGACAGTGGAGTCAGAATTGAATTTAAAGAAAAACCATTTTTCTGTTTTGGTTAATTTACTTAGAGTGGGCTGATTAGGAGGGTTAGCTACTGACTTAGGGTAATTTCTAAGCCTTTTTAAACTCTGAAAATGGTTTTTCAAGTCCCGGGTTATGGGTAGTCAAGTCCGGATTTTTTAAACTTAGGAAATTAGAGCCATTTAAAAATTTTTAGCCCAGTTTTTATTTTTAATTCAAGCTTTTCAAAATTGTTTTCAAACAATCACAAAGTATTTTGGTTTTAGAATATTTAATTTGACATATTTTCCTAAGGTATCCGGATATCTTTTTAGATATACGGATTTCCTTAATTAAAGGAAAAAATACATTTCATGCATTGCATTTTTATATTCATGCATTTTATATAATATGTGATTCTTGCCATAATAATTTCTATGATATTGTTGTTATTTTGATTTATATTTTTGATGTACATGGTTTATTATATGGTTTTGAATATTTCATGATATCCTATGCTTTTATTTAGTTATTTTTATTTAGCATATACTATGTTCATGCATTATTATTTTCATGCATATTATATGATAGCATTATTTTATTCCATGTCATTTAAATTATATGCCATACCATTCATATTTGTCATGTCATTTAGGTTGCATTATATTATTTAGACTTTACTATGTCATTTTATTTATGTCATGCATATACATATTCATATCTTTTAAAATGTTTTCAAAAGGATAATGATTTTTCAATAAAAATAAAGATTTTTCCGAGCTAAAATAATTCATGAGTTCTCTACCGGGTTTGCTGGAGGGAATATCATCAATTATTATTAATAAAGGAATATCTTTCTTTCAAAAAAAGAGAATGATTCGGAAAGTTTTCCAAAACTAATAAAAATTTCTATATTTTGCCACGTTTGTTGGGGAATATAGGAAAATTTTGAATTTATAAATTTCGGATCATTTACAATAAAAAATGGAATTATTTTCTTTAAATTGGGAATTAACTTGAAATACTAAATTTAAAACCAATTTTTTACCGAGACTTGAGATAACACACGATTAATAAGGTACCGATTTATACGGGCGTTGTGGGGGTGCTAATCCTTCCCCGCACGTAACCGACTCCCGAACCAGCTTCTTTGATTTCTCTGGTTTTAAAACGCAGACTTGAAATTGGTTTTTAAAATGTTTTAATTAATTTTTAAAATATTTTATAAAACCGGTTTTAATAGGTGGCTGATCACACCTAGCTAAAAAAGATTGGTGGCGACTCCATGTCTTTTTTAAGGTCATTTTCAAAACCTTCATTTTTTTAGAGGAATTAAGTCGACTTTTTCTCGATTTTTTAATGTCACGCTTAACGAATAATAAAGTCTTGTGATGACACTCGTTATTTTTTAGGTTGCGACAGGTTGACTTTTTTAGTAATTGACTTTTTGGGTTGACTTTTTAGGGTTGACTTTTTTCAAGTTTGACTTTTTATGCTCGCCTTCTTAGACTAAGTCTCGGAGTACCACCTGGAGGATGAAAAAAGTCTTTTTACATTCTGAAACATCAATTTAGTAAGAAAACATACATGTTTTAGTGGTCCGGACAAAATTAGGTGTCTACAGCTACCCCTCTTTGGCTATTGCTGAGAATCAGGAATCAGGCAAAGATAAACAAATACTAATTTTGTCCGGTGATAACTCGTATAACTATATAGTTTTTAGTTATGTTTTATTATTGTTTTGTGTCAAATACGAGTTATTATTGCTTAGTCTACTTGTGTTTATGATCTTTTATATTTTTATGTAATTTGTTGTTTTTCACGAGTTTCTTTGAGTGATTTCAGATTACTAGGTTAAATCAACAATTAAGGGCAAATCCAGTTCAGTTCTAGTTCCGACACCTTTTGCCATATCAGCTATATCTGGAGTTTCACTAAAGCAATAAGGCTGAAATTTTAACCGTGCAAAGTTAAGAGGCATATCTATCTTTTTCATGTTTTACACTTCTTGAAACGGAGTCGTTTTCCCTAGAGAAATCGACCATAAAGTTGGCTGATGTGCAATGACGTCTGTGCTGACCTGTTTTGGTATTTTGACCATATCTTCCGATCCACATAAGCAAATGATCTGATTCCAACGGCTATGGATCCGTAACTGATAGGGGTATATTTTTCTAGAAGACCATTTTATCAGATCGAGCCTCCAACATTGACAAAATCGATCATCAAGCTGGCTGATCAGAATTGTCATACAATATGACGAAAATTGTTAGAAAAATGCACCCACCTATTATACCTACCTTTGAAATTTGTAAAGCTTGTCTCTTGTTATTTAGCCCTCCAAAATGTGTATAAATAGAGGGCCTTGGATGAGTATTGGGAAACATTATACATTGGTAGGATATTAGCCATTGTAAAAAATTCTCTAAGTTTTCTTCTTTTTTCCTTTCTCTAGTTTTCTTTTTCTTTATTTACTTATGCTTCTTACATTTCTTTTCATTTTTAGTATGTGTTGCTAATCATATTGTTGAGGTGATGAGGTGAAGCTCTTGGTAAATGCTAAGGTTAGTCTCTTAAACATGAGCTAAAATGAATCATCATTTATAAACACTAGTATAGATAATATTTTCTTTTGGTTTAAAATCATACTTGCAAAGTAGAGATCTTGATTCATTATTGACAATGAAAATGGCACAGTAAATGCTTGGTTTCATAACCTTGATTTATTGTAGACATATACCTTGGCATAAGGAATGCTTGGACTCTTTTTATGAGTTTTGAGGACACCAAATGAACATAATATCATATGCTATGGACGTTGGACAATTTGGACTGAATTGCTAAACCTTCCGATTGGAACCTCCCTTATGTGTGGATTTCAATTGTGTAATAAAACAAGATTAATCTTAGCATAACACCAAGAGTGGATTCTCTAACCTCAACATCTTTTCTTATTATTTTTTATATCTTGTTTAATTTCTTTTATGTTATTTTGTTTATTTTGTTCTCTAATATCTTATTTATCTTGTTTTGTTGTTGATTCCCTAATATTTTTTCTTTCTTTCTTTCTTTTTCTTATATATTTATAAACTTATACTTACTAATACGCTTCCCTGTGGTTCGACCTCGGACACCCGAGAATTTATTACTTGAACATAACCTGCACTTGGGTTTACAACTCTTAATTGAGTCTCCATCAAGTTTTTGGCGCCGTTGCCGGGGAGGCAATACTAAGTATATAAGTTTATAAGTATATTTATTCTTATTGGCTGGTTATACCGCCTAATTTTCTATATATTTATATTGTAAAGTTTATATTTATATAAATATATTATTTGTATATTAACTTTGTTTTATTTTTATTGGCTGGTTATACCGCCTAATCTGTATATTAACTTTGTTTTATGCTTGTTTGGCGACGTGATTTTAGATCTCGTCGTTTAGTTAGATTTTATTGTGAAACTTTTTCAGGTAATCTTTCTAATACAACTCCTACCATGGCTGACAATGAAAGTGTTCATGCTGAAGATGAGAACGGACAAGTACGCACCATGCGTGACTACTTGCAACCAACTCGAAGCTCATCACCCTCTTGTTTTATTTTTCCTCTCAATGCAAACAATTTTCGTTTTAAACCAGGTATGATAGCTTTGCTTCCAAATTTCCATGGGTTAGAATCGGAAAGTGCTTACTCGTTTCTAAAAGACTTCGAAGATGTATGTGTCACCTTTAATGACCAACAATGTACAAATGAAATTGTCAAGCTAAAATTATTTCCTTTTTCTTTAAAAGATAAAGCAAAAATTTGGCTTCATAATTTAAAACCAAGGTCAATTGGCACATGGCAAGAATTACAAACTGAGTTTCTAAAGAAATTTTTCCCAGCACATAAAACTACTGCTTTGAAAAGACAGATTCAAAATTTCAATCAAAATCAAAATGAAGCATTTTTTCAGTGCTGGGAGTGTTTTAAAGATTTGTTAAATTCTTGTCCACATCATGGTTTTGAAAAATGGCGTCTTATTAGTTTCTTTTATGAAAGTTTAACTCCCGAAACTAAACAATTTGTTGAAACAATGTGTAACGGTGAGTTTCTAGAAAAAGAACCTGAAGAAGCCTTTGACTACCTAGACCATTTGGCAGATAACTCTCAAGCCTGGCACACAGATAATTCCTCTGAAAGTTCCAATAGATCTAATCTTGTTTCTAACAGAGGTAAATATCATTTTAGTCAAGAAGATGAGATAAAAGCTAAAGTAGCTAATTTGGCTAGAAAGATTGAAGCCATGGAACTTAGAGAAGTAAAAAAAGTCAAAACGGTTAAAAATGAAGAAAGTTGTGGAATTTGTGAAATCATGGGACACCCTACTTCTGAATGTCCAAACATTCCCATTCTTAAAGAAGCGTTGCATGATCAAGTAAATTCCATAAACACATTTAAAAAGCCTTTTCTTTCTCCTTACTCTGAAACGTATAACCCTGAATGGAGGAATCATCCCAACTTCAGTTGGCGGAATAATAATCATGTTCAGGTACCACAATCTCAAAAGCCGGGCAACACTTTTTCCTATCAACCTTCACGTGTACAAACCTTGGAAGAGACATTGCAAGCATTCATGCAAACACAAGCAAATGTGAATAACCAAACTTCACAGGACATCAATGAGATCAAAAACACCTTGTCCACATTGACAGCTTCATTACGCACTCAAGAAAAAGGTAAGTTTCCTGCTCAACCTCAGCCTAACCCTTCTACTCAATGTCTTGTTTCTTGCTCCAATGAAACTCAACAGGAAAATGCCAGTTCTATCACAACTCTTCGAAGTGGAAAGGCAATTGACAAAAAGATTCCATCAAAAGACCAAGATCCTCCTTCCCCTCCGAAAAGTAATGGTAAGGATGATCGTAAGTCTGAACTTCTTGAAAATTTGGACAAAGAAAAAGGTATGCATCCTGCTCCTTTTCCTCAAAGGTTGCAAACAATAAAGAATTTGAATCAAAATGCAGAAATTTATGAACTTTTCAAACAAGTTAAGATTAACATTCCTTTATTGGATGCAATCAAACAAGTTCCATCTTATGCTAAATTTTTGAAGGACATGTGCACATTTAAAAGGAAACATAATCTTTTGCCTTTTTCTGTTTATCAACAGTTAGGTTTAGGTGAACTCAAGGAAACACCTGTTACACTTCAACTAGCTGATCGTTCTGTAAAAGTTCCTCGAGGGATAGTTGAAGATGTTTTGGTTCAAATTGATAATTTTTACTTCCCTGTTGATTTTATTGTTTTGGACACACATCCTGTTTCAAATCCAAATGTTCAAATTCCTGTTATATTAGGCCGTCCATTTCTTGCAACTTCTAATGCTCTGATAAATTGCAGGAATGGTATTTTGAACATTTCTTTTGGAAATATGACTTTAGAATTAAATGTGTTCAACATTTGCAAGCAACCTGGTGATGATTCAGAAGTACATGAAGTGGATTTCATTGAAGAACTTGTTCATGAACATCTCACCACTACCACATTCCATGATCCTTTAGAAGCTTATTTAATTGAATGTGAGTTTGATAATGCTTCAGAAATTTCACACACTGATTCTTTGTTAAATTCTTTTCAGGATAAGCATCGTTGGAAACAAAAGTTTGAGGAACTCCCATCACTCACAAATGTCACTGTACCATCAACTATTGAACCGCCCAAGCTGGATTTAAAACCATTGTCATCCGAGCTAAAATATTCCTTTTTGGGAAAAATTCCTTCTCAATGGAGCCCCCAAGATAAAAGGAAGTTTCTGAATGAGGTAAAGAAGTTCTACTGGGATGACCCTTACTTGTTCAAATATTGTCCTGATCAAATTTTTCGAAGATGCATTCCCGACAATGAGGTAAGTAGTGTAATTAAGTTTTGTCATTCTGAGGCATGTGGTGGTCATTTTTCATCAAAGAAAACTGCTGCAAAAATTTTACAGTGTGGATTTTACTGGCCAACTTTATTCAAAGATGCATATGAGAATTCTAAAATTCATAAAGAAAGAACTAAAGCCTTTCATGACAAGTTAATTTCAAGAAAAACATTTGATGTTGGGCAAAAAAGTTCTACTTTATAATTCTAGACTTCACATATTTCCTGGTAAGTTGAGATCAAGATGGACTGGCCCATTTGTGGTTAAGCATGTGTATCATTATGGAGCAGTTGACATTGAGAATCCTCAAAATGGTAACGTATTCAAGGTAAATGGACAAAGACTCAAACTCTTTTTGGAAAATCATGTTACTCAAGAAGAGGTTGTTTTTCTTTCTGATCCTTGTTTTGAAAATAACTAGATGTAAATATAATTTTTACTAATCTTCAAAAAAAAATACATTTTTTTAACCCCGGTTAAATGGCGGATAACGGTACTCCGTGATTATTTAAGTCGGTTCCATCAGCTACCCACAAAACTGATATTGTATATAAATTTCTCTTTCAATTTCTTTTTCATTTTTTTTCAAGATGGATGATATTCTCACAAGATTGCAGAAACGATTTCCTCCTTTTCCTCGAAATATTTTACTGAAGCTTTACCAAGTTCGATTTGAAAGATTAAGAATGCTTATGCACAAAGGGATTCCTGAAGACATACGTTGGATAATTGAAGCCAAGGTACGTGAAGATGAATATCTTCCTGTTTTGCATTTACCAGGTACAGGTAGAAGCACTTTTGCAAAGAAGCGACGAGCAAAGCGCATGAGTTCAAATTGCCACAAATGTGCACGATGGACGTGTAACGGTAAATGTCGTTCTATTGGGATTCCGTCCTCTAATCGAGATGATAAAATTGAATTCATTAAGGATGGACTGAGTAAGGAGAATTTGGGTAATATCCAACTTTCTCTTGAGACGCATCCTAGTGGAGACGTACAAAGAGAAATTCTTGATTTATGGCCGCAATTCCAAAGGGAATGGCAACATCTTGGGAATCTGATGTTAAAAGACCCTGTTTGCCAGCTTGTAAGAAAACTGGATGGGAAGCATATCCTCGACTGATAGAAGGCGTTTAAGCCGTTTCTGGACGTAAAACCAGAGGAAGATGTGAGCCACAATCACAACTACAATAAATGACTTCTCAACTTTTAGTTTGATTTGCAATAACTTCATTTCGGTTTAATTTACGTGTTGTTAGATTTTTGTAATTATTCTCGTTTTTTTTTTTTTTTTTGCATTGGTCTTTTACGGTTGCTTTTTCTTCTCTTTTTGATTTTCTTCCTGAAATCACGCAAAAATCTTTTGTTAGGTTAACATTTTCTTCTGACAGGTCAGATACACTTTCGGCGATATTATTACTCTTGTTTGATTCACTACTCAGTCCTCTATATATTACACCATGTACTCATTCTCTTTCAGGCACTCGAAAAAAAATGGAAAGTACTTAGTCCCAGCGCATTAAAAAAATTTGTGTCTTTGGAGGTGCTTATCCAGGGAAAAATAACATATTCGCTGATGAAGCCATAAGAGTTGGAGTAATACTTGCCCAACAAAAGATCCAGTTGATTTATGGAGGCGGTAGTACGGGTTTAATGGGAGCTGTCGCTACAGCAGCACACGCCGGAGGAAGTCCAGTTCTAGGAATCGTGCCAAAACTATTCACAAGTTTTTGTGGACCTACCGTGGGTAAGGAAATACAAGTCTGGAGTATCCCTGAACGGATGACAATCATGTACCATTCTGCCGATGCATTCATTGCTTTACCAGGAGGTCTGGGTACATTGGAAGAAATAGCTTGCGTGGCTTCTTGGTCATCTTTGGTCACAAATAAGAAACCCATTCGTTTGCTTAATATTAATGGTTATTTTAGTAATTTGCTTTCATATTTAGATAATGCTGTGGATAATGGATTCATGTTTTCAGAGGCAAGGAGAACCATAATTTCTGCTACAACCATTGAAGATTTACTCAAAAAGCTCCAAGCTTATGAGTATTTATCTGCTACGGTTGTTTCGCAAACGCTCGGAAAAAGAAAAAGAGATATGGACGAGCAATGAGTGGATTGCACTCTGTCTTTGTGACATTATCTAACATTTTGTTTGTTGTGTCTCAGTTATAATAAGTGGTTAGCAACCTCTGCAGGTAATATCTCCTAAATTCTACCTTTAGTAGGGGGTAAGGGACATATTTTGCTAATTTAAAAAAAAAAAAATTTTGATGTGTTTTAAGCCATTTAGAAGTATTCATTCTGAACAAGGTCTGAGTAAGGGAGACTTGAGACATACCTTGTCAGTTTGATTTCTTCTTTCAAAAAAAAAAAAAAAGTTTGTTGTGTTTTAAGCAATTTAGAAGTATTCATTCTGAACAAGGTCTGAGTAAGGGAGACTTGAGACATACCTTGTCAGTTTGATTTTAATCTTTTTATGTTTACTTGTTAATTTTTGTTTAGTATTTTAGGATTAATTAGGTTGCATGAGTTTGTTTTGTTTTGAGTCTTAGTTATTCCTATTCTTATGTTATTAGTTCTTTTCTCTTACACATGATTCTTTCATTTGGGTTAATAGACTTACATTGAGGACAATGTAAGAATTAAGTGTGGGGGGAACGATTTAGGATTTCTTTTATTTTTGTCTACTATTTTTTTTTTATGAGTCTTTATTATTATTATTATTATTTTAATGTGTTCTAGTTCCTTTTTAATACAATGATGAGATATGAATTGCATAAATCTAAAACAGATTTATTAGTGAGAAGATTTTCATGAGAATTGAGCTTGATGTCAACCTTTTTATGAGCCAATGTTAATATGATATGTTGATTGAGAAAGAAGCATGTTTAGACTTAATCTGACTTGTATAATCATCCTTGTGAGTTTTTGAGCCTATAATGATTGATGCATTATACAAATCAATATAATTTCTTTCTTGAGTGCTCTTATGATTACATGATTCTCTAGAACTTGCTTTAAACCGTTTGAGACTATATTGATACATGTGACAACATGAATATGATAGAGGCATTAGGATTATAACCAGAGCCAAACAGCCATCCATTATTAATGTTCTAAGAGAACATCCCCACTAGTGAGCCAATTTGAGCCTACATTAAATATGTTGTTTTATTGGTAACCACAACTTACACCTAGCCTAAATATACTTATATCCTTACCCTTGTTCTAAAGATGGATTATATATTTTGAGACATATTGCAAAAAAAACAAGGGATATTTTTAGTTGAAAATTTGGGTTAGAAACAAAAGATAAGTGTGGGGGAAGAAAAGAAAAGAAAAAGTCAAGAGAAAAAGAAAGGGATCATTGTCAAATACATTCACATATTAAAAAAAAAAAAAATCTTCTCTTGAACTTCTAATTAAAGTAAAGAAAAAGATGTTACAAAGTTGGTTAGAATGAAGCAAAGGCTCAACATGAATATTTAGCCTATGTGACTATGTACTTGTAAAGAGTTTTGAGAAATTTATTTGTATGATCTTATTATGTCTCTAAACTCTATGAACTCTTTGGAACCTTTGTGATATCTTTATCCTTTTGTTCTTTAACCACATTATAACCCTTTGGCCCCCATTACAACCTTGAATAAAGACCTCTTGATTTATGAAGTTGTATGATCTAAATAGTGGAGAATAGGTGGACAAGCAAGCATATGGTAGAAGTGTTTTCATGAGATTGATTGAGTGTAAACACTTTACCACTACTTTAAAGAGTGAAAATCATGAGAGTATCCCATGTGAGAGGTTGAGATTAAGTTGAATATGCACTATTTTGATTGAAATATGTTATGTTAATATTGGCTTAACTCATTTATTTACATTCAAGCATGAATTTTTGTGAAATTCTTTGAGCTATTGATTAGTTTATAAGACTTGTTCAAAGATTGTCTCTAATTTATATTGAAAGGATTAGGAGTAAATATTTTTAGTGTATGTAGTTTACTTATATTTTAGTTTTTCAATGTTTGTGGGTATCGTTCTAGCAAACCCTCACGAGACTAAACTCGTCCACTAGAGACACCTAGGGGTTTAAAGGCTTGTGTCACATGCTAAGTGCCACCGTGATTTCCTACGAAAATGGATTAGATTAGATTTTCTTATTTTATTTTTATTGAGTCGTTGCTAGGGACTAGCAACAATCTAAGTGTGGGGGTGTGATAACTCGTATAATTATATAGTTTTTAGTTATGTTTTATTATTGTTTTGTGTCAAATACGAGTTATTATTGCTTAGTCTACTTGTGTTTATGATCTTTTATATTTTTATGTAATTTGGTGTTTTTCACGAGTTTCTTTGAGTGATTTCAGATTACTAGGTTAAATCAACAATTAAGGGCAAATCCAGTTCAGTTCCAGTTCCGACACCTTTTGTCATATCAGCTATATCTGGAGTTTCACTGAAGCAATAAGGCTGAAATTTTAACCATGCAAAGTTAAGAGGCATATCTATCTTTTTCATGTTTTACACTTCTTGAAACGGAGTCGTTTTCCCTAGCGAAATCGACCATAAAGTTGGCTGATGTGCAATGACGTCTGTGCTGACCTGTTTTGGTATTTTGACCATATCTTCCGATCCACATAAGCAAATGATCTGATTCCAACGGCTATGGATCCGTAACTGATAGGGGTATATTGTTCTAGAAGACCATTTTATCAGATCAAGCCTCCAACATTGACAAAATCGATCATCAAGATGGCTGATCAGAATTGTCATACAATATGACGAAAATTGTTAGAAAAATGCACCCACCTATTATACCTACCTTTGAAATTTGTAAAGCTTGTCTCTTGTCATTTAGCCCTCCAAAATGTGTATAAATAGAGGGCCTTGGATGAGTATTGGGAAACATTATACATTGGTAGGATATTAGCCATTGTAAAAAATTCTCTAAGTTTTCTTCTTTTTTCCTTTCTCTAGTTTTCTTTTTCTTTATTTACTTATGCTTCTTACATTTCTTTTCATTTTTAGTATGTGTTGCTAATCATATTGTTGAGGTGATGAGGTGAAGCTCTTGGTAAATGCTAAGGTTAGTCTCTTAAACATGAGCTAAAATGAATCATCATTTATAAACACTAGTATAGATAATATTTTCTTTTGGTTTAAAATCATACTTGCAAAGTAGAGATCTTGATTCATTATTGACAATGAAAATGGCACAGTAAATGCTTGGTTTCATAACCTTGATTTATTGTAGACATATACCTTGGCATAAGGAATGCTTGGACTCTTTTTATGAGTTTTGAGGACACCAAATGAACATAATATC
Source organism: Fremontodendron californicum (assembly GCA_030761205.1). Classification (NCBI taxonomy): domain Eukaryota; kingdom Viridiplantae; phylum Streptophyta; class Magnoliopsida; order Malvales; family Malvaceae; genus Fremontodendron; species Fremontodendron californicum. The sequence goes on along the minus strand of JAULJL010000007.1, from coordinate 8,003,333 downwards.
ATATGCTATGGACGTTGGACAATTTGGACTGAATTGCTAAACCTTCCGATTGGAACCTCCCTTATGTGTGGATTTCAATTGTGTAATAAAACAAGATTAATCTTAGCATAACACCAAGAGTGGATTCTCTAACCTCAACATCTTTTCTTATTATTTTTTATATCTTGTTTAATTTCTTTTATGTTATTTTGTTTATTTTGTTCTCTAATATCTTATTTATCTTGTTTTGTTGTTGATTCCCTAATATTTTTTCTTTCTTTCTTTTTCTTATATATTTATAAACTTATACTTACTAATACGCTTCCCTGTGGTTCGACCTCGGACACCCGAGAATTTATTACTTGAACATAACCTGCACTTGGGTTTACAACTCTTAATTGAGTCTCCATCATCCGGTTAGTGAAATCACATGTGAAGATAAGGGAAAGGGGTTTCCTTTTTTTTCCTTTTTTTTTTGTTTAAAAAAAGCTGTAAATAGAAGATATTGTCCTAATTTGAGTTCCCTAACTAATCAAGGCTCGACCCGTCTTAAGAAAACGAGTTCGATTTGCAAGAGAAGAAATGACCTCGACGATGGTCTCGGGATCTTAACCTGTCTTGTTCTCAGCTTTGTTTAAAATTCTAGGTATCTCCTCCAAAAGCTTAGGCTCTCACCACCAAAGACTTGCTCAAGCAAATGTAAAACTCTGGATATCTCCACCAGAGGCTTTGGTTATCACCACCAAAGACTTGTTCAAGCAAATGTAAAACTCTAGATATCTCCACCAGAGGCTTTGGTTATCACCACCAAAGACTTGTTCAAGCAAATGTAAAACTCTGGATATCTCCACCAGAGGCTTTGGTTATCACTACCAAAGACTTTGTTCATTGTTTAAAACTGTAAAAACTCTGGAAACTTGTGCCTGGAGGTCTTAAGAATGGTGCCCGAAGGTCTTAAAAATGGTGCCCGAAGGCCTTACCCATGATTTGAAAATACCTTGACGACGGTCTCAAGGCTCGACTCATTTAATAAACAGAATGAATTCGATTAAAACCAAAAGAAAATACCTCGACGGTGATCTCAAGGCTCGACTCATTTGATAAAACAGAATGAATTCGATTTAAAACAAAAGGAAATACCTAGATAATGGTCTCGAGGCTCGACTCATTTGATAAAGCAGAATGAATTCGATTTAAAACAAAAGGAAATACCTCGACGATGGTCTCGGGGCTCGACTCATTTGATAAAACAGAATGAATTCGATTTAAAACAAAAGGAAATACCTCAACGGTGGTCTCAAGGCTCGACTCATTTGATAAAACATAATGAATTCGATTTTAAAACAAAAGGAAAAACCTAGATGATGGTCTCGGAGCTCGACTCATTTGATAAAACAGAATGAATTCGATTTAAAACAAAAGGAAATACCTCGACGGTGATCTCAAGGCTCGACTCATTTGATAAAACAGAATGAATTCGATTTAAAACAAAAGGAAATACCTCGATGATGGTCTCGGGGTTTGACTCGTTTGAGAAGCAGAACGAGTTCACTTTGGGGAAGTCCAAGTTTTCCTGATTTCTGCAATGTTAGCTAAATGCAATGATGAGAATGACATGCTTTGCAAATGCTTGTATGTTTCCTAAGAATGAATGCAATTAAATGATTGTGTCATGATTTCTAATCCATGGTTTCTTTGAGGTTCACAAATTATCCGACTTCATGATGGAGTCTTCAATTGTTCACTAATGCCCCACTTAAGGAATCCTTCACTCAAGATAACTTGTCAAATAGTCTCAGTTTCTGACTTTTGCTGAAATTCACAAATTTTCTGACTTCATGATGGAGTCTCCAACATGTTCAATGTTTTCTTTTCTTGGTAAACTTTTCAAACCTTTCCCAATATTTAAATCTATTCCTTAGTAATACTTTGAAATCCTTTTATTTAAAGATTTTTTATTACTAATCATCATTCAATTTAATAACAATCATGATGCATCTCAAAAATGTATGAAAGAAAATATGAATCAAGCAAAAATGTCATGAAAAGGATAATAAGAATTTATTGCAACAAATGTTTTTTTTTTAATTGTAAAAGTGAATATCAAGGATATAAGAAACAAATGTAATGTTATAGGTTGTAGATGCCCTGGATGCGGAATATCTTGGACCCCTTCTTTTTCAAACCATCTGAAATTTCTCTTGAACGAGCAATTTACTTGGGTAACCTCTCAGCTTCCGTAATTACGTCAGACTGAGTTATTCCTCTTTCCTCTGATTCTCAGATACTTTCCTCCCCCTTTACACGGAGCATTGATCCAAACTTTAATTAGTATCTGAGCCACCCTTTGCGGGTTTTCAACTCAAGTGTCTTTCATTCGGTATTAAGTCGCCCTTTACGGGTTCTCGGCTTAAAACTTTCCTTTTACATTCTTTTTTCATTTTCATTTTTTTCCTTATATTCTACCATGCATTTGAAAATTCTAAATGCTTCGAAGGTAAAAATATCAATTCAAAAGATGAGATGAATTCTGAGAATAACCTTTCAAATTAAATATCCATGCTTGATCAAAATGGACTTTCTAAAGCACGTAATGTAGGTCAAGATTCGGGTTCAGAAAGAAAGGATAAAATAGGCCCAAAATATGTTTAAGGGTGATTGAATCAAGGATCATTTCCTGAGGAGAACTCATTCTTAAAACATTTGTCCCTTTTTTTGTACTTTCTTTTTTTCTTTTTTCTTTTTCGCTTTGTTGGTTTTCATTTTCCATTCTTTGATTTCACATTTTTCCATGGCTCTGTTTTTGCCATGATTTTTATTTTATTTTCTCGCATTTGCCCTCAAGTGTAGAGGGTGATCCTTGATCAAGGTTTAAAGAAAGAAATAATTCCTAAGGCTCAAAGGGGTGAGTAAGGATAATTTCTTCTTAGTGAAAGGAATATGAAAGATGGCCATTTATCATATCAAGCATGAATATTCTCTTTGAAAGGTAATTCTCAGGGGAGATAGATATATAGAATTTCCATCTTTACACTTGGAATCATTCGAGTTCTCATGTGCATAGCATCACACACATTTTTTTTAAGCATAATACTTCTTCAATTCATCAGCATTCATGAGATTTTTGAAATCCTCCCCGTCTATCCGAGTTAAAATCAATGCTCCTCCAGAAAAAGCTCTTTTTACCACATAGAGTCCTTCCTAATTCGAAGCCCACTTTCCTCGCGGGTCCTTCACTATAGGGAGAATTTTTGTCAGTACCAACTCCCCCTCTCGGAACTGTCTGGGAAGAACTTTCTTATTGTGGGCTCAAATCATCCTTTTCTGATACAATTGCCTGTGACAAATTATTTTCAATCTTTTCTGCTCGATGAGATTCAGCTGTTCATAATGAGCTCTAACCCATTCTGCTTCTTCTAGGCCTACTTCCATCAAAACCCGTAATGAAGGGATTTCAACTTCAATAGGTAGCACTGCTTCCATCCCGTATACCAAGAAAAATGGCGTTGCCCCTGTAGATGTGCGAACTGAGGTACGATATGCATGAAGAGCAAAAGGCAAGATCTCTTGCCAATCTTTGTACACATTAGTCATCTTCTCAATAATCTTCTTGATGTTCTTATTGGCTGCTTCTACTGCCCCATTCATCTTTGGATCGTAAGGTGCCGAATTATGATATGTGATCTTGAACTGAGTACACATTTTTCTCATCATCTTATTGTTCAAATTGAGAGCATTGTCAGAAATAATTCTTGCTGGCAACCCATATCGGCATATGATTTCTTTCTTAACAAATCTGCATACCACCGACTTTGTTACATTCGCATATGAGGCAGCTTCTACCCACTTTGTGAAATAATTTACGGCCACCAAGATAAAACGATGTCCATTTGAAGCTTTCGGGGTAATAGGCCCGATCATATCCATTCCCCATATTGAAAAGGGTCATGGTGTATTCATGACATGCAATGGCGATGGCGGCACATGAATCTTATCTGCATATATCTGGCATTTATGGCACTTCATGGAATAACTAATACAATCTCCTTCCATTGTCAACCAATAATACCCTGCCCTGTAATCTGTTTAGCAAGCATGTGACCATTAGCATGAGTGCCACATATCCCTTCATGGACCTCTTCTATAATTCTTCGAGTTTCGGCAGATCCGACACATCTCAACAAGACTTGGTCTTTTCCTTTCTTGTAGAGAATCTCACTGTCTAGAACAAAACTCGTTGCTAGCCTTCTCAGAGTCCTTTTGTCATTTTCTGTTGCTTGTTCTGGATACTGTTGACTCTTGATGTACTGCAAGATGTCGTTATACCAAGGGAGGCCATCTGCTTCTTCTTCAATACTCAGACAGTAGGCAGGAGACTCATATATACTCATCTTTATTGGCATAACTTCAGCCCCTTCATTCACTTTAAACATTGATGACAAAGTAGCCAGAGCATCTGCCATTCGGTTTTCTTCTCGAGGGAAGTAATTGAAATTTACTTCTTCAAATTCCTCCAATAAACTCAGTATGAGTTCTCGGTATCGGATTAGCTTTGTATCTCGGGTTTCCCATTCTCCCCGTAGCTGGTATATCACTAGGGCTAAGTCTCCGAAAACTTTCAATACTTTGATCTTTCTGTCCACTGCAGCGCGAAGGCCCATAGTACACGCTTCATATTCGGCAGTATTGTTTGTACAATCAAAATTCAATCTAGTAGTGAAATGATAATAATCTTCTTCTGGGATATGAGGATTGCACCGATTCCACCCCATGGCATTAGATGCGCTATCAAAGTACATTTCCCATACTTTTTTCTTTAGGGGAATCTCATATGCTTGCGAAACATACATCAAATCTTTATCTGGGAAGTCAAAGTCCAATGGCTCATAATCTTCCACTGCCCGACTTGCTAAGAATTCAGCCACTGCACTACCCTTGATAGCTTTTTGACTTACATAGTCGTACTCTGACAATAAAACCTGCCATCTTGCTGTTCTCCCTGATAAAGAAGGTGCTTCCAACATGTACTTGATTGGATCTAGCTTGGCAATCAACCACGTTGTGTGGTACAACATGTACTGTCTGAGTCTTCGAGCAATCCAAGCACAACTTTTCTACCGATGAATATTTCAACTCATAATCTGTGAACTTCTTGCTGAGGTAGTAAACTGCCTGTTCTTTCTTTCAAGTCTCATCAAGCTGCCCCAAAACACAACCCGTGGATCTCTCAAATACTGATAAATACAGTATCATTGGTTATCCGAAACAAGTAGCATTAATACTGGTGGGTTGGATAGATAATGTTTAACCTTTTCAAATGCAATCTGACAACCTTCATCCCATTTTAACTGAGAAATAAACCAAGCAATGTAATTCAACCTCCCCAGAAAGCCTCTTACTTCCTTTTGAGTACGAGGTGGTGGAAAATTCTGAATGGCCTTCACTTTATTCGGATCAATTTCAATTCCTCTTTTGCTGACAACAAAACCCAGCAATTTTCCCGAGGTGACTCTTAAAGTGCATTTTGCCAAATTTAGGTTGAGTTGAAACTTCCTTATTCGTTTGAAAAGCTTCTTAAGATTCGCAATATGCTCTTCTTCTCCTCAAAATCACTCGTGCAAATGGGTCTTTCAAAATCAATTTCAGAATTACTGACAGGAAATTCCTCATATTCCGCATCCGTACACCTGTAAATAGGTGGAGCAGAAACAATATAGGAAAATACATATAATAAAAACAAAATAAATAGCAAAAATGAAAGAATATGGACACATCAATATGAATAAAATGCATTGTGCTTGTTATTTATTGAATAAAAATGTTTAAACAAAAAGCCCATTACAGGAAAAAAAAAACTCTTAATATCTTTGGGTAAAGATAATTAAGATTGTTTTTTTTTTAAAGTATTACGTTGGAATAGACTTAAAAACTATGGGCAACTCAGTCGCACTCTAATTGGCCAGTTTATATCCTGGTGGACAAGGTTGCACCATCCAGTTCGCACTGTCACTTTCCATCCCTTCTTTCCCAGTCATGCAAATTACCATATCCTGAAGCTGCCCCCTTTATTCACATGGAATTTTTCAAAAGCTTGCTCGATCATTATGAGTACATCCTCTGAATTCTTTTCTCCGAATAGAAAACCAGCAGAGCGGAAGTTGTGAAGGATTGGTGGAAAAGTCTGGGTTTCCATTCAATATCCATACCCGTGAAACGGGCCATCATCCTTTGTCGATTCCTTTCAACTTGTTTCCTCCTTTCATGGGCCTTCGGAAAATACCTTAAGCTAAACCGGTCTTTCTTTCCCACTGCTTCCATTGCTCAAGCCATCCCTTGAAGATATTTTCCAAGACATTTTCCAGCCCTGCAGCTTTTTCCCACTGTGGTTCTTACTCCCAGCCTTGTGTTCTTGGACAACCTTGGTTTTGGAATTTTTCGTCCTTCAGCGACGAAAATCGCATTTACGAATTCCAAAGACCGAAAAAAACATTCTACGGCATCTTCATTGGGTTCAACATAAGGAGATTCAGTAGATGCAGAGGCTATTATGTCTTCTTCTCCTGATACAGTGACCAAACGACCCTTCATCACAAATTTCAGCTTTTGGTGGAGAGACGAGAGTACAACCCCTACTGAATGTATCCACGGCCTTCCCAACAAGCAATTGTAGGAGGATTAATATCCATGACCTGAAAGTTCACCATATAGGTGCATGGGCCTATCTCCAAAGGAACCTCAATAGTTTCCATTACCTCTCTCCTGGTAACATCGAAAGCCCTGACTACTGTGCAACTCAGTAACATATAAGACATATCAACTGACAACTTAGATAGGGTTGCCAAGGGCATTACATTTAATGAAGAACCATTATCCAGAAGCACCCTTGATAGTATATGCCCCTTGCAGGTGGTTGTTATGTGAACAGCCTTTGTGGACCCAATACCATTAGGTGGTATTTCATCATAACTGAAATATATATGATCGTTTGCTGCAATGTTTCCCACCAGCCTGTCTAACTTTTCTACTGATATGTTGTTAGCCATATATGCCTGATTCAACACTCTCAATAGGGCATTTCTGTGTGGCTCCGAGTTTAATAGCAAAGATAAGATGGAGATTCTTACTGGCTGATGCTGCAATTGCTCAACCACACTATACTCACTATGTTTTATGAACTTTAAAAACTAGCAGGCCTCCTTCTCATTCACCGACTCTTTTATCCTGTTTACCGGGGCTGATCCCCTCTCTGCTTGTTTTGACAAATCCATCTCAATATGGATTGGTTCAGCTATTTTTTTCCCTTTGTCCAGTCCTCCGTTCTTTTTTGTTGATCCCTGTTCAACAACCTCAGGGGCATAACACCTTCCACTTCGTGTTAAGTGCCCCACACCTATAATATCTTGCTGACTTGATGATCCGGGCATAACCATGCTACAGTCATATTTCCATGGTGTAGTTTTGTTTTCCTTGAATGAAAAGAAAGAAGACAAATCTATGATTAGCTTGGGCGCAATTTCCTCAACAACCGAAGTAGTCTTCTCTGGTTCATCATAATAGATGATCAAAGGTCTTCCTATTCCATAGCCAACTGCATTCTCAATAACCTCTACTTCCTCCTCTGTCTTCTCGTAAAACTGGGCCTCTCTATCATCCATCATCTTTTGGACTTTAGCCAGAAAGTTCTCGCAGTCTTGTATGATATGACCTTTACATTTATGGAACGGGCACCAATTCTACACCTTCTTTGCAACCATTTTTAAACTGTCTGCATCCCCCGCCATTCCTGCCTTAACCATGTCGACCCATACTGTTAACAGTGGAGTATTGACTTCCTTGGTATCCCTTTTTATCCTTATGACTTCCCATGTCAATACTGCATTTACCTGATTCTCAGCATGATCGTTGATGCACCCAAAAGAGTGTATCTTATTTAACCTTGCACTAAAAAGATAAATTGTAAGTATAGTAGTTAGCAAGGGTCGAGTCCTCAGGGATTGGGTTTTAGTTTATAAGTTAATAGTTTAAAACTTAAATTCAAGAACAATAAAACAAAAGGGGTTTTTGAAGCCAGATTTGAACTAAAGTAAATAATAAGAAGAAGATGCAAGGCGGTATAACCAGCCAATAAAAATATATATACTAAATTAGGCGGTATAACCAGCCAATAAAAATATATATACTAAATTAGGCGGTATAACCAGCCAATAAAAGTAAAACAAAGTTAATATACAAATTAGGCGGTATAACCAGCCAATAAAAATAAATATACTTTTAAAAATAAGCAAACTAGAAAAGTAAGAAAACAAGTAAGTAAGAAGAATCAAATATGAAAAATATGGTTAAGGTTTCATTCTCCACCACTAGACATCATTAAGAATCAATTTCAGATCTATCAATATCAACCAACTATCAAAGTTAACAACCGTAGATAACAACAAGCTCTGTTATCCCAATCTTTCCTTAGTTTGTCGTTAAATAGAACAAGCTCTCTATTTAATCTCTAACCATCAAACAACCTAGAATAAGCTCTCTAGATTCAATTTAATGGCAGCTTTATGATGAGAAAGATAGGTTGATCTAAGCAACAAACACATAAGCTCGGATTGTTCAACTTAGGTTATGTTCCACTTTGCAATTATTGAAAACTTGACCATAATCATTAATCACAAATTGCCACTTATGAATAGGAAATCAAGACAATTACACGGATCAAGACTCCTAAACTAGCAATAGATAATTATCAAGATCTATCTAGTTGTACACCTAAACAAATCAAGACAACATCATGAACAATTCTTGTAGAAGAACATAAGCAACTTTGATAGAAAATTAATGATAGATAGAAACTGAAAATCAATTATAAAACATGTCTAGGGCTTTGAAATCACCCTTAACCAAATAGAAGTTTAGCCTAGCATAGGCATTGTAAACATAAACATAAAATTAAAGAAAATCTAAGAAGAAAATAAAAGAAAGAAAGAAGAAGAATATTAATTATCCAACCTCTTGCTCTCTCTAAAGAAAAAGAAAACTAGAGAAAAGAAAGAAAACTAGAGAAAAGAAAGAAGAAGAAAACTTAGAGAATTTTATTAAAATGGCTAATATCCTACCTATGTACAATATGATCCTCTACAATCATCCAAGGCCCTCTATTTATTTTCGTCAATATTAGAGGCCTTATCTGATCATATGGTCTTCTAGACAAAGGTTCCCGTATCAGTTACGGATCCATAGCCATTGGAATCAGCTCATTTGCTGATGTGGATAAGCAGATATGGGCAAAATACGGAAACAGGTCAGCACAGACGTCATTGCACATCAGCCAACTTGATGGTCGATTTCGCTAGGGAAAACGACTCTGTTTCAAGAAGTATAAAACATGAAAAAGATAGATATGCCTCTTAGCTTTGCACGGCTACAAATTTCAGCCTTATTGCTTCAGTGAAACTCCAGATATAGCTGATATGGCAAAATGTGTCGGAACTGGAACTGAACTGGATTTGCCCTTAATTCTAGTAATCTGAAATCACTCAAAGAAACTTGTGAAAAACACCAAATTACATAAAAATATAAAAGATCATAAACACAATTAGACTAAACAATAATAACTCGTATTTGACACAAAACAATAATAAAACATAACTAAAAACTATATAATTATACGAGTTATCACACCCCCACACTTAGATTGTTGCTAGTCCCTAGCAACGACTCAATAAAAATAAAATAAGAAAATCTAATCTAATCCACTTTCGTAGGAAATCACGGTGGCACTTAGCATGTGACACAAGCCTTTAAACCCCTAGGTGTCCCTAGTGGACGAGTTTAGTCTCGTGAGGGTTTACTAGAACGATACCCACAAACATTGAAAAATTAAAATATAAATAAACTTCATATAAATAAACTACATATACTAAAAATATTTACTCCTAATCCTTTCAATACAAATTAGAGACAATATTTGAACAAGTCTTATAAACTAATCAATAGCTTAAAAAATTTCACAAAAAATCATGCTTGAATGTAAATTGTTTGAGTTAAGCCAATATTAGCATAACATATCTCAATCAAAATAGTGCATGTTCAAATTTAATCTCAACTTCTCACATGGGATACTCTCTTGATTTTCAGTCATTAAAGTAGTGGTAAAGTGTTTACACTCAATCAATCTCATGAAAACACTTCTACCATATGCTTGCTTGTCCACCTATTCTCCACTAAAAGATCATGCAACTTCATAAATCAAGAGGTCTTTAATCAAGGTTGTAATGGGGCCAAGGGGTTTGTAATGTGGTTGAAGAACAAAAGGATAAAGATATCACAAAGGTTCCAAAGAGTTCATAAAGTTTAGAGACATAAAAAGATTATACAAAGAAACTTCTCAAAACTCTTTACAAGTACATAGTCACCTAGGCCGGATATTCATGTTGGGCCTTTTCTTCATTCTAAACAACTTTGTAACATCTTTTTCTTTTTCCACAAATCAAGAGATGATTCATTTTTCTTTTATATAGGAATGTATTTGCCAGTATTCCATTTCTTTTTCTCTTGACTTTTCTTTTCTTTTCCCCCACACTTATTTCTTGTTTCTAACCAAAAAATATCCCTTGTCTTTGCAACTTGTCTCAAATCATGCTAATTCATCTTTGGAACAAAGGTAAAGATATAAGTATATTTAGGTTAGGGACAAGTTATGGTTACCAAAGAGATAGCTTATTCAATGTAGGCTCAAATTGGTTCACTAAGGGTGTGTTCTCTTGGAACATCAATAAGGGATGGTTGTTTGGCCCTGGCTAAAAATCCTAATGCCTCTATCATATTCATGTTGTCACATGCATCAATATAGTCTCAAACGGTTTAAAGCAAGTTCTAGAGAATCATGTAATCATAAGAGCACTCAAGAAAGAAATTAGATTGATTTGTATAATGCATCAATCATTTTAGGCTCAAAAACTCACAAGAATGATTATACAAGTCAGATTAAGTCTAAACATGCTTCTTTCTCAATCAACATATCATATTAACATTGGCTCATAAAAAGGTTGACATCAAGCTCAATTCTCATGAAAATCTTCTCACTAATAAATATGTTTTAGACTTATGCAATTCATATCTCATCATTGTATTAAAAAGGAACTAAAACACACTAAAAAATAATAATAATAATAAAGACTCATAAAAAAATAGTAGACAAAAATAAAAGAAATCCTAAATCATTCCCCCCACACTTAATTCTTACATTGTCCTCAATGTAAGTCTATTAACCCAAATGAAAGAATCATGTGTAAGAGAAAAGAACTAATAACATAAGAATATGAATAACTAGACTCAAAACAAAACAAACTCATGCAACCTAAATAATCCTAAAATACTAAACAAAAATTAACAAGTAAACGTAAAAAGATTAAAATCAAACTGACAAGGTATGTCTCAAGTCTCCCTTACTCAGACCTTGTTCAGAATGAATACTTCTAAATTGCTTAAAGCACAACAAACTCTTTTTTTTTTTTTTTGAAGAAGGTAAAATTTAGGAGATATTACCTGTAGAGGTTGCTAACCACTTATTATAACTGAGACACAACAAACAAAATGTTAGATAATGTCACAAAGACAAAGTGCAATCCACTCCTTGCTCGTCCATATCTCTTTTTCTTTTTCCGAGCGTTTGCGAAATAACCGTAGCAGATAAATACTCATAAGCTTGGAGCTTTTTGAGTAAATCTTCAATGGTTGTAGCAGAAATTATGGTTCTCCTTGCCTCTGAAAACATGAATCCATTATCCAAAGCATTATCTAAATATGAAAGCAAATTACTAAAATAACCATTAATATTAAGCAAACCAATGGGTTTCTTATTTGTGACCAAAGATGACCAAGAAGCCACACAAGCTATTTCTTCCAATGTACCCAGACCTCCTGGTAAAGCAATGAATGCATCGGCAGAATGGTACATGATTGTTATCCGTTCAGGGATACTCCAGACTTGTATTTCCTTACCCAAGGTAGGTCCACAAAAATTTGTGAATAGTTTTGGCACGATTCCTAGAACTGGACTTCCTCCGGCGTGTGCTGCTGTAGCGACTGCTCCCATTAAACCCGTACTACCGCCTCCATATATCAAGTGGATCTTTTGTTGGGCAAGTATTACTCCAACTCTTATGGATTCATCAGCGAATATGTTATTTTTGCCTGGATAAGCACCTCCAAAGACACAAATTTTTTAATGCGTTGGGACGAAGTACTTTCCATTTTTTTTTTCGAGTGCCTGAAAGAGAATGAGTACATGGTGTAATATATAGAGGACTGAGTAGTGAATCAGACAAGAGTAATAATGTCGCCGAAAGTGTATCTGACCTGTCAGAAGAAAATGTTAACCTAACAAAAGATTTTTTTGCGTGATTTCAGGAAGAAAATCAAAAAGAGAAGAAAAAATCAGCCGTAAAAGACAAATAAAAAAAACGAGAATAATTACACAAATCGAACAACACGTAAATTAAAACAAAATAAAGTTATTGCAAATCAAACCAAAAGCTGAGAAGTCATTTATTGTAGTTGTGATTGTGGCTCACATCTTCCTCTGGTTTTACGTCCAGAAACGGCTTAAACGCCTTCTATGAGTCGAGGATATGCTTCCCATCCAGTTTTCTTACAAGCTGGCAAACAGGGTCTTTTAACATCAGATTCCCAAGATGTTGCCATTCCCTTTGGAATTGCGGCCATAAATCAAGAATTTCTCTTTGTACGTCTCCACTAGGATGCGTCTCAAGAGAAAGTTGGATATTACCCAAATTCTCCTTACTCAGTCCATCCTTAATGAATTCAATTTTATCATCTCGATTAGAGGACGGAATCCCAATAGAACGACATTTACCGTTACACGTCCATCGTGCACATTTGTGGCAATTTGAACTCATGCGCTTTGCTCGTCGCTTCTTTGCAAAAGTGCTTCTACCTGTACCTGGTAAATGCAAAACAGGAAGATATTCATCTTCACGTACCTTGGCTTCAATTATCCAACGTATGTCTCCAGGAATCCCTTTGTGCATAAGCATTCTTAATCTTTAAAATCGAACTTGGTAAAGCTTCAGTAAAATATTTCGAGGAAAAGGAGGAAATCGTTTCTGCAATCTTGTGAGAATATCATCCATCCTGAAAAAAAATGAAAAAAAAAATGAAAGAGAAATTGAAAGAGAAATTTATATACAATATCAGTTTTGTGGGTAGCTGATGGAACCGACTTAAATAATCACGGAGTACCGTTATCCGCCATTTAACCGGGGTTAAAAAAAATATATTTACATCTAGTGTTTTTCAAAACAAGGATCAGAAAGAAAAACAACATAAAAAGACTCAAAAACAAAACACTCTAAATAAAATCCTAAATTCTTCCCCCCACACATAATTCTTACATTGTCATTAATGTAATGCTATTATCCCCCAATGCAAGAATTATATGTAAGAGAAAAGAACTATTAAACAAAAGAAACTTATGCAGCCTAAATGAACTTAAAAATAGTAAACACAATTAACAAAGAAACATAAGAAATAAAAATAAAAACAATAAAAATAATAAAAGAAAAAGGAAAAGAAAGAGAAAGAGAAAGCAAATCTGAATATGGAAGGTTGGCAATTTCATCTTTAATTGGGCTGCCTTCCCAATTAACACTTGAGTTAGTGTTTTGAATCTAACCAACACCCTTTCTTGGCTTTTTAGGCTTGTCAGGCTCATACATGAAATTTCCCAAATTTATGCGTTTGAGAGGTAGCTTTCTTTGCACAACAATGGATGTATTCTCCATTACAAGTATTATTCCATCATCCTTGGTGGTGCATATCTCATCGAGGAATGATGCATCTTTTGGTACTTGTTGAATGACATCCACAAACAAACTGTTTAAGGTTTCCAGCGTGTCTTGTTCATGTTCATCCTCCTTGAACTTTGCGAATCTACTAGGAAAAGGTGGAGAAGAAACATTAGTAAAAATTGGAATCTCAAACGTTACCTCAGGTGCTGAAATACTCTTATTTGGATCATTGGCTTCATTATCCTCAAGAATAGAATTCATCTCTAATTTTGTCTCATCCTCATCTTGTTCCTCATTCCTCAAGGTCACAATAGTAGCATTCTCCTTTGGGTTAATCATAGTTTGGGCAGAGAGTTCTTCAGATCTTTGTGCTACCCATCCCACCATACTACTAGCCAATTGGCTCATTTGCTTTTCCAAACTCTGGATGCTTTCCCTTGTTTCCTGTTGGAATTGCAAAGTATCAGTAACAAGAGAATAGACAATATCTTCTAAAGAAGTACCTGAGTTTTGAGTCATATGTGGTGGTTGAAAAAGATCTGGTTCTTGGGACCATGATTGATTGAAGCTAGATTGATAAGTGTAATTGGCATAAGGATCTACTTCTTGGTAATTTTTCGAGTAGCCATAATTAGTATGATCCCACCATCCCTCATGGTAAGTGTTTGAGTAATGATCATACTGTTGGTCTTGAAACACTTGATGGCCTTGACATCCTCCCATGGCAAATTGTTGAACTGGGAAGGTGAGATTGGCTTGTTGATTCTCCATGTTCATGTATGCCACCAACTCTTCAAGTGTTAGATTGCTCAATTCCATCATTTTTTTTATTTTTTATTTTTATTTTTTTTTTCAAAATTTGATAAGAAAAACTCGTATGTACAAGAAAATAAAACTCATTAGAACTAAAAATAAGAATAAACCAAGTAACAAATAAACTAAAGAAAACAATCCCCGGCAATGGCGCCAAAAATTTGATGCACCCAAAAGAGTGTATCTTATTTAACCTTGCACTAAAAAGATAAATTGTAAGTATAGTAGTTAGCAAGGGTCGAGTCCTCAGGGATTGGGTTTTAGTTTATAAGTTAATAGTTTAAAACTTAAATTCAAGAACAATAAAACAAAAGGGGTTTTTGAAGCCAGATTTGAACTAAAGTAAATAATAAGAAGAAGATGCAAGGCGGTATAACCAGCCAATAAAAATATATATACTAAATTAGGCGGTATAACCAGCCAATAAAAATATATATACTAAATTAGGCGGTATAACCAGCCAATAAAAGTAAAACAAAGTTAATATACAAATTAGGCGGTATAACCAGCCAATAAAAATAAATATACTTTTAAAAATAAGCAAACTAGAAAAGTAAGAAAACAAGTAAGTAAGAAGAATCAAATATGAAAAATATGGTTAAGGTTTCATTCTCCACCACTAGACATCATTAAGAATCAATTTCAGATCTATCAATATCAACCAACTATCAAAGTTAACAACCGTAGATAACAACAAGCTCTGTTATCCCAATCTTTCCTTAGTTTGTCGTTAAATAGAACAAGCTCTCTATTTAATCTCTAACCATCAAACAACCTAGAATAAGCTCTCTAGATTCAATTTAATGGCAGCTTTATGATGAGAAAGATAGGTTGATCTAAGCAACAAACACATAAGCTCGGATTGTTCAACTTAGGTTATGTTCCACTTTGCAATTATTGAAAACTTGACCATAATCATTAATCACAAATTGCCACTTATGAATAGGAAATCAAGACAATTACACGGATCAAGACTCCTAAACTAGCAATAGATAATTATCAAGATCTATCTAGTTGTACACCTAAACAAATCAAGACAACATCATGAACAATTCTTGTAGAAGAACATAAGCAACTTTGATAGAAAATTAATGATAGATAGAAACTGAAAATCAATTATAAAACATGTCTAGGGCTTTGAAATCACCCTTAACCAAATAGAAGTTTAGCCTAGCATAGGCATTGTAAACATAAACATAAAATTAAAGAAAATCTAAGAAGAAAATAAAAGAAAGAAAGAAGAAGAATATTAATTATCCAACCTCTTGCTCTCTCTAAAGAAAAAGAAAACTAGAGAAAAGAAAGAAAACTAGAGAAAAGAAAGAAGAAGAAAACTTAGAGAATTTTATTAAAATGGCTAATATCCTACCTATGTACAATATGATCCTCTACAATCATCCAAGGCCCTCTATTTATTTTCGTCAATATTAGAGGCCTTATCTGATCATATGGTCTTCTAGACAAAGGTTCCCGTATCAGTTACGGATCCATAGCCATTGGAATCAGCTCATTTGCTGATGTGGATAAGCAGATATGGGCAAAATACGGAAACAGGTCAGCACAGACGTCATTGCACATCAGCCAACTTGATGGTCGATTTCGCTAGGGAAAACGACTCTGTTTCAAGAAGTATAAAACATGAAAAAGATAGATATGCCTCTTAGCTTTGCACGGCTACAAATTTCAGCCTTATTGCTTCAGTGAAACTCCAGATATAGCTGATATGGCAAAATGTGTCGGAACTGGAACTGAACTGGATTTGCCCTTAATTCTAGTAATCTGAAATCACTCAAAGAAACTTGTGAAAAACACCAAATTACATAAAAATATAAAAGATCATAAACACAATTAGACTAAACAATAATAACTCGTATTTGACACAAAACAATAATAAAACATAACTAAAAACTATATAATTATACGAGTTATCAATCGTGAATGGGTTTCCCACTATATTCGACCCATTCTTTGACCCAAACTTCACAACTCCAGTATTGATTAAACTTTGGACTTTCTTTTTGAAGGCAATACAATCCTCCGTCGAATGCCCCTGAATTCCTACATGATATGTGCAGTTAGTATTTGCATTGTACCATATTGGGTATGGTGGGGTCAAAGGTTTAAGATATACGGGCGCGACAAGTTGGCCTTGCAGTAATTTGGGATATAGCTCACCATAGGTGGTAGGAATGGGATCAAACTGGGGTTTTTGATCGTTCCTTGGTGAACGATAGTCATTGCGCGCGGGACCTTGAGTATTTGGGACTGTGTTTCGAGGAAGGATTATTTGTGGGGATATACCGGTTGGAAACGGCTGTTGTGGTATATTGGTATTGGGGAATGGATTTTGGGTAAGGTAGTTCACATTGGGGTAGTAAGGATTATACCTCAGGTAAGGTGTGTAAGGTGTAGGAGGTGCATAAGATGTAGTAGAAGTATAGGGCCTGGGAGGTGTGTATGGTGTAGGAGGTGCATAGGGGTATTGATTGAAACTGACTGCATGTGTCTCCTCCTTCTTCTTTGCAGGGAAAACCCTCTTCGGGGTAGCAGACTCACCCTTTTCCATTTTTCCGTTCTTAATGGCAGACTCTATCATCTCCCCGGATATCATCAGATCTGCAAAGTCCTTGGTGGCACTCCCCACCAATTTATCATAATAAGGTGCTTTCAGGGTATTGATGAAAAGCATTATAGTTTCCTTGTTGGTCAAAGGAGGTTGTACTTGTGTAGCTAGGTCTCTCCATCTTTGAGAATATTCTTTAAAGCTTTCAGTAGCTTTCTTTTCCATGTTTTGCAGAGTTAGGCGGTCAGCCACCAGGTCCGTCACATGCTTGTATTGTTCCATGAAAGCTTTGGCTAGATTCATCCAGGAACGGCTCTTAGTACGGGTAAGCTGGTTATACCACTGAGTTGCGGACCCTATCAAGCTATCCTGAAAACAATGGATAAGCAATTTTTCGTCTTCATCATGTTCGGTCATCTTTCGGCAGTACATGGTCAGATGCGCTGATGGGTTGGTAGTTACGTTATATTTTTCAAAGTCTGGTACTTTGAACTTTGGAGGAATCACTAGACCATGCACTAAACTCATTTCTTTAGCATCCAGACTGCCAAATAGCTTCGCTCCTTCAACTGTCCTCAATCTTTCCTGTAGTAGCTGATATTTTTTCTGGGATTCTGCCTTTCAACCCTTTTCAGCTCAGTCATCTTTGCCCTTTTCTTTTCAGCCAATTCCTCAAAGTCTGGAATGTCCACATCAATTGGATCAACCCCAACATTACCCCTTTTAGGACCAAAATTCTGTGCTTCAGTCGCTAGTTGGATGTAAATATAGGATGCTGCCCCAGTTGGAAGTTCATTTCCCACATGCTGGGATGTCTGGCCATTCTTCTGTACCACCTCTGGTCGGTCTTCTTGGTTTACTGCCCCCATTCTTGTAACTGAATTTTCTCCTGCCCATTTCTACCTCATCATAGTATTCATCATCTCCATGAGTTTGGTCATCTGTTCCTGTGACTCCTCTTGAGACTTAGCCAATTGTTCTTGTAATTCCTTTTGAATTCTTTCCATCCTTTCAATTCTAGCAAGCTGATCGTTCTCCACAGCTCTTGCTTGAGATCGAGTATTGTAGGGGTGTCGAAAGTCTGATTCTTTCTAAGTGCGACCAATTTTACCTTTAGTTTTAAAAACCATGGATTAGAAATTATTGACACATTTTTTTATTTTATTTTATAAAAATGAATGAATGAATAAATAAATGACTAAATGTTAATGAATGAACAAATAAGTAAATGACTAAGTGTATGAACATGAATGACTAATTATAAAGAATAAATGAATGGACAAATAAATAAATGACTAACTGTATGAAGAATTTATGAAGAATAAATGAATGAATGGTTATAAATATAAATAAATGAAAGAACAAATGAATGATGAATGCATTTAAAAGTATTGGCCCCGGGATAATTCCAACCAAACGGTTTTTCATTGATTTCCTGAAACTAAATACATCAAAGAAAAAATATCACTGCTTAAGACAATTTGATAATCTGTGCATCCTAATTTAAAAAATGTTATTACAAAACACCGATCCTATAATAACTCCCTCGGATCTTGGACCTTTTTCACTGTCCTCTTTTGATTGCCTTGCTCTTCAATCTGACCCCTACTTGTTCACGGCCCTTTGACATGTCAGCAGAAGCATCACCGTGTAAGCTTTTCTTAGCTTGTTTTTCCAGTTGATTGGCTCGGGCTTCCTCATGCTTTGCTCTCTCTGTCCAATAGTTTTTCTCCTTCTTGAGTTTTTGACATCTTGCTCTCATTCCCCGGAAGTCTTGAGGGTCCCCTCAAATCTGAGCTCGAAGCGATACCTCTTATTCTCCAAGTGTAATTCCTGAAGATCGCTTTTAGCAGTGTCCCTTTCTCTCTTGATCTTTTCCTTTTCTCTTTCTCGAGCTGATTCTTTATTTTTCATATCCTCAAGCTCTTCTTACAGTCGGGCAATTTCTTTGCTCATTTGGGCCTTTTCTTTTTCGAATTCTGTCCTTGCAATTTCTAACTCTGATGGCGCTTCCTCAGGTGGTGGACTCATGAACTGGACCTCTTTTCCATCTGACGTCAACAACCTATCATTAACCATTAATTCCCTCCATACCAGGTAATCAGGTGTGACAATGTCGGCATATCTAGCTACCTCCACCCGATGAGTTTCTTTCCATGCTACTACAATCTCACGTACCTTTCCCGAGTATCCATCTTCTCCATAAGCAAATTCCAAATCTCTAAGGTCATGGGTCGTAGGAGTAAACTGACGGGATTCCGATTGTCTTAGTACCAGGAGTGGTGCATAGCTTACTCCTTCCCATACTCCCAATAATGGAACAGAAGCTTTATCTCCACACTTGTACAATGTCGGCATAGGAGCTATCCATATAGCTCTCCAAATTATCATCTTAGCCCTGATATTCCGGAATATGTTGATCCATTGTTCCTCAGTCCTATTTTCAAGCCAATCCCTCTTAAGAAATTCACCAATTGGTGCAAAAGACTTCCAATACGAGCGAATAGGGAAATTCTCCTGTTTACAAAAATGGCTCTAAACCCATATGTAAAGAAGCTGTATATAACCTATAAAATGCCCTTTTCCTTCCCGTCTATAGAAATTCAGAGATCGGATTGTTTTTGCTATAATTGTCGGGGCTGGGTTTATCCTCTGCTCAAGCCTCTCAAAAACATCAAATACCGTCACATCCACATACCCTAATATCTTTGGGAAGATAGCTAAACCATAGATAGCCAAAGCAAAAATATTCCTAACTGTCTCCTTACTTGAATGACTATGGATTAAGGTCCGTAAAATATCCCATGATATACAGTAGCTTACCCATTTTCGGACAACATGGCTTTCGACCCAATTTCTTTCCACTTCTAAAATCTTAGACACATTTTTCTTGAAAATCAGCGTCTTTGTATCCTTCAAATAAATACGTCGGGAATAACGTTCTCAATATGCAGCAAGGTCGAATATTCCTCTATGGTAAGAGTCATATCCTCTTGGTTGAAGGTAAAACACCGATAAACGGGATTCCAGAATTGCACCACAGCCCGGATCACCTCACTACTGACCTTAACCTGAACTAACAGTGCTATGTCCCCATAAGTCTGAGTGAAGGCTTCTTTTTTTGATATGTTCAATTGATTTCATATATCCATCAATTTTCGGAGATCATTTTGCCTGATAGTAAGATCAACCTCGGCTGGCAATATTGACACATATCCCATTTTCAAACAATCCCCATTATCCTGCTGACCTTTCTCGGACTGTTTCCTAACCTCTAAATGCTTCTCGACCACTGAGACATTCTGACCCTCCATGGAAACCCTTTTGGTTGAATATTATCCCGAGACCAATAACTTTTCATGTGCAAAAAATGATGACAAGAATGCAACAAAAAAAAAAACAAAAAACAACAACAAACAGAAAATGAATTAGTAACGAGAATAAATTCAAATAATACAAAAAACATATAATTCAGAAAAACAATTATCCCTGAGGATGCCAACAAATTTTCATCATTATAACACCCTTGGGACGACACACCAACACTTATTACGGGCATTGTGATGTACGTTCATCATTGTTCGATTTTCAAAAATAAACTTATTCGAAAAGTAGAATAGAAGGTAAAAGGATTGGAAATATTCCTCCATGTGTTCTTAACTTCGGGATATCTAATTAGAAATTCGGCATGGCTTCGCCTAGGTTTACTATATGAAGGTGAATTAGTTCTAAAAGCCCCGAATTGTTCCTCACTGTCGTCGATGAAGGCTAGTAAGGCACCCCGATAAAAGCGGGTTCAATTTTTTAGAGTCTATTTCCCTAGCCCATGCGGATTGTTAATCACAAAGGCTTAGGTAATTTAGTACTCCGGAAGTGTTTCACTAGCCCATGCAGATTGTTAATCACGAAGGCTTAGTTACTTTGCTCCCACCTAAAAGGACGGAACCCGGGTATAGGGCTCATGATATGCAAATGCACGTGTAGTGTGTGAGGAGAAATAACAAACCTTTCACCACTTATTCTACATCCCTTATTCTAAATGTCCTAACAAGATTAAACAATATAAGTCATCAATTAATCAATAACTGAATATATGCACCAAAATAACCAAAGAACAATTATAATATATATGCACATGAAGAAACTTTCTTTTCTTTTCTAAACTTTTCTTTTTGCCTTTCAACAATGGAGAGAAAAATCAGCCAAAACAAGAGTGAAATAGAGAGTGAATAGCTGAAAAATGAAAAGAGAGTGACCCCCTCTAGTAGTGGCCGAATGGCCCTTCTCTTGCTAGGATGTTGTCATCTTTTCTTCAACCAATTTTGATTCAAAGGCTATTGATCCAAGATGTTTAAAATGTGAAATTATCACCCTTAGATTAGGCAATCAGCTATCCACAATTACAGTTGTTCAAGAATCTTAAGTCATTATGTTGACAATCTCCCTCTTCATGCATTGGTCCATGTGGCTTAATTACAAAGGTTTGATAAAAAAATAACTACCTTCCTCTTCATTGTTGGCCTTTTGATTAAAAATAAAAAAAATATTTGCCATCCTTTGGGCCTTGGCCGACTGACCCCTCTTCTTCCAGCCCATGCTTCATTTTTTTAAAAGGCAAGAAAAGCCCTTTTCGATTTCGTGGGTAAAATAACCTTTTTGCCCCCGAACATAAATAAATAGCAAACTGATTCCAAATTCAAATTTTCTTTTTTCAATACTTTCAAAATAATAAAAATAAAATTAATTCTGGAGGTTTTCAAAATTTTTTGAGCCTATTTGCTATTTATTTGGATTTTTTCTTCCAAAATTGCCCTTTTGTGCTCCCAAACTTTACCATTTTTTAAACGAGCTCCAAATCCAGATTTTTCTTCACCAATCTCTTGTAAATAATTTAAAAGTATGATCTGAAAGTTTTCATAATTTTTGGAACTCATTTGGTATTTTTTTCGGGATTTATCTGATTGAATTACTGCATAATAGGCCCGGGTTTGGCCATTTTGCAAACGAACTCCGAATCCAGATTTTCTTTCGCCAATATCTTCCAAATAATTTAAGAATGAGATCTGCAAATTTTCAGAATTTTTGGAGTTAATTTATTATTTTTTCGGGATTTATTTTCTTGAATTTTTGCATAGGAGATCGAGATATGGCCATTTCGCAAACGAACTCCGAATCCGGATTTTCTTTCACCAATCTCTTCGAAATAATTTAAGAATGAGATCTGAAATTTTTTAGAATTTTTGGAGTTCATTTGCTATCTTTCCCAAATTTTCCAATTTTGCCCTTTTGCCTCCAAAACCCGGTTTTGCTCAAAACAAGTCTGATTTTCAGATTTTCTTCAAACTGAGCCTTGGGCTATCCTTGTTTAATCACTCCTCATCCATTAGGGGCTTTAGTCTTACCGAATCAGGCCATTTCTGTAATTCTTCCAAATTTCACTGAAATCCACCAAAAACCCTAATTCTCGGTTTTCTTCCGGATTAACTTTTCTTTTAGTTTTTCTTCCAAGTAGCTTCTCCATTACCCGTAGTCAGTGCTTATCCTTCATTTGGAACCTTCAATTTCAACCAATTTGATCGTTTAAGCACTTTTCTCCAAATTTCACGGACTAGGGTTTTCTTTCTATTGAATCTCTGTAACCCAACTTTCGAACTCCATATATTTCAATATAGACCTCAGATTATCAAAATTCTTTCGTCATTTTTCAATTGAACTTCAAATCTTGATTTTAAAAGTGGGTTGACTTTTTTAATAGTTGACTTTTTTCAAGTTTGACTTTTTATGCTCGCCTTCTTAGACAAAGTCTCGGAGTACCACCTGCAGGATGAAAAAGTCTTTTTACATTCTGAAACATTAATTTAGGAAGAAAACATACCTATTTTAGTGGTCTGGACAAAATTAGATGTTTACAAAAAGCAATTTTTTTTTCTCTTTCATGAATAGTTAAAACACAAAAATTTTGAAGAAAAAAAAAAAAAAACACAAGTTTTAGTTTCTCAAAAAAAAAAAAGTTTTATAACATAGTTATCTTGCGTAATATACTAGTATAACTGTTTAGTCATGAATAACTAAATAGGAAATATTCTATAAAAAAAAAAAAAAAGCTAAATATGAAATTCTTTCGCCATTTTTTAATTGAACTTCAAATCTTGATTTTGAAAGTGGGTTGACTTTTTTAATAATTGACTTTTCATGGTTGACTTTTTGGGTTGACTTTTTTCAAGTTTGACTTTTTATGATTGCCTTCTTAGACTAAGTCTCGGAGTACCACTTGTAGGATGAAAAAATATTTTTACATTCTGAAACATCAATTTAGAAAGAAAACATACATATTTTAGTGGTCCAGACAAAATTAAGTGTCTACAAAAAGTAAATTTTTTTTCTCTTTCATGAATAGTTAAAGCACAAAAATTTTGAAAAAAAAAAACACAAGTTTTAGTTTCTCAAAAAAAAAAAGTTTTATAAAATAGTTATCTTGCGTAATATACTCGTATAACTTTTTAGTCATGAATAACTAAATAGGAAATATTCTATAAAAAAAAAAGCTAAATATTCAATAGTTGACTTTTTAAGGTTGACTTTTTGGGTTGATGTTTTTCAAGTTTGACTTTTTATGCTCGCCTTCTTAGACTAAGTCTCGGAGTACCACCTGCAAGATGAAAAAATCTTTTTACATTCTGAAACATCAATTTAAGAAGAAAATATACCTATTTTATTGGTCCGGACAAAATTAAGTGTCTACAAAAAGCAATTTTTTTTTTCTTTCATGAATAGTTAAAACACAAAAAATTTGAAAAACAAAACACACAAGTTTTAGTTTCTCAAAAAAAAAGTTTATAACATAGTTATCTTGCGTAATATACTAGTATAACTGTTTAGTCATGAATAACTAAATAGGAAATATTCTATAAAAAAGAAGAAGCTAAATATGAAATATTTTTCCCATTTATTTTGTTTTTATTGTATAACAAAACATGTTCGAAGGAATACGAAAAGAGGTAATTATAAATTTTGTTTTAAAATATAGACGTTTTATCGTTTTAGTTTTAAAATTTTCACATGTAAATTTATAATCCTAAACTTATCAATTTTGTTAAAAGTTAATCATTTCGTCACATTTCAAACAAAAATTCTAACAAGCTTAGTTGACATCTTACCTAATATTTAACAGGAAAAAATTGAATCTTACGTGGCATTTCACTACTTGGTCGGGAATTTGACTGCTCTTTCTTTCCTTTTTTATTTTTATTTTTATTTTCTTATTAATTAAAAAAAATAAAAATATATATAATATATAATATACAATACATTATCTTCAAAGACTTTAAAAATAGACAAAATTAACAAGAGACAAATTATAATAAAAATATAAATTTTATAACAAAATAATTCATTTATTATATAATTTTTATAAAATTTTAATTTTACAACCAAAGAATTTAATAGTCAACAAAAAAAAAAAACTTAAAAACCATAATTTATTTTTCTAATTTTATCGAACAACCATTTCATAAAATATGATATATTAGTAGTAACATAAGATATTTTTTTATCATCGACACTAGTTGAATAAAAAACAAAACAACATAAGTTTTTGCAACCTCAACACCCTTTTCCCTTTTTCTTTTTTTAGAATATTTCGAGTACCCCATGTCATTAGAGCGGCTGCCAACATTTGTCCTATTCTTTAGCAGTTACTTGATCTTAAAGATATGGGCAATTATTGATGATGTTTAACAGAAAAGGAATCTCATAAAGAATTCAAGAAAGGAAATCGTTTTTTTTTTAATAACAAGATTTTTTATAGAGAAAAAAAAAACTAAAATCGTTTTAGGATCCGTTTGGATTCCATCGTACCTCCTATGCGGTGGAATCCAAGAAGATTTTGGGAGAGAAATTTCTCCCCAACTGACTGATGTTCATTGAAAATGTGTTTGGATCACCTCCAGTCGGACAATCTCACTCCACCAGCTAGGGATGGCAATGGAGCGGGGCGGGGGCGGATTTTGCAGTATCCGCCCCCGCCCCGCTATTGTACTGCTCCGCGCCTCGCCCCGCCCCGCTCCGCCATGGATGTTGAAATTTCAATACCACTACCACCTCCATGGATGTCGGTTACATCCATAACCGCCCCGCCCCGCTCCGCCCCATTTGATATTTATTAATTATTTTTATTTTTTTCAAATAATAAAGCATTTTAAAAATAAATTAAATATAAACATAAAAATAATAAGTTTAATTATATTATTTTATTATTCATTTAAAAGCTAAATATGTAAGGGTAAAATTGTAATTTCACTATTCGGGGCGGGGCGGTGCGGAGCAGGCAATTACCACAACTGCTCCATCCCCGCCTTTCAGACAAAAAAAACCGCACCGCCCCGCCCCGCCTCCATTGTTCAAAAAAAAAAAACCTCTCCATTCGGATCGGATCGGTTCGAAATCCATCGGTCGGATCGGGTTTTGCCATCCCTACCACCAGCCCCTCCAGTTTCACTGGAGGGGCAAGGATCCAGGGTTAACTGGACCCTAATGGAAGGATTAATTTACCCTTTTACCCTCTTCAATTTTTTTTAAATTTTTCATATTTATTTTATTAATTTATTTTTTTAATATAAATATAAATTTTAATTATTTGTTAATATAAATATAATTTTTAATTATTTATATAATATAAATATAAATATAATTTATATTTTATTATTTAATATAAATATATTTTTAATTATTTATTATATATATATATGCAATTTTTAATCTAATGTCTTTAATGGTCATTTTCTATTCTCACCGCCACCGCTGCTTTTGAATATAAACACATATCCTACCACTGATTTTAATCTCACCACACAATACTCAATCTCACCTGTACAGTAATTAATCTCATCTCGATCGCTGTTTTTAATCTCACCGGAGCCAATATCACCGTCCATCCAAATGAACCCTTAGTCAAGATAGAAAATAGTTGAAAAAATTCTAAGGAAAGTCACTTAAAATAAGCTTTCCGTAGGCTTCAAAATTTTATGTAATTTGTGTCATATTTATATGTAAAAAAATATATAAATACATGACAACTTTCAGTTTACATAAATACATGATATATTCTTTAATGATTTATGTAATTTATCATGTTTATATATAATTTGTCATGTTTATATGTAATTATCATATATATGTAATTTATTATGTTTTATATGTAATTTATCATGTTCATATATGTGCAAAAGAATTACATAAATATATGACAACTTTCAGTTACATAAATACATGATAATATTTTTTAATAATTTATGTAATTTTATCATATTTATATGTAATGAAGCTTATCATAAACTCACCATAAAAAGTTTATCCTAAAACTTCCCATATAGTTGTTTATGTGAGAAAGATGTATCGGCTTGTGAGAAAAAGGGATAACAACAACGAGAAAGATTTGGAGGCTAATTTAGTAGGTGCCCCGCGAGAAAGAGGGAGAGAGAGGCTGCATATTTTTTTTTGGTCAAAGGGAGGCCGCGTTTGAGTGAAATAGAAGAGTTAAGATTTAGATAATAAATATTGACTAAATAGATTAATTTAGACATAAAATGTTGACTGAATATTTTTATAATTTTTAAATATTTCACAGTTTAATAACTGTCACGTAAGTGCTATATAAACCTTGTTAAATGTCATCTAAGTTTCCATCAATGTTTCTATTTGGAGATAATGATTAATTTTTAATTAAGTTTTAAGATTAGAAATTGAGTTCATTTTTGATACAGTATAAAATTTTTAATTTCACAATATTCTACTTCTTTTTTTAATTAATTTTTATTTATTTATTTATTATATCTTATTATTATGTGTCACACTGTTAATTTGCTTGTGGAATTTAAATATTTAACTGCCGGTGTACTAGATAATAATCCTTAGAATTTTTAGGATTGAAATGATAAAAATGTTTATGTTTTAAGATTAAATTTTTAATACCTCAATAGAAAATAATAAATAATGGAAAATTCTAAACGGAATATAAACAATAACATGTAACATATTTTTAGTAACAAAAATATCTCGACCTACCGAAATGTCTTTAAAGTTTGTCATGTTTTGGAATAAAAGTAGATTTTATTTGTTACAGAAAAATAAACTGGTCCTGATATATGTAAATATAAAATACAAGTTAAGTAGCTAACCGCCTAACCGTCCGATTAATTATAAAAAAAAAAATTAAATATAGAAATAAATTTTACCTTATAGGATAATTTATATTATGAGTCATTAAATTTAACATCAACTTTCACGTATATCACAAACATTTAATTTTATCAAATTATATCACTGAACTTCTATTGTTAATAAATGAAGTTATTTATGCTAAAACCGTTGAGTAATTTTAACAAAAAAGCTGATCCAACATGCATATATTTTTCACATCTCATTGAAATAATTCCTAACAAGAATTTTAGGTAAAAAAAAATTCATACTGAGTTTGCTTTTTCGTTAGAATTATTTAACAAAATTAATATAAGTGACTTAATTTATTAATAATAAAAGTTTAATTATGTAATTTGATAAAATTAAACGTTTATGATCTATATAAAAGTTAATGCTAAATTCAGTAATCCAGAATATAAATTATCATATGTTATACTATAAAAAGTACTACAAAGATTTTGCAATAAAAAGAATCGTTACAAGGGTTTGAAAATTTTATACCATAATATTTGTGGGTAATTCCATCCTCACAATATTCTTTTTAATTTTGAAATACTTTAATTAATCTTGATATCTGAGGAAGTTTCTTTAAACTGAATATAATTAAATGTCAAAAAATAATCCTAACTCTAGCAATTAATTCAATTATTTTAATCAAATTAAAAAATACTGATACATTAAATATGCAACTTGAGCATATCATTTATAGTTATTGTGTTATAATTAATCAATCAAAATTTTAAATTATATATATAAAATCCACCGAAATATTATAAAACTAATGAATTCTTACATAATTTAATTTAGTTTTTATTGTGACTTTGTGAGTGATCAATTTCTAGTAAACAGCAAGCAAGTCAATTAGAGGCTATTGCCTATTTGCCTTGGATATTTATGGAGCCATCCCATCGGCATTCAGCTGGTTGGTTGAATTGAACGGATCAAGTGGAGAGTTTTGTTTGCTTCGGCTCTACTCTCAATCACAGCTAAATCTTAAATGATTGAGGTTAATTTAGCATTATTATTGAAAAAAATATGATTTAATTTTTTTTAAGTATTTGGTATTATTGTGAAAAAAGTTGTGAGGAGAAGAATTGAAATATAAAAAATTATATGTTTAAAATAATAAAATTTGAAATTGAATTTGGCTCAATAGTTCATTCAAATTTTATTTAATTAAAAATATTTTTATATTGATGATAAAATTAAAATTAAATATTTATTTATAAAATAATATCATGGGTTGAATCGACTATACTAATAAGCTTGACAAGTTGTGTAATTCGTGAACAAATCTAATCACAAATTTAATTATTGTCTAATCTTTTATTTTTTTAAAAATATTTTCTATTATCAATTATAAGAATACATAATTTTTTTTTAATTACCTCTGTTATAAAATAATTTTTTTTTATCTTTTTTTTTTTAATTTTTTTTAAGTAACAAATTGATTTTACTTTTTATCCCATTTTTCAAGAATAAAGGAGGGGTTCGCACGATTCTAATTAAAAAAGTTTGTACCGTAGTCTTCACCTTGAACAATATATTATATTAATAAAAATATTTATTATAAAGAATTGAAAATTTTAAATTTTTAAAAAATAATAATGAAAGGATGATGACGAAAGAATAAATTATTATATTTGAAAAATATAATTAAAATTAATATTAATTTTTAATATCATTATTATCTTCATAAAAATCACGAAAAATGTTTAAATTTTAATAACAAATGCTCACGTTATAAAATAGTACCCGCCATTGTTAATATTTACCAAACCCTTCAAATACTAAAACTTGATAGCACTATCAAGTTATCTTCACCACTAGGGATTTAAATTACGGTTACAAATTTGTTTTGGATCGCATTGTATTTATCGCGATTGCTGATGTAATGGATACTATTACGATCAATTGCGATAAATATCGACGATAAATATCGACAACGAAAAAATTGAAATCACAAAATAATGATCATAACATCGTGTTAGGACCGCTATTTAAATCCCTACTCATCATAAGCATCCGTGCCTTCCATATCATACCCTCCATCTCTCGAAACCTTTGATCCTCCTCTTCGTTCTGTTTTTCTTCCACTACTAAGGGTCTTGTATGACACCAAAACACCATTCATGATCAATGTGTATTCATATAATTTCAGCTACATTAGCTGTTTGAAGCATGTATCATTGGAATACGCATTGTTTAGAAGCGAAGACATGGTTCAATACGATATGTTGATGTATGGCAATATTTTTGAGGCAACCATTTATGCAGTTTTTTATGCAATGGAAAAAGAAGAGTTTTTGATTAGTTGATGTAACCAATAAAGAGGAGTGATCATGTTTGTTCTGTTAGGTACCAGAGTGACGGAATAGTGTCTCACAACTAAAATAAGAGATGAGAAAATAGGAACTGAACACACAAAATTTAACGTGGAAAACCCTCAATGAATAAAGGGAAAAACCACGGGGCAAGACTAGAAGAATTTCACTATGAGAAAATATTACAATACCTCTCTCTAAATACTAGGAGAGAACAACCTCACAAAGAATATAAGAAAGTATACAAGAGAGGAAGAGATAATTCTTGGGATGGTTTTAATACTTCTCCTTAAGGCTCTTTATATAGCCTTCAAGGAGGAACTCTAACAATTCTCCCACCGATGTGGGATTCTAACAATTCTCCCACTTGAAGATTTGATTAAACCAATCATATCTTCACACCACTCTTTCTGTCTTGCCATTCCATGTTGCTTACGTTTCTGATAGACCATAGGAGGATCGACACCAAATAAACTTGTCAGTGTTGATTGGCTTTGTCATAACATCTGCTAGGTTGTCTTTGGTGTGAATCTTTTGCATATCCACACTTCCTTCTTCTACTACTTCTCGAACAAAGTGATACTGTATACTTATATGCTTTGTCCTGGAATGAAAGGCTGGATTCCTTGCAATGTGCAAGGCACTCTGACTGTCACAATACACAATAATCTTCTGCTGCTTGTGCCCGAGTTCTTCCATTAACCTTTGTATCCATATTGCTTCCTTGCATGCTTGGGTAGCTGCCATGTACTCAGCTTCTGTAGTAGACAAAGCTACAACAGTCTGTAACTTAGATAACCAGCTTACCGCTCCTCCTGCAAGTGTGAACACATAGCCAGTAGTGGATTTCCTTTTATTAAGATCACCTGCAAAATCTGAATCAACATAACCCCTGACAACAAGTTCTGATCCTCCAAAACATAATGCAACATCTGAGGTTCCTTTAATGTATCTAAGGATCCTCTTAACAACATTCCAATGCTCTCTACCAGGATCTGCCATAAATCGACTGACCGCTCCCACTGCTTGTGCAATGTCTGGTCTTGTACATATCATAGCATACATAAGGCTTCCCACCGCTGATGCATACGGTACTCGAGACATTTCCATCCTCTTTGCTTCATTGCTAGGACTCATACCTGAGGATAATTTACAATTGACAGGAAGTGGGGTAGATATTGGCTTACAGTCTTGCATGTTGAAGCGTCGCAAGACCTTCCTCAGATAATTCTTTTGAGAAAGCCAAATTTTCCTGTCTTTTCTGTCTCGGTGAATTTGCATCCCTAAAATCTTGTTTGCGGGTCCCAAGTCCTTCATATCGAACTCCCTAGCCAACTGTGCCTTCAAATCTTGGATTCGATCTTTGTTGGGGCCTACCACCAACATGTCATCCACATACAACAGCAAAATAATGAAATCATTATCATCAAACCTCTTGTAGTACGTACAATGGTCTGAACTCAGTCTGTTGTATTCAAGGCTAATTATGAAAGAATCAAATCTCTTGTACCAACATCTGGGCGCCTGCTTTAGACCGTACAGAGATTTGGTCAACCTGCAAACCAAGTTCTCTTTGCCTGTTTCAACAAAACCTTCTGGTTGGAGCATATAAATTTCTTCTTCAAGCTCTCCGTGTAGAAAAGCCGTCTTTACATCTAGTTGTTCAAGATGTAAATCAAATGCAGCACATATAGCCAACACTACTCTGATAGTAGTAAGTCTGACAACTGGAGAAAATATCTCGTTGAAGTCAATACCTTCTTTCTGAGCATATCCTTTTACAACCAATCTAGCACGATATCGTTCTACTTGATCATTGCTATCCCGCTTGATCTTGTAGACCCATTTGTTACCAATGGCTTTTCTGCCACGTGGTAATTCCACCAGTTCCCATGTCTCGTTCTTGTGAAGAGCTTCAATTTCTTCCTGCATTGCTGTCATCCACAGAGAAGCATCTGGGCTACTAGTAGCTTCATGAAAAGTTGATGGCTCTCCATCCTCTGTTAAAAGACAGTATGCAACATTGCTCTCCGTAACATACTCCGTGTGCCAATTTGGAGGCCTTCTCTCACGAGTTGACCGTCGAACTTCTACAGCCTCGGACTCAACTGGTTCTGGTACCTCATGCTCTGGTTCTGCTTCAGAAGAATCATCTTCTTGAGAATTTCTATCCATCTGCACTGTAACAGTCTCTTTTGAAGTGTTGTCATTTGTTTGCTCACTTTGCAGTTCATTTTCTGCAAAAACTACATCTCTGCTGACAACAACCTTGCGGGCAGTGGGATCCCACAGGCGATACCCCTTAACACCGTCAGCATAACCCAAGAATATACATTTTCTGGATTTTGGATCCAGCTTTGTTCTTTCTTGGGAGTTGTACATCACGTACACAGGACATCCAAACACATGTAGAGAAGAATAATCAGCTGGCTTTCCTTTCCACATCTCCATAGGCGTCTTCAAACCAATCGCCGTTGATGGTGATCGATTTATCACATAACAGGTGGTTTTGACTGCTTCTGCCCAGAAAGATTTGGCCAATCCCGCTGTTCTCAGCATGGCTCTTGTTCTATCTAGGAGAGTTCTGTTCATCCGCTCTGCTACTCCATTCTGTTGAGGCGTATGTGCAACCGTGAATTGTCTCATAATACCCTCTTTCTTACAGAATGCTAGAAAGTTACCGTCTACATATTCTCCTCCATTGTCTGTCCTCAAGCACTTGATTCTTTTCCCAGTTTCAAGCTCTACTTGTGCTTTGAACTCCTTGAATACTGGAAACACATCTGACTTCTTCTTGATTGGGTACACCCATAATCTCCTGGAATAGTCATCAATGAATGATACAAAATACTTTGCTCCACCCAGGGATATTTCTGGTGACTCCCACACATCAGAATGGATTAAGTCCAGTATGTGTTTGCTTCTTGTAGTTACTTTAGCAAACTTCAATCTATGCTGCTTGCTTATCACACAGTGCTCACAGAAAGGTAAATTGACCATCTTGAGCCCGGGCAGGAGATTGCGTTCTGCAAGGACTTTCAAGCCTCGCTCTGACATATGGCCTAATCTGCGATGCCACATCATCGTCGTTTCTTCTTGGCTGGCTGCTGCAACTGATGCATCTGCCTCTTGCAACGTCTCTCCCAAAAGCATGTATAGATTGCTTGTGATCTTCTCTGCTTTCATCACCACAAGGTTTCCTTTCACTACTTTCAATATTCCACATTCAGTGTGGATCTTGCACCCGAGGTCATCCAATTGTCCAATTGACAATAAGTTCTTCTTTAAGCCCTTCACATGTCGTACCCCTTGAATTTTGCGAACAGTACCATCATGCATTTTTAATTTGACGGTACCGACTCCAGCAATATCTAAGGCGTGATCATTTCCCATGAACACAGATCCTTCCGAAATAGGTTCATAAGTGCAAAACCAATCTCGGTGTGGAGTCATGTGCCATGTCGCACCTGAATCCATTATCCAGACATCATTGAGTTTCTTTCCGCCTTTAGAACTAGTCGCTGCTTCACTATACAAGATTTCTCCATCATCTGAGGTACTTGCAACACAACCTTGGGAGGTTGTTGTTTCAGAATTCTTTTCTTCACCCTTCTTATTATGCCAACACTCCTTCTTCGAGTGCCCTCTCATGCCACAATTGTAGCATTTAAGATTCTTCCTTCTTCGAGATTTTGATCTACCATGATTCTGACTCCCACTGGAGCCACGTTCTGTTGATCTGCCTCTCATCACCGTTAAAGCCTCTGCTTGCTTTGAATTTTCTGACCTTTCCTCCTTATTCTTGCGCCTGGATTCTTCTTCAAGAATAGCACCGGCAACATCATCAAAGTGAAGAGAGTCACTAACATTGTTATTTGTGATGTTGATGATGAGTTGATCATACGAATCTGGTAAACTCTGAAGTAGAAGTTCCGCACGTTCATTTTCCGCTATTTTGAAATCTGATGCTGTGAGTTGAGCAAATAGCGGATTCAGAGTGTTGATGTGATCCGTTACCGACGTGGATTCACTCATTCGAAGAGTGTAGAGTTTCCTCTTCAAGAATATTCTGGTGTGAAGTGACTTCACCTCGTATAATTTGTTTAGAACATCCCAAATCTCCTTTGCAGTCTTCTTCTCTGCAACACTTGACAAAACTGAATCCGCCATTGCTAGGTGCAGATTGGCAACAGCATTGTCATCCTTCTCTTTCCACTTTTCATCAGTCATTTCTGTGGGTCTACTTTCAATTGCTTCTAGACAATTATCCTTCCTCAAAATTGCTCTTATCTTCAATTTCCACAAGGAGAAATTTCTCCCACTGAACTTCTCTATCTCGAATTTTGCTGCCATGGTTGTACACGAACTGAAGCGAGTTACACTATTTCACCGTGAATAGTACCGTATACGTGAACAGTATTGTACGTATGTCGTACACTAGAACAAATCCAGTATACGTTAACAATTACTGCAAAAGTATACAACCACACGTATGAATAGTAACCGTATCTGTGAATAGTGACCGTATACTGGAACAGTGACCGTAGCCCGTGAATAGTGCACCAGGTAGGTTCCCAGGAAAGAGAGGTGGGTCACTGATAGACACACTTAAATACCAAGTCTTTCCTAGCCAGAACTTCCCTAGACACTTTCACACTACCACACTTTATTTCCAGCAACAAGAATAATTCTTTTCTGATGTGGAAGATCAGACAATACTGCAACCACAGAGCATACTAAGAACCAACACTTTCACTGCAGCGGAATAAGGACCACGAACCAATGGCTCTGATACCACTGTTAGGTACCAGAGTGACGGAATAGTGTCTCACAACTAAAATAAGAGATGAGAAAATAGGAACTGAACACACAAAATTTAACGTGGAAAACCCTCAATGAATAAAGGGAAAAACCACGGGGCAAGACTAGAAGAATTTCACTATGAGAAAATATTACAACACCTCTCTCTAAATACTAGGAGAGAACAACCTCACAAAGAATATAAGAAAGTATACAAGAGAGGAAGAGATAATTCTTGGGATGGTTTTAATACTTCTCCTTAAGGCTCTTTATATAGCCTTCAAGGAGGAACTCTAACAATTCTCCCACCGATGTGGGATTCTAACATGTTCAACTCTTGGAATTTGAGTATATGTTCTAAAAGAAAAGTTGAAGAATTTTCATTTTATAATTTCTAGTAATTGTTTCCTCTCTTCTTGTCTCTTGACATTTGCACAAACATAAGCTTCGCTCACTTAAAAGATCTTTATAAGGACATAAAATATTGCACAAATATTTTCATTGCATAGATTTTGTGTACATAAGAATCAAAATTTTCTGATCATAAAATATAGTATACACGATCTTTGATAATTCTTACTTATTTATTTATACTATTATTAAAATTCCTAACATAATTAGTGTCACGACCAATTTCTAATTTTTTTCTATCATAATCATTTTTATATTTTCATAATTACATTCAAAAACAAAATATGTTTATTAAATTAAGCTATTGAACCTAATTAATAATAATTCATTATAATTTTAAAATTTTATTTTATATTTAAAAATTTGAATATTAAAAATTTATAATTTATAATTTTATATTTGTTTATAAACACATATATATATGTAATTAAAGTATATTTGTATATATATATATAATATATTTTATTAAAAACTTGAAAATATGTTATATAAATATATGAAAAAATATTTGAAAAATATCAATAAATTCAAAACGATATATGGAGATACATCAATATTGATATATATTAATATCAAAACAAAAATAATACGTTGATACTGACTACCTTGATCCTTACCTTTTGGGGGAGGTGTTAGCACATGTTTTGCCTGTAACTAACTTCGATTGTATGAAAGATGGATAGATGCTCTCATGCTCACTAGTACATTTTAATGTTAAAAAATATATATATCAAAAGCTAATAGGGAATGAATATTTAAAATTGTGCATATATTGTCTCCAATATGGTGTAAACTGTAAAGTAGGATCATTACATTAGTTAGTAAATTTAAGAAAAAAAATATTTTACTTATAAACTATTTTATAAATAATAAGTGTTTATAAACACCTTTAACATTTATATATATCCATTATAATCAATTAAATTTATGCACATTCAAGGTAAAATAATAAAATAATTTATTTTAAAAAAGTTAAAAGTAAAAATTAATAAAATGATTTATTACAAACACCTTTTAACATTTCTATATATATATATCCATAATAATAGTAATCAATATTAAAAGCTTAAGAATTTAAAAAATATATATATTTTTTTCTTTCCAAAAAAGCAGGCAAACAAAACTCCAAAGGCAGTAGGGGCCAAGACAAATCACTATTCACTACTCTTACCAGAAAAGAAAAGAATCCTATAAAAAAAAAGAAAAAAAAGAAAAGAAAAACATTATTTAAGAAAGGAAAATCCAGTTGGAATCAAATCATCAAATCACTTTTGTGTTTTGTGATTTATTTCTTAATTTCCACAAAAAAGTATTCCAATTTATATTATTATATATCACCTGGAATTTTCTTTTCTAATTACTAGTAACTTTTAGTTAATCTTGCGATTTTCCTTAATAACGATCATATTATTATTGGAATGTTATCTGGCACATCGTCAGTGGATTTTTTTAACTTCACAAGCGCTGTTTACACGTTTCCGTAATTTTTCATCCGATTTATATTTTTTTAATTCGACCGTCGTATTTTATATTCTATTCGCGTAGATCATACAGGTCGAGTTTCGAATAAATAAAAAATGTTTAATTATTTATTTTGACATAAAAAATTTTCAACCGTTAAATATATATTGAAAAAGACATTATTCTCGATCGATATGATAGGGATATCGGATTGATTCGAAAATTTACGTGCACGATAAGTACGATTATATTGTTAAATCCGACGGTCGCTTTGTAAAAATAAAAATCGTATATAAAGTTACAGATGCTTGTGAACATCGCTTGTGGAATTAAAAAAGTCCACTCAAGGTGTATCTGATAATAATCCTTATTACAAACACAAAAAAGCCCGAAAAATTTAATCAAAACTCTTCGTCGATCATCGATCAGCAAAAAAAAACAACAGCAAGACTCGGATCTTCTTCAGCTGTCTATCTCTGGAAACGACAATGTCTTATTATTTATTAAAATCCTAATTTTGGGTATTACTTTCTCTTCTTCTTTCCCATTTTGAACCCTCAATTTCCTATATGATTTTGCAACTGGAACCTATATTTTCTAGTTTATTTTGTTTATATAATAATCGCTTTTTTTTAGCCCTTATTTTTTGATGTTTCGAGAATTTGTAGGTTGAAAACGAATGCGAGACAGAATGAAGGCAGGGAATGCTGCCAAGTTGATTGTAGATGCGTTGCTGCAGCGGTTTCTTCCTCTCGCTCGGCGCCGCATCGAAACGGCTCAGGCTCAGGTTTTCTTCGCTCATTTTCCTATTAATTTATTCGTAAATTTCTTCTCATTGGTATTATGTTTAATTTTCTTGAATTTGATAGTAATCATGATTTTATGTATTGGAAAGGTGTGTTTAAGCTTTTTTTTTTTTTGTTTTAACTTCTAAATTAATGATGTTTTATCCCAAAAGCCCCTTTATGCAAAAAATGTTAGTGAGGTCGTATTCAGTGTCACATAGTATACACCTGCTGCGGATTTGAATATTAAAGGAGGTTTAAGAGAAATGGAGTTTGTGTATAAATGGAAAATTTTAAACATGTGGAGATTTTGTTATAGTGTACTAAAAAAATCAGAGAGAGAGAGCCTTTGGCGAGTGGTCCATAAGCTTCCAATTTGGTAGAAGCTCTTTCTGCCTAAACTTTGCTAAGCTTATGGAAAACATGGTTTTATAGAAAAAAAAGAGTGCTTGAGTTTGTTTTTCATGGTTTTTAGATTTCCTCTCTACGTAGTAACCTTTAATGAGCAATTGGTGATTGAACATCTAATTGCTAGAAACACAGATGATTTCCCGGTCATTTTGACTTGGTTTGATAAGCTTAGAGGTTCACATCTTCTTCTTCTCATTTCGATCTCTACTATAATTCATTGATCATTCATCTTTAATAATGGCTTGTTGCCTTGCCATTCAAGAAAGCGATATTCTATTAGGACTTAGGTTCTTGGTGTAATAAAGAGAAGAAGTTCTACAAGAAGATTTTGGGAGATTGGGATAATACAGAAAGGTTATTCTTTTTTCATCTAGACAGAGTAGTAGTTAGCTTAAACATAGAGGTGTCAATCAGGCAGGTCGGGTTGGATTTGGGTTGGGTTACTTCGGGTTGATTCGAGTTCGAGTCATTCCGGGTCCAAATTGTTGGGTTTTGTAAAATAAGTAATTTCGGCTCATTTCGGGTTAGATTTTTCATTCAGGTTTAGATCATTTCATAATCAGGTTAAGTTCAGGTCATTTCGGTTTTGGGTTGTTGACTTTTTTATCAAATCAGGTTGGGTCGGGTCTGGATTCGGATGGGTTAGGTGGGTTTTTCGGGTTCAGGTAAACTTTTGACAGCTCTACTTAAACATATAAAGGGGACCAAGAGTTGGAATGTTGGACGGGAAGGTTGCCTCTTTTGTTTTGTTTGTTTGGCAACTTTAGCAGTAACATATTACCAAAATATGCCATTGTCGATAAATTTCATGGTCTTTTTTAACTAATGAACGGTGATTTTGCCCTTCTGGGTTCATGTCTATCTCAATACATTATGTTCTTCTTTCCTGTTGTACATGCAGGATGGACAGTATCTTCGACCATCCGACCCTGCTTATGAGCAAGTACTAGATTCCTTGGCTATGATAGCACGACACACACCTGTTCCTCTTCTGGAAGCTCTTTTAAGATGGCGAGAAAGGTGAACCATTTGCTTCTTTACCATTTTTTCCCTTCCTGCAAACTTTTATCCCAAGCGCCCTTTAATTCCCAATAGTGTCTGAAAATATCTGTCTCCTATATTATTTTTAGCCAGAATATTATTTGATGATAATGGAGGGAGAACAGTAGAGGTTGAGAAGGTATCTTGATAGCCCTAAAAAGTCGGATAAGATGAAGTTTCTGTTGATCGCACTTCTATAAATCAATATATAATTCTTTGAGTAAAATAAAACTGATCTCAACCATCACTTAAAGTTTAAATTAAAAGCCTTGTTGAAAAATCCTCTCTTGTAGGCTGGACTGCTAGTGCAAAGATGCTACTAACATACACTACCAGTTTTCTATCTCCTCAAACTGTTTCTATCTCATCAAATTTTCAAACAACAAAGTGGGTTTGTTATCAGGGGTATATCCCGACGGTTTGTTTGTTATGAAAAACTGTAGTCAGCAATCCTTAATCAATCATCTCAGGTTTTCTTTAACCTGATGACAAGGTAATGCCATTCTATCAAGGCACAGGGTCATCAAGTCTACTTGTTTTACGACTGTAGGATTTCTTTTTCTTACTTTTGCTTTTGGGTTCTTGGTTGCAGTGAATCCCCAAAGGGCGCAAATGATGCATCTACATTCCAAAGAAAGGTTTGTATGTGTTAATAGCTTATAGATTTTATTACATAGAAACTCAGTGATATTTTATCACATTCAATGGCTTGTGAAGATTGCCCCTTCCCCCCCTCAAAAAAAAAAGTAGCAGTTGAAAAGGAAACTGAAAACGAGTGTTAGATAGAAACCCACTCGAAAACGATATTTACCTTTTAGTTTTTCTGAATTTGATGAAGCACTTTTATTTATCTGCTTAATTCATTATGAGTTCAATGTTGTCTTTCCATGGGAAGCAGCTCGCTGTGGAGTGCATTTTTTGCTCAGCTTGTATTCGCTTTGTTGAGTGCTGTCCACAAGAGGGACTTACTGGTTTGTTCATTTCCTTGTTTTTTACTTTTGCAATTTTACTTGTTTTTCTCATAATTCATATATGCTTTCATTGCAGAGAAGCTTTGGTCTGGTCTTGAAAATTTTGTTTTTGATTGGCTAATTAATGCTGACAGGTAAGGCTGCTAAGGATGAGTCTGGACTATCTTAAATCAAGTTTTAATATTTTACAGATATAATATATCAAATCTCATTGCTTGGTCCAAGAAAAGTGATTAACTGCAGTTTGAGTCTTAGTATAGTATTTGATATGTAAAATAATGCCAAAGCGATTGATAGTTTTTTTGCTGAACAATTTACTTATGCATGATCTTGCTGGATGACTGAGTTGAAGTCAATAAATTCTTATTGCAGGGTTGTTAGCCAGGTTGAGTATCCCTCGCTAGTTGATTTGCGGGGTCTCCTTCTCGACTTAGTTGCTCAACTCCTAGGTGCCTTATCTCGGATCAGGTAGCTGTGTTGTTATCTGGTGACATTAAAATTTGATAGAAATGTTAGTGATTTGATACTTGTTATACCATTATAAAATAGTTTCTGAATGTTTAGTTATGATGAAATCTTTTGACAGAAATGCATATGTTGACATTTTCCCCCTTTCCGTTGGTGGAAAGCATAAGATGTAGATTCTGACATTCTGTATATCAGAAAATGGTAATAATAATGTCTACAAGGGGTCATTCCCACGGCTAAGCCTCGGGATTTATTCTTTTTTTTCCTTTTTGGTGAAAGATCTTGGAATTTATCTTGGAGGTCTCAAATTTGAATATTTTGGGAGTGGGTTTTAGGTTTATGGAATAGGAGTGAACTACCTTCTATTATGTAGCCCTGGGTCCTATAGGTCTTTGTACTGAAAGAGAGGTAATATTAGTGGATGAAGGGAAGAGTTTATTGTTGATCCATTTTGGTTAGCTGTTTGTTTTATCCTGAATCTACTATGCATGAGCAGAACCATATGGTTTTCATGTAACTGGGAAATTATGTGTGGCAAATAAACTGAGTTGAACATCTTTTCCTAGTTTCTTTATCATTCTTTTTTAAACATCAAACTTTCTAGTATCAGCCTATTTTCATGTAACTGGTACATGTGGTGAATAACTGAGTTGGACATCGTTCCTGGTTTCTTAATCTTTCTTTTCTAACTATCAAACTTTCTAGATAATGCCTATTTGATCAATAAATTAGAGGTCATAGCTAACTCTTTGTGTTTCTTTTTATTTTTCCTGGTGGTTTTTCCCTCCGTTTATGACACCACATTTCATAAAGTGTTCATCACTGAATCTAGATATCATTCATGCTAGCGAGGGAAATAATATATATAATATTTTAATGGTTTATTTCGAGAAATAAAACAATCAACCTTTGTGGGCATATGAAGTATTGTTAGATTTTGAAGAATGCCAATGGTATTTTTTGATGAATCTTCCTTTGAAAGATGGTGTTATCGTGTGGTGTAATTTTCTTTTCTTGGGCCTTATTGATGATATTGTTCTCATTTATTATCAAAGCACAATGCTAATGGCATTCATTTGAGAAGTTATGTTGGTTTAGTGAAAAACTATAAAGCAATTCATTGCGAACAAAGCGCAATATTAGAGACATTCATTTAATTTCCATGGTTCTTAGGAGCCCTTTCTCCAATAATTTTGCTATTTCTGAATCGTTTCACAAATTCCTTAATATATTATAGTTTGTGCCTCATATCATTTCCCCTTCTTTTTAGTGCTGTTTTGCATACTTGTGTGCTTAGTTGCGCCCCTCACCCTCTCCTTTCCCTTATGATGAATTTACTACATCTAAAAACCATTTTAAGTATGGGAGAGTTAGGGTGTGTGAGTATTAGTTATATAAGATTCCATGCTTGTTAAAATTGCCATGGTTTTAGCGAGTGGTGTGTTCTATCTCTGTCAAAAAAAAAAACAAACAACCATTTTAAGTGTTTTCAGTGCTACTAGTCCTCGGTCCCCACAAAAGGGAATTGTGTTTTTAATAGTTTCTAGCTTTCAGATGCATTCATTTGCTGGCTTCTTAATGATCCAAGTTATGGCTGAAAATTTGGTTAGAAATAGGCATAAATGCTTTGTGACATGTATCCCAAGTTATGCTTCATTCTATTCATATATATATATATATATTAATTGTTCTTTCTTTTTCTTTCACAGATTTAGTTCTGTAACTGAGCGCTTTTTCATGGAATTGAATACTCGTCGGATAGACAGTAGTGTTGCCAGAAGTGAGACCCTTAGTATTATAAATGGGATGCGCTACCTGAAACTAGGGGTATGGAAATGATATGTTTTTCTACATTTTTTTACCTTGAAGAAAAAGACGTCATGAGGACCAGTGTATGACAATAATTAGTTGCCAGGTTAAGACTGAGGGAGGATTGAATGCTTCAGCCTCTTTTGTGGCAAAAGCAAACCCTCTTACCCGTGCTCCACATAAACGGAAAAGTGAGCTTTACCATGCACTATGCAACATGCTTTCAAACATCCTAGCACCACTTGCAGATGGCGGGAAGAACCAATGGCCTCCTACTGGTGTAGAGCCTGCACTCACTCTGTGGTATGAAGCTGTTGGGCAAATCAGAGAGAATCTCATGCATTGGATGGACAAACAGAGCAAACATATAGCTGTAAGAGCATCTCTTATCTACTCGTTCTTGGAATTTCAAATTGTTTGCTTGTCTTCGAACGTGAAAGCATAGAGGTCAGCCTGTAATTCTACTACATGGCAGAGAAAAGAACACTTATTAGTTCCATAAAAACAAAGACATTATTTATTATTCAGTTTGTCCCGAAATTCTGAACAGGAAAAAAATGACTAATCTCTAATCAAATGCCTGTAGGGCTTACAATGGCAAAAATGAAATCTGCTCTTGATTATAAAATCAGAAAATGTGTTGTTTGGTAAAAGAGACATTACATTGTCAAACTTCTTTTTGATGCCACTTTGCTGTTGATAGGTCTTTGGATTTTCTCCATTATTAGTGCTCAGGATTTCACACAGTAAAAAAATTCAGAAGGAAATTAGCGAATGAATTTCCAAAGGAAGAGAAAACCCAAGAATTTTTTTCTGCAGAATTCCTAATCTAGAGAGCAGTCACATAACTTTTATTCCCTTCCAAGGATTCTATTACCCCTTTTCTCATAAAGTTCATGATAGACGGTGAAGTGTAGAATTAATCATTTTTAAATTTCAATGCTTGACTAAAGTGAAAGAGCAAAGTTCGCTAAGACTCTCAATTGGGTTGATTACATGTATATTTCTTTGATTTTCATTTTAGCAAAAGAACTTTCCCAAGTATGTGAAACAAGTCAATAGATTCTCTCATTTTAGATCTGTTACTTTTTCAAATGGAAAATGTTACAGGCCTTTAATTTTTCTCATTAAGCTTGGTCTCATCTCATGCTTCTCATTGACATTTTTATCAAAGAATTGATTGGATGTTAAATGATAAGAACCATTTGTTCATCTATTAATGTAGTTGAAGGGGCTTGATTGTTATAACTGGAAGTTTGAGGGTATGAGTGAAACTAATCAATTATTCAGGACGCATGATTATTTTAGCAAATTTTAGTTACTGCATGTTTTCTCTGGGATTATGACAGTTTCTGCTCTTTAGCATGCTCTAGGTGCCTTAACAACTTTTCTCCCTTTATTTTTTTGTTTTTTCATGAACCTATTTTCAAGAAAAGAGAGTCAGTTGTCCATACATGCTTATCCATTTGTAGTTTAGAATGTGATAATTTTATTTGAAAACTATTCTTCCCTATTTTTTGGAATGTTGAAAGTTTATCTGATCGCTGAAGTTTGAACACAAATAGTAGAGGGTTATATTGCCATCCTGCTCCTAGGATGATAATATCCTTTTCTTTTTTAATTTTTTAAGTTTTATTGGAAATGTCTATCAAACACTGTCTTCATTTGTCTCTCATGTTTCTCTGATTCGGGTTTATCTTTTCTCTCACATAAACAATTCTCTGTGTTAGGTTGGTTATCCTTTGGTGACTCTTCTTCTATGTCTTGGTGATCCTCAAATATTCCACAACAACTTAAGCTCTCACATGGAGCAACTCTACAAGCTTCTACGAGTAAGTTTGCTTTTATACATATATATAGTCTGGGCCCTGGGTGATGGACAGACCACGCATATAGTCACCTGGTTGATTTTGCCCACTCCTCTTATGCTTTTACCTGCTGGCCTTTTCTGGGGGCTCTGACCTCTGATCATATTTACAAGTTTCCATTTCAACTGTCCTTATAACGAAGCATCTGTTGCTATTTATGCAGGACAAGAATCATCGTTTCCTGGCTTTAGACTGTCTTCATAGAGTTTTGAGATTCTACTTGAGTGTTCATGCAGCTAACCAACCCCCAAATCGTGTATGGGATTACCTTGATAGTGTAACTTCTCAACTGTTAACAGTTTTGAGGAAAGGAATGCTAACTCAGGATGTACAACATGATAAACTTGTGGAATTCTGTGTGACTATAGCAGAACATAACCTTGATTTTGCCATGAACCATATGATCTTAGAATTGCTGAAGCAAGATAGCCCAAGTGAAGCAAAAGTTATTGGTTTGCGTGCTTTGCTTGCCATTGTTATGTCACCTTCAAGCCAGCATGTTGGCTTGGAAATATTTAAAGGTAACTGATAACTGGTTGTGTAATACAAATAATTGTCATATGTTTCATGCAATGCGAATCACTATCCCGTTTATGTTGTATGAGCAGGTCATGATATTGGCCACTATATACCAAAAGTAAAGGCTGCAATTGAGTCAATATTAAGGTCTTGCCATAAGACATATAGCCTGGCTCTTC
This sequence comes from Fremontodendron californicum, assembly GCA_030761205.1. NCBI lineage: Eukaryota > Viridiplantae > Streptophyta > Magnoliopsida > Malvales > Malvaceae > Fremontodendron > Fremontodendron californicum. The sequence goes on along the minus strand of JAULJL010000007.1, from coordinate 7,958,929 downwards.
TGACTTCTTCAAGGACCACAATAGGTAATTCGTTCCCTAAAATCTTGATTGTAGAATCAGTATTTAACTAACTTAAAATTTTGGCTTCTGATCACATGAAGTCAAAAAGGACAAAGAAATCTTAAATTTTTGTATTTAGCTTATTATTTGTTTATGGATCAGTCTGGCACCTATATTCCCATGTTTTCATGGCTAAGTCACCTTAAGATAAAAATATTTGTATGCATAACGATGGCTAGATAACAATTCCCAGCTCAATTATTGTCATTTTAAAAATTTATTTGTTGAATCTTGGGTTGAAGACATACGAATCTTGAATTGTGGCAGTTGTCTGTGAATCTAGCCTCAGTTCAATATGAGGCAGCATATGAAACTGAATTGAACTAGTTGAATTTTGTTTCCTTTGGAAAAATTAGACACGAGGATATTCCTTAAGTGTTATTGCTAGACTGTTTTTGCTCAAACCAACTGCCTCAACCAAGCCAACCTAAGACAGCTTGAATCTGTTATCAAAGGTACCATTTGCTCATTTTCTAGGTTCTTCTTTTTGGGCTTATTTCTCTTCAGACTCTCTCTTATAAATAGTTGATGCATTAGATATGCTAGAGCAAGCTTTGACTATACCCAGGCTATGCAAGAGAATTCATGTTGGACAATGTTTTGGCAGAGTCGGAAAAAAGAAAGGAAAATGATTATTTTCAAGTAGAAAACGGAAGATATTAGAGATGGCCAATTTTATGTCATGCTTAAGACTGTAATGATCTAAGACTAAATGATTCAGTTAAGTGACTTCTGTTTTCTGCAGTCTAGAACCTTTATCAGTGACTTGCAATGGTTGAAGAATTTCTTCCTCTATATGTCGATGAAATTAGAATGAGAACCAATTGTAAATCTGGAGATGGGATAAAATATTTATCGGTATACATTTTACCAGAATTACATGCCTAATGTTTCTGACTAAGATTTACCTGCTAGCTGCTACAAGATAGTCTGTATTGTAAAAATGGAAGTGTGAATTCTGTTATTATTGTCAGTGTTGTGAAGGGCGCAAGGTGCACTTTAGGCGCTAGAACTCTTATATTGCCTCAAGCGCAAGGCTCAAAAAAAGCGCTCGCCTGAGTGAAGTAAGACACAATATGTATATGTGTGTGTTTTTGTATGTGTCTCTACATATATATATATATATATATATATATATATATATATATATATATAAGCTTAAGATATAAAATTATGATAACAAACTCGAAAGAGTGGTCCAATTTATCTACAAAACATGCAATTTTTTTTTGTTGGCCAATATGCATGATTTCCTTGTGGTCCCATGTCTGTTGTTGAATACTCAAATATTGAAAAGTAGAGAGTTTGATACTATCCCCTTTCTTACTAGCAAAGGTATATCTAATGAAAAAAGTTAAAATTAAAGAGAACTTCAATGAGGTGGGCTTCTTTTACGCCTATCGCCTTACAAAAAAGCGTGCCTAGATGCACCAAGCGTGCGCCTGATCAAATGCGCCTCGCTCGAAAGGGTCTGAGGCGCTTTTGTTATCTAGCGCTCTGGCGCAAGGCATAGGCACGCCTAGGCGCACGCCTTGACAACACTGATACTTATTGTACTCATTTTCTGTGAATCGAATATCTCTATTTTACGTTTTTACCCTGTGCATCTACCGAACATTTTCTTTATTGAATTACTTGCTTGAAGATCTGTTGCTGCTATGAATGCTAGGTTTCCACTTTTGACTTCTATTTACCTCTTATCTGAATGTAATGGCACTTGCTATATGAATTCTATGCTTTCCAGATGCTGTAACCAAGGAAAAGTCTCAAGGATATTTGTTCCGGTCAGTGCTGAAGTGCATACCTTACCTAATTGAAGAAGTTGGCCGAAGCGATAAGATTACTGAAATAATACCTGAACATGGGATAAGCATTGATCCTGGCGTACGTGAGGAAGCAGTTCAGGTACTGAACCGGATTGTCAGGTACCTTCCTCATCGTCGCTTTGCAGTTATGAGAGGGATGGCCTACTTCATCCTCCGACTACCTGATGAATTCCCTCTTCTGATTCAAACGTCATTGGGGCGACTGTTAGAACTTATGCGTTTTTGGAGAGCTTGTCTTATTGATGATAAACTGGTACAAGATGCTCAAGATGCAAAGCTGATGGTGCAGCAAAACAGTGGATTCAAGAAGTCTTCTTTCCATCAACCAGGGGAAGCTATCGAGTTTCGTGCATCAGAGATAGATGCAGTTGGTCTTATCTTCCTTAGCTCCGTGGATAGCCAGATTCGTCACACAGCATTGGAGTTATTGCGCTGTGTACGTGCCTTAAGGAATGACATACGAGACCTTACACTTCATGAGCAGCCAGATCATAATATAAGATATGAAGCTGAACCTATATTTATAATTGATGTGCTGGAAGAACATGGGGTGGGATATATTTAGTTTATTATTTCCTGTATATTACTTATTCTATTTAATTTCTCTATAAAGTGCAATGTATTCTGAACTTAAGCTAAATATTGCAGGAGGACATAGTTCAGAGCTGTTACTGGGACTCTGGTCGTCTGTTTGATTGCAGACGAGAATCTGATGCAATTCCTCCTGAGGTGACACTTCAGTCTATAATATTTGAGAGTCCTGATAAGAACAGGTGGGCAAGGTGTCTTAGTGAGCTCGTCAAATATGCAGCTGAACTTTGCCCAAGCTCAGTTCAAGATGCAAAGTACGTACAATAAGATAATTATGAATAATTGTTACATGTCTTTGCTGAGGAATGTGTTGCTATAATGTCATTATGTTTTGCCTAGAATTGATCGGATGTTCTTTTGATAGGTAATTATTATCAATAAATGAAACCTAATGGGGATTAGTCTTAATGCCCTAGGCATATTTCTAGTATTGGAGGGGTGGAAGAATGTGAAAAACCATGTCTATGGTCTATACAGTTTGGGGTCAGTGTGGTCTCACTGCTTTATCTTTAAGCAAATAAACATGCAGACTTCAATGGTTGTTCATTGATGGTAGCTTTATGTCCTTAAATGAGCTAAGTACTTGATGGTTAATTTAGCCTTTATGTGATTTCCTTTTGAAAATGTAAAAATTGCCAAAGAGTAAATGGTTAGCATAGAGTACAGTGAACATGGATTGTCGTTGGAAACTGCTTTTAGTCTTGTCCATCTGTGATTCCAAAATAGGAATAAAAAGGGAGATATTAATTGTTATTTGCTTTCATATAAAATTTTCCAGGTTAATTAGTTTTAAGACTAATGAATTCAGGGATCCTCTTCTAACCCACTATGACTTGGCAGGCTGGAGGTTTTGCAACGTCTTGCTCATATTACGCCTGCTGAGTTAGGTGGAAAAGCTCATCAGTCACAAGATGTAGATAACAAACTGGATCAGTGGCTCATGTATGCAATGTTTGTATGTTCATGTCCACCAGATAGTAAGGAAGCTGGAAGCATAGCTGCAACAAGAGAACTTTACCATCTTATTTTCCCCTCTCTGAGATCTGGATCAGAAGCACACATTGTAAGTACATGCTAACGAGATCATTCTACTTTATTTGAGTTTAACGCATAAATGACGTGAGTACACTAATCATGAGACACTATTTCTGCTAGAACATGAGAAATGGGGTTAAGTGCCATCTGTATGCTTTTGCTTGTAATACAGCATTTAATGGCTCATTCAATTGTTTGGACTGTTTCACCGGGATGTGATTTATCAATGTTAATGGCTACAATTGACAACAGTTTCTTGGTAGGTTTTTCATATTTAAAAGAACTATTGATGATACAAGGAGGAGAAAGGGGGATGGTAATTTTGAATTCCATTTAATTATTTTCTTTCAATTTGAAAAGCTGTGCTGTTAGATCCATCCAAATTCAGAAGCTTTGAATTCAATCTCAATAGAATACAAAGAATTTGAATGAATCCTAGGAGGTTTTTTAATGCCATTTCATGGTTGCTGCATTGGGTGCCTTGAACTAATGTGTCTATGCTAAATACATTTTAGCTACCTGCTTGCAAGTGTTAACTTGTGTCTGAACATCGAGCCTAAATTTTGCATTGTCTTTTTCTTGATTCTTATGGGAGATGACAAATTGCTTAGGTTTGCTACAGAGACAGGGTTACTTTTTTTTTTACTCTTGATGGAGGCAACATGAGGATATTAGGATGCACCTAGTATTTATGGCTAAAAAAAATAATGTTTCTCGAGTACTTCCGTATATCCATAGTAAAATACTTACTTGATATGTACTTATATGCATACATGATGGATGCACAGATATATGTCCAACTGACTACACTGGTGCTTGACAGTTCATTACATATGATTGAATAAAATTTTCTACTCTCTCGCTTTCTCTCTTGGTGGATTGGGTGTATCTTGGGGGCTGGCTCCCCAGGAGAAGGGGGGAGGGGGATCAGGATTTTAAGAGGTGTACCCTGAACCTGAAATCCAGCATAACATCAGAAGTATTGAGGATAGAAGTAGTCTGAGTCTCTGAGATAATTATAACTGCATCTTTTGGTTTACTGCTCCCTTTTCTATCTTGAGTGCTCAAATTGATTTGTTTTCCTTTTGTAATTTAGCATGCTGCCACCATGGCTCTTGGGCACTCACACCTGGAATCTTGTGAAATAATGTTTAGTGAACTCACATCTTTTGTTGAGGAGGTTTCTTCTGAAACAGAGGGAAAACCAAAGTGGAAGGTATTTCTATTGTCGACTCACATCCAATACATCTTTAATTTATTATTTGGTTCATTTCATGGAGGGCAGTTGTTATTTTGACCTCTTTCTGAAGATTTTACCTGGAGTATTCTTTTCCTTTTTGTGGTTTTTTATTTAAGTGATGCTATTCTAAGGTAAAGATCCTATTGACAAATAAAAGACTAATTCTTGTTTTACGAATAGTTGGATTGATTTTAAATCTTTGTACTCATCCCTTTGGATGCAGAGTCAAAAACAGACACGCCGTGAGGATCTTCGAGTCCATATTGCCAATATTTATCGCACTGTTGCTGAGAACATCTGGCCAGGATTCTTGGGCCGAAAGCCTGTATTCCGTCGCCATTATCTGAGGTTTATTGAAGACACAACTAAACAGATTGCACCAGCATCTGCTGATAGCTTTCAAGAAACACAACCACTACGCTATGCACTTGCTTCTGTTTTAAGATCTCTGGCACCTGAATTTGTAGATACAAAATCAGAGCGATTTGATCTTAGAAATAGGAAGAAACTATTTGATCTTCTTCTATCCTGGTGCGATGACACAGGAAGTACATGGGGACAGGATGGTGTTAGTGACTATCGACGTGAAGTTGAACGATATAAGACTTCACAACACAGGTCAAAAGATTCTGTGGACAAAATTTCATTTGACAAAGAATTGAGTGAACAAATCGAGGCAATCCAGTGGGCCTCTATGACTGCAATGGCTTCACTTTTATATGGGCCTTGTTTTGATGACAATGCAAGAAAAATGAGTGGCAGGGTTATATTTTGGATTAATAGTTTGTTCAATGAGCCTGTACCCAAGGCCCCATATGGTTACTCACCAGTTGACCCAAGAACCCTGTCTTATTCCAAATACACAGGAGGACGTGGAGGCGCTGGTCATGATAGGCATAAAGGTGGCCATCATCGTGTTGCCTTGGCGAAATTAGCTTTGAAAAATCTTCTTCTTACAAATTTGGATCTGTTTCCTGCTTGCATCGATCAGGTATGTCACTTGATATAGGCACCTTTATCCTGACAAACAACAGATGCATTACAACTATGAAGTGAATGTGTGATTGTTGGATCTGTTGTATTCCAGTAGTAAAAAACATTTAAAGCTTCTAATTAGTGGTAGTCAGATGATGCCCATTCCAGGTTTACAGATCTTCTAAGCAATAAAAATGTAGGAAATTGATAAGATTTTGCCCTTCAATAATTATTTTAAACAAAATTTTAAAATCTTTTTCCTATTTCTGCAACTTTCCATTCCTTGTATTCCAACTACTGTGGTGTACTCAAATTTGGGCTGTGTCTTGTCTTACACGTTTCTCTTAAGTAGGCTTGTAGAATGCTGCAACGTTCTTTTTTTTGTATTTAATCGTTTCACTTTTTAAGGAACTAATTAACTTTATGATTTTCAGTGCTATTACTCTGACCCTGCTATAGCCGATGGTTACTTCAGCATACTGGCTGAGGTCTACATGCGACAAGAGATACCGAAATGTGAAATTCAGAGGCTCTTGAGCCTGATCCTCTACAAGGTAGTGGACCCATCTAGACAAATTCGTGATGATGCCCTTCAGATGCTTGAGACACTCTCTATCCGCGAATGGGCTGAAGATGGCACGGAAGGCTCAGGTAGCTATCGAGCTGCTGTTGTTGGTAATCTCCCTGATTCCTACCAACAGTTTCAATATAAGCTCTCATGCAAATTAGCCAAAGATCACCCTGAGTTGAGCCAGCTCCTCTGTGAAGAGATAATGCAGAGACAACTTGATGCTGTTGATATAATTGCTCAGCATCAGGTGTTAACCTGTATGGCTCCGTGGATTGAAAACCTGAACTTTTGGAAACTTAAGGACTCTGGTTGGAGTGAAAGATTATTAAAAAGTCTTTATTATGTGACGTGGAGGCATGGAGATCAATTTCCGGATGAAATCGAGAAACTTTGGAGCACAATTGCCAGCAAGCCCCGGAACATTAGTCCAGTTTTAGATTTCTTGATTACAAAAGGAATTGAGGATTGTGATTCAAATGCATCTGCTGAAATAAGTGGTGCTTTTGCCACATATTTCTCAGTTGCCAAGCGAGTAAGTCTGTATCTAGCACGTATATGTCCACAACGCACAATTGATCACCTAGTTTACCAGCTGTCCCAGCGGATGCTGGAAGATAGCATTGAACCAATTGGGCCAGGTGCAAACAGGGGTGATGCCAATGGAAATTTTATTTTGGAATTCTCTCAGGGGCCGGCAGCAGCCCAGGTTGCATCTGTTGCGGACAGCCAGCCACATATGTCACCATTACTTGTCCGGGGTTCGCTTGATGGTCCATTGAGAAATACTAGTGGAAGCCTGAGTTGGCGTACCGCTGGTGTTACAGGGCGCAGTGCCTCAGGCCCACTAAGTCCCATGCCTCCAGAATTAAGCATTGTTCCTGTAACTGCAGGCAGGTCAGGTCAGCTCCTTCCAGCATTGGTAAACATGTCAGGGCCTTTAATGGGGGTTCGAAGTTCCACAGGAAGTTTACGGAGCCGCCATGTTTCCCGGGACAGTGGAGACTACCTGATTGACACTCCAAATTCTGGTGAAGATATCTTGCATTCTGGGGTTGGTATGCACGGTGTCAATGCTAAAGAACTTCAGTCAGCTTTGCAAGGGCACCAGCTGCACTCACTTACTCATGCAGATATAGCATTGATTCTACTTGCAGAAATTGCATATGAGAATGATGAAGACTTTCGAGAGCACTTACCTCTGCTCTTTCATGTCACATTTGTTTCAATGGACAGCTCTGAGGATATTGTACTGGAGCACTGCCAACATTTGCTTGTTAATCTACTATACTCACTTGCAGGTCGGCACTTGGAGCTGTATGAGGTTGAAAGCAGTGATGGAGAAAACAAGCAACAGGTTGTTAGTCTGATCAAGTATGTTCAGTCAAAGCGAGGGAGCATGATGTGGGAGAATGAGGACCCTACAGTTACAAGGACCGAGCTTCCTAGTGCTGCACTTCTGTCTGCCCTTGTTCAGAGTATGGTTGATGCAATCTTCTTCCAAGGAGATCTTCGTGAGACTTGGGGTGTTGAGGCACTCAAATGGGCTATGGAGTGCACGTCAAGACACCTTGCTTGTCGTTCTCACCAGATCTATCGTGCATTGCGGCCTAGTGTTACAAGTGACACATGTGTGCTACTCCTTCGTTGCCTACATAGATGCTTGGGAAATCCAATACCTCCTGTTCTGGGCTTCATCATGGAAATTTTACTGACATTGCAAGTAATGGTTGAGAACATGGAGCCAGAAAAGGTGATTCTCTACCCACAACTCTTTTGGGGTTGTGTGGCAATGATGCACACAGATTTCATTCATGTCTACTGCCAGGTTCTTGAGCTTTTCTCACGTGTGATTGACCGTCTATCATTCCGGGACAGAACAATTGAAAATGTCCTCCTTTCCAGCATGCCTCGAGATGAGCTCGATAATGTTGATATTGGGGACTTTCAGCGGATGGAATCTAGGGGCTATGACTTGCCAGCAACCAGTGGCAATCTGCCAGCATTTGAAGGGGTGCAGCCTCTTGTGCTTAAAGGACTCATGTCCACTGTTAGTCATGGTGTAGCGATTGAGGTCCTCTCTCGTATCACATTGCACTCATGTGACTCCATTTTTGGGGATCGTGAGACTAGACTACTGATGCACATTACAGGATTGCTTCCCTGGCTTTGCTTACAGCTCAGCAAAGATCCATTGGTGGGCCCAGCTTCACCACTCCAGCAACAGTACCAAAAAGCCTGCTCTGTTGCTGCCAACATCGCAATTTGGTGTCGAGCAGAATCATTGGATGAATTAGCTACTGTGTTTATGGCTTACTCCAGAGGTGAGATCAAAAGCATTGATAATCTCCTTGCCTGTGTCTCGCCGTTGTTATGCAACGAATGGTTCCCTAAGCACTCAGCTCTGGCTTTTGGACACTTGCTACGGCTACTGGAGAGAGGTCCAGTTGAGTATCAACGTGTAATATTGCTCATGCTTAAGGCATTGCTCCAGCACACTCCCATGGATTCGGCTCAGAGCCCGCACATGTATGCCATTGTATCGCAGCTAGTGGAGAGCACTTTGTGTTGGGAGGCACTAAGTGTATTAGAAGCTCTTATGCAGAGTTGTAGTTCATTGACTGGTTCACACCCACATGAGCCTGGGTCATTTGAAAATGGGACAGATGAGAAGATGCTAGCTCCTCAGACCTCGTTTAAGGCTCGAAGTGGGCCATTACAGTATGCTTTGGGACCAGGTTTCGGGATAGGTTCAACATCAGTTCCACAAGCAGTTTCCGCAGAGTCAGGTACGACACCTAGAGAGTTGGCTTTGCAAAACACTCGACTGATCCTCGGGCGGGTGCTCGACAGCTGCGCCCTGGGCAGAAGAAGGGAATATAGAAGGCTGGTGCCTTTCGTGACCACAATTGGAAACCCATGACCTACTTTCTTGCACATGTAATTTTTATTTTTTACTCCTTTTTTCTTTTGCTATTAATGCTAAAAGTAGCTTACATTAAACTTTAGATCAAGCACTGGGAAAAACTTGGGACCTGGCTCTGTAAAAAGGCATCATAAATCTGTAATTATAGAATATTTTAGGAAGTGTAAGCATTCCTAGCAGGTCCCTTGAAGTCCATGCCTTGTATCACTTATTTTTGATAATTGTATGTATAATTCCTATATGCCAGGCAGGCCAGCAGTCGAAAATATCCGCGGGATGATATTGCACTTTGGGGACTTATTCTACACAACACATTGCTATAATCCTACTGTCATCACTAGGAGATGAGCAAAGGTTTATTGCTCTCAAAGCTGCCTTATTATTATATCAACATCTTTGACTATGGTTAAGTTGAACGTTGTTGAAAAAAAGTTTGGGTGAAAAAAGTGTGGTGAAAAAATATTGTAAAAAATTGAAATAAAAAAATATATGTTTAAAATAATAAAAATTTAGAGAGATAAAATTATTTTATTAAAAAGTCGCTCAAAAGTTTCATTTTCTTGTCTTTTTGATACTCAACGTTCAGTGGATCACAAACGAGAGTTGAAAGACCTATTAGTTCCGATTCTTGTTGGTTTTGCTATATGATGTGATAGCCATTCTCATTTATGTTTTGATCTCTAAGTCTAGCAAATAGCAATTACGTTTTGTCAGTTTACGGATTCAACTGAGGATGAAAATGAGGAGCATCTCATGTAATCATATTCTTCATTAGACTATGCTATGCATTCTTTCATTGTGAAACATTGGTTCAAGAGTTCGGGAAAATAAATATATAATCATGGTAACTTTCATTAATTATAATATATTCCTCTTACCTTTTGTTTCTTACAACTTTGCTCTCATGCCAGTTTCGGATAAAGGATTTTTTTTATAAATGAGATTAAACTTACAATTCGATGAAAGTATTATTCAAAATATACGATATAATTACTATAAAAGATAATTAACAAATTAATATAAAAATTAGATGAAATTTATATACTATGCCATCGATTTGAAGTTTGAACGTGAGATTTAGAAGTTTTCAAAACATTCTCTATTGATGGAATTTTATTTTTGTCTAAAACGAGAGATGTTACTCTTGAGTAGACATGTCCATTGATTGCTTATACATTTAAATTTGAAAGTCCATATGATATTTGAAAGGATTTGAACAAAAATATTAAATTTGAAAAATGAATTTGGGTAAAAAAATAAAATCCGTTTAAGAAACGGGTCAATCTTTGAACATAGCATTTAATACTCAAACCCAGTCCAACCCGATTAGTCTTAATATTAATAATAATAATATTCAAAGAGATCAATATTTTTAAGAGGGATTGATCCCTTAATGCATCCAAACCGAAAATTTTATTTCAAAAGATTAAGGGATCGGTCCTTTTTAATTTGATAGTTCTTGAAAATCTTCCTATGTAAAAAATGATCGATCTCTTTATAATGAGATCAAATTTTTGTGTAAAAATTTGTACGAACTTGAGTAGCCATTTTGCATATAGGATCGGACTTGGACATAAAATGAATCTCATATTTTAATCAAGGTTAAACCTAAACAATCATAAAAATTGCTAATATCTTATCTGGCTGAGTCATATTCGAATAAGTCTGTTTCAACCCAAATCAGCCTAAGGGTTGTTAGATGAATTTCTGAGTTGGCTCAAGTAATGTAACTATCCTTGAATGATAGGAGCTGTATAGTAGTTGTACCGGTACAGTTTGACCAAAGCCCAAAAAGTTATTACCAAGGGTACTAATACATTTAAGCTCATTGTTGTCTACATAGTTTTTAAATTAAAATTTGTGTTTTATCCCAATTTCAATATTAAACAAGTAATTTTTTTTTGTTTATTTATAGTTTTTAGAATTAAAATCATGGTTTGACAACCTAAACAAAAAAATTTAAAAAATAAACTTTTATGACTTGATAGCTGATTTTTAAATAAAATGATTTTATTATCCTCACATTTATAAATTTTAATTTTAGAGGTATCAGTCGAGATATAGACATTGATTGTTTGAAGATGTCTATAGATCGAGTCGCATCACACTCGATCGATACCTCTAAAATTTAAATTTGAAATCGAATTTGGCTCAATATTTCATTCAAATTTTATTTAATTAAAAATATTTTTACATTGATATTTTAAAATTAAAATTAAATATTTATTTATTTATAAAATAATATCATGGGTTGAATCAACTATACTAATAAACTTGACAAGTAGTGTAATTCGTGAACAAATCTAATCACAAATTTAATAATTTTCTAATCTTTTATTTCTTTTTAAATATTTTCTATTATCAATTATAAGAATACATAATTTCTTTTTTAGTTACCTTTGTTATGAAATAAATAATTTTTTTTTTATCTTTTTTGTAATTTTTTTTAAGTAACAAATTGACTTTATTTTTTATCCCATTTTTCGAAAATAAAAGAGAGGTTCACACGATTCTCATAAAAAAAAAAATTTGCACTGTAGTTTTCACCATTGTTCAACTTAAAATTATTTTTTCTATTATTTTTTTTTACTATTATTATATAATTTTATTAAAAAAAAATGACTCATGGAAATTCGCGAGGCCACGATTCTAGTATGCTTATCTTTGAAATGAATTAGTCATCAAGTTATTATCCTCTAACAAAAATTATTGGAATCCAAATTGATTTTTAATTAAAATTTAAGTCAAATATCTAATAATTTATTATTTTCTATAATAATTTTATTTTTATAACTAAATATATTTATTTTGTAAATTTATATATTATACTTAAAACTAGAATTAGTATGTATTTCTTGGAAAAAGGATGCATTAGTGTAGACTGTAGAGTCTAAACAACAATAGCCGGCCAATTAGTAAGGTTATCTTTCTCTCGTAAAAGAAAAAAAAAAATACTAATTTGATCATGCTTTTCAAAACCCGAATCCTACGCTTAGCTTGAGTTAGTCTGGAATCCTAAATAGGAAATACGAGTAATATGGTTAAAAAAAAAATTACTCGGCAAGAATTCAAGTAAAAATTAAATTAAGTTAAATAAAATATATTTTGATTTAATTCGATTTAAATACTTTATTAATTTGCTTTGAATTCAAATTTTAAAAGACACAAAATTATAATAATTTTATTTGATTAATTTTTTAAATTAAATCAAACACATCTCTACTTAAAGTCCAAATTAAGATTGAAGAAACTGAATCAAAGGTCAAATCGATAAAATCTTTAATCATCGATTCAATTAATACAATTGAATGTATCGGCTTGAAAACAACTTAAATATTAAATAAGTAATAAATATAATCAATAATCAATAAAAATGTGCATTTGATTTAAGAGTTAGTCTTTAATATAGAACTAAAATTTTAAAAATTCAAATCTTATTGCTTACAAAAATATAATATAATAAACATAAAACATATTTTTTTTATGAATTCAATCCAAATTTTATAAATTTTTAACTGGTTCAGTCGATTTTTTACCCGTTCATTATATTTTCGATTTTAGATTTTATATCAAACCGAACAAATTTTGGATTTTCTATTGAATTAATTTGACAGTCCGATTCAATTTGATTTTTTCAACCATGTTCCAAATTGATAAAACGACTATATTTAGTTCATAAATTCCAAATTAATGCTTGAAAGATACAAAACATAAATCTTATATCTTATATAAATATATAAAAATTAAAGCTTTTGATAAATAAGAAAATTGTCTAAGGTGGATCGTCTATTCTTTTGACATGTAAATGATGTAACTTGATACCATGTGTGATGTGTCCATTGGTTAATGCATAATTTTATTATTACTCAATAATTTTTTTTTACATTAATTGTCTACCAAAATTTATAATTTATCATATATTATCTAATATCTAATAAAAATATATACAAAAGTCTTTAGCAAAAAAAGATAATTTTTTATTTATTTATTTTATGTTTATAGCCAAATTTATTGACATGTGAAAAGTATCGAAAAATGACCACGTATCAATTAATTATTTTGATATTTTTAACGAAGTTAATAATTTGATTTATTTAAAAGATTATTTTAATTAATAAATTATATTTCTTTTCTTTTGCATTTTCAATTTAATTACTTTTTACATTTCATATGGATATAGTCTAACTTGATGGCACATGTAAACCCATTAATTCAAATTCAAATTTAAAAGCTAAATTCACGTTCACAATAAAAATAAATAAATAAATTACAGATTTTAGTTACTTTCCAAATGAATTGGTCACATACAATTGTGTTATACGCCGTAAGACAATAATGAAAATGAATCAAGACTTGACTAATTAAAAATACATATTTTTCTTTTTTATCCAAATTATATTAATAGTTGTGATTTCGAAAAGTAGATAGAAGTGTGTTGCCTATAAAAAATACATCAAAACTCCAATTATGGTTGTTAAACGATCTCTTGTATGTTTCTGTTTAGCTTTTTCTTTCTTTTCCCCTTAATACAATTCCTCATCTCATTTACATTAGTATAAAATTAAAGTTATTTTATACACTTCAATAATTTTTTATACGATTTATATTTTAACAAACCGACTGTTGGATTTAACAATATAATTGTATTCATCGTGCACGTAAAGTTTCGAATACGTTGAACAAATAGTTAGACATTTTTAATTTACTCAAAACTTGATGTGCATGATCTACGTGAATAGATCATGAAATACGACGGTCGAATTAAACAAATATAAATCGTATAAAAAGTTATTGAAGTTTGTAAAACAATTTTAATTTTACTATGGTGCATGGTTATCAGTTTTTTTTATGTTACATGTTTCTTATTTTATTACTTTTTATACAAAAGAAGTCAAATCTAAAAATTATAATTATAATTTTCTGTTATTATTCAGATTAATTACCATATTAATCTTAATTTTTTTGGGATTTTTCTTTTGATTTATTGCAGGTGCCTATTTCATATATTATATTAGACCTGACAATTTTAACTAAAATACGACATAAAACATGGCACGACATAAAAAATAATATAAATATAATATAAATACACAAATATATCAAAATTTATATAATATGAATTATCAACATATACAAGCTCCAAGCTCCAAACTCCAAACTTCTAATTTTCATTTTTATATGTACAAGCTCCTTTCTGTATTATTATTTGCACATTTTATAATACTTTTTTCTTCTTAAAATCAATACACTGAACATGATAAGATTGTCTGAGAAGTGGTTTTTTTTAAATCTTTGAAAACTCTCTTTATTACTATTTTTTTATTTGGTTGTATTTAAAGTGATTTTAAGATTATATTGAGATTTTACTTCGATGGAGTCGATAAAAAAAATAAAATTAAGAACATGAATTTTCATTTTTAAATCTTAACTTTCAATTATATATATAAATATGAAGAGGAATTCACTTACATTAGTATAAAATTAAATTAATTTTACACATTTTCATAAAATTTTATACGATTTATATTTGTTTAATCCGACCATCGTATTTCATATTTTATTCACGTAGATCATGCACGTCAAGTTTCGAGTAAATTGAAAATGTTTAATTATTTGTTCGATGTAAAAAACTTTTAACCATTAAATATATATTGAAAAAAATAATATTCTCGATCGATATGATAGAGATATCGGATCGATTTGAAACTTTACGTGCAGTACAGTTATATTGTTAAATCCAATGGTCGGTTTGTTAAAATATAAATCGTATAAAAAATTACGAAAGTGTGTAAAACTAAATTAATTTTATATTAGTGCAAAGTAAATCTCTCTCATATATATATATATATATATATATATATATATATATATATATATATATACACTACTACATAATGTCCGCGCTTCACTGCGGAATGTTATCGGATTTAAATTGATATTTTATAATAAATTTGAAAGATTAAAAAGCAAGAGGAGTAAAGATAATTTAGAAAAATAATAATTTGTATCCTTATACGACACTTGGTATAAAATTGAGAGTTATTTGAATATGATCAATTAGATCCTGCAATTTCAGACACAACATAGTTATATGATATGAACATAACATTAGAAAAATAATTAAAACACGAGATAATACAAAAAATAATATGAACATGACAGAAATACACGAACGTATCAAAATCTACATAAAATGAATTATTAACGTGTAAAAATTTATATAAATTTATAATATTTTAAACACACGATAAAATAACATGAACATGTTACGGATATACACTTTTTCTCTAAATTGAATAATTATAACAAATTATGCAAAATATGGGATGAATTGAGACACGACACGAATACACAAAATCTTCTCTAAATTGGATCACTATGACAAACTATGTAAAATATTTGGATCAATTGAAACACGATACAAACACATGAAAAAAATAATTAAAATACGGCAAGACACGAAAATAATATGAACAAACACAAATACACGAATGTGTCAAAATCTACATAAAATAAATTATTAACATGTAAAAATTTTTATATAAATTTATAATACTTTGAACACATAAAAAAAAAACGAACACGAAAAATAATATGAACAGGAACGAATATTCGAATGTGTCAAAATCTATATAAAATTTGTTATTAACATGTACAAATTATATAAATTTATAATATTTTGAACAGACGAAAAATAACACGAATATGACACGAATATGTGAAAGTGTCAAATTTTACATAAAACGAATTATTAACGTGTAAAAATTGTATAAATTTATAATATTTTGAATATAAAAAATAATACGAACACAAAAATAACACAAACATACAATTTTTCCTCTATTTTTTCCCTTTCCCTTTCCCCATTTTTTTTTTGTTTTTCTTTCCTAATAATTTTTTTTTTTAAAATACTTAAACTAACCCCCTAATCCTCTTAATACCCATGATTAATTATCAACTAATCCTACATTCAAAAATTTTAATTCTCTTCTATCATTGATTTGGGGATTGTTTTTACAGTAAGTTATATAAATATATATATATATATATATATATATATATATATATATTGTTTCCAAACACACAATATTGGCGTGAAATGGTATAATAACTATCTGAAACTTGTTTCGAAAGTAATTGCTCATTCTATTTACATCTTAATTTCTATTTTTTGTTAAATATACAAAATGCCCATCGCTGTAACGGAATCAATCTCACTTCTAGATCATATTTTTCTACTTTCTCTAAAAGGTCAGGGTATATATGTAATTTCGGTTTGAGGAAAAAATCAACATTCCAACGTGGCTAGAATGCTTGACTGCCTCGTCCGGAGTCCGTACTCGGTTTAGACACTGCAGCACGAAAACTGTGTGTTTGCCAATCGCCACGTTAAAAAGCTTTGGGTTTATATGAAAAACATGCACTTCAAAATAAGTATTTATTAAATGATATAATAAATAAAAATTATTTGAAATAAATAAATAATTAAAAATTGTTATAAAGAATATTGTAAAGATAAAATAATTTTTGATAAAAAAAATTTTTCCTCTCTTTTTTTTCTTTAATTTACTTTTTAATTAAAAAATAAATTTTTTTAATTTTAAAAAATAAATTTTTTAACTTTTTATTTACTTTTTTTATATTAAAAATTTTAAAAAATAAAAATAAAATGCCTAAAATTAATTTTTCTTTTTATTTTTTAATTTTTTTAAATTTAAAAAAATATATATTTAAATATTTTATTTTTTAAATTTATTTTTAATTAAAATTTTTAAAAAATAATATTTTCTTAATGAAAGAGAAAAAAAAAATAAGTTTTTTCATTAAATGTAATTTTGTCTTTACAATATCTTTTATAATAATTTTTAATTATTCATTTCTCTTTTTCAAATAATTTTTATTTATTATACCATTTAACAAATATTTCCTTTGAATTGCATGTTTTTCATATTTACCCAAAAGCCTTCTTCTTTTCTTTTTCGTCCTTTTTTTCAACAATTTAAAAAACTTTAAAAAAAAAGAGGCCTTTAAATTAAACTTTGAAAACCTATAAATAAATTGTGTAACTCAAGCCTTATTTTTCGTCTTTGGTTATTTCTCTAAGCCGCGTTAGTGTAATTCAAAAAAATAATTTACATCTCTAGTTAAATTTTTTGAAAGAGCAGATGAGTCAAATTCTTGTAGCATATACTATTCATAATAGTGAAATCTCATATGCTACAAGCAACGAGATTGATTCAAACTCAATATTATCCAAGGTGAAGGTGCTTTTTAAGAGTTAGAGTTTTATATTGAGACACAAAGCATAAAAAAAAAAAATCGTTCCAATCATATAATATATATATATATATATATATATATATATGAAAAATAGAGCACAAGTTTTACAGTTTAAAGTAATAAAAAATAATAATAATAAAAAAACAAAGAATCAAAGAGTAGAAATAGAGAAAAGAAAAAAAATTTAGAAACCAAAAAAAAAACTTATTAACATACCTTTTTTTTAAGCAGTCAACTATCAAGGTTTGAATTTTGTAAACTTTGTTAAAAAAATTTAAAATTAATTTTTTTTAAACCCTAATAAATTTTTTGATAACTATAGCTTTACTTTTTTTAAAAAAATAAATAAATTATAATACATTTTATTTATTTTTGAAAATTACTTTTAAAATAAAAATTATAAAAAACAAACTCGAGAAATATTTCTCGAGTCTCAAACCTAGTAAAAATCACATTTAGGCAAAATAAAAAAAACCTTTTCTCGTTTGAAAGTTTTTGAGACATTAAATCTATTTAAATCTGCATCTTTGCACTTAGGTATGCCTTGACAACATTGCTCGGGTCTAAATCATTACGAATCGGGTCCAAATTATTTTTAATTTTTTTAATTAAAAAAGGTTTGGCTAAAAGAATCAAGTTTTGCAGATTAATCACGAGATTAATTAAGAAAGAAAAAATTGTGATAATTCATAAGAACCTCAACTCTATATGGTAAGAGAAAGTTCCGTCACAAAGTTTTCGAGTTTTTTTAAAGACAACAGCTGAAAGGTGTGGTAAAAAAAATGTGAAGTTACATGCAAGTCAATGAGGTGATTTGACCCATTAAAATTTTAAAAATATCTAGAATATATGTAGCGCACAACTAATTTAAAATAATTATATGATGCTATCAAAAATTTAAAATAACCCATCGACTTGAAAATATTAATATCAATATATATCTATATAATACTTAAAAAATTTTATTAAATTTTGATAGAAATCTTAATAGAACTTTCACAATTTTAATAATTAATGGATAATGAGACGTACCACATGACTTTGATTTTTGAAATAAAAATTTAATTTTGTTCTTGAGCAATTAAGAATTTTTTTTTTATTTTTATGTTTTGTATTTTTTTCATTAATTTAAATAAAATATATATCGTATTGTTAAGAAAATTATAACATAATAAAAATCAAAGAAAAAAAGTAAATAAAATGAGAGAGATGCCAAAAAAATGAAAAAATATTTGTTGTGTATAATCATGCATAAATTATAAAGAGAAAAGGCTAAGTCAAGAATAAGAAAAAGTGTAAATTCTATATGAGGTGTGTGTAAAATTTTCAAACCCTAATTTAAATTTTATATTAATAATTCTTGGAATACTAAGTTATAATGTTATATTTTTCTATTATTTTTAGTATAAATTTTATTTGTATTAGATGATATAATTTAATATTTGATATAAAATGTCGGGTGTTTATTAGACTGTTAGATTAATTGAATATTTGTGGGTACAATAATTTAGTTATTTTATAATTTAATTACAGTTATATTGTTGATTAATTGAACGTTTATTAGGTTGTTAAATGAATTAAATTACTAAATTTAGTGATTTAGTTATTTTATCTTTAAAAAAAAATACTAATTGTTAAGAAAAATAGAAAATATACTTTTAGTATTGTTATTTTTTTAATTTAATTATAATTATAATATTTTAACTTTTAAATTTTTTTTTTATTTTAGCTAATGAAAAGATACTTCAAAACATATATATATATATATAAATATATATGAAAGAACTTGACAAACAATTATGATTTTCATTTACAGTTGATACTTATTTATATACAACTGTAGAACTATCTAATGGAAGAGATAATAAAAATAAAAGTATTTACAATAATTATCTAATAGGATAAATATATAAGAAATCATTATCAGTTGCTAAACAATTATCTAATGGGATAAATAAATAAGAATGCATTATCAATTGCTAACAGATAAATTATTATTTGTCTGATATACACTTAACAAGTTGCAGGTAATCAACTACTAACCTGTTTTCCTTTTTAATGTTTGTCAGACGATCTTTAAGAGAGATAATCCGAGATTGTGTTTTACTGGCATACAATTTGACAAGTTTTTTCCATGCATCTTCTGAAGATTTTGATGTAGCTATAAGTGGTAGTACTTGTTTTGAGACTGATGCAATAATCGAATGAAGCAAAAGTTTGTCTTGACGACACCATATGACATGCTCTGGATTAGGAATAGTCTGCTTGTTGCTAGTAATAATTGTCGATGGACAAGGTTTAGAACTATTAATAAAACCCAACAAGTCATATCCATAGAAAATATAATCAAATTGTGCACTCCAAAAAGCATAATTGAAGGTTGTTAATTTCACTAGTAGTTGAACTGCAACATTAATGAAAAATAATCTATTACTTAAACTAGAATTAGTTGAGCAAATAGTGAATCGAGAAGTTTGTATGATTGTGGATACCTCATCTGCCATTGAAAGAATAAAATAAAGGATTGAAGAAATAAAGGGAAAATAGGATATAAATGATTGAAGAAATAAAAAGAAAAATAGCATCTTTGAAAGAATAAAATAAAGGATTGAAGAAATAAAGGGAAAATAGGATATAAATGATTGAAGAAATAAAAAGAAAAATAGCATCTAGGTGATAAGGCTATTGTCTCTTGATATCATGAAAGAACTTGGCAAGCAATTATGATTTTCATTTACACTTGATTTCTATTTATATACAACTATAGAACTATCTAATGGAAGAGATAATAATAAAAATATTTACAATAATTATCTAATACGATAAATATATAAGAAATCATTATCATTTGCTAAACAATTATCTAATGAGATAAATAAATAAGAAGGTATTATCAGTTGCTAACAGACAAGTTATTATATGATAAACTAATATATTCTACAATATATTGAAGCAATTAAATTTGACAAAAAAATGAATTATCTTAACAAATATTCAACAATATTCAAACTAAAATTTCAAAATTTAGTATTAAATTAATATCCAACTGAACAAAATTCCTGACTCCACCGTGAAGATGCCAATGTCAAGTATGCTTGGTTCTGTGCTTCCAGGGATGAGATTTGCAAGATTGTCCTAAGGCTGTTGAGAATTGAGATTGTTATAGACATAGCAGCTCTTTGGGCTAGTTTTTTTGTCTCCTTCAAGCTTTTCCTTTGACAAGTAAGCTTTTTTAATTGTTTTTGTCATGATTTCCATTGAATTTTTACTTTCTGTAGATGGTATAGCTCTTTATGATTTTTGGATTCAATTAGAGTGTTAAATTAATAAATGTAATTAATATATTAAGAATTATGATACGATATATTAGAGATTACGATACGATATTTTTATTTGGTTCTTTCCTAAATTGTTGAGAATCTTTTATATTAATAGGACACTCTTATATAAACTAATAAACAAGAATTCAAAATATAAACAATGTAGTCATTTGGATATTTTATCCATGGATGTAAGTCACATGGCCAAACCATGTATTTTTTTGTGTTTTTGTGAACTTGTCTTCTCTCATATATATATTTTTTTCTATCCACATACACAATTCAAAATACAAGAATCATTTTTCTTGTAACATGGTATCAAAGTCAAGATTCTATTATGTTGTTTCTGCCTGTTATCCCTTTCGAGTTTGTCACGTGGTAGGCTCTTCTGTCTTTGCCTACACGTGATGGAGGCTTGTTAAAGTGGTTTTATCTCACATCGGTTAAATATTGAATTGCTTGTGATCTTAAATTAAAGTTGGACCCTTCCACCTAATGCCAATTGGTTTTAGGTTGGATGTTTAACATGGTATGAGAGCCTATAATTTCCTGCAATGTGTTCTGTCACGTTCCTGCTACGTGTTCCACCATATCAGATTTTTTCATTCTTGTTGCGTGTTCCACCATGTTAGATTTTTCTATTTTCCTGCAACGTGTTCTACCACGTTCCTGCTGCGTGTTTTGCCACGTCAGATTTTTCTGCAATGTGTTACATCACGTCTTTCTGTCACGTGTTACATCACGTCAGATTTTCCTGCAAGTGTTACGCCATATTTTTCTGTCATATGTTACGCCACGTCTTCCTGTTCCCGTTGCGTGTTACATCACGTTGTAGACACCGAATTTTATCCGGTTATTTTTTTAATTTATTTAGTTATTTTCAGATTAATTAAAAAAAAAAAGAAAATCGAAAATTGAAGGAAAAAAAGAAAAAATGAAGTTTGGATTGAATTGGGTCTCCTCCTTGGATCAGATTTAGTCTTTGAAATAACAAACAACTCTCCTCATAAGATTAGAAATTAAAACCTAAGTGAACTAAAACTCTATTGTGATTTTCCCTATTTAAGGAACCTTCAGATTGAACAAAAAAGATCATCAGATAATCGGAATACACATAGAGGCAGTAGAGAGAACAATTTTAAGTGGGTAGAAACACAAAAGCATTTTTTTCCCTAGGGCTTTTAATTTTGAAATTTGGGGTTTTCATAGCTCTAGCTGTTATTTCAAAAGATCCAATGATGGAAACTTAGGAAGGGTTGGGAGGAAGCCTAAGTCGAAGTTTGGTAACCATCTAACGGTGAACGGAGCCGGATCAGAGAGTTGAAATTTCGAGAGTTCGAATTTTCAAATTTAGATCTAGGATTTTAGGGTTAGATTCGGGAAAAACTAAGTTGGTTTTTGAGTAGAGGAGGTCGAAAGGAATTTTTGGTGATTTTTCGAGAATTTTTTGGGTCCGGTGATCGGTGGCGACGTCGGAGGTCGGCGACGATGAGCGACGGTGTTGATGGCTGAAGGTGGCCAAATTCTAGAAAAGTGAAGAACATTCATATGAGTTCTTGAGTCTTGGAAAGAGGAAGATCAGAGAGAAGGGATGAGTTTTTTTTTTTTTAATTTTTTTTTTAAACAGGTAGAAAGTGAAACAACAAAAAAAATTGTCCTTTATAGCCGCATATGGGTCGGGTCAAGAGGATCCGCGCGCGACCTGCCTGTAGTTCCGACCCGTATGCTGCTGTATGTTTTTTTTTTTGTTCTCTTTATTATTTCATATTTATTATCCATAATTATTTTCCATATTTAGTTCATATTATTTTATTATTTTTGGACTAATCTTTGGTATTTTTTTTCTTTAGGATGATTTATGAACATTTTATTATTATTATTATTAGGTTTAGGACCATTTTAGGTTTATTATTTTATCATTAGGTTTAGGTTTATTATTTTATTATTATGATTAGGTTTATTTATCTTATTATTAGGTTTAGGTTTATTATTTTATTATTAGGATTAGGTTTATTTATTATCATTTTATTTTTAAAGCATGATATTAGGTTTTTATTTTGATTTTTATTACATGAATCAAGTTTATTATATTTTTTATTTTATTTTTTAGATATTGCATGGATCAGGTTTATTATTTTATTTTTTAGATATTGCATGAATTAGGTTTATTATATTTATTATATTTATTATTATTTTAGATTGCATGTTTAGATTTTTATTATTATTTATATTTAGATAAGCATGTTTCGATTTTTTATTATTGTTTAGATAAGTATGTTCAGATTTTTTTTTTAGATAAGCATGTTAAGATTTTTTATTTATTTATTTTTAGATAAGCATGTTTAGATTTTTATTATTATTTATTTTTAAATAAGCATGATTATTAGGTTTTATTTTTTAGATAAGCATATTTTGGTTTTTATTATTATTTATTTTTAAATAAGCATGATTATTAGGTTTTTTTATTTTTATGTTTTAGATAAGCATATTTAGGTTTTTATTATTATTTATTTTTAAATAAGCATGATTATTAGGTTTTTTATTTTATTTTTTAGATTTGCATGGATTAGGTTTTTATTGGAATCGCATGATTTAGGTTTTTATTATGTTTTTATTTTAGATGGCATATTTAGGTTTTATTATTTTTATTTTTTAGAGACATGATTGGGTTTTATTATTTTTATTTTTAGAGGCATGATTAGGTTTTTATTATTTTTATTTTTGAATGGCATGATTTGGTGATATAATTTTTTATTATTCTAGATTAGTTTGCATGATTAGGGATAAATATGATATTTTTATTATTATTATTTTTTTGTTTTAATTAGTTTGCATGATTTAAGAATAAATATGGACTTAGGATCGATTAAGACCATTTAGATAAGACCAATTTAGAATAACATGTGATTGATGTGGTTACTATCTTTAGGATAGGCGTTGTGGGGGTGCTCATCCTTTCCCCACACGTAATCGAACTCCCGAACTCAGTTCTGATAAGTAGACCAGAACCTGTTCTTTTTAGGGTGTATTAGTCAAGTTTAGGATTACTTTAAGAAGAATAGATTCATAACGGTGACTAATCACACCTAGATTAGATGATTAGTGGCGACTCCATGTTTTTGTAGCTTGCTAAATTTGCATTTGGCACGTTATGACAGTTTGGCGACTCCACGGAGGAATGAGAGAGTCGAGACATAGGTTAGTCACATGTTATTTTTTGATCTTAAAACTGGTCTTAAATGTTTCGTTTTTTTAAAAAAATTTTATAACATTTTAATCATTTTTCTTTTTAGTTTTTTTTTCCTCCAGGAATTTCCGTGAGTCAAAGGTTTGGTATGTTCCTTCGCACACACCACACGTTCATGAACATAAGCCCTATACCCGGGCTCGTCCTTTTAAGAGGGGGTAAAGTAACTAATCCTTCGTGGGGTAATAATCTCCGTATGGGCTAGCAAAACACTCTCAGGGGGTAAAGTACCTATGCTTTCGTGGGGTAATAACCTCCGTATGGGCTAGGAAAATACTCTCACCCAACTTGAATCTTTTCCAATGAGCCTATAATAGGTGAGGATTGGGGTGCCTTACTCATCCTCCATGTATGAAGTTAAGGACCAACTTGAGGATCTTTTAGATGTTAAATATCTTAAAGCCTAACATATAGATAACACTTAAGAGGCCAGCCAAAGTTAGAGCCATGTCCACCCGTTTCATAGAGAATGACCCAAATTAAGGCATATGAAGGAACGCCTCTTACCTTGTCTCACATTTTAAATTTATATATATATATATTTGTTTATTTATTTGTTATATAATATGCTGACTATTTTCTTTCTTTCTTTGTCTTATTCACATCATGCATCATATAGACATCTTGCCATATAATAGTCTTTGATAAAGAGAATCTTTACTGACATCCATGGAGATCCTAGTAAGATCTGGCTATGCAAAGTCTAAATCTCCGAGTTGTTTGAAGTTGAGATCCGAAGAGGTTCAACGAAATAGAGGAGACTATCTACCAATCGGCTATGTGTCTACACTCCCCGAGGAAGTTCATCTAGACCTTACACAGAATTATCTCGCCGATTTAATTGACACCTGGGGATCTTGGAACAGGGTTAAACAAGAAATGTTCTAGCAGAAGTAAGGTGACCTGGCATTACTCCTCCAAGTCACCATAGATAGCAACTTAATTCGGGCAATGGTACAACTCTGGGACCCTTCTTATCGATGTTTCGTCTTCAATGAGGTAGACATGGTACCCACTATTGAAGAATACTCTACAATGCTCCATTTCGACTGCCAAAATCCCTACAAAGTCTACTTGAAAAATAAAATGGGCTATCACAGGAAGTTTGCTAGGATGATGGGGATCAGTCTGTCTGAAGTGGACCATAACATCATGGAAAAAAGTGAGTATAGTTATATCACATGGGATTTTCTGCAGGATTTCATTAGGGAGCATCTGAACTATGAAGAAGGTATGAAAGCAATAGCACTTGCCCTTAATAGGATGATTGTCTTTCCCAAAATCTTGGGGCATGTCGAGATGGCCGTAGTAGACCTGGTTGATCAGATTAAGCACTGGCTGAATGTGGCACCAACAATATTGGCAGAAACTATCAGGTCATTGAATCACTGTCGACGATTGGAAAATGAACCCAAGAGAAAAACGCATTTAGATATCGTCTATCCGCAAGCTCAGAAATCGAGAAGTTGTATGGGTAGCTCCCTGGATGAAGCTTGATTCTGTGTTGTATAGTTGTGGAAATCAACCTTGGGTACCTCTTCCAGGACTATGGGGGGTCATTAGTTACGCACCTATTTTGGTCATTAGGCAAGCTGGACATGAACAATTTATTCCTATGAAGCAAAGGCTAAACCTTTTGGAATTATCTTATGCGAATGATGGGGCTTCAGAGAAGAAATATGATCTCGCCAAAGCCTAGAAACAAACCATCCGAGTCAACCAAGGTTGGCTTTCGAACGGTGTTACTGCTGAGTATTTTGTGTGGCAAGCTAGGAGAGCCAAAGATGTGGTACTTCCTCGAAAAAGAAATCCTGTTATCCCAGCTCAGCTCACGCAGTTAGACTCAGTGCTGGAATTTGAGTTAACCAAGTGGAAGTCACACGGAGAGGTAGATGAATTAGAGTAGGAAAATTGGAGATTGCGAGTGAAGATAAAGAGAATAGAAGACAGTCAGGCTGAGCAAAATGAAAGAATTCGTGAATTGGATCATGAATGCAAGGTATGGAAGACGACCATTGAGGGATTGGATGATTTGGTTTCGCAAAAGGTTCGGAGCTTGAAGATATGGGAGTAGAAAATTAAGAGATATATTTGGAATACATGAAATGAAAAGAGAAATGCCAAGAGTTAACCTAGAAGCTCGAGAAAGTGGAAAGAGAATATGGACAAAAGCAGGATTTCCTCGAGCATTTATTCGACCAGATTTGTAAAGGCGCTAGCAAGGTAGAAGAAATGAACAACAGGATTGAAGAGCTGAAGGCAAATATGCATCCGTTCCAACCAAATGGCTAGTAGTTGTTCCAGCTCCTGGAAGAAGCCCAAGATCGAAGAGACATGAGAGATCAATTGGAAGCACAAATTATTGCTTTAGAGGGAATCGTTGAAGAATTTGGACATGATATTTGAGAGATGAAAGAGAAACTTTTTAATTTAATGAAGATGGTTAAAAGTATTTCTCGAGAATCTCCATCATCTTTGGATCAACCATGTGTACTCGGTGGCCCGCATGGTGAATCAAAGTATCAAGTAGCTAAACTTAAATACCTAATGCCCAATACAAAGACTTTTGATTGGATACCTTTTCAAATATTTAAGGTAGAGTCTCTCTACTTCACATCGTCACCACAGATTGGTCCACACGCAGACAAATATCGTGGTGTCACTTCTCGACCAGTTTTTGGAACTATTAATTAGAAAAAACAATGTAGCAATCGGGATAGAACTCCTATTGATCCAATTCCAATGACCTACACGGAGTTACTTCCCCATCTTTTTCAAGCCTATTTAGTTCAACCAATCTATCCGAAATCTTTAAGGTTTCCTCATCCTAAGAGTCATGATGCCAATATTACATGTGGTTATCATATTGGAATCTCTAGCCACTTTAGGGAAAATTGTGGAGCCTTGAAGCGGAAAGTTCAAAGTTTGATTAAAGCAAGTTTGCTGAGCTTTGAAAAGAAGACGAAGCCAAGAGTTGAAGGAATCTCATCAATAATGGCACCTTAATCTGAAGTTTGAGGATAGGAATGTTCGAATAATATGGATTTTTTTTCTAGGCATGACATTTTAAGCATTATTTAGGTGTTTAAGAGATTTGTTTCCTTTATTAGGAATTGCTATGATTTATTTTCCAGTTAAAAAAAAAATCTTTTCGATCTTAAAGAATTTGGTGATTATTGTCAAGAATAAACTTTACAACCCATTCCCTTGTCAAGTTGCAAATCAAACCACATAAAAACTTGATTTCTTTGATGGTATAAGTTTGAAACTTCATGAACTTTCTTTTCCATTTGGGCCATGAAATGAATTCCAAAGGTCAATGATCTTTGTTTAGGCAATGAGCAATGAAATGAATAATTAAATTGAAAAATGTTTTGGAAACTAATGCTCAAGGCACTCTCTTAAAAGAATCTTGATCTTGGTAATTTGATAAGTGTTAAAGCTATTTAGAGCTTCAAACACATCACTCTTAAGTTCCATCACCATGACCGAACTTTTCCTTTCCTGAATGGTGTCCTTTATTTGCATCATAGGGCAAAATTATCTTAAAAGTCATATTTTCCCAGCATCCTTGAATGCCTTGACTTGAGTGACATACATTTTTCACCCAGTTATCCTTTGCCACATCTTGGGACAGGATTACCAAAGAGCCAAATGACCCGATGTTTTTTTGCACACTATTCCGACTTGTGCAAACTTTGTTTTCCTCTATGATTGAATGAAATTGCATGGACATCTTGAGAAAGTCGAGAAAAAGAGAATTGTTGGGTTGGGCCTTCATTTGGATAGACACATTGAGATGATGTATTTTGCATGAGTTACAAAAAAAATGGTGAAAAAAAAGAGAAAAATTGATTGTGACATCATGCATATGAGATATTCAAATGGTTTTAAAGATGATATTCTGATTATTTACCTCATCTAAGGATTATTCTTCAATGGAAATATTCATTCTTAACATGAGAGATGACCATATTTTATATTCCTTTCACAAAATGAGAAATTATCCTTTGCTACCCCTTTGAGCCTATTGAATTCTTTTTTTTGAACCTTAACTAAGGATCACCCTCTACACCAGGGGTAAGTATGAAGAATTATTTTTCTATGGAGGAATGAACGTTTGGATCATATTTCTACACCACGAAATGAATGCCTTATGTCAGAGGGGCAAATGTTGAAATGGATTGAGTTTGAAATTTTTAAAAATCACTTTGTGATAGGAAAGTCTGTGAAAAAAAAGAAGAAAAAGAAAAAAAAAAGAAAAAAAAGAAAAAAGAAAGGAAAAGAAAAAAAAATGAAAAGAAAAGAAAAGTTCACAAGATCCTCATGAAGAGAAATGATCCATGTTTGATGAAAAGAAAGATGGGAAATATTATGAGAAGTAGAAATGATGAAATCCTCATGAAGAGAAATGATGGTTTGATGAAAAGAAAGATGAGAAATATTATGAGAAGTAGAAATGATGAAATCCTCATGAAGAGAAATGATCCATGGTTTGATTACCTTCAAAATGAAGAGAAAGATATGAAATGTTGAGAAGAAAAATGATCCTTGGTTTAATTACTTTTAAACACGTTTTTGGGCTTAATTATCCTTTCTTTCAGAATCCTAAACCTTGGCCTACATTACAAGCTTTAAAAGTCCATTTTGATCAAGTAGGAGTGTTTAAGTTGGAGAGTTTTTCCTCAGATTCTATCTTATCTTTTTGAATTGTCATTGAAGAAGTTTGAATTCTCAAATGCATGGTAGAAAAAAAAAAGAAAACAAGAATAGAGCTTTGGGGTAAAAACCCAAAAACGGGCAGTCTAGAGTAAAAATTTGAAAGCAACTCTGCATGACTCTGCCAAGGCCTAACAAGAAGTACAAGAGAAATGATACTTTGAGCCCACCAGGGAACATCGAACACTCTTGAGAAACTTAAGAAGGTAAAAATCATTTGGATGATTTGGCCCAAAATTGAAAATCCTTTTTCCTTTTTTGTCCAAATTTTGAAACTATCATAGATAGTCTTGACATTTGTTAAATTACTATATATCAAGAAACTAAGAAATAGTGCCAAAATGGATTGTGTTTTCAAAATAAAACTTTTTGTGAAAACCTGATTGTTGAAGGAAATTTATTGCGAGTTTAGATGAAGAAAAATTGATTTTTTCGTTATGTGATGAAACCTCTCTTGATAACCAAAACCTTGACAAATTGAAATACTCAATGAGCCAAATTGTGATTCACCTTGTCCATTCTTGCAATAATCACCAGTTTTTAAGAGATTCAAAGTTGCATTTTTGTTTAGAAAATGGAAAGTTGATTTTCGAACATGGAAATATGGGGCAATTTTCACTTACAATGGGGGCCTAATTGAAAAATGATTTTTGGATAAATTCTTTCTTTTCAAAGAATTTTCAAAAACATAATATGAGAATATTCATATTTAGGATGATGCATATTTGAGTTTTGAACCATTATGATAAGAGTGACATTTTTGGGGGCAAAGAATGAGAAGGTTTTTTTTTTTCCATAATGAGAAAATAGTTTTGAAGAATGCAATCTATTGAGTAAGTAAATGACAGAGTAGACTTTTTTGTAGCATCGACATTGAAGATTTTTCACATGGAATTTGAATTTGCTTGAAGTCGACATTCTAGGAAGAAAGGAAAATGAGAACAATGAAAAGTTTGGAAATGTATCTGTTCAAAGCCTTGGAACTAAAAGAGAGGGTGTTGTGATCAACTGATGGAGTTAGTGGAGGTTGGCCTAGTTCTAATCTAATTGTTTGGAAATTGGAAAATGACGAAATGGTGAGCTTGAGCATCCTTTTCTCACAATTAAAAATTCATGATGGCATTCATTTCATGCATAGCATTTCATGCATGGCATTTCATGACATTTATTATGTTTCATGATATTCATGGCATTCAGTGCATGCATTCAGAATATTTCAAATAAGGGGATGAGATTTTTTCATGAACCTTGGTTGAGATGAAATCTTTTAAGTCTTGGCTAAGAAAAACTCTTTTAGATTATGCCCCTTGGTTGAGGAGATGGGTTAGACCTTGGTAGAAGTGATATTTTTTTAGATAAGGGTCTTGATTTCAAATCTTGAGGATGGATTGTTTTTAAACAGTGGGGTTTTTAAGATTATATTTATTGTTATCAAAGGTAAGAATTTCTAAGTGAGAATCTTTTTGCGTTTTTAAAGATAGGTGAGAACCCCTCTATTTTTAAAAGTTTGTTTTAGTTTAAGCGTGAATCCCTTAATTTGGGTGCAAATCTCTTAGTTTAGTGAGAATCCTTATTTTGGGTGCGAATCTCGAGAATCCTTAATTTTGGTGCGAATCGTTTAGTTTGAGTGAGAATCCCTTATTTAGGTGAGAAATCTTATATTTTCAAGTTGTGAATCCTTTATATTGTAAATTTTTAAGTTTGTTTTTTAAAGTGAAATATTTCAAAGTTGGTGTGTTTTTGAGAGATTTGATCTGAATAAAGGGAAACATGAATTATGAGCTTGAGAACCTTTTATCTTGATTAGAGATTCAAGGAGTTTGGATTGTTACATTTTAAGATATTCATTGCATGGTATGCATCTGCATTTCATTCATGACATTCATGTATTGCATTGCATTCATGCATTGCAAATTAAGTAAGACTATTGCTAATATTCAGCATCATTTGTACATGATATTCGATTTGGGAATTCAATCTGTAGGAGAATAGCAAATTGTTTTGGGATTCAAGGTAAGATTCTTGAAATTTCTTTTGGAGAAAGCATTTACATTTGGTAAATTTACAATATTCGTTTGGAATTTAAAGTTGATGCCTCGTTGGGAGGAGTTTTTCGTCGTTTGGTATTTAAAGTTGATGC
This sequence comes from Fremontodendron californicum, assembly GCA_030761205.1. Taxonomy (NCBI): domain Eukaryota; kingdom Viridiplantae; phylum Streptophyta; class Magnoliopsida; order Malvales; family Malvaceae; genus Fremontodendron; species Fremontodendron californicum. The sequence continues at coordinate 7,928,002 of JAULJL010000007.1, read as the reverse complement.
CTCGTTGGGAGAAGTTTTCATCGTTTGGTATTTAAAGTTGATTCCTCGTTGGGAGGAGTTTTCATTCGTTTTGGTTTATTTAAAGTTGATGCCTCATTGGGAGGAGTTTTTCGTCGTTTGGTATTTAAAGTTGATGTCTCGTTGGGAGGAGTTTTTCTTCGTTTGGGTTTATTTAAAGTTGATGCCTCATTGGGAGGAATTTTTCGTCGTTTGGTATTTAAAGTTGATGCCTCGTTAGGAGGAGTTTTTTGTCGTTTGGTATTTAAAGTTGATGCCTCGTTGGGAGGAGTTTTTCGTCGCTTGGTATTTAAAGTTGAAGCCTCGAGGGAGGAGTATGTCTTTACGTTGGGTTTATTTAAAGTTTATGCCCCGTTTAGATGAGCATTTCTATGATGAGATTTTCTTTAAGTATTTAGTGTCTTTTTAATGCGTGAGAACTTGTAAGGTGTCTACGTTTTTGCACATACCCTATTCCTTAGGGAATGCACAAAGAGGGGCAACTGTAGACACCGAATTTTATCCGGGTTATTTTTTTAGTTATTTTTGAATTAATTAAAAAAACGAAGAAAAAGAAATTCGAAAATTGAAGGAAAAAAAGGAAAAATTGAAGTTTGGATTGAATTGGGTTTCCTCCTTGGATCAGATTTAGTCTTTGAAACAATAAACAACTCTCCTCATCATATTAGAAATTAAAACCTAAGTGAACTAAAACTCTATTTTGATTTTCCCTATTTAAGGAACCTTCAGATTGAACAAAAAAGTTCATCAGATAATCGGAGTACACATAGAGGCAGTAGAGAGAACAATTTTAAGTGTGTAGAAACACAAAAGCATTTTTTCTAGGGTTTTTAATTTTGAAATTTGGGGTTTTCATAGCTCTAGTTATTATTTCGAAAGATCCAACGGTGGAAACTTAGGAAGGGTTGAGAGGAAGCCTAAGCCGAAGTTTGGTAACCATCTAACGGTGAATGAAGCCGGATCGAAGAGTTGAAATTTCGGGAGTTCGGATTTTTAAATTTAGATCTAGGATTTTCGGGTTAGATTCGGGAAAAACTAAGTTGGTTTTTGAGTAGAGGAGGCCGAACGGAATTTTTGATGATTTTTGGGAATATTTTAGGTTCGGTGATCGACGGCGATGAGCTGCGGCGGCGACGGCTGAAGGTGGTCGGATTTTGGAAAAGTGAAGAACATTTATCTGACTTCTTGAGTCTTGGAGAGAGGAAGATCAGAGAGAAGGGAGGAGTTTTTTTTTTTTTTTTTAAATAGGTAGAAAGTGAAAAAAAATTGCCCGTATACGGGTTAGGTAAAGAGGATTCGCGCGCGACTCGCGCAGATCCGACCCGTATGCTGCTGTATGTTTTTTTTTTCTTTGTTCTCTTTATTATTTCATATTTATTTTATATTATTTTATTATTTTTGGACTAATCTTTGGTATTTTTTTCTTCAGGATGGTTTAGGAATATTTTTTTTATTATTAGGTGTCATAACGTGCCAAAAACGAATTCGGCAAGCTAGAAGCAAACATGGAGTCACCACTAATCTTTTTTATTTACTAGGTGTGATTAGTTACCTATATGAATCTAGTCTTCCTAAAGTGGTCCTAAGCTCGACTCTTCCTAAAGTGGTCCTAAGCTCGACTAAGGTACCTTAAAAATAATAGTTTCTGACCTGCATTCAGAACTAGGTTCGGGAGTTCGGTTACGTGTGAGGAAGGATTAGCAACCCCACAACACCTATAAAGTGATAGTACCTAATTAGTCTTGTGTTATCCTAAAAGTCTTAATTAAAATGGTCTTTATGTTATGTTATGTTATTTATTTAATTTCATTTTTATTATTACTTAAATATTTAAATATTGGAGAGATTTCAAAAATGCTTTCCACCATTCGGGACTCATTTTTGAAATCCACCTCACCTCAAGAGTCTTCAATAGAAACCATTCGTTCTTATAAAGAGGTTCCGTCGTCGGATTTAATAAATATTTTATGGATTAAAATTCAAGTTGAGAATTTAAAATATCGAAAAACTTTTAGGTTACTTTTCACCATTCTGGTTAGACACCTAACAATTTTCCTCACCTCAAGAGTCTTCAATATAAACCATTTGTTCTTATGAAGATCCATCATCGGAAATAAATTTGATATTAAAAATATTATGAATTAAAAATAAAATTAAAGATTTAAAATATTGGAAAATTTTTAGGTTATTTTCTACCATTCGGGTTAGAAACCTAAAAATTTTCCTTACCTAAATTTTTTTAGAAATTGACCATTCGCAACTTTATTAAATTTCATCATCGCTAAATCTCAATTTTTCTTTAAAGTATATTATGAAAAGATATTATATGCAAAATAAAATCCCACTTAATTTTAATTATCTAATCACAATAAATGAATGGACATAAATATACACTAAAAGAAAATCAAGTCAAATATTAACAAATAAAATATATAAATGAATTAAAAAAATTCACTAAATAAAATTTTAAACCCTATATTAATTAATGAATAAATAATCAATTAAAATAATTAACCAAAAATAAGAAAAAAAACTAACTCAAATATATATATATATATATATATATATAAACATTTCAAGCATTGATGATAAAAAAAAAAGAATAAATAAAAGTAGCAAAAGAAAAGAAAGTAAAAACCATAAAAAACGAATCAAACAAAACAAAAGAAAGGAAATGTGATGCATTTTGAGCGGGTCAGATTGTAGACCCGCGCGGGTCGCGTCTGACTTGCCTTTCATTTATAAAAGCTTTTGATTTTATTCTTTCTACCTGGGTTGCAAAAAAAATTTGCTCTCCTTTCCTTTGCAGTCTACCAGAACCTCTGTTGTCTACCATGGGTGTCGCTGTCGTTTTTGAAATCCGGTGCTGGGAAGGTTCTCGAAACCCAAAAATTTCAAATTCTCCAAAAATTACCCAAAGGCCACTAATTTCTTCCCTCCCCTCCTTGTCTGTTGTAAAGTGCTCCTATTTGGGTTTGAATCAGATCTCATCTCATTAATCAATATGATTTCTTTCACTCAAAAAACAGATTCGGTATATTTTTTCAGTAATTACAATTAAAATTTTGATTTTGGTGCTTGATTTCAGGATTCCTAGTTGGATTGATTTTAGGATTTCAAGGGAAATCAATTTACCCCAATTTGGGTTAAAACCGGAAATAAAGGGATTCAATTTAAAACCAAAAAGTCAAATTGCTCCTATTTACGGTTTTAAGACCTCTAGGCACAAATTTTTTTGTTTCAATCATGGATAAGAGCTCCGGACACCATTCTTAAGATCTCCGGGCACAGTTTTCCAGAATTTACAGTTTTAACAATAAACAAGTCTTTGGTGGTGATAGCCAAAGCCTCTAGTGGAGATATCTAGAGTTTTACAGTTTTAAAAATGAGCAAGTCTTTGGTAGTGATAACCAAAGCCTCTGGTAGAGATATCTAGAGTTTTACGATTTTAAGCAGTGAGCAAGTTTTCGGTGGTGATAGCCGAGGCCTCTGGTAGAGATATCCAGAATTTTACATTTGTTTGAGCAAGTCTTTGGTGGTGATAGCCGAAACTTCTGGAGGAGATACCCAAAATTTTAAACACAGCTAAGCACGAGACAGGTTAAGACCCCGAGACCATCGTCGAGGTCTTTTCTTCTCTTGCAAATCGAACCCATTTTCTTAAGACGGGTCGAGCCTTGATTTGTTAGGGAACTCAATTTAAGGACAAAATCTTCAATTTACAGCTTTCAAAAAAAAAAAGAAAAAAAAAAGAAATGAAAATGAAAAAAATGAAAAAATGAAAAAGAAAAAGAAAGAATGAAAAATGATGAATGAAAACCCCTTTCCTTTCTCTTCACATGTGATTTCACTAACCGGACAAAATTAGTGTTTGTTTATCTTTGCCTGATTCCTGATTCTCAGTAATAGCCAAAGAAGGGCAGCTATAAACACTTAATTTTGTCCGAACCACTAAATCAGATATATTTTCTTCCTAAATGATGTTTTAGAATGCAAGAAGTCTTTTCTCATCCTGCAGGTGGTACACCGTGACTTAGTTTAAGGGGGCAAGCTTGAAAAGTCAATTTAAAAAAATCAACCTCGAAAAAGTCAACCTCGAAAAGTTAATTACCAAAAAAGTCAACCCACATTCAAAATCAAGATTCAAAGTTCAATTGAACAATGGTGAAAGAATTTTCATAATCCGCGGTCTACTATGAAAGATATGGAGTCCGGAAGATGGGTTATGGAGATTCAGTAGAAGGAAAACCCTAGTTCAGAAAATTTAGAGAAAAGTGCTTAAACGATCAAATTGGTCGAAATTAGGAGTTCCAAATGAAAGATAAGCAATGACTATGAGTAATGGAGAGGTCATTTGGAGGCAAAACTGAAAGAAAAGTCAATTTGGAAGAAAAAAAGAATTAGGATTTTTGGTGGATTTTGGTGAAATTGGGAAAATTACAGAAATAACCCGATTCGGTAAAACTAAAGCCCCTAATTGATAAGGAGTGAGTAAACAAGGATAGCCCAAGGCTCAGTTTGAAGTAATTCCGATAAAAGAGCCGATTGGAGGAAAAACGAAAAAACGAGGAAATTTTCGATATTGAAAAAAAGGAAAAATAAAGTCGGAGGGGAGTTTGATCGTAAAAATTGGGTGTTTTTGGACCAACTCCAATTCAATATATGACAAAGGCACGAAAAAAGAAAATCGAGAAATCGGACTTGTTTTGAGTAAAACCGAGCTTTAAAGGTAAAAGGGCAAACTTGAAAAATTCGGAAAAAATAGAAAACGTGCTCCAAAAATTGTCAAAACTAAATCTCAATCTTAAATTATTTGGAAGAGATTGGCGAAGAAAAATCCGGATTCGGAGTTCGTTTACAAAATGGCAAATTTCGGGCCTACTAAGTTGAAATTCCAGAAGATAAATCCCGAAAAAATAGCAAATGAGCTCAAAAAATTACCAAAACTTCCAAATATCAATATTAAATTATTTGGAAGAGATTGGCGAAGAAAAATTTGGATTCGGAGTTCGTTTGCTAAATGACAAATTTCGGGCCCACTAAGTTGAAATTCAAGAAGATAAATCCCGAAAAAATAGCAAATGGGCTCAAACAATTATGAAAACTTCTAGAATTCAATTTTTTATTATTTAGGAAGTATTGAAAGAAGAAAATTTGTATTTGTAGTCCGTTTGCTATTTAATTAGGTTCGGGGGCAAAAAAATCATTTTACTGAAGAAACCGAAGAGGGCCTTTCTTGCAATTAAAAAAATAGAGAATGTGCTGGAATATCAAGGGAAATTCATCCAATCCCATAATGGAGAGTGATTTTACTGAGATTTTGCATCCAAAGGCCAAGAGTGGATAGGAAGATAGTTATTTTTCTTGATCAAGCCTTTGTAATAGTGACACATAGAGAGGGATGATGTCAACATAATGACATCATATTTTTGACATCATATTAGTTAGGGGCTGATTACTTAATCTAAGGGTGGTAATTTCACATAAAAAGCATCTTGGATTAAGGGCCTTTGGATCAAAATTGGCTGGGTAAAAACTAGAACATTCTACACTATTCTATAGGCCATTCGGCCACTACAAGGGGAGGGGGTCTTTCATTTTTCTTTCACTTTTTGGCTGATCATATTCTGATTTTGAGAGAAAGGAGCTAAGTTTTGAAAAAAAAAGAAAGTTAGAAGAGAAAAAAGCTTGAAAAATAGCTTTTGAAGGTAGCTAAAAGCACCTAACTCTTGCATTTTCTTTCCTTTTCCATGCTTAACTTGCTGATTTTCTTTGATATATTGTGATTTTCTATGTTTTTTGGTTGTGAAATAAATGCTTTTAAGCTTCCTTCTAAAGTTCCTCTTCTATGTTTTCTTGAAAATATCTTGAAAAATAATTTTTTTTACTACTTTTTGGTGTTGGCCGAATGGCTTTGTATTTGTGCATGAGATGTGTTTAATTGATTTTCCATTAGTATTGTGATATTCTAGCATGTTTTGATGTTCAAACTTTTTAAAAGAGTTAAGATATGGAGCTTGTTTTCAATATTATTCGTTTATCTACTATTATTTTTGCTGAATTTATCATTTTGGTTCTATGTTTACTTACTTTGTTTGTCATTTTTAATTTTCTGTTTTCAACATGTTAAGTTGTTCATGTTTTTATTTTTACTATACTATGTGTTTGTGAAAATGTCTAGATACATTCTTGCCTTTACATCATGTTTGCTTGGTTTAGCATGTTTCCTTTTTAGTCTTATTCATGTGTTTGTGATAATGCTATGCTAGGATTTCACCATTTATGCCTAGGTCCATTCGGCTACCCCTTGGTATATTGCTTTGTGTGTGCATTTTCATCTTATTTAGTTGATAAGCTTGCATTTCCATGCTATAATATTGTGTATTTTGATTTAGTATGCCATGTGTTTGTGTTAATGCCATGATAGGATTTCACCATTTAGGTCATATGACCATTCGGCTACCCCATGGTTCTATGTCTTGTATGTTCATTTTCATCTTGCTAGTTGACATGCTTACATTTCTATGCCATGATTTTTTGTATTTGATTTATATTGCTATGTGTTTGTGTTATTGACATGCATTTTTTAGGTCTAGGTCTCATTTGCATTGCCATGCATTTCATGCATGTTTAGGTTTAGATTACATTTATTGCCATGCAAGTTCATGTTAGGTCTAGGTCATATTCTTTATGCCATGCATTTTCTATTCATTTAGGCCTTAAATCATGCATTTCATGCATTAATTTGCTGTTTGTTCATGCTTCTCATATCATACCCCTTGATTTTTGACTTAAGCCAATCAATGGCTTAAGATCAAGCTCACATGAGCATACTTGTGGAAAATTAAGGAGTTGACAAGTTGATTTTTCTACCTTTGTTATTTTTTTTACTTAGGAAATTCTTGTCCAATTTTTTAGAAATTTTAGCTACTATTTGTAGGTTCTTAGAAAAGTCTCCAATATTTTTACTTTGATTTTTGAATGATTTTATCAAAGCCTTACAAATGATTTTTGGCATAACAGTTTTTCACCTAGTGTTCTGACTTTCGTGATTTTTCTGGTAGGTCATCCTTAGTCTAAAAATTAAGCCAATTTTTTTCCATATATTTAGACATGTTCTGAGTATCCCATATTTTGTTCAGATTTTTTTAAAATTTTAAAAATAGGTTAAAAAATCACGTTTTAAAACTGGTCAGTAGAGTCAGATTTGAATTCAAAGGAAAAATAATTTTCTGTTTTGGCTAAGTCATTAATACAGGCTGATTAGGAACCTTAGCTACTGTACTAGGGTGTTCTAAGCCATTTTAAACATAAAAAATGATTTTATAGAGCTCGGGTCAAGGGTGGTCAAGTTTGGTTTTTCAAAGTTAGGAAAATAGAGCCATTTTAAATGGGAAATTCGGCCATGGTCATTTTTTATCCAAGATTTTCAAAATTGTTTTTAAACCAATCACAAAGTATTTTGATTTTAGAAATTTTAATTTGATGTCTTTTCCTAAGTTAGTCGGATATCTTTTTAGGTATACGGATTTTCTTATTTAAAGGAAAAAATACACTTTCATGCATTGCGTTTTCCATGTGACAAAATATATGATTTTTGCTATGACAATTTCTAAGGTAATGTCATTATTTTGATTTATGTTTTATGGTGTTGTATTGTTTGATATATGGTTGTGAATATTCTATGTTATCCTATGCTTTTTATTTAGTCATTTATTTTTGTCACATCATTTAAGATTTATTATGTTCATGCATTATTACTTTCATTTTCATGCATATTCAATGATAACATTATTTTATGTTACATATCATTTCATGTCATTTTAATTATGTCATTTCATTTAGAATATATTATGTTACTAAGGACATATCATTTCATTTAGAATATATTATGTTACTTAGAACATATTATTTCATTTAGGATATATTATGTTACTTAGGACATATCATTTCATTTAGGATATATTATGTCACTTAGGTCATATCATTTCATTTAGAATATTTTATGACACTTAGGTTATATCATTTCATTTGATTATTTCATATCATTTAAATTATACTATGTCACACGTATTCATATTTTTTAAAAAAATATTTTAAAATAAGATAATGATTTTCAATAAAATAAAGATATTCCCGAGTTAAAATAATTCATGAGTTCTCTGCCGAGTTTACTAGGGAGGATATCATCAATTATCATTAATAACGGAATATCTTCTTTAAAATGAGAATGATTCGGAAAATTTTCCAAATAAATAAAATTTTTTTATATTTTGCCCTGTTTGTCGGGGAATATAGGAAAATTTTGAATTAATAAAATTCGGGTCATTTTAAATTAAAAATGGAATTATTTTTCTTAAAATTGGGAATTAATTTGAAATACTTAATTTAAAATCGATTTTTTACCGAGACTTGAGATAACACACGATTAATAAGGTATCATTTTATACGGGCGTTGTGGGGGTGCTAATCATTCCCCACATGTAATCGAGTCCCGAACCCACTTCTTTGATTTCTCTGATTTAAAACGCGGACTTGAAATTGGTTTTAAAAATGTAGGCGAAGCCATGTCGGATTTCCAATTAGATATCCCGAAGCTAAGAACACATTGAGGAATATTTTTAATCCTTTTACTTTATTCTACATTCCGAATAAGTTTACCTTTGCAAATTGGGCGATGATGAACGCACATCATTAGCCGTAATAAATTTCTATGTTTTGTCCCAAGAGTGTTATAATGTCGGAATTTTGTTGACACCATTAGGGATAATGATTTGATTTGAATTATATATGTTTTTTGTATTATTTGAATTTATTTCCTTTACTAATTCATTTTTTTTTTGGGTTTTCTTTTGTTTTTTTCATGCATTCTTGTCATCATTGTTGCACATGGAAGGTTAGTGTGTTTCAGTGGTCAAGAAGCATTTAGAGGTTTGGAAACAATCCGAGAAAGGTCTGCAGGATAATGAGGATTGTTTGAGAACGGGATATGTATCGGTATTGCCAGTCGACGTTGATCTTACTATCCGAAAAAATGATCTCTGAAAGTTGATGGATATATGGAATTAGTGGAATATATCGAAAAAAGAAGTCTTCACTCAGATTTATGGGGATACAACACTATTAGGTCAAGTTAAGGTTAGTGGTGAAGTAATCCGGGCTGTGGTGCAATTCTAGAATCTCGTTTATCGATGTTACACTTTCAACCGAAAGGATATGACTCCAACCATAGAGGAATATTCAACCCTGCTGCATATTGAGAATTTCATTCCCGACAGTATTTATTTGAAAGATACAAAGACGTCGGGTTTCAAGAAAAAGGTGTCTAAGATTTTGGGAGTGGAAAGAAATTGGGCCGAAAGCCATGTTGTCCGAAAAAGAGTAAGCCTTTGTATCTCATGGGATATTTTATGGACCTTAATCCACAGCCATTCAAGTAAGGAGACAGTTAGAAATATTTTTGCTTTGGCTATCTATGGCTTAGTTATCTTCCCAAAGATATTAGGATATGTGAATGTGACGGTATTCGATATTTTTGAGAGGCTAAAGCAGAGGATAAACCCGATCCTTGCAATCATAACATAAATAATTCGATCCCTGAATTTCTGTAGACGGGAAGGGAAATGACATTTTATAGGTTGTATACAGCTTCTTTACATATGGGTTCAGAGCCATTTTTCTAAGTAGGAGAAATTCCCTCTTCGCCGGTATTGGAAGTCTTTTGCACCAATTAGTGAATTTCTTAAGAAGGATTGGCCGGAAAATAGGACTGAGGAACAATGGATCAACATATTCCGGAATGTCAGGGCTGAGATGATAATTTGGAGGGCTCCATGGATAGCTCCTATGCCGACATTGTACAAGTGTGGGGATAAAGCATCTGTTCCATTATTAGGAGTGTGGGGAGGAGTGAGCTACGCGTCACTGTACTAAGACAATCGAAATCTCGTTAGTTCACTCCTACGACCCATGATCTTAGTGGGTTAGAATTTGCTTATGGAGAAGATGGGTACTCGATAAAGGTACTCGAAATTGTAGTGGCATGGAAGAAAACTCATCAGGCAGAGGAAGCCAGATATTCCGATATTGTCACACTCGACTACCTAGTATGGAGAGAAAGGAGGATTAATGATAGATTGTTGGCATCTAATGGGGAAGAAGTTCAATTCATGAGTTCACAACCAAAGGAAGCACCATTGGAGTTAGAAATTGCAAAGTCAGAATTTGGAAAAGAAAAGGCCCAAATGAGCAAAGAGATTGCCCGACTTCAAGAAGAGATTGAGGACATGAAAAATAGAAAATCAGCTCTGGAAAGAGAAATGGAAAAGATTAAGAGAGAAAGGGATATTGTCAAGGGCGATCTTCAGGAATTACACTTGGAAAAGAAAAGATACTGTTTCGAGCTAAGATTTGAAGGGACCCTCAAGACGTTTGGGGACTAGGAAAAAGAAATCAAAAACCTCAGGAAATAAAGTAACTATTGGAAAGAAAGAGCAAAGCATGAAGAAACCCGACTCGATAAACTTGAGCAAGGGTAGCAAGCTAGGGAAAGCTCACATAGTGCCATTTTTGCTGATATATCAAGGGGCCAGTTGGAGAGTGAACAAGTACGGGCCATATTGAAAGGCAAGGCAATTCAAATGGAGACTCTGTAAAGGAAAGCCCAAGACCCAAAGGGTTACGCTAGAACCAATGTTTTGTAATGAAACTTTGAATTAGATACGCAGATTATTAGATTGTATTAGGCAGTGATCTTTATATTTTATCTTTTGATGTATTTAGTTCCAGGAAATCAATGAAAGAACGTTTGGTTGGAATTATCTCGGGGCCAATACTTTCAAATGCATTCATATTTTTATCCTTCATTTGTTTTTTCCTTTATATATTTTGTTTGTTCATTCATACATTTATTCATATTTATAATCATTCATTCATTTATTCTTTATAATTATTTATTCATATTCATATAATTAGTCATTTATTTATTCATTTTATTTGTTCATTCATTTATTCTTTATGTTTATTCATTCATATTCATACACTTGGTCATTTATTTATTCATTTTATTTGCTCGTTCATTCACATTTAGTCATTCATTCATTCATTTATAATAAAACATAAAAATGTGTCAATAAATTCTAATTCATGGTTTTTTAAAACTTAAGGTAAAATTGGGCGCACTCCGAAAGAACTGGATTTTTGACACCGTTACAACACTCGATCTCAAGCCAGAGTTATGGAGAATGATCAGCTTGCTCGTATTAAAAGAATGGAAAGAACTAGAAGGGAACTGCTCATGCAGTTGGTTAAGTCTTAGGAGGAATCAAGGGAACAAATGGCCAAACTCATGGAAATGATGAACACTATGCTGAGGCAAAAATGGCCAGGGGAAAATTCAGTTACAGGAAGAGGGGCAGTGAATCAGGAAGGCCGACCTGAGGTTGTGCAACTGAATGGACAAACATCCCAGCATGCGGGAAACGAGCTTCCAACTGGGGCAACATTCTATGTTTATATTCAACCAGTGGCTGAAGCACAAAATTATGCTCCTGGAAAGGGTAACATTGGGGCTGACCCAATTAATATTGATGTTCCGGACTTTGAGGAACTTGTTGAGAAGAAAAGGCAAAGATAGCTGAACTAAAAAAGGTTGAATCTGTAGTCTCAGAAAAAGTACCAGCTGTTAGAGGAGAGGCTAAGGGCAGTTGAAGAGGCAGAGTTGTTTGACAGTCTGGATGCCAAGGAGATGAGTTTGGTACACGGTCTGGTAATTCCTCCCAAGTTTAAAGTACCAGACTTTGAGAAATATAATGGGACTACCAACCATCCACTCACCTCAACATGTACTGCAGAAAGATGACAGGGCAGGATGATGATGAAAAACTGCTCATCCACTGCTTTCAGGATAGTTTAACGGGTTCTGTAACCCAATTGTATAATCAACTGACTCAGACTAAGATCTGTTCTTGGATGGATTTAGCCAGGGCCTTCATGGATCATTATAAGCATGTATCTGATATGATACCTGAAAGGTTGTCGCTGCAGAATATGGAAAACAAAACTATTGAGAGTTTCAAAGAGTACTCACAAAGGTGGAGGGACTTGGCTACTCAAGTGCAACCCCCTTTGACCAGCAAAGAAACTACGGTGCTTTTTATTAACACTTTAAAGGCACCATACTGTGATAAATTGGTGGGAAGTGCCACGAAGAATTTCGCGGATATGGTTATATCTAGCGAAATGATTGAGACTGCCATTAAGAGTGGCAAAATGGAGGGGGAGAGTCTGCTACTCCTAAAAAGATATTTCCTACCAAGAATAAAGAAGAAACTCACGCAGTTAACTACAACCAGTATCCCTATACACCTCCTACACCCTACACACCCTACCAGGGGTACAATCTTTACTATCATACTGTAAACCACCTTACTCAAAATCTATTCCCTTATACCAACATACCACAATAGCCACATCCAACTGGCATATCCCCACAGATAACCCTTCCCCGAAACACTGTCCCAAATACCCAGGGTGCCGTGCGCAACGACCAATGTTCACCAAGGAATGATCAAAAACCCAAATTTGATCCCATTCCTACAACTTATGGTGAACTATATCCCAAACTGCTGCAGGGCAAGCTTGTCCCACCCATATACCTTAAACCCTTGACACCACCATACCCAAAATGGTAAAATGTAAATGCTAACTGCGCGTATCACGCGGGCATTCAGGGGAATTCAACCGAAGATTGCATTGCCTTTAAAAGGAAAGTCCAGAGTTTGATAAATTCTGGGGTTGTGAAATTCGGGTCAAGTGGGAAATCCATTGCCCGATCATGCTGAGAACCGGGTAAATGCAATATTGACAGGGAAAGTAAGTAGGGTGAAAAGGTATATCATTGAAGTCAAGACTCCAATGATAAAAGTGCGGGTTGAAATGGTTAAAGCAGGGATGGTTAAGGATGAAGACAATTTAAAAATGGTTGCAAACAGGGTGGAGAATTGGTGTCCGTTCCATAAATGTAAAGATCACTCCATACAGGAGTGTAGAGATTTTTTGGCTAAAGTCCAGAAGATGATGGATGAGGGTGAGGCCTAGTTTTATGAGGAAGTAGAGGAAGATGTGGAGGTAATTGAGAATACAGCCGGATACGGGGTAGAAAGACATTTGATCATTTATTACAATGAACCAGAAGAGAAAGTTATGCTGGTTGTTGAGGAAATTGTGCCTAAGTTGATCATAGAGTTGCCTTCTTCCTTTTCATATAAAGAAAACAAGGCTGCACCGTGGAAGTATGATTGCAGCATAGTTATGCCAGGGTCTTCTAGTCAGTAGGCAGCGATTGACATAACAGGTGTGGGGCATTTAACGCGAAGCGGAAGATGTTATGCCCTCGAGGTTGTTGAACAGGGACCAACGAGAAAGGACAGAGGAATGGATAAAGGGAAGAAGATAGCTGAACCAATCCATATTGAGATGGATTCGTCAAAAGAAGTAGAGAGGGGATCAGTGTGAGACCCTCTTAAGCCAGAGATAACTCGGGTCTCCTATAACATTCTGATGGCTCATAACTACACATGTAAAAGCCACTAGGAAGGATGGGCTATCATGTGGTATACATGTTGTATGATAGATTATAGAATTAGAGGTTAAATCGGGTGGTTAAGCGATTTGACCCTAAAGTAGTTTAAAAATTCAGACTAAAATTGGGAAGGGAAAAGTCCATAAAATATGACAAATTGAGTGGATATGATGATAATATACGATATAGAACCCATATCTATTATCAGAACAACAATCAACATCAAATTCGAAAATAATATGCACCAGGGGTATTTTAGTCATTTTATACCCCTTTTTATTTTTATTCCGAGAAATGGTATAAATGGAATTTTTGACTATATAATATGTTAATATGACATTTGGATCAAATATTTGGCATTAGAACGAAAAAACAAGACTAGAATCAGTAAAATTGGAAAATTGTGATGTTGTCGTGCTTAGTCAAAAAAATGTGGTTCCAAAATTCTTGCAATCGATCCGAACACATGGATAGATGTTTTAACACCCAAGGAACATGAATATGTTGATAAAAAATGAAAAATGAAAAATGAAAAACAAAATCCCGAACATCACGTTCTGTAGGGCATGTGCAAAAAGTCAAAGTTGGTCAACTCTTTTGACCAAGCTTAGGCAAGATTAAGAACATGGGATAATTTCCCATAAATTTTCAGCCAAAATAAGAAAACATCACGTCTTCTTCTTACTCTTTATGCCTTAAGCATTTTCTCACCAAAAAACTTCATCAAAGCTTACTAAAGCTTTCTCTTTCCTCCAAATTTCAAGGGAAATCACCAAATTTTGCAAGGATTTTACTGACCCATAGGTAATTTCATGTTCTAAGATTGATTTTGATATTTGATATTGAAGAATTTATCTCTATCTATGAGAAATCATTTTGGTTGAAAATTGGTGGTGGTGAACCACCATGTTGCCGCCAATTTTTTCGTTACGGGAGGTGTTCCTCCACCTCCTTAAACCGTAAATTAGTATCGGATAGCTTTGAATCAAAATTTAGAGGCTAAAACAAGCTTGGCTGAAACCCTAGCTTGCCCATGAAGTGGTGCCGCCACCCTTGGTTGTTCGAGGCCACCGTTAGTTTCGTAGTTGTTGTGTGAGCAACTTTTCAGTTGATTGTTGCTTCGAATTTTGACCCGAGCTAAGTGTAGGAATTTATTTGTAAAAATTCTTAAGCTGGAAAACTTTGAATAGCAGCTAACTAGAATAAATAGTTAGAATTTGAATGTCTCGTAGTTGAGAAATATTCACAGAATATCCTGATGATGTCATAGGTACTCATATTGCAGAGTTCACCCGGGATAACGACAAAGCCACGAAAGTGTCACTTTAACACTCGGACTAACACTGTGAGTATTTACGTTAATCTAGGAGGTAGTTGTTGTTTTATATGCATTGTTGATTGATATGGATATTGAAACACGAAAGATTGCTCGGATTACGAATGGTAAGTTTCGAACCTTACGCGGATCAAAGGCGTAAGTGTGGTGTTAATATGGTTACATGAGGTAAGTGTTGTGGAGTTGAATAATAATGAATGTGAGTATTTGAAATGCTCAGATATGCTTAATTGAGATGTTGAGCAAGGTACGGATTATGGTTGTACTTGTCGGATTAAAGAAACAATAGTATGGAATTGTGTTTGAGGCATTATGGTTACTAATTTGTGAAATTGGTTGATGAATGATATTGTATAGGATGGTTGAGTATTTAAGGATAGTTAGATATTGTAGATTAAAAGGTTATGCACAAAAGTTGTTTAATAAAAAATCTAAGTGAAATTGTAATGCTTTGAAAAACATAAGTAGAAATATGTTAGTGTAGAGATTGTTTCTTAGCATAGTATATATATATATATATATATATCACTCCATGATATAAGAGAATTAATATATCATGTTGATATTATACGGACAGGGTGATGTCCTGGATGCTATTATTGCACGAACAAGGTGATGTCCAGGATGCTATTATTGTACGGACAGGGTGATGTCCGGATGCTATTATTGTACGGACATGGTGAAGTCCGGAATGCGATTATTGTACAGACAATGTGAAGTCCGGGATGCTATTGTTGTACGAACAAGGTGAAGTCCGGGATGCTATTGTTGTACGGACAGGATGAGTCCGGTATGATATGGACAAGATAGTCTAGGATGACAAATATTCAAATATTATGGACTGGTATAAGTCCGGGATGTTTTGATGATATAGACATGAGAAATTCTTAATTAATAATATTGGAGGTATACATGTAAAATCGATTGTTAAATATTTTCGGCTACCGATTTTGGCTGGCTAATGGCCTATTTATATTTAGCACTCAGCAAAGAAGATTTCATATGGGACAAATAATCTTTATAAGTCCCGGAACAATTTTTAAATATTACTTTTCTGTTAATTAGTCATATGTCATGTTTATGCTTTAATGGTTAAGAAAGGAAGTACGAAACTTCCAAGTACTCTTTCTAGTTACCTTATGCTCACTGAGTTTTTCGACTCACTCTGTTTATTTTCATTTTTTTTTTAGATTCTGATAGACCCAGCTTTTCCCAGATTTCGGATAACTAGCTGCTCACATACTTGTGGTGAGCGGATTGACCCAGGACATGGTAAGCAGTGGCGATGGTGGAATACATTTTTGCAGTCACTAGGATATCATGGGTCCTCTGCATTTTGTGTATGATGAATATGTACTGTATATTTTATAAACGAATGTAATTAAGTGATGTATGACGTATATCGGTCTTAGAGGCCTAGCATGAGATGGTGATGCTTATTTTGTTATGATATAATATAAATGTATGCTTGTATATAAGATGTCATAAAGGTTGAGTCTGCTACGGGGCATTTCGGTTACTCCGTATTGGAGGTGTCCAAACCGAGATGTCATGTGTTGATGAATTATTACATTGTGAATGTTGATGATTGAGCGACAAACCCCCATGTAGGGCGAGATTATGCCAAAATTTTGTTTGATTTGGTTTAATGAGTATACTCAGGCTTCAGAGGCAAAGGCATACCTTATCTCTGGCCGGTCACATGCCTTGAATTTGGGGTGTGAAAAGGTGGTATCAGAGCACGGTCTAGAGGTCAGTGACTGCAAAAGGGGTAGGGTAGTAGTGCATTGCTTACAAGTAATCCTGGGATATCGATAAGTAGTGTACTACCCCTACGGATGTGCATCGTCACAAGCTGTTACGTCCAGTAATTTTTAAGCTAGCTAGCACATATTGAACTGTATAAATAATATTATGGAGTGAATGAAATATGTTTATTTTCTAGATAATATGCCTCCCCGAACAAGAACTCGTAGACCTAGAGATACACCAGGGGATCGAGAGCTTGAGGTCCCGGATCAGATTTTTGCTGGCCCTGAGATTAGAGGCCAGAGTGGGGAGAGTAGTAGGACTACTACTAGGGATACTACAGATACTGAGATGAGATTTGACAAGATGAATGCTAAAATGGATGAGGTATTACACCAGGTAGAGGCTCTGACACAGGTTGTGGCAGAGCAATAGAGGAAACTAGATCAGACTCAGCAGGCACAGCCACAGCCGACAGCTGTACCGATAGAGCCAGGTTCAGGCCTCGCTATCTGAGTTTAAGAAGAATCAACCATCTTTGTTTACAGGGAAGGATGCTAATGCAGATCCCAATGACTTTTTGGATCAGTGTAGTAGATTGTTCATATCATTGGGATGTTCTCCAGTTCGATCTATGGAGTTAGTTTCCAGCTTAGGAGTATAGCTGGAACGTGGTATACGACCTTGCTTAGGAGACGACGAGCTACTGATCCTCCATTAGTGTGGCCAGAATTTTGTACTGAGTTTCTTCGTAGGTTCTTACCACAGAGTGTTCGTGAGGTTAGGGCTCATGAATTCGAGCAGCTCAAGCAGATAGAGACCATGAATGTGACTGATTATGATATCCAATTTTTTTTTATCTTTCTGTGTACGCTCCACAGTTGGTATCCACCGAGTATGATAGAGCTAAGAGTTTCGTGGATGGCCTTCCGGAGTATTTGTTTAGGTCAGTTCAGTTGACAAAGACATCTACATATGCCGAGGTACTAAATTCTGCTATGTGGTTTGAGCAGCGAGCCCGGGATAGGCAAAGTGATAGGGGCCCACGAAAGAGGCCCATATTTGGTGGACAGGATTCTAGGACGGTAAGGTCATCGGGGCCGGTTGGTGGTGTCGTGTCTAGATGAGAGGCATCTACTAGTGGTGTATAGAGGGACGGGGATCAAAACAGTCAGCATAGACCTGGTGATCGCCCTCAGAGTACATTAGCTGCTACTACTACTGGGGGAGCTTCTATCCCATTATGTCAGATTTGTGGACGCCGACATAGAGGCATTTGTTGGAGATCAGATTTATGTTTTAGATGCGATAAATCGGGGCACATGAGGAAAGACTACCCATTGGGTTCTGGCTCACTTCTATCAGTAGCAGCTCTACTCCCAGCTACAGCTGTACCAGGGCAGTCAGCAGGATCAGTCACATAGCAGGCTGGTAGAGGTACTCAAGGTCGGGGACAACAATCTACCAGTAGGGGATAGACGTCAGGCAGCAGGGGGCAGGATCGAGTTTTTACACTGACACCGAGTGATGCCCAAGCATCTAATGCAGTTGTGACAAGTATTATTATGGTTTGTTTACAACCTGCACATGCTTTGTTTGATCCGGGTGCTACTCATTCATTTATTTGCCCGTGGTTTGCTGATATTTTGCTTAGAGATGTTAGTGAGTTAAATGAACCTTTGCGAGTTTCAACACCTGTCGGGGTAGAGTATGTAGTTAGTAGAGTTTTGAAAGGGTGTGATATTGAGATTGGTAGGGAGCTATTCATAGCCGAACTAGTGATACTAGATATACTAGAATTTGATGTGATACTTGTTGGGATTCGGCTCATGCTCAAACAGAGATAATGTATAATTTAATCAACAAGTTAAATATACAACGCAGCGGAATAAAATAAAACAAAGAGACACCGAATCCCTCCATGGATCTGCCTATGTATTCAAAACGATCAAGCTGTCAAGAACAAGATAACAATAAAAAATCTCATACCTCTGTAATGGAGATTGCCGAAACCACATCATAGATTCTTGATATTCTTGCTCTTGTACACAATGCTAGCTTGTCGAAGACCAAAGTCGTCCAATTATCCAACCTCTAACGGTAATCCACACAGGTGTTCTGAAAGCCTTCACAAGGTTGAGATTATGTTTTGCCAAGACGATGCTAATGGTCTAGGTTGTGAGAAACCTTCTTCCTTTTACTCTAGTTAGCCGAAAAGAAGCAGGCTAGAAGAAAACTGATTCTTCCTCCACTTTTCTCTATGCGTCAATTCTCATAGGGAGGTGAGAGAATGCGGCCACCAGGGTTTTTCTTCCTAAAGGGGAGGCGGCAACAACATAAGGCATATATATATTATCAGGTTTAGTGTATGCCAACTCTTGGACTTATTTCACTAAAGCCCTTACACATATATTATTAAATATTCACAATAAGCCCACAACACTTAATGACTATTTAATCTGGTCCAATCTCATTTTAATTTCAATAATCACCTTTGGTGTGTAACCCATTAGGCCCTTAACATGTTGGCAATAAATATAACACATTCAATTAAGAATTTCTTCTTTATATTTATAGATCATGAGCGACATCTAGCAATGCATCATGACCACCCAAATGCCAAGATAGTCATCAAGCTTCGACTCGCCTTTCGTGTACAATATGTCTTTGTAATTCGATCCCTTCATCAAATATCTCAGGATAGAAAAGAACATGGTTCAGTGTCTACTCTTAAACCATTCCATACTAGATCTGCAGCTTTATATTAACTTCTTAAGTATTGCCTTGGCCAAGGACTTCAATAAGTTAATATAAGCCAGATACATGTGAGATATGTCCCCTTAATCACTTGGGGTGATGAATCCTCTCTGGACTACTCATTCATCTTTGCATGCTTCATGTCATACCCAATAACACCCTACTTTAAGCATCCTCATGATTGGGACCCGTTCATGATGAAATCTAAGTATGACAGTTCACATACAAGATGACCTGGTGTCACAAGTCAAAGGATTACTTACACTATTGACACATGAGAGTATTTACCATAGACACTTGAGTGAAATACCAAATGGAACTCTCATAGAGGGTCATGTTCAGTGAATTTGTTCAACTAACAAGCACCGATATGTTATCCCCAAGTATCTCTATACTTTCAACCTATGAGATCAGTTGCATGCTTCAAGTGCATGAAGGCTTAACATATACCAGTCTTTGAGCATTGTCAATGCCCTAAATTGACAATACAATGACCAGGAACAGTTTAGAAACACGTCATTGATGCATAAGGATCCTCATAATTATAACACCTTACAATTCCTTTGTAATGTCATTGTGTCTCAGGGGCTTTATCTTCACAAGTCATTTATAACAATTATAACAATACTTATGGATAAAGAAATACCTCAATTATAATTAATAAACTATAATGTGCAATACATGAATATATAAATAGTGTTTTACAAGCCTTACTAGATTGGCTTGTAGGGCTTACACCAACAATACTAGGCATGGATTGGCTAGCTGCCAATTATGCGGTGTTAGATTATTTCGAGTAGGTTATTACCTTCCAGATACCAGGGAAATTAGTTTTAAAATATTAGGGAGATCAGAGTATGAATATAGCAAGAATGATATCGGTCTTAAAAGCTGAGAAGTTGTTAAACAGTGGCTGTCAGGGCTATGTAGCCTATTTGTGTGATATTGAAGGCAAGGTTTCGAATTTGGATAAGATACCAGTAGTATATGAGTTTCCAGATGTATTTCCAGAGGAGTTACCCGAACTTCCTCCTGAGCGAGAGATTGAGTTCTGTATTGATGTGTTGCCAGGAACCCAGCCATTTCAATTTTCCCTTACCGTATGGCTCCCCTTGAGCTGAGGGAATTTAAGGTACAACTTCAGGATTTATTGGACAAAGGATTCATACACCCGAGTACTTCATCCTGGGGTGCTCCGATATTGTTTGTTAAGAAGAAGGATAGATCCCTGCAGCTATGTATTGACTATAGGCAACTTAATAAGGTGACTATTAAAAATAAATACCCGCTGCCGAGGATTGATGATTTGTTTGATTAGTTGCAAGGAGCTAGTTGTTTTTCTAAGATTGATCTTCTATCAGGTTATCATCAGCTCCGTATTCGGAGGGAAGATGTGCCTAAGACTGCTTTTCGTACGCGTTATAGGCACTATGAGTTTCTTGTAATGTCTTTTGGATTGACTAACGCCCCTGCAGCTTTTATGGATCTGATGAACAAGGTGTTTAAATCCTATTTAGATCACTTCGTGATAGTATTTATTGATGATATCTTGGTGTATTCACGGACTGAGGATGATCATAGCCAGCATCTTAGGGTGGTGTTTGAGACCTTGAGAACACACCAGTTATATGCTAAGTTTTCAAAGTGCGAGTTCTGGTTGAGTAGTGTAGGATTCCTTAAACATATTGTATCCAAGGAAGGTGTTAGTGTGGATCCTAAAAAGGTGGAGGCAGTGCGTGACTGGAAAAAGCCTACCACTATTACTGAGATTCAGAGTTTCTTGGGGCTGGCAGGGTATTACATGAGGTTTTTTGAGAATTTTTCGAGATTGACAGCTCCATTGACTAGACTTACCCAGAAAAATGTCAAGTTTGAGTGGTCAGACGAATGTGAGAGGAGCTTTCTAGAGCTCAAGGAACGTTTGACTACTGCTCCAGTTTTGACATTACCGACGAGATCCGGTGGATATGTTGTATATTGTGATGCATCCAGGGTTGGATTGGGATGTGTGTTAATGCAGGGTGGCAAGGTTATAGCATATGCCTCGAGGCAGTTAAAAAAGCATGAGCAGAATTATCCTACACATGATTCGGAGTTAGTAGCCATTATCTTTGCATTAAAGATATAGCGACATTACTTATATGGCCAGTCATGTGAGATATACACCGATCACAAGAGTTTAAAATATATTTTTGATCAACGGGAGTTAAATTTAAGACAGAGATGGTGGTTGGAGTTACTCAACGATTACGACTGCACTATCTTTTATCATCCGGGTAAAGCCAACGTGGTTGCTGACGCTTTGAGCCATAAATCTATGGGAAGCATGGCTTACTTGTCCCTAGAAAAGAAACCATTGGCTAAGGCTATTCAGGATTGTTTGAGAAGAGGTGTTACCTTGAGTTTTATCGAGACTGGTGCACTTATTGCACATGTACAAGTTAGATCCTCCTTAGTAGAGGAAGTTAAAGCAAGGCAGCATGTCGATGCTTTTTGTACTGAGACGATAACTAGTGTGAAATAGGGCAAGACGATGGATTTCAAGTGATGAAGAAGGAACTCTCCGTTTCCATAGTCGATTGGTAGTCCCTGAGATAGAGGGAATTAGAGGTAGGATCCTTGATGCAGCACATAATTCATCATATACGATGCATCCTGGTGCTACCAAGATGTACCATGATCTTAAGCAGTTCTACTGGTGGCAAGGCATGAAAAGTGATGTAGCAGATTATGTGGCTAAATGCCTAATATGTCAGCAAGTAAAGGCTGAACATTTGAGACTAGCTGGTCCATTACAGAGCCTTGAAGTGCCAGAGTAGAAATGGGATCATGTTACCATGGATTTAGTGACTGATTTGCCTAGAACTAAGGCAGGATATGATTCTATTTGGGTGATTGTCAACAGATTGACTAAGTTGGTACATTTTATTATGGTAAAAACTACTTATCCAGCTAATAAGTATGCTAAGCTTTATTTGGATCGGATTGTGCCTTTACATGGTGTACCATTATCGACTATATCAGATAGAGGTTCGCAGTTTACAACAAAATTTTGGAGATCATTCCAGGAGGCCTTTTGTACACAATTGCGGTTTAGCACTGCTTTTCACCCCCAGACAGATGGACAGTCCGAGAGGGCTATACAGACCGTTGAGGATATGTTGCGGGCCTGTGTATTAGATTTTGTAGGGAATTGGGATGATCATATACCTTTGATTGAGTTTGCTTATAACAACAGTTATCACAGTAGTATACGAATGACACCATTTGAGGCACTATATGGTCGGAAGTGTAGACCACCTGTTGGATGGTTTGAGGCAGGCGAGTATCGGCTACTTGGTCCAGATATTATGCAGGATGCAATGCAAAAGGTTGGAATAATAAGAGAGAAGTTAATGGCTGCCCAAAATCGGCAAAAGGCCTATGCTGATAATTGAATATTCATGTAAATTCTTATTTTGGTGATTTAATTAATTTAACAATATTACCATAATTACTAATTTTTAGTGTTGTATCTCAACTAGGATACTACAACATTAGTAACTTAATATTGTTAAAATTCATAAGCTGTGAGAATCTGATAGAAGGGAAAAACCCTAGCAAGGGAGGCACAGGCCATGCGTATTAAGAGTTGTCTTCGCCCTTCACCTCCCTAAGGCTGTCTATCCGCTTTTCACAGCTTCTAACTTTTCCATGCTAAATCAGTCTTATGATTTTTCAAGCTTGCCAAGAACAATTCTAAGAAATTTTAAATCCTAAAAATCATTAAAACATGCATTAAAAATCAATCAAGAAAAATCTACAAGTTTTTCTCATTAAAATCACCAAATTTGCGCAAAACATGCTAAACAATTTTCAATCGCTGCCAAACTTTCTCCCGTTGCATTAATCTGTTTAAAACAATTTTAAACCAATTAATCAACAAGAATTCACCATGATTAATTGCTGCCTTCACCGAAACACTACAAGTGCAAATTATCACAAATTCGGTTAGTGACAATCGGATCAAAATAACTCAAAGAACAAAACAATTTTGTTAAAGGTAACAATCAAAGCATAGATCGTAAAGGAATAACATAAGTGAGGCTCTGATACCACTGTTGGGATTCGGCTCATGCCCAAACAGAGATAATGTATAATTTAATCAATAGTTAAATATACAACGCAGCGGAATTAAATAAAACAAAGAGAATACCGAATCCCTCCAAGGATTTGCCTATGAATTCAAAACGATCAGGCTATCAAAAACAGATAACAATCAAAATCTCATACCTCTGTAATGGACATTGCCAAAACCACATCACAGATTCTTGATGTTCTTGTTCTTGCCCACAATACTCGCTTGTCCAAAATCAAAGTCATCCAATTGTCCGACCTCTAACAGTAATCCACACAGGTGATCTGAAAGCCTTTACAAGGTTGAGATTATGTTTTGCCAAGACGATGCTAGTAGTCTAGGTTGTGAGAAACCTTCATCCTTTATCTTAATTAGCCTCAAGAAAACAAAGAATCGCATTCTCTTATCTCAATAGGTGTTCGGCCGATTCTCACTAATAGAGGAGAAAGGCGTCGATTCTTAATCTCATAGGGGGGAGGAGGCAACAACATTAGCCTATTTATAAGTAGGTTTAGTGTATGCCAACTATTGGACTAACTGCACTAAGCCCTTATAAATATTATTAAATATTCACAATAAGCCCACAACACTTAATGAATATTTAATCTAGCCCAATCTCCTTTTAATTTCATTAATCACCTTTTGTCTGTGACCCATTAGGCCCTTAACATGTTGGCAATAAATATAATTAATTCAATTAAGAATTTTCTATTTATATTTATAGATCATGAGCGGCATCTAGCAATGTATCATGACCACCCAAATTCCAAGAGAGTCATCAAGCTTCGACTAGCCTTTCGTGTACAATATGTCTGTGTAATTCGATCCATTCATTAAATATCCCGGGATAGGAAAGAGCATGGTTCAGTGTCTACTCTTAACCCATTCCATATTAGATCTGCAGCTTTAATATTAACTCCTTAAGTATTGCCTTGGCCAAGGACTTCCATAAGTTAATATAAGCCAGATACATGAGATATGTCCCTTTAATTACTTGGGTGATGAATCCTCTCTGGACCACTCATTCATCTTCGTATGCTTCATGTCATACCCAATAACACCCTACCATAAGCATCCTCGTGATTGGGACCCGTTCGTGATGAAATCTAAGTATGATAGTTCATATACAAGATGACCTGGTGTTACAAGTCAAATGATTATTTACACTATTGACACATGAGAGTATTTACCATAGACACTTGAGTGAAATACCAAATGGAACTCTCATAGTGGGTCATGTTCATTGAACTTGTTCAACTAACAAGCACCTATATGTTATCCCCAAGTATCTCTGTACTTTCAACATATGAGATCAGTTGCATGCATCAAGTGCATGAAGGCTTAACATATGCCAGTCTTTGAGCATTGTCAATGCCCTGTCTTAACAATACAATGACCAGGAACAGTTTAGAAACACGACATTGATGCATAAGGATCCTCATAATTGTAACACCTTACAATTCCTTTGCAATGCCATTGTGTCTCATGGGTTTTATCTTTACAATTCATTTATAACAATTATAACAATACTTATGGATAAAGAAATACCTTAATTATAATTAATAAACTATAATGTGCAATACATGAATATATAAATAGTGTTTTACAAGCCTAACTAGATTGGCTAGTAGGGCTTACACCAACACTTATATGGTGAAAAATGCTTTTTTTGGAGGAGCATTGATTCTGACTCGGATGGATGGGGATGATTTGAGAAATCCCGTAAATGTCGACGAATTGAAGAAGTACTATGCTTGAAGAAAAAAGAAAAAAAGTGTGATATTGTGCACATGGAAATTCGAATGATTTCAAATGTAAAAGTGAAAATTCTCTATATCTATTTCCCCTGAGGATTGTTTTTCAATGAGAATATTTGTCCCTTTAATCACTTGGGGTGATGAATCCTCTCTGGACCACTCATTCATCTTCGTATGCTTCATGTCATACCCAATAACACCCTACCATAAGCATCCTCATGATTGGGACCCGTTCGTGATGAAATCTAAGTATGATAGTTCATATACAAGATGACCTGGTGTTACAAGTCAAATTATTATTTACACTATTGACACATGAGAGTATATTTACCATAGACACTTGAGTGAAATACCAAATGGAACTCTCATAGTGGGTCATGTTCATTGAACTTGTTCAACTAACAAGCACCTATATGTTATCCCCAAGTATCTCTGTACTTTCAACCTATGAGATCAGTTGCATGCATCAAGTGCATGAAGGCTTAACATATGCCAGTCTTTGAGCATTGTCAATGCCCTGTCTTAACAATACAATGACCAGGAATAGTTTAGAAACACGACATTGATGCATAAGGATCCTCATAATTGTAACACCTTACAATTCCTTTGCAATGCCATTGTGTCTCATGGGTTTTATCTTTACAAGTCATTTATAACAATTATAACAATACTTATGGATAAAGAAATACCTTAATTATAATTAATAAACTGTAATGTGCAATACATGAATATATAAATAGTGTTTTACAAGCCTAACTAGATTGGCTAATAGGGCTTACACCAACACTTATGTGGTGAAAAGTGCTTTTTCTGGAGGAGCATTGATTCTGACTCGGATGGATGGGGATGATTTGAGAAATCCCGTAAATGCCGACGAATTGAAGAAGTACTATGCTTGAAGAAAAAAGAAGAAAAGTGTGATATTGTGCACATGGAAATTCGAATGATTCCAAATGTAAAAGTGAAAATTCTCTATATCTATTTCCCCTGAGGGTTGTTTTTCAATGAGAATATTTGTGCTTGATGAATGGCCATCTTTCATATTCCTTCCACTAAGAATAAATTATCCTTAGTTACCCCTCTGGGCACCTCCTTGGCAAATTGGATTGCGGACAGCACCTTGGCTTAAAACCCGTCTCTCGATTCATCGGCACAAGACATTGATAACGGGTATCCAAGATACATATGTAACCGGCAAAAAGTACAAGGTACAAGGAGAGCACTAATCCGGTCAAGGAAATTTAATCCAAGTACAAAATCATAGTCATCCAATGGGATTACCTCAATATTTTCCTTCGCTCTGGGCAGTCTCGCATCCAGTGTGGACCTGTACATAAGAAGCACTCCACTGGCTCCTTGTCCTTCTTGTAGGACTATTTGTTGGACTTCTACCTCCCTGTTGGTGGCTTCCCATCTAAACATGCTCAAGCCCAATCCTAAGTAATTAAAAGATGTCCAATAAGTTTAATGAAGGTAGACCCCACTTAGCGTAATGGACATATTACATAATTTACATAAGTTAGGCCCAAATGCCTAAGTAATTACAAGACCCAATAACCCATCTAATTAGGCGCCACCTCATTAATGAATTGATCCCACTCTTGCCAAGTCAATTAATGAATTAAAAGAATAGGCGCTCTTCAATAAACAAGATGTCGCCACCTTGCCTATTAATTAGGCCCAACATGTGAAGCTTGGATCACATGGACCAAGTCTTGTTCTCCTTTATTCAAGCAGCTAAACTTGAATGCCTTGACATTGCTCAAAAGACTTGTAGATTCTACCAAAGTCCTTTGCTGGCTTTCTTCCTTGATTCAGCCTAAGTAGAAGCCTTGCTTAGCTTCTTGAAAACTTGATGGATCTTGGATCCCATCACTTTTCTTCCATGAGAGTTTTCAAATATATAAATGATCTCCAATCCCACCTCACCATGGCTCAGGTTTGATTCCAAACGGAGTCTAAGGCCTGGTTTAATATTGCTTCTGGCACAACTTTTGAGGTCAAAAAACTGCTTTTCATCGCAAACGCAATGCTAAACAAATAAAAAAAATAGCTTTTGCTGTTAAAACCATGGTTTGAAAAGCCAAACCAAAAGGCCAAAAAATATAGCTTTTGGGCTTTAAAAGCTGGCTTTTGGATAAAATGACTTTATTATCCCCACATCTCTACACTTTTATTATTTTAAACATTTCTTTTTTTGACATTTTAATTTCCTACAACACTTTTTCACAGCAATGCTAGACACTTAAAAAGTTTTAAACCACAATTTTTTACCGTACTTTTTAAACATATTTTTTTCAATCTAAGTTTTTTTTAATCTAAATTTTTTTTCAACAGCAATGCACTAAACTAGCACTAAGTGTTCCCAACTCGTTTAACACTTTCAAAATTTTGTAGGCATTGGACTTGCCGCTCTTTTAGACCCAAATAAGCTTGAATATAATTTAAAATTATTGCACCAAAAATAACAGATGCATCATGCATACAAGTTGGCCCAAGGAGTGAGGGGAAAAGGGTTGGGCCAAGGAAAAGGTTAGATGCAAAAAATTGTGAGGAAGATCTAACAATAGACCTTGGCCATAAAAGATGTTTAAAAAGCAGTTAATGGTCATAAAAGATGGGAAATATCTTTGGAATACAGGTAAGTTGAGATTTTCAACATGTCCTTGGCCTTGGGTCATATATATATATATACACACACGTGGGTAAAACTAAAACGTCGTTGGTAATAGGTTCGTTTAGAACATTAGTTCGCAAGTAGATATGGTAAGATATTATATATTTATATAAAATTTGATACATTAATAATTTATATTATATAAATTTTCACATGTTCTTATATTCATTTTGTATTTATGTTATTTTTTTGTATCATATAATATTTTGTGTCATATTTTAATTATTTTTTATATCATATTTATGTCACCTAATGTTATGATATTCAAAATTATTATCTTAAATCCCAAGTCCCAACATTCCCAAGTTCCCATACATCCTATTTTGTTTAGGTTCACTATTACTAACACTAGATAAATTCTCACGTTTCATTACGGACATGTTATCGGATTTGAATTTATATTTTATAATAAATTTGAAAGATAAAAAAGTATGAGGAGAAAAGATAATTTAAAAAAATAATAATAATAACTCTTATCCTTATACGACATTTAGTATAAAATTGAGAGTTATTTGAATATAATCAATTAGATCTGGTAATTTTAGACACAACATAATTATACGATACAAACATAACATGAGATAAATAATTAAAATACAACATGACACAAAAAATAATATGAACACGATACAAATACATGAACGTGTCAAAATCTACATAAAATGAATTATTAGTGTGTCAAAATTTATATAAATATATAATACCTTAAATACGATTATAATAGAAAAAACAATACGAATATGACGTTGCGTGACATAAATTTGGGAGTTATTTGAATAGTGTCAATTAGACTTGGTAATTTTAGACATAACATGATTGTACAACACGAATACAACATGAAACAAATAATTAAAATACGACAAGAAAATAATATGAACACGACAAAAATACATGAACGTGTCAAAATTTACATAAAACGAATTATTAACGTGTAAAAGCTTATATAAATTTATAATACTTTAAACATACGATAAAATAACACAAACATGTTACGAACATACAATTTTTTTTTTAAATTAAATCATTATAACAAATTATGCAAAATATGGAATGAATTGAGACACGATATGAACACACATAATTTTTTCTAAATTGAATCACCATGACAAATTATGTAAAATTTTTGGATGAATTAAAATATGATACGAACACATGAAAAAATAATTAAAATACGACACGACACAAAAATTACATGAACACAATACGTGTCAAAATTCACATAAAATGAATTATTAATATGTAAAAAAATTTATAAATTTATAATAGTTTGGACATATGAAGAAAAAAAACACGAGCACGACATAAAAAATAATATGAATACGAATGAATATCCGAACGTGTCAAAATCTACATAAAACGAATTATTAACGTGTAAAAATTGAATAAATTTATAATATTTTGAACACATAAAAAATAACACGAACACAAAAATGATAAAAACACACAATTTTTTCTCTATTTTTTACCTTTTTTTTTCTTTTTTTCTTTCTTAATAATTTTTTTTTTTTAAATACTCAAACTAACCCTCCTAACCTTTTTAATATCCATGCTTAGTTGTCAATTAAGCATGGATTCAAAATCTTTAATTTTTTTTTCATGTGTATTATAGGGATAATTTTTATAGTAAATAATAGATAGATTTGGTTTTTGGATGGTAACCCAAATACCACAATAGCTAAACGTAAAATTGAAAGGTTGCTAGTGGCTCAACCAACTCTATCTCATATTATTAGCCTAGGGTGGGCTATATGCAGTCCAAGGAGAACTGTGAACAAGTAAAGATCCTCGCGCTAAAAGCTTGGCTGCACGTTGACATCATCAATGAAGAATTGGTCATTGAAATTTGAAGCTGCTCAGTCACATTCATTCATTCATTAAAAAAAAAAAAATCTTAAAATTTAGGGTAAATTTAAAAAACATATCTTTAAAAAAAAAAATTATTTATTAGTCTAATGAGCAAGAATAGTTTTTAAAAAGAAAATGAAAAAATGAAAAATGATTAAATGGGATATTATAAATGCCAATATACCCTTAAACTTAACAGGGCTATAATCTTGGTTCCTATTTTGGCTCCCCTTCCCATCGGGTTCGCAATGTTTCTTGGTTCATTTGGCCACCATTTCCATCACTGGAACTGGTATTAACCTAGCCAGGAGTTTTGGAGCTGCCATCATATATAGCAAAGACCATGCAAGGGATGATCATTGAATCTTCTAGATTGGACCCTTCATTGGAGCTACACTTGCTGCAATTTACCACCAGATAGTCATCAGGGCTATTCCTTTCAAGACCAGAGCTTGAAAAGATTAATTATGATCTTGGGTCTTACATAATTTCTTTTACACGTGTATTCTTTTTCTGCCCCATTTCATTGTTGTCACTCAACTTTTTCTTGTCCCTTTATATTTGCATTTTTTGTGTTATGGTGTTAATTAAGCGAGTCATTCTTCTTCTTTTTCTTGTTGTCTAAGTCGACTCGATGAGTGGAGTCGAACGAATCCTCGGAAGGGAGATCCATCATTTTCGAAAGAGAAGAAAGAAAAATGAAAGAGAAATAGAGAAGAGAATACTTACCCAAACCTTGTCAACAATCACAAATAATGTTATGAACAAATTTGTAAATAAAATAAAAAAGGAATATAGAATGAGAGAAGAGTCATGAGAGAATGGTGATGGTGGAAAAAATCTTGAGGTTTTTTTTAATGGGTTTATTTGATTAAGGATAATTAAATCTTTACAGTATCCTTAACTATCATTTTTGTTTTATTTATTTCTCTTTTATAAATTATTCTTGTTTATTAGACTATTAAATGATTTTTTTTTTTGTAAGACATGTTTTTCAAGTTTACCCTAAAAACTAAAAAGGAATGTTTCAACTTTCAAGGAGCAAATATGGGGGGAATTTGGGTAGAGCTCTACAAAATTACTGTGCTAATACTTAATTCTTCCAGCTCAAGTGAAAGGAACTCTTCAGTTTTCTATTCATATCTGGTTTCCCATTATTTGAACAATCGTTTTCTACTTTTCTTAGGTCCCTTGATTAGATTAGACCCACTTTGCTAAGTGGACATCAAATATAAGCCGCCTAATAAGTTGATGCATTGGCAGCTGTTTTCCTTCCAACAAGAAATAATATAAACCAATCCCCACAATTATAAATAGATTGCAAAATTTTAGTAATTTTATCGAAATTTGATAAATATGATATGAAAAAATAAAAAATGACACAATAAAAAAATAACACGAATATTAATGAATATATGAACGTGTTAAAATTTATATTAACATAAATTATTAACGTATTAAAATTTATATAAAATATATAATATTTTAAATACGATTATGCACTACAGCAATTTTAAATTTCAGTGGCATTTATTTAGTGGCGTTTCATTAACAACCGCAGCCAGCTACCATGTTTTTGTCAGTATAGCAGCCTTTCACGTTAAAACGCCGCCATAACATAATTCAGCGACTTTTCTAAGCCACAAACGCCGATAAATAATGTCCATTACTGGCGTTTAATAAGTAAAACGCCGCTATATGTTCCTTAAATTACGCGGATTTTATTTACCGCCAAATAGTTTACCTGCTATATTTATCAAAAGAAACGGTAATGTTTTATCATTACACATAGCGGCGTTTTGAAGGAGAAACGCCACTACCATATGTCCATCAACGGCGTTTTAATTTAACAAACGCCGCTAAATATGTTAATTTCAATTTTTTTGATTTTTCACCGAAAAGATAATACCGCCAAGTTTTTTAGGGTTTGTATAGCTGCATTTGTATAAGTAAAACGCCGCTACGTGGTTTCATTAACCAGAAAACCTGAAACGCAGCGTTTGGGTAATTATATTTAGCGGCGTTTTATGCATATAAACGCCGCTAAATATTTTCACATTGTGGCGTTTTACATAGTAAAAGCCGCTATTGTAGCAAACGCCGCTAAAAAGTATTCGGTACAAAATAAGTCAAAACACAAAGTTTTGTTAGGATTTTTAGCGGCGTTTTATCAAAAAAGCCGCTAAATGTAAAATTAAATCGGGGTTTCCCCCTTTCCCTCTTTTCCAGAACAGTTCTCCTCCCTCTCTCTCTCTCGCTCTCTCTCTCTCTCTCTCTCTCTCTCTCTCTCTCTCTCTCTCTCTCTCTCTCGCGGAGTCTCTCTCTCGATCTCTCTCACGGTGCTCTCTCTCTCGCTGACACTCTCTCGTTCTCGGGCTCTCTCTCTCCGCCAAACGCAAGTATGGTTTTTTTTTTGTTGAATTTAAATTATTTGCATTTTTTTATTATGTTGTTAATTTTAATTGTGTGTTTGTTATTAGGGTTACTGAATTTTGATTTAGAGTGTTTGGTGTGTTTAGGTTTAGGTTTAGGGGTTAAGGGTTAGCGTTAGGGAATGGGTTTAGGGTTTGAAATTGTTGAAACAAATAAGTATTCCATATTTGTGTTTGCAAAGTTGTTGAAATGTTCATTGCAATTTTTCACCGTAAGAAATGGAATTCCTTAGCACAATTTTTATTGCTAAGTGTTGTAAAATGCCAAGAGAATTTTTATGGTGCCAACCAGCTAGTAAGTCTTTAAACTAAACACGATGATCGAGTTGGACGCCAGGAAAGCGATCTCAAGAGATGGCAATTTAGGCTTGGTAATAATTCGTTCTTTTAGAGCAGCAAATTAAATTCCATTTTTGCATGCCACGAAAGGGATTTTGGTACTTTTTTTTTGCTCAAATTCCTAAATTCTATGGGTTTTGAAAAACAAAATTATGTGAAGATGGTGATTTAGTTTATATCATGATCATGACCCTTTTCATCTCCTCTCTTATTTTTCTTCAATGATTGTGTAGAATTAAACTAAAAGTCTAAAACCAATTACCAAAAACAATTGTTGTTGTAAAAGCTCAGAAATTTAGTTGAAGAAAAGGTGACAACTTTCAGTTTCCAGCGCTTTGCTTGAGCATTAAGGCTAAAATTTCGACACCCATGCATGTTTCATGCAGAGATATATAGAAATGGAAAATTTCTCATCATCTCTTTTCAAAACCAATGGAGGGACTAGTTTTAACTTTTAATTTCATTTCATTTTTAATCAACTATAGGAAAGTTTGCCATTAGGTTTTTGTTGATCTGCAAACTTTATTTTTCTAGTTTGCCATTAGGAAAGTTTGTTGATCTGCAAACTCAAGACTGTGACTGATAGTGATAGGTAAAGAAAGTTGGGATGTAGTCGAAGTTAAATATTTTTATAAGGCTGACTAATTCACATTCAAAGTTGTTTTTCTTCGTCAAGTCAGTCCCTTTAAATTAAATTTGGGCATCCTTTTGCTGAATGCTAATGTGGACTATTCTCAATATGAGATACGTTTTCAACTGTCAAAATTTTTAACTAGATTAAGCAGATTTTGGTATCATGATTATATATAGTTTGTTAAATTTAAAAACTTCAAGTAATATGTTTGTGCCAAATTGACACCATAGCATGTAGATCATGTATAAGGTATTCTTAATAATTTTTATCAGCTTGATTATGCCTTTAATTGTTGTTGCTTGTTTGTTGATACTTGATATCAAAGACCAAATTGACTTGGCTTTTGTTTTGCTGAAGAACAACATTGATGCAAACCAGTTGATTAATTCAATTTCCAGTTGTTTATGAGTATGCTTCTAGTTTCCCTACTGCAAAGCAGTTCTACCATTGTATTTTGTATAGCATTTGCAGTTGCAAAGATAAATGTGGCATTTTTCAGTGATCCTTTATCAAGTAACTTGCTGCTAGGCCTTGATGGTAAATTATGTAAGATTTTTCGAACCCTTGAGGTCCCAATATATGCATATTCATCAAGTTTAGCTAATTTACAATTGTTAAAATTTGTTTCCTGTTTTGGTTGGGTAGAATGTCTTTAATGGTACATTTTTCATGGAGTTACTAATTTATCTTTTGCTCTCAATATATAACGAAGGTGCATTCAAAGGATCTCAAATTGGAAAACCATGTTTTTGTTATAGATTATGAAGTCTAGGCAATCATGACTGAGTAGAACGTATAACTCTATGTTTATTGATCATTTACTAAAGTTTTGTATAACTTATAATATATTATTTTATAATTTAGACTTACGTAAGAAATGGATAAGAGTTGGATGCAAAAGTCGAGAGTAAGTCAAGAGTACCATTTCGGAGTAGATAGTTTTCTAGATTTCGCTTTTCAAAATGCAAGCGAAGATAATATGATATTATGTCCTTGTTCGAGGTGTGCTAATATTGATTGGCATATGCGTGAAGTAGTTTTCGAACATTTAATTTGTGAATGATTTCTCCCGGGTTATAGACAATGGTGGTTTCATGGAGAGTCTGCAACTTCTAGGTCATCTTCTAGAGTTTTTCCAAGTAATTCTAACAATCAGCATTGGTCTATTAGACAAGATGACATGGAAGGCATGTTGCGGGATGCATTTAACATGCGTAACCACAGTTTCCTAACATTTTCACCAGAAGTTCCTGGAGAAAATGATGGGTTCAATGTTGGCATGAATGACTTTGCTGAAATGGGAAAAAGTGTGGGTGATCAAGAAACCAATGGAGAAGCGGAAAAGTTTTATAAGTTGCTTGATGATATGAATGAAGAACTTTACGAGGGATCTAAGCATTCAAGATTGTCTTTCTGTGTCCGTCTTTTTCACTTAAAATGCATATGCGGGTGGACAGGAAATTCTTTGACCCTGTTATTAGAATTTTTGAAAGAAATGTTTCCTTTTTCTAAAATCCCTCAGTCTTGTAAGGATTCGAAGAAGATGATAAAGGATCTAGGCCTTGGATATGAGAAAATTCATAGTTATCCGAATGACAGTATGTTGTATTGGGGTGATAGAACAAATCAACAATTTTGTCATGTCTGCGGTAAATCTCGGTGGTTGGACGAAAATACAGAAGAAAATGTAAATGATAACGATGGTGACGCACATTTAAAAAAGAAGCTGGCAAATATTTTACGGTATTTTTTGTTAATACCAAGACTGCAACGAATTTTCATGTCTTCAAAAACATCTGATTCTATGAGGTGGCAACATGATGAAAGGACTGATGATGGCTTATTAAGACATCCTGTAGATTCTTTGGCTTGGAAATCATTCGACAATAAGTTCCCATCTTTTGCTAATGATCCCCGGAATGTGAGGTTGGACTTGGTTCTGACGGTTTTAATCCGTTCAAAATAATGAGTACTTCTTATAGTACTTGGCCAGTTGTATTGATTCCTTATAATTTGCCTCCATTGATTTGCATGAAACAATACTCTTTTATCCTGTCCATGATAATTCCTGGAGAGAAAGGTCCAGGAAATGATATTGACATTTATATGCAACCTCTTATTCAAGAGTTGAAGCAGTTATGGGAAAGGGTTGAAACATATGACGCATCAAAAAAGAAAAACTTTAATTTACGTGCAGCTTTGCTATAGACTATAAACGATTTTCCTGCTTATGCAAATCTATCTGGTTGAAGTACCAAAGGTCGTTATGCTTGTCCTTGTTGTGCTGCGCAAACATGTTCGAAATGGTTATATAACGGAAAGAAATTTAGTTATATGGGACATCGTCGATGGTTATATGAGGACCATAGATTTAGATTCCAAAAAAGTCTTTGATGGCAGTGAAGAGTTAAGAGAAGCACCTGAGACCACGATTGGGTCGGATATTGATAACTCGTATAATTATATAGTTTTTAGTTATGTTTTATTATTGTTTTGTGTCAAATACGAGTTATTATTGTTTAGTCTAATTGTGTTTATGATCTTTATGTATTTTGGTGTTTTTCACAAGTTTCTTTGAGTGATTTCAGATTACTAGAATTAAGGGTAAATCCAGTTCAGTTCCAGTTCCGACACCTTTTGCCATATCAGCTATATCTCGAGTTTCACTGAAGCAATAAGGCTTCAATTTGTAGCCGTGCAAAGATAAGAGGCATATTTATCTTTTTCATGTTTTACACTTCTTGAAACGGAGTCGTTTTCCCTAGCGAAATCGACCATGAAGTTGGCTGATGTGCAATGACGTCTGTGCTGACCTGTTTTCGTATTTTGCCCATATCTTCTTATCCACATCAGCAAATGAGCTGATTCCAACGGCTATGGATCAGTAACTGATAGGGTAACATTTTTCTAGAAGACCATGTGATCAGATAAGGCCTGAAAAATTGACAAAATCGACCATCAAGTTGGCTGATCAAAATCGTCATGTATGACGAAAATTGTTAGAAAATGCACCCACCTATTATACCTACCTTTGAAATTTGTAAAGCTTGTCTCTTGTCATTTAGCCCTCCAAAATGTGTATAAATAGAGGGCCTTGGATGATTGTAAGGGATCATATTGTAGATAGGTAGGATATTAGCCATTGTAATAAAATTCTCTAAGTTTTCTTCTTCTTTCTTTTCTCTAGTTTTCTTTTTCTTTAGAAAGAGCAAGAGGTTGGATAATTAATATTCTTCTTCTTCTTCTTTCTTTCTTTTATTTTCTTCTTAGATTCTATTTAATTTTATGTTTATAATGCCTATGCTAGGCTAAACTTCTATTTGGTTAAGGGTGATTTCAAAGCCCTAGACATGTTTTGTGATTGATTTTCATATTCTATCTATCATTAATTTTCTATCAAAGTTGCTTATGTTCTTCTACAAGAATTGTTCATGATGTTGTCCTGATTTATTTAGGTGTACAACTAGATAGATCTTGATAATTATCTATTGCTAGTTTAGGAGTCTTGATCCGTGTAATTGTCTTGATTTCCTATTCATAAGTGGCAATTTGTGATTAATGATTATGGTCAAGTTTTCAATAATTGCAAAGTGGAACATAACCTAAGTTGAACAATCCGAGCTTATGTGTTTGTTGCTTAGATCAACCTATCTTTCTCATCATAAAGCTGCCATTAAATTGAATTTAGAGAGCTTATTCTAGGTTGTTTAGTGGTTAGAGATTAAATAGAGAGCTTGTTCTATTTAACGACAAACTAAGGAAAGATCGGGATAACAGAGCTTGTTGTTATCTACGGTTGTTAACTTTGATAGTTGGTTGATATTGATAGATCTGAAATTGATTCTTAATGATGTCTAGTGGTGGAGAATGAAACCTTAACCATATTTTTCATATTTGATTCTTCTTACTTACTTGTTTTCTTATTTTTCTAGTTTGCTTATTTTTAAAAGTATATTTATTTTTATTGGCTGGTTATACCGCCTAATTTGTATATTAACTTTGTTTTATTTTTATTGGCTGGTTATACCGCCTAATTTAGTATATATATTTTTATTGGCTGGTTATACCGCCTAATTTAGTATATATATTTTTATTGGCTGGTTATACCGCCTTGCATCTTATTCTTATTATTTACTTTAGTTTAAATCTGGCTTCAAAAACCCCTTTTCTTTTATTGTTTTCTTTGAACGTAAGTTTTAAACTATTAACTTATAAACTAAAACCCAATCCCTGAGGACTCGACCCTTGCTAACTACTATACTTACAATTGATCTTTTTAGTGCAAGGTTAAATAAGATACACTCTTTTGGGTGCATCAAATTTTTGGCGCCGTTGCCGGGGATTGCTTTCTTTAGTTTATTTGTTACTTGGTTTATTCTTATTTTCAGTTCTAATTAGTTTTATTTTCTTGTACATACAAGTTTTTCTTTTCAAATTTAAAAAAAAAAAAAAAAAAAAAAAACAATGGAATTGAGCAATCTAACACTTGAAGAGTTGGTGGCATACATGAACATAGAGAATCAACAAGCCAATCTCACCTCCCCAGTTCAACAATTGGCCATGGGAGGATGTCAAGGCCATCAAGTGTTCCAAGACCAACAGTATGATCATTACTCAAACACTTACCATGAGGGATGGTGGGATCATACTAATTGTGGCTACTCGAAAAATTACCAAGAAGTAGATCCTTATGCCAATTACACTCATCCATCTAGCTTCAATCAATCATGGTCTCAAGATCCAAATCTTTTTCAACCACCACATATGACTCAAAACTCAGGTACTTCTTTAGAAGATCTTGTCTATTCTCTTGTTACTGATACATTGCAATTTCAACAGGAAACAAGGGCAAGCATCCAGAGTTTGGAAAAGCAAATGAT
The DNA here is from genome assembly GCA_030761205.1 of Fremontodendron californicum. Classification (NCBI taxonomy): domain Eukaryota; kingdom Viridiplantae; phylum Streptophyta; class Magnoliopsida; order Malvales; family Malvaceae; genus Fremontodendron; species Fremontodendron californicum. The sequence continues at coordinate 7,889,879 of JAULJL010000007.1, read as the reverse complement.
CCAATTGACTAGTAGTATGGTGGGATGGGTAGCACAAAGATCTGAAGAACTCCCTGCCCAAACGATGATTAACCCAAAGGAGAATGCTACGATTGTGACCTTGAGGAATGAGGAACAAGATGAGGATGAGACAAAATTAGAGATGGATTCTATTCTTGAGGATAATGAAGCCACAAATCCAAATAAGAGTATTTCGGCACCTGAGGTAACGTTTAAGGTTCCACTTTTTACTAATGTTTCTTCTCCACCTTTTCCTAGTAGATTTGCAAAGTTCATGGAGGAAGAACATGAACAACACATGCCAGAAACCTTAAACAACTTGTTTGTGGATGCCATTCAACAAGTATCAAAATATGCTCCATTCCTCGATGAGATATGCACCACAAAGGATGATGGAATAATACTTGTAATGGAGAATGCATCCACTGTTGTGCAAAGAAAGCTTCCTCTCAAACGCATTAATTTGGAAAATTTCATGTATGAGCCTGACAAGCCTAAAAAGCCAAGAAGGGGTGTTGGTTAGGTTCAAAACATTAACTCAAGTGTTAATTGGGAAGGCAACCCAATTACAGAAGAAATTGCCAACCTTCCATATTCAGATTTGCTTTCTCTTTCTTTTCCTTTTTCTTTTCTTTTATTATTCTTATTTTTATTGTTTTTTTTTTATTTTTTATGTTTACTTGTTAATTTTTGTTTAGTATTTTAGGATTATTTAGGTTGCATGAGTTTGTTTTGTTTTGAGTCTTAGTTGTTCCTATTCTTATGTTATTAGTTCTTTTCTCTTACACATGATTCTTTCATTTGGGTTAATAGACTTACATTGAGGACAATGTAAGAATTAAGTGTGGGGGGAATGATTTAGGATTTCGTTTATTTTTGTCTACTATTTTTTTTTATGAGTCTTTATTATTATTATTATTATTTTTTTTTTAGTGTGTTTTAGTTCCTTTTTAATACAATGATGAGATATGAATTGCATAAGTCTAAAACAGATTTATTAGTGAGAAGATTTTCATGAGAATTGAGCTTGATGTCAACCTTTTTATGAGCCAATGTTAATATGATATGTTGATTGAGAAAGAAGCATGTTTAGACTTAATCTGACTTGTATAATCATCCTTGTGAGGTTTTGAGCCTATAATGATTGATGCATTATACAAATCAATCTAATTTCTTTCTTGAGTGCTCTTATGATTACATGATTCTCTAGAACTTGCTTTAAACCGTTTGAGACTATATTGATACATGTGACAACATGAATATGATAGAGGCATTAGGATTATAACCAGAGCCAAACAGCCATCCATTATTAATGTTCTAAGAGAACATCCCCACTAGTGAGCCAATTTGAGCCTACATTAAATATGATGTTTTATTGGTAACCACAACTTACACCTAGCCTAAATATACTTATATCCTTACCCTTGTTCTAAAGATGGATTATATATTTTGAGACATATTGCGAAAAAACAAGGGATATTTTTAGTTAAAAATTTGGGTTAGAAACAAGAAATAAGTGTGGGGGGAAAAGAAAAGAAAAGTCAAGAGAAAAAGAAATGGAATACTGGCAAATACATTCCTATGTAAAAAAAAAAACAAATGAATCATCTCTTGAATTTGTGGAAAAAGAAAAAGATGTTACAAAGTTGTTTAGAATGAAGAAAAGGCCCAACATGAATATCTGGACTAGGTGACTATGTACTTGTAAAGAGTTTTGATAAGTTTCTTTGTATGATCTTATTATGTCTCTAAACTTTATGAACTCTTTGGAACCTTTGTGATATCGTTATCCTTTTGTTCTTCAACCACATTACAAACCCCTTGGCCCCATTACAACCTTGATTAAAGACCTCTTGATTCATGAAGTTGTATGATCTAAATAGTGGAGAATAGGTGGACAAGCAAGAATATGGTAGAACTGTTTTCATGAGATTGATTGAGTGTAAACACTTCACCACTACTTTAAAGAGTGAAAATCATGAGGGTATCCCATGTGAGAAGTTGAGATTAAATTTGAACATGCACTATTTTGATTGAGATATGTTATGTTAATATTGGCTTAACTCAAACAATTTACATTCAAACATGATTTTTTGTGAAATTCTTTAAGCTATTGATTAGTTTATAAGACTTGTTCAAAGATTGTCTCTAATTTGTATTGAAAGGATTAGGAATAAATATTTTTAGTATATGTAGTTTATTTATATTTTAGTTTTTCAATGTTTGTGGGTATCGTTCTAGTAAACCCTCACGAGACTAAACTCGTCCACTAGGGACACCTAGGGGTTTAAAGGCTTGTGTCACATGCTAAGTGCCACTGTGATTTCCTACGAAAGTGGATTGGATTAGATTTTCTTATTTTATTTTTATTTGATTTTGCTCGAGGACTAGCAAAAAGCTAAGTGTGGGGGTGTGATAACTCGTATAATTATATAGTTTTTAGTTATGTTTTATTATTGTTTTGTGTCAAATACGAGTTATTATTGTTTAGTCTAATTGTGTTTATGATCTTTATGTATTTTGGTGTTTTTCACAAGTTTCTTTGAGTGATTTCAGATTACTAGAATTAAGGGTAAATCCAGTTCAGTTCCAGTTCCGACACCTTTTGCCATATCAGCTATATCTCGAGTTTCACTGAAGCAATAAGGCTTCAATTTGTAGCCGTGCAAAGATAAGAGGCATATTTATCTTTTTCATGTTTTACACTTCTTGAAACGGAGTCGTTTTCCCTAGCGAAATCGACCATGAAGTTGGCTGATGTGCAATGACGTCTGTGCTGACCTGTTTTCGTATTTTGCCCATATCTTCTTATCCACATCAGCAAATGAGCTGATTCCAACGGCTATGGATCAGTAACTGATAGGGTAACATTTTTCTAGAAGACCATGTGATCAGATAAGGCCTGAAAAATTGACAAAATCGACCATCAAGTTGGCTGATCAAAATCGTCATGTATGACGAAAATTGTTAGAAAATGCACCCACCTATTATACCTACCTTTGAAATTTGTAAAGCTTGTCTCTTGTCATTTAGCCCTCCAAAATGTGTATAAATAGAGGGCCTTGGATGATTGTAAGGGATCATATTGTAGATAGGTAGGATATTAGCCATTGTAATAAAATTCTCTAAGTTTTCTTCTTCTTTCTTTTCTCTAGTTTTCTTTTTCTTTAGAAAGAGCAAGAGGTTGGATAATTAATATTCTTCTTCTTCTTCTTTCTTTCTTTTATTTTCTTCTTAGATTCTATTTAATTTTATGTTTATAATGCCTATGCTAGGCTAAACTTCTATTTGGTTAAGGGTGATTTCAAAGCCCTAGACATGTTTTGTGATTGATTTTCAGATTCTATCTATCATTAATTTTCTATCAAAGTTGCTTAAGTTCTTCTACAAGAATTGTTCATGATGTTGTCCTGATTTATTTAGGTGTACAACTAGATAGATCTTGATAATTATCTATTGCTAGTTTAGGAGTCTTGATCCGTGTAATTGTCTTGATTTCCTATTCATAAGTGGCAATTTGTGATTAATGATTATGGTCAAGTTTTCAATAATTGCAAAGTGGAACATAACCTAAGTTGAACAATCCGAGCTTATGTGTTTGTTGCTTAGATCAACCTATCTTTCTCATCATAAAGCTGCCATTAAATTGAATTTAGAGAGCTTATTCTAGGTTGTTTAGTGGTTAGAGATTAAATAGAGAGCTTGTTCTATTTAACGACAAACTAAGGAAAGATCGGGATAACAGAGCTTGTTGTTATCTACGGTTGTTAACTTTGATAGTTGGTTGATATTGATAGATCTGAAATTGATTCTTAATGATGTCTAGTGGTGGAGAATGAAACCTTAACCATATTTTTCATATTTGATTCTTCTTACTTACTTGTTTTCTTATTTTTCTAGTTTGCTTATTTTTAAAAGTATATTTATTTTTATTGGCTGGTTATACCGCCTAATTTGTATATTAACTTTGTTTTATTTTTATTGGCTGGTTATACCGCCTAATTTAGTATATATATTTTTATTGGCTGGTTATACCGCCTAATTTAGTATATATATTTTTATTGGCTGGTTATACCGCCTTGCATCTTATTCTTATTATTTACTTTAGTTTAAATCTGGCTTCAAAAACCCCTTTTCTTTTATTGTTTTCTTTGAACGTAAGTTTTAAACTATTAACTTATAAACTAAAACCCAATCCCTGAGGACTCGACCCTTGCTAACTACTATACTTACAATTGATCTTTTTAGTGCAAGGTTAAATAAGATACACTCTTTTGGGTGCATCAAATTTTTGGCGCCGTTGCCGGGGATTGCTTTCTTTAGTTTATTTGTTACTTGGTTTATTCTTATTTTCAGTTCTAATTAGTTTTATTTTCTTGTACATACAAGTTTTTCTTTTCAAATTTAAAAAAAAAAAAAAAAAAACAATGGAATTGAGCAATCTAACACTTGAAGAGTTGGTGGCATACATAAACATAGAGAATCAACAAGCCAATCTCACCTCCCCAGTTCAACAATTGGCCATGGGAGGATGTCAAGGCCATCAAGTGTTCCAAGACCAACAGTATGATCATTACTCAAACACTTACCATGAGGGATGGTGGGATCATACTAATTGTGGCTACTCGAAAAATTACCAAGAAGTAGATCCTTATGCCAATTACACTCATCCATCTAGCTTCAATCAATCATGGTCTCAAGATCCAAATCTTTTTCAACCACCACATATGACTCAAAACTCAGGTACTTCTTTAGAAGATCTTGTCTATTCTCTTGTTACTGATACATTGCAATTTCAACAGGAAACAAGGGCAAGCATCCAGAGTTTGGAAAAGCAAATGATCCAATTGACTAGTAGTATGGTGGGATGGGTAGCACAAAGATCTGAAGAACTCCCTGCCCAAACGATGATTAACCCAAAGGAGAATGCTACGATTGTGACCTTGAGGAATGAGGAACAAGATGAGGATGAGACAAAATTAGAGATGGATTCTATTCTTGAGGATAATGAAGCCACAAATCCAAATAAGAGTATTTCGGCACCTGAGGTAACGTTTAAGGTTCCACTTTTTACTAATGTTTCTTCTCCACCTTTTCCTAGTAGATTTGCAAAGTTCATGGAGGAAGAACATGAACAACACATGCCAAAAACCTTAAACAACTTGTTTGTGGATGCCATTCAACAAGTATCAAAATATGCTCCATTCCTCGATGAGATATGCACCACAAAGGATGATGGAATAATACTTGTAATGGAGAATGCATCCACTGTTGTGCAAAGAAAGCTTCCTCTCAAACGCATTAATTTGGAAAATTTCATGTATGAGCCTGACAAGCCTAAAAAGCCAAGAAGGGGTGTTGGTTAGGTTCAAAACATTAACTCAAGTGTTAATTGGGAAGGCAACCCAATTACAGAAGAAATTGCCAACCTTCCATATTCAGATTTGCTTTCTCTTTCTTTTCCTTTTTCTTTTCTTTTATTATTCTTATTTTTATTGTTTTTATTTTTATTTTTTATGTTTACTTGTTAATTTTTGTTTAGTATTTTAGGATTATTTAGGTTGCATGAGTTTGTTTTGTTTTGAGTCTTAGTTGTTCCTATTCTTATGTTATTAGTTCTTTTCTCTTACACATGATTCTTTCATTTGGGTTAATAGACTTACATTGAGGACAATGTAAGAATTAAGTGTGGGGGGAATGATTTAGGATTTCGTTTATTTTTGTCTACTATTTTTTTTTTATGAGTCTTTATTATTATTATTATTTTTTTTTTTTTTAGTGTGTTTTAGTTCCTTTTTAATACAATGATGAGATATGAATTGCATAAGTCTAAAACAGATTTATTAGTGAGAAGATTTTCATGAGAATTGAGCTTGATGTCAACCTTTTTATGAGCCAATGTTAATATGATATGTTGATTGAGAAAGAAGCATGTTTAGACTTAATCTGACTTGTATAATCATCCTTGTGAGGTTTTGAGCCTATAATGATTGATGCATTATACAAATCAATCTAATTTCTTTCTTGAGTGCTCTTATGATTACATGATTCTCTAGAACTTGCTTTAAACCGTTTGAGACTATATTGATACATGTGACAACATGAATATGATAGAGGCATTAGGATTATAACCAGAGCCAAACAGCCATCCATTATTAATGTTCTAAGAGAACATCCCCACTAGTGAGCCAATTTGAGCCTACATTAAATATGATGTTTTATTGGTAACCACAACTTACACCTAGCCTAAATATACTTATATCCTTACCCTTGTTCTAAAGATGGATTATATATTTTGAGACATATTGCGAAAAAACAAGGGATATTTTTAGTTAAAAATTTGGGTTAGAAACAAGAAATAAGTGTGGGGGGAAAAGAAAAGAAAAGTCAAGAGAAAAAGAAATGGAATACTGGCAAATACATTCCTATGTAAAAAAAAAAACAAATGAATCATCTCTTGAATTTGTGGAAAAAGAAAAAGATGTTACAAAGTTGTTTAGAATGAAGAAAAGGCCCAACATGAATATCTGGCCTAGGTGACTATGTACTTGTAAAGAGTTTTGATAAGTTTCTTTGTATGATCTTATTATGTCTCTAAACTTTATGAACTCTTTGGAACCTTTGTGATATCGTTATCCTTTTGTTCTTCAACCACATTACAAACCCCTTGGCCCCATTACAACCTTGATTAAAGACCTCTTGATTCATGAAGTTGTATGATCTAAATAGTGGAGAATAGGTGGACAAGCAAGAATATGGTAGAACTGTTTTCATGAGATTGATTGAGTGTAAACACTTCACCACTACTTTAAAGAGTGAAAATCATGAGGGTATCCCATGTGAGAAGTTGAGATTAAATTTGAACATGCACTATTTTGATTGAGATATGTTATGTTAATATTGGCTTAACTCAAACAATTTACATTCAAGCATGATTTTTTGTGAAATTCTTTAAGCTATTGATTAGTTTATAAGACTTGTTCAAAGATTGTCTCAAATTTGTATTGAAAGGATTAGGAATAAATATTTTTAGTATATGTAGTTTATTTATATTTTAGTTTTTCAATGTTTGTGGGTATCGTTCTAGTAAACCCTCACGAGACTAAACTCGTCCACTAGGGACACCTAGGGGTTTAAAGGCTTGTGTCACATGCTAAGTGCCACCGTGATTTCCTACGAAAGTGGATTGGATTAGATTTTCTTATTTTATTTTTATTTGATTTTGCTCGAGGACTAGCAAAAAGCTAAGTGTGGGGGTGTGATAACTCGTATAATTATATAGTTTTTAGTTATGTTTTATTATTGTTTTGTGTCAAATACGAGTTATTATTGTTTAGTCTAATTGTGTTTATGATCTTTATGTATTTTGGTGTTTTTCACAAGTTTCTTTGAGTGATTTCAGATTACTAGAATTAAGGGTAAATCCAGTTCAGTTCCAGTTCCGACACCTTTTGCCATATCAGCTATATCTCGAGTTTCACTGAAGCAATAAGACTTCAATTTGTAGCCGTGCAAAGATAAGAGGCATATTTATCTTTTTCATGTTTTACACTTCTTGAAACGGAGTCGTTTTCCCTAGCGAAATCGACCATGAAGTTGGCTGATGTGCAATGACGTCTGTGCTGACCTGTTTTCGTATTTTGCCCATATCTTCTTATCCACATCAGCAAATGAGCTGATTCCAACGGCTATGGATCAGTAACTGATAGGGTAACATTTTTCTAGAAGACCATGTGATCAGATAAGGCCTGAAAAATTGACAAAATCGACCATCAAGTTGGCTGATCAAAATCGTCATGTATGACGAAAATTGTTAGAAAATGCACCCACCTATTATACCTACCTTTGAAATTTGTAAAGCTTGTCTCTTGTCATTTATCCCTCCAAAATGTGTATAAATAGAGGGCCTTGGATGATTGTAAGGGATCATATTGTAGATAGGTAGGATATTAGCCATTGTAATAAAATTCTCTAAGTTTTCTTCTTCTTTCTTTTCTCTAGTTTTCTTTTTCTTTAGAAAGAGCAAGAGGTTGGATAATTAATATTCTTCTTCTTCTTCTTTCTTTCTTTTATTTTCTTCTTAGATTCTATTTAATTTTATGTTTATAATGCCTATGCTAGGCTAAACTTCTATTTGGTTAAGGGTGATTTCAAAGCCCTAGACATGTTTTGTGATTGATTTTCAGATTCTATCTATCATTAATTTTCTATCAAAGTTGCTTATGTTCTTCTACAAGAATTGTTCATGATGTTGTCCTGATTTATTTAGGTGTACAACTAGATAGATCTTGATAATTATCTATTGCTAGTTTAGGAGTCTTGATCCGTGTAATTGTCTTGATTTCCTATTCATAAGTGGCAATTTGTGATTAATGATTATGGTCAAGTTTTCAATAATTGCAAAGTGGAACATAACCTAAGTTGAACAATCCGAGCTTATGTGTTTGTTGCTTAGATCAACCTATCTTTCTCATCATAAAGCTGCCATTAAATTGAATTTAGAGAGCTTATTCTAGGTTGTTTAGTGGTTAGAGATTAAATAGAGAGCTTGTTCTATTTAACGACAAACTAAGGAAAGATCGGGATAACAGAGCTTGTTGTTATCTACGGTTGTTAACTTTGATAGTTGGTTGATATTGATAGATCTGAAATTGATTCTTAATGATGTCTAGTGGTGGAGAATGAAACTTTAACCATATTTTTCATATTTGATTCTTCTTACTTACTTGTTTTCTTATTTTTCTAGTTTGCTTATTTTTAAAAGTATATTTATTTTTATTGGCTGGTTATACCGCCTAATTTGTATATTAACTTTGTTTTATTTTTATTGGCTGGTTATACCGCCTAATTTAGTATATATATTTTTATTGGCTGGTTATACCGCCTAATTTAGCATATATATTTTTATTGGCTGGTTATACCGCCTTGCATCTTATTCTTATTATTTACTTTAGTTTAAATCTAGCTTCAAAAACCCCTTTTCTTTTATTGTTTTCTTTGAACGTAAGTTTTAAACTATTAACTTATAAACTAAAACCCAATCCCTGAGGACTCGACCCTTGCTAACTACTATACTTACAATTGATCTTTTTAGTGCAAGGTTAAATAAGATACACTCTTTTGGGTGCATCAGATATCTTCTTGATGTTGAAAGATATCAATTTCACTTATGGAAAGATGAATCAAACAAATAGCACACAGTCAAGGAAACGATCGAGGGAGATGTTAGAAGGTGATGTTGATATTCAGAGTGATAAGGAGGAAGATGAAGAAGATAATCCAAATGAGGCGGATTTGTGGAAAAAAAAGAAGTACTTTTTTTAGATACCTTATTGGGAGCATAATTTATTGCTTCATAACTTTGATGTGATGCATATAGAGAAAATGTTTGTGAAAATATCATCGGGGCAATTCTTAACGTGGATAGAAAATCAAAAGACAACTTAAAGAGTTGGCTAGACCTAGTTGACATGGGAATTCGCAGTGATCTTCATGCGAAATTACTTCCTAATGGAAAATCATGGCTGCCTCCTACTTGCTTTGGGATGTCTAAAAAAGAGAAGGACATCTTCTGTAAGGTGTTGAACGATGTGAAGATCTCAGATGCGTATGCCTCAAATATATCAATATGTGTGAATGTGAAGGATCGAAAACATTCTTCCTTAAAGTCACATAATTACCACATCTTGATGCAAGACTTACTTCCAGTTGCTTTACGTTGTTCTATGTCAAAGCAAGTGACTTCTTCCATAATTGAACTTAGTAATATAATGAAAGCTATTTGTGGCAAAGTTCTCAAGGTTGAAGAGCTTGAAAAACTTCAAGATCGAGCGGCTCTAACTTTATGCCACTTAGAGAAGATTTTTCCTCCATCATTCTTCACTATAATGGTGCATTTGGTTATCCATCCTCCTTATGAAGCAAAAGTCGGTGGACTAGTTTTTTTATCGATAGATGTACCCATTAGAGAGGCATACTATGCTAATTGGCTTATTATACTTTTATCTTAAACATAGCGTTTAATTACACATTAAAGTTGTTATGTATTCTGTTTTAGGTTTTTAGGAAAGTTGAAATCTTATTATCGGAACAAAGGTTATCCCGAAGGTTCAATTGCTGAAAGATATTTAGCAGAGGAGTGTATGACATTTTGAGCAAGATATTTGGAAGTTGTTGAAACAAGATTTAACAGACCGGGAAGAAATGATGGGCTCACACATAACAACTTAGCCGAGACATACTTATTTGATAGTTTTGGACAACCAATCGACAAAGTTGAAGTAGTTGAGCTAGATGATAAATCTTGGGCTTGTCGCATCGATATGTGCTTTTCCATAGTGATTCACTGGAATCATTACGCACGTAAGTTTCAGTATAATTTTTAATTTAGTACACACTCAAAGAAAATTCTTCCTTTCTCACCTAAAATGAGTACTTTTTTTATAGTGAGTATAGAAGCTACTTGAGAAGCTATTTACGTGCTCGAAGATCACAACCTCGCGAGATAAATAAGTTATTTACAGAAAATTTTCACGAATGGTTAGGAGAAGTTGTAAGTAAAACAACTGTTTGTGATTTTACTACGATCAATCTATTATTTAATATATAAATAAAGTTAAGTGTTTGCCTTTGCGTTTCTTGTAATAGGTTTAAAATAAAAGGGATGTTAGTGAAGAAGTTAAATGTCTTTCATAAAGACCGAATAGAATAGTGAAAAGAGACAGTGCTTACATCATTAATGGATTTAGATTTCATACTAAATCCCGTGAAAGATTTAGGAGAACACAAAACTGTGGAGTTGTTATTTCTTCTTCAATAACAAGCTATGCTAGTGCTAGGGATAGTAATCCTGTGGAGGGGGATGTTGATTATTATGGAATTCTTAATGATATTATTGAGTTGGATTATTATGGCAAGTGGAAGGTCATGTTATTCCGATGTGATTGGACTGATGTGAGTACTAGTAGAGGTGTTAAAAAAGATCAGTTCGGATTTACCATGGTGAATTTCTCTCGATTAATTCACACCGGACAACAACTGATTGACGAGCCTTATGTTTTTTCATCTCAAGTCAAACAAGTCTTTTATTCCGAAGATCCGAATGATGCGGGTTGGTATGTTGTACTGCGTAACACACCTAGAGACTTGTTTGATATGAGTGATCAATGTAGAGATGATATTGAACAAAGAACTGAATGCTTGCCATTTACGAATCAAAACTTGGATGAAAATATCCCTAATACCAGTACAGATGTTCGATGGGTTCACAAATATGTTGATTAAGACATTTATGAAGCTTGATGAAAAAATTGAATTTAGTAAGATTATTTTAAAACAAATACTGTGTATATAATATGCTTTTATACTGTAAATATTATTATTAATGTTCTTTACATTATAGTATTTGATTCTTATACTAATGTTGTTTACTTAAAATTCATGCAGATAGCATGCCGATGAGAAGATTAATGGATATCAATATCATTCAGATCGATTCCCAATCGCTGGCGCTACTGTGGAGGGCGATACTAGAGTGACGCCTTCAGAGGTGCCAAATGCGTCTACTGCAGATGCTAACCCACCAGAGATGTCGAATGCCTCCACAACTGCAGAAACTGTAGTTCATACGAAATTGAATACGGGTATCATGTTAGAAGTGTTAAAAGTACGCCAAATAGTTTGACAATAACAGGTTGGACAATTGCTAATATATTTGCTTTTGTGTAGTTGATAATGCTGGACAACGCAGAACTCGTGGTCGTACGACATTGAAGGAGTTATGGGCACTACCTCCTGAAGAGCGTATTGTTGTCGTAGCAAATAATGAGCAGCAGCCTATTGGTCCGGAAGCATAACTATTGGCTAGCTTTCTTGGCCTAATTGCTCGAAATGGGATGAAGTGTCCCATTCATTATGAGTCATGGCGTGACGTGCCAAATGCTGAGAAGGTCGAGATGTTAAAATTTATTGAGGTATAAGCGTGTTAAATTAGTATTGTATTATTTTAAGAATTTTGTTTTTGATCGAAACTAATTTTGTATAACTTTTTCGTTTCAGTCATGATTTTTTTTGCAAATTCCCACATCATTTTTTTCTGAAGTCGTTGGGAAAAAAATGGAAAGATTATAAGCATGACTTGAAGAAAATGTATTTCGATCGAAATACTGATCCTAATGTCTTAATACGAACCATATTGCATGGTGTGGTTATGTGGGAGTATGAGAGACTCGTTAGATTCTGGTATTCAAAAAAAAAAAAAAGAGGTAGCATTTATAATTTATTTTGGTCATTTACTTATAGTACTTGATATCGTACAATTTTATGGAATATGTATACATTAATAACATTTGCGGTGTCCAATGTACAGGAACGAGAAAAGGTAGGGGTAACCAGTAGACAGCAACAGAAATACAGTCACACCAACGATTCAAAAAGCTTTGCCAAAAAAGGTAATGAAAAAGTAAGTTTTTATTCATAATATATTATTATATTAGTGTAAGTACATTTGATCCCGTGATAGGACAAAATTATCAAACAGTCCGTAAGATTTGAAGTTGCCATAATCCTTGTTTTATCAGATAATTATTTGTTCTCAATTGTTTTAATTTAGTAGTAATTATTACTATTTTGTAGGAATTGAGCGGGGGAAAAAATAGGATGAGTTGAACTGTTTCAGTTAACTCATACCAAAAAGGATGGATCCTATTTGAACGTCGAGACTCGGGATATTGTGGTAAATTTTGTTGAAACTTGTATTTATTTACAACTATATTACATAATGCACTCAAAAGAGTATATCTTATTTAATCCTTGCACTAAAAATATCGATAAGCAAGGGTCGAGTCCACATGGATTGGGTTTTAGTTTAAGAATTATTAGTCTAAAACTTAAATTCAAAGAAAACAAAATAAAAGGGGAGGTTTTTAAAATCAGTTTAAACTAAAGACTTATAATCAAAGAAGAAAGCAAGTAAATAAGAAGTAATCAAATATGAGAAAAATATGGTTAAGGTTTCATTCTCCACCACTAGACATCATTGAGAATCAATAATCAGATCTATCAATATCAATTAACTATCAAAATTATCAACCGTAGATAACAACAAGCTCTGTTACCCCAATCTTTCCTTAGTTCGTCGTTAAATAGAACAAGCTCTCTATTTAATCTCTAACCACTACACAACCTAGAATAAGCTCTCTAGATTTAATATCATGGCAGCTTTATGATGAAAAAGATAGGTTGATCTAGGCAACAAACACATAAGCTCGGATTATTTAACCTATGTTATGTTCCACTTTGCAATTAGCGAAAACTTGACCATAATCATTAATCACAAATTGGCACTTATGAATAGGAAATCAAAACAATTACACGGATCAAGACTCCTAAACTAGCAATAGATAATTATCAAGATCTATCTAGTTGGCCACCTAAACAAATCAAGACAATATCATGAACAATTCTTATGGAAGTACATAATCAACTTTGATAGAAAACTAATGATAGATAAATCATGAAAATCAATTACAAAACTTGTCTAGGGCTTTGAAATCACCCTTAACCAAAGAGAAGTTTAGCCTTGCATAGATATAGATAATATATACATAAAACTAAAAAGAAAATAAAAGAATGGAGAAGAAGAAGAAGAATAATAATTAATGATGATCCTTTGAGTCTCCTCAAAAGATTATGATAGTTTGTGGCTCAAAATATTGTATTTATAGAGCTTTTTGGCCTTGAAAATCCTTTCTTGTTGATCAAGGAAGCTAGAAGGAAAAAGAGTGCAATTTTTGGCACTTTTGCGGTTTTCCCGGATTTGAAGATAGTAGGGTCGGCGCCGCACCACTTTCCGGCACTGTGGCACCAAGTGGGCTTACTTCGGTTTAAGTATCCAAATAGTCCTTGTACTATAGTGAAAAGAGTAATTTAGTCCTTGTACTGTAAAAGTGAGAAATTTAGTCCCTGTACAATTGAAATATGTGTAAATAAGTAAAATTGATAAAAATGTTAATGAAAAACCGTTAAAATTCTGATGTGGACTCATAAAATATAACAAAATTAATGACTTGGAATAAAATATAACTTGAAATATATCTAAATCTGTTAGATTTTATGAGTCCACGTCAGCATTTTAACGGTTTTTCATTAAAACTGTTATCAATTTTACTTATTTGCACCTATTTCAATTGTACAGGGACTAAATTACTCACTTTTATAGTAGAGGGACTAATTTACTCTTTTCATTATAGTACAGGGACTATGTGGGTACTTAAACCGCTGACTTCATTGTTTTTGCTCACTGACTTTGCTTTCGTGACTGCTGCACTGTCTCGCAATTCATCGGCTAATTTGGGTGACTATCCATTGTCCGATTTAGGCGTGTAAACTATCGTTGGAAAGGTACTCAAGTCAGCTTCAAAAGTCAAGAAAAAAAAGTTTCTTCAAATGATGAATTTAACATAATGATTTATTAGCAACAAGATCCGGAGGTCAGATCTGCCTAATCACTTAGCTCTAAGAATTTGATCTTTTTGACTCTCAAATCTTATTTCATCTTGTGATTATGAGTTTGTAAGCTCTTTACCATCATTATTGACATATTTTGACTTCATTCTCTTCTACCTAAAATTTAAAAACATAATATAAGTAAACAAGATAAATATCGAAAACATAACAAAAACTAAAGGCAGAAAGGCATAAAATGTATATTTTATGAGCTTATCAAATACCCCCACACTTAGCTTTTTGCTAGTCCTCGAGCAAAAAAAATATAATAAAATAAGAAAATCTAATCTAATCCACTGTCGTAGGAAATCACGGTGGCACTTAGCATGTGACACAAGCCTTTAAACCCCTAGGTGTCCCTAGTGGACGAGTTTAGTCTCGTGAGGGATTACGAGGACGATACCCACACATATTGGAAACATAAGAAAAACTAACATATACTAAAAATATGTACTCCTAATCCTTTAAATATAAATTAGAGATAATCATTGAACAAGTCTTATAAACTAATCAATAGCTTAAAGAGTTTCACACAAAAAATGCTTGAATGTAAATAGTTTGAGTTAAGCCAATATTAACATAACATATTTCAATCAAAATAGTGCATATTCAAACTTAATCTCAAATTCTCACATGGGATACTCTCATGATTTTCACTCTTTAAAGTAATGGTAAAGTGTTTACACCCAATCAATCTCATGAAAACAGTTCTACCATATGCTTGCTTGTCCACCTATTCTCCACTATTTAGATCATATAACTTCATAAATAAAGAGGTCTTTATTCAAGGTTGTAATAGGGCCAGGGGGTACTAATATGGTTAAAGAATAAAAAGGAAAAGATATCACAAAGGTTCCAAAGATTTCATAGAATTTAGAGACAAAATAAGATTTTGCAAATAAAACTTTCTCAATATTCCTTGGAAGTACATAATCAAATAGGCTGAATATTTCATGTTGAGCCTTTGCTTCATTCTAACCAACCTTGTAACATTCTTTTTCTTTTCTTTAACTAGAAGTTCAAGAGATGATTCAATTTTTTTTTTTTTCATTTTTTTATGGAATGTATTTTTACAATGTTCCCTTTTTTTTTCTCTTGACTTTTGCCTTTCTCTTCCCCCACACTTCTCTTTTGTTCTAACCCAAATTTTCAAAAAATAACCCTTGTTTTTGCAATCTGTCTCAAGCCTTCTAGTCCATCTTTAGACCAAGGGTAAAGATATAAATTTATTTAGGCTAGGTGTAAGATATGGTTACCAAAGAAATAGCTTATTCAATATAGGCTTAAATTGGTTTACTAGGGGGATGTCCTCTTGGAACATCAGTAATGGATGGCTGTTTGGCCCTGGTTATAATCCTATTGCCTCTATCATATTCATGTAGTTACATGTATCAATAAAGTCTCAAATGGTTTAAAGCAAGTTTTAGAGAAACATGTTATCATGAGAGCACTTAAGAAAGAAATTAGATTGATATGTATAATGCATCAATTATATAGGCTCAAAACTCACAAGGATGATTATACAAGTCAATATTAAGTCTAAACATGCTTCTTTCTCAATCAACATATCATATCAACATTGGCTCATAAAAAATAGTGATATCAAGCTTAATTCTCATGAAAATCTTACCACTAATGATCAGTTTCAGACCTATACAATTCATATCTCATCATTATATTAAAAATGAACTAAAACACACTAAAAATAATAATAATAATAAAGACTCATAAAAATTAGCCAAAATAAAAGAAATCTTAAATCCTTATTCCCACACTTAATTCTTACAATGTCCTCAGTGTAATGCTATTAACCCAAATGAAAGAATCATGTGTAAGAGAAAAGAACTAATAACATAAGAATAGAAATAACTAAGACTCAAAACAAAACAAACTCATGCAACCTAAATAATCCTAAACAAACAATTAACAAATAAACATAAAATAAATAAATAAAAGGAAAGGAAAAGAAAAGAAAAGAAAAGAAAGCAAATCTGAGGAAAGGAAAAGAAAAGAAAGCAAATCTGAGTATGGTAGGTTGGTAATTTCTTCATTAATTAGGTTGTCTTCCCAATTAGTACTTGAGTTAAGTTGTCCAGCCTAATCAACACCCCTTCTTGGCTTTTTAGGCTTGTCAGATTCATACATGAAACTTCCCAAATTTGTGCGTTTGATAGGAAGCTTTCTTTCCACATCAATGGATGCATTCTCCATTACAAGTATTATTCCATCATCTTTTATAGTGCATTGCTCATCTAGAATGTAGTATATTTTGGTACTTGTTGAATGAAATCCACAAACAAGCTGTTTAAGGTTTCCGACATGTGTTGTTCATGTTCCTCCTCCTTGAACTTTGTGAATCTAGTAGGAAAAGGTGGGGAAGAAACATTAGTAAAAATTGGAACCTTAAACATTACCTCAAGTGCCGAAGTATTCTCCTTTGGAATTGAAGCTTCATTATCTTTAAGAAGTAAATCCATCTCAAGTTCTTTCTCATCCTCGGGTTCCCTTCGATTTTTTGATTCATCCTCAAGTTGTGTGGCACTAACATTCTCCGTTGGATCAATCATAGTTTGGGAAGGGAGTTGTTCATGTAGTTCCTCAGATCCTTCTTCTACCCGCCGCGCCATACCACTAGCCAATTGGATTATTTGAGTCTCTAATTGACTCATCCTTGTTGCCATTTGTCTGTTTGTTTCCTTTATGTCCTGTTGCATTTGCAATTGGTTAGTAGCAAAGGATTTGACAAGATCTGCTAGAGACTCACCTAAATTTTGTGATTGGGGCTGAAAAAGATCTGGTTCTTGAGACCATGATTGATTGAAGCTCGATGGAAGATTGTAATTGGCATAAGGATCTATTTCTTGATAATTTCCCGAGTAGCCATAATTAGGATGATCACATCATTCCTCATTGTAAGTGTTTGAGTAAGGATCATACTGTTATTCTTGGAACCCTTATTGGCTTTGGTATCCTCCTAAATCATAGGTTGGTTCAAAATTATCTTTTTGGTAGTATGGGCACCAATTGGTTGGATGATCCATCATGAAGCACACTCCACACTGCCTTGATTGTTGAATCTTACTTATGGCCACTTGTTGAACTATGGAGATGAGATTGTTTAGTTGGTTCTGAAGTTTTGATGTAGCACCTGTCATCTCTTCTTGCTTGAAATCTGAAAAGAAAAACTTGTATGTACAAGAAAAATAAAATTAATTACAACTGAAAATAAGAATAAACCAAGTAACGAATAAACTAAAGAAAACAATCCCCGGCAACGGCGCCAAAAATTTGATGCACTCAAAAGAGTCTATATCTTATTTAATCCTTGCACTAAAAATATCAATTGTAAAGTATAGCAATAAGCAAGGGTCGAGTCCACAGGGATTGGGTTTTAGTTTAAGAATTATTAGTCTAAAACTTAAATTCAAAGAAAACAAAATAAAAGGGGAGGTATTTAAAATCAGTTTAAACTAAAGACTTGTAATCAAAGAAGAAAGCAAGTAAATAAGAAGTAATCAAATATGAGAAAAATATGGTTAAGGTTTCATTCTCCACCACTAGACATCATTGAGAATCAATAATCAAATCTATCAACATCAATTAACTATCAAAATTATCAACCATAGATAACAACAAGCTCTCTTACCCCAATCTTTCCTTAGTTCGTCGTTAAATAGAACAAGCTCTCTATTTAATCTCTAACCACTACACAACCTAGAATAAGCTCTCTAGATTTAATGTAATGGCAGCTTTATGATGAGAAAGATAGGTTGATCTAAGCAACAAACACATAAACTCGAATTGTTTACCCTATGTTCTGTTCCACTTTGAAATTAGCGAAACTTGACCATAATCATTAATTACAAATTGCCACTTATGAATAGGAAATCAAGACAATTACACGGATCAAGACTCTTAAACTAGCAATAGATAATTATCAAGATCTATCTAGTTGGCCACCTAAACAAATCAAGACAATATCATGAACAATTCTTATGAAAGAACATAATCAACTTTGATAGAAAACTAATGATAGATAAATCATGAAAATCAATTACAAAACTTGTCTAGGGCTTTGAAATCACCCTTAAACAAAGATAAGTTTAGCCCTGCATAGGCATAGATAATATATGCATAAAACTAAAATGAAAATAAAATAATGGAGAAGAAGAATAATAATTAATAATGATCCTTTGAGTCTCCAAAAAAGATTATGATAGTTTGTGGCTCAAAAGATGGTATTTATAGAGCTTTTTTGGCCTTGGAAACCCTTTCTTGTTGATCAAGGAAGCTAAGAGGCAAAGGAGTGCAATTTTTGGCACTTTTGTGATTTTCTCTGATTTGAAGATAGTAGGGTCGGCGCCGCAGTGCCACATTCATTGTTTTTACTCACTCACTTCACTTTCGTGACTGCTGCACTATCTCATACTTCGTCGGCTGATTTGGGTGACCATTCATTGTCCGATTTAGGCATGTAAACTATCGTTGGAAAGGTATTCAAATTAGACTCAAAAGTCAAAAAGAAAGTTTCTTCAAATAATGACTTTAACATAATGATTTATTAGAAACAAACTCCAGAGGTCAGATCTGCCTGATCACTTAGCACTAAGAATTTGATTTTTTTTTACTCCCAAATCATCTTCCATCTTGTGATTATGAGTTTGTAAGCTCTTTACCATCATTATTGACATATTTTGACTTAATCCTTATTGTACCTAAAATTCAAAAACATAATATAAGTAAATAAGATAAAGATCGAAAACAACAAGAACTAAAGGTAGAAAAGCATAAAATGTATATTTTATGAGCTTATCATTACACAAAACATTATTAATTTTATTGTTTTATAGGAGAAAACCAGGGATAAAATAGCTGAGTATCAAGCCGGAGCATCGGATGGCACATCAGTGAATATGCAAGAGGTCGAGAATCAAGTATTCACTGAAGTAGCTGGGAAAGAACGACATGGACGGGTTCGAGGTGTCGGACTGGGCCCGGCACCATCTAGCTACTACGGCATTGGTTCTCAGCGATTTACTGTTTCTTCTTCACAACACTCCAGTGCATATGAAGTTCAGATATTGAGAGAAGAAATGCAAAATATGAATAAACGTTTTGAGGACAAGGAAGTAGAGAGACAGGCTCAGAAAAAAGAACAGGACGATATCAGGAGCTGCAGACACAGTTTCAGTCGTTGATGAATTTAGTGCAGCAAAGGAATTCAAGAGGCTCAACGACTTCACAAAATTCTCCATCTCTGGTAATATATCTTTGTTGTTAATTATCTTATTTTTATAACTTAATATCTTATATATTAATTACCAATTTTAACTCTGTTTAATAGGGCTCATGAGAACAACTTGCTGCGGAAAAAACGTTCTTCTTAGGGCTGTCCTCCAATTTTTAGCATTTGTAGCTTGTAATTTTTTAATTTGTAAGTGAATTTGTTGTGTTAAGTAATACATTCCTTGTACGGTTGATATTTTATATTAAATATATTTTTATATTATTTTTTTTCAATAGTTTGTGGCGTTTGTGTATTATTGGACAGTTCTGTAAATAGTAATGCATGTATTATTGATAAATATGACTTTTTAAATAAAATAAATGGCAACAAAAAATAAATCTTCATATTTAGTGGCATTTCAAGAAACAAACACCGCTAATTTTGGGGGGAAAAAAATAGCGGCGTTTGAAGAACATAAATGCCACTAAAATTTTATAATTAGCGGCGTTTTAGGAGCACAAACGTCGCTAAACAAATCTCTTTAGCGGCGTTTGATAATACGAAACGTCATTAACTGCCCCTGCAAAATGACTTTTGGACGTTCTACTGTAGTGTTTTAAAACGCTACAGTAGATACCTACAAACGTCACAAAATGTCCTAGTCCTACATTTTTCGACGGTTGTGGTGGCACTTTTTTTTTAACGTCTCGACTATTTTAGCGGCGTTTGTTATTTTAAAAATAAATAAATAAATCGGGGAAAAACCAATTTGCTATAGTGATGACACGTAAAAATAATATAAATACGACATGAATACACGGATTGTCAAATCTAATTTAAACTCGGGTTTAATTTAATTGATTCATGTAATTACACTTAAAAAGTGACTAGATTCAATTAACAGAATTTGCAATTCTTTTTTTTTACCAAAAAAGCGTAATAATTTGTTTGGACATTTTTCAGACAGAAAACTCAAAATTGTGTGTGTATGTTTTTTTTTTTTTTTTAAGGTTTCTTCCGAATGAACCAAAAAAATAAGAAAGTCAATGTTTCTGCAGAGAAGAGCCTAACTGGAGTTGGACCAAAGAAGTTGTCCCAACACAGTTGAGTTAGGTTATTTAGCATTTCTTTGCCTGTATA
Source organism: Fremontodendron californicum (assembly GCA_030761205.1). Classification (NCBI taxonomy): domain Eukaryota; kingdom Viridiplantae; phylum Streptophyta; class Magnoliopsida; order Malvales; family Malvaceae; genus Fremontodendron; species Fremontodendron californicum. The sequence continues at coordinate 7,869,007 of JAULJL010000007.1, read as the reverse complement.
ATAACAGATTGTCGTACTTGTCCCACCTTGACCTGTAAATGTCTTACAGGCATCGAAGGTTCCCAAATTAATTGACCTCGTCAAGTCAACATATTTTCTTTATTAAGTACTTGGAGATTAGCTCCTTAAATCCCAAGTAAAAACGTTACCGAACAAATGTTTAGGATAATCCTATCCGCCCTGGAACCGAGCATGCTGCATGCGCCTTAAATTATTTAACTATTGCTTCATTGTCTTCACTTCAAACCTCAGCTAGGTGGCTAAGAAGAGAATTCGTATTTTAAGTTTTTTCAACAAAGTAACATTCAATTAAAATTAAAATTAAATTAAATTCAAATTTAATCAAATTGTTTCATGCAATCATCACATTCAAAAAGTTTAAAATTCAAATTTCAATATCTCTAATATATTTTTTTATTCTCAAATTATGATATTCTTTATAAAAAAAAAAATTAAAAGTAAAATTCATATACAATAAAGACAAATCAAACTCTTTAGTGAGAATATATATGATTGACATTAGATTTTTTTTTTTCTTTCTAAAAATGGCTATGAACATTAATTAACGGTGAGCAAGGATTTTCTCCGCTATACTTTCAAGTGGTAGTAATTTTCATTTATTTTATTTAAGCACCTTTTTTTTAAAAATTTTAACATACTATTATTTTCAATAAAAAGTTATATAATATATAAATATGTTGTCAAATAAATTTTTTGATATTTTAAAAATAATATCTTAACTAATGTCTCCAAACACTTATTTAATAGGATTTTTTATATATTATAAATAACAAAAACAATAACATAGTAATAGTTAGATTATATAGAATATAGCAAAAATTGTTATTATTACAGTTATTGCAATCTAACAACCTTAAAAGAGAGTATAAGAAGTACTTCTATCTCCGACTGTAAGCTCACCAACTGTTTGGGGAAATCCCTGATTGATTACACCGTTTACTTAATGATCAGAGCAAACTCCCCTAATCCCCAAGAAAAAATTGGTTTGGCCATCTACCCTAGGGTCTTATTTTATCATTATATATATATATATATATGAATTTTTCTAACAAAGTATCCGTAAATTATGACATTCTTTAAGATTAATTAATATATTATTTATGAAAATTATTAATCATTTTTAATGATATTAGTTAAGGTAATATATAAAAAGAAAAATGTAATTGATGCATTATTTTTTTGTAAATTTAATAAAAATAATATATTAAATATAAAAAATATTTTTGAAATGATAAATAATTAATTTTTAATTAGTTCTTATAAACACTAGTTAAGCAGATCTATTATTTATAGTAATAATATTGTATTAAATGTAATAATTTATAATTTTATTCATCATTTACAATATATTAGATGAAAATATTATTATATATAATAATCTTAAAAAATACAATTGTTAATAAAATCTCACTTTAAAATTAATTTAAGATTTTTTTGACTAATAGACTAATTTAAGATTAAAATCCCACTTTAAGATATTTTTTTAACTACCCATGTACCCCATTGCATCACGCATGATGCATCCAGCCACCAAATTATAGATGGGAGTATTTTTTTTGTTCAACAATATTTGCACATTACATATACCATACCAAATTGACTTTGGACTTTTCAAACTATGGTCATTTGTTTTATTTCGAACAAATCTTAACATTTTTTTATTTTTAAATTATGATTTTTTTATATAAAAAAATGTAAAATGCCCAACGAGCTAAGTCAACCCCAAACACATTCATCCTTCTAGATCCTCACGGGTTCCTCCAGTAAATATCAACGTGTTACTTGTCCATCAAGCACTCCCTTCGCCTTTCTACATTTGTTTTCCAATAATAATTTAATTTTTGTGACAAAAATATTGTTTCCAATCCGAATATTTATAGATATTCATAATTGTTTTTTTCTAGTAATACAGTGACATATATTATTATTTTAATAAAGTTTAATACACTTATTTTGAAATTTTTACTTTTATTAACGGGTTAACATCATATTTAATCTCTGAATTATAATAAATTAGGTAATATAATACTTGTATTATAAAAATATATAATATAATATTGTAGTATTATTTCGTTTATTATTATAGTCGACACCCTTAACACAGTTAGCTCTTTGATTTACCCTCTCAATCTCTTTGATTTCCTTTAGTTCAGGCCATTTTTGACCACGACAAGTCATTTTTGGCTAGTGATTGATCAGATTCGATCTATAAGTAAGGGAGATCGAGAGAGGTGGGAAGAGAAAGAAAGGAAAAAAAAAAAGTAAAATCAAATGGCTACACATTTCGCATTATTTAACCATTTTTTTTTTTAGCTTATGTTTGGATCGATGAGAGGGAAGAGAAAAAAATAAATAAATAAAATCCTTCTTTTGTTTGAATAACATTTTAATTAAATTAAAAGAAAGTTAGGGATACCCAACACTTAGGGCTGTAAATGAACCGAGTTTGAACGAACAAGTCTTTGTTCGTGTTCGTTTATTTATTTTTTTAGTTTGTTCGTGTTCGGCTCGTGTTCGTTAAGGATTTTCAAATTGTGTTCAAGCTCTGTTCGTTTAAAATTGAGTGTGTTCGTGTTCGTTCATTTAATGTTCACGAACAAGTCCGTGAACATTAAATGAACATGTTCATGAACATAAAATTGAACATGTTCGCGAACAATAAAAAAAAAATATTCATGAACAATAAATAAACAAACAAATATAAAACAAGTCAATTTTATATTATTATTAAATATATAATAATAAAATACAAACATAATTAAATTAAATTTATTACTAAATTATTAAATTTAAGTTATTAAATAATATTAATTATATTATAAATAAAATACAAATAATAATATTAATATTAATTATATTATAAACGAACAATAAACGAACATAAACGAGCTTTAAACAAACTAATAAACGAGCTTGAAACGAACTATAAACGAGCTTGTTCGTGAACATAAACGAACCGAACACACATCTGTTCGAACTCGGTTCATTTAATAAACGAACATTAAAATTGTGTTCATAATCGTTTATTTAGCTTAATAAATGAACATAAACGAACAGAAATCGAACGGTTCACGAACGGTTCGTCAAACGCTCTGTTCGTTTACAGCCCTACGAACACCTTTTACTTTCTCTTAAAATGTCAATTTTTTTTAAAATCTCAAATCGATGAAAAGAGTGAGAAAAGGAAAGCAAAATAAATAAATAAATAAATAAATAAATAAAATGTCCATATTATTAATTTTATATTATTAAATTACAAATAATATTACAAAAAATAATTTTTTTATTTTTAAACTTATATAATTCACGTAATTGACATTGAAAATTGTAACAAAATTTTCTCATTCTCATTTTTTTGTTATTGTTTTTTTAAAATTACAGTCATATTTTTTAATATAATATTTATTTTATTTTTTATAATTTGATGTGTAATATTTATATTATTATTTTAATTAAAAGCATAATTAAATATATATTTTTTCACCCTTTAACCAAATTATGAAAACTATTTTTTCCCCTAAAATATTTTAATTATTTAAATAAAATGCATCATTTTTTTCCTTTAAAAACTCACTCTTTTCTTTCTTTTCCTTATCTTTATTAACATCTGCACAAAGATAGCGTTAGTTAATTTTCTTCTTCCATTTACATTATCGCTGATTAAAATTAGTGATTGCTATATAATATTTCCGTGTCCAATTATTTTTATTTTTATTAAAAAAAAGCGGGGAAGCTTCCATCGTCCCTACAACCAACCACCTCGCTATTAAAACCCGACAGAAGACACATCCTCAAACCGACGTCTTAATTTATTTCTCTATCTGGCGCAAAGATACTGAAAGCTTTGATTTTGAGGTTCTTGATTTTGGTTAGCGATGCAAGTCATGAGTTCTTCTCTGTCTTTGTCTCCCAGCTTTAATAACTTCTCCGGAACCGGATTTCCGGACATCGCCGGCAAGTTTAGTCACGATTTTGGAGTTAAACTACAGCTCAAAACTGAGGAGCCAAATAAGGAACAAGAAGAGAAACCAAACAATCAGCCGGAAATGGAAGAGGATGAGCAAAACGAAGAGGAAGATGGTAACCTCGAGGAAGAGGAAGAGCAAAACGAAGAGGAAGAGGAAGAGTTTTCATTTGTTTGTTTAAATCCCGATGGATCCCCAATTTCTGCGGACGACGTGTTCCAAAACGGTCAGATCCGTCCGGTTTTTCCGTTATTTAACCAAGATCTCCTCTTTGCCGACGATAATGGCTCCGTTTTGAAGTCTGAAGAGGGTGACGTCACTCTGCGGCCTCTGTTGAGGAAGCTTTTCGTGGAAGATTCACTGGATACGACGTCGTCGAGCTCGTCGGAGCCGGCGGGACCGTACTGCAAATGGAGAGGTGGAAGAACCGTTGAGGAAACCTCACCGGACACGTGTAAGAAGAGCAACTCCACAGGGTTCTCCAAGCTTTGGAGGTTCAGAGATTTGATGCTTCGAAGTAACAGCGACGGCAAAGACGCGTTCGTCTTCTTAAGCCATCCTCCTCCTTCGTCGGTAAAAACTGAGAAGAAAAATGAAAAAGAAGAGAAGAATGCGAAGGTGAAAGTAAGCGGAGAGAACCATAAGGTGAAGAAAGAGAAGAGTGGCAAAACGGCGTCACTGTCAGCTCACGAAAAGCTTTACGTTAAAAACAGAGCCATGAGGGAAGGGGATAAACGGCGGTCATATTTGCCGTATAGGCAGGTCGGGTTTTTTACTAACGTCAATGGGCTGAGCAGAAATGTTCATCCATTTTAGGTTTCTACTTAATTAAATTAAAATTATTTTTTAATTTAAATCATTTTATCTGTCTTTGTAAATCTTGGGAGTACAGTATTTGATGTTATGTAAAATTTATTGGAGCAGTCCAACAATTAAAAAATGATTGGGCTATGAGAATTTATTATCCATTTTTTTATTTGCACCATTAAAAATAATTTTTTATAATTTTTATGAGACTAATTACTTACTGAAATCCGTGTGATCATGTTTATCTCATAATCAAAGAGATTAATAACATCTTAATCATATTTATTAAAAGTTAATTATTTATATACTATTATAAAAGATGATTGAATTAGTGTCACGAGTTAAGTAAACCAACTCAGTTGATGATTAAATAAAATTAAAATTTAATAAAGATAATTACATTTTTTTAATATTTTATATAATATTTTTAATAAAAAAAGTTATCTATTCACTTTTAAAAAATTAATTTTGTAAAAATCTATCCACTTAAAAAATACCAAAGTTTATCCAATTTTTTTAAAAAAATTACCCACTTAAAAAGATTATCCATTTTTTATTTAAATTTTTATATTTTCACTCACAGAGTGAGTGTCTGGAATTCTAGTATTAATAATTAAACAATAATAAATCCCTATTTTGTATCAAAAATGTGTTTCACTCAAAATAGTCAATAACGTATCGATGGATGTATCGTTTTTCTCTTAATACTGTACGTATAGGTATCGGTGTATTTCGGTGTATCGTTTCAAGTTTACTATTATTTTTCAAATATTTTTTCATATATATATAATATATTTATAAAGCTCGTTTTTAAATTTTTTAATAAAATATATATTATATACATGTACAAATATATCTCAATTACATACATATATATATATATATGTTTATATGTAAATATGTAAATATAAAACTTTAAAATTTTAAATATTTAATATCTAAAATTTTTAATCATAAATAAATAAAATAAAATTTAATAAATTATTATTAATTAGATTCAATAACCTAATTTAATAAATAAAATTAATAAAATTATGAAAAAGTAAAAATTATTATGACTAAAAAGTATTAAGAATTGGTGAAAAAAAATCAAGTGAATTTTTTTTTTAATTTAAAAATAAAATCTTGTAACAATCGGTACGGATCGGTACGTACCGATACGGATCGATACGTATTGGTACAGGTCGGTACAGACTGATACATGCCAGTATCAATCGGTATGGGATCTATATCTATATCAAAATCGAAATGATATGATGTTAGTATCATTTCATTTTTTTTCAAAATCGGTACATATCAATCGATACGATATCGACTACCATAGTTTTAATTTTTTTTTCTAATCTCAAGCAACATAAATAAAGATGCTAAACTATTTTTTATTTTATTTTATCCCTTTATATTATGATGCTAATTTTCCTTTTAAAAAATAGAATGTTAAAAGTTACACACTTTTAAAGATTTTCCAAATGATGGCACAAATGAACAAAAATAAAGTTGATTTGCCAGCAAATGTTTTTTTTTTCTTCCAAAGAATAAGACAAAGTTGATTGCAGTAGATAGGGTTTTAGTACATTTATTTGGAAGCATTGTCCTCTCAAAGCCTAAATTTTTATAACCTTCAAATTTGAAAACACAGCTCAAGCTCCTAACAATTTTAGTATGCTTTATTGCCATTCAATAAACCAGTGTTAAAAAAAATTGAATTAACCAATCGAATCGAAAATCAATAATCTGTTCGATTCAATACATATTATAGAATTGAAAATTCTTCGAACCGTTAAAAAAAAAAAAAAAAAAAACCTGAAAGTACTAGTTTTAAACTTATTTTTAATTTTTTTTATTGCATGTGATAAGATTTGAACCTTTAACTCCTTGAAACTATATTAAAGATTATATCATTTAGTCAAATACATATTTTTATTAAATATTTACTATATTTAATACTTATTTAATATTAAAATTATGTATTTAACATTTAATTTTTTTTTTAAATGCAATCGACCGGTTCAACCGATCGAACCGATTGAACCAATAATAGAAGATCTCACTGATTTAATCTCCGGTTTGATTTTTTAAACATGCAATAAACTAGATTTTTTTTATAAGAAATATAGTTCAATCTTTAGGCTTTGAAGGCACATTGTACCAATATCTCGAAGTCTCCATGACAATCTTAGGAGCATAAATATTTAATCTTCCTTGAACAAAACAAAGTACTATAACCAAGTCATAACAAAGTTTTCATCCCCAAACCCAAACGTGGTGAAGCAGTATTTCATGCACACATTGAGAAATTTCCAGGGAATCTTGGAATTTCGAAAGCTACATGCTTGGATTTCACAGCATATTCTTTTTCAGCTCAAGACACGCTTTGCCTCTTTCACAAGATGAACAAACGTGTAAAGAAATTTCAGAGAAAAAAAAAACCCTTTGATACTCGCAAAAGAGCTGTATGGATTTGACAGCTCACAGCTCCTTTTTTTTTTGGTTCACAGAAAAGTGGGGTTCACTGCTTTCTGTTTAACTCCGTGCAAAAGCTTTAGTTTATTTAACACCGGCCAATTTCACAAAGGGACCAACCATGAACCATCTTTTACCAGACCTTTTTAACAGTTGGCCCAGGCAGTGGACCACAGATGGGTTCCTGGAAACTCCTCCCAGTCCCACATGAACCCTTCATCGGTTTTCAACTGTACTCACAGTTTTATTTATAAGCAAATTTGTTTGGGTCTGGGTCAGAATTTTCCATGGGAATCTTAAATCACATTAGGATTATAGTAATAGTTTTCACCATCCAATCCATGTCCTAGACCTAGAGCAATGGTGTTTGCAGGCTTTTGATATGAATTATTAGGGCTAATTTAATATTATTGTTGGAAAAAAATTAAGTTTGAAAAAATGAGATAATATGATTTACAATTTTTTAAATGTTTGACATACTGTAAAAAATTAAAATGTCAAAAAAAATATTTAAAATAATAAAAATTTAAAGATATGAAAATAATAAATTCGTTTTATTCAAAAGTCAACTTTCAAATCACAAAAGCTCTATTTTCTTTATTTTTTTAGTTTGGGTTGTCAAATTATGATTTTAACTGCAAAAGTTAAATTTTTTACCCATTTAACATTACGTTTATGGTGAAACATAACTTTTAACCTCAAAAACTGTGACAACAATAATCCTAAACGAGTCTTAAAGATTCCATAAAAAAGAAAAATAAAGGTCACAGAATAAGTTCTCGTTGGCATCTATATTTAATGGAATCAGAACTTTAGAAATTCATCTATATATATATTCAAAAGCAAGTGACCGACACTATAGTACAGAGTATCTTCAATGTATGAAATAAGATGATCCTTGACAGAAACAAGAACAGCTGGGCCCTTGGAACTACACTTTAATTCAAACAATTGTGTGTACATTATTTGATGTCGGAATTTCAGCCAGAGTTTGGTGTAAACAATGAAATAAGGCGGAGTTTAGGCAAAACAATAGTCATCTAACAAAGCATACTGATCTGCATAGTAACACTATAGTTGGGGATCATATTCACTCATCCTGAAAATATTGAACACGACACAAAAAAAAAATAACACAGATACGACACGAATACAAAAATATGTCAAAATCTATATAACACAAATTATTAACATATCATAATTTATATAAAATATATAATACTTTAAATACGATTATAATACGTAAAAATAATACGAATATAACATTAATACACAGATTACCATATCTAATATTCACAAAAGTGCCAATGATGCATTCCCTATTTCATGCATGCAATGGGCCAATCGCAGATGGTGTCCTCTAAAAGTGGAAAGGCCGGGCAAGGAAAGGGAACCAAGAATGAGGAAGTAGGTTTCCTTTGGATTAGGGGTGAGCAAAATTCGATTCGATTCGAAAAAATCGATTAAAATTTTAAATTTTGGTTTAAATAGTTCGAATTATTCGAGTTTTTCGAGTTTTCGGATCGACTCGAATAAGTAAGTCGAGTTGTACGATTTAACTCGAATTTAGATTTCACAGTTCGAGTTATCCGAAAATCCGAATAGTAAAATCCAAAACGACGTCGTTTTGAACTAGGTTTAATTTTCTTGGGTAAATTTGAAAAACATGCTGTTAATAACCAAATTATTGTTAAATAATATAATGAGTAAAAATTATTTGAAAAAGAGAAATAAAAAATTATTAAGAAAGAAATTATAAAGACAAAATTACCCTTGATAAAAAAAACCTTCTCCTTCCTTTTTCTCTTATTTTTTATTTATTTTTTAATTAAAAAATAAAATTTTCTGAAAATAATTTTTTTAATTTTAAAAAATATTTTTTAAAAAATATTTATTTATTTTTTAATTAATTTTTTTAAAAAAAATAACATTTTTTTTTCTAAAATTATTTTTTAAAATTTTAAAAAAAATAAATATTTAAATATTTTATTTTTTAAATTTATTTTTAATTAAAATTTTTAAAAAATAATATTTTCTTAATGGAAGAGAAAGGAAAAATAGTTTTTTTCATTAAGGGTAATTTTGTCTTTACAATATCCTTTATAATAATTTCTAATTGTTCATTTCTCTTTTTTCAAATAATTTTTATCCATTATACCATTTAACAATAATTTGGTTATTAACAGCATGTTTTTCAAATTTACCCAATTTTCTTCTTCTCTCTTCTTTGCTGCTGTGTCCCCCCTCTGTTTCCCTCCTTTTTTCTCTTTCTCTTCGGTCTCTATCTCTCTTTTACGAGTAATGTGGTCCAAAATCATTGAAATTAATAATAATTAAAATGAATTTGGTAAATAAATTTTTTTCAATTATTTTTAATTTATAAAGAAAAGTAATATTTATATATAGTATTATATTAGTTATAAGATGTATTCACGTATCCGTATCTAATTTTTGAATTTTTTTAGTTGAGTAAGCAATTTAAATTTCACCATAAGCCTTGAACTTTTGACATTTGCTTACATTTTCATTGATTTTGATTTAGAGAATTGAACAATTTCATTTATCCAAAATTTAGTTTTATCAAGCTTAAATATAATTGAAAATTTATAAGATTTGTTTTATCATGCTTAAATATAATTGAAAATTTATTTTAACTCGAATAAATTTATTTGACTCGACTCGACTCGAATTTCTTTTCACTCGACTCGATTTGCTAAATTTTCAAATTCAGTTCGGTTGACAAAATAGGACTCGTAAACTCGACTAACTCGAATTTTTTTCACTCGATTCGATCGAACGCTCACCCCTACTTTGGACAAGGGCGGAGCCAAGTAATTTTTCAGTAAGGGGATCAAAATAACACAAACAGAAACCAAAGATGACAATCAAAATAAGTAAAATTTACTACTTTTATTCCAAAACTGAGAAAGTTCGATCAATTACCAATAACCAATGGCTAATGTATAATATAACATGATAATAGCCAAACCTATCTCCAAAAAGGTTCAACCTGTTCTCTTCTAACAATTCACATACTTTATCACAATACTTAATTTTGATATCTCCAACTAAACTCAAACAAAGTATTAAAAATTGTTCCTTTAAATACAGATGGATAACAAAAATAGATAATACATAAAAGAAAAAAGAAAGAAAGATGTGAATGTGAATGTGAAAAAGAAAAAGAAAAGACAAATGTTTTGGCAAGTAAAGATAAAGTTGATCATACCAGAATCACATAATACAAGTTCTCTATCATAATTGATCATGTCAATTGTAAAAGTGATTTTAGGTTATAAGAAAAGAAGTTTTATATAGTATATAATTCTTATCTCTTACAGGCGACTTCTAAAATATTTGGCGGTCAAGGAAGAGGTCACGGCCCTCTCAATCTATGTTACTCGAACTCGGGTGTGAGTGTCGGATACGGGTATGTGTCCGACACATGTATGTTTAAATTTTTCTAAGTTTTTTCATATAGGGTCCTTGGACGATCATATCCCCATACCCATGTCCAAATATGCGTCGGCCACGGGTACTTCAAGAAAAATGAAGAGTCCGAGCAACATAGCTCCCAATCCCATTGCAGCATCTGGAAGACTTTGATATTAGTGTAAAATAACTAATTCTAAACAAAATGAAATGCATCCATAACAAATGAAAATGTAATTTATTAAACACATTATAGGTGCATCCTCAATTCCTCATCATTATTACAGCTATACATACAGTAATATGCACACTTATTTAAAGAAACACTGTTTATAATCAGCCTTCTTCTATCAGCCTAATTCTGTTATGTGGCATGTAGGTTGCACCCATTTAATAATGGACATTAACATATTTCAGCGCAGGTCAAAGATCTCAAACCTTAGATTTGAATTTTTGTAGACATGAGTGCAGTGTTCATAAATGGGGCTGCCATTTACTGTTTCTTTGTGAGAATGAAATTGAGATCCTTTCTCTTGGCATTCTTTCAGTACGCTCATTCCACTGGGATCAGATACCCGGAATATCCCATAACTCCTGGGAAAAATTCAATAACGAAAGCTCAATGCAATTAACTTGATCATGATTTAACACATTCAGAAAACTTTATGCTGATATTTTTTTTATTGATTTGTACACAGAGCAGTCAGTTCTCATGCTTTTTCACTTAAATAATGAGTATACTAGTTTTTCATGCAAAGGTTTCACTATTAGAGCTTGCCTGTTGAGGCAGTCTCACCTAGCATGTGGTTCTAAATTTAATATTTTGCCAGCTAAAACATATATAATTTCATTTGTTTGAGAGTGTAACTTGAGAGCTACAAAATAAGGCTACACTGCAATTTTAGATGAACTAAGATGAAGCACAGTCAACATTGATCACAGACCTTTCTGCTTATACCAGCTAGATTCATAGTTTAAATTTTACAGAATGCAAAGAAAAGCGAATTTTTGATAGATTTGTGAGAAGTAGCCCAAAAACAATATTTGTAACAAAAGGTGGGTATAAGTCCATCTTTATATCAAAGGCACATCAGTGTTACATATAAAGGCAGTCAGCAGATGATGCAGGAATATTAGGCCATCTGAACAAAATAAGGAAATAAAGAAAACGAAAACAGTAGTTGAGGGCACTGGTAGGAAGTGATATTGATACGTTATAGAAGCAAAAGGGAAGTCATGTATATTGGAGGCCAAGAAATACATAGTTGACCAGCATAATGGAAAACCAAAATATAGCACTATATATAAAGAAAGTGGATGAAAGATAAACCAAAATATGCAGATGAAGGCATTATCAATATTATCTGTGACATAATCCAAGTTGACAACAATTGAATCATGGTGTATGAGGGGCAGACCTTGAGTTATCGGTAGGAGCCACAACAATGGCAAAAGCCTCGGGCACCATTACCTGAAAATAATTTAAGGAGAAAGGTCATACTGTGGCAATAATCTTAATAGCCAACAAGAGAAGCAACTACCATTACAGCTGCATTTTACATGTAACTTCCATTTATAAATTATTATTTTTGTTTCCTAAAAGATTTCTATTCGAAATATCAGATTATGATACATAGGTTAAAACATGTGATATAAGACAGTTATCCAGAGAGGAATAAACAGATTAGAGTCTAGGATGATCTAGACCCAATCTTTGAGCAATAAATTGGGGTGCATAAACGATTAACTTAATTACCTGATATGAGTATTGAGTATGGAGATCTATTGATGACATGAAACAACTCTGAGAAGGGTGTGTCTGAAAGTAAATAAGAAACGTACTACCGAGGTCAGTTTGAGAGCATAGTGGTACTTGCATCTGGAGATTTTACCTATTTCTTGTAAAATCTACAGAGCAAAGAAACAGAAATCTAAAAGAAACTAATGAAAGAAAGGACTGAACATACATGTATCCATCCCACTGGAAAAAGGGACCGTTCATTTTGTATGGCAAAAAATTCCTCCTCGTTTATAGCCTGACACTTTGTTCATTATTGAGAAGTTAACATCGGAAAGCACTAAGTGTAAATATTAAAGTGAATCAAGGTGTGAAAAGCCCTACACACTTACAGAATTTGAAGTTGATTCCTGTTTAGGTATTATCAGAGTGGTTACATAGAATGTTCCCTTTTCCTGTTTCATTAAGGTAAAGGAAGTAGTATTGGCAACTTTAATAATGGCATACTGATTTTAACAGCAGATAAGTGTTTAGCCAAAAAAAAATAAAGGCAGACTAGCTCACTCAAATACAAATAAAAAACTCAAGTATGATAAGAATGAAAAAGACCAGTTACAGTATTTAAAACATTAGAAGACATTAGTTCGAATGCAGGAAAATCACTTCACCTAAATGATACTATTGAAGGGATTCCCTAGTAAGCCTCATCAGTGGAAAGTTTTCAAGATTGGGCTTAAGTTGGTTATAGGCTGATAGTAATTTTTGTCAGAATATGCAAACCTAGGTCCATGCTAGATTTCACTAAGTTTTAAACAGAACAGAATACAAGGCTATATCTAATTCCCAAAGCTCTGAGCTAGCATAACAGCAGGCAAAAAAAACAGCTAAAGTGACATGCCCACCTAACAAAATTTTCATAGTACCATTTACAATGTTATGCTTCTACCAACTACCATTTTTTTCATGAAATAGGTGTAGACAAATTTATTTTATAAAGACCAGGCGACAATGAAAATAAAGCAGCATTTGTTCGAGCATGAACCTTACAAGAAAAGAACCAATTATGCCAATATACAGGGCAGCCTATGATGCTATATATATCAACAACACAAAACACTATGAATGTTAAAGAAAGAAGTTATGAAACTTACAAGAAAAGCACCAAGAACACCACAAGTTTCCAGATCCTTCTTTGTGTTTTCCTTGGCTAGTTCAAGAAAATTCTCCATTAATTGAGTCGACTGAGAAAAACAAAAACGAAATGAAAGGAAAAAAAAAAATGAGAAATTTTTAGGCAACCTTAAAGATACAGAATAAGACTGGCAATTATATACATTTTTTTGTGGTGGGGGGGGGAGCAGTGGAGTAGGAAAAACCTTAAAAGGGGGTTATATAGGAAAGACAGCAAAACTGTATAATTTAAGGGTTATTACTATATGAACATTCTGCAGCACCCTAGAAGCCTCTGATTCACTGTATGACTGCTGGTCTGAATCAATTACACGTGAAACATGTGAAGTTTGAGATGCATTCTCAGTGAAAGAGAGTATAGTAGAAGGAGAAGATTGAGTAACAGCATGAACTTTGAAGAGCTTGCATGCTGTGGTTGTCTGATCTGGAATTGAACAAGGAGATTCATGTCCTGAGCAACTACTCACAAAATCCACTTCATTACAAGATGCCAATCCAACTCTTTCCTTAATGACAATCCTCAAGCTGTAATCAAGCCAAACAAATTATAAATTTGATATTGTTCATTAAAGAAAAATGTTTTGGAATTAAGAAGGTAACTTTGAAAGCATACCAGATTTAAGGAAGTTCATAAAAATTATACCTATGACATTCTGTTTGAGCTATGCCACAGCTTCTCTCCTGTTATAGTAAAGTCCACAAAAAAAATCACCCTTTTACATTTTAACTACAATTTGAGATAAAGAACAATTCCTTCTGATAATTCTAGACTTGTTAGTCTCTAGCTTCCGTACCAATTATGAAGTACAAATAATTGATTAGACTGCTTACACTATTGATGAAGTAAGCTTGGGAAGTTTTTTTTTCTCTAAAAGGAAAGTCATCCCATTTGCAAAGCATTTCAAAATTCAAACTGCAAAAATCCCAGTGATAAAATAATGTTTAATCATTCTTTTGTTCCAATTGGGTAGATAAATTACTGTGTACCATACTCAAGTAATTAAAGTTCATTAGGTTGTTGAGAGTTGAGACTTTCCAGAAGAAAGGCAGATAATGCAAATAACATTGTAACATAATAATATGTCTATAAACTTTTACATAACTTTATTAATAGTCTTCAGACACTTCTGCCAGTTATAAGCATTATTCAGTCACTATTATTATTCCTTGCCAAATTATATTTTTAAAACTCAAGCAGCATGGCCGTCTGATAATACAAGCGGCATTCATCAAAAGCTACCGCACAGGACTTTGTAGAGTTTTACCTTCTTCTCACCTACATTTAAAGGGGCATAAATTTTTTGAGAGCTTGAATCTTGGACGACTAGTGGTTTCAAAATTTCTCTTCCATCAACAAACTGGTACATCTGAAAGAATAAAATCAATAATATTAACTTTTACATTCCTGATTATTAACATCATTTTGTCCAATATTCAGAGTTCTAAATAGAACCAGTAGTTTGCTGAACACAATTTAATGAGAAAGACAACCTAAACCACCATTTCTAATTTTCCATACCAAGCAAAAGAACCAAAATTGTGGGTTTCATATACTGTTTAGATCTTAAAATTTTCTCCTTTTGCCTAGAAATATCATTTCCTAGCACATTTCTGAAACTCCAAATCTCTCCTTTCCTATCTTAAAACAAGTAACAGCATTAGAAGTTAGAACACCAAGCCTCATGTAAGATTCTTTACCATGCTGCAGTGATGACATTTGCTTGTAAAATGGGTCGAAAAACACTACATCGATGTTATACAACATCGAGGAATAAGCAAATAAATCATCAATTAATAAATTCATTTAGTTGTTTGTTTTGCAACATGCCTTTGGGTTTTAGAAACAAAAATAAGAAAAGCGAGTTCAGTTAGGAAAGCAAAAACAAAAAAATTAACTATAAAAAGCAGTAAATGCAGATTGCAGAGCCATTATAATTTAACCTTTTAATATTTGTTTTTACATTAATATTATATAGCAAAACTCTAAGGAAGTAAAAACAAAAACAAAAAAAATAATCTGAAAAGCAAAAGGCAAGTAGCTAAAGAACAACAGAAAGTTTCTCCTTTCATTGTTAATTAATTCCACCAAAGAAAATTAAACCATCCACTTTGAAAATGGCAACCTTTTTTATTTTTACTTTTTTGAAGAGATAAAAGGTAAATTGAAACAGCAATACAGTCACCATCAACCAAAAAAAGAAAGAAAAAGAAAAAGTTAAGAACTCAAGCGACAATTAAGAATCTAAAAAATTAAGAACTACACCAATAAATAATTCGATTACCGGTTTTAAAGAAGACGAATTAAGATAACATAGATAATCCAGTGATTTCAATCTGATTCAAGAGAAGCTGATGCAGACAAATTTATAAGAGAAAAACCATAACTTTCAAAAGAAAAAAAAAGGTTAGAAAATTTTGTACCTGCGAAAATCTGTTGTTTGTCAGCTGAGAAAATCTCTCGTCTGTCATCTAACATGCTTTTTTAGCCTTTTCATCAAACGAGAAATTTTAAAAAAATAAAATCTAGGTTTAACTTTTAAGAATGTTAGGCACACTGTTCCATGTCCTTGAACCTGAATGTTAGCTTTTTAATTTTTGTTTCTTTTTCAACTTTTAATATTATTTATTTATTTTTTTTTTTGGATAAGTTATTATTAACGTCTATGCCATGTGACTTTCGGTTTAGCAAATGAATTCCGGGTTGGCGGCTCATGCGACCCGAGACCGGGCTCATTGCTCAACATTGGGCTAGGCTTAGTGCTTCATTTTGTGTTGAACTGCTGAGAGATCAACAAAAGCTAATATGCATTGCCTACTACACTTTGAATTCCCAAAAATTATACTACATACATATCATCAAATAGTATTTTTTCACAGATTTGCATATGTTGTTTAAATCGACTTTTTTTTTTTTTTCATGAACATTGCATCCACACAGCATAGAAACATCTTTTACAACCATTTTCGTAGATTTTGTTCTTAGAGCTCAAACCAAATATGAGATGACCATATAACTAAGTATATAGTGTTCTTATGCATATCTTCGGAATCATGGATTTTGATCTTCTCATATGGTAGCAGATGCTTCGAGAGTCGAGTCGAGAGGAGACCCCAACTATTTATGGCACTGGAAATCGAGATACCTAAGACTGCTGAACCAGCTATTTGTCGGTCCTCATTCCATTTCCATTTCCAGCTTCTACTCCTCTTATGTTGGTATTATTACGTTTCCACCATGGCTGTCCATTCTCTCCATTTAGCTGAGAAAACCCTTTGTCCTGTGTGTAACCCAGGTTATTCTGGGGTCGACCAATCTCCCAAGGCTGTTCAAAACACAAACTCTAACTAAAAGAGGGAGAAAGGAAAAACTAATGGAAAGGACTAAACTATAGAACTAAAAAAACAAGAATTTCAAATCAGTGGTTATGTATTATATATTAAGGAAGACTTTTTATCCAGGTTCACTTGCAGTTGTTTTAATTCCCCAGGTACGTTTGTGCAGGAAAAACAATTCACACTGCATTTGAAAAGAGCACTAAGAAAGGTAAAAGGTAATATGTCAACTTTTCTTCAGAATGGCTTACCTTAATTCTTGGAGTTATATGAGAGCTTGGTAGTGGTTGATCAGGATTTGGAGGTGAATCATCAATATCCTGAATTCAAAATCAGAAATTTAACATTGAAATCAAATCTATGAATCGCATTTCTTTTATCTGGAAACCATGGGTGGGGGGAGTTGGTATGTTAGTGCTTACCTTTATTCCAGGAGGTTTCTCCCCTCTTTGAATCGTAGCCAACATCTGCAAAATTTACAGATTTTAGTCCTAGGAGACATGAGAAAGCTGAAAGGAACTGTGTTGTTATTACTTTGCAGGCTCAACATGAGACATGTGTCGGTCAATTCCACGGGCTATTCATGGACTCACTCTTCAAAGAAAGCATTCAACACGCTATAGAAATCATATTTACTCAACCTTTTCTGGTCTATAAAATCTCAGAATGGACACAAAAGTGAACTGGCTTTGGTGTTGGATTGTTTCACCTATCTAATTAATACTAATGGAAGGAAATTTGATTATCAACGGGCTAGGGTGACATTTGACAATGTCGAAAAAAGGAATGTTATGAGTTTAGCCCTGACGAGCCACCCGCAAATTAGAAAGAAAAAAAAAAAGAAGGAAAAATTACCTCCATATAGGACTTTGGGTGCTGGCCAGCAGAGGGTCTCAGAGGTGCAGAAGAAGGCCTAACTGTAGCAATTCCAATCATCAGAGCAAACAAACAGGCGAATGCAAAATATTAAGCCCAAATGCAGGAATAGATAGAAAGAGAAAACATAACACTAAGAAGAGCTCTGAAAGGCACCTGAACTATCAAAATTTGATATACCACTTGTTCTAAATTTCTGAATGGAAAAGGAAGAAACAAAGTCATTGGAACTGGGATGTTCAAGTTATACCTAAGTGAAATGTGACAACATTAGGGATTTCAAGCAGTAAT
This sequence comes from Fremontodendron californicum, assembly GCA_030761205.1. NCBI lineage: Eukaryota > Viridiplantae > Streptophyta > Magnoliopsida > Malvales > Malvaceae > Fremontodendron > Fremontodendron californicum. The sequence continues at coordinate 7,850,890 of JAULJL010000007.1, read as the reverse complement.
CAAATATAAGCCTATTTAATTTACCATTGGACCGGGAAAGTTTCCAGGGTCATCTCTGTGTACAATAGAGGTCTTTGACAGATTGCTATCAAGTCCTGCTTATTTCAAAGAAGCAAAAGGAATTCAAGACAAATTCAAAACATTGTTACACACCCAAGACAAGAAGACAGCTGAAACATTTAATATAAACAATTGTCAACATTAGTGATAAAAGTAGAAATTAACCTAGTAATGAAATACTAGAGGCAATTTTCTAAGTTCCAACAAGGCAATTTTTTTCTTTACTTGTAAAGTTTCAAGTACATTGAATTTCAAGTGGCATAACACATGTTTTTGTTTCATCCTGTCGTGTTAAACAATCGGTATTAACATACTACACTAACAAAAAATTGCCGGAACAGGCGGCAATGCATTCTTAAATCCTAAAGATGAAATGCAAGTAATCAATAAGATTTCCAACAGCTCAGTTGTCAGAAGAGAGGATTTTCGGAAAAAGAAAAAAAAGGCAGACTTACTATTTATTGGAGTCGTTAACAAATCTGATGAGAACCAAGCTGGTATTGGACTTCAAGATCTATTGCATGTTCCTATTGGGCCTATTACAAGGTCAAGATCCAAGAAGCTCAAGGAAGTTATGCAAGGATTGATAAAAAGGACTTGGGAAGAATCTACAAGTCTTTTAAGCAATGTCAATCCATTCAAGTTGGGCTGCTTGAATGAGGAAGACCAAGAATTGGTCCATGTGATCCAAGCTTCACATGATGGGCCATAGAGGAATTCAAGGGGGCGGCAATCTTAATGAATTAGTGGGCATGTTTTTAGTTCATTATCTAATATGAAGTGAAGACCAATTCATTAATGTGGTGGCACCTAAATTAGAAGCTTTAGTTGGGTCTTTTAATTGCTTAGGCTTTTGGGTCTGCTTTATGTATTATGCCCATTAGGCTTGTGGGGTCTATCTTCATTAAACTTGTTGGACATCTTTTTAATTATTTAAGTTTGGGCTTGAGCATGTTCAGCATATTTTACATATTATTACTTAGTACATTAGGGTTATTGACAGAACTTAGGAACTTATCAAAGAATTCTTTCTTTGTGGCGTTCAACCTATCAAACTTAGGTTCTTGAAACGAGAGTTCTTAGGGTCTAGCTTACATGTTTAATCTAGGTTCTTTGAAACAGGCTTTCTAAGGGTTTAAGTTTTCTTTGCCTGAATCTTGGCTTTTCTGGGTTAGGTATTTCAATTTGTTAGTGGGTTCAAAGGTTAACCCCTAGGGTTCACATCAGTTGGTATCAGAGCTTAGGCTTCCAATCAGGTTTTTATAATTATCGCTTTGATTTGTAATTTGTTACTTCTTTTGGGGTTTCAGATACTATCACAGCAAAATCAATAACAAGATTTTGGGGTTTTAGGCATTCTTGTCTTAGGGTTATAGCTTTAGGCATTCTTGCCCTGGGTTATAGTTTTTAGGCAGTCTTGCTCTGGGGTTTCGTTTCTTGTAATTGAATCAAATCAAACTAACAAGATTTTGGGGTTTCAACATTTTTGTCTTGGGGTTATAGCTTTAGGCATTTTTCCTAGGGTTATAGTTTTTAGGCAGTCTAAGTTTGGGATTTCAGTCTTGAAAAATGGTTTAAATCAAGATTTCGTTTCTTGAATTCTTGATCAATTAAAATTTCTTTTTTTTTGATTCTTGATCCGAATCTTAAAAAAAAAAAAAAAAAGTTCATCCGAGATTTCAAGAAAATCAAGAAGTCTCGTTCTTCAAAAAAAAAAGAGAAAGAAAAGTGTTCGAATACAAGAAAAAGAAAGAAAGATTCGAAAAAGATCAATGAAAGTAGGAAAGATTTGAATTCTTGGTCATCTTGTTCTTGATTTTTACTTGTTTTACCTTCTTACTAATTGTTTTTTGTTTCTTGAGTCTTTTGCTAGGTAAAATTAAGCAAGTGGAGTTCTTGAAGAGTTCTTCTAGTTCCTAAAGAACCTGAAAGAGGAAATAGAGTGGTAAAAGGCAAGAGTAAGTAAGTTTATTAAAGAAAAAGCCTAAAAGAGTGCAAACAAGAGTTGGAGTGATATCTTAATTGAGTGTAAACACTAAGGGAGTGTGTGAGTTTATTTTTATCACTAACATTTTGTTTTGCAGCAACTTCAAATGTCTCACCATACTGAATCATCACACAAGGGGGATGAAAATTCATCCTTCACATGGAGAGCTATGCAACAACAGTTTGAGAGGATGAATTTTGCGATGGCACAGATGTCAGACAAGATAGAGAGCCAATCGGCAGCCATTCAAAACCTACAAGGTGGGCGATTTAGAGGGGCTAGGCGAGAGCCTAGTGTTGTTGATGAACATGATATAGAGGAGGCAGATGATGAGGAAGTTGATATGGGTAGACCTAGAGGAGTTAGGCATGGAGGAAGGCCTAGGAGAAACACTAGGGATCATGATTGGGAAAATAGAGAAGATAGGAACCTTGGGAATATTAAAATGAAAATTCCACCATTCCAAGGTAGAACTGATCCTGAGGTGTATTTGGAGTGGGAGAAGAAGATAGAGTTGATCTTTGGTTGTCACAACTATTCGGAAGAGAAAAAGGTGAAGTTGGCAGTCATTGAATTTACTGACTATGCCATAGTTTGGTGGGATCAACTAGTAACCAGTAGGAGGAGAAATCATGACAGACCTATAGAGACATGGAGGGAATTGAAAGCTCTCATGAAAAGGAGGTTTGTACCTAGCCACTATTATAGGGACCTTTACCAAAAACTTCAAAACCTTACCCAAGGGCTTAGGAGTGTAGAGGATTACTATAACGAGATGGAGGTGGCTATGATTAGAGCCAATGTAGAGGAGGATCGGGAAGCCACCATGGCTAGATTTTTGAGTGGCTTACATAGAGACATAGCTAATGTTGTGGAGTTGCAGCACATGGCTATGAAGATGGAGAGGCAATTGAAAAGAAAGGGGGCAGCAAGGTATTCTTCGGTTTCTAGCACTCCTTGGAAACCAAAGTGGGACAAAGACCGGGCTATTGTCAAGGGCAAAATCGAACCACCAAAGGGGAAAGAAGAAAGCACTAGCAAAGACAAACCCAAGGTATTTCAAAATTCCAATTCTTCAAGGAATAGAGATATTAAATGCTTTAAATGTTTGGGTTCAGGCCATATTGCATCTCAATGTCCAAACAAAAGGGCGATGATCATGCATGTTAATGGTGAAGTCGTGACCGAAAGTGAGGATGATTGTGATGACATGCCAGAATTGGAAGATGCTAGTGATTGTGTTGGTGATGATGCTGACTTGGACTATCCTGTGGAAGGTAAATCTCTTGTTGCTAGGCGTGCTTTGAATGCACAAATTAAAATAGATGATGTAGAGGAACAAAGAGAAAACATTTTTCATACTAGATGTTTTGTGAACAATAAAGTATGTTGTATGATAATTGATTGGGGGAGTTGCACCAATGTAGCTAGTACTACCTTAGTAGAAAAGTTGGGTTTACCTATGCTTAAACATCCTAAGCCTTACAGATTGCAATGGTTGAATGATTGTGGGGAGGTTAAGGTGAATAGACAAGTAAGGGTAGCTTTTACTATTGGGAGGTATAGTGATGAGGTGCTTTGTGATGTAGTGCCTATGCATGCTGGCCATCTATTGTTGGGGAGGCCATGGCAGTATGATAGGAGGGTAACGCATGATGGGTTTAGGAATAGATACAGCTTTGTAAAAGATGGCAAAACCATCAACCTTGTTCCTTTAACACCAAAGCAGGTCCATGAAGACCAAATGAAATTGAAATCTGTTTTTGAGAAAAAAGAATTGAGTGTGGCCGAATCTAATGAGGAAAAAAAGAGAGAACAAAAAAAAAAGAGATTGGCCGAAAAATGGGAGAAAAAAGAAAGTGACAAAAACAGAGAAGTGGCTGAAAAAAATAAAGTGATGCCACAAGAAAGAAAAGCAAAAACAAAGATGAGTTTTTATGCAAAAGAGAGTGAGGTTAAGAAGGCTTTTTTAGAAGATCAGCCCATGATCTTCCTTGTTTATAAAGAATCATATCTTAATCTTGATGAATCTAACCAAGCTCTTCCTAGTGTTGCTATTTCTTTGTTACAGGAATTTGAAGAGTTATTCCCGGACGAGATGCCAAGTGGGTTGCCTTCCATAAGAGGCATTGAGCATCAGATTGATTTTGTACCCGGAGCAGTCATTCCAAACCGACCAGCTTATAGAAGTAATCCGGAGGAGACAAAGGAACTTCAAAGGCAAGTTGAAGACTTGATGAGTAAAGGGTACATAAGAGAAAGCATGAGTCCATGTGATGTTCCAATTCTTCTAGTGCCAAAGAAGGATGGGTCTTGGAGGATGTGTGTTGATTGTAGAGCAGTCAACAATATCACGGTAAAGTATCGTCATCCCATTCCTAGATTAGATGATATGCTAGATGAATTGTATGGATCTTGTGTTTTTAGTAAGGTAGATCTTAAAAGTGGTTACCATCAGATTAGGATGAAAGAAGGTGATGAATGGAAAACAGCTTTTAAGACTAAATATGGGTTGTATGAATGGTTAGTCATGCCATTTGGACTTACTAATGCACCTAGTACTTTTATGAGACTAATGAATCATGTTTTGAGAGAGTTTCTAGGTAAATTTGTAGTAGTCTACTTTGATGACATTTTAGTGTACAACAAAAGCTTAGATGAGCATGTTGAACATTTGCGATTTGTGTTTAATGTGTTGAAAACTGAAAAGTTGTATGCTAATTTTAAGAAGTGTACCTTTTGCATGGATAGAGTTATATTTCTTGGATATGTTGTTAGCTCAAAAGGTATTGAGATGGATGAAGAAAAAGTCAAGGCCATAAAGGACTGGCCAACGCCTAAAGGGGTAAGTGAGGTAAGAAGCTTTCATGGTTTAGCTAGTTTTTATAAGCGTTTTGTTAAAGACTTTAGCACTATTGCTGCACCACTTACTGAAGTTATTAAAAAGAATATTGGTTTTCATTGGGGCAATGAACAAGAGAAAGCATTTGTTAATCTTAAAGATAGGTTATGTTCAGCACCTGTTTTAACATTACCTAACTTTGACACAGCTTTTGAGATTGAATGTGATGCCTCAGGAATAGGAATTGGAGCTGTTTTAATGCAGGAAAAGCGTCCAATCGCATTCTTCAGTGAGAAGCTTAGTGGAGCGGCCTTGAACTATCCAACTTATGACAAGGAGCTCTATGCACTTGTTAGAGCTTTGGAGACATGGCAGCATTACTTATGGCCTAAGGAATTTGTGATACATACTGATCATGAGTCATTGAAACATCTCAAAGGTCAAGGTAAGTTGAATAAGAGACATGCTAGGTGGATGGAATACATAGAGACCTTTCCTTATGTCATTAGATATAAGCAAGGTAAGGAAAATATTGTGGCTGATGCTTTATCTAAATATTGTGGCTGATGCTTTATCTAGGAGGTATGTATTTCTCACATCTATGAATGCTAAGATGCTTGGATTTGAATATATAAAGGATGAATATGCTAATGATGCTGATTTTTGTGATGTGTACATAGCATGTGATAAGACAGCATTTGGTAAATTTTACAAGCATGATGGTTTTTTGTTTAGATAAGATAAACTATGTGTGCCTAATTGTTCTATGAGAGAGTTATTAGTGCGTGAGGCACATGGTGGTGGTTTAATGGGACACTTTGGTGTCAAGAAGACCTTAGAAATATTGTATGAACATTTCTTTTGGCCTAAAATGAAAAGGGATGTTATTCGCATATGTAATAGATGCATTACATGTAGAAAGGCCAAATCTAAGGTTTTACCTCATGGGTTGTATACACCCTTACCAGTTCCTAGTGAACCATGGGTAGACATCTCTATGGACTTTGTATTGGGTTTACCTAGGACGAAAAGGGGTAGGGATTCAATTTTTGTGGTAGTGGATAGGTTTAGCAAGATGGCACATTTTATCCCATGCCATAAAACTGATGATGCAACTCACATTGCTGACTTGTTCTTTAGGGAGATAGTGCGCCTACATGGTGTTCCTAGAAGCATTGTATCTGATAGAGATGTTAAGTTCCTTAGTTACTTTTGGAAGGTTTTGTGGGGGAAATTGGGTACTAAACTTTTGTTTTCTACTACTTGTCATCCACAAACTGATGGGCAAACTGAAGTAGTTAATAGGACTTTAACACAACTTTTGCGCACTGTTATACAAAAAAACTTGAAAATTTGGGAAGCATGTTTGCCATTCATAGAGTTTGCATATAATAGGACTGTGCATTCTACTACTTCTTATTCTCCATTTGAGATTGTTTATGGTTTTAATCCATTAACTCCCTTAGATTTAATGCCTTTACCTGTTGATGCAAGGAATAGTTTGAATGGGAGTAAGAAAGCTGAATTGGTGAAGTCTCTTCATGAAAAAGTAAAGCTTCAAATTGAGAACCAAGCTGGTATTGGACTTCAAGATCTATTGCATGTTCCTATTGGGCCTATTACAAGGTCAAGATCCAAGAAGCTCAAGGAAGCTATGCAAGGATTGGTAAAAAGGACTTGGGAAGAATCTACAAGTCTTTTAAGCAATGTCAATCCATTCAAGTTGGGCTGCTTGAATGAGGAAGACCAAGAATTGGTCCATGTGATCCAAGCTTCACATGATGGGCCATAGAGGAATTCAAGGGGGCGGCAATCTTAATGAATTAGTGGGCATGTTTTTAGTTCATTATCTAATATGAAGTGAAGACCAATTCATTAATGTGGTGGCACCTAAATTAGAAGCTTTAGTTGGGTCTTTTAATTGCTTAGGCTTTTGGGTCTGCTTTATGTATTATGCCCATTAGGCTTGTGGGGTCTATCTTCATTAAACTTGTTGGACATCTTTTTAATTATTTAAGTTTGGGCTTGAGCATGTTCAGCCCATATTTTACATATTATTACTTAGTACATTAGGGTTATTGTAGGGAGGCTATAAATATATGTCTTAGCCGCCTACTTCAATTATCTTTTGATCAATTGAGTTTGAATTTATTCAAAGTGAGTGTTTCACTTTTTTAGTTCTTGACAGAACTTAGGAACTTATCAAAGAATTCTTTCTTTGTGGCGTTCAACCTATCAAACTTAGGTTCTTGAAACGAGAGTTCTTAGGGTCTAGCTTACATGTTTAATCTAGGTTCTTTGAAACAGGCTTTCTAAGGGTTTAAGTTTTCTTTGCCTGAATCTTGGCTTTTCTGGGTTAGGTATTTCAATTTGTTAGTGGGTTCAAAGGGTTTAACCCCTAGGGTTCACATCAAAATCATACCTATGTTACTCCGACTCTTCATTTTCCCTGAAGTACCCGTGTCCGACACCTATGTCCGACACATATTCGGACAAAGGTATGGGGATATGATCCTCCTAATATATGGAAAAACTTAAAGGTTGAGCATACCTGTGTCGACACATACCCATATCCGACACTCACACCCGAGTCCGAGTAACATAGAATCATACAGACTGTGGATACCTATGTTACTCGGACTCGGGTGTGAGTGTCGGATACAGGTATGTGTCCGACACGGGTATGTTCAATTTTTTTCTAAGTTTTTCCATGTATTTGGAGCGTCCTTGGAGGATCATATCCCCATACCCATGTCCGATATGTGTCAGACACGGGTAATTCAAGAAAAATGAAGAATCGGAGCAACATAGGTGGATACATCATAAGAATATCCAACTTACTGTTTCTAAATACTGAAGAGGAGTCACAAAGCTCCTAATGAGGAGATTGTATGATACATTAATTACAGGACTCCACCTAAAAAATGAGGACTATACCTTAACAGATGATATTGCACTTAGACTTAATTATTATTCCAAAGATTTGGTAATAAATGTAATTGATAGATATTTGTCACTACGTTGATTTTGAAGGAAAAAAATATAGAGTAAAAAAATCCAATGATGTTTGGAAAGACTATTAAATAAAACTCTTGAATTAGTTAAAAACAGATTACTAATTAGTTAGAAACATACAAGACAGCAAGAATGATTATTGAAGCATTTACAACTTGTTCTCGATGATGAAGCAAAAGAAAATACATAAATGTAAATATAGAATCAAAAGTTGCATAAGTAAACAATATGGCCTACCATTCTGTGATGTGTGCTGAATGTACTGCTCCAGGTGTTTGTGGGAAGCCTTCCTAGCACTCTCCAGTCTCCGTATTGTTGTACTCATTGACCTCAGTTCTGCTATATGGTTGCCTAAACGTCTTACTAAAACATCAAGGTGTCTCCCCTCTAACAAAGGATAAAATCAGTGCCAAAAACTGTTAAAGATGAATAGTGTAAAAGAAGAACATATCAATATTAAAGATTGGGCGAGGGAGAGGAAGAGAACCTGTTACAAATATGTATAAATAAGCATTCTATGTAAGTGGCTACTAGAACAAGACCAAAGCATCTTTGGATAAAAGCACACCTTTCTTTGACTGCAATATTTCCAGACTTGCTTTTGCAGCACTGGCAGAAGAAGCTGCGGCAGCCTTTGCAGCTTCTATCGCTTCTTTAGACAAACTTAGTTTTGAGTTTCTTCCCTTGTCATCATCCTCTTCCAAAACAACCTTGCAGATCCAAGACTTCAACCTGGGCAAAAAGAATTTCTAAACAAGGGATAGACCATCAAACGCAGGAACCATACTAACATGCTTGGACGAAAATAAACATTCAGGGAATCTATTTACACAAGCTGCTAATTCAAACTTCTTTTAATTACCTTTAGGAGCATGAAAGTCCCAGCACCAGAAAAAATAAGTAGCACTAGAGAAAAAATCGCATTTGACCAGAAAAACCGGGATGGTGGAGAAGCTGTAAGCATCGATGCAGCCAGAGGTTGGGAGGATTGTGCTGTGCCTTGTAGCTGAACACTAGCAAAAGGCTTTGATTGCACATCTGTTCTTGATAATTGATGGACATCATCAAGTAAAATGTGTTTGTGATCAGGCGCTCTAGGGTATGCAATTACTATGTATATTGTTGGAACTAACAAGCTTGGTTAAAAACTTAAAAAATATTTCATGGATGTAACATGCCAACAGCTAAGCCATATATCAGTCAAAAGGCTTAAAATATATATCACTTCTTACCTTGATTTGAGTTAATCTCCTGTCCAAATGGTACACTTGAAGTTGAATCCTTCAATTTGCACAATAGGATAAAAATTTATCACAAATTAAAAGCAAAAAGAAATTGCACAGAATTAAGTATGAAACAGAAAAGATCAATGTGCTCACAGGAACACGACGAAAGGCTTCATCTATCTCATCATTTGTAAGGCCTCTCTTCTCGAGAAAGGATCGCCTGTGGCTGACCGGACTTCTTCCAACTGTTGGATGTAATAGAAACTTAGCAGCCATTTCCACTAGCTCCTCCCTCATTGGTTCAGAGTTCGAAAACACAGAAATCTTTGAGGTTTCTCTCGATTTCTCTCCCTTGGATTTTTTTTTTTTCAACCTCTGGAAGTGATTCCAGATCAAATATTAATATAAAATATTAATAACCCAAAATAAATTTGTAAACTTTAGAGCTATAGATTGCATTCTTAAGTAGCTATTTTTAAGGGAATTCACATATGTTCATTGCATCACATCTAAGTCAAACCAAAAACCAACTCAATCTCAACTGCAAATATAATTATCATTCTTTATTTATTTTTAGCTGGCAAAGCTAAAATAACAGCTTTGCATGAGCAATGCAAATATCTAAATTTCCACAATTTCCATCTATATAAATACCAAAGATTAGAAAAAAACGAATACCCAATTAAGAATATGATGAGCTGATGATTCTAAAACAATTTACATGAACTATAATAGTAATAATAATTTCTAATATAGAACAGAGAAATCTCTTCTTTTACTCTCATTTTTTTGGATAATCAACCTAATAAACTTTTTAAAATCAACCCCAACCCATAACAAAAAGATAGAATAATTAAACAAAAAAGGGAAACGTATTAAATTCTAAGAAAACTAGGAGAAGTTCTTACCGTTCCTTCCACAGAACAGAATTCTTGAATTACTTTTTATGCATCCATTAAAGCGATTATTCTTTCTGATGCATGAACTTTTTACAGATGATCACATGTAGGGAGAGGATTTGTAGTGGAAAAACAGAGGGCGGTGGATTGGAAAAGCAGAAATCATATTAGATTTAGAACAGGGACAAAGATTTGATCATAATAATAAATGAAATTTTATTAACGAGTGTTTTTAAAAACTATTTAAGTTTAAATATTGTTAGATAAATTAAAAAAAATAAGTACGAATTTATAAGTACTGAATTTGTATTATAAAAACTATTTGGTATATTATTAAAAATTAAGTATTGAATATAATTATATGGTTTGATAACTCTAAATTTTGAATTTTGAAAATTATTATTTCACAATTTTAATCTTATTAACATAATATTTTATATTACTTTGGATAGTTCTAGATAAATTTTAAAAAGGATAATTTAAATATCTCATATTTTGTGAAAAAAAAAAAGAAGAGATAATTTAGTTTAAATATATATTTATTTAAAAATAAAATTGACTTAACATATTTTGCATTAAGTGATAAGTAGCTCTCTACCTAATTATCCCATTCAACACTTTTTTATTAAAAAATTTCTATTAAGTAAAATTTAATATAAATTATCAAACACATTAAAAAAAATTAAATGTTGATTTTTTTTAATACATTGAAAGTTTTCAATACTTTATCAAAAACATCCTTAATATATTATTTATAATAATATTATTATATTATATATAATATTTGATAATTTTATTTACAATTTTCATTATATTGAGTGATAATAGTTAATATATTATTTATAATAATAATATTATTATTATATTATATAAATATTTGATAATTTTATTTACAATTTTCATTATATTAGTGATAATATTATTATATATAATAAGTTTAGAAAGTGTCAGTAGACACTCGTACCAAGCAAAATACATAATACATTCATACATAACTTTAAAAAGTGCTGTTTTGGTATTGTCTTTGTCGTCTCTTATCATTGGCCTTGATTTCAGTGAGATTTTTTAAAAATTATAGTTCTGGACAAATTCAGAGATTTATATTTCTGGACAAAACCCTGACTAAATCAGAGATTTGTTGGTGTGATTACTCGCATGTTGTTTCAAGCAGTTCAGCCTAACATATCAGTGGAGAACGTAATAAAAATAATCTATGTTTTTCATTTTTTTTTGGATCAATAATTTTTTTTTTTTTTTGGTCTTTACCTGTTCTGGAAATTGAAAGAAATTGAACTTTAAACTTTAGAGTCAGGAAACAAAAGTAAAAGAAGTCTATTAATAAAGCAAATGAAGGGTTTACTCAAACTCATTTCTAAATATATAGAAATAAAAAATACATTGCAAAATTAGCAAATTTGAAACACTTTGAGAGTCTTTTTATCAACATCAATCAAAAGTGTAACCAGGCCAGTAGTCATTTGAGGTTTCTGTATTAAAGTGACGTTTTGGTTGGGATTTGATGATAAGATTCAAAGAGTACCATTATAATGATTTAATTAATATATTCTTGATGTAATGATTTCTAGATAAGGAACTTAATGCACAATATATAACTAAGCTAAATAACTGTATGATCTTCTGTAAGTTTTCTATGAAAAAATGTTAAAAGGTATAGAAATTGAAGATTTGGGATTTGGATCTCAACATTTACAATCTTTTATTTTATTGAATTTAAAATTTAATTCAGTTAGTTCATATAATCACTCTTGAAAAGTGGCACCCAACAAGTCTGAATTCGAGTTCGAACATCTGAAACCGTACTTTTTTTATTTTAGATTACGACTTCTTTTATATTAAAATAAAAATTAGAATGAAATCATCAAAATATCATATGATAAGATAAAAAGTTTTGAAGAGCATTTTTATCTTTAGGTTAAAAGTATAAATCTCTTTAAGGTTAAAAGTAAAAATTATCAAAGTACTCCGTGATAAAATAACAGGTTTTGAAAGGTATCTTTGTTGGGCATGGGTCCCTCCTATGTGGAGGAAATACCCATTATGCCCTTTGCCCTTTTTTTTAAAGTTATGAGGGTTGTTGTATTGGGTAGAGAGAAGTCAGAAGCAAAAATTGAGAGTGGCGGCAGAAAAAGAGAAAAAGAGTGAGTTGCACAGTTTTGATCAAGTCGTCGATCGGAGGTTCATCCGTGGTCCGATCTTCTTGATTTTCTGGCAGTGGCTACAGGATACGTAGATGCTGATTGTGTACGGTGAGAATTTTCATCTGAACACTATAACGTCCTGTTTTGTGGCCGAATAGTAGTCACGTTTTTTGGTGATTTCTCAACTTTCTCTCTTTGATTTTAATATCACTTGTTGATAGCTAAGTTCGAGTTGTGTACTCATTGTGTTAGCTGAATTATTGTGATATTGTAAACACACTCTCATTATAGTGGAGATTTTGACTGGACTCCTAAGTCCCGTGGTTTTTACCCTTTGATTTAAAGGGGTTTTCCACGTAAAAAATTGTGTGTCTCGTGTGATTGGTTGTTGGTGATTATCCTTGGTTGAATTTGTGTTGCTGGAATATATTTATATATATCTTGTGCAATTTAGTACCATATTTACAGATCCTGTTAATTGGGAGAGAAAGAACTACCGGTTGTGTTTTCCCGATTTATTGGTAAGTTCGGTTTCTGCCCATCACACTGGTATCAGAGCTTTGGTTGTGTTGTTGTGTAATTATGGAGGCTGGCACAAGTAGAATGATTGTTTTGAATGGCACAAATTATCAATTGTGGCAGAATAAAATGAAAGACCTGTTATTTGTGAAGTCTTTGCATCTTCCTGTCTTTGCTACTCAAAAACCCGAATCTAAAAGTGATGAGGAATGGGAATTTGAGAATCAGCAGGTGTGTGCTTTTATTCGCCAATTTGTTGAGGAAAATGTTTACAATCACATTGATCAAGAGACACATGCACGTACATTGTGGAACAAGCTTGAAAACTTGTATGCTTTAAAGTCTGGCAATAACAAGTTGTTCATGCTTAAAAAGATGATGGAACTGAAGTATAAAGAAGGAACAACTGTGGCTGATCACTTGAATGAGTTTCAAGGAGTTATGAATCAGTTAATTGGTATGGGCATCAAATTTGAGGATGAAGTAGTAGGGCTTTGGTTGCTTGCTACTCTACCGGATTCTTGGGAAACATTTCGGGTTTCACTTATTAATTCTGCTCCTAATGGTGTAGTAACTTTGGAACTTGCCAAGAATGGTGTTTTGAATGAAGAAGTGAGAAGAAAGTCTCAGGGTTCTTCATCACAGTCTGAGGTTCTAGTTACTGAAAATAGGGGGAGAAGTAGGAGCAAAAATGAAACGGGTAGAGATAAAAGCCGAAGCAAGTCAAGATCAAGATTTAAAAATGTTGAGTGCCATTATTGTGGCAAGATGGGCCACATCATGAAATATTGCTACAAGTGGAGGAAAGAGAACAAAGGTGGTAGTGATAAACAAGAGAAGAGGGATCATGGAAATAATGATCGTGTTACTACTGCTACCTCTGATGATCTGTTGGTTACTTGTGATGAGAATGTGATCAACTTAGCATGCGACGAGACAAGTTGGGTAATAGACACTGGTGCTTCACTTCATGTCACGTCTAGGAAGGAATTCTTCACATCTTATACGCCTGGTGATTTTGGGGTATTGAAGATGGGTAATGATGGCTTGGCACATGTTGTTGGCATGGGAGATGTCTGTTTGGAAACTAACAATGGAACAAAGTTGACGCTAAAAAATGTCAGACATGCACCGGATATCCGTTTGAATTTGATTTCAGCGGGAAAGCTAGATGATGAGGGATTTTGTAACACCTTCAGTGATGGTCAGTGGAAATTGACTAGAGGCTCATTAGTTGTGGCTCGAGGAAAGAAGTGTTCAAATTTATATTTGATGCAGTCTTCAATTTCTAGAGACATTGTTAATGTGACGGAAAATGATAGTTCAACTGTGCTATGGCATAAACGGCTTAGTCACATGAGTGAAAAGGGGCTTAATTGTCTGGCCAAGAAGAATCAACTTTCTGGGTTGAAGAATGCTACACTGAAGAATTGTGCTCATTGTTTGGCTGGAAAACAAAGAAGAGTTTCATTTAAGAGTCATCCTCCTTCAAGAAAATCAGATTTGCTAGAGTTGGTACATTCCGATGTTTGTGGTCCTTTGAAAGTAAGGTCGTATGGTGGTGCACTTTATTTCGTGACTTTTATTGATGACCATTCAAGAAAACTTTGGGTCTATACTTTGAAAACAAAAGACCAAGTGCTTGATGTGTTCAAACAGTTTCAGGCTTCAGTTGAAAGGCAAACTGGGAAGAAGTTGAAGTGCATCCGTTCTGATAACGGCGGCGAATATAGTGGACCATTTGATGATTATTGTCGTGCACAGGGAATCAGACATCAAAAGACACCTCCTAAGACACCACAGTTGAATGGCTTAGCCGAAAGAATGAACAGAACATTGATTGAGAGAGTCAGATGTTTGCTTTCAGATGCAAAGTTACCTAGATCTTTTTGGGGTGAAGCTTTGTATACAGTGGCACATGTGATTAATTTGTCTCCAAGTGTTCCTTTGCAAGGTGATGTTCCAGACAAAGTTTGGTTTGGTAAGGATATGTCATATGATCACCTGCGTGTGTTCGGTTGCAAGGCTTTTGTACATGTTCCAAAGGATGAGAGGTCAAAGTTAGATGCCAAGACTCGTCAATGTATCTTTGTTGGTTATGGTCAAGATGAATTTGGGTACAGGTTATATGACCCAGTTGGAAAGAAGCTTGTTAGAAGCAGAGATGTTGTTTTCATTGAGGATCAGACCATTGATGACATTGACAAGGCAGAGAAAACCGATTCACAGAATAGTAATGACTTGACCGCCATGGATTCAATTCCTCTAACCCCTCCGCCAAATCCAGTTGAGGATGGCATGCAAGAAGATGTCCATGATGACCAGCAGGGTATGGGTGATTTTGATGCTCCCATGGATAGTGTTGTGAATGATCAACACCAAGGACCTATATCTCCACCAGCAGTTCCACTTCGGAGGTCTACTAGAGATCGACAGCCTTCTGTGAGGTATTCTTCTGATCAGTATGTTCTTTTAACTGATGGGGAAGAACCGGAGTGTTATGAAGAGGCTATGGAGAGTGAATGCAAAGATCAGTGGGTTGATGCTATGAAAGATGAGCTTAAATCTTTACATGACAACCATACGTTTGAGCTGGTGAAATTGCCTAAGGGTAAAAGAGCTTTGAAAAATCGGTGGGTTTACAGGTTGAAGCAAGAAGAGAATTCTTCAACTCCACGATACAAAGCTAGATTGGTCGTCAAGGGTTTCAGTCAGAAAAAGGGGATTGATTTTGAGGAAATATTCTCTCCAGTTGTAAAAATGTCCTCTATCAGATCTATATTGAGTTTGGCATCCTATTATGACTTGGAAGTCGAGCAAATGGATGTGAAAACTGCTTTTCTTCATGGTGATTTAGAAGAAGAGCTTTACATGGAGCAGCCAGAGGGTTTCATTGCACAAGGAAAAGAGGACTATGTGTGCAAATTAAAGAAGAGCTTGTATGGTTTGAAGCAAGCTCCGAGGCAATGGTACAAGAAGTTTGAGTCTGTTATGGGGGAGCATGGCTACAAGAAGACTACTTCTGATCATTGTGTTTTTGTGAAGAAATTCTCTGGTGATGATTTTATTATTTTGTTGCTCTATGTTGATGATATGCTTATTGTTGGTCGTAATGCTTCTAAGATTAATATGTTGAAGCAAGAGTTGAGTAAATCCTTTGCGATGAAGGACTTGGGGCCAGCAAAGCAAATTCTTGGCATAAGGATCACACGTGATAGAAATGCCAAGAAATTGTGGTTATCACAAGAGAAGTACATTGAAAAAGTACTTCAAAGGTTTAGTATGGACAAAGCTAAAGTGGTGAGCACTCCTCTTGCTACACACTTTAGATTGAGTGTCAAGCAGAGTCCTTCCACAAGAGAAGAGAAGGAAGACATGCAGAAGGTTCCTTATGCTTCAGCCGTGGGTAGTTTGATGTATGCAATGGTATGCACAAGACCTGACTTAGCTCATTCTGTTGGCACCGTCAGTCGGTTTCTTTCTAATCCAGGCAGAGAGCATTGGAATGCAGTGAAGTGGATTATGAGATATCTTCGGGGTACTTCCAACTTGAAACTTTGCTTCGGGAATGAGAAACCTGTTCTAGTTGGTTATACAGATTCTGATATGGCTGGAGACATTGATTCCAGAAAGTCCACTTCGGGTTACTTAATTACTTCTGCAGGGGGAGCTGTGGCTTGGCAATCCAGATTGCAAAAATGTGTTGCATTGTCCACTACAGAGTCAGAGTTCATTGCAGTGACCGAAGCGTGCAAGGAGTTGCTTTGGATGAAGAGATTTATGCAAGAACTGGGCTTTACCCAAGAGAGGTATGTTTTATTTTGTGATAGCCAGAGCGCTATTCATCTTGGTAAGAACTCAACCTTTCATGCTAGGTCTAAACATATCGATGTAAGGTATCATTGGATACGAGATGTTCTCGATGCTAAATTGTTAGAACTTGAGAAAATTCATACTGATGATAATGGTGCTGATATGTTGACTAAAGCCTTACCAAGAGAAAAGTTTAAAATATGTTGTTTGATCGCCGGGATGGCGAACACCTCCACATAGTCGGGAGGGGAGATTTGTTGGGCATGGGTCCCTCCTATGTGGAGGAAATACCCATTATGCCCTTTGCCCTTTTTTTTTAAGTTATGAGGGTTGTTGTATTGGGTAGAGAGAAGTCAGAAGCAAAAATTGAGAGTGGCGGCAGAAAAAGAGAAAAAGAGTGAGTTGCACAGTTTTGATCAAGTCGTCGATCGGAGGTTCATCCGTGGTCCGATCTTCTTGATTTTCTGGCAGTGGCTACAGGATACGTAGATGCTGATTGTGTACGGTGAGAATTTTCATCTGAACACTATAACGTCCTGTTTTGTGGCCGAATAGTAGTCACGTTTTTTGGTGATTTCTCAACTTTCTCTCTTTGATTTTAATATCACTTGTTGATAGCTAAGTTCGAGTTGTGTACTCATTGTGTTAGCTGAATTATTGTGATATTGTAAACACACTCTCATTATAGTGGAGATTTTGACTGGACTCCTAAGTCCCGTGGTTTTTACCCTTTGATTTAAAGGGGTTTTCCACGTAAAAAATTGTGTGTCTCGTGTGATTGGTTGTTGGTGATTATCCTTGGTTGAATTTGTGTTGCTGGAATATATTTATATATATCTTGTGCAATTTAGTACCATATTTACAGATCCTGTTAATTGGGAGAGAAAGAACTACCGGTTGTGTTTTCCCGATTTATTGGTAAGTTCGGTTTCTGCCCATCAATCTTTGCCTTTAGGATTAAAAGGGTATTCTCATTTATCTCAAAATTAAAAAAACAAAAAAAAATTATCAAAAATTATAAAAATAAAAATCAATTATTGCAAATATTATAAAAAATAAAAATGGAAAAATACAAAATGAATGAGCAAATTATGATTAATTATTGCAAATATTATAAAATAAAAAATATAAAAAATACAAAATCAAGTAACAAACAAAATATATCATAAAAATTACAAAAGAATAAATATTAACCAAAACCCACACAATAAATACACAATTATTTTATCTTATAATGGGATAATAATGAACGATAGTAAAAATTTAAAATATATTTTCCTTTATTTTGTTCTATTTTTTTATATTTACAATTTGTGATTAAATAGTTTATAAGTTTGAAAAAATTACAAAACTCCTTCTATAGCACAAATAGCCAACAATTAAAGCATAATCTATTAAATATTAAATTTAAATATTTTATTTTTTTTAATCTTGCTATATTTATCATGGCATTTCATGTATTCTATATAAAAAACATTTTATTACTTTTGAAAAATCATCATTCAATAAATAAAAGCAGAAAAAAAAAGGAAGAATAATGACATAAAGAAATTATTTATCCTCTTTAAAAAATTTTAAAAAATTGTGACTCGAGCATGAACGAAAATTCTCTGCCCCACCTCTAGAGGTGGCAATTGGGCGGGTTTGGGTCGGGTTCATTCAGGTTCGGGTTTATTCGGGTTCGGGCTCATTCGGGTTCGGGTCCATCCGGGTTCGGGCTCATTCGGGTTCGGGCTCATTCGGGTTCGGGCCCATTCGGGTTCAGGTTCGGTCTGGGTTCAGGTTCGGTCTGGGTTCGGGTATGTTTTACATCATTTTATTTTATATTAGATGTAATCATTTTTACGTAATTTAAATATTTATATCTAAAAACAAATTATTAATATATTATTATTTTTTATACTTTTGCTATTATATGATATTTTTAATTATATTTATTTTTTAAAATTAATATTTGTTAGCACCAAAAGAATAAGAAATTAATTTGTTATATAAAATCAAATTTTGAAATAATTTATTATAAAAAATATGATATATTATAAATTAATCATATTGATATTTAAAATAATTGATTTGATGAACTCGAATTTCAAAATATAAATACATTATAATTTATATTCACTATAAAATAAAAAACTTTTAAAAATAAATTATGGCCTTCATCTATTCGTTTATATACTTATAAAATGCAAAAAATTTATGCTTATAGTCAAGATATATATATATATATCGAGTACTTATATTTTTTTCATCAGTATAAAGTATAAATTATAAAGTAGTACTAAAAAAATATAATTTATATTTAAATTATACGTAATAAATATATAATTAATATGATTATTTATTAATATATAATAAATATACCCAAAACCAAAAGGCCATAAAACCCAAAACCCCATTAAACCCATCCGCTAAAATAAAATCCCATGAAAGTCATAATCCAATTAAACCCACCCTAACCTAACCGTATAAGTATAACCCAAAAGGCCAAAATAATTGTATTATTGTCAAATTTTTTTACCCTTAAAGAATAATTGAATTATTGTCAATTTTTTTTCACATCTCTAAAATTTTCAAGAATTTAAAATATTTAGATTGTAAATTTATCATGATATGAGACGTTAAAGTTATAACTTATAAGTACAAAATATAATTTACTTTTTGATAAATTATTATTTCATCATCATCATATATATATATATATATAATATATTAAATTTTAATTAAATTATTAAAAAAAATTAGAATAAAATTAATAATTAAAGTTATTGCTTTGTAAAAAAAAAAAAAATTAATTGCAATTTGATTTCTTTTATTTTTAGTATTAAATTCGGGTTCGGGTTCGGGTTCGGGCCGGTCTCGGGTTCGGGCTCATTCGGATTCGAGCCCATTCGGGTTCGGGTTTTTTCGGGTTCGGGTTTTTGACTTTTTGGTCAAATCGGTTTGGACGGATTCGGGTTCGAATTTTTCTGGACGGATTTTCGAGTTCGGGTTCATTTTGCCACCTCTACCCACCTCCGTGCCTCTTTCCATGCCCCAGCATCCAAGTGGTCTAACGTATATGTTAACCTTCGTTTGGTTTAGACTTGAAAACATAAAACAATTAAAGAATAAAAGGCATTGAAAAGAAAAAAATACACCTTTATATGTTTTTCATTCTTTTTTACTACTGGAAATCTCTCTCTTTTGTTTTTAATTTCAAGATTTTGCCTTTTTTTTTTTGTTTAAAAAAATTACATTTATTTTCGAAATTTAATGAAAAAACACACTTTTCTTTTTTTGGTTTGTACAGCACAATCTTTTCAATAGTCATCAAAATCATATTGTATAATTATCTATTCAAGGTTTTGGGTTTTAGGTTAATTAATTAAATGTTCGATTATTCTTAATATTGTATTAATAAAATATATTATTAAATATTATTAAATAAAATTATAGATTTATAATATTTTAATTAACTGTATAATTTAAAGTTATGATATAAGCATTAAAAATATTCATTATCACTTAAAACTTGGAAAAAAAAAGCTAAATTTACAAAGAATTATTTTAATTTTGTTTTTATAATGTATTTTATTTTTTATTCTAAAATTATTTTGAAAAATTATTTTTAATTGATAGGTCAATTATATAAATGGTCTGATTAAGTAATCGATCTGGATTAAGAGTTGGATCAACTAACTCGAATTTAATAACTATATGTTTATATACTCTTATCTCTTTAAAGTTGGTAAAAATATAATTTAATATTAATTATTAAGTTAATTTTAAATTAAAAGACAAATATATTTTTTATTAATTAATAATTTTTTTTCTTTACATTCTTTCTTTTACTTAAGATTTTTTTAATTACAAATTATGAGAATTTAATTAACTTAAAAATTATCTTAAAAATGAGAATTTACTTATTTAAAATTACGTTAATTTAAATAGTTCTAAAATACTTTTTCGTTTTTTACTGTGTTTCTTTGTCTAAGTCAAACCAAACAATAAGCACGTGGAGGCATTTGATAGTTGGGGCAGGGAAAGAGGCAGGGGAGCGGGGCAGGGGATTTTCGTTCCTCGGGCATAACCAAGTATTAATCCAGTAGTAATGCATTCATATTCTTACCTCTTTTATGTAATTACTTATTAAATTTTCGAAAATACACATTTATCAAACACTTAATAAAAATAGATATAACAAAAGCATGAAGAATATTTTTTAATACAAACTGAAACAAATAAAATTTATATATAATAAGGTGGATATATATATATATATAATTTATGTATAATAGGCAGTTCCTTATGCAAATAAAAAAAAATGATTTAATTCTAATCGGATAGAGGGCTTGGTGGCTGGCAGGTTATAGATCCTGAGGCTGAGAATTGAGAATAGAGACTAGA
Organism: Fremontodendron californicum; assembly: GCA_030761205.1. Classification (NCBI taxonomy): domain Eukaryota; kingdom Viridiplantae; phylum Streptophyta; class Magnoliopsida; order Malvales; family Malvaceae; genus Fremontodendron; species Fremontodendron californicum. Next base: position 7,829,981 of record JAULJL010000007.1, on the reverse strand, counting down.
GATGAAGCATCAAGTACCTACCAAGTATTTTCCAACATAAGATTCGATTCCATTCTAATCCATAAATTTGTTTTTACAGGATATATAATAGAAGAAGAAGCCCTTGTCGTCGCACATTTCACTTTCTTTATCCAATGGGAATTGCCTTTGAATTGACCCCTTCTTCTCCCTTATTCTCTCATGCCCTCCATCATTTCTTTATATATAATATATATTCCACCGTTTTGTCCTAGTCAAAGCAACTTTTCATCCCAAGTTTCTCAACCTAAACGCCATCCACTTCCCTGCAGCTTAACACACAGCTTATTCGAGAAATCGAAAAGGTGCCCATTGTTGCTGACCTCACTTGCAGCCTCCAAGTTAGTATTTCATTTTTGGTAGACTTAATTTCTCTCTTCAATTCTCTCCCTTTCTCTTAATAATGTTTTAAATTTGAAGACCAAGTTCTAGTTAATAATTTCCCCATATACATATTTATGTCTGTAAAAAGGTTGTCAGTGTAGTTGTATTTAGACTTGATGACCCCTTCCAACTACAACAAATAGACCAAGAAAAACATAAAAGTAAACAGGGAAAGACGAAAAGAAAAAGGAATATTGAAGTGGTTGAGAGGGGATTAGGAGAGGGAATAAAAAATGTGAATGTGAAATAACTATTCTTAATTTGCTCCATTTCTATTTAGTATTTTGTCCCCATTAGCATATGTGGGAGCCACCCACCACCATTAATCAAGGAGAGTTTTTGTTGATAAGATATGGATCTTTGAATTTCTTTTTATTTTTAAATTCATTTATTCATTATCATTTATCACTTGACATTATAATTTCGAATTGATGACATGTTTTAGTATATATATATATATATATATTAATTAGGTAGATTCGATAATTTTGAATACGACATGATATAAAAATAATACGAATATAATATAAATATAAAAACGTGTCAAAATTTATATAATACAAAATATTAATGTATTAAAATTTATATAAATATAAAACACTTTACAAATACAACACGAATACATGAAATATCAAATTTAATTTTAAGAACCCCTTAAATAAAAAGTTCAAAAGTTCATAAATTTTGGATATATCCATTTTCCATGTTGTGCATTTTGGTTTTCTTACTATAGTTTGAATATGTCTGATAAAACAGGGGAGTGAACTGAACCCAAAGAGTAAAACCCATGGCTGGAAAATTTACCAAGTGTATGATGTTATGTTGTTCGGCAAAGGTGTCGGTAAGATCAGATCTCATTTTGGCATTAATCCTTTTTTACCAATTCCAAAAGTTTTGGTGGCATTTTTCATTCCATTTTGGGTGCAACATAATGCAAATTAATTATGATGCCATTGCCAGGGTTTTATTTGGCAATTTTTAGTACTCATAAATGCTACAAAGATAAGAAGCAAAATCTTGAGACCTGAAAACAAAGTACAAGCTGGCAAAGATATATAAAAACTATTTTATATCACTGTATAATTCCTTATACAGCTCATCAAGCCTTTTTATATTTTCAATTATTAAAACTGTTTTAATTAAAAAAAATCACCATCGACATACAATTAATAAAATTAATGAGTGACAAGTAGAAGTGCATGGACCGAGCCGATATGAATGGAATTCGAAAATTTATTTTAATATTTAAAAATATTAAATATTTTTTTATTAAATAAATAATAATTTAAATCAAATCAAATTATAAAAATTTTTAATTAGGTCCGATGAACCGGACTAAACAAGTGTAGTGAGAAGGTAGGTAAAATAATTATAATATAAGAATGCAAATGGTAAAAGTCAGAAGGATTATACTATAAGATATTTGAGATTGTGAGAACTATTATGCGGCATGTGAGCAAATAGTAGAATTCACAAGGATCGAGGTTAACCTCTATGGGGGCAGGTTTTTTCTTAAAATTCAACCCCTTGATTTTCCCAATCTTCTAATCCCAAAATTTGTGAGCATTCTGGGGTAGGCTTAACTGGTTTTGAAAGGCTAACGAGGACACGAACAATTGGTTAAAAAGTTGAGCTGAAAATCCTTAAAATTTGGTCCCATTTCTACTAGCTACAAGTTTTGGCCACTGAAATGGATAGAAGAGAAATGATGCAGGATGATCTATAGGCTTTTGGTTTATGGTGATTCAGCATAGGATAGGTCTATATTGGAGCTGAATAATGTATGGTTTAGAATTCTCTTCATTAATTATATTCCTCTATCAATACCGGTAGTAGTGGGTGTTGGAGAAGGATAGAGAAGTTAGCATTAAGATAAAAAAAAAAAAAAAAAAAACCAATGGGTTGAGCCTAGAGGTGGCAAAATGTACCCGAACCCGAAAACCCGTCCAGGAAAACCCGAACCCGCCCAAACCCGATTTGACCAAAAAGTCAAAAACCCGAACCCGAAAAAACCCGAACCCGAATTGGCCCGAACCCGAATGGACCCGAACCCGAATGGGGCCGAACCCGAATGGACCCGAACCCGAATGGACCCGAACCCGAATGGACCCGAACCCGAATGGGCCCGAACCCGAATGAGCCCGAACCCGAATGAGCCCGAACCCGAATGGACCCGAACCCGAGACCGGCTCGAACCCGAATGGACCCGAACCCGAGACCGGCCCGAACCCGAACCCGAATTTAATACTAAAAATAAAAATAATCAAATTGCAATTAATTAATTTTTTTTTACAAAGCAATAACTTTAATTATTAATTTTATTCTAATTTTTTTAAATAATTTAATTAAAATTTAAAATTTAATATATATATATATATATATGATGATGATGAAATAATAATTTTATCAAAAAGTAAATTATATTTTGTACTTATAAGTTATAACTTTAACGTCTCATATCATGATGAATTTACAATCTAAATATTTTAAATTCTTGAAAATTTTAGAGATGTGAAAAAAAAAATTGACACTAATTAAATTATTCTTTAAGGGTAAAAAAATTTGACAATAATTCAATTATTTTGGCCTTTTAGGTTATACTTATACAGTTAGGTTAGAGTGGGTTTAATTGGATTATGGCTTTCATGGGATTTTATTTTAGCGGGTGGGTTTAATGGGGTTTTGGGTTTTATGGCCTTTTGATTTTGGGTATATTTATTATATATTAATAAATAATCATATTAATTATATATTTATTATGTATATTTTAAATATAAATTATATTTTTTTAGTACTACTTTATAATTTATACTTTATACTGATGAAAAAATATAAGTACTCAATATATATATATATATATATCTTGACTATAAGCATAAAATTTTTGCATTTTATAAGTATATAAACGAATAGATGAAGACCATAATTTATTTTTAAAAGTTTTTTTATTTTATAGTGAATATAAATTATAATGTATTTATATTTTGAAATTCGAGTTCATCAAATCAATTATTTTAAATATCAATATGATTAAAATATAATATATCATATTTTTTATAATAAATTATTTCAAAATTTGATTTTATATAACAAATTAATTTCTTATTCTTTTGGTGCTAACAAATATTAATTTTAAAAAATAAATATAATTAAAAATATCATATAATAGCAAAAGTATAAAAATAAAAATAATAATAAATTAATAATTTGTTTTTAGATATAAATATTTAAATTACGTAAAAATGATTACATCTAATATAAAATAAAATGATGTAAAACATACCTGAATCCAGACCGAACCCGAACCCAGACCGAACCCGAACCCGAATGGGCCCGAACCCGAATGAGCCCGAACCCGAATGAGCCCGAACCCGAATGGACCCGAACCCGAATGAGCCCGAACTCGGATGGACCCGAACCCGAATGAGCCCGAGCCCGAATGAGCCCGAACCCGAATAAATCCGAACCCGAATGAACCCGACCCGAACCCGCCCGAACCCGCCCAATTGCCACCTCTAGTTGAGCCTCACGTCTAAATCATGATATTAATGGCAACGCAAATAGATCTATTTACGGATTGATTTCTGGTTTGATATGTTCAGTTTAAATTGAGTTGAATTTTTTATAAATTTTTAATAATTTAAATTAATTTGATCTGATTTAAATTATTGTTTAAATAATAAAAAAAATTTAAAATTTTAATTATAAAAATATAAAAAATTATTTTTTAAATATTTTAAATAATAAAATAAAATTTTAAATTCGATCAACTAAAATCAAATTTAAACAAGTGAATTTATTTTTTATTCAAATTCAATCCAACTCAAATCACATCTACGTACGAACACCACTTTTTAACAATTTTTACGTAGCAGAAGATTTTGTCGGCTAAAACAAATACTAGTGGAGTACGTACCTAGCTACATGCACCAATCAAAGTTAATTTACCTCACTTTTCTATCAAGGAAAAATAATAATCAAAAGAAAAGCAGCTCCACTTTCATTATAAGATTGGAGAACTGTGTATTTATACAATATTAAAAAATATTCGTGATTATGTTATTAAATTTAAATTGATATTTTATAATAAATTTAAAAAGTTTTAAAAATAATAAAAATAATTTAAAAAAACAATAACTCCAACTATTATAGACATCTGATATAAAATTGAGAGTTATTAGATATGATCAATTAGATCAATCAATTTTGAACAAAATATAATTATATGATACAATATAACATAAAAAAATAATTAAAATACGATACAAAAAATAAAATGAACATGGCACAAATACATAAACATGTCAAATTTTACATAAAATGAATTATTAACGTGTCAAGATTTATATAAATATATAATAGCTTGAATACGATTATGACAGAAAAAATAACACGAACACAACGACACATGACACAAAATTTGAAGTTATTTGAATATTGTCAATTAGACTTGACAATTTCGAACACAACATGATTACACGACACGAACAGAAAATTAAAAAAAATTAAAACATGACACGAAAAATAACATGAACACGACACAAATACAGGATCGTGTCAAAATCTACATAAAACCAATTATTAACGTGTAAAAATTTATATAAATTTGTAATACTTTAAACACACGATAAAATAACACAAACATGTTACTAACATATATTTTTTTCTCTAAATTAAATCATTGTGACAAATTATACAAAATATGAGATGAATTGAGACACGACACGTGCACACAAATTTTTTTTTTTTTTAAATTGAATCACAATGACAAACTATGCAAAATATTTTGATGAATTAAAAACGACACGAATACAACATGAAAAAAATAATTAAAATACGAAACAAAGGATAACATGAACACAAAACAAATACATAAACGTCTCAAAATCTACATAAAATGAATTATTAACATATATAAATTTATAATATTTTGAACACACGAAAAAATAACACGAACATGCCACGAATGTGTCAAAATCTACATTAAACGAATTATTAACTAGTAAATATTCTATAAATTTATAATACTTTGAACACACGAAAAATAACATGAGTACTTTGAACACACGAAAAAATAACACGAATATGACACGAAAAATAACATGAACACGACACAAAATATTTGAAACCGAAATGATTTGTAACCAAAAAAGTCTGAATCCGAGAAGGTACGAACCAGAAAAAACCAAAACTCGATATGATTCGAACCGAAATAACTCGAGATCCAAAATATCTCATTAGTGTTAATCAAAAACAAACACAAAAAAATTATAAAATGACCTAATTAATCTCAAAATTAGAGGTGCTCATGGGCCGGACTGGGCCGTGGCCCCATTTTTTTAAAATTCTTTGCCCAGGCCCGATCCTAGGTGGGCCCGGCCCATAAGCCTGAATTCATTGTTCATTATAATAAAATATTTTTATTTTTTATTTTTTAATATTTTTATAATTAAAATTAAATAAAATAATATTATTATAATATAAAAATACTGTTCTGGGCCGAGCCAGTCCGGATCAAAAATATCCTGTTCAGGCTTGGCCTAATACGGGTTGGACGGACTGCCCGGCCCGTGAGCAGGTGTACTCAACATCATATGATAAAAGTCCAAATACCACAATTACCTACAAACTATAACTAATGACAGACTTATATGACAAAAGAGTGAGGTTTCAAAATTCCAAATTCTTAAGTCTCCATTTGGGGATTGTTTTTATAGCAATATTTGAGATCGATGTTGTGAGTAATTAAGAAAAATTAATTAAGTAATGCAATTAATAAAAAGATGAAATTAAATAATAACAAAAAATATATTAATAATTATGAATATATAATTTGCCTTGACCATAAATTAAGATATGATTTTATTTTATTTTATTTTATTTTTTAATTTGATTTGATTTTATCTTCTTCTTTTTTTAATTTATTTTTTGAAGGGTTCACATGCATTTAGAATATTGCAAAAAAATTTCCTTTCACTTGCATTGTTTCCCGTTTCATCCAATTAATAGATGTCCGAAATCAGTTATTTTTAGCACGAAAATAGGTTCTTAATGAGAAGTTTTAAATCTTTACTTCCAATCTTGATAAAATAGAGATTGAAAAATTACATTATTTACTTAAAAAAAATATTTTATTTTGAGTGAAGTTTTTAAATTTTATAAACGAAATTGAGTAATACATACTCTTTAAATATATTTTTAAAAATTAAAATATATGATACTATTTTAAAATAATTTATGAAATTAAAAAGTTTTATTGTCAATAGATAAAAACAAATTAACTTGTGTGAATAAACTTTAAACGCTTGTAAATTTATTTCGGCTGGAACTGCAAAATCATTTTGTCATTGACTTGTATGGTGATTAAGGTTTCATTTGGATGAACGGTGAGATTGATTTTGGTGAAATTAAAAATAGCGATTGAGATGAGATTAATTACTGTAGCGGTGAGATTGAGTACTGTAGTGGTGAGATTAAACTCAGCGGTGAGATATATGTTTAGATTCAAAAGCAGCGATGACAGGCGGTGAGACGAATTATAGGGAGAAGATAAAATGATCATTAAGAACACTAGATTAAAATGTATATATATATATATATAAAATATTAAAATTATATTTTTTAAATAATAATTAAAATAATATTCATGTTAAAAAATAAATTAATAAAAAATTTTAAAATAAAAAATTGAATAAATTTTAAAAATAATATTTTTTATTTATGTAATTAATTATTTTTAGTTAATCATATTAATTATAAAATATATGTTTATTAATTTATTATATAATAATAAAAATTATTTATTATATTAAATTAAAAATTATTTTATTTTTAAATAAAAAAAAATCAGGCTGTAGAGACAAAAATATCCCTACACTATTCACATAATACAAAAAAAAAAAAGTATGAAAATGCCCTCCCACATCCATTGGAAAGCCACCAGCACGATAAAAGCATGCTAATTGTGCTGAGACATGTCTTTCAAATACCAACTACGATACGATTGGAGTTAAAAAAAATATCCCATTCGGACCGCACTGGTGCTACGTTATAAACCAAAAAAGGACTGAGGGTTAGTTTAGCATTGTTGTTGGAAAAAGATTGGATTGAAAAAAGCTCGAGTTGAAAAAAATGTGTTTATAAAGTGTGGTTTAAAAACTTTTAAGTGATTAGCATTGCTGTGAAAAAGTGTTGTAGGAAATTGAAATGTCAAAAAAAGATATTTTAAAATAATAAAAGTGTAAAGATGTGAGGATAGTAAAGTCATTTTATCCAAAAACCCAGCTTTTAAAGCCCAAAAGCTATATTTTTTGGCTTTTCAAACCATGGTTTCAACAGCAGAAGCCAAATTTTTTTATTTGTTTAGCATTATGTTTACAGTAAAAAAATAACTTTTGATTTCAAAAACTGTGCAGAAACAATACTAAACGAGGCATAAGACGCTAGCTAACTCGTGGAAGCTGACCGCTGTCTCTTTGTTCTTTACCCCTTCAAGCACTCAAAACAAAGACTCTTTTGGATTTAAGTTTCTTTTTCTTAAAAAAGAAAACCATTAAATTTAAAAAGAGAAAGAAAAAGATAGAAAATTAACCACTTTAATGGAGGAGCAGTCAACCTTCTGCGTTCTTATATTTCCATTCTTTATTATCTTTTTGCATATCCTCCCTTTTCTTTTAAGTCCATAATAATGAAAAGGTCATTTTTTCTTACAATTAGTACACTCCTAGTATTTGACAAGTATTTATTAAACATATTATTTTAATAAATATTATTATGTAGTATTTAAATTAAGATTAACATTGATAATTAATAATTAAAGTGAAAACAAAATATTACTATATATAATCCATGTGAAATTTCAATTGCAATTTCACAAATTTTGACGTGGATTATCTTCAATTTAGAAGAGAGTTTTGTTTGTTTTTACAATTGATTATCTATAATAATATATATAAAAGCATGAATGTAAAGAATCTTTTGAACTGACGAAAATATCCATTGTTGTTTATTATATTACTAATTTACCGTTTTAAATATTTTTTTAATTATTAATAAAATTTATTTAATTTATAAGGAAGAAATTTAGTTTTACTAAAATATTTTCGTTAAATAGATTAATTTGATAATAAATAAAATATAAAGTTTATATTAAACTACTTTATCTTAAAATTTTAAATTTTTCACTAACCTTGAAAAGTAAATCAATTTATTTAGTATGAATAAAAAATAATTAAATTTTACATTAAATTTTTATTTTCATAATTAATTTTGCATTGAAATTAAAAATAATAAAACTTTATAATAATTTTCATATCAAACAAATTTTACCAAATTTTAGTTAATATGCATTTTCTTAGTTTTATTTATTTTAAAAATATACAACTATATATACTTTCGTTAAATAGATTAATTTGATAATAAATAAAAATAAAGTTTATATGAAACTGTTTTATCTTAAAAGTTAAATTTTTTCACTAACCTTGAAAAATAAATCAATTTATTTAATATGAATAAAAAATAATTAAAATTTATATATTTATAATTAATTTTGCGTTGATATTAAAAATAATAAACTTTATAATAATTTGATATAATTTGCATATGAAACAAATTTTAGTTAATATACATTTTATTTATTTTTAAAATACACAAAAATAGATAAAATAACGAGTATTCACATACAAATGTATGTAATAACAAATACTTGTATTTATAAAAGCACGAATGTGAAGAATGTTTTGAACTGACGAAAATATCCATTATTATTCATTATATTACTAATTTACCAGTTTAAATATTTTTTTTATTATTAACAAGATTTATCTAATTTATAAGGAAGAAATTTAATTTTATTAAAATACTTTTGTTAAATAAATAAATTTGATAAAAAATAAAAAATAAAGTTTATATGAAAGTACTTTATCTTAAAAGTTTAAAATTTTCACTAATTTTGAAAAGTAAATCAATTTATTTAGTATGAATAAAAAATAACTAAATTTTAAATTAAATTTTATAAATAATTTTGCAGGAATATTAATAATAAATTTTATAATAATTTGATATAATTTGCATATGAAATAAATTTAACAAATTTTAGTTAATATACATTTTATTAGTTTTATTTATTTTTAAAATATACAACTATATATTCAAAAATAAATAAAACAACGAGAATTCACATGCAAACGCATGTGATAACAAATAATAGTACATATAAAAGTACGAATGTAAAGAATATTTTGAACTGACGAAAATAGTCATGATTGTTCATTATATTTCTAAATTGCCATTATAAATATTTTTTATTATTAATAAGATTTATATAATTTATAAGTAAGAAGTTTAATTTCATTCAAATATTTTCGTTAAATGGATTAATTTGATAATAAATAAAAAAATTAAAAATTTATGTAGAATTGCTTTATTTTAAAAGTTTTAATTTTTCACTAATTTAAAAAAATCAATTAATTTGTTTGATATAAATGAAAAATTAAAATTTACATTCAATTTTTTATCCTCATAATTAATTATACATATATTTAAAAATAAATAAACCAAAAACATTCACATGTGAATACATATAATAACAAATATTAATACTTTATTAAGTTTTAAGTCATCCAAATCCCATTTCATTAGCCAAATCATCTTCACTCACATTTCACACTTGAAATTTTGAAAACAAAAAGAACTTGAAAATTTTTAATTTTATATGAGATCTAATGATTAAACCAAGTCTAAATTATCGTACAGAAATTTTAATTGTTATATTGAATACAATTTGGTAAGTTTGACAATTTCATATTCAATAAAAAAATATAAACCTTCCATTAAATGGGAGATGAATCTAACCTGTAGATACTAATTAAAAAACATTGCTAATGTGTGTTTTAAAAGTATTTTAAGATTATTATATATAATAATATTTTCATTCAATGTATTGAAGATGATTAATAAAATTATCAATTATTATATTTAATGTAAAATTAATATAAATAATAACTTAATTAATTTTAAATAATGCTTTAAAAACACTCGTAAATCTGATAATTTGTATATATGTATTGTGTTTTATGTTTTTTTATATTGATTGTGTAAATATAAACATAAGAAAAATTATTAAATATATCATATTAATAATTTTTAAATATATTACATTTATTATATATTTTTATAATTATTAAATATATTATATTTATATATTTTATTCAAAGTTATTAGATCTAAACACTTAAAACGCATTAAAAATCATTATCATCAATTAAATAAACACTTTGATTCAAAAAACAATCATAGTTAGATTAATCAATTTCCGTTGCCGTCATGCTCGAAAATCCCACCACGTGGCCGCTCTCCCACGTCGTCTAATTTGACTTATCGGGTAGCCGTAGCTCCCCAATTTCGACAAAGATGTTCCTCTGTTTCCTTTTTTGAACAAGTCGCACACCATCCGATCACCCAACAAAAACCCAATCAAACGGACAACATTAAATCAGGCATACACCACGCAACACCGTACCATTTCTCCTCGTAGACTGCCAATTTTGCTTATCATAAACAAACACAAGATAAACGCGTCCACCGCTCCGGTCTGATGCAATGAAACCAAACTTTCCTTTCTTCAAAATCTAAATCCTTTCCTTTCCTTTGTTTTTATAAACTTAACCATCCTTTGATTTAACCTTAGGTTACTTCATTTACCGTGGTAATTAATAAACCAGTATAAATAGAGAGTGCCAATCTGTAGTAGAAGCTATAAAAATATCTGATATCTCGCAAAAAAAGAAGAAGAGTGATTATCAACTTGTCAGGTTGGTGAAATATTTTTCTGCTTATTAGTCCTATTACCAAATTAATTTAGAACCAGGAACAAGAATGTCAAAGTTTGTAAAAAAGAAAAGGTCATTAAAGATAATGATTCTTCTTTTTTTTTTTTTTTTTTTTTCCTTCTGAAACTTTTTCACAGCTTTTCGATCTTTGTTCTTGCGTTGATCCCGATTCAGATCACCTTCATCTACAGCTTCACCTTTCCATTCCTGTCTTTTCTCTTATGAACATGGCTTTGTTTTCTGATTTGCTTTTGCTTTTTTTTTTTTTTTTACTTCTCTTCGGCTTTCGGTTTCATCGGAATTAATAACGTTCATGGATTAGCCGGAATTAGTTTAACGTTTTAGTTTGATAGATCATGTTGATTAATATTTATAATTGTATAAATTTTGAGATTCTGTTTTTTTTTTTTGAGCTAACAGAAAGAAGAAGACATGGGAAGTGAGTCATACGAGGAGGCGATTGCAGCTTTGTCGAAGCTTCTCAGGTATTAACAACAGTGCTGTACTTTTGACATTTCTCTTTCCGTTTCCGAACCTTAAAAAACGGAAAAAGCCATGCATTTTCATTTCCGTGACGCTAATTTCACCAGCAATTGCCGTCCTTATCCGTCGTTTTGACGGTTTCATCAAACATGGTAATTGGTAAACCGTGTTTTTCAGTTACGTTGTCCGAAAGTGGGGCCCAGCTTTGGACCAAGACCTATTTTTGGTCCAACAACCTCCACTGAACTGTAGTCTGTAACCGTTTATGTTTAATGATATGGCGTCCTCGGTTGCAGTGACAAAGCTGATCTCGGAAGCGTCGCCGCCGCAAAAATCAAGCAGATAACAGCCGAGTTAGAGGCAGCTGACGATCCCACTCAGTTCAACCCGGTCAAGCGGATCGAAACCGGTTTCCTTTACTTCAAGAAAGAAAAATTTGAGTACGTTTACAAATTTACTACTAATATGTATTATCGTTTTGGTTTCTTCTTGTTTTTGTATTACCTTTTTATTTAAATCAACGTAACTGCCCCCCCCCCCCCCCCTTTTTTTTTTTTTCATGTGCCCATTTGTCTTTCCAATTCGACAAAGCGTCGTTAATGGCTTTCTAAAAAGAGATTAAAATTGGATAATTGTTATTACTATTCTTAAATATAATAATTAAAGAAAGTGGATTTGGAAAAGGTGACAGCGCATGAATTGTTAGTTGCAGAAAAGGGCAAAAAATATGTGGTTGAATTCGGATATTGGCTGGCTTCAGATTCCTATTTATACTTTTTTTTATCATAATAATTAGCTTAATTGGAATCTTTTTGTCTTGCTTTTTCTTTTTCAGGAAAAATCCTGATCTGTACGGTGCACTTGCTAAAGGCCAAAGCCCCAAGGTTCGTCCTTTTCTTATCATAGTTGGTCAACTTTTTTTTTTCTCGTGTATGTGTATATATATATATATATATATATATATATATTTACTGACTCTTTCAGACAAGATTTGGATTTATTTTACATGGTAAATGGATGTGAAAAATTAAGCTGATGAGTTGGATTTTGGCAAGGCAACTACAAGATATTTACCAGAGATTTGTATTTTGTTAATGGAATTGGTCCATTTTGAAGTAAATTGCATTAAGTTTGAACGGAGAGTATTCTAACTTAACAAACGCTTTGTGCATTTATAATTGCGTGCTTTCTTTGACGAAATGGGACGTGTATGGCTATTGTTTGCACACTTTTTGAATGGTGGGTAGTGGGAGAAGAATGAATGAATATACAGTCAACCGGTTATCTGTTTACGTTTTACTTTTAGAAAGACTGTGGCTGTCTCTCTTTTCAGAATAAGAGTTTGACAAAACTGAAGTTGCAGTTGCTTTTACGACTTGTTTTCTTTGTCATTTTGGGTGCTCAACTAAAAATGTATGATAAAGTTAAAGGATATGTTATTCGGATTTGAACATGAGTGTTGGATATGAATATTGTGTTCGATATAGATATATTTAATTTTTTTTATATATTATTTAAAATATTATTATATTTTATTTATGTTTAAATATCTGTCGAATACAAATACTTAAAAAAAAAAAAATCGGATAACATAATTATGAGTCGATCCAACTAGTACTGCAATATTTTTATCCATTAATCTTTTTTTCTTCTCTTTCAATTATTATAATTATGCAAAAACGAACATAGTAAACTAAGTCTTTCCCTTTTTTCTTCTTTGAAAAAAAATATACAGTTTTTGGTATTTGCATGCTCGGACTCTCGAGTCTGCCCCTCTCACATCCTGGATTTCCAACCAGGGGAGGCTTTTATGGTCCGAAACATTGCCAACATGGTCCCGCCCTATGACAAGGTTAGCCTAATTTTACATTATTTCTTCTTCACGATTTGTAGTTTGGACTTTCATGCAACCACCCCCACCCCAGTTGATATATATATATATATATATCTGTAATCGCCAATTCAAAGGATAACATACATGATCCAACCCAATACCTACTTAATTTTAACCAGTAATATTTTCTTATCAGTTTATTGAAAGGCTTCTTACTTTCTTTCTTTTTTTCAATGTATTTTATGTTTTGATTTGCTTTGTTCACTGCAGACAAAATACTCTGGAGTTGGTGCGGCCATTGAATATGCAGTCCTGCATCTGAAGGTGAATTAATACTATATTAATTTTATAAGCACAATTTGCTAGTGGATGTTGACTCTTTGGTGGGAGCAACATGATCTCTAGTCACTATGCATCTCGAACTCTCTCGAGTCCGTGGATGAATGTTGGATATGAATATATGTCTCATATGAATATGCTCAATTTTTTTTTTTTTTTTATATATTTGAAAAATCATACCTCTATACTTATGTTCGAATATATATTTAACACAAATATTGGACACGTATACTTTAAAAAATAAAAAATTGAGGTAACATATATAGATATTAAGTGCTTTACCTACCAAACTCAAAGAAATGGCACTGTTTGACTTTTTCCTTGTAGTACCGCCCTATCTATCACCTTCAATTTTCATCAATTACTAATGTATGGTTCAACTTTGATTAGTAATAAACAAATTGATGTATGGAACAGTGAAATAATGAATGATGAATTGATGAGTCATATGTAATACTAATTTGTTAGTGGTGTGAGGAGCTCGTTTGCTTTATTTCAAATTTATTGTTTTGGAATTGGATGTGTAAATTAAAAAGAGAATGTTTGCTTTCAGGTGGAGAATATTGTGGTTATTGGACACAGCTGCTGTGGAGGTATCAAAGGGCTCATGTCTATCCCAGAAGATGGGACCACTGCTAGGTAAGACGTTTATCATTGTGGCATAACAAAAGCAAATTAGCATATTTATATTAGAACTCTGTTTAAATCTTGCAATTGTGCAGCAATATACTTTTAGATTAAGGAACAGATAAAATAATGAAAAGGTATTTGATCAGTATTTTGGTCTTTCAGTCTCAGAATCTCTCAATAGTTCCCATGTAATATTATTACTGTATACTCTCTCTCTCTGGTGAGTTATCAGTAACTAATAATAAGCTGATAAGTGATAACTGAGAAGTAGGAATTACGTTTTATTTTTCTGTGCTACCACACTCTTGGAGGCATCTATAAAGGCGAATAAAGCAGTGGAACAACTTTTGAAAGTTTTGAACTTTCATATTCTTGCTTTTGGATTCTGGAACATACCAATGTAAATGTGGATTCCTCATCATTCTATTACCAATCAGGTCTTATCATGTCAAATGCAAGACACGAGTTCCATTTATGGGCTTTATATGATCATATAGTTAACGGTTATGTTATTCGAACATTCATTTTATCTAAAGTATTTGTGTTTGATACATATTCGAATATAGGTATGGAGTATGATCTTCCAAATATATGAAAAATTAAAAAATTTGACCATATCCGTACCGAACACATAACCATATCCGACACTTAGCCCGAGTTCGAATAACATATGTTAACGGGAACTTTGTTAAAAATGACTGCTTCTCTATAACTTTTTATGGGCAGTATAGTCTTCTCTTTCCAATCCGTTTTCTTGTGACACTCCTATAGACTTGAAATTTTAGGCCTCATTTTTGGGTCCCCTTCTCTCGTTTTATAGATACTTTTAGCACATAAAGTATGCCAAAACTGATTGAATACTAATGAATGTTTATACTTTTTTTTTTTTTTTAATTATTATTTATGTTTGAATTATGAACAATGCAGTGATTTCATAGAACAATGGGTTAGCATCTGTGCACCTGCAAAGACCAAGGTGAAATCAGAAAATAATGAGCTAAGTTTCTCGGAGCAATGCACCAACTGCGAGAAGGTGATATATATACATGTTTTTTTGGCAGTCTTAAACATTAAATGTTTGATATTCTTGTTAATGTTTTGTGTCGTACGTTAAACTAATGCAGGAGGCGGTGAATGTATCTCTGGGGAACCTATTGACATATCCATTTGTGAGAGAGGCAATAGTGGTGCAGAAATCCCTGGTCTTGAAGGGTGCACATTATGATTTTGTCAATGGAAAGTTTGATCTCTGGAATCTCAACTTCCAGATTACACCCACTTTAGCTGTATGAGAGCGAGCATTCAGCATTTTCACCATATATATTGCACTAATTAAAGCTCTCCTCTTGCAATGCCTGCTTGTATATTTCCTTATCAATACCATTCCCAGAGAATAAAACAGTGGTCGCTTCATATCTTGCTCCATTTTATGTTTAATAATTCCTCCGTGAAGAAATAATTATTTTAAAAAAAAAAAAAAAAAAAGAAGAAGAAGCCCTGTTTGTACTTGAACAAAGAAAATGTTGAGTTCATAAGTTGGGTTAGCCCAAGTTTGTTTGTTCTTGAGTATAATGGAGTAGTGTTTTATCCAATTTTTGTACTGATCAAGTTACAGAAGACAGAGCATGAGAATGAGCTTGGATTACAGTCACTATTTTCTTTGCATAAATGAGTTTTTTTATTAACTTTGGCTCCATTTAGATGGACGGTAAAATTGGTTCTGATGAGATTAAAAATAACGATGAATGTGAGATTAATTATTGTAGCGGTGAGATTGGATATTGTAGCAGTGAGATTAAAACCAGTAATAAAATATTTGTTTGGATGAAATTTATAAAATTAATAAATAATTAAAAGTTATCAAATTATATTTTGTCAATTAATTATTTTATTAATAGATAAATAAAAATTAATAAAAATAATAATATGAAAATAATATGTTATATATTTTTTTACTATTTATGTAATTATTTATTTTCAATTAATTCTTATCATTATATAAAATATATAGTAGTTTATTATATAATAATAAAACTAGCTTTTTTAACCCGTGCGATGCACGAAATTTTTTATTATATTTTTATAATTTAATTTTTTTCTCTTTAAAATTCATTTTAATTTTAAAATTATCTTTATAAAATATTTTTTTATTGATCTACTATATATAATTATACATTCATAAATTTAGTATAATTAAATTATTATATATTCATTAATTTATTTGATTTATAAAATTAAAAAAATTATTAAATATCAAAAACATAAGCGATAACTATATATAACACAGTAATAAAAATTAAAATGCAGAAAAAATAGCATTCTAATAAAGAATTATGGTTAAATTGAAAAAGATATTTGAAACTATAAAATTTGATTCATAAATGTCAATGTCCAAAACCATTGCTTAACTTTCCAAATTTTAATTTATTAATATTCATAAATGTCAATGTTTTAATGGGTTGCATGTTGCCGTCGTACTTTTTACATTAAATTATTTTTGTATAAGACTTTATTAAAATTTAAAAGGTATATAACTCTAAGTTAGTATTTGAATTTTGAATTTCTTTAATAAGTGTAGGTTGAGATTTTTTTATGTGATTTAATTAGGATAAATTTTATATATAAATTAAATACTTGGATAAATTTAATTTTTTAATTTTAATATTGAATAAATAAAATGCTGTTTTTTATGAATTTAATTTTTGAACTCCCCAAAATAAATAAAATTGTTGAAAACCAAGACTCCAACACCACTTTGAGCACATCCACTTCTTTTAGTACTTGATATACCTGTATTAAAATCACCTGCTTGACACCATTTTCCTCCCATCTCAATTTTCTATTTCAAAATATCTACCCACAATGATTGCTTAGCATTCACCTCACATGGAGTCGTACAAATAGCATATAATGCAATCACAATTATAGGATTTTCACTTACCTTTCACCAACAAAACAATTTAAGCAGATAGTTTTTTTTTTTCTTTCTATAAACTACTTTTATCTCATACCAGAAGAAAACCTCCCGAGAGGCCATTTAAAGCCGAAAACCCCTAGATGCACAACATCACCAATAATCTCCTAAATCCCTAAACCTGCCGCGTAGAAGAAAAAAACAGGCTAAGTATGAAATAAAAGTTTTTGAGATATTGGAGATGCCCTCATTTATAATTATTTATAGGTTGTATAAATGTTGAAATGATTTTTAAGATATTGTAGAACTTTAAATTTAAAAAGATATAATTGATGATATGTGTTTTAATTTGTTTTTTTTAAATATAAAATTATAAGAAAATTAATTTGTAAAGATAAAACTCATATTTAAAATTTTTAAATTTAGAAAAGATATCTCTATTAATTTAGATTGTAATTCTTTAAGTTTTAGATTTCAAATTGATATTTTTTTTAATTTACATGATTTTATATATTATCCTACATGTAAAAAATATACACTATCCACGTAGGCTGCCATGTCAGCAGTGCTTATCCAGTCAGCATGTACCATGTTATATTATATATATATGATTTATTATATAATAATATTAATTTTTGTTTTTAAAAGTTCTTATCATATTTGGATACTGTTAGGGGACAATAGTAACTTTTAATCCTTCCTTTTACTTACCTCTCCAAGCTACATAACATAATTATATAAAATAAAAATATAATTAAAATATGATACGGTATAAAAATATAATATAGACAGAACACGAATATAAAAATATATTAAAATTTATATAACATCAATATCAATTATTAACGTGTTAAAATTTATATAAATATATAATATTTTAAATATAATTATAACATATAAAAATAACATTAATACGAATATAACTGCTACGGAAATTTTTTTTTTTTTGAATATCACTTTTCCTTCCGACAGCACCTAAGATTTTGGAGATAGTTCGTACGAGCAAAGACAGCTGGTAGCTATCGGGTGAATGTGGAAGGATTACAGTGAACATTCAGTCGGTTCGGTTTCAAAATTTTGAAAATCGATTAAATCGATTATACTTATAAAATCGGCCGAACCGATCGATAAAGATTTTAAAACCAAACAAATCGAAACCGACTTAATTCGGTCGGTTTAATCGGTTTTAATTATTTAAAAAATAATTTATTTATTATTTATTATATATTATTATATATTATAAATAATATATTATATTATATATAAATTTAAATTTAACTTATTATTATAAATATATTTTATTTATATTATATTTAAAATAAAATTAAAAGGGTTTGTTAGTTTAATCTATTCGGTTATCAATTTTAAAAACTGACAACCGACCGAACTAACCGACTAAACCAATTTTCATAACCGACTAAATTCAAAACCGAATAAATTGAACCGAATTAACAAAATTTGATTAGTTTGATTGGTTAAATCGGTTCAAACCGATTAATGCTCACCCCTAAAGATTAGGGATGGCAATAGAACGGGGCGGGCGCGGATTTTGCAATATCTGCTCCCGCCCCGCCATTCGAATGCTTTGTCCCGCTCCCGTCCCTCTCCGTCGTGAATGTTGAAATTTCAATACTACTACCACCTCCATTGGTGTTGGTTACATCCATAACTATCCTGCCTCGCCCCATTCGATTTTTATTAGTTATTTCTAAAGTTTTCAAATAATAAAATATTGTAAACAAATTTAAATATAAATTCAACATAAACGAGTTTCTAATCTTGGGAGAGAAAAAAAATAAAGTATTAGGTTTAGGTTTTTAAAAAGAAAAAGAAAAAGAATAAGTTTAGTTGTATTACTTTATTATCTTTTTAAAAGCTAAATATTTAAGGGTAAAATAGTAATTTCAATATTCGGGGCGGGGCAGGCAATTACCAAAACTGCTCCATCCTCGCCTTTCAAACAAAAAAAAAAACCGTCCCACCTCATTCTGCCTCCACTGTTAAAAAAAAAAACTCTCCATTCGAAATGAATCGATTTAAAATTAATCGGACGACTTGAATTTTGTCATCCCTAAGAAGGATGACATGTGAGGTATGGCCTATGGCACACAAAAAACAGCAAAACATTTGCGTCTCTTTAGTGAATTTGTTTCCACACATTGTTGGACCACGAAGCTAAGGTCTATAAGACATATTTCTGTACACCAACATGCGGCCAATGGACACTGAATTTATTGTGAATGTGACCCAACGCATAGCCATTTTCTTCATTTGGAGTTTTCTCTGTTGGATTTAGGGTCGTGTCCTTGCCATTTGGCAATCATGTAGAAGCAGCTCATCATCCTTCCTCCTCTGTATCGATAAGGTGAGGGATAGGAGCAGAGTAGTCAATATCGTATTAAATGAACATATATTTTTATTTTGATATTAATATATATTGATATCAGTATATTTTAATATATCGATTCAAATTTATTGATAATTTTTAAATATATTTTATATATATATAACTTATTTTCAAATTTTTTAATAAAATATATATTATATATGTATATAAATATACTTTCATTATATACATATATATATATATATGCCAATATAAATTTTAAATATTTAATAGCCAAAAATTTTAAACATCAAATAAATAAATAAAAATTTAAAATATTTTAAAAATATAATAAATATTAATTAGGTTCAATAGCCTAATTTATTGAATATATTTTATTTTTAAATATAATTAATAAAAAAAATAAAAGTGATCAAGATACAAAAAATTAAAAATTGGTTTAAAAAAATCAAAATATTGTATCAACTGATACTGATTGGTACGGACCGATACAAAAACTAAAACGATACGATATTAATATCGTTTTGTTTTATCTTAAAATTGTTACGTATCGGTCGGTATGACCGATACGGATACGGTACCGACTACACTGGATAGGAGGCCTTGCAGCTCTCAAGAAATTTGAGCAGTTAAATTATAAAGATTGGGACTTCTTAGCCCAAATCCATATATAAGCTTCCAGGCTTAAGTCAGAGGGACTGTATTCAAGCCCAATCAGAAATGGCCGATTCAGGCAGTTTGGGTATATATCAAAGTAATCAGTATCATATTGATAGATATATAGTTTTTGTTCTGGTATTGATATGTATCAGTATTGATGTGTTTCGACGAATTGTTTTGGGTTTATCGATATTTTTTAAATATTTTTTCATATATATAACCTATTTTCAAGTTTCTTAATAAAATATATATTATATACATATGCAAATATACCTTTATTACATACATATTTACAATATCTATGCAAATATAAATTTTAAAATTATAAATAAATAATATCCGAAATTTTTAAACATCAAATAAATATAAAGTATTTAAAAATATAAAAAATTATTAATTAGGTTCAATAGCCTAAGTTAATGAACATATTTTATTTTTAAATGTAATTATGAAAAAATAAAAATGATCAAGACAAAAAATTTTAAAATTGGTTTTAAAAAAATCAAATAAGTGAATTTTTTAAATAAAAAAAAAACTAGAAAAAATCAAAATCTTGTATCAACTGGTACAGACTGATACATACCGATACAAACCGGTACGACCGGTACGGACCAGTATAAAAACCGAAACGATACGATATTGATACTATTTTGTTTTACCTTAAAACCGGTACGTACCAATCAGTATGACCAGAACCGATACGATACCAACTAGTCTGGTATATATGGCAGTCCACGAACCTCAAGAGTTGAGATTCCCATAAGAGAGAATGTTTTTGTCACATGAACTTCACTTTAAAATGAATGTTCCAAGTTCTACCTGTTCAATATCCCCCTGAAGACATTTATTCAGTCATTTTGTCATTTCTCTTAGCTTAAAATACCAGTCACCAGGACAAGACTAGCTTAGGTGCATGAAGGCATTGATCTATCAGAACCAAAGGCCTTCCACTGCATAAATTGCAGCTTGATACTGTGACATTTTACCTGGATCTAAAATGAAGGCTTACTAGGCCTTTTCATTCGAGGAAACATATGAAAGTAGCATGCAAAATCTCATAATAAAGTCTTATTCATTGATATACACTGGCATTTGTTGTTCTTAACTGTAGAGGGGTTTGCAGCATGCAATAGAAAATGGCTGTTTCCCTTTCTTTGTTCTATTTGCGACTTATGGAATTGGGTGTATAACTACTTTTCCAACAGCTCGATTTGTTTCAATGTAAGAAAAAGCCTCAGCAACCTGAGCAAATGGGAATGGCCCCCTGGGATCAACAACTGGCTTCACTTTCCCACTCTCTAAATATGGATTTAGTTTCTTGAGAACCTCTCCATTAGAAGTAACAACAAATCTAAAACCAGGAGGTGTGACAGCACCAGTTAGGGCCACCACACTGCCACCTTCTTTCACTGCCTTCACTGCCCTATCACATTGCCCTGTAACCAAAAACGAAAACAATCAAATGTACAAACCAATCCCTGAAAATCTCAATGCCCTATAATCAAACATGAGAAACAAAATTGAATTCAGTTTAGACATGCAATGCAAAAAGCAAAGTTTAGCTATGTTACTCGGACTCGGGTGTGAGTGTCGGACACGAGAATATTTGATTTATTCTAAGTTTTTCCATGTATTTGGGAGATCATATCCCCATACTCATGTCCAGATATGCATCGGAAACGGATACTTCAAAAAAAATGAAGAGTCGGAGCAATATAGCAGTTTAGGACACTTCTTTTGTAGCTCTAGCACTAAAAAGTTAATGTAACAATATTTTTGGCAAACTGAATGTCTAGAGTATGATTAATCATGTATGACTGACTCACTGAAGTAATCAGGTATATCCTCATCATATTTTCTAAGGACCCCTTATGACTAAAAATAATGGTAATAGAATACAATCTTACCAATGGCATCATAGACAACATCAAATTTTTCTGGCAAATCTTCGAAGTTCTCCTTCGTGTAATCAATAGCCAAGTCAGCACCTAAGCTCTTCAACAACTCCAGTTTTCCGGTACTTGAAGTGGCTGCAACTTTTGAAGCACCAAATACTTGTTTTGCTAACTGCATAAATGAGAAGAAAATAACTGAAAAAACACTAGAATGCACAAAGCATAGTGTAAGAAACTAGTAACTTAATTAGCATAACAGTGGTGCCTTATTCCGAACTTTTGAGGCAGGTATCACAAATATATACTGCAGAAGATTTGACTCATCTATATTTGAACTTAAAAGACCATATTTATGCTATCCCATGCCAAGCACACTTTGCAGAACACAATATGTGGTGAATAACAATATATAATAATATAAAGGCAGAAAACCATATTGGTTGTGCAGAAGAAAGTAATATCGGAAATTTTAATGATTAACCATTTTGATATACGAATTGAGTCAAATAAAATGAATATGAACCAAGTTAGCTAAACTGCTTAACAGCTTTGTACAAAAGATATGCAGACTGAAGACTAGTTGATGCTAAGCACAAAAGAAGGAAAAAAAATGAAGAGTAAAAGACTTTCTTCCTGTAGGCCTTCAACTTCAACAATAATAGATAAAGTTATATATGTTTTGTTACACCAGAATTTGTCATAAATCTCAATTGATTTTTCTTTTAGGCCAAAATTCAATGATGATGGGATGACATATATACCTGAATCACTAAGCTTCCAACACCACCAGCACCATTCAAAACAAGAATTGATTTACCAGCTGAAAAGCCAGTCCTCTCAAGACCCTCATAGGCAGTTTCAATAGCAAGAGGGAGGGCAGCAGCTTGGGCAAAATCCAGATTCTTGGGCTTTAATGCCAGCAGCTTCTCTTCAACTGCAGTGTACTCAGCAAGGGAACCAGACTGTTTAGGCCCTTCTAATGCTTTCTCATTTATGTCTCCATACACTTCATCTCCTTCCTTTAGCTCCTTCACATGACTTCCAACCTTTACCACTACACCAGCAACATCATAGCCTGGAACAGTCTACAGGCAAACCAAGTTACAGAAAATTCCGTAATTTACAGATTAAAAGAAGTTAGACTAGCAATATTTTTACATGTCAAAAACAAAAATACAGCAGATAAAAAGGAACCTTCATTAATAGATAGAATATGCAAGCACACCAACATGGGAAGAAAAACTGATGGTTATTTAAATTCATTATTTTCATGCTTTTCTCCTTCAAATTCAATATTGTTCATACTTCATACTACTAAAACAATTTGGCTATTCAAGTCAGTGAATGAATAACAACATAATAAATTCAATTTTATTTCTTCTTAATAAAGGTTCAGACTTCAGATTTCAGAAAAACATCCTTTGAAATTGCATCTCTTTGGACAACTGCAGAAAACTCTAAAAAGTTGAATATAAAAGGATTCAAATTTGCTTTCATTGAGTTGAGGCTCTAATTAACTGAGCTATGAAAGCCAACTTAATTAAAGAACACTGTTACATTTCCATCATGTCTAACCATTAAGAATACCATTTTCCAACTAGAAAGTCTAAAATTTGAGACTTTACAAACACTCTCAGGTCGTTTCCAATGGAAAACCTATAATCACCAAACGAAAATTTGCATGAAAACTAATTAAGGAGAAGAAAGAAAAAGAAAAAGGGAGAGAATTACCGGAAGAGGAGAATCGGTAGCCTTAAACTTGCCCTGCCTTCTCTTGGCATCAACAGGGTTAAGAGCAGCAGCAACCACTTTGATCAAAACCTGATCTTCCTTCACTTGAGGAACTGCCACTTTCTCATCGAACTTCAAAACATCAACACCTCCATATTCCCCATATACCCAAGCCTTCATTTCACTAGGCACAGCCTTCACATTGACTGCTTCAGTAGAAGCAGGTGCAGCAGCTTGAGAGTTCGCAGTCGCACTGACCCTTAGTGGAGGAACGCAAGAGAAAGAAGGTGGTGCACGTGCGCCCCTCAGAATAGAGCTGGTCTTTAGTAATTTCCTTCTGTTTTCCGGGAAAGCGAAGGAGAAGTTGAAAGAAACCGATGGAGAAGTAAAAGTCCTGAGTTGGGGTGTTGCGAGTGTGGCTTTCATTTTTTCCAGTTTGCTATAACGCTCAAATCCTCAATACCCGGCAACTTATCTCTTTTTCTTATATCTCTTGTTATTTCTGGTTTATAAAATCCGTGTTAATTTATTAGTTAAAGTTAAAAAAAAAAAAAAAAAAAAGTTAAACGACAGCGTTGTATGTTATGAATCGACAAGGAAAATATTTTACAAAAAGAAAAATTACCGTAATTTTCCTATCTATTATACTCTATTTTAATATTGAATTTTTTATTTTACTTTAATTTGATTGAATTGTGCTATTAAATATTAGACTCTATTTCAATATTTATTTTATTTTATTTTATTTTGATTTGATTGATTTTTTTTTTTTTATTTATTAAATTCTGATTTTGATTGCTAAATTATAATTTTGATTGAATTTTAAGATAAAATTAAAAAACTCCTTCAAAATATTCTTTTTCTTAATATTCAAAATAATAAATTAATTAGTAAAAAATATTTTTTAAAAAAGTTAACATAAAATTTTATTTTATAAAAAATTAAAACTTCAATTTTTTCTCCTTTATTTTTTTTTTTAAAAAACTTCAAGCTTCTAAGATCAAATTTGATCCTGAAACAGTAAGAATCTATTTGGATAAGCGGTGAAATTGATTTTGATGAAATTAAAAACAGCGATGGTGGTGAAATTATTTATTGTTGTGTTGGGATTGAGTACTATAGCGATGAGATTAAAATTAGTGGTGGAATATATATTTGGATAACAAAACAACGGTGGCGATGAGGTGAAAATGAAAAATGATGATTAAGTACATTAATCTAAGAATTTATTGAAAATTATTTTTATGTAAATTTTAATAATATTTAGCATTAAATTTTTTAACACAAGTTATTTTATATATTTATTTAAATATTTTAATTAATTAATTGATTGTTATATAATTATATAAATTTATTTATTACTAGAATTCTTCCCCTCTTCGTTGGGATATTTTTTAATATTTATAAAATTATAATTAAATTAACAATCATAAATAAATTTAACTTGAATCATATTAAATAATTATCATTTATTTAAATAATTTTTTATATTTTAATATCTTAATTAAATGAATTTAGAGTTAAAATCAAATCACTATTATAAATTATACAAAATATAGAATGAATTAAGACACGACACAAACACAATATGAGAAAATAATTAAAACACGACACGAGTATACGAATGTGTCAAAATCTATATAAAATAAATTATTAACGGATAAAAAATTATAATACTTTGAACATACTAAAAAATAACACGAACACGTCACAAATATACAAAAAAAAAATTTCTAAATTGAACCATTATGACAAATTATACAAAATATTTTATGAATTGAGACAGAACACGAACACACAAAATTTTTTCCAAATTGAATCACGATGACAAACTATACAAAATATGAAATGAATTGAGACACGACACGAATATAACATAGGAAAAATAATTAAAACATAACACGAAAAATAACATGAACACGACACGAATACACGGACGTGTCAAAATATACATAAAATGAATTATTAACATTTAAAAATTTATATAAATGTTCAATATTTTGAACATACAAGAAAATAACATGAACATAAATACGTCAAGAACACACAAATTTTTCTCTAAATTGAATCACTTTGATAAATTATGCAAAATATGTAATGAATTGAGATACGACACGAACACACAAGTTTTTCTCTCAATTGAATCGCAATGACAAACTATACAAAATATGAGATGAATTGAGACACGATACGAACACAACATAGAAAAAATTATTAAAGTACAACACGAAAAAAAATATGAACACAACACGAATACACGAACATGTCAAAATATACATAAAATGAATTATTAAGGTGTAAAAATTTATATAAAATTTATAATACTTTAAACATAAAAAATAATACGAATACCAACACACAATTTTATTCTATTTTTCTTTTCTTTTCTTTCCTTTCTTCTCTTCCCTTCCCTTCCCTTCCCTTTTCTTTTCTTTTTCTCTTTCCTTTCCTTTCCTTCATTTCCTTTCTTTCATTTTCTTTCTTCCTTCCTTCTTTTCATCCTTCCTCAAAAAAAAAAAAAAAAAAAAAGTAAAGTCACATGTCATCTTATTAGCAATTTGTGTAGTAAAAAATATAATATAACTAGAATTTTTCCCCCACTTTGCTGGAGAATTTTTTTTAATATTTATAAAATTTTAATTAAATTAACAATAAGAAATAAATTTAAATTGAATCATATTAAATAATTATCATTTATTTAAATAGTTTTTTTATATTTTAATATTGTAAGTAAATAAATTTAGAGTTAAAATTGAATCACTATAACAAAATATGTAAAATATAGGATAAATTGAGACACAACATGAGAAAATAATTAAAACACGATACGACACAAAAAATAACATGAACACGACACGAATACACGAATGCGTCAAAATTTATATAAATGAATTATTAACGTGTAAAATATTATATAAATTTATACATTGAACACACAAAAAATAACATGAATACAAACACGTCACGAATATACAAAATTTTCTCTAAATTGAATCACTATAACAAATTATGCAAAATATGTCATAAATTGAGATACGGTATAAACACAAATTTTTCTCTAAATTGAATTACAATGATAAATTATGCAAAATATGAAATGAATTGAGACACGATGTAGACACCAATTTTTGTCCGAATTAATGAAATATATTTCAGATCTCAACTCTCGGATCCATTGAAATTCCTTCATTTTGGGCCTTAGGCATGAGTTGATATGAAGCCCATTAGCATTTTTTATATATAATTAATTTTAAAATTATTAATTAAACAAAAAAAAAAGATTTGGGTAGGCGGCTGGCAGCTGAAATTAGGCTGCCAGCAGCCTGCAAAAGACACTACACTCCACCATAAAAACCAAAATGATCACACAATAAGAGAAGGAGGGGGTACCAGGAAAAAAAAGAAAAATAGGAGGAAGCTAGAAGGGGGGTTATTCTCTGGAGAGATTTTTTTTTGGCTACTACTATGAGAGATTGAAAAAAGCAAGAAAGGGAGAAAGGGAGAAGCTTGTGGCTACAGAGGCACGATAAAGAAGAAAGGAGAAGAAAAAAAGTGGCTGGTGGCTAAAGGTGGAGGTTGAGAGAAAGTAAAAAAAATAAAAAAGAAGAGAAAAGTAAGCATTGGGGCTTCAAGAGAGCTACGAGGTTAACTAAAAAGGATTGGAGGTATTCTTTTTTCTTTTTTATTATGCTCATGTTGTTTGCTTTAAAATATGGTATATTTAATGTATATTTGGTGTGTGATGATTTTTCTCTTATAGGTCTGATGTTGCTTGCCTTAGCTAAGATCTATTGTGGTGCATGCTTGATGCCTATGTTATTTCATTTTTATTTTTATTTACGTTTCATGTTAGTTCATAATTTCACTTTTTTTAAATCTTTTTACATTACTTGTTATAATGGTTATTATTATTATTTATTATTACTTTTTTTTTTATTAAATGCATTATTGATCTTTTAAAAAAATAAAAAAAAGGCATTTTTGTGCATACATAATAAAAGCGAATGAGAATTGCCGACGACGGAATTCGAAGGATGTCACAGTAGTGATTCCTAAGATATCTTGAGGAAAAAAAATTTCGTTAAAATATCACCAAAAGTGTTGGGAGTATTTAACGAGTGTTTTCAATAACGGATTCGCATTCACTTCGTAAATAAAATAAATAAATAAATTCTTTTTACACAAAATGATCTTTTAAAAAAAATGTGGACGATGAATTGCCGACGACGGAATTCGAAGGATGTCACAGTTGTGATTCTTAAGATATCTTGAGGTGAGAGAATTTCGTTAAATATCACCACGAGTGGTGAGAGTATTTAGCGATATGCTCGATACAAAAATTTCTTTTCACTTTAAAATGGAATTAGTCAAAATAAAAATGAATAAATAGTTAATGTTCATGTGCTCGATAATTTGCCATGCTTGTTTTTTTTTTTTTTATTTATTTATTATGATCCATATAGTTAATTTTATAATTAGGTATTTAATCATAAGTCTTATATGCTAAGTCGTATGCATTCGATATTTAAATATTCGCATCATACGCATTTAAACAAAAAAATGGATGTAAATTGTCAACGATGGAATTCGAAAGATGTCACAGTGGTAATTCTTAAGATATTTTGAGGTGAGAGGATCTAGCATAGCACGCTCAAACCTGGTGTTGCCTATCTTACAAGGAATGGTAAACATACCTGGATCCTTGCATTTAGGTGGGAGTTTCTTTTGAAGAACAGCTGACACATTCTCCCCCACACTTACCTTTTCATTCCATTTCAACTTCCGTTTAGATGTGCACAACTCTTTTAGGAACTTGGCATATCTTGGCACTTGCTTGATAGCATCTAGTAAAGGAATGTTCACCTCTACTTTCCGGAAGGTTTCCAAAATTTCCTTCTCTTGCTCCTCCTTCTTGGACTTTGCTAACCTGCTAGGAAAAGGTGGAGGAGTTATATAAGAAGGAAAGGATGGTTTAGGAATTACCTTTTTTAGTGGCTCGTTGGGATGTGAAGAGGATGCCATGGTATTGTTCTCCCCTTGAGCACTATCATTTTGTGGTGTCTCTAGTTGTTTCCCACTTCTTAAAGTTATAGCATTGGCATTCTCTCTTGGATTCACTATGGTTTGGGAAGGTAATTTCCCAGAATCCCTTGCTTGCATTTGACTCATGGTTGTTGCCAATTGCCCTATTTGAGTCTCCAAATTTCGAATACTTGTCTTTGTTTCCTGTTGAAATTGAATTGTATTAGTAGAAAGAGCTTTAACAAGATCTTCAAGAGAAGTACCTGAATTTTGGGTGGGTGGCAGTTGTTGTCGGGTTTGGTATGGTTGTTGCACTCTTTGCTGAAAACCCGGTGGCCTGTTGTCAAATGGTGGAGGAATAGTTTGTGATTGGTTCCCTCCATAATTGAAGTTTGGATGATCCCTCCATCCTGGATTGTAAGTGTTTGAGTAGGGATCATATTTCCTTGATTGGTTCTGAAATCCACCCATGGCATTCACATGTTCATTGGTGTCCTCTTGAAGTGTTGGACACATATCAGTTTGGTGCCCTATGTTTGAACATATGCCACAAGCCTTTATTTGTTGTATATTACCTACAGCCAATTGTTGAACAAGAGAAGTCAGTTTATCAAATTTTTGTTCAAGGGATGATATACTTACCTCATTAACTCTCTTGGGTTGTGGTGGTGGATCTTGTCTCATTGAGAACTGTTGAGAATTGGCTGCCATGTTGGAGATTAATGTTCTAGCAGCCCCGGGAGTCTTATCAACTAGAGCTCCCCCACTAGCGGCATCTATCATACTTCTCTCCATGGGCATGAGACCTTTATAGAAGTATTGGATGAGAAGTTGTTCGACATGATGCACAAAGTTTCTTGAACCTCTCCCAATATTCATATAAGGACTCTCCGTTGTATTGCCGAATCCCACATATCTCTTTCCTAATGTTGGCAGCCTTAGATGCTGGGAAATACCTTTCCAAGAATGCTTTCTTCAAATCATTCCATGTAGTGATGGTCCCGGATGGTAGATAGTAGAGCCATTCCTTTGCTGAATCAGCTAGAGAGAATGGGAAGGCTCTCAACTTAACTTGCTCTTCCGTGACTCCTGTTGGTCTCATGCTTGAGCAAACTACATGGAATTCCTTGAGGTGCTTATTTGGATCCTCTCCTGCAAAACCATGAAAAGTTGGGAGAAGATGAATCAAACGAGATTTTAATTCAAAAGCTACCTCAAGATTAGCATATTCAATGCATAATGGTTGTTGACCCAAGTCCGGAGCGGCAAGCTCCTTGAGAGTTCGGTTGTCAGCTGCTGCCATCTTTCCTTGCTCCTCTTGGATGTTTTGGATCAACTCCTCGATTGGTTGTTGGTGAGAAGTTATAAATTCCCGAATTCTCCTAAGTCTTAAGTCTTCTTCAGGAGCTTGGAACATTCACTAATAAAAAAAAAATATAAGAAAGTAAATAATTAGAAAATAAAAATAAACCAATAAACTAATAAACTAAAGAAAGCAATCCCCGGCAACGGCGCCAAAAATTTGATGCAGCCAAAAGAGTGTATCTTATTTAACCTTGCACTAAAAAGATCAATTGTAAGTATAGTAGTTAGCAAGGGTCGAGTCCTCAGGGATTGGGTTTTAGTTTACAAGTTGATAGTTTAAAACTTAAATTCAAGAACAATAAAAGAAAAGGGGTTTTTGAAATCAGATTTAAACTAAAGTAAATAATAAGAATGAGAAAACAAGTAATTAAGAATAAATCAAATATGAGAGAAATATGGTTAAGGTTTCATTCTCCACCACTAGACATCATTAAGAACCAATTTCAGATCTATCAATATCAACTAACTATCAAAGTTAACAACCGTAGATAACAACAAGCTTTGTTATCCCAATCTTTCCTTAGTTTGTCGTTAAATAGAACAAGCTCTCTATTTAATCTCTAACCATCAAACAACCTAGAATAAGCTCTCTAAATTCAATTTAATGGCAGCTTTATGATGAGAAAGATAGGTTGATCTAAGCAACAAACACATAAGCTCGGATTGTTCAACTTAGGTTATGTTCCACTTTGCAATTATTGAAAACTTGACCATAATCATTAATCACAAATTGCCACTTATGAATAGGAAATCAAGACAATTACACGGATCAAGACTCCTAAACTAGCAATAGATAATTATCAAGATCTATATAGTTGTACACCTAAACAAATCAAGACAACATCATGAACAATTCTTGTAGAAGAACATAAGCAACTTTGATAGAAAATTAATGATAGATAGAATCTGAAAATCAATTATAAAACATGTCTAGGGCTTTGAAATCACCCTTAACCAAATAGAAGTTTAACCTAGCATAGGTATTGTAAACATAAACATAAAATTAAAGAGAATCTAAGAAGGAAATAAAAGAAAGAAAGAAGAAGAAGAAAATAAAGAAAAAGAAAACTAGAGAAAGGAAAGTAGAAGAAAAATTAGAGAATTTTATTATAATGGCTAATATCCTACCAATCTACCATGTCCCTTACAATCATCCAAGGCCCTCTATTTATACACATTTTGGAGAGCTAAATGACAAGAGACAAGCTTTATAAATTTCAAAGGTAGGTATAATAGGTGGGTGCATTTTTCTAACAATTTTCGTCATATTGTATGACAATTCTGATCAGCCAGCTTGATGGTTGATTTTGTCAATGTTGGAGGCTTGATCTGATCAAATGGTCTTCTAGAAAAATGTTCCCCTATCAGTGTGTGATCCATAGCCGTTGGAATCAGCTCATTTGCTGATGTGGATCAGAAGATATGGTCAAAATACCAAAACTGGTCAGCACAGACGTCATTGCACATCAGCCAACTTGATGGTTGATTTCGCTAGGGAAAACGACTCCGTTTCAAGAAGTGTAAAGCATGAAAAAGATAGATATGCCTCTTAAATTTGCACTGTAAAAATTTCAGCCATAATGCTTCAGTGAAACTCCAGATATAGCTGATATGGCAAAAGGTGTCGGAACTGGAACTGAACTGGATTTGCCCTTAATTCTTGATTTAACCTAGTAATCTGAAATCACTTCAAAGAAACTCGTGAAAAACATCAAATTACATAAAAATATAAAAGATCATAAACACAATTAGACTAAGCAATAATAACTCATATTTGACACAAAACAATAATAAAACATAACTAAAAACTATATAATTATACGAGTTATCACACCCCCACACTTAGATTGTTGCTAGTCCCTAGCAACGACTCAATCCTAGAAAAAAAAAATAAATAAACAGGAAAACAAGTTAAAGGGATCTGAAACAAACGAGCAAGATCAAGCGTAAGAATTGGCAAGGCATCTAATTAAGTATCATTGGCATATTAAGTTCGAGTAAAGGGTCAATGAGATTAAAATTGAAGGCACTACCGTACGATTGAGGAACTTCCTTCTTGGCGAGACTTTAGCTAGCCATGGAGGACTAGGCAAACTATAGCTTCATAAGTACACATGCTAAGATCCTTGTCACCGCAGTTCACAAGTGAACTCGACAAATCTGATCGGTACAGAGATGAATCTGAGGCTTATGGACAAGTGAGGGGTGGAATGTTCAAACATAATCTGAGGTTTATCACAAGTTAGGCTCAAGAAATATAATAATAATGTGATCAATCCTCTCAAAATATTTCCATTCTCACTCATCCTTAGTCCTATGTTCAACATAAATATTTTGAAAAGAAAACAAAAAGCAAGAAAAGACTCGATCCAAAAAAAATAGAAAAGTAAAAACCTCTCTATAATGAAGAACCTCGAATCTTGAATTCTGAATTTTTTTTAATCACAAGTGATTTTCTTTTGATTTGTGCCCTCATTGGGACATCTTTTATGCACAATCACATCTATTCATAATCATCATTCTTGTTTTTTTTTTTTTAGAAATCAAATTGGATTCCATACTTTCTTTTTCTTTCTTTTCATTCAATTGATCAAACAAGACAGATTTTCATCAGCTCTTTTTTTTCAGCATCTTTTTTCTCAACTCATCACAACATTGTTTTGGCATCAATAAGTTCGAAGTTCACGACTCTAAAAACAGTCACTCATTCTAACTACCCTCTTTTGCATTATTCCCATTTTTTTTTTCAGATTTCAAAAGATAACAAAATAAACAAGAAGGAAACACACAATCCCAAACCCAATGATCACAAATATTATCATAAAAGTATAAAAGAGGGAATGGGGGTCGGAATCGTATCCGTTCACTTTGGCATAATTTCTGGAGTTCATATCTAGGGATCCAACCTGAAGGTTTACAACCTATGGGCTCCTAATGTAAGGGGGCAAAGATAAGGGGCTTTCTGGATAGTGACTTTGTTCTAAGATCAGATCATGTATAGATGCAAGCATCTATGTGATGACCTAAATCTGCATGTGGAATGAAGAGAAAAAGTAAACTTACTATGTCTTCCCAGTTTTCCGTGGCTTTCCAAAGGCTCACCATGAATTCACATTCCAACAAAAATCGAACCGATCTGCCAAAAACAATCTCAAAGACATTTGATCATCAAAAATATTCAATTTTCAGAAAACCAAATTGAAAATAACCTAGATAACTTAATCAAAGCCTTTGTAACTCTATTGCTTTATCCACATGCTTGCCAAGATTATACTAATACTCAAATAAAAAAAATACATACACGAAAGTAGTAAAACACATGCAGATAATAAACGGACCAGATAGTTTTTTTTTTTTTTTTGAAAAGATTAAATCAAACTGACAAGGTATGTCTCAAGTCTCCCTTACTCAGACCTTGTTCAGAATGAATACTTCTAAATGGCTTAAAACACAACAATATATATATATATATTTTTTTTACAAATTAGCAAAATATGTCCCTTACCCCCTACTAAAATATGACATTGTCCCCAATGTCAAATTTTAAAGGTAGAATTTAGGATATATTACCTGCAGAGGTTGCTAACCACTTATTATAACTGAGACACAACAAACAAAATGTTAGATAATGTCACAAAGACAAAGTGCAATCCACTCCTTGCTTGTCTATATCTCTTTTTCTTTTTCCGAGCGTTTGCGAAACAACCGTAGCAGGTAAATACTCATAAGCTTGGAGCTTTTTGAGTAAATCTTCAATGGTTGTAGCATAAATTATGGTTCTCCTTGCCTCTGAAAACATGAATCCATTTTCCACAGCATTATCTAAATATGAAAGCAAATTACTAAAATAACCATTAATATTAAGCAAACCAATGGGTTTCTTTTTTGTGACCAAAGATGACCAAGAAGCCACGCAAGCTATTTCTTCCAATGTACCCAGACCTCCTGGTAAAGCAATGAATGCATCGGCACAATGGTACATGATTGTCATCCGTTCAGGGATACTCCAGACTTGTATTTCCTTACCCACGGTAGGTCCACAAAAACCTGTGAATAGTTTTGGCACGATTCCTAGAACTGGACTTCCTCCGGCGTGTGCTGCTGTAGCGACTGCTCCCATTAAACCCGTACTACCGCCTCCATAAATCAACTGGATCTTTTGTTGGGCAAGTATTACTCCAACTCTTATGGCTTCATCAGCTAATATTTTATTTTTCCCTGGATAAGCACCTCCAAAGACACAAATTTTTTCAATGCGCTGGGACGAAGTACTTTCCATTTTTTTTTCGAATGCCTGAAAGAGAATGAGTACATGGTGTAATATATAGAGGACTGAGTAGTGAATCAGACAAGAGTAATAATGTCGCCGAAAGTGTATTTGACCTGTCAGAAGAAAATGTTAACCTAACAAAAGATTTTTGCGTGATTTCAGGAAGAAAATCAAAAAGAGAAGAAAAATCAACCGTAAAAGACCAATGCAAAAAAAAAAAGAAAAACGAGAATAATTACTCAAATCGAACAACATGTAAATTAAACCGAAATGAAGTTATTGCAAATCAAACCAAAAGCTGAGAAGTCATTTATTGTAGTTGTGATTGTGGCTCACATCTTCCTCTGGTTTTACGTCCAGAAACGGCTTAAACGCCTTCTACGAGTCGAGGATATGCTTCCCATCCAGTTTTCTTACAAGCTGGTAAACAGGGTCTTTTAACATCAGATTCCCAAGATGTTGCCATTCCCTTTGGAATTGCGGCCATAAATCAAGAATTTCTCTTTGTACGTCTCCACTAGGATGCGTCTCAAGAGAAAATTGGATATTACCCAAATTCTCCTTACTCAGTCCATCCTTAATGAATTCAATTTTATCATCTCGATTAGAGGACGGAATCCCAATAGAACGACATTTACCGTTACACGTCCATCGTGCACATTTGTGGCAATTTGAACTCATGCGCTTTGCTCGTCGCTTCTTTGCAAAAGTGCTTCTACCTGTACCTGGTAAATGCAAAACAGGAAGATATTCATCTTCACGTACCTTGGCTTCAATTATCCAACGTATGTCTTCAGGAATCCCTTTGTGCATAAGCATTCTTAATCTTTCAAATCGAACTTGGTAAAGCTTCAGTAAAATATTCCGAGGAAAAGGAGGAAATCGTTTCTGCAATCTTGTGAGAATATCATCCATCCTGAAAAAAAAAATGAAAGAGAAATTGAAAGAGAAATTTATATACAATATCAGTTTTGTGGGTAGCTGATGGAACCGACTTAAATAATCACGGAGTACCGTTATCCGCCATTTAACCGGGGTTAAAAAAATAAAATAAAATAAAATAAAAATTATATTTACATCTAGTCCTCGAGCAAAATCAAATAGCGACAAAATAATAAAACCTAATCTAATCCTCTTTCAATACAAATTAGAGACAATCATTGAACAAGTCTTATAAATTAATCAATAGCTTAAAGAGTTTCACAAAAAATCATGCTTGATAGTAAATGGTTTGAGTTAAGCTAAAATTAACATAACATATCTCAATCAAAATAGTGCATGTTCAAATTTAATCTCAACTTCTCACATGGGATACCCTCATGATTTTCACTCTTTAAAGTAGTGGTGAAGTGTTTACACTCAATCAATCTCATGAAAAAAATTCTACCATATTCTTGCTTGTCCACCTATTCTCCACTATTTAGATCATACAACTTCATGAATCAAGAGGTCTTTAATCAAGGTTGTAATGGGGCCAAGGGGTTTGTAATGTGGTTGAAGAACAAAAGGATAAAGATATCACAAAGGTTCCAAAGAGTTCATAAAGTTTAGAGACATAATAAGATCATACAAAGAAACTTCTCGAAACTCTTTACAAGTACATAGTCACATAGGCCGAATATTCATGTTGGGCCTTTTCTTCATTCTAAACAACTTTGTAACATTTTTTTCCACAAATTCAAGAGATGATTCATATTTGTTTGTTTTTTTTTTTTACATAGGAATGTATTTTCCAGTATTCCATTTCTTTTTCTCTTGACTTTTCTTTTCTTTCCCCCCACACTTATTTCTTGTTTCTAACCCAAATTTTCAATAGATCTTCCTTGTCTTTGCAACTTGTCTAAAAACATGCTAATTCATCTTTGGAACAAAGGTAAAGATATAAATAAGTATATTTAGGTTAGGGACAAGTTATGGTTACCAAAGAGATAGCATATTCAATGTAGGCTCAAATTGGTTCACTAAGGGTGTGTTCTCTTGGAACATCAATAAGGGATGGCTGTTTGGCCCTGGCTAAAAATCCTAATGCCTCTATCATATTCATGTTGTCACATGCATCAATATAGTCTCAACAAGGTTTAAAGCAAGTTCTAGAGAATCATGTAATCATAAGAGCACTCAAGAAAGAAATTAGATTGATTTGTATAATGCATCAATCATTATAGGCTCAAAAACTCACAAGGATGATTATACAAGTCAGATTATGTCTAAACATGCTTCTTTCTCAATCAACATATCATATTAACATTGGCTCATAAAAAGGTTGATATCAAGCTCAATTCTCATGAAAAATCTTCTCACTACTAAACTAGTTTTAGACCTATGCAATTCATATCTCATCATAGTATTGAAAGTAACTAAAACACACTAAAAACAACATAAAAAA
Source organism: Fremontodendron californicum (assembly GCA_030761205.1). NCBI lineage: Eukaryota > Viridiplantae > Streptophyta > Magnoliopsida > Malvales > Malvaceae > Fremontodendron > Fremontodendron californicum. Next base: position 7,792,874 of record JAULJL010000007.1, on the reverse strand, counting down.
AAAAAAACTCAAAAACAAAACACTCTAAATAAAATCCTAAATTCTTCCCCCCCACACATAATTTTTTACATTGTCCTCAATGTAATGCTATTATCCCCCAATGCAAGAATTATATGTAAGAGAAAAGAACTATTAAACCAAAGAAAAGAAAAAAAATAAAAGATAGAATGATGGAGAGTAAGGAATATGCAAATCTGATATAATAGATGCTCTCCGTCCTTTTGGGTTGCCTCCCAAGAAGCGCTTGGTTTATTGTCCTCAGCCTGACTTAGACCCATGCCATTATTATTCAACATAATTTGGCTCAAAAAGTGGAAACTCCTCCACATCTTGTATTGGAAAGTTCTCATAGTAAGGCTTCAATCTATGACCATTCACTTTGAATGCCTTATCTGTTTTTGGGCTTTGGATTTCAACTGCACCATGAGTAAATACATTAGTAATAACAAAAGGTCCAACCCAACGAGAACGTAACTTACCTGGAAATAACTTAAGGCGTGAATGGAAGAGAAGAACTTTTTGTCCAACAACAAATTCCTTTCTTGACATCATCTTGTCATGGAATGCCTTAGTCTTTTCCTTGTAAATCCTAGAATTCTGATAGGCATCATTCCTTATCTCTTCTAATTCTTGTAGGTCAAGTTTTCTTTTCTTTCCTGTCTCATCCATCTCCATGTTGCATTGTTTGATAGCCCAATATGATTTATGTTCCAATTCAACCGGAAGATGACAAGGCTTACCATAAACAAGTCGATAAGGAGACATACCAATGGGTGTCTTATATGCTGTTCTATAAGCCCAAAGTGCATCATCAAGTCGTGAACTCCAATCCTTCCTATTTGGATTAACTGTCTTTTCAAGGATGGACTTAACTTCTCGGTTTGACACTTCAGCTTGCCCACTAGTTTGAGGATGATATGAGGTGGAGACCTTGTGTGTGATGTTATACTTCCTCAAAAGTGTTTCCATAGTCCTATTGCAAAAGTGAGTACCTCTATCGCTGATTATGGCCTTTGGCGTTCCAAACCTAGCAAAGATGTTAGTCTTGACAAAATCTGAAACCACTTTAGAGTCATTAGTCCTAGTGGATTTTGCTTCCACCCACTTTGAAACATAATCAACGGCAAGTAAAATATAAAGATTACCAAAAGAAGAAGGAAAAGGTCCCATGAAATCCATGCCCCATACATCAAAAAATTCAACAATAAGTATTGGAGTTTGAGGCATTTGATTTCTAGCACCTAAGCTACCTGTTCTTTGGCAACGATCACATGACTTGCAAAAGAGGTATGCATCTTTGAATATAGTAGGCCAATAAAATCCAGAATCAAGAACTTTCATGGCTGTTCTTTTGGATCCAAAGTGTCCTCCACATGCATAAGAGTGACAAAAGGTGAGAATAGATTGAAATTCAGATTCGAGTACACACCTTCTTATAATCTGATCGGAGCAATGCTTCCAAAGGTAAGGATCATCCCATATGTAATATTTGGCATCACTCTTGATCTTATTTCTTTGAGCTTGTGTCAACTCTTGTGGCAACTTCTTGGTAACCAAGTAATTAACAATATCGGCATACCAAGGAGTTGTTGTACTTATAAAAAGAAGTTGCTCATCCGGAAAGTTCTCATTCAAGGGTAGTGCATCCTCTTCATGAACTAAACGGCTAAGATGGTCCGCAACCAGGTTGTCACTACCTCTCTTATCTTTTATCTCCAAATCAAACTCTTGTAAGAGAAGTATCCATCTAATCAACCTTGGTTTGGCCTCCTTCTTAGTGAGTAAGTACTTAAGGGCTGCATGGTCAGAATATACAATTACTTTAGTACAAATTAAATAAGATCGAAATTTTTCTAAAGCAAATACAACAGCCAAAAGTTCTTTTTCAGTAGTGGAATAGTTCAATTGAGCATCATTAAGAGTTCGGGAGGCATAATAAATGGCATGTGAGGCTTTGCCAACCCGTTGGCCCAAAACAGCTCCAATGGCATAGTCACTAGCATCACACATGATTTCAAAAGGTACATTCCAATCTGGTGGTTGGATGATAGGAGCTGATGTCAAGAGTCTCTTCAATGTTTCAAACGCCTCTTTGCATTTGTCATCAAAGTGGAAAACCACATCTTTTTGTAGTAGCTTGCAAAGAGGTAATGTGATCTTTGAGAAGTCTTTGATAAATCTCCTATAGAAACCTGCATGTCCAAGAAAAGAACGAACCTCTCTCACATTTGTGGGAGGTGGTAAAGAATGCATAATAACTATTTTAGACTTATCAACCTCTATCCCTCTAGAAGAAATAACATGGCCCAAAACTATTCCTTGTTCTACCATAAAGTGACATTTTTCCCAATTCAAAAAAAGGTTAGTTTCCATGCATCTTTCAAGTACAAGTGTAAGGTTCTCTAGACATCTATCAAAAGAATCACCGTAGACACTAAAATCATCCATAAACACTTCTATGATGTTCTCTACATAATCTGAAAATATGCTAACCATACACCTTTGGAATGTAGCTGGTGCATTACAAAGACCAAATGGCATACGCCGGTATGCAAAAGTACCAAATGGACATGTGAATGTTGTTTTCTCTTGGTCCTCCGGAGCAATGGCTATCTGATTATAACCTGAAAAACCATCAAGAAAACAATAATGAGAATGGCCAGCTAACCTTTCAAGCATTTGATCAATAAAAGGTAAAGGAAAGTGGTCTTTGCGAGTTGTGGAATTAAGTTTACGATAATCAATACAAACTCGCCATCCTGTTTGAATCCTAGTAGGAACAAGTTCATTCTCATTATTTGTTACCACCGTTACACCTGATTTCTTTGGAACCACTTGGACTGGGCTCACCCATTTGCTATCCGAGATAGGATAGATCACTCCAACATCTAGGAGCTTCAGTATCTCCTTTTTCACAACCTCCATCATAGGAGGGTTCAATCTTCTTTGTGCTTCTCTTGTTGGTTTGGACCCCTCCTCTAACAAAATCCGGTGCATGCACATGGATGGGCTTATTCCCTTGATATCGGCAATTGTCCAACCAATTGCTGTTTTATGCTCTCTAAGCACCCGGATAAGTCGCTCTTCTTGCAAAGGTGTGAGCTCTTTGTCAATGATGACAGGTAGTGTGTCCTTTTCACCTAAGAACACATATTTCAAGTGGTTCGGTAGTGGTTTCAACTCTAAAGTTGGTGCCTGCAAAATGGAAGGTAGAAGTTTCTCATTAGATAATTGCAAATCAATAAATGAAACATCAAACCTTGCATCTTTAGGTGACAGTGAGTGTAAAGATTCTAGTGCCCCTTCCACATGGTCACTCAAGGCTAGTTCCCCTTTAGCATTCCACATTCCGAGATGTTTTCTAAGGACTATCTCCACACTATCTTCACCATCTAGCTCATAAGCTTGCTGCACTAGTGAGTCAATTATATCAATATTAAAAACAGAATGCACATCACTAGGATATCTCATGGCCTCAAAAATGTTAAAGCGAATTATTTCACCATCAAATTCCATAGTTAAAGTGCCATCATGTACATCTAATTTAGTTCTTGCTGTTTTCAAGAATGGTCTCCCTAATAGAATAGGTGTGGGATTAGAAGACATCTCATCTTCCATCTCAATAACATAAAAGTCAGCGGGAAAAACCAATTCATTAACCTGTACAAGAACGTCTTCTACAACTCCTCTTGGATAAGTGTTAGAACGGTCAGCAAGTTGTATTACAACACCGGTTTCCTCTAATGGTCCTAGATTCAATGAAGCATAAATTGAATATGGCATGACATTAATAGATGCCCCTAGATCTAGCATAGCACGCTCAAACCTGGTGTTGCCTATCTTACAAGGAATGGTAAACATACCTGGATCCTTGCATTTAGGTGGAAGTTTCTTTTGAAGAACAGCTGACACATTCTCCCCCACACTTACCTTTTCATTCCATTTCAACTTCCGTTTAGATGTGCACAACTCTTTTAGGAACTTGGCATATCTTGGCACTTGCTTGATAGCATCTAGTAAAGGAATGTTCACCTCTACTTTCCGGAAGGTTTCCAAAATTTCCTTCTCTTGCTCCTCCTTCTTGGACTTTGCTAACCTGCTAGGAAAAGGTGGAGGAGTTATATAAGAAGGAAAGGATGGTTTAGGAATTACCTTTTTTAGTGGCTCGTTGGGATGTGAAGAGGATGCCATGGTATTGTTCTCCCCTTGAGCACTATCATTTTGTGGTGTCTCTAGCTGTTTCCCACTTCTTAAAGTTATAGCATTGGCATTCTCTCTTGGATTCACTATGGTTTGGGAAGGTAATTTCCCAGAATCCCTTGCTTGCATTTGACTCATGGTTGTTGCCAATTGCCCTATTTGAGTCTCCAAATTTCGAATACTTGTCTTTGTTTCCTGTTGAAATTGAATTGTATTAGTAGAAAGAGCTTTAACAAGATCTTCAAGAGAAGTACCTGAATTTTGGGTGGGTGGCAGTTGTTGTCGGGTTTGGTATGGTTGTTGCACTCTTTGCTGAAAACCCGGTGGCCTGTTGTCAAATGGTGGAGGAATAGTTTGTGATTGGTTCCCTCCATAATTGAAGTTTGGATGATCCCTCCATCCTGGATTGTAAGTGTTTGAGTAGGGATCATATTTCCTTGATTGGTTCTGAAATCCACCCATGGCATTCACATGTTCATTGGTGTCCTCTTGAAGTGTTGGACACATATCAGTTTGGTGCCCTATGTTTGAACATATGCCACAAGCCTTTATTTGTTATATATTACCTACAGCCAATTGTTGAACAAGAGAAGTCAGTTTATCAAATTTTTGTTCAAGGGATGATATACTTACCTCATTAACTCTCTTGGGTTGTGGTGGTGGATCTTGTCTCATTGAGAACTATTGAGAATTGGCTGCCATGTTGGAGATTAATGTTCTAGCAGCCCCGGGAGTCTTATCAACTAGAGCTCCCCCACTAGCGGCATCTATCATACTTCTCTCCATGGGCATGAGACCTTCATAGAAGTATTGGATGAGAAGTTGTTCGACATGATGCACAAAGTTTCTTGAACCTCTCCCAATATTCATATAAGGACTCTCCGTTGTATTGTCGAATCCCACATATCTCTTTCCTAATGTTGGCAGCCTTAGATGCTGGGAAATACCTTTCCAAGAATGCTTTCTTCAAATCATTCCATGTAGTGATGGTCCCGGATGGTAGATAGTAGAGCCATTCCTTTGCTGAATCAGCTAGAGAGAATGGGAAGGCTCTCAACTTAACTTGCTCTTCCGTGACTCCTGTTGGTCTCATGCTTGAGCAAACTACATGGAATTCCTTGAGGTGCTTATTTGGATCCTCTCCTGCAAAACCATGAAAAGTTGGGAGAAGATGAATCAAACCAGATTTTAATTCAAAAGCTACCTCAAGATTAGCATATTCAATGCATAATGGTTGTTGACCCAAGTCCGGAGCGGCAAGCTCCTTGAGAGTTCGGTTGTCAGCTGCTGCCATCTCTCCTTGCTCCTCTTGGATGTTTTGGATCAACTCCTCGATTGGTTGTTGGTGAGAAGTTATAAATTCCCGAATTCTCCTAAGTCTTAAGTCTTCTTCAGGAGCTTGGAACATTCACTAATAAAAAAAAAATATAAGAAAGTAAATAATTAGAAAATAAGAATAAACCAATAAACTAATAAACTAAAGAAAGCAATCCCCGGCAACGGCGCCAAAAATTTGATGCACCCAAAAGAGTGTATCTTATTTAACCTTGCACTAAAAAGATCAATTGTAAGTATAGTAGTTAGCAAGGGTCGAGTCCTCAGGGATTGGGTTTTAGTTTACAAGTTGATAGTTTAAAACTTAAATTCAAGAACAATAAAAGAAAAGGGGTTTTTGAAATCAGATTTAAACTAAAGTAAATAATAAGAATGAGAAAACAAGTAATTAAGAATAAATCAAATATGAGAGAAATATGGTTAAGGTTTCATTCTCCACCACTAGACATCATTAAGAATCAATTTCAGATCTATCAATATCAACTAACTATCAAAGTTAACAACCGTAGATAACAACAAGCTTTGTTATCCCAATCTTTCCTTAGTTTGTCGTTAAATAGAACAAGCTCTCTATTTAATCTCTAACCATCAAACAACCTAGAATAAGCTCTCTAAATTCAATTTAATGGCAGCTTTATGATGAGAAAGATAGGTTGATCTAAGCAACAAACACATAAGCTCGGATTGTTCAACTTAGGTTATGTTCCACTTTGCAATTATTGAAAACTTGACCATAATCATTAATCACAAATTGCCACTTATGAATAGGAAATCAAGACAATTACACGGATCAAGACTCCTAAACTAGCAATAGATAATTATCAAGATCTATCTAGTTGTACACCTAAACAAATCAAGACAACATCATGAACAATTCTTGTAGAAGAACATAAGCAACTTTGATAGAAAATTAATGATAGATAGAATCTGAAAATCAATTATAAAACATGTCTAGGGCTTTGAAATCACCCTTAACCAAATAGAAGTTTAACCTAGCATAGGTATTGTAAACATAAACATAAAATTAAAGAGAATCTAAGAAGGAAATAAAAGAAAGAAAGAAGAAGAAGAAAATAAAGAAAAAGAAAACTAGAGAAAGGAAAGTAGAAGAAAAATTAGAGAATTTTATTATAATGGCTAATATCCTACCAATCTACCATGTCCCTTACAATCATCCAAGGCCCTCTATTTATACACATTTTGGAGAGCTAAATGACAAGAGACAAGCTTTATAAATTTCAAAGGTAGGTATAATAGGTGGGTGCATTTTTCTAACAATTTTCGTCATATTGTATGACAATTCTGATCAGCCAGCTTGATGGTTGATTTTGTCAATGTTGGAGGCTTGATATGATCAAATGGTCTTCTAGAAAAATGTTTCCCTATCAGTGTGTGATCCATAGCCGTTGGAATCATCTCATTTGCTGATGTGGATCAGAAGATATGGTCAAAATACCAAAACTGGTCAGCACAGATGTCATTGCACATCAGCCAACTTGATGGTTGATTTCGCTAGGGAAAACGACTCCGTTTCAAAAAGTGTAAAGCATGAAAAAGATAGATATGCCTCTTAAATTTGCACTGTAAAAATTTCAGCCATAATGCTTCAGTGAAACTCCAGATATAGCTGATATGGCAAAAGGTGTCGGAACTGGAACTGAACTGGATTTGCCCTTAATTCTTGATTTAACCTAGTAATCTGAAATCACTTCAAAGAAACTCGTGAAAAACACCAAATTACATAAAAATATAAAAGATCATAAACACAATTAGACTAAGCAATAATAACTCGTATTTGACACAAAACAATAATAAAACATAACTAAAAACTATATAATTATACGAGTTATCACGAACGTAACATAGAAAAAACAATTAAAACACAACACGTAAAATAATATGAACACATGAACGTATCAAAATATGAAAATATACATTAAAAAATTTTAACGTGTAATTTTTTTTATAAATTTTATCATTATTTTTTTCTTTTTCTTTCTTTCCTCCCTTTTTCCTTTTATTTCCTTCCATAACCAAAAAAAAATTTGCCAAGTGTCAAAGTTGGAAGAGTTTGTGTAGTTGAAAATATATATGTATGATTATATAAATGAATAAATAATTTAAATAAATTTAAATAAAAAATTAAAAAAATAAACTAATAAAATAAAAAAAATGAAAGAGTTAAAAAAAATAATTTAAAAACTTTTAAATAAAAAGTAACTTAATAAAATGAAAAAAAAAATGTTGAAAAAATGGTCCAGTTCCCGTTGACATCTTCAACTCCAACTAGAGCGCAGTGATCATGAACTAGACCGAAAATGCATGCCAAATGCATTCCACGGTACAGTTGTGGAGAAAAAGCTTTATCAAAAACAAGATTAAAAATTTAAATCGAAGGTTAATCGATAAAACTTTCGATTTTCGATTTAATTGATTTAATCAATTAAATCGATCAATTTAATTTAATTTAATTTTAAAAAAAAAAATTAATGTTAAATAAATATGAAATATAAAAAATAAGTAATAAAAAATATGCATTTGATTGAATGATATGATCTTTAAAATGAAACTAAGAGATTAAATATTCAAATCTCATCAATTACAAAATATATATATATATATAATTAGTTTTTTTTTTATCAATTTTATCTGATTTTTTATCAATTAAATCGATTTTTTGTCGATTCAACAAATTGTCAATTCTCGATTGAACTGAATGAACCTAGTGATCCAGTCCGATTTTTTTATCGTTGATTTTTTTTTTGATTATATTGCAGTGGAAGTGAGATGGATCCCTAAATCCTTTTACAATGTCAATTTTTTTGTAGGTTGATTTTTTTTATTTGTCACATTATTTTTTATTTTTAATTCCATACAAATATAATATTTTATGGAATCCATTCTTATTAAATTTTAAAAAGGATTTTGCTAACGAATGTTTTTAGCACATTATTTTGTCGATTGAACTGAATGAACCTAGTGATCCAGTCTAATTTTTTTATCCTTGAATTTTTTTTTTTTTTTTTGATTATATTGCAGTGGAAGTGAGATGGATCTCTAAATCCTTTTACAATGTCATTTTTTTTAGGTTGATTTTTTTTTTATTTGTCACATTATTTTTTATTTTTAATTCCATACAAATATAATATTTTATGGAATCCATTCTTATTAAATTTTAAAAACGATTTTGCTAACGAATGTTTTTAGCACATTATTTTGTCGATTGAACTGAATGAACCTAGTGATCCAGTCTGATTTTTTTATCCTTGATTTTTTTTTTTTTTGATTATATTGCAGTGGAAGTGAGATGGATCTCTAAATCCTTTTACAATGTCATTTTTTTAGGTTGATTTTTTTTATTTGTCACATTATTTTTTATTTTTAATTCCATACAAATATAATATTTTATGGAATCCATTCTTATTAAATTTTAAAAAGGATTTTGCTAACTAATGTTTTTAGGACACTTTTTAAAGTTATCATATATAATAATATTTTTATTCAATGCATTGAAAATGATGAATAAAATTATTAACTACTGTATTTAATATAATATTATTACTATAAATAATATATTAATTAATCTTAAAAAGTAGTTAGCAAAACCCTTTTAAAAAATACTAACATAAAAAAAAAGATATTGTAAAGCGGATATGTTGGATTTGTTATAAAGGGGGATGACGACAAGGGTCGGAGCGAATTTTTCTCACCCGATCGAATTATGTGATTTTCTCCCATTTGTTCTCTAAAAAAAACAAAAAATCTAAGAACATATATATGGCATGCATCAATAAATTTAACTAAACCACCACAAATTCAAACTTAATATCAAACATAGAACAAGCATAAGTTAACTAAATCTTAAACTTAGTACATGAAACAAGATAAACATCTAAATCTAGACCACCACAATAATAAGATAAAAGTTAAATTGTTTCAACATCCATTCATCCAACATTTTAATATGGTGAAAATCTTCAGGATCACAAAAAGGAATCATTCCATTATCACTAGGCTTTATATTTCAATTCTCCTCCACTCATGCTAGTCCTATAAAACCAAATAATAGGGTAAATAAATAAATTTCATCAAAGTAATATAATAAATATGGAATTAGTAAAAAAAATAATAATATCATTTACCAAATTAATTATCTTTTCCTTGATTTCCCTTTCATCAATATTTTCGTAAAATAAATTCTCACATAGATATTGACCCTAAAAATAAAATAATTAAAAAAAATAAGAAAATAACAAAAAAATAATAGCTAAAAACATAAATAAAATATAAAATAAAATTACATAATAAGCATTGTTATACCTTCACTATCATCAACCCCTTGTTAACTGGAGTTAATATTGGAGTTTATAAGTTTATAAGACTGGTCTTTACACTATCGTGGATAGGCCCTGAATTGAAATGCACTACCATTGGGAGAAAAAAAGACAAAGGAAAACAAACAGCTTATGAACATATTGCACTAATAATGATTATTACCATCTAAAATGTAATTCAATTTTTTAACAGTTTTTAAAAAATTGTGTGTTTGTGATGTGTTCGTATTATTTTTTGTGTATTCAAAGTATTATAAAATTATATAAATTTTACGTGTTAATAATTCGTTTTATATAAATTTTAACACGTTCCTGTATATGTGTCGTGTTCATGTTATTTTTCGTGTTGTGACGTGTTTTAATTTTTTTATATTGTGTTTGTGTCGTGTCTCAATCCATTTCATAATTTGCATAATTTGTTATATTGATTCAATTTTAACTTTAAATTTATTTATTTAAAGTATTAAAATATAAAAAAATATTTAAATAAATGATAATTATTTAATATGATTTAACTTAAATTTATTTATGATAATTAATTTAATTAAAACTTTATAACTATTAAAAAAATTTCCGAACGAAGCCGAAGAAGAATTCTAGTTACTATTTAAAATGTAATTCAACTTTAACAGTTTTTGATCTCATCATTCGTGCATTTTACTTTTGAATTAATTCTGCATGTTCTTTAGCTTAAAAAGGATATAAGAATATCTTACCTCAACTCTTAACCAAGAGAGAAGACAGTGGATGCAATATATTTTAAAGAATATGTGTTATCTTATCTTGTTAATTTTATTTATAGAATCTAAAAATTACTGACAATAAGTCAGATAATTTTTCATACGAGAAATCCTAACAACAATACATTATATATTAAGAAGAGAGGTATTTTGGTAAATATCTCGAATTGGGTCTAGCATAGTTCACCTAAAATCATCCCGACCCAACCTAAACTCGAATTACAAAAAAATGATGCCATAGGGTCGGGTTGGAATCCGACATTATTGGGTTGTTATGCCATCTTTAGGTGTAGCCAAATTTTAATTAAAACATGGCTTAAATAAAAATTACCCCTTGAACTATATCTTTTTTTTCACTTTGATATTTAAAGAATTTTTGATCTCAATCGGATACTTATACTATAATTTCGTCAAACAGATTGGTACTTAACACTAACACCATTAAATAAATGCTGACATGACAAATAGCACTCAATGAGATCGTGACACGTGGTACAAATGTCATGTCAGTCCTAATTCTAAATGCCACATCATCAATAACAGAAAAAAATGTTAAAAATAAAAAAAAATTATATAAATCAAAATAAAATTAAAAAAATTCACAATAATTTTTTAAAATTAAAAAATTCGAAAAAAATTTATAAAATTTTTTAAAAAAGGAATAAATTTAAGAAAATCACAATTTTTTTAAAAAAATCACAATTTTTTTAAAAAAATCCAGAAAAATAGGAAAAATTATATATATATATTTTTAAAAAAATCATAATTTTTTTTTTAAAAAATCATAAAATTCAAAAAATTTAAAAAAATTATGAAAATTAAAAATATAATTTTAAAAAATTTAAAAATTCACATTTTTTTTAATAAAATCAAAAAATTCAAAAAAAAAAATTTTAATCTGAAAATTTTAAAAATATATAAAAAAAATGAAAAATTAAAAAAATGAATATTTATATATATTTTTAAAATTTGTAAAAAAAAATAAAAAAAATAAAAAGAAAACTGGAAAGGAAAAGAAAAAAAAAAAAAAAGAGGAAGAGAAAGGGAAAGGGAAGGAAGAAGGGAAAGGGAGGGGCGACGGGGGGTCGATCGGCTGCTAATCGACCTCAGGTTGGCGAGAGAAAGGGAGAATCAGAGGGGAGAGAGGCGAATCAGGAGAGGGAGAGAGGGAGGAATCGGGGGAAAGAGGGAAAGAGAGAGAAGAGAGCAGGGGGAGGCCGGCCGACCACAACTTGGCTGGCCCGGGGCAAATCCGATGCCGATCTGCCCCGAGCCGGCCAGGCTGCGGCCGACCGGTTGCGACCTTTTTCTCTCTCCCTCTTCCCTCCCTTCTCTCTCTCTAATTTTTAAATTTTTTTTTTTTCAGATTCTTAAAAAAATTAAAAATTAAAAATAACTTTTTTTAATTTTTTGAATTTTGAATTTTTTTTGAAATATTTTAACTTTTTTTTTGAACTTTTAGATTTTTTTTTTTTGAATTTTTTCTATTTTTTGTGAATTTTTTCTATTTTTTATGTTAAAATCTGAAAATTTTAGAATTTTTTTAATTTTAATTTTTCAAATTTTAAAAATAAAATTATAAATTTTTTTGAATGCTTTTTTTTTTTTAAATTTTTTTTAAAATTTTTACTATTTTTTTGAATTTTTATTATTTTTTTCGATTTTTTTTATTTTTTGAATTTTAAAAAAATTGTGAATTTGTGATTTTTTTTTTCTATTTTGTTCGAATTTTTAATATATTTTTTATTTCAATGATGACGTGGCATCATAGAATTAGGGCTGACATGGCATTTGTGCCACATTTCACGTTCTCATTGGGTGCTATTTGCCATATCAGCATTTATTTAACGGTATTAGTATTAGGTATCAATCTGTTTGATGAAATTATAATATAGGTATCCGATTGGGACAAAATTTTTTTTAAGTACCAAAGTGGGAAAGAGGATATAGTTGAGGGGATAATTTTATATATAAGCCTTAAAACATCAATATTAACTGATGTCATCATCAATTTTCAAAGACTTGGAAAAAAAATGACTTGAAAAAGAAAAAATGACTAAAAAATTAATTTAAGCTTTAATCTTTTATAAAATATAAAATTTGTAATTTTTTTTAATTAATTAATTATTAAAAATATACTTTGAAAGATTATATATTTGGTAAAAGTATATTCTAAGATTATCAAACTCAATATTTAATGACAAAATTCAATTAAAATAAAAATATAATATGATAAATTTTAATAAAACTAGATAAATGTCCGCGTTTTACTGCGGATATATTATCGAATTTGAATTGATATTTTATAATAAATTTAAAAGATAAAAAAGTAAGAGGAGTAAAGATAATTTAAAAAAATAATAAATTCTATCCTTTTACGATACTTGGTATAAAATTGAGAGTTATTTGAATATGATCAATTAAATCCGGTACTTTCAAACACAACATAATTATACGATACGAACATAATATGAGAAAAATAATTAAAACACGACATGACAAAAAAATTAAATGAACACGATACAAATACATGAACGTGTCAAAATCTACATAAAATAAATTATTAACGTATCAAATTTTATATAAATATATAATACCTCGAATACGATTATGACAAAAAAAAAAAACACGAACATGACGACACGCGACATAAATTTGGGATTTATTTGAATAGTGCCAATTAGACTTGATAATTTTGGACACAACATGATTATACAGCACGAACACAACATGAAAAAAATAATTAAAATACAACACGAAAATAACATGAACATGACACAAATACGCGAACATATCAAAATCCACATAAAACGAATTATTAACGTGTAAAAATTTATATAAATTTATAATACTTTAAACACACTATAAAATAACACGAACACGTTACAAACATACAATTTTTTCTTTAAATTAAATCATTATGACAAATTATGCAAAATATGGGATGAATTGAGATACGACATGAACACACACAATTTTCTCTAAATTGAATCACTATGACAAACTATGCAAAATGTTTGGATGAATTAAAACACGACACGAACACATGAAAAAAAATAATTAAAATACGGCACGACACGAAAATAACATGAACACAACACAAATACACGAACATGTCAAAATCCACATAAAACGGATTATTAATATGTAAAATTTATATAAATTTATAATACTTTGAATACATAAAAAAATAATAATACGAACACGACACAAAAAATAATATGAATACGAACGAATATCCGAACATATCAAAATCTATATAAAATAAATTATTAACATGTAAAAATTATATAAATTTATAATATTTTGAACACACAAAAAAATAACACGAACACAACACGAATACACGAACGTGTCAAAATCTACATAAAATGAATTCGTGTAAAAATTGTTAATACTTTGAACACAAAAAAACAATACAAACACAAAAACGACACAAACACAAATTTTTCAACATTTTTTTTTCCTTTCTTTCTTTATTTCTTCATAAAAGCAAAAACCCAAACTAACCTCCCAACATCCTTAATATCTATGCTTATTTGTCACTTAAACTATGATCCAAAATTTTTAATTGAGCATTGTCGAAATTGAGGGATAACTTTTATATTTAGTAATAATAGATTAAAATAGAATTGTAAAATTTAATTTGGAAATAGAGTACAGTGATAAATTTATTTTTAAATAAAAAGAAAAAGAAAAGGAATATATTACGTGTACGGTTACGATGTGCAATCTAATTGGAAATTAAGGATGGATATTGAATGCAAAAATCTTTCCTTCCTAGAGCCGACTTTGACTGCGCTAACCAAGTGTTTTCGCTCTCTCTCTGTCTCTCTTCCTTTCTCTTTAACTCACTTTTTCTAATTCCGATTCGATTTCGCTCTCCAAATCTCCCAGGTAACTTCGAAACCCTATTTTCTTTATTTCTTACATTATTTTTTTTTAATTTATTTTCTTTCCAAATTGCAATTTTTTTCTTTTTTCGTCTGTATTTCCATTCCTTACCATTCTGTTAAATTATCAGAAACGAGAACCAGAGGACTCTGATTCGTTAGATTTGATTCATTTTTCTCTCGGATCTATCTGTTTTTCTATCAAAATATGTAATTTTTAGGGAAAAGCTAGGGATTTTACTGTTCTATCTAAAATTATTGATTCTGATTAGATTTATGTTTTTTTATTCGTTAGAAGTTCAAGTTGCATGGATCAAATTATTGTCTTTGGATGCTAAACTTAACTGCTTTTGTTGAACGAACTGCTTGGATAATGAATTTTGTTAAAAATCAATTGGAGTTTCAAATCATTTTGTTTCACCCATTTAAAATTTTTTTGTTTAGGTTTGAAAAAAATTTAAATGTGGAATGTAGTAAATCATCTGCTGTACTTCCTGCACCATTCTCCCGTGCTTAAGATGCTTATTTTGTGTGGTGCGATTTTTTTTTTCAAAGCTGGTTTTTCATGTAGTTTTGTTGATGGTCTATATCTCTGTGCTTTCTTTTTGAAGGTATTGAAATGGCGGAATCAAAGTCATTGAGAAAACCTGTTTTCACCAAGGTGGACCAACTTCGCCCTGGCACTAATGGTCACACTCTTACTGTCAAGGTTGTCAGTGCAAAGATGGTATTGCAGAAGGGTCGGGCTGATGGTCCTCAAGTTCGTCAAATGCGAATTGCTGAATGCTTGGTAGGAGATGAGACAGGAATGATTATCTTTACCGCTAGAAATGAACAAGGTATATTCTTTATAATCCTCTCCTGATGCAGGTTTAATTTGGGTTATAGTTTTACTTTTTCTATTGCTAGAGGTTTCACTTGTCATGCATCTTACTCTGTTGCATTTAGTTAGTTTTAATTTTTGATGGTATTTTCTCAGGCAATTTTGATGTCACTCATCACTTTTTGTATTGTAGTTCTCTTTCTCTTTTAGACAAGTAATGCAACATTGGTTTCATAGAGTTAAACTGCTAGTCATGGAAGCAAATTGTATTTGATGTGATTATATTTTTTCATTGCCTTGTGGAAGGAAAGAAGTAAAGATTGGGGTTTGGCAAAATTCCTTTAACACATTTTATCTGACAAGGAGATCTATTTGGGGTTGCTAATAGTGTCAGAATGGAATAAATGCTAGTTGTTGCTTTTGCTATGACAGATATTAGCTTAATTGGTCATGTTGGTGTTCAGATATCATGGCTGATATAACTTACACATTTTAATGGTATATGCATCTTCCCTGCTTATAAATTTCAACATACAGAATTATTCAATTACTATATGTTTGATATGGGCATCTGTTGCTAAAGTAACTTGGAATGAAATAAATGCTAGGTTTGCCTTTCACTATCTCAGGCTATTATCTTATTTGGTCAGGTTAGTGTTTAGATATCATGCCTGATATAAGTTCGCACATTTTAAGGTTATGCATCTCTTGGGTTTATGCATTTCAACAACCGAAGGCTTTCTGTATATAATGGTTATTAGTACTTTTTATTTGATCTTGGGCTTCCAGACTTGCAGTCACATATACAAGAAGTGCTAATTTTTTATCCATTCACTATTCCTCCTCATGTATTTTATCATCAACTAGGGCTATAGTTCCAAAGCTGGCTTGGTTACTGATAAATATCAGGAAAGAATAGTCCTCAATCATTTCAATATTTCCTTGATTGGATATTATTCCTCAATCAGATAGTGAATGTGACAAACATGCTTTATTTATTTGAAGATTACAGTGTTAATTACAACAAACACCATCTTTTTTTGTAGTGGACTTAATGAAAGAGGGTAGTACCGTAACTCTTCGCAATGCGAAAATTGACATGTTTAAAGGATCAATGAGGCTTGCTGTGGACAGGTGGGGTCGTGTTGAGGTTGCTGAACCTGCTAGTTTCACTGTGAAGGAAGATAACAATCTGTCGCTGATCGAGTACGAACTGGTTAATGTTGTAGAAGAGTGACCTTTCTGGTGTTTGCTTTGCTTATATATTGTGACCCAAGAATAAAATCAACTCCAGTAAACGTGTTACTCTGATCTACGCTACATTTCATCTTCAAAAGGCTCATGGAGGTTCACTTTTAGGAAGAAGAAATCTGGAAGCTAGTGTAGTACTCGAAGTTGCTTCTTGCCCTAACAGCAAATCCAGCACAACCTTTTGGTTGCACCTCCAAACAGATGGTAATGGCTGTAAATTTTGGAGTTATAAAAACAGCTAGCTTTTGGAACTTGCTTTCATTTGTTTACTTATTTCTTGTTTCTGGGCAGGGACTGTTTTTGGGCTTTTAGATTTTACTTGAGAAGTTTAATATTATAAAATGTATGCCTACATACTTTATATGACTCAATTTATCTCTTGCTCAAGTTATATCTAAGTGATTTGGCATAACGCTTTTCATATTTTTTTTTTTTATTGAGGAAGGGGATTCGAACACGACTTTTTGAGTAGGGGAATACATGCAGGTATGGTTGAGTGAGATATCAGGTGCAACACCTTTCATTTTCTAACTTGATAGCATTATATGCTACTTTGCATTCTTTTACTTCATACTTGATAGCATTCTGTGCTACTCTGCATTCTTTTGCTTCATGACTGTACTGTATTCCTTACTCTGTTTTGTTCTTGGTTTATGGTTACAAATATGTAATTCTGTCAGTTTCTTTTAGACCTAACAATATTGGATACGACATGATTACATGATATGAACACGATACGAAAAAAATAACTAAAGTACGACACGAATACACCAATGTATCAAAGTCTATATAATACAAATTATTAACACGTCAGAATTTATGTAAATGTAAAACATCTTAAACACGACTATGACACGAGAAAATATACAAACACAACAAAAATACACGAATTACCAGGTTTAGTTTCGGTTTAGTTTCTTTTTTATTTTTTCGCGTCTTTCAGTTTAGGATTGTAGAGTTGGGAATTCCAGGGCTTAATTTCTTATTGTAATCTGAGGTTCAAAATACAGGTTCTAGGACTTAGGAAGGCATGCAAGCGTCTCAAGTATTTAGGATTCTTGGCGGATTATTTGTCAGCTATTATTTATCATTAGCATCTCCTCTGTTATACTCACTGACTAATTAAACTAATAAATCGTCATGTTAACTAAAACGTTTAAAGGTTTATTTATTTATTTATTATTATTTATGAAGGAAAAAAAGAAAATGTAAGTACTTTTAATCTCAATAATTTGATATAATGACAAAAATATTATTTTCTTTTTGGTAGAGGGCAGGCAAAATGTTTTCTTCAATAAGATCTTGAAATTTTGGTGACATCTACAAAGAAAACTTTCTAAATGAGAACCATGAGAACAACTTGTTCTTATATGAAAATTACAAAAAAAGATAAAGAGTAAAAAAATTATGCTTGCACCAATAACAAAAAATATTTATTAAAAAAGTAAAAAATTGAAGAAATAAAAAAAAGTTGTTTTGATTTCCCTTTTAAATTAATTTTTTCATGATAGAATGAGTATAGATAAAAACTCTATTGCTTTGTTTGGGAACATAAATTTGAGAATTTGGATTTGGATTTCATTTGCTATATAAATTATGATAATGAAATGCATACATTAGTTAAAATTCAACATGATTGTATATTTGAAAGGTATAAAAACATGAATTTCAAATTCACAAATAGTTATAGGTATTTCAAATTCATCACTAAATAGGCATCCAACAAATCTATGGATTTGAAACATAATCATCAATGTTACTTTTACATGTGTTTTATTCACAATTTACACTATTTTTGAAATTCAAATCTATCTTTTGAAATCCAAGTTCCCGCAACCTATAAGAAAAAAAAGTTATTTCCATGTAATAAGGTCAAATTCATTTTTAAGTTAAAAATTATATTTAATTATCCAATTAAATTTAGCAACAAGATTTCTACGACCAATGCTTTCTACGACCACATATAGCTCGAAATTTGTTGAATCTAGCAACAAGATTATCAGATGGACCTGTCAATCTTGACTCGAACTCGAAAACGCCGACCAACCCAAATGATCTGAACATAAAAAACTCAAGTGTCAAACCCGATTGGTTCGAATCCGAAATAATTCGAACCCTAAATGACTCGATTGACCTGTCCCGAAATCAACTCTACCCGCCTAATTGACAAGTCTCGTGGCTTGAAGCAGAAAAAAAATGATTTGAAGTAAAATGATAATAACAGTTACAGATGATAATGGATATTTTAATATCAAATACCCTCATACTATTAAACTCAACTTTTAAATAATAATATTTAATATTTTGTTATAAATTATTTATTATTAATATAATACTTACTAAATTAATTCATTAATTTTTGGCAAAAAAAAATAATTCAGTAATGGTTCTAAATATGATATTAAGTTTAATTATTTTTTATGAGTTAACTTAATTTTTTAATTTAAGTTCCATTAATAATATGTATAAAAATTGATTTTAAATTGATTTTTTATTTTAAATTTCGTTATTTGAGTTGGATAAAATAATAAAAAATTATTATTTATGATTTAATATTTTAAATTTAGTAATTAAATTTAGATATTAAATATTAATTTTTTATCGAGTTTGAATAAAATATTGATTGAATTTGGGTATCTCAAATTGCTATCATTTCTAATGATAATTTTTTCTTTAGCAATTATAAAATTTTTCTTTCATTTTTATTATATAATTTTTTATTAATGCAAGCATTAAATATTTTTTTTATGTTGTTTTACCTTATTTTGTAATTTTCATCAGCCAAGCAACTAAAAACCAAGAAAAAGACAAATGAAAAAAATAAACCATTTTTAAATAAGAAAATCTAGAAATTTGTGTAAAACAAAGGTTTGCAAGAATTCTCACCAAATAAGTTTGCATTGTAATAGTCACCAGAATTTTTCTACCAAAATCACAGAAAAGTTGAGAGATTTTTGGTTTAAGTACCCACATAATCCCTGTATTATAGTGAAAGAGTAAATTAGTCCCTGTACTGTAAAAGTGAGTAATTTAGTCCCTGTAAAATTAAAATAGATGCAAATAAGTAAAATTAATAACGGTTTTAATGAAAAAACGTTAAAATACTGACGTGGACTCGTAAAATCTAACATATTTAGATATATTTCAAGTCATATTTTATTCAAAGTCATTAATTCTGTTAGATTTTACGAGTTCACATCAGTATTTTAACGGTTTTTCATTAACACCGTTATCAATTTTACTTATTTGCACCTATTTCAATTGTACATGGATTAAATTATTTATTTTTACAGTATAAGAACTAAATTATTCTTTTTATTATAATACAAGAACTATGTGGATATTTAAAAAGAAATTTTTAATAGGATGAATAGGCAAAAGCCCAAAATACATGGGACAAAACTGAAAGCTGCCCCTTTTACCTTGTCGAAAACTGCTAGTTTTTTATGAACTAGCAGTACCTGTCAACACCCCTCAATTAACTATAGCTGAAAGTAGACAAGAACGGAAGTGAAAGAGAATGTGGATAACATTTATGTTATCTCGGATTCGGGTAAGTTTTGAATATAGTATTTTATATGAGTATGTTTAATTTTTTATAATTTTTTTATATATATTTAAAAAATCATATTTTTATATTCATGTTTGAATATATATCATATACATATGTTTAACACATACTTTAGAGAGTAGATGATAAAAAGAAAAGGAAAAGTTAAAGCTGTAAGGAATTTGTCTAGAAGTAGATGCATTCTAATTAACAAAGCCTGCTATTTCCTTATTAAAATGACTGTTTCGCTTGAGAACTTAAACTTTTTTTTTTCTTTCTTTCTTGAATTTGAATCTAATACACGACAAAGGCAAAGTTAGTAGATTAACCAAGGCCATGGCTTATCAATCCGTGCTTATCATCCATCTCTAATTTCTTAGTTTAGTAGTGAACAAAGACAAAGTGGCATCATATATATATATATATATATATATATATATATATATATATATATATATATATGATGCAATTCGTTTGTACAAAGAAGAAAAAAAAAAGTTGAGTCTAGGGACCTAAAACTCTCACAAGTCACAACCAGCTTTGTCTGCACATAATTATGGGACTCCGCCTCCCATCCATTGTCATTTTATCATGCCATTCAATACACCATCGTGAGAGGACCAATCGTGGCTGATGATGAAAAATTATAAATGAAAAAAAGAAAAAAGCATCAAACCATGATCATAAAAGCATGTCCTTAATATAAATCATATAACAGACATGGAAACATTGATATATATATATATATATATATATATATATATATATATATATATATATATATATACGAGAAGGAATTCACTTTTACATAACTAAATTAATTTTACACTATTTGATATTTTTTTATACGATTTATATTTATTTAATTCAACCATCATATTTCGAGTGTAAATCATGCACTAAATTAAAAATATTCAACTATTTGTTCTATATAAAAAAATTGAACCGTTAAATATATATTAAAAAAGATAGTATTCTCGATCGATATGATAGAGATATCGGATCGATTCGAAACTTTACGTGCATGACAAGTACAATTATATTGCTAAATCTAACGATCGATTTTTTAAAATATTAATCATATACTAAATTATAAAAACGTGTAAAACTAATAATTTTACATTAATATAAGTAAATCTTATATATATATATATATATATATATATATATATATATATATATATATACTCGCTGTTATACGTTGGATTAACGTCATGTAAACATATATATGCCAAAACTGGTAATGACAACTAACCATATGATCTTTGATAATCTGCCTACTGGAAATCAAGAAACACTACAAATAAATTGCCATATAGTGACGGTCCAAAAAGCGTAAGTAAATCTTCAAAATCCGTCGCTATAAGTCCTAAAACCCTATACCGACGGTCAAAATGACTATTCCGACAAAAAATTAAGCGACGGTAAAACCCTCGTCGGTATAGACCTATACCGACGGAAAAGGTGACCGTCGGAATAGGATGTAAAACCTATACCGACGGTTTATGCGTCACTAATGTTACTACCGTCGGTATAGCCTATGTTGGGGTAGCCCCTTTTACACCTTTCCTATACCGACGGATTTTGTATCCGTCGGTATAGATATCGCATCTATACCGACGGCTGTTGTAGCCGTAGGTATAGATATCGTATCTATACCGACGGATTCTGTAGCCGTAGGTATAGATATCGTATCTATACCGACGGATTCTGTAGTCGTAGGTATAGATATCGCATCTATACCGACGGTTTTATAACCGTCGATATAGATACTGTATTTATACCGACGGATTTTATAGCCGTAGGTATAAATACCGTATCTATATCGACGGATTCTGTTTCCGTCGGTATAGAAGAATGCAATTCATCATATATAGAGATACAGACAACTAAAATGTAATAAGTGAAAAATGATGCTTGTTTGTGACAAACTTGTTTTTTTTGACTGATTCATTATACAAAGCATTAGCCATAAAAGACATTTTGATTTTTAACCCCTAGTTCACAAAAATGGGCAATTCAGTACTAGCCGTTTTGTACATGCCACACTTCTCAACTTCTCGTCTACCACTGCATTTTCTTCCATGTCATTCTCGTATTTTACTATTCACTATTTCAGACAACGCTAAATGCTGATTGTAGAGTGGAAGAAACTCTTGAGGCAATGGTCTGGGAGGCAAACTGTTGAATCTGCTTCTTGGCATCTGAAAGGAGAACCAAACAATATTTTATTGTTAATTTACAGGATGAAAAAGGAAGCTGAAACACAGGCTTAAAAGAAAGACATTAATTGGGGATAGAAACATTGCAAATTCTGTTGCATCCTCCTAAGTCCAAAATTTTCCAAAATTTTACCCATAATGGGCCTCATGGTGCATGCTCTGAATGGTACATGTACTCTGAATCTCAGCACCTATAATCTTAATAATTGAAGGTCATCACATATCATCTCTCAAACTAAATACATAGGGCAGAAACAAATCAAAAGTTGTAACCTGCAAAAAACCAAGAATACATGTGGAAAGAAAAGCAAATGTAATAGCCAATGTTCGGTTTACACCAAGTAGAATCACTACCCCTGATGGTTGATTTCCTTATACAAACTAATAGCACCAATCATGCTGCCAAATGAAAGGTAAAAGATAAAAGACTATGTTTTTATTCTCCCTCATTTAAAAAAATTGAGACTATCGCAGTATCCATAGGAAAAGTCATCATAATTTACAAGGAAACAGCATCTAAAGTGCAAGATAATACAAGCTATCTGAACATCCAAAAGATATTTAGAGTAAGTCATAAACTTAAACTTGGAAGATCTATCTTGCACATATCACAAACCAATCTTGCATTACATACAATGGAAATACACTTGGAAAATCTTGTCTCGACTTAAACTTGTCTTGGCACCATAAACTATTTTAGACTAAGTCATAATTAAGTTATTAATCAGCATGCCATTTCACTGTCTCAATGTGATGTCATACCTAGATAATTTGGTGAAAAAGTTACATAAAAGAATTCTTGAATGAAAAAATAGCTAGACTAAGGCTAAAAGTTACACTAGATATCACGTTCACGGTTCAACCAAGCATTGTTAATCATAATAAACAAACCAACCTTTGCGACATTTGGTGAAGCCAACAATATTTGCAATGTTGAGAGTTAAACAAACTCCAACAACAAGGAGATAATCAGCTTGAAACCTTATGAGAGAGAATATTCCAAGCACAATCCAAGCAACCGCCTGAAAAATTAAATCATGAATTAATGACTTTGATCATTTGGGACACAACTATATTGCTATATGCTAAGTCAAGGGATAAACTTACTGAAAGGTAAAGGGTCCACCAAAACAGCCATGAATCTTTCTTGTTCATCCGGGCCAATGACTAAAATAGACAGCAACAATAAACAACTGGGAGACTTGGTTATGTTATATTTGAAGGTAAATGTATGGTTTGGTTAAGGTAAACACTGACCTCTAATGGCAACCTGATCAAGTCACAACAAGAATGAATCATAAAGTATGACTAAATATCAGGAGAATGAATTTAGATTAGACAAACTTCAGACTAAGGCTAACTCTATGTTGAAATATTTTCTGATGAAACATGGCAAGAAAGTTACAATTTCACAGAAGAGCTTCTCAACAACTCAAACAAGTATGTGAAGACTGGACGGAACAGAGCAACAAATGGAAGCAGTGCTTAACAACGTGAAAGGGTACAAAAAAGTTTTGCTCAATGATCAGAAAAGAGTAAAAGTCCTTGAAAAATATTTCAGACAAAATAAACTATGCAATATTAAGAAAATAGACTGGAGGATCAGCATTCATACAGGGTGACTAATTGAGCTACATTAGCATGCTGCTTGACTAATCTACAAAAGGCATCTACAGTCAAATTCAAGGCCGCTTCTTTCTCCTGCAAAGACAATACAAACGTAAGGGAAATCGAGATGGTACATAAAAGAGTGCCAGGAATTATAACATAGATGAGAAAGAACCTTTTCAGAATTGGATGAGCAGAACTCTTCCCAAAATCTCTTGAAGTCCAATTCCAATTCATGTTTGTCTCTGCTTTCACAAGAAAAAAAGTAAAATCATTTACAAAGAAATTCACATCCATAGAGCGAAAGAAGTGGAAGCAGAGAAAAGAAGGAACTTTGCAAATTTAAAAATGTAATTTAAATAAATAGATACAAGCGAACTTAAAAAACCAAATCTGGTCACTTAAATCACAATAAAACAGAAGGGAAATATTAGTGTGATTAGATACTGCACAACAACAAAAATAAAGGTGCAGTTGAAACTTGAAACCTAATTTTAAACACCAAATATTTAGCATAATCTCATGCTCGACACATTGGTATAACAGGACTAACAAGTAACAAAGAGGCATTATCAACTCCCTCCTTTAACAAAAACAGGAAGCAGTAGCAGAAAAGGATCTTGCATTGTCACACATAGTTTTCATAGCAAAATAAGAAAATTTAGCAACAAAGAGAAAAAGGACAAGTAAAGAGCATCTAACATCTTTGATACCCGTGATAGATGATATTAATGTGATATTTTATTACAATCCAAAGTCCAAACCTAAAAATGTCAGTAAAGAAAACATCTATGCATTGATAAACCAATCATCCACACTATTCCAAACTGTAAAACAAGGTCACACCTAAGACTGATTT
Source organism: Fremontodendron californicum (assembly GCA_030761205.1). Taxonomy (NCBI): domain Eukaryota; kingdom Viridiplantae; phylum Streptophyta; class Magnoliopsida; order Malvales; family Malvaceae; genus Fremontodendron; species Fremontodendron californicum. The sequence goes on along the minus strand of JAULJL010000007.1, from coordinate 7,768,059 downwards.
CAAAATTACCTCCCATTTTGATCACTAGACCATAGGTGTCAAGTCATCTCAAAATGTCAGGAAAGGAAGTTCAGGAACATGGAAAGATGGATTTCGGGAGTAAGTGAAACATTTCAACAGCAGAAATAAAGCAAGACACAAAAAAACTTCAGATGCTCAAGAACTTGAAAGACGCAAAAAAAAAGAGAAAAAAAAATCCCCAACAAGTTAATAGAGAAGTAGCATTCATCCTATTGCAGGCCATCATCTTATTTCCAGTAATTGCTAACTAAATTCTTATTGTTCTTCCCATTACACTAATAAGACCATCACAACAATTTTGGTCAAATCCTCCTTTATACTAGACTTATCTATTCATGTTGCTAATAGAACCCATCACATGTTGCTTCAAGAACTTCTATAAGATCATTTCTAACTCATATTTTTGCTATTTTCCCTTCCTATTTGCTTCTATGTTTTCAATCTCTTATGACCTTTAAGTGGAAACAGCAATCCAGAACTAACCGAACTTGCTTGAGTTAGCTCGATCGTGCAACCTTATACTAATAGAGTAGTAGTTGCACTAACAGATAAAATACTAGCCTACAATCACCAATGCTTGCGACAAGGCTACACATTGGCACCTTAAAATTAAGTTCCACCATGCATAATAGCAAATCGAACAGTACCAAAAAAACTATTCACAGCTAAATTTAAATCTTTCAATCTTATTTGTTATAGAAAATGCAACAGTATACTTAAAGAACATCTCATCAAAGCTTATCTTATCAAAAACATAAATAAATAGACAAAGAGCATGCGATATAACTGAAGTTATACTTCTAATTTCCCAAAATACATTGAAGATCAACGTTAAAAGCAGTCAACTGCAAGTAAAAAAGATGGAAGAAAAATAAAATAAAATAAATAAATAAAGAGCGCAACTATGATTCTACCAGTTCATCTCCTATGTTTAATCATCATTAACCGATGAAAATGCAAACAGAGAAAAAATCAAAATAAATTTTCAAAAGTTTAGAAAAAGTGAAAATAATAAATCGAACCTCGAAGGAGAGGAAACGTAGTCGTAGCGAGTTGAGGAAGCATAGGCATCGCGATTGGAAGAGGAGGAAGAAGAAGAAACAGTTGTAGCAGTGGAAGTAGCAGTAGGAGATTGAGCTAAACCGACCTTTTCCTTTATGTCCTTAAGCAATGATACCCATTTCATCGTTTTCCCTTTCGATCTTTGAAACATTTACATGCGACTCTCTCCTCTCATCCGACGCCGCCTCAGGCACCAGATCCCAACCTTCTAGAAATCTCGTCTAGAAGGATCTCATTCCACCTCCGTTTCCGATTACTCAGCCAAGCAACAAAAGAATTCCAATACAACTACACCCCCAAACAAAAAAATCAAATCAAATCAAATCAAACCAAAAAAATGGAAAAGGAAATAAATTATAAATTTGAAAGAAACCGTGTGAATACAGCTGGAAAATGTGATTAACGGATCTATCGGATTAGGGTGAAGCTTCAAAGTAGAAGGGGATCTGCGATTAATCTGTCCTTTTTCTTTTCTCTTTTCCTTTTTGTCGTCTTAATTTTTTTCTATTTTTCAAACTTCTAGTCTAGTCGTTTGTTTTTTTGAACCCTAAAATAGAGATGAGCTTAATAAAAATTTAAAATATAGATATAACCTATACCGATAGTAAAAATAAAACCGTCGGTATACATCAGACCTATACCGACGGTCAATGATAAACCGTCAGTATACAAGGTATCTATACCGACGGTCAATGTAAACCGTCAGTATAGGGGTATCTATACCGGCGGCCAATGATAAACCGTCAGTATACAGGGTATCTATAGCGACGGACAACAAAGTGTCGGTATGTGTTAATTATATTCTGACGGTAACAAAAATCCGTCAGTATAGATCCTTTATACCGACGGATTTCTACTATCAGTATAGGTAAACGTCAGTATATGACAATTTGTTTGTAGTGAAAGGGATAGCGATAGTGGAGCTGGTTAGCTGAGATTTCAATTTATTCTAACGAAATTAATTCCCTCCACCAATGTTGGTTTAGTTGTTTTTTGCTGTCTTCTTTAACTCGTTTCTGAAAGTCATTTGCTTCCCTTCTTAAATTAATTAATTAATTATATATATATATCAATGAGTACGGACGACCTTGATTGATTGATTGAAAATTAAGCACGATTTTGCAGCTTTGTAGCAATGACTGATTGAAAAAGTTTAATTTGGTATAGCAGATTAGATTTACATACATGTGCACATTCAGAATGTTCTAATGCCACGCCTGTTGGTGCAGCAGAGAATTGGTTTCAAGTGTTTTCATTCTAATAATTGTACTTGCTTCCTTCCTGCCTTGTGTTTTGAGTGCAGTTTTTGCTTTGTTTTAATTTCCTTTTGAAAAAAAAATAATAAAATAAAATAAATGCATATGCAGCACTTTGTGGATTCTCAAATCTCAATTGTTGATGATCTTGTTTGGTTTTTGTGGGCCTTCAAACAATAACCTCATCTTAAAGATTTCTTAATAACGATGAGGTTGATATTCTGATCAGTTTCTTTGGCCATAATTAATATCTAGAAGATTATCTTTCTTTTCCCATCAGAAACTAAATTAATTAATTAAGCCTTTTTCCAAACTCTTATATAAATGCAAAGAAAAGATTCACACCAATGGACGTTCTTATCCATAAGAAATAATTGTACATAGAAAAGCAAAGGGGACTTTACTATTTTTTTTTTTATAAATAAAGTAGCAGTTTAAGCATAGAAAAAATAATAATGTTAGATTTAAATTTCAAATTTATTTAATATTACTTTTTAAGAATAGAAATATGAATTAACTAAATTAATCTCCGGAGTTAAGGGACTTTACTATTTGATATCTCATTTCTAAATTTCTTTCATGGCCAAATGTACATGTATGGTTACAAAGAACAAATTAAAGCTTATTTTTATAATTTCTCACCAACTTTTTGCACGTTTAGGGGAACAGAGATTCCCATTTTGAGGGGTCACCTCGGCACTTCGTGAAAATTAAAGGAAGAGAAAGTGCTGAAGTTGGATTCAATAAAAGTGCGCTTTAGTTTGTGGATATCATGGTATATATAATCATGGTCCTAGCTAGCTACTTTGTGAAGATGGAAAGCATGACACATGCATGGCGTTTCTTCAACATATTTACACAAGCCAGGATGATGAAAATTAAAGCATTGCCATAATAAAACTCAGAACTTCATCTAAACATATCTTGATATCAGAATCCAATGCTAATTTCTTTTTCCTGAATTATGTATAAATATAATCTCTCGCTTAAAAAGTAAATTTTTTTTTTTTTTACAAAAAAGTTGCATTTTGAGAAAAAAAATTGAAAATGCTGAAATTCGAATTTTAGCTCTGCTAAATGTCACTTTTTAAAAACTACTGTATAAACTTATTGGACTAAAAAATAAAAAATTGACAGTACTTGTAATTAATTAATTCATAGACTGTTTTACGTAGCCGTAGTTTATGTATGAAGTGGATAATGTCTTCAAAATGTTAAACTTGAAAGAATTTGATTTAAGATATGCTACTAGTCAACTTTATTTTAGGCTTTGGAGCCCTCTTCTTCCTAGAAAATGCAAGAAAATGGTCTTCACTCTTGAAAACTCCTTTTAAATTTGCTCTGAGCTAGGAGTCTGAAACTGATGGAGTTGGATAATCTTGTTTAATTACTTGCCCTAGTTAGCTAGCTAGCCCAGAAATTAAGCAGCAGCAAACATGTGCAGAAAATGCATGCTTCTTTTTCTCTCTCTCTCTCTCTCTCTCTGACTGTGTCTTCTTAATAATGCTTGTTCATCAACTCACTACAATGTCTGATCAATCGAAATAATGCTCTGCATGAAAAGAAACAAATAGGTAATCAATATCAAAATGTGGGATCTGAGCAACCTTTTTTTTGTTGGTAGAATCTTTTCCAAATTCAGCCTTTAAGTCTTTACTAGTCATAACCAAATGATCAGTTTTTGAATTCCAACATCTGCAATTTCTTTCTTGCAATCTCCTTATGACCAGTTTTCTTTCCAAAAAATGGCATTGCTTGTGAGAGCACATGAGGTAATTAAGATTTAAGAAGCCAATATATGGAAACTTTGAGATCAACTTCCTTCCATAATCATTCAAAGATCAACATAATGTTTTTTGTTTTGTTTTAATTTAATTTAATTTTTTTTCTTAGAAATGCTGAGAATCTGTGTTTCCAGAAATGGGAATATCAGCATTAACACTAAATCCACAAACATAACATCACATTGAGAAAATGTTTGTTATTAGTCACAAACAAAAATATTCTATTTGCTTGTTTAATCTTTTTAGTGTTTTTAACGACAACTAAGAGTCAGAAGATGGTGTCTGCAATATGTCTTTCCTTTCAACAGGAATCATCAATACCAAGAAAATGTGGTCAACCCAAACGAATTTCTATTGATTAATTTTGGGTTATCCATTGTTTTCAAACCCCTTGGACCCACTTTGATTCCCGGATTACAACTTTTTAAGCAGTTTTAGCACTTAAATATCTGTTCCTTCTATTAAAATAATAAATAATTGAAGGGGGAAACAGTTACATACAAACATATACGATGAAAGGAGGGTGTATTTTGTATTTTAACCTTACTTTTTGCCAGCAATTTAACTATCGTGGTTGTTCACTGTGTCATCCGATACGAAAGATATGTGCAAGACAAAAATAGTCAAGGACATCGAAATTGGTATTTTGAGATGTACTTCTACGATCAAGTCAGAATTTTATAAATAGATAAAATAAATGAGAAAGTAAAATAAAAGTAAGAAGAGAATGAAAGTATTTATAAAAATCATTTTATATATAAGGCATCATTATGGATATAACAAGAATTGGTTGAGAGTCAAACAAGTTGCATCTTTTAACCCAAAGATGCAGACAATTTTGGAAGACTATATTAAAAACAGAACATGAGGGTCTGAAAATCTGCACTTGGGTTTTTTTTTTTTTTGGTATCTGTGGGTCTGGCTTCGAACTTATCAAGAGTGTGCTTAACTACTCATGTCATGTTCCACACACATGGTTTACAGACATAAAATGTGGTCCATTGTTGGCTTTAAAAAAGGGAGTTTCAAACCAAAAAAAGAAAAAGAAAAAAGAACACCAAGTCACATTTCACCAATTGAAAGTCATGCTATGATATGATTATATGACAAATTGACAATATTCAAAGTAGGAATCAGCTTCCTCCATTACCATTTGTTCCTTTTCTTAACTTTTCGAGTTGGTGGGTGGTGAAAGAAAAATGAATTGAAGCGTTTGTTTGGAGTCTCAACCCTTTATCTTGGTTAAGGAAAATTGGAATTTCAATAAACGAAAGTACACTCATATTGATACATGCTTCTAGTTTTCCATCTCATTGTGTATTTACTAATTTTCAATTACAAAATTGCAATTAGGACAATGGCAATGGAGATATATTTTTTTGAAAAAAAAATGTCAAGGGTATTTCATTTTTAATGAGCTCATAAATTAAAAGAACCATTTTCGTTAAGACAAAAAAATTGGTAATTTTAAACACGATATAAAAATACTATACAAACACAATATATTTAATATATGTATTTATTTGTATTTAAAATTTTAATATGTTTAATAATTTATGTCATATTCAAGTTAACATGATTGATATGAAAAAAAAACACGACACACAATACACATAAATGGATTGCCAGAGATAGACCACCTTACAATTTTGAATAACTTCAAGCCTTATTTGAGTAATATATTTCAATTTCGGTATATAATAAATTTTTTGATCCTTCTAAACGAATGAATTAAAAGAATGGAAAGTGTTTGTTTTTTTAACAAAATTCTTCTTATATAAAAACGAAAGAGTCTTTATCACTAACAATGGCACGTGACTAGATGTTTGAGATCATGAACCAAAAAATTAACTAGGATTTGAAATTGGGATTTTCTTTTCTTTTCTTTATTTTTTTTTATTTTTTTTAATTTTAATTTTTTCCTTTTTTTGGGGGGGTTGGATTGGACTAATGGTGGGGATTCAAGGTAGGGAAAGCTAAGGCTAGAAAGAAAAGGGAGAGAAAATTTAAAGAGAGAAATTGATGAACGCGGTTTTTGGGGAATGTCTTTGATGGAAGGAAAAGAACAAGATTGTGTAATAAAGAAAACGCGGGGAGCAGTGAAGCAGCTCCAAAAGGGCACTAAAACAATGGAACAATTTCTTTGGACGCATTTGGGAATTTATAGTTTTCTTTTTTACTTTGCAATTCTCATATACCACAAAAAAAAAAAAAAACACACACATAGAAAAGACACAATTTGACACATATTATTTATCTATTTTTTAATTTCTTTCTTCTTTATTTTTTTCAAATATTTAAATGGTTTTTTTTTGGTAGCATATATAAGCTATATGGTAGGGATTTTGTTTGGACTTGGATAAGAGATAAAAAATAAGTTCACATGACAATAGTTTGCTATTAGCTTGTTCTTTTTGTTCTTCGTGAGAATATGAGAAATAGGAAATTGGAATAGAAGAGGAAATGGAAAGAAATGAATGAAAAATGAGTTTTCTAGTTAGTATTTGATTCCAAATTAAGATGGAAAGTTGAATAAATGGAAATAATAAATGACAAAATTGCTAGGTATATAGGGTATAGCCAATTTTTATAGTTTTATTTTTCCATAATTTTGGTAGATTAATTAGATGTTTTCCTTTCATTTTGCTCTTATTATTTGCTGAAGGATTAGATTTTGATAGAGCTGTTCATGACTCAGAATATCCACCCAATTTACGGATCTGGTTTGATTGGAGTCAGGTTTTGGATAAATTTTTTTAAGTTTGAATCCGATTGTTCGGGGCATTATTTAATTAATAAAAAAAATATTTTTATTTAGTTTTATTCTAAATATATTTAAAATTATTAAAATATTAATATTTTAAAAATATTTTCAGGTCTTTTGAGTCTGATAAGTTGACTCAAGCCTTGAACAAAATTTTCAAAAGACAAACTAAACCAAACGGCAAACTCGATCTATGAACATCTCTAAATTTTAAAATATTTATTTACACCTAAGTTGCTTATACTAATTTTGTTTTTTCCCCTTATTATTCTTTAACTGTTATTAGACTTGTTCATGGGTCAGACTATCCGTCCGATTCGACAAGTTAAATCCGAATTGGGCCAGACTTGAATAAAATATTTTGTAATCCGAATCGGCCTGACCCGAATTACTGTACATTAATTAAAAATATTTTTTATTTAAATTTAATTAAAAATATAAAAATATTAATATAAAAATAATTTTTATTATTTTTTAAATAATAAAACGGATTTTTTAACTGCGATCCAATCCGGCCAAGAACAGATGTAGCTGTTACCAACTGAAATTGTGATGTTCGAGTTTCAACCAATCTAGAATGTATAATGTTTAAGCTGGATAATACTTTAAATGTTTAAACTGGATCAAGATCGTAAGCATTCTAGAAAATTAGTATTTGTTGTAGGTTCTTTATACGTGAATATATATTTTTAATTATGTATTAGTAATATATTTAAGATTTTAATAATAAAATATAAATAAGTAATTTTTTTTTAAAAATTAATAATTGATTTAAGAATAAATATTTGCATCTTTTAATATTATTAGTATTTATTCTCACATACATTCGCATACAAATATTCGTTGATTTATTTATTTTTGAATATATAATTGTATATTTTAAAAATAAATAAAAATAATAAAATTCCTTTTAATTAAAATTTACAAGTAAAATTTGTTTCAATTACAAATTATATCAAATTATTAAATTATTTTTAATAAAGTTTTAATGTTAATATAAAATTAAAATTTTAAAAATAAGAAATTAAATTAATAAAGTGCATATTAATATGTAAATTTATTTCATGTATATTAATATATCATATGTTAATTAACATAAATTTATTACTTTTAATATTAATTTAAAATTAAAACTCTAAAATAATTTAATATAAAGTTTAACTCATTTTTATTTATCAAATAAATTTATTTAATGAAAGTTTTTCAATGAAAGTAGAGTTTTTATTTATAAATTACATAAATCTTATTAATATTTATTTAAAATGGAAATTTATAAATATAATAAACATATATATATCTATTTTCGTCAATTCAAAAGATTCTCTATATTCGCACTTTTATATATACTAGATGATATAATACAAAAATCTCTCAAATATTTTGATCCAAAATCGTAAAAGTATTGCCTTGATTTTTTATATGATTAAATTGTTCTGTATATTTATATGATGATGTGACAAATGAAGGATTAAATTTACAAATAAAATACAGAAAATATAAAGAAGTGAAATTGAATATAGGTGTTTTAATTGTTTAAAGACAAAATAATCTGTACCCGATGGATTTTGTTAGAATTAATAATTTTGAACTGAATATAAAAATATGATACGAATATGATATATTTAATAAATATAAAAATAATATAATACATATAAACACGATATATTTAATACAATCAACACTTAATAATTATATTTTCATTAATACAATCAAAACATTAATTATCGGATTCAGTTTGTAAATCGGCAATCCTCATTCAATCAACACTAAATAATTATATTTTCTTCAAAAGCATTAAAATTTTAGGGTGTGTTTGGATAAAGTATTAGAGGGAGAATTTCATTTCAATCAAGGGATTTAAAGATCCAAAAATGAATTTATTTGTTCAGGTAAAGTAAGCAGGATTTTCAAAATTTAGGAGAAATTTCAAAAAAAGAATTTGAGCACCTCAAATTCTCTTTTGAAATTTAACCTAAAGAGACGATGTTTCAAAATTTCTTCAAATCTCCTTTCGTTTTATCGCACATGACCCAATATAAAATACAAAATTCAAAATATTATTTTATTTAACTCTAATATATATATATATTATTAATATTTTTATATTTTTATAAATCTAATGATACTCATATTGCATATTTTTTATTGTTAATATCATTATTCTTTTTTTATAATTATTTTTTATCTAATGAAATTCCAATAATCTAAATTTTCTTCTACAAAATATTTATTCAAACAAAATAATTACAAATACTAACATTTTGAAATGATGCACTCACTTTAATTTAACTAGTATTTGTTATCACATGCATTCGCATGTGAATATTCGTTGATTTATTTATTTTTAAATATAGAATTGTTTATTTTAAAAATAAAAAAATAAAATGCATATTAAGTGAAATTTTCATGTAAAATTTGTTTCTTGTACAAATTATATCAAATTATTATATTATTTTTAATATTAATGCAAAATTAATTATGAAGATAAAAAAAATTAATGTAAAATTTAACTTTTTATTTATATTAAAAAAAAATAATTCACTTTTGAAGATTAGTGAAAAATTAAAACTTTTAAGAAGAAGAAATTATACATAAAATTTTTTATTTATTATCAAATTAATCCTTTTAACGAAAGTGTTATAATGAAATTAAACTTCTTACTTATAAATTAGATAAATTTTATTAATAAAAAATATTTATAATGGCAATTTAAAAATATAGTGAATAACGATGACTATTTTCGTCAGTTCAAAAGATTCTCCACATTCGTACTTTTATATATATTATAGATAGATTATTATAGATAAAAAGTAAATTTGTGTGAAATTAAAAATTATCCTATTAAAAAAAATTTAATTGTAAAGTGAAAATTTTCATCAAAATATATTAAAATATGAAAAAATATATATAATTGATCTTAAGTATATCAATATAAAGATATATTATTGATTGAAGGACAATAGACATATGCAAACCAATTAGAAAGATTGATTTAATATATTTTGAACTAAAATACTCCTCTTAACTTCAACATCAATAAATCATGACTATAAAAGATAAATACTAAAATATGTATATGAAATTTATTGAAATAAATGAAAAAAAATATTTCTTTGAAATTTTGTCAATATCTATTATATAAGTTACTTAAAAAACTCTTATTTACCCTATAAAGAATATGAGCATATATCTCGTTAACTTCTTCTAAGCCCAAACTAATTCCAAAAATTATATTATTGAATACAAAATTATAAAAAAAAAATTAATTTAAGATTGTAGCAACTGTTTGCAAACAGGGCCTGCTTCTGCAGGCCCACCAGGCCTACTGTCCATTTCCTTATCACAGCCCACACAAGCCCAATCTGCAAACCCGGGCCACCAGCGGACCCAAACCACCAGCGGTCCCAAACCACCAGCGGGCCCAATCTCCGGGCCTTCTACAAACCCAACCCATGCCCACTGGCCCATTTCCCTAACCCTACCTAACCCTACCCTAGCCACCTGACAGCCCTCCCCTGCCACACGCCACCCTCCCCCACACGGCACCACCAACCTTGCAACCACCAATCCTACAGCCACCCCAACACGCCAACCACCCCCACGCCACCATCCATAAAACCCCTTTCAGATCAGACTTCAAAAAAAAAGGAGGTGAAGGGGGATCCAGATCGGACCCCCATTTTTTTTTTCAGAGATCCAAAAAAAAAGGTTTTTTTCCCCACCAAAAAAAAAAACCTCTCAACCAGAGGAGACCCCCATCACCAAAAACCCAGATCTGGGGTCCGAAACCCAGATCTGGACCCCTTTCGAAACAGATCCCCACCACAAAAAAATCCCCCTCCTCGAATCCAAAGCCCTGCAAAAAAAAAAAAAAAAGAACCAGCAACAACACAAAAAAAAAAATCAAAAAAAAAGAAAAAAGAGAGGAAGAGTCGAAGGGTCAAACCCAGATCTAGGGGTTTCGGCTCGGATTCGGGCAAAACAGAGCCCGAATCCGAGAAGAGGAGGCCGAAATACCTTGGGGTGCGGAGTTTGGAGCTCATCGGCCTCCGGCGAGCGGCGGTCGACGGCGGAGCACGACGGCCGGCGCGGTGGTCCGATCGCCGGATTCTGGGTTTGGGGCGTGGCTGGGTTGAATGAAGAGAGAGAGAGAGAAAAGAAGAAAAAAAAAAGAGAAATGAATTAAAAAAAAGGGGGCTTATATAGCCCCCTGGAGCGGGTCGAGGTGACCCGCGCGTCGACCCGCGGGTCGACCCGGGGTCAGCGCGGGTCACCCGTTTATTTTTTAAAAAAATTTTACAGCGCCAAAACGGCGCCGTTTCGCCCAGGGTCCGCGTGTGGACCCGAATCTGACCCGGGGTCCGCACGCCCGACCCGGGGCACAAAAAAAAAGAATGAAAGATCCGGCCCAAACCGGATCCGGCCTGCGCCGAACCGGCCCAGGATTTAGGCCCCAATCAGGCCTGGCCCAAGCAGGTTACCCGACCAGGCCTTGGGCCCAGGCCAGATTTTGGGCCAAAGAGAAAAAAAAGAAAAAAAAATAGTAATAATAATAATAATTAATTTTAAAAAAATAAAAAATAAATAAAAAATAAAAATAAAAAATAAATAAAAAATAAAAAGAAAAAAAGAAAAAATAAAAAGGAAAAATTAAAAATTAAATTAAAATCAAAATAAAAAAACATTAAAAATTAAAAAATTAAAAATTAAAAATTAATAATAATGATACAAAAAAAAGGGGAAAAATTAAATAAAAAAAGGAGAAAAAATTAAAAAAATTTCACGATTATCGATTTTGAAGTTTTGATTTTTTTTTGGATTTTTTTACATTTTTCAGGTGATTTTACGAAGATCAAGTCCGGCATTTTAATTTTCGGATTCTCGACATTTTTTCAAGTATGATTTTAATTTTCTTATTTATTTTCATTACTATTTTTGTTTATTTATTCTTGTTCAGTATTCGACGTATTTTTATTGTTTTGTTTCGGTTTTAAAAATTATAAAATAATTGTTTTTAATTAATACATGTCTTTTAAAATTATTTTCGGTAAATAAAATTTTCTAAAAACGGATTTCTTTCTCAGGATGGTCGGAGCATCAATCGTTCTTTGAAATGGTCCGAGTAAGAATAATAATCGAAACATTATCGAAAATATCGGAATGACTCGAGAATTATTCTTACATAGATAATTTCTTTTATTTCGAAAATAATCATTAAAAGCATTTTAACTTTCAAAAAAAAAAGATTTTAATAAAATGCGAATAGCCGATGACGGAATTCGAAGGATATCACGGTTGTGATTCCTACGATATCTTGAGGTGAGAGGATCTCGTTAAATACCACCAAGAGTGTTGGGAATATTTAAATGAGTATTTTCGATAGCAAATTTATGTTCACTTTCGTTTTTGGAAAAAAATAATAACAGTTCAAAAAAAAATTGAGAAATAATAAACATATTTTTTTTAATAAAATAAAAATAAAAATAAAAGAGAATTATTTTTAAATAATGATGTCAAGTCCATTAAATCGAGATTTAAGATAACACGTGATTAAATGGTACCGTTTTCTAAACGGGCGTTGCGGGGGTGCTAATCCTTCCCCGCACGTAACCGATTCCCGAACCCGATTTTGTTTTCTCTCTGGTTCAAAGCGCGGACTTCTAAATTGGTTTTACAAAATGTTTTAATTAATTTTAAAATATTTTACTAAAACCGGTTTTAATAGGTGGCCAATCACACCTAGCAAAAAAAAAAGATTGGTGGCGACTCCATTTTTCTTTTTCAAATTCGTCTTAGCGGTCGAAAAAAACCGTTATGACAGCTTGGCAACTCCGCTGGGGAACTTTGAGAGTCGAGCCACAAATTGATCATGTAATGGATTTAAAATAAATTTTAATTCTCTTTATTTTCTTTCTTTCTTTATTTTTATTTTGCTTTCATTTACATCTTGATATTTGTTAATTCTTTATTCATTTTTTTGGTGTCGTTTATTTATTCTTTTAATAATTATGGAATGTTTAGAATAAAGAGTCATAAATAAGTAGTCGAAGGTTTGTTTGTTTCTTCTCACACACGGACACGTGCATTTCATACATAAGCTCTATACCCGAGGTACATCCCTTTAGGAAAAAGTAAAGTACCTACGCTCTCGTGAGGCAATAACCTCCGCATGGGCTAGCGAAACGCTTTTAGAGAGAGAAAGTACCTACGCTCTCGAGAGATAATAATCTCCGCACAGGCTAGCGAAAAATCTCTCGCTCGAATTGAACCCGTTTAAATCGGGATGCCTTACTAGCCTTCACGGGCGACAGTGAGGAGCAATTTGGATCCTTTTAGAACCTAACTCAACCTCATGTAGTGAACCTGAGTAGAGCCATATCGAATTTCCGATCGGATATCCTCGAAATTTGGAAGGAACATTGTGATCTTTCGCTATTTGTTTACATTCCAAACAAGAACTGTAAATCGGGTAATGATGAACGTACATCGTGCTACCCGCAATAAGTTTCATTTTTCGCTCCGAAGGCACCGTGATGCTTAAATAAGTTGATACCGTCGGGGCAAATGTTCGTTAACTTTTTGAATTTGTAAATATGAAAATTCTTTCTTTTCGTACATCTCGTACATTTCATGCATTGATGCACTTGTAAATAAAGCATTCACATTTATAATTGTATTTTTGATTTCACGGTGATAATAATCTCATTTGATAAATTGCATAAACACTTGTTGTTGATTAAATGAGAATTGCAAACCGGTAGTGTTGTATAAATACTCGGACATTTGTGCCATAATAAGACCCACTACCACAAAAGTTTTTGATAAAAATTGTTTTTTTTTTTTAAAATAATATTTTTATTTTTACGAAAAAAAAATATGTTTAAAAAAAAAAACAAAAAAACAAACGAAAAAAAAAGATTTTGCGGATCGAATTTGGGGGCAAGGTTTGTGCAATGAAATTGTTGAATAAGTAAGTTCAGTCCAAATCATGTTAATCCAATCATCGAATAATTTTTTTTTGTATATATTCATGCATTATATTGTTTATTCTTTACAAATCAAATTAGCACCATATTGCAATCATAACATGCATGGTCATTCATTGTAGAATACATTAGTGACATGCATGATCGTTCTCCGTGTATACCAATATATCAATTTATTTATTCTTTACATGCATCATATCGACATCGTGATTGCATTCATAACAATAAGGTCATGCACTCATAACATACGTGGTCACTCATTGTATATGCTCATGTATTAATTTGTTTATTCTTTACATGCATCATATGGACATCGTGTTACATTCATGGCATTCATAGCTCATGCATCATGAAGCACACTTGAGAAAAAAAGAAGTCGGCTTAGTTTTGAAAACTTTGAAAAGATTTCTCTTCCAAATCAGAGGTATAAGAATCACTGCGTACCTCTATGACACAGGCCGGAACCATGGAGGATGAACAAAATAGACTGGATAGAGTGGAAAGAGCACAGAGAGAATTACAAGAACAGTTAGCCAGATCTCAGCAAGAAACACGAGAACAGATAACAAAATCTCAAGAGGAGTCACGCGAGCAAATAGACAAGATGATTGAAATGATGACTAGGCTGACCCGAGGAAACTGGGTTGCTGAAGGATCGATCATAGGGGAAGAACCTCGACCTCAAGTAAACAACAATGAAGATCCGATCTACCTACCAAGTCAACAAGGCCGAGGACATTTTCAATTGAACTCGGAATTTCACCCCTCAGACTCAGTTGTTATTCCAAGCCAAGATGGCTCACTAGAACAAGAAAAACTGAAAAAACGTGTGGCAAAGCAAGTGAAAGACACAGAAGTGCAACAGAAGTATGATATGTTTGAAGAAAGACTCAAAGCCATAGAAGGGATAGACATTTTCGGGAATATGGATCCGGATGAGCTCAGCTTGGTCCCTGATTTGGTGATTCCGCCAAACTTCAAGGTCTCTGAATTTGAAAAGTATGACGGATCAAAATGTCCATCAATCCACATCATGATGTTTTATCGGAAAATGGCTGGCTACACCAACAATGACAAGCTGTTAATCCACTGCTTCCAAGACAGTTTAACAGGGTCAACTGCAAGATGGTATAATCAGTTGGATCGGGGCTGTATCCATTCTTGGAAAGATCTGGCAAAAGCTTTCAAGACTCAGTATAAGCACATGATCGACATGGCATCGGATAGGTTAACCTTGCAAAATATGGGGAAAAAGGCCACTGAGAGCTTCAAAAAATATGCTCAGAGATGGATGGACATGGCCACCCAGGTACAACCGGCTCTGACTCAAAAGGAAATTACTGTCCTTTTTGTGAATACACTGCACGCTCCGTACTATGATAGACTCGTTGGCAATGCCGCAAAGAATTTTGCAGATATGGTAACCTCAAGAGAGATGATTGAAAATGCTATCAAGAACGAAAAACTCGAAGGAGATAAGACATCCAATGCCTAGAGAAACGAGACACCTGAAAGGAAGGAGGAACATGTCCAGGCTATGGGAGAATTCACTCCATATCCCCTGGTCTCTCCATATCAATCATGTTACTCTACCAATGTCTCTCCAAGTCATTATCCTTACCTTCCAAATATCCAGACACCTAATCCGATGTCAGCTTCTGCAATTAGCCCTGCTTCCCAGAAACGACCGCGGGGCAACCAAGAGAAATTTTCAATCCCAATCTCCGACCTGTTGCAATTACTAATGAGGAACCAATACCTTACCCCTGTGCCTTTGAAAACAACTCCAAACCCATCATCAAGGAGTTATGACCCAAACAGCAAGTGTGAGTATCACATGGGGGCAATTGGACATTCAACTAAAAAATGCAGACAACTGAAGGAAAAGATTGAAGGTCTTGTCCACGATGGCATTTTGACTCCAGAGCTAGTCGAACAGTGGAAATCCGCATTGCCATAAATCGGTTTCTTCGCCACGGGTTTTGAGGATGAGAATGGTTACCTTTTAAAAGCATGTCAACAAGCATTGAGGAATATGCATGTAGTTCTATGCCTCATCATGAAAGCACTTGTCTTATGTTGGCATCCACATGAAATAAATAAATTTTGAATTTCAAAGGCTTTGTGTTTATTGTGTTTTAATTTGAATTTGCAAAAATAAACATTAAGGAAATTCTTGATTTTGAAGAGCGCGTTCTTAAAAGAAAAAATCTTTCTTCACATTAAGAAATGATGAGATATCTTGAGATTATTGATGATCAATGTTAGAAATGACCCAACACCCTTCCCCTCTCTTTCGGACTTGCATATGCTTGAATCCTTTGAGTTGAAACAGTCAATGCTTCCAGGAATATATTGTCGAATTTCAGAAACCATAGTCATTGCAATAAGAAAAATGCAGATCCTAGTTTAGGTTATGAGCAATGGAACAAACGTTTTGAAAAATCCGAGTTTTTTTTGGTGTCTCAAACAAGTGAAACCTCTTTCAAGAATCTAGATCATGGTAAATTGATGTGTGTCAAGGTTATGCCAAAACCATTCACATCCCTTCCCGTAACCACAAAACAAGAGTTGCCCAGACGTCACTTCATGACAAACGTCTCAGGTAACAATGACTAAACCAGATTTTCTCGTGTTCCTAGAAAAAAAAACTATTTTTGAGCCATATTCTTTCTTGTCCCTTCGAAAAGCCAAAAAGACTTGAGGTGTTCCTCGTTATGATACGAAGTCTCATTTGTATGACCAATCAAATGGTGCATCATTTGTAGATACGGAAGACACGTGGTGGATAAAGATGAAGTAATTTTCAGAGCATGCATCAAAAAAAGAAAAAATGAAAAAAGAAAAGAAAAATGAAAAATGAGTGTGACATCATGCATTTATGAAATTCAAAATGGTTTTAAGAAAGAAAAAACCTTTTCATTATTTTCCTCTAAGTAATGACTCTTCGATTTACGTGCTTGTGTTCAAGATGAAAAATGGCCATCTTTCATCATCCTTTCAAATTATAAAATATCCTTTTGCTACCCCTTTTGAGCCTAATAAATACTTTCGTTCTTTCAACCCCGATCAAGGATCACCCTCCACACTAGGAGGCAAATGCGAGGAAGGATATTTTCAAAAGTCACAGATAATGAAGTCTTGGTTCAAAGACGGAAAAAGAATGCCGTGAATCAAATAGAAATCTGAGCTTCCAAATGACTACGGGCTCACCTTGTCAAAATAGAAATGCAAAAAAAAAAAAAGAGATAAAAAGAAAAATGAAAGCAAAAAAATAGAAAAGGAAGAAAAGAACGAATGAAAATCATTGGATAAAGAGAAAAGCTCAGCAAAGACAAATGTTTCAAAGAGAATCATCCTCATGAAATGATCCTTGATTTGATCACATTAAACACATGTTTGGGCCTATCTATCTTTTTTTTTCAGAACCTCGAACCTCAGCCTACATTACGTACCTGAAAAAGACCATTTTGATCGAGCATGGCCATTTAAATTGATGAGTCTATTCTTAGAGAAATGCATGAGACTTCGGTCTCCTTTCTGGTTAAAAATCATTTTGGATAAGTCTTGATTTCTTGAATGCATGGTGAAACATTTAATGAAAAAAATGGAAAGAAGGAGACTCTAGGGTGAAAACCCAACACGGGCAGTCTAGAGTAAAATGGGAGAATTTCGGTGCCGCTTATGGTATTGTCAAGGCCATAACAAAAGAAGATGTCATTTTGAAGAAATCAAGGAACATCTGGGAATTCCAAAATATTCCAAAATTGTCAACTCTCGTTTGGAGGTTTGACTTTAAAAACTGAGACCGTTTTCCTTTCCAGAATTAACTTTCCAGTTTGAACATCTGATGCACCCAAAAGAGTGTATCTTATTTAACATTGCACTAAAAAGATCAATTGTAAGTATAATGATTAGCAAGGGTCGAGTCCTCAGGGATTGGGTTTTAATCTATGAGTTATTAGTTTATAACTTACGTTCAAAGAAAACAATAAAAGAAAAGGGGTTTTTGAAGCCAGATTTAAACTAAAGTAAATAATAAGAATAAGATGCAAGGCGGTATAACCAGCCAATAAAAATATATATACTAAATTAGGCGGTATAACCAGCCAATAAAAATATATATACTAAATTAGGCGTTATAACCAGCCAATAAAAATAAAACAAAGTTAATATACAAATTAGGCGGTATAACCAGCCAATAAAAATAAATATACTTTTAAAAATAAGCAAACTAGAAAAGTAAGAAAACAAGTAAGTAAGAAGAATCAAATATGAAAAATATGGTTAAGGTTTCATTCTCCACCACTAGACATCATTAAGAATCAATTTCAGATCTATCAATATCAACCAACTATCAAAGTTAACAACCGTAGATAACAACAAGCTCTGTTATCCCAATCTTTCCTTAGTTTGTCGTTAAATAGAACAAGCTCTCTATTTAATCTCTAACCATTAAACAACCTAGAATAAGCTCTCTAAATTCAATTTAATGGCAGCTTTATGATGAGAAAGATAGGTTGATCTAAGCAACAAACACATAAGCTCGGATTGTTCAACTTAGGTTATGTTCCACTTTGCAATTATTGAAAACTTGACCATAATCATTAATCACAAATTGCCACTTATGAATAGGAAATCAAGACAATTACACGGATCAAGACTCCTAGACTAGCAATAGATAATTATCAAGATCTATCTAGTTGTACACCTAAATAAATCAAGACAACATCATGAACAATTCTTGTAGAAGAACATAAGCAACTTTGATAGAAAATTAATGATAGATAGAATCTGAAAATCAATCACAAAACATGTCTAGGGCTTTGAAATCACCCTTAACCAAATAGAAGTTTAGCCTAGCATAGGCATTGTAAACATAAACATAAAATTAAAGAGAATCTAAGAATGAAATAAAAGAAAGAAAGAAAGAAGAAGAAAATAAAGAAAAAGAAAACTAGAGAAAAGAAAGAAGAAGAAAACTTAGAGAATTTTATTACAATGGCTAATATCCTACCAATGTACAATGCCTCATACAATCATCCAAGGCCCTCTACTTATACACATTTTGGAGGACTAAATGACAAGAGACAAGCTTTACAAATTTCAAAGGTAGGTATAATAGGTGGGTGCATTTTTCTAACAATTTTCGTCATATTGTATGACAATTTTGATCAGCCAACTTGATGGTCGATTTTGTCAATATTGGAAGCTTGATCTGATCACATGGTCTTCTAGAAAAATGTTCCCTATCAGTTAGTGATCCATAGCCGTTGGAATCAGCGCATTTTCTGATGTGGATCAGAAGATATGGGCAAAATACCAAAACAGGTCAGCACAGACGTCATTGCACATCAGCCAACTTGATGGTCGATTTCGCTAGGGAAAACGACTCCGTTTCAAGAAGTATAAAACATGAAAAAGTTAGATATGCCTCTTAACTTTGCACGGTTAAAATTTCAGCCTTATTGCTTCAGTGAAACTCCAGATATAGCTGATATGGCAAAAGGTGTCGGAACTGGAACTGAACTGAATTTGCCCTTAATTGTTGATTTAACCTAGTAATCTGAAATCACTCAAAGAAACTCGTAAAAAAAAAAAACACCAAATTACATAAAAATATAAAAGATCATAAACACAATTAGACTAAGCAATAATAACTCGTATTTGACACAAAACAATAATAAAACATAACTAAAAACTATATAATTATACGAGTTATCAACATCCCAGCTAGTCTTGACGTTTGTCAAAACGCCATAATTTGGAAACTAAAAGAAGGTTGAATTTGTTTGAGTCCAAAAAAAAATCCTATAAAATCTGTTCCATTTGTGAGTCTAGAAAGGATGTACATTTTTCCTGTTGTGAAGTCTCCTTGGATCAACCAAAATCTTGTTGTACCAAACCTTTCGACTTAATTTGAAAAAGCCGAATGGACACTCAGAAAAACTTCTAACAGTGATCATCAATTTTTAGGAGGTTTGGATATCAGATTATGACATTTTCAGCTCAAAAGTTTTCAGTAAATAAGCAAACATTTTTCAAAAAAAAAGAAGCAAGCAAAAGCAGATAAATGAAAATATTTTTGGAAGAAACCATTTTCGATGTTGGCATAAGACGAAGGTTCTTCTGGCCCAGAGGTATGGAACTATTGAGGTAGAAGAAATAAACATTTGGCTTGGACTCCAGTTGATAAAATTTTGAAAAACTATCGGGGCAAAGAGATAGTTCCAAAGTGAAGAAAAGGGTGGATCTCTTACGAGGCACGAGCGTTTCAGGATACACTCTGTTTCAGAGAGGAAAAACAATTTGGAAAAGCTAAACCAAGATCAGAAAAAAAAATAATTGGGAATATTTGCATCATTCATGAACATTCGCATATTTATTAAGTTTCGCATCTGCATCGTGTCGTAAAATATATATATTGTTCGTGGGTACTTGAACATGCATCATCAGGGGGCATATGCATTGACTTCGCATGACATTCACATTTCATGCATGACATTGACTATTTGAAATTTTAACATTTGAATTCGAACATTCAGTGAAATTTCTTCCAAGATATGATCTTCAGGTATGATCACAAAGACCTCCGGGCATCTCTTTTAAAACCTCCGGGTTACCTCTCTTAAGTCCTTCGGGCACAGGAAAAGAAAAAGAAAATTAAAAAAAAGACCTCCGGGCATCTATTTTAAAACCTTCGGGTACCTTTTTAAGACCTCCGGGCACAGCAAAAGAAAAAGGAAATTAGAAAAAAGACCTTCGGGCACCATTTTCAAAGAAAAGACATTTTTAAAGACCTCTGGGCACCTGTTTCAAGATCTCCGGGCATTATTCTCAAAAATCATGGATAAGACCTCCGGGCGCCATTTTCAAAGAAAAGACATTTTTAAAGACCTCCGGGCAACTGTTTTAAAAAGACCTCCGGGCATTATTCTCAAAAATCACGGATAGACCTCCGGGCACCATTTTCAAAGAAAAGATAATTTTTAAAGACCTCCGGGCACCTGTCACAAGACCTCCGGGCATTATTCTCAAAAATCATGGATAAGACCTCCGGGCGCCATTTTCAATGAAAAGACATTTTTAAAGACCTCCGGGCACCTATTTCAAGATCTCCGAGCATTATTCTCAAAAGTTATGTTTTCAAGACCTCCGGGCACCTTTATAAAAAATCATTGATAAAGACCTCTGGGCATCATTCTCAAAGTCAAGAATAAGACCTCCAGGCACCACTTTCAAAGAAGTAACATTTTTAGACCTCCAAGTATCTGCTTTCAAAAACCTCCGGGTAACATCTTTCAAAATGACATTTTTCAAAACCTCCGGGTACCATTTTCGATTCTTGCGAAGTCAAACTTGTTACTTTAAGAAAGGTCGAGCCTCGGTATGATTAGCCAAGTGGCGATATCCGAAGAACCTGACAAGGAATTTCAAAATTAAACGAGAAAGAGATGGGGATATCCAGAATGAGTCTTCACTTTCGTAAGACTAAGGTAGTAAGTGAGATAATGATCTAAGTTGTGTTCAAACTCATTGTCAAAAATTCGAAGTTCGTTTTTAAATTTCAAAGTTGTGGAGCCTCTGATGAGAGGAGCAATTTATTTTCAAAGTTGTGGAGCCTCTGATGAGAGGAGCAATTTATTTTCAAAGTTGTGGAGCCTCTGATGAGAGGAGCAATTTATTTTTAAAGTTGTGGAGCCTCTGATGAGAGGAGCAATTTATTTTCAAAGTTGTGGAGCCTCTGATGAGAGGAGCAATTTATTTTCAAAGTGGTGGAGCCTCTGATGAGAGGAGCAATTTATTTTCAAAGTTGTGGAGCCTCTGATGAGAGGAGCAATTTATTTTTCCAAGTGATAGAGCCTCTGATGAGAGGAGCAATTTATTTTCCAAGTGATAGAGCCTCTGATTAGAGGAGCAATTTATTTCCAAGTGATAGAGCCTCTGATGAGAGGAGCAATTTATTTTCTAAGTTGTGGAGCCTCTGATGAGAGGAGCAATTTATTTTTCCAAGTGATAGAGCCTCTGATGAGAGGAGCAATTTATTTTTGAAGTGATAGAGCCTCTGATGAGAGGAGCGATTTATTTTTCGATTGATAAGAACCTCCGATGGAGAGAGCCCTCCTAGAACAAACACGTGCATAATTCCAAACAAAAAACGTTGCTCGCGTCTTTGCCCTATTCCTGATTCTCAGCAATGGGCAAAGAGGGGCAGCTGTAGCAACGGTTTTTAGCCCGGGTCGGATTCGAATCCGACCCGGGCCATTTGAAAACAGGGCCTGCTATTCAGCAGGCCCAATCCGCAGGCCCACCAGGCCTGTTGTCCATTTCCCTATCACAGCCCACACAAGCCCAATCTGCAAACCCGGGCCACCAGCGGGCCCAAACCACCAGCGGGCCCAATCTCCGGGCCTTTTACAAATCCAACCCAACCAAGCCCAAACCAGGCCCAAACCCTACCCACTGGCCCATTTCCCTAACCCTACCCTAGCCACCTGACACCCTCCCCTGCCACACGCCACCCTCCCCCACACGCCACCACCAACCCTGCAACCACCAACCCTACAGCCACCCCAACACGCCAACCACCCTCCACGCCACCATCCATAAAACCCCTTTCAGATCAGACTTCATAAAAAAAAAAGGTGGAGGGGGATCCAGATCGGACCCCCCATTTTTTTCAGAGATAAAAAAAAAGGTTTTTTTCCCCACCAAAAAAAAAACCTCTCAACCAGAGGAGACCCCCTCACCAAAATCCCCAGATCTGGGGTCCGAAACCCAGATCTGGACCCCTTTCGAAACAGATCCCTACCACAAAAAAAACCCCTCCTCGAATCCAAAGCCCTGCAAAAAAAAAAAAAGAACCAGCAACAACACAAAAAAAAATTAAAAAAAAATAAAAAAGAGAGGAAGAGTCGAAGGGTCGAACCCAGATCTAGGGGTTTCGGCTCGGATTCGGGCAAAATGGAGTCTGAATCCGAGAAGAGGAGGCCGAAATACCTCGGGATGCAGAGTTTGGAGCTCATCGGCCGCCGGCGAGCGGCGGCCGATGGCGGAGCACGGCGGTCGACAAGCGGCGGCCGCCGGCGGAGCACGGCAACCGACGCGATGGTTCGGCCGCCAGATTCTGGGTTTGGGGGTTGGCTGGGTTGAATGAAGAGAGAGAGAGAGAGAGAGGAAAGAGAGAGAGAAAAGAAGAAAAAAAAAAGAAAAGAGAAATGAATTAAAAAAAAGGAGGCTTATATAGCCCCCTAGAGCGGGTCGAGGTGACCCGCGCGTCGACCCGCGGGTCGACCCGGGGTCCGTGCGGGTCACCCGTTTATTTTTTTAAAAAATTTTACGGCGCCAAAACGGCGCCGTTTCGCCCAGGGTCCGCGCGTGGACCCGGATCCGACCCGGGGTCCGCGCGCCCGACCCGGGGCACAAAAAAAAAGAATGGAAGATCCGACCCAAATCGGATCCGACCCAAACCGGATCCGGCCTGCGCCGAACCGGCCCAGGCTTTAGGCCCCAATCAGGCCTGGCCCAAGCAGGTCACTCGACCAGGCCTTGGGCCCAGGCCAGATTTTGGGCCAAAGAGAAAGAAAAAGAAAGAAAAGAAAAAAAAAGAAAAAGAAATTAAAAAAAATAGTAATAATAATAATAATAATAAATTTTTAAAAAAGAAAAAAATAAAAATAAAAATAAAAGAAAAAATAAAAGAAAAAAAAGAAAAAAAAGGAAAAATTAAAAATTAAATTAAAAAAATAAAAATGAAAAAATTAATAATAATGATACAAAAAAAAGGGAAAAATTAAATAAAAAAAGGAGAAAAAATTAAAAAAAATTCACGATTATCGATTTTGAAGTTTTGATTTTTTTGGATTTTTTTGACATTTTTCAGGTGATTTTACGAAGATCAAGTCCGGCATTTTAATTTTCGGATTCTCGACATTTTTTCAAGTATGATTTTAATTTTCTTATTTATTTTCATTACTATTTTTGTTTATTTATTCTTGTTCAGTATTCGACGTATTTTTATTGTTTTGTTTCGGTTTTAAAAATTATAAAAATAATTGTTTTTAATTAATACATGTCTTTTAAAATTATTTTCGGTAAATAAAATTTTCTAAAAACAGATTTCTTTCTCAGGATGGTCGGAGCATCAATCGTTCTTTGAAATAGTCCGAGTAAGAATAATAATCGAAACATTATCGAAAATATCGGAATGATTCGAGAATTATTCTTACATAGATAATTTCTTTTATTTCGAAAATAATCATTAAAAGCATTTTAACTTTAAAAAAAAAAGATTTTAATAAAATGCGAATAGCCGACGACGGAATTCGAAGGATATCACGGTTGTGATTCCTACGATATCTTGAGGTGAGAGGATCTCGTTAAATACCACCAAGAGTGTTGGGAATATTTAAATGAGTATTTTCGATAGCAAATTTATGTTCACTTTCGTTTTTGGAAAAAAATAATAACAGTTCAAAAAAAAAAATCGAGAAATAATAGACATGTTTTTTTAATAAAATAAAAATGAAAATAAAAGAGAATTTTTTTTAAATAATGATGTCAAGTCCATTAAATCGAGATTTAAGATAACACGTGATTAAATGGTACCGTTTTCTAAACGGGCGTTGCGAGGGTGCTAATCCTTCCCCGCACGTAACCGATTCCCGAACCGGATTTTGTTTTCTCTCTGGTTCAAAGCGCGGACTTCGAAATTGGTTTTACAAAATGTTTTAATTAATTTTAAAATATTTTACTAAAACCGGTTTTAATAGGTGGCCAATCACACCTAGCAAAAAAAAGATTGGTGGCGACTCCATTTTTGTTTTTCAAATTCGTCTTAGCGGTCGAAAAAAACCGTTATGACAAAGATCATAAATTAGAAATTTAAAGAATAAAGATATTATTTTCGTCAATTAAAAGGTAACAAAATGATAATTAAATTAACACTATATATTATTTGACTACAAAAAAAAAATTTAAATTTAAAGTAACAATGTAATTAATAAAATTAAAAAAACCATCATTATCATTATCATTAAAAAGTTAATTGGCATAAATAGTATTATTTTGAACTGTTGGTTCACAAGTTAAACATGAACAATTGTAGTAAAACAAAATTTAAAAACAGCACAAATATATGTACCAAACATAAATATTAACTTAACTAAAACAACAAGCTCTTCAAATCACCAAAACAATTCATTAAAAAAAAAAACTAACACATGAACTTAACATAATTAGTCATGTTGACATTTTATTCGTTTAATTTAATGTTTGAGTTTTACTATAAGAAAACAATAATTATTAAAATAAAGAAAGAAATTGACGAATTTGTTCACTTTTTAAAAAAATTGTAATATTTTTTCTGAATGATAACATCACAGATGCATATCACAAAAAAAAAAAATTTAAATCTTAAAATAACAATGTAATCATTGGTAAAATAAAATAAGAAATTAATTATTATAATTTAAAAAATATATTTTCAAAAGAAGAATTTATACCGTAGAAAATTCTAATACATACAATGTCTCATAATTTCAAGTAATAGTATTGATACTAAGTAGTATACAATTTGTTGAATTCAAACTTTTAAAAATTATAATAACTATTGTAAATTACTTGGATAATGATGACAGTAAGTAATATACAACTTGCTAAATTGAATACTTTAAAGTTTTATATTATTATATGTAGAGGGTTATTTGGTAGAGAGGTAGCGCTGCAAACAAGTGAAACGGGAAGTTGTTAGGAGATGGCAGAGAGAAAGATTGGAGCAAATCTTGAAGTTCTGAGTGCAGCGACAGGTGGAGAAAGTGGAGAGATGGTGAAATAAGGCTGAGTATGGCTGAGAAGTGAATTATAGAAGAGAGAATTGCACAGAAAACTTTAGAGAGAAAGTTTACTCCAATGCCAAAAGTCCTCAAATGAGTTATGAGAACTCGTATTTATAGGTCTAAGAGTAAGAGTTACAAAATATATATGTATTTAATAGGTATAATGGTGAAGATTGTCAGTTACTAAAGTATTAATGTTTTATTTGATGGGAGTTTAGATTATTATTGGTAATAGTAAAAAGTGAACAAGAGTTCATTATTTGTTCCGAAGGAAAGAGAGAAGCACTCATACTTTATGAAAAGATTAAAATTTTTAAAATTTCAATTTCGCCATTACTAAGTATGATATTCCGACGATATTCTGTCTAAAAAACCTATTTTCGACGGAATTCTATTGAAAATAATCTATTCCAACGGAACTTTCGTCATAATATTTTATTTTTTTTTAAAAAAAAGTTGATTATCATTTTTAATTTTATTTTCTAAAAAATGATTTTTCGACGAAATGTCGAAATTGACTATTCCCGATGAAATTTCGAAGGAATACATATTTTCGACAAAATTTCTATCGAAAAAAATTTATTTATTAAAAAAATAAAATATTATTTCGAAAGAATGTTCCGTCGATAAAAGTGTATTTCGACGGATAATTTTAAAAAATTCGTACTTTAATTACTATTGATGGAATTCCTGTTGTTAATATTGGAAATTTCATCGCTAAAATTAGTGAGAAATACCAAAAACTCTCACCATATATTTTCGACTGAAAGCACTTCCGTGGGTAGTTGAAAATCCGTCGAAAACTTCAAGAGGAAAAATGCAATTAAAAGAATGGATTTTCATTAAAAAAAACCTACAAAAATTCATCAGTAAAAAATTATTTTTTTGGACGATAATATTCGGTCGAAAACATTATTTCTGAACGTCTGATTAATTGTTAGACGAAAAAGAGATCAAATTAATGTAGGATGTACGATTTGAAAATGAAAGGATACAAAATCAAAATAATGAATATTTTTGGCATGAAATTATGGTTTGGTCGTGAAAAGGAAAAGTAACATTTAATTCTCATAATAACTTTTACCGTTTTAAGTTCCCACATGTGGTGCAGAAGGACATTGATGAACCTGCAAAAGCATGCAAGAAGGAATTAGGTTACTCCGTATCATGGCCACCACACAAATTTCTTTTTCTTTGATTTTTTGGGTACATTACCATACAATTTTGTATATTCATTTTTCGAGCCATTGGTTTTATGCAATATATAAATTATTATCTCATATACTGATAATGGAGCTCCACAAACGAGATTAGTAGGATAACACATACTTTTTAGGGTATATTTAAAATAATAATAATAATTTAAAAAATAAAGGAGACATGTCACTATAAACAATTTGTCATATATTGACGCTTACCTATACTGACGGTCATTATCCGTCGATATAGAGTATCAATACCGACGAATTTTTGTTACCGTCACAATATGTTTATCAATACCGACACTTTACTTTTCATTGCTATAGATATCCGTATACTAACGATTTTTCATTGGCTGTCAATATAAGTATGATTTGTATTGACAATTTCTCTTTCTTCCGTCAATATATTTGTAAGAAAAAATCCATTTTTTTTTATTTTCACATTTTTTTATTTAAATAAATCTATAGCAACGAATATTTAATTTATAAGCGGCGGTATAGACATAGATTTGGCTTCTTCTCTTTTTCTTTTATTTTTTTTTAATTTCTAACCTAAGAAAAGATTCCTCGTTTCACAAAACCCTCACTTCCCCTCATCTCTTCTTCCTTTCTTTTCCCTTTTCCCCGTTTCCCCATTGTAAAATCACTGGCCAAATTAGTTTGATTTGTCAAAGTCCTCAGCCATCGTCGCTTCTTCCCTTCCTATTTCTCCTTCCTCTTCCATAAATCAAGCGAATCGGTATGTTTCTCTTTAACATTTTCTGTCAGATTTCGGTCTACCATTTTAACTTTGCTTTAATTGTCTGTTTTTTGTTTCCTTTTTAGGTCAATTGCTGAGATCAAGCGAATTAGTTTGAATGTTTGGTTGGTTTCGGGATTATCCACTTCGGCATTGAAGGTTTGTTCCCATTTCCCATTGAAGGTTTTTCAAATAAAAAATCCAGTGGGAGCTGGAGGTGGCTTTTCCTTTGAGATTAATTAATGTTCCTTGTTAATTTGCTTTGAGATATCTCCCCGCTTTTCCTTTTCCTTTTCCTTTTTAATTTTATTCTTTATATATATATATATATTTATTTATTTACATTTTCTATTAATTATTTAATACTTTCTAGCATTTTAAACTATATAAACCTCATCTTACAACTGAATAAGTCAATTTTTAGTACAAAAAATTGAAGCCAACTAATTTCTCTTATTCCTTGTTAATTTGTCCATTTGCTTCATCTTTTCTTTTTTCATATTCAAAATTTTGCACCATTTAACCTTTCGAGAACCTGCAAACTTCAATTTATAAATTGCACTGGCATTTTCAGTTGGTGCCTGCCAACAATCTTCCAGCCCCGGTTTGTCTTTGAATTTTCCACCTTTTTTGGCTTTCCATGAGCTTACTTGCAAGGTATATGGCAATGATTAATGAGCTTGACGTTTGAACCTTGAAAAATATTAGCTTAGTATCATAGATAGTCAACTGCCGCATCATAGCTTAATATATATATTAAGCTACTTGTTCTTTGTTTAGGCCATTCAAGGCAAAAAGCCTCCAATTTCGTGTCTGTGTTTTATTTTATATGTACAAGTAAGCAGTTATTGGACGTGATAGATAAATATTCTATAATGCATGTAAAGTTATTTGACTAGTGAGTAGTATTTTTAATGCTTGTAAAAAGAGTTTGTTTTATTTGAAATATGTAAAGATATAAATTTGTATGCTAAATTTATGAGTTTCATCATGTGCAATAACTTTAATCATATCTCGGGCTTGATGACATAAATTGAAAAGTTTAGAGTTCGTTTTTAACACATATTAGTTGTATTCATTTTGTATCTTGCAGGTTGGAGGTTTTGAGTTGTCCCGTAAGTTGGAGGTTCTGAGCTGCCTATTTTTCATTTCTTAATCCAAAAGCAGACAAGATACTTTTAGAGTTATTATCTCGTTTGTTAAAATTGTTTAAAATTGAAAAATTATATTTGGCACTAAACTTAAGATTATTTGTATTATTTTACATTTTTTTTTCTTTATTTGGCTCCATAAGAGTTTGATGATAGGTATATTTTTTTCAATAGTGTTTCATTGTAGAAATATTTAGCTAAGTCAAAACATAATTACATAGTAGGAGATGTATAGACCTAAACCTTATTGAAAATGTTTGTCTCTTATTGACTTTTCATGTTTGTTTAGTATATGATTGTGTAGGTTTATTCATAGCAATAAGTATCATGTTTGTGCAATATATCTAGCTAGAATGTGAGCTAACTAAATGTCTTTATATTACAGTTTTAATTATTTCACATTCTATGTATAAGACGTGGATAAATCTTACGTCCAGAGCAATGGGTCATCAATTTCTTAAAATTTTCCTTTACAATATCATTTGAAAATGGAAAATTTTGGTGTCCTTGTGTTAAATGTGTCAACATATATAGAGTATCTAGGGCAAAGGCATTTGATCACATTATATGTAACGGTTTTCTGAAAGGATATGTTCGATGGATTTTTCACGGGGAGGTCTTGGATGCTAGCTCTGCTACTATTAGAACTAATGAGGAAGATAGAGAGTTAGGTCATGATGTGAATGAAATATTGCATGATATTATGGCCGAAAGAGGTAGGAATATTGATGTGGGTAGCATAGAATCGGGAGATGCTTATGGAGACCAACATCATGGTTGAAGAATTAATAGTGACAAGTTCTATGATTTACTTAAAGATGCAGAGGAGAAACTATATCCAAATTGCAAAAACTTCACAAAGTTCTCTTTTGTAGTCTATTTGTTCCACATTAAGTGTTTTAATGGATGGTCTAACAAATCTTTCAATACATTATTGGAGTTGTTGAAACTTGCTCTACCAGAGGTTAATACATTGCCAGGGTCTTATAAAGAATTGAAAAAGATGATTTCTTCCTTAAGTTTGGGATATGAAAAAATTCATGCTTGTCCCAATGATTGCATGTTGTTTTGGAAGGATAAGTCAAATGAAGAAATTTGCCATAAATGTGGTGCTTCTAGGTGGAAAGAGAGCGTGAATGATGTAGAAAGTGATACTGAAGATACTTTTGTAAAAAAGAAGAAAGTTGCAAAGATTTTGCGTTGGCTCTAATTCCAAGACTACAAAGGTTATTCACGTCTTTAAAAACTGCTCATCTAATTACTTGGCATGAGCATGAGCGAAGTAAGGATGGACGTCTAAGACATCTTGCAGATTCTCTTGCTTGGAAAGAATTAGACTCTCGGTATCCTCAGTTTTCGTTTGACCCTCGCAACGTTCGCTTAGGATTAGCTTCTGGCGGCTTTAACCCTTTCAAAACAATGAGTGTGATTCATAGCACTTGGCCTGTTATCTTGATACCTTATAATTTTCCTTTATGGATGTGCATAAAGCAATCAAACTTTATGCTTTCCCTACTCATTCTTAGTCCAAAAGGTCCTGGAAACAATCTAGATGTATACCTTCAGCCTTTGATAGAAGAATTGAATGAACTTTGGGAAATTGGTGTTGACACTTTTGATGCTTCCAAAAATGAAAACTTCCGACTACGTGCAGCATTACTTTGGACCATTAATGACTTTCCTACATATGCCAATTTGCCTGGATGGAGTACAAGGGAGGAATACACATGTTCTTGTTTTGGATACGATACTGAATCCATGTGGTTACGACATGGTAGAAAGTATTGTTACATGTGTCATTGAAGGTAGTTCTTAACCCCGTTGGTGAAATTAAAAAATTTCACTGTTAGTGTATCAAAGATGAACTGATTTTATATTATCATTTTTACTCCTAAAAGAAGTAGAATAGTGTTGAAAAAAAAAAAACTTAATACTCTTAATTCAAACAAAAAAAAAAGGATATGCTAATTAAAGTTTGAATCCAAAAATGGGGAGATAAAAATAACAGCATGGTGTAAATAATACTAGCAAAGGAACGATTCAAATAATTGTTTTTAGTATTTGAAATTATTAAGAACTGATATATTATTATTATTAAAAAGTTTAATACCTTATCAATAGAAAGACACAATTGATTAGAAATATCAATAATGCATATTTCACATCAAGACTATTCGAACATTTCAAAAAGAAAAAACCTTTCATATTTTCATTTGGAAAACAATATAGCAATTAGTGATGATAATAATATTTTCAAGAAATTGCAGTCTTAAATAGACCTATTCAATAGTCGAGTTTGATTTGAATTGGATCCGATTTAAAATAATATTTTTTTTTCAATTGGGATCGTTCGGTTCGAATTACTATTTAATAAATAAAAAATATTTTTATTTAAATTTAATTATAAAAATATATAAATATTAAAGTAAAAAATAAATTTTTTTAATATTATAATATTTTTTAAATAATAAAACAGACTTTTTGGATTTGTTGAGTCGAGTCGGACCTAAAACAAGCAAAATTTTTTATAACCAGACTTAGACCGGCTCGACTTGATCTATGAATAAGTCCAATCTTAAATAACTAAGGCGAAGTGGGTATTTTTCTGTTTTTGGAAGACTTACTCTTAATTGGGGTGTATATGGATGCAAAATTATAGACTTATAGTTTAACTTGAATGCCATTGAGGTTTAGCAGATCAAACTATATATTAGGAGAAGTAGAAGGAAACTTGCTCACGAGAAGCAACATAATGTTTCCATTCTCCCATGCGCATTAAATTTGTCAAATTTTCTTTCTTTATTTTGGGACAAAGAGACAAATTTTAGTAGTCAAGTGATGCATATATAGCATTAATTTTAGAATAGTTGAAACGTTATCGGAAAACCTGAAGCAAAAAATACATTGATAATCAAGGATGCGGGCCTTGGGGATTTAATTTTGATGTGAAATCTATTGAAACATTAATGGAACCTTACCTTCCAAAATCCCACACTTATCATAAATGAAATAATCCACTCTTATCATTTTCACATTGGAATGGTGCTTTCATTTTTTATTGATGAAATTCTTTCCTTCTAATAATAATTTGCTAACATGGGTCATCAAGCAAGGCTTAAATAAGGTTATATAACCTCTTTCAGATTTGGGGACAATTGTTATTCTCGATATTCTCCAAGACGTAAATTTCAATATAGAACTAACTCCATGAAATCTAATACCAATGCGTCAATACTCCAAGATTGAAAAAGTATAAAATAAAATTTAAAATCTTAGATCACATATTTTCTGCTTATTTCCTTTTTACTTCATATTTTTTTTCAAATATTTATTGATTTAAATATTAAAACGTGCCTCAAAGTCTCAAATTTGATATCCCTTTTAATTGTTTATCCTTCTTTCAGCATCTTCAAACCTTTTTCCAACCCAATCGATTGGACACAAAAATACCTTAATAAAAAGCATTTTCGTACATGTAATTCTCCTAACTCAACAATCTAAGTTTAATTTGTACTTTCTAGTGGAAATGATCGATGTTTTATGATTTTATTAGAACTGCTTCCTCGTTAAACAAGACTATCCTATCCTAATTTGATAATTAAGCACTCAGTCCCATGGGATTTTTATTAAAAAGAAGAAAAACAAAAAATGCCTTGGGTAAGTAGTTCACTTTTGATAGCTGGATCGAAGACAAGTACTACTCATTATTTGCTCGCATGTCGCATGTAATGACTAATGAAGAAGCTTTGAAGGGAGATTTGTCATGCAAAAATAATGAGCTATCAAATCAAGATAAAATACGTATGTATCTGGCTGTAGTGGAAATTAAATTGGAGGTTAGGGTACTATACTCAATGGAGAAGTGAGAAGTAAATTTTTGTACAGAGGATGCCCACTCAAATTAAAGCAGCCAACTCTCAACAATACTATTCCACACATGCAATGCTGTCTTATCGCATTCAATCCGTATTCATTTATCTTTTGTCCAAAGTCCAAATCATCATTACATAAATTTCATCAAATTAAATGCTTGCTTTAATTTCGGCTACTTTAAGAGATTCATGCATGTAATTGCATTGAAAAGTCCTGTTTTTGAATAACTAGCTAGGACAGTCGCCATTAATTAAATTTTTTTCTTTTTATGATTCTCTTAGTCAATGTTTATAAATATTAATTAAAAATTATTTAATTATTAATTTTAAAAAAAATTATATTTAATATATTATTTTTATTGAATTTAAAAAATAAATCATTAATTATATTATATATATATATATATATATTGTTTTAATTGGTGCTTAGTAATAGTGATTAACATTTTCCTTTCTTTTAATATGAAGAAGAGATATTCAAATACAATTTTTTGAATGATAAAACATCCATTAATTAATCATTGAATTAAGTATTTAAAAAAAAAAATCTTTATGGTAATTAACAATTTTTATACTGCCGACCTTTATATTAATCGTTTGAGATTGAGTAATCAAGCCGGTACGTAGTTCCTTCCTCTCCCACTATCCTTGTCTTGAAACTACTCGACTTGTCACAAATCTTAAACTCAAATTTAGATTGGAGTATCAACAACATTTCTATCATTTATTATGGGTCCGATTAATCATATTTATAGATATCTGTTAAAAAAATTTTAATTAATATTTTAAAATAATTAATATTTAATGTATTATTTTTATTAAATTTAAAAAATAATATAATAATTATATATATTTTTAAATATTAATTTAAACAATATCTAATAACATTGATTAATAACTTTTTTAATTAATAAATGAAAAACTTTTTTTGTTTGTTTGTTTGAAAAAATGAAGTTCTTTTAAATAGAAAGAAAAGAAAATATTGATCAATGAGGGAACAATAACTGTCATAATTAATCATAAACTTAATGCAGTGTACTATAACAAGATGTCTCAATAAAGTGGCTTCCATGCACATTTTTTTGTTACAAAAAAAATTCCATCGTGAGCTTTCCTTCATATCTATATACATTTATATACATACATAATATGAAACTAATTCCTTCAATTGGTTATCCAATTGAAGGGCAATTGATTTGTATTTGCTTGTCACATTTGTGGCGAGCATTTATTTCTTTTTTTCTTTTTTTTTTTATGATGAACAAAGGGAAAAGAATAGAAATAAAGAAAAAAAAATGAGAATTTTTTTATGTATTCGCGTCTTGTTCGTATTATTTTTTGTGTAATATTCATATTCAAAGTATTATACATAATATGAAACTAATCCCTTCAATTGGTTAATTGATTTGTATTAGCTTGCCACATTTGTGGCAAGCATTTATTTTTTATTTTTATGAATAAAAGAAGAAAAAGAAAGAGAAAAAAATGAGAGAAAAAATTGTGTATTTATATCGTGTTTGTATTATTTTTTGTATCGTATTCAAGGTATTACATATTTATATAAAATTCGACGAGTCAATAATTAGTTTTATATACATTTTGACACGTTTGTGTATTCGTGTTATTTTTTGTGTCATGTTTTGTTTTAATTATTTTTCTCATGTCATGTCCGAAATTGTCAGGTTTAATTTGCACTACTCAAATAACTTTCAATTTTGTGTCATGTGTCGTATTATATATATATATTTCTAAAAAAAGATTATATTAATTTTTTTAATTTTTATATTATTGAATTAAAAAATTATTGTATTGATAAATTATCAAGAAAAAAATAAAATATTGAATAATAATATGATATAGGCTAATGGAAGTGGAAATTTCTTTTTAAACTTTAGATATTGTGATGGTTAAATGGTAATTACGAGGTTTTTTTTTATTATTATTTTTTTTATAGTTTGGGGAGATGGAGGGATTTCGAACCCTACTCTTTTTGAGCAGGCGAGAATGCACCAACCACTGAGCCAAATGATCGAGTGCTAAATTACGAGTTATTGTATAATAGTTATTCCGTTTATATTTTATTATATTATTATGCATGTCTTTATGAAAGAATTTCATTTCAATTTAAAATTTATCAAATACAAGCATTTTGATCAATCAATTTAAAATTATTTAAAGATAAATACTCATTTTAATAAAAATTATTTTAGAAATTTTAATTTTATAATCATTTGAAATAATGAAAAATATAATAAAAACATTTTAATCAATTAATTTTTTTTTTTTTTTAAAATTGAAAATAAAATTAGTGTTTCATAACGTGAGAGTTTGTTATTAAAATTTAAACATTTAATTTCCATAATTTTTGTGAAGACAATAATAATGATATTAAAAATTAATGTTAATTATAATAAATTGTAATTATATTGTTCAAATAGAATGATTCATTCTTTTGTAATGATTTTTTGTTATTATCTTAAAAAAAAATTAAAATTTTAATTCTTTATAATAATTTTTTTTACTAATTTTTATTAATATAGTACTATATATATAATATATTATTCAATTTAAAATTATTCTTTTTTACTTTTATTATATATATATATATTTTTTTTATAAAAGTGAGTCATGCAAAGTGAGTCATTCTAATTTGAAAATGATTATAATCCCTGAAGAATTGATGGGCATTTTTAGTTGGAAAAAACATTTAATTTTACTGATTAAAGTGTCAAAGGTGTTCATTATTAGGGATATTTTTACCCTTTCCTTCTTTTTGAACCAGACAATAATTAAGATTAGTTAAATCAAACCCTTCTTTTAATTTTCTTGCCCAAAGAAAAAAGTGAAAAGAAAATCAAGATTTTGTCTCACTCATAATCAATGACATTAAAAAAAAAAAAAATCAAGTTAAACTATCAACTAATTAATTAATCCTATCTTCCTTAATTTAACCCTATGTCGTCCATGGAATTACAGCAGAAGCCCTTTTCACGAGCTTTGTCATTTCCTCTTCTCTCTCCCCCCAATTTTGAAGATAAACATTAATCATTTCTAGTAATGAACTAATGCATCACGAAAAAGAATCTAATTTAAGACAAAATAAATACTAGCTTGACGCAAACGTAAAAACCAAAAAAAGAAAAAGAAAAAAAAAAAAAAGGATTAGCAGCTAAAACGCGTCAAATATCCGGCCAATTAGCAACGGCCTCCGGCATTTCACGCGGCTTCTAGAGTTGGTGAATTGTGATGTGCATACTTCATACTTTCATGCTCTGTTTTTACTAAAGAGTCAGGGCTGAGTTGTGTTGGAAGAGAAGTGTCTTCTTCACTAACCATAATTCTCCCCCTTTCTTTTTCCTTCTATAAATTCCTCTTTTCTAACACAACCAACCAACCAAACAAACAAACATACTAACTTTCTCTCTCCCTCTCAAAGAAGAAGAAAAATAAAACGAAAAAATGCTTAATCTCTGGGCTGTTCTCTTCCTCTCCTTTCTCCACCTCTCATCCTTTAATGTAAGCAAATCTATTTTTGTTTTTATTTTGTATTTTTATATGTTAGTTGAAACTTAAATTAAGACATTTTTTAAAAAAAAAAAATTATTTTCGGACAATGCAGGTTATTTTCGGCGGTGTCGGTGATTCTTCAGTGTCGGAAAACCCATTTACTCCAAAAGCCTCGTTGATTCGGTATTGGAACAAAGAGATTCGCAGCGAAATCCCCAAAACCCATTTTCTACTCTCAAAAGTTTCCCCATTAACTGCCGTCGACTCGGCCAGTTTTTCCAAACTCGCCGCCCAAAACGACCTTGCTTCCCGTCTCCCTTCCTTTTGTTCCTCTGCTAAACTCTTTTGCTTCCCCGATTTATCGCCTAGTTTCGAGAAACACTCCAAAGACGTAAACTTCGCCGTCTACGCCATCAGGAACTTCACCAATTACGGCACGGACCGACTCGCTGGAGTCGACTCTTTCAAGAACTACTCAGAAGACCAGAACGTCATCGTCGACTCATTCCGCCGATACAGTCGAGACTCGTCAGGTCACAAGGAGCAATTCTCCAATTACGCCAGTGAAACCAACGTCGTCGACCAGAGCTTCAACACCTACGCCGCCGCCGCCACTGGCGGTTCCGGAAACTTCAACAACTACAACCATGAAGTCAACAACCCCAATCTCCGTTTCACTTCATATGCCGATGACTCCAACGGACACGGGCAGACATTCACGCGATACACAGAGAACGCCAACGCCGGAAACGGGCAGTCATTTTCGAATTACGGTAAAAACGGTAACGGTGTTCCTAACGACTTTAGTAGTTACGGGAAAGGAGCCAATGTGGTAGGGTCAGGTTTTTCTGGTTACGGAGAATCAGCCAATGGGGCTAATGACAGTTTCAGTTCGTACGGATTCGATTCCAATGTCCCGCAAAATAATTTCAAGAGTTATGGAGACGGAGGCAATGCGGCGGTTGACAGTTTCTTAAGTTACCGTGACCAATCCAATGTGGGTGACGATTCTTTCCAATCTTATGCCAAAAATTCTAACGGGGAGAGTGTTGATTTTAAAAACTACGGCCAATCTTTTAACGAAGGAACCGATAAATTCACTGGATACGGCCAAGGAGCCAAAGGTCAGTCCATTGGGTTCAAGATCTATGGAAGAAACACCACTTTTAAGGATTATTCAAAAAAGGGTGTCACTTTCGGTAGATACAACAATGGGAGTTCCGCTGAAACTGCTCAAGTTAAGGCCAGTGGCAGTGTTGTGAATAGATGGGTGGAGCCGGGCAAATTCTTCCGGGAAAAGATGTTGAAGCGAGGAACGGTGATGCCAATGCCGGACATTAGGGATAAAATGCCTGAAAGGTCATTTTTGCCTCGAACTATTATTTCTAAATTACCATTTTCGTCCTCCAAGATTGGTGAACTGAAACGGATATTCCACGCGGGGGATAACTCCACCCTGGAAACCCTAATGCTGGACGCTTTAAAAGAGTGCGAGCGAGCACCGAGCCCTGGCGAGACCAAGCGCTGCGTGGGCTCGGCCGAGGACATGATTGATTTCGCCACCTCGGTTCTGGGGCGTAACGTGGAGGTTCGTACGACGGAAAACGTTAACGGTTCAAAGCAAAATATAAAGATTGGAACGGTCAGAGGAATCAACGGTGGGAAAGTGACGAAATCAGTTTCTTGTCACCAGAGTTTGTACCCGTATTTACTTTACTATTGCCACTCGGTTCCCAAGGTCCGGGTCTATGAAGCGGATATTTTGGATCCGAATTCAAGGGAGAAGATTAATCATGGTGTTGCCATCTGTCATTTGGATACATCTAGTTGGAGTTCGGATCATGGAGCTTTCTTGGCTTTGGGTTTGGGTCCGGGTCGGACCGAGGTTTGTCACTGGATTTTTGAGAATGATATGACTTGGACGATAGCTGATTCCTAATTAGAAAGTTTGGGGTTTTAATTTATGCTTTTGGGAGGGTAAATTACTAAATTTGGGTAAGAGCCATTGGTTAAGATAACTTAGCCAGTGTGGAATTAAGAATTGTCCATTTTGTTTTTATATTTTTCTCCTTTAATTTAAGATTAAGAAGTGGAAGACACAAATATGAATAAATTTTTTTTTTCTCTATTTGTGAATTTTGATGCTTAATAACATATGCTAATTTTATAATTTTTTTCATTACCTGTTTCTTTTTATGCTAATAAATAGTAATGGCTAAATGTTTGATCTCCTTTTGACAACACTCCTTTGATAATATAGTGGGATTCAAATCAGGTTGCAGTAAGACGCAAATTTTTATTTTAAAAATTATACCAACAATAATATTAAATAAGATTATTGTACATTTAAAAAAAGTTGTATCGATTGTCATTTGTCATTGACATTCAAATGAGCCAATTTAAGCTTTATTTGAATCCCATTGCATTGCATTGCATCGTAAGATGCATTTATATTACAACCCCATGAGCAATTGCACCTACCGCTCCTCCAGTGAATTCCACAAGACCCTTGAGAGGGATAGAATTTCACCCACCTTTTATTTTTAAAATTTATTTTTTATTTAAAAAATTTTTAAATTTTAAATTTTAATAATTTATTTATTTTAAAAAAATTAAATTATTTATTCATTTAATATAATAAATAAATTTATATACTTATAAAAAAATTGATTAATTAAAATATTTAAATAAATATATAAAATAATATATGTTAAAATTTTAAATATCCAATTATTAAAAATTATATACACTCTTATATTAATGTCTTTTATGTTTTTCATGCCTATCTCATCACTAACATTATTTTTGCATTCAAGCACATATTTCATCACTGATTTTAATCACATTACTACAGTATTCAATCTTACCATTATAATAATCACTACCACTATTGTTATTGTCAATCTTATCAAAACTAATCTCACGACTCATCCAAATGCACTCTTAATATTCAAGGAACTGAAACTTTCCCTTCCACTTCCAGGGGCTTGGCCTAATACAAACCGATCTTTGTCCAAGTTTCTTCGTTTTGCTTTGCTAAAAAATAAGAGTTAGTAACACTAATGGTCCTTAAATTATAGGGCATATTTTATATTGGTCCTTAAACTTCAAAAAGTATCAAATTGGTCATTGATTACAAGTATCATAACAAATTGGTCCTTACCGTTAACTTTTATGTTACCTTTACCGTTAGCAATAAACTAGTGACACGTGTCACCAACTGATTGCTCCAGCAGTTGTCTTCATTTTTTTTCCTTTTTTTTTATTTTTTTAATATTTTTTCTTTGATTTTTTTTTTATAAATAAATACAAAGAAAAAATAATTCATATTATAAATTATAATAAATAATAATTTAAATTAATTTTTAAAAATTAAATAATTTATAAAATATAAATATTTATTTATATTAATTTTATAAAAATATTTATTTACATTAATATCAAAGAAAAAATAATAAAGAAATAAAAAAAAGGAAAAAAATAAATAGAAATGTGGTGTAATCAGCTGGTGACACGTGTCACTAAGCTGATTGCTACAGTAAAAGTAACGGAAAAGCTAATGGTAGAGACCAATTTATTATGATACTTGTAATTAAGGACTAATTTGATACGTTTTGAAATTTAAGGATTAATATAAAATATGTCTTATAATTTAGGTACCATTGGTGCTATTACCTAAAAAAGAAAGGAAAAGTTAACACAGCAAAAAAAAAAAAAGTTTATCCACCAAACACATTGGGATATTTAAGTGTATACATTTCAATAGTAGAAGCACTCGTGAATTAATCATACACGGCTGAGGAGTTCCAAATCAAACAAATTTCAAAAAGCTAAGAAGATGGTCTTCGATTTTCTGTCATATCTATCAAATTTGGCTATCATTGAAGAGTAAAGAGGTATTTAAAATGATGCTATCTTAATTCTGCTAAATTTTGAATTATTTATAATTTTATGAGTTTTTTTTTTTTTTACATTTTATCAATTGATTTTAGATTGGATATTTAATACGGTATCAAAGTTTAGATTTTATTATGTTATTCTTGTATGTTTTTTCTGTCTGTTATCTCTTTCGAGTATGTCACATGATAGGTTTTTCTTTTTTCATCTACACGTGATTTGTACATGTTAAAATGGTGTTATCCTATTTTGTTAAATCTTAAGTTGTATGTGATTTTATATTCAAGTTGTCTCTATAATATGTTAACCATCCAAACTAAAATCAATTAACAATAAATAAAGATGCTCAAAATGAATATAAAATTACAAACAACTCAAAATTTAGCAAAAATGGAATAAGACTAATAGTCATCTTATCAACGGAGAGCCAGAAACTAAGGAAATGGACGAAAAACACTGAGTAGCCTCAGAGTCAGAGAGAGATAAAGGTAAAAATATGCCAGCCAACCTGTTTCTGATGAAAAGCAACGTTTCCTTACCAAATTCTTTAAAAAACTAGAAATTTTCCATGTTATATATAAATTCTACGCTGTAATTCATCCTCATATAATAAAATCTGGAGGCCGATTATATAATATATGATCTGTAGAGGTTCTAGTCTTTTCTCTTCTTTGTGGGTCAAATTAATTATCAGAAAAGTAATTACATGATTTTCCTAACTGGAAGTCATCCTATGGAAAATAATATATATAATCAATATTCAATAGTTAAATTTAAAAAATTTATATTCAGGTTTTTTTGGTGATTCTATTTTTAGGAAGGACATAAAATTGTTGATGTCGTTTGGTGGACGAGCTGATTAAGCTAGTGAAAATGCCAAATAAAAGTTGATGAAATTTGAAGAAACAGAAAAATATTAGAGGACACCAGAGTTTTCTTCGTTATGTATTTCGATACTTGAGTGAGTAAGTTTCAAAGAATATCATTTGAAATATGAATTTGACAAAGTTTTAGTAGGTTCAGTATTTACTTACTTTGATCAATCTTTAATATGACTATTTATATCTCTTTGTATTGAGAGATTTAGGTCTCGACAAGTATAAATCAAATGTCTCTTGTTACATGTCTCTATATTTAAGTCAATAGATTTCAAAGAATATCAATTGAAAAGTGAGTTTGACAGAGTTTCAGTAAGTTCAGTATTTACTTTGGATCAACATTTAATATAATTATTTATATCTGTTTATGGATTTTACTGCGAGCTTTAGATCTCGACAAGTATAAACTAAATGTCTCCTGTTACGTGTTTTGATACTTAAGTCATTAGATTTCAGAAAATATCAATTAGAAAATGAATTTGACAAAATTTAAATAGGTTCAATATTTACTTACTTTAGATCAATTTTTAATATGATTATTTATATTTGCTTATGGATTGTACTGTGAGCTTTAGATCTCGACAAATCTAAACTAAATGTGCTCTGTTATTGAAACTTGTTGAGATAACTTGAAACTTGAAAGCTCGTTAAGTGTCTGGCACGTGTCCTTACATAACCATTAATCAACAGGTTGATCTCCAAATATTATTCTCTCCCAGAAGCTGTATTGATAAGTTTAAAGTTATTATTTCTCATGTGGGAAAAATCGGTACCTTTTCCCCAAGTTTTCTTTGCTAATTTACATATAATCTTTTTTATTCCTAATAGTATTTTTATTTTGTTTTCTTCAGAGCTAGCCCCTTTAATTTTGGTATTTCTGTTCTTACTTTTTATTTCTTTTTCATTTTTTCTTCATTTTCACTTTCATGACCATTTCTTCTATAATAATTTAATTACAATCTCAAAAAAAAAAAAAAAAGGTATGTACTTTACGAGCTTTTAGCAATCTAGAATGGACTCTATCTTGCTTGTTGATCGAACTTCAATTATTAGATTTATCCAATATTTATGTGGGGTAGATAACCCGACCGGCCTGTTGACAGCTTCCACACCTTGTTCAAGATTTGATTATTCGTCCATTTTGTCTTGTTAAATCCACTGATTAATCAAAATAATTATATTATTATTTAAATATATTTTAAAATTAAATAAAAATAAATTTTATTAATAAAATAATAATTTAAATTGAATTGAATCTAATTCGATTTCAAAAACTTTTATTCAAAATCCGCTCGAACCTGGATGGATAACCCAAACTGTCTACAAGTGTAGACTCAAAGCACCCAACTCTGCAAATCTATTCACATTTTTTGTACATAAACAAACCAACAGTCTCAAAGAAAAGAAATTGTAATATGCATAGATTTAACCGGATGATAAAGGATTGATTGATAGTCAAATGTAGATTCGTGCATTTTTAATTTTTTATATCCAGTGTAAAAAAAAAAAGGAATTCAAGTAACATATGTATCTTTTTAAGATTGTGTAAACGTGTGTGTATGCTCAAAATTTTAAAAGAAACTAGTATTAGAGCGTGCTTCATTTTGAGTTTTTTTTTTTGCTATTATTATTTGAGTAATTAACACAAAAATATAAATATAATTTAATAATAATTTGTTTTAAGAAATTATCAAAAGCCTACAAATAAAAAATTTAATATATATAATAGTTATAATGATTTTAAATTAAAAACATTTTGAGATACAATCAATATAAAAAATTTCAAACAAATAACTTAAATAAATATAAAAAAATTTGAGGTAAATTACAAAACATTTTAAACTAATATTTCAAATAATAACAAATATATGAAATTTAAACCTATATACTTAAAAAAAAATTATAAGCCTAACTATAAATTCATGTTACATGGTAACTTCATGTGTACCCGTACCCCCCTTTTTTTTATTTTTATAATCTTTTTCGTTGGCTTAATTCTCTTATATAAATTGATGCTTTATGGATAAATTTGAACTCTCACCCTCCACACAATTTTTTTTTTTTTTTTTTTGCATTTTTGTAACAATATATGACAGGCCAATTTAGCAGCTTGCGAGAGAGAGAGAGCCTACTTATAAGAACGAAAATCTTCTGCCCCATTACAGCTTGGAGATGACCATATCCACCGCACGAAGTATTCTTTTTTGGCACCAGTTTCTTTGCTTGCTAGAGTCAAAACTCTAAAAGCAATTCAGCAATCATCTCCCAACCGCACGAAGTATTCTTTTTTGGCACCAGATCCACCAGACCCACGACCATATCCACCAGATCCACCACCACCCCCTCTATAGAAAACCAAAAACAAGTCTTCACGACCAGATCCACCCCCTCCATTTCCACCACCACCACCGTATCCACCCCCTCCATCTCCTTCCTCCTCCACCGTATCCACCTCCACCAAAATCACCAGATCCAGGGTCAGCCGCTGCTTTTTTTTTTTTTTTTTTTTTTTTTTTTTCAGATCCTGTTGAAAGCAGACCCACGACGGCCTTTTCGCACCTGCGACACAGATGACGGTGGCAGTGGCGGTGGAGCTTTAAACTGTGAGCAATACTGCGACCTTGAGAGAAATGCAAATTCACAATTTTTGATTTGAAAGATTGGGGAAAAAGCTCTCAACTCACAATAGATTGGGGATGAACCTTATGATGACTCCATTGGAGAAGACAGCTAATCAAAGATTGGAAGGTGAGGACTCCCAGCAAAGAAGCTTTAAACACGTTGTTACTGGAGATTATCCCTCCATTGCAGCTGGAATGGATCGTGGTAAATTGGTGGAACGATCAAGGGAGATTGGAGAAGAACGAAGAACAGAGTCAGTTGTATCTAACTCTGCTGACGTGGCAGCTCCTGATTGGAGGAAATTGTTTGCTGCAGCTGAAAATCAAACTTTGAGATTCTTTCCTCCGCTGAAGATGGATGGGAAAGTTACTGTAAAACCACCAGATGAAGTATTTGAAGAAGGAATTCTTCAATGGAAGAACTCACTGATTGCGCAATTTATAGGGAAATCTCCAAATTTCAGTTTGTTCAATAAGCTGGCTAATATGCTATGGGGAAAGGATGGAGATCTCCAAATTAAGCCAGTAGGAAGGAATCTTTATGTTCTTCAGTTCCATAATGTAGAGACAAGGGATTGGGTGCTTGAACATGGACCTTGGCACATCCAAAACAGCCCAATCATCTTGAGGAAATGGGAACCAGACCTGAACACCTTAGAATTCAACATGGAAAAGCTTCCTATCTGGATTCATCTGAGCAATGTCCCATTGGAATTATTCACAATGAGAGGTCTGAGCTATATAGCTAGCGCCATTGACACCCCTCTCTATATGGACAAAATAACTGCAAACAAGCAAAGGCTAGCATATGCTAAAGTTTGTGTTGAGATAGAT
The DNA here is from genome assembly GCA_030761205.1 of Fremontodendron californicum. Taxonomy (NCBI): domain Eukaryota; kingdom Viridiplantae; phylum Streptophyta; class Magnoliopsida; order Malvales; family Malvaceae; genus Fremontodendron; species Fremontodendron californicum. The sequence goes on along the minus strand of JAULJL010000007.1, from coordinate 7,723,648 downwards.
GTGGCTCAGGAATTGCCCAATTCGATTGCAGTGGAGCTCAGAAATGGCTCAGTGATCCCTATCACAGTTGAGGCACCATGGATGCCTCAGAAGTGTATTCACTGTGGTATTTTTGGTCACAATAATAAAAGTTGTCCTCGCCTGCCAAAGGAAATTCCAACCAAAAAATGGATTCCTAAGCAGAAGGATCAGAATGAGCAGACAGAGTTGAGGATTCCTGATGAGCAGACGATTCCAAGGATCTCAGAAAAGCAGATAGAATTACCTGCTCAGGTCATCATAGAGCAATTGGAAAGGCCAGTTCCATCTGGGACAGAACGAGGATCCACCTCAGCCACAGGAGCTATGGGCTCAGACAACAGATTTGCAATATTGGAATCTGTTCCTGAAAATGAGGAGGATAATGGTAACACAGAGTCACTTATGGAGGATAGGACTGTAAGCCACTCTCATCAGGTTGTTTTTTCGGAAGAAACAAGAAAGCCTAGGGCTGCTGCAGCAGGAGTGGCAGATCTGATGAAGAACTTGAAGAGAAGGAAGGGGCCTATTGACAAAAGAAAGGCTCGAGGTAAGGCTTCTGCCTTGGGGAGTCACTCTCCAACTCTTCATTAATGAACTTCCTTGTTTGGAATGTTAGAGGACTCAATTGTCCTCTAAGGCAGAAACAGGTAGTCAGTAGAATTTCTAAGTTGCAGATTGATATTGTCTGTCTTATTGAGACTAGAGTAAAGTTACCTAAAGTGCAGAAGATTGTTGACATGCATTTTAAGGGATGGAACCTCCATCATAACTACTCTGAAGCTTCAAATGGAAGAATTTGGATCCTTAGTAAGGTTCACCTGGATGTAGATATGAAGGACTCAACAGAACAGTCCATCACATGCCAGATTAAACTGAACTCTCTGAGGTTTTATTTGACTGCCATTTATGGAAGTAATGAAGGAAGTAGACGGAAATTGCTTTGGTCACACTTGCATTCCCTCAGTGGAACTACTCAAGGTGCGCCATGGATTTTGGCAGGAGATTATAATGTGGTAGCTCATCCATCAGAAAGCTCATGCTTTAATGGATCCCAACACAGTACCTCAGATATGAAAGATTTCCAACTTTGCATTGAACAGAATGCATTGATGGATCACCAATTTGTTGGTCCAATCTTTACCTGGTCAAATCATCAAGAGAATTATCTTGCCAAGAAGCTTGATAGGGTCATGATCAATGATCAATGGCTCCTCTCTTTCCCACACTCCTATGTGGAATTTATTGCACCTGAAACCTCTGATCACTGTGCTGCACTAATCAAAACCAGCTTGGAGAATCACTCCCCTCCCAAACCATTCAAGTTTTTCAATTACTGGACTAGGGATGCAGAGTTCATGGATATAGTTGAGAGCTCATGGCAGGAACCTACCAGAGGTGATCCTATGTCCAATTTACATATCAAATTGAAGAGAGTGAAGCAGAAGCTAAAGAATTTCAATTTCAAGAAGTATGGAGCTATTACTGAGAAGGTACAAG